>OX439231.1:21595927-23003414 GCA_949319165.1 Sialis lutaria | reverse complement strand
ATTTTCTAATTTGTATATTTAATAATAACTATTTAGTTAATTTTAATAAAAACTATTTTTTAGCACCATTTATGGGCTGTATAAAAGTATGCGTACAACCCTTCAAGGAGGAGTTCTGGTACTTTATATACAGGTTGTCCAAATAAGCGTGAAATATATTGGATTTTGAAGCTGCACTCTAGTTTCTTTTAAATCAAATATACATTTGTCAATAAGATTTTTTCTTTGTGCAAATATATTCAAATACATGTCACATGAGTAAAAATGATCACTAAAAAGTAAAAATTTCATCAAAAAGGAAATTAATACTTGAAACATCTTTGTTTCTATTACAAAGCTTAGTTAGATCATGAGCTTTAAAAAAAAAAATACGATTTTTCTCCGCCAAGTAACTAAAGTTTTCAGCTAAAATCGTCATTTTTGCTTCGTGAGCCTCTGTAAATTAAAAAAAAAACTGCTGTACAAATAAAAAAAAAAATTCAAAGATACAAATGTCCACTTTTCAATTATTTCAAATAATTAAAGTTTGATCGTTTTTTACCGAAACTAGACTACAAATGAATGTTGTATCATCGGCAGCGTTATCCAAGTGGATGTTGCGTGGTCAGTTTTACAATGATTTTAGCTGCTTCTGATTTTATCTTCAATAATTTGATGAAATGAATAATAATGATTTTTTTTACACTCAACGCATAATAAGTTGTATTTCTGAAAATTTTTGGCGCAAGAAAACATTTAAAGTTAAGTCACTTTTGGTCGTTATTACGAAAGTTGGATATTGCACATTTTTTAAGGACAATTTTTACCCTCCCCCCCCCCCAAAAAAAAACATGAAAATCTCGCCCCAGGTGAAATGAAAAGTCGGCGCCTATGGATACCGCGTGAAAACTAAAACATGGAATAATTTAACAACCGGTTTGCGCAAGCTGGCTCCAACACACCCATGCATGTGTCTCGACATTCAAACATTTTTTTTAATATTGAATCCATAGACTGTAGGTAGAGCAGTTAAAAAAAAAACAGATATAAAATGAAATAATTTGGAACACCAAAATGATAAATAACCCAAAACACTATTAACTTACAATATCTCTTACGACTTCTAAAATTGTTGCTATTGTACCATTTGGATCATCATATTCTTGTGGTTCTTCAAATGTTTTACCAAGTTTTCTACTGAGCCAAGCAGCTAGGCACGTGAACATGTAAAATTGTTCACCAGAGTTTCTCGGTATAACAAAATAGTATCTAAAATGTTATTAAATTACTATGCAATATCTGTAATAAATAATAATTAATTTCTGATAATACCTATTGATTGGTTTCATTTTTAAGTTCTTCACAAATTCATTTTCATAATTTAATAATTTTAATTTTTCAATAAGATCTTCCATCAAAACAAACTTTACAAATGAGTGTTCTTGGTCTTCATTCTCAGATATACGCTGTTCAACACGAAACATTTCTAATTTGCAAAATATTAATAACAGATGTTATTGTTATAAAGAATTATGTAATTAATTAATTAAATAATTATTTGAGATTTGTTTACATAATTGAATTATGTAATGTGAAGTTACAAGTATGTAAACAACAGAATTATAATCAATAATCGTGATACTATCAACAAACCAACATGAAATAAATAAAGTCACCATCGTCTGCATACTTTTTACAGCTATTTTCAAATCGATAGTAAAATGCCTGAACAAGTTTAATTTCCCCAGAATATTTATATTTATTAAATTTAAACTTTTATTAAACTATTTATTTCCATGATATATTTTTTTAAAAAGTAGTTAAATACACAAACATAATGTTTTTATCAGAACCATTACTATTTGCTATTGGATTAGTAGATACCGGAGCAGTTCTATTTTTATTAATATATTTTGTATCCTTTTTTAATACAGAACATGGTACGTGTAGTCAATTTAAGAATAAATTATTTTATTTTTAAAATATATTCAATTACTCTGCATTATTCAGATGCATAAACAGATTCATAGTAAAAAAAATCATATTTATATAAGTTTTAGTGTAGGTTATAAATTTTAAAATTTACTTCATTCTAACTATTCAAGCATTTTTCATAATCTTGTATCTATACTAATTAATATAAATGCTTCTGTGATAAATGAATAGTTTTGTTTAAAAAATATACTTAACAATCCTGTATATATTTTTCCATATTTTTATTTCTTAACTAAAATTCAGGTTATAACGTTATCAGATTTAGAATGTGATTATCTGAATGCTCAACAATGTTGTTCCAAACTCAACATTTGGGTATTACCAAAGTTCATAGCACATGGATTCTTAAAATTTTTATTTTTAATTCATGGTAATTGGTTACTTGTTCTCGTTAATACACCAATGACTTTATGGTTATCATATGAAATGGTTGTACCACAAGGAAATATAGGTGTTTATGATCCAACTGAAATTCATAATAGAGGACAACTGAAGCGTCATATGAGAGACTGTATGATACACTTAGGATATAATTTAATATTTTTCTTCATTTATTTATACTGGTAAGTTCTTTATATATTACAGTTACACTTAAGGGGGAAAGCTTGTGTGAGGGGTCAAAAAATTGTCAATGTTTGGGAATTTTTTTCACAGGTACCTATAAATAATTATTTTAGGATCGGGCGAAGGACATTTTATTAAATATATATTCAACTTATTCAATACCAATTTTGATTAAAAATATTAAAAATTTATAAAGTTATGAGCCAAAAAAATTGTTCTCGATTGTTCCATTAAAATTTCGGGATGGATGACTGAAAAATAGATTTTTATCAATAACTATAGTTGTGCATAGGCGTTTTTTAATTATCAAAATTTCAAAAATCAACGATAACAAAAAAGTTAAATCAGTTCATTAGTCTTTGAGGAATCGCTGGGACAAAGCCAAAAAAAGTTATTTCGTTAAAAATGGATTTAAAGTTTTCTGAAAGTAATAAACGGCGACGCTATCCGGTCTCATCAAATTGACTGTAACTCAGGCAATTTTTGAAATTTTAACAATTTTTTTTTACATATTTTTGAAAATATATGCTTTAAAAAAATGCATTAAAAAATCGATTTTTTCTGTCACAGTGAAGAATTTTTTATTGTTTCATAACAGCATATTTGTAATACATATACATATATGCTCAATGTAGTTTTTATATATAGATCATAAGAAACAATTCTTATAAAAAGAATCTTTAATTTAAAATACAATTATTATTATTACAGTTTAATCACATCTCTTCTGAAAGGAGATCCCATCAAACGATACGAACACGATCAATTAATGGAGTTTTAAGACTTGATATGTGACTCAATATTAAAATATGTTATTGCTGTGAATATTTAAATCTATTTATTATATATAATATTAATTTTTCAATATATTTACATGCATGATCCAATTTTGACAAAATTAATAAAAATACAAACGATTATACAGTAATTATCAACAATTTTTATAAATTTTATTAAATATATTTTTCCTTACCTAGTCATTGGTTTTATTTAATTTAACTAATATATTGTACAATACGAATATTTGAATTGTGTTGTAATTTATTTATATGTTAAATAAATTTTTATTTTATACAATTTACATAATGTAATTTTTCAACTTCTAATTAATATACTAAGTTTTTAAACATTAATTAGCTTTTTATTATTATTAATTATATGAAATATAATTTAATAAATTAATTCATTAGCAAAAAAAGGTGATTATTAACAGTGGCGTCACTAGGGTTGGTGTCACCCAGTGCGGTAAATCATGGTGTCACCCCCTGAGCAGTTCAATTTTGATGACCTTTTTTTTTTTTAGTCATTACCAAAAATGGTGTCACCCCCTGAGCGCACAGTTAAGTTCTGATTACCTTTTTTTTTAGTCATTACCAAAAAATATAATAGAATACTAGTACTAAAGTGATGTTTTACATTTGGGTGTCACCCCTTGTGATGGTGTCACCCGGTGCGGTCCGCACCCCCCTAGTGACGTCACTGATTATTAATAAATCTAAAATAACTAAAATTATAAAGATAATTGATGCTAACGGTACTGGAAATGAAATTATTAGAAATCATGACACAATAGAAAACTAAAATATTTTAATTATATTTAGAATTACTTTATTAGCCAAATATACAAAAATTATAAATTTGACAAAAAGTAAGTTTAATTACATTAATAATTATTATGTCTATTTAAATAATTTTAAATGTTATGGTAACAGTTCTCCAGTTAAAAACTTTTTCATAACTAAATCAACAATATTTCTAATTTCACTATGATTAACATGTATCGCTAAACCTATTTGCAAAACTATATTTTTTATCATCTCTTCAGATTTTATAGTAGGCAACGGTGCATTTGGTTCCAATGTTATATAAGTATTAAGTTTATCGACAAGTATAGAAATAGTTCTATTTTGTTGAACAACATCTAACGGAAGCTGTTCTAATAAATATATAATGATTCTTTCAATATAGTATTCTAATGAAGATGAAGTTAGTGGTTTTGGTAGTTGTTCGATGGCATTAACAATTAGTTCATCGATAACTTCAAAAGTTGCGTTTTCTATTTCTTGATCATCCTAAGAAAAATTATAAAATTATGTTAGAATAAATATTTTTACATCTTCATATATTTAAAATATGCAAAAGTCAAAATAATTACATAAAAGTGGATCTCAACAAAATAGGATTGAATTACATGAGTGTTAAATTGTTCATAAAATCATATAATAAATTATATTAGCCTTAGTAAATTAATATATGATAAATTATATACAGGTATTCTTCAACTTATGACGGTTCGCACTTATGACCTTATGTTTGTCTCTTTTATACATGGGTATATTATATAAATGAAACAAACAGTTGCAGAGATTTCCCTAAAATTGAATGTATGTATGAACATATGTATTTTATGTAATGAATCTTTGCAACTGTTTGTTATGTATAGGAAATGCGATTCGCTTCACATCAAGGCAAATGTCAAAAGCAAATATACACTCGACAAATTAATTAAGGGGACACCTAAAAAATAGCATGTTTTCAAATGCTTGTAACTTGGTCAAAAATTAACTTTTTTCTAAACTTTTTTATTATTAAATTGAGCAAATTTACTCTACTTTATGATGGTCTAATTCGTTCCTCAACATCTTTTAATTTTTTAACTTTTTTATGTAATTATATAAATTAAAAAAAAAACTGCATATTTTGACACTTGATGTAGAGTGCATTTATGTAGAAAATGATATTTTGAAATAACCTTTTTGTAGAGAATTTTAATACCTTCAAATTTATTATGGTGCGAAAAAAATGTGACAAAAATTCGCAAAAGTATTACAGTTTTAGTGAAAATCAGGAAAAAATAATTCAAATGAATATAGCCGGAGTAATTTTGGTGGTGCAGAAAATAAATAAAAATAAAAATGAAGCTCAAAGTATCACCTTTCAGATTATGCAATGCAATGAAAGATTTTTTTATGAATTACAAAAAATATTCAAACTTTAAACAAAATAGAAAATATGAGTAATTAGACAGTAAAATTAAAACAAAGAATACATACCCTAAACATTACATTTTAGGTGGCCCGAGCTAGAGGTCTCATTAACAATACATGTTCTTTATAATTCATTTTTATTTTTTTAAATAGGACCATATTACGCGAAGATATTCAACTTTGATGTCTCAACATCAGAAAACCCAAAAAAATTACAAATTGCAAAATTTTTAATTTTTTTTTGTAAAATAAAGCAGGTCATGGAATGTTTACGAAGTCAAAAAATACTTATTTTTACTAAATATTTATTTTTACATGCACAAATGCATGTATACAGTGAGCACACATATTTAGGTACAATTTTAAAACCATATGGATCATTTTGGGTTATTATTTCAGTAAAATAATGCTTTTTTTGACTTCTTAAAATTTTTCATAAACTGCTTTATTTCTAGAAAAATTTCAATAAATTCCAATTTGTAATTTTTTTGGGTTTTCTGATGTTGAGACATCAAAGTTGAATATCTTCGCGTAATATGGTCCTATTTAAAAAAATAAAAATGAATTATAAAGAACATGTTTTGTTAATGAGACCTCTAGCTCGGGCCACCTAAAATGTAATGTTTAGGGTATGTATTCTTTGTTTTAATTTTACTGTCTAATTACTCATATTTTCTATTATGTTTAAAGTTTGAATATTTTTTGTAATTCATAAAAAAATCTTTCATTACATTGCATAATCTGAAAGGTGATACTTTGAGCTTCATTTTTATTTTTATTTATTTTCTTTACCACCAAAATTACTCCGGCTATATTCATTTGAATTATTTTTTCCTGATTTTCACTAAAACTGTAATACTTTTGCGAATTTTTGTCACATTTTTTTCGCACCATAATAAATTTGAAGGAATTAAAATTCTCTACAAAAAGGTTATTTCAAAATTTCATTTTCTACATAAATGCACTCTACATCAAGTGTCAAAATATGCAGTTTTTTTTTTTAATTTATATAATTACATAAAAAAGTTAAAAAATTAAAAGATGTTGAGGAACGAATTAGACCATCATAAAGTAGAGTAAATTTGCTCCATTTAATAATAAAAAAGTTTTGAAAAAAGTTAATTTTTGACCAAGTTACAAGCATTTGAAAACATGCTATTTTTTAGGTGTCCCCTTAATTAATTTGTCGAGTGTATGTGCATATCGTATGCGTTTTTTATGAAACTCGACTTACGACCAACGTCTAAGAACCTATCTCGGTTGTAAGTCAAGGAATACCTGTGTTCTCATATTTTTTTCTTATTTAAATTCATAAGTATTCAATATGAAAAATGCAAACACAGTCAGTTACATTACAATTATTATGGAAATAATAAATATTTTATTAATACCTCATTATTTTTATCCTGTTCTTTAGATTTATGCTCGTCAAGTTTAGACAACTCATGTATTATATCTTCTATAACATCGCGAAGAGATTCTCGACTGTTGTAAGCATCCATACTTAGATCAAATTTAGATGTTATTGATTTAATGACATTGTCAATGATATCCATATTGGGTAAAACTTTTTGCAGTTGTTCACTTGCACTTATTATTTCTGATATACATATTTTGGCTATTTCACAAGCCTTATTTGAATCAGTTTCTTCCTCGTAAATGAACATAAGCAAATCATAAAATATTTGTTTAGGTACATCCTTGGGCATTGCTTCATTCAGTTCTCTGAATTTTAAAACGTTTATTAATTTAGGATTGTTCATTTATGTATTATCTAAAATCTAAAATGAATCTCACTGCACTAATAAACGAATATAGCTTATGTTTGCTTTCTGTTGAAAAGCTATATCAATTTATGTAATTTAGAACTTATTATGATATACTAAATTTTAATAATTTTATCTCTATTCAAATTTATATTGTACACAATATTTTAAAAAAATATTAAAAGTATAAAAATGGATAATATTCTTATACTGCACATTATCTCTATGAAAACTATACTTTAACACGAAGTTTCCCAACATGGTCTATGTGGACCCCCTGGGGATGTATGGAAGTTTGAAAGGGGTCTATGGGAAATTTGTATGTTTTGAAATTCAAAGCTTTTTATGCAATGCAAGAGTTTAAAGAGTTCAAAGAGCAAAAAAAAGGTAATTTATAATTAAGTCTATGAACTTTGTCATTCCTTGAAAAAGGGTCTACGTGCAAAAAAGGTTGGGAACCCCTGCATTAACATAATGAATAATACATATAAAATTAAAATATCTTACTCTGATTCAAACCACGCTTGATACACATCAATAATATTTTGCTCAAATAGTTTATTCTTACTGTCAAAATAAGGAATATCATCTGTTGCTTTCTTCATAGCATATTTCAAACCGGTATTCGAATGTGGCACTGCTGATTTTGAACTTAAAATCCTTATTTCATCTTTTAGTGCCTGCAAAGTATAAATTCAAAATATTTACTAAAGCAAAATATTGTTTTATGAAAGATATTTACACATAACATAAGTTAAATTTAATATTTTTGTTTTATTTAAAAAGTAAAATAAATTGTACTGTAAATTCAATACGAAACCTGTATCTGTAATTGTTGCGTTTTATTAATACGTATTAATTTATTTAAATCTTCAATATAACTCTTCTCCATTGAATCATCAACTTGGCATTTCATTTTTTCTTGATGCTGAAGTAAAGTGCTAAGAAAATTTTTTTCTTCTTCCAATACAACAAACAATGTTAAACGTTCAGTATTCTCTCGTATGGCATTGGTTAATTCTACTTGTAATTGGCGGTTTTCTTCCTACAATTCAATTTTATTCGTACATCCTTTTTTTTACATAGTAGGTACGTTCCAATGAAAACCATGTAAAATCAAGTATTTTATATTACGTTTTTCATAATTTTTTTGTAATTTATGTCTGAACAAAAAATTCATGTAAAAAGTGTATAGATCATGTAAAAAGAGTTGGGTGTATATAATAAAAACTATCTTCATTATGAGACAAAATAAGAAAATTATACAAATCATATGATAATAAAATTATTTTTACCCTCCACTGCTCCAATTCTTTTTCATAAACACCTCGAATGTCTATAATTGTTATACGTAATTCATGGACAAGTTTTCGAAGTATAGAAGACTCCATTTCATCAACATTTAATTCACGGCCAAATTTAGTGTACATAGCTTCTAATATGTCTCTTTTTATTTCAAATATTCTTTTCCTCATAAAATTACAATCATTTTTCATTCTTTGTAAATGTACTCGATTTACTCTAAAAAATATCATTTTATATTATGTCACTGGTATTTATAATGTAGTTAATATTTTTAATTTTATACAGAATTGAAATAATTTTTTAATGTATGTAAAAACTTTTTATAAAACATTTGTAAAATATGATACAAACGTTTTGTTTTCTCAAAAGCAAATATTTGTTACCTTAATTTATAATTCAAGAGTACTATGTAACCAAACAAAAGGTGTTTTTTTATCCACCCGATATATGTATGTATGTTTTATATTTTATTTAATACTCACTTATGTTTTGCTTTTTGAGTCAAAGTTTCTTGTTTAATTTCTCCAACTCTTTTATATAAACGTTGCAAATTTGGCATCGTAAAAATTAATGAATTTTTTAAACTTGCCATTTCATTATTAGATTCTATATTCTGAATCTGACCCATATTCAAAACTACCAAACATTCAACTTTGTTTAATTTTCTTTGTTTTTCTTGCTAAAATGATTGTATAAACAATATTTTAATTACTTTAAAAATGAAAAATTTTAATTATAAAAATTAACTCTTAATTTTTTAGCACATACTACCTGGAAGTATATTCTATATATTTTTTCCTTTCATTAAAAGATGTACATATGTAAAAAAAAATTAAAAATGCAAAGTATGGCTGTACCCATATGGCAATACTCTATTTAGATCCATAGTCTCGCCATATTGGTATGGCCATATCGCTCAAAGGGTTAATATACCTGAACTATTTCTAATTCTTCATGAGCTTTTTTAAATGCAGCCTCACAAACTTTTCCTTTTTTTGACATGATATCTAATTCTATTTGAAAAAGATCTATACTTTTAATAGCTTCTTTTTCATCTTGCTCAAATTTATGCCTGTAACATAAAGCACAATATCAAATACATATATGTATATTTCATATACATTATTTATTATTTATTGGCATAATTATTCAAAAATAGTAATAACTACTTGGCAAAGATTTTCAACAAAAGAGTAAATCTTTTGAAAGTTAAGCTATTATTGTCCTTGCAAAGATTTTGGAGAATGGTAATTTTTTTTGCATTTTTAATGGTATGAACCTAGGCTGTGGAGTCGTAGTCGGTAAAAAGGTAACCACTTCGTTAATTAAACAATGTTTTTTACGCACATATTGTTATAATTAGTTTTTTTAAAGAGAATATATTTTGAAATACAATAAGAGTAGGAGTCAAAAGTAGAAATATAGAGGAGTTGGAGTCATAGATTTTTGTACCGACTCCGCAGCCCTGTTTTTAACACATTCAAACCAAGACGCAAAATCAGCTAATAAAACTTTGTAAAAAAATTAATTTATTATATCAAATATAACATAAAAATACCTCTGAGATCGTAAAGTAAACGTTGTATCATATATGGTCTGATCACACCCTTTTGGACATATATTTTCATCCATTCTGAATGCTCCAATATCATGAGAATCAACAGTTTCAGAATCATTATCATCATCAGAATCTGAACTATCGGAACTAGAAGATTCTGATGAACTCGCATCTGATAAAGTAAAAATATATTGTTTCATATTGTTAGTTTTTATCACCCAGTTCATTTTTATTATTAATGTGCCTTCTGACAACCATAAAAAAATTGTATCAAACAATCATTGTTCAGATAATATTATGATATAAACATATATACACGGTGAGTCATATCACGTGGAACAAACTTGAACAGTTAATTAAGAAAAATATTTCAAGCAAAAAAGTTCATATGAATATGTGTCCGGAAAATCTTCGTGAGGGAGCTACAGACTCTCAAAGATTTTGCCTAAAATTAGTTTTTATTTAATATCTGGAGACCCCATTACGTAACAGTAATGAAAATTTATATCCGGATTAGTATTAATATGTGTTATCGATTTTCAGTATCAAACAATAATTATTTAGACCAGGGATGTATGAAGCCTGTGGGCCCTCTGGTTTTTATCTAGTATTTTTTTTTTCTTTATTTTTTTACTGTATTCATATATTAAAAATATGTGATTCAAATAACCTTGAAGACCACGTTAAAAGAATAAATAAATATTACTATTCAATTACCCCCTCACAACCAAACATTTTTTGATTGAAACATTTTTTCAAATATCGATGGTTACGAGAAAAAAATCTGTAACACTTTAAATTCCCACCGTGCATAATACATTGCTCTACTTTCATAGATTTCAACTTTCCTACATATTTCAGGAACCAATTAACCATATGTAATTTATATATGAATGGTTATAGTACATTTACCTTCAGTTATAATTTTTACTGGTTTATATTTCTTCCGAAATATTCGTTTTAAAAACGATTGAAATTTGTTATCCTGTACCATTGTGTTAAATCGCTGTGTTATTTCTTTAATTTTTTCT
This sequence comes from Sialis lutaria, assembly GCA_949319165.1. Classification (NCBI taxonomy): domain Eukaryota; kingdom Metazoa; phylum Arthropoda; class Insecta; order Megaloptera; family Sialidae; genus Sialis; species Sialis lutaria. The sequence continues at coordinate 22,992,229 of OX439231.1, read as the reverse complement.
CTGAAATATTCTGTTTCTTTCTTTTTTGTTTCTATTTTTGATTTTAGAGCAATGACTTTAGATTGCACTTCCTGATTTTCAAGCATTCTTGTATACATTTTATCAGACAAATTATTTTCAACAGATTCATACTCTCTTAAAATAATCAATTCTTGATGAAGTGTCAGTAAGTGGTGGTCAAGATATGTAGCTTCTAGGTTTGATTTAATACGTTCTAATTTTAATGTGATTATATCATTATTAAAATCGTCAATTAATTTTTGAATTTCCTTCTTCATTTCAGCTTGCTGAAAGAGTGTCCTGTAATAAAAATTAACTGTTATTTATATTTATTAATTAATTTATATCAATCAGTTTTATTATAAATGACAGATGTACAAATATATAGGGACTTTCAGGAGTGGGGATTCACATTATAGATGAGACCATGCCCAACCGGGTTCACGGTATGGAACGTCTACTGTAACAATTTACATTATTATTACATATTACATAATATCAACGCATGTTTTGAAGACTAGCACGTTTTATCTCTACAAAAACTAACACTAAACTTTTTAACCAAGAAAACTAACATTTTAGAATTTAAATGAATTAAAAAAGCTGGTATTTGTAACAAGCAACAAAATATACATATTGTTGTTGTTAATTAATTAATAATAACACGTAATGTATTCCTGAGCTTATGCGCTATGAATTGTATATGTTAGCAATTATTCCAACTCCAACGCAAGGAAATCATCTGCTAAACATCGTATTATGATTTTTATTTGCTATAGTGAATGTTCATAAATCAAGAACTGCTTGTTTAAAGGATTATATAGACCTATACCTTGTTAATTCTATTTACAATAATGTAATTGCATCATTAATTTATGTAATATTAATCTAACAGTTCAGCGAAGTAAAAATTATTGTTCGTATTACAGTGATAAAATTTTACTTGCCTTAGTACACGAGCTTTTTTTATAGACAATTCCCATGGCGTTTCTTGTCTACTTTCAATTAATTGTTTCAAGTAGTCCAAAGATTCAAACGGAACAACTTCTATTTCTGATTGTTCTATGTTTTGTAAAACATCATCAATGGTTAATTGATCTACAAAACTGATATCTGTTACTGGTAACTCAAAGAGACTCAAATTTAAATTTAAATTATCAATGTTTTGATCATCTAATTTGTTTGGATCTTGAATGGGTTCAACCACAACATTTAAATTATTTTCTGGGAACTCAACATATAGCATTCCTTCATCATTTTCTTCAGAGAGTTTCTTTGAACAAGCATTGAAAATTTCTATATCTACTTTCCTGAGGTTATTTTTAAGCTTTTCAATTTTTTCCATTATTTCTACTTTAGCCTTTCGAAGTTCGTAAAGTTTCAAATTAAAATTATAACGTATTACAAACATCTAAAAAATAAATATTTTTATACTCAAAATACAATTATTGTTATTATATTAAAAACCAAACACATAATTGTTTTATTGATATGAACTACAGAGCATTAAATATAATTTATTATATGTTATGTAAATATATAGAGGATGTCCCGTAAATATACCGACATACTTTCAGGAGTTGTCAAAGATATTAAAACAATTGCTTTTTGTTAATAAACTTATGTCCGCAATTGAGCCATTTTAGCAGTTGAGCAAAATAAAGGACCCTGCACAAAAACAATGAATTTTGCCTTCTGGTAGAAACTTTTTGTGGAAATGATAGTTAAAAGTGTACTAATCAAAAGGGCGCAATCTATAAAAATCCATAATTTCTGCTCCAGGAGGCATCTTTTTGTTTAAGTTTTGATTTTAGAAAATGAATAAAAATAATAATGGAAGTCGATAACACATATTAATACTAAACCGGGAATAAAATTTTCTTAACTATAGGGTCTCCAGATATTAAATAAAAACTAATTTTAGACAAAATCTTTCGGGGTCTGTAGTTCCAACACGAAGAGTTTGAAATATATAAAAAATAAAAAATAACTAACCCTTTCTCGAGTATCCAAAAGCTGTTGGTATTTTTTCAGTGTTGTTTCTCTTTGATCTTTGGGTACTTTATAATTGTCAGCAGACTTTAGTTTGTAATCTCCAATAGAATTTTCTGCCTGCTTCAATGCAGCTATGTCATCAGGGTGGTTAACACCTTCCAAGGGTTTTGTACTTACTAAATCATCCCACTAAAAATCAATGTTTTCTTTTGACACAATTTTAAAATAAATACGTAATTTATTAAAAATTATATCAATAAATATCGAAATAATATAGTTTTTATATCAAACAACAAACATTAAAATTGAAGATTATATTAACAATTAAACATTACTTCTTTCTGTCTATTTTCCATCAATTTTCTTTTCAATCGATATCTGTTTAATAAACGTCTAATTCTTGGCGATAATCTATGCTCAATAGTTGATGGAGAAAGTCCAACTAAAAATGATTCTACTCGAGATAATTTTTCTTTAACAGAAGATACAACGTCTTCAAAGGCAGATGCTGATGTAATTGATCTATATTTATAAAGCTTGTTTATTTCTATTCATATATTGTATGTTTTTATATTTTAATAAATTACCTTGTATCCTCACAAGAACTTTCTAAACTGTCAGCATTAAAATTAACATCAATTATGTTTATATTATAAATAAGAATATTTAATAATCTATACTAATATATAAAGGAAGAAAGTTTGTCTGTGTGTTTGTGGGTGGATAGGTTTGATTGAGGTAATCTCGAAACTACTACTAAGTCAAGAATAATGTGAGCGTGTGGACTATTTAAGTCGTACTCTGGCTTCATAAACTATAAGTGATACACAAAAAATATATTATAGAAGTTTTGTAGAGTTCAATTAGTTCTATATGAAAGTTCAGGGACCCAGTGGCGTACCGAGAAAAAAAATCGAGAGGGTTTTTAATTATTTTGTTTTGTATCACAACATTCACAATTGTTTAATTAAATAATGTATATTGATAAACTCTGGTGTTTTTTAACCCCAACCCCCCTAGGGTGCACCACTATAGAGACTGTATATCTAACAATAATATTTATGTCACTGCAGACATTTTTTTATATAAAACGCGGGAGGTGTTGCATGTCAAATCTATCTTCAACACCATCTCAGTAATGGCATAAATTACATAAAATAATAAAAACTACATAAAATCTATTTCAATTTGTATAGAAGTATTGATGAATAGGGAGGGGAAGTATCAAATAACATTGTGTACATTTACCGATTTTTAAATACAAACGAGCATTGTCGTAACTGCTAGTGTATTATATACAGAATATATATTCTGTAATATATACTAGTCCTATGTATATAAGGTTGATTTATTTTTACATATTATATCAAGTACTTTAATTACAAAAAAAATTACCTGAGGTATTTACAGCTTTGCTTAGTAGATAATTGTAAATATTATTTATTTAGATTTCAATAATTTATTAAGTACTAAATTAAAATAATATTTTTATTATTTCTAAACTAATTACCTTTGCTTTTCATTAGCTTCTTCAATTTTCTTTATGACTAATTTTTTCATTTCATTAAACAGTATACCAAGTTTTCTTTGACGGATAACTTGTACATTTACTTTATCATAAAGTCCAGTTACGCTAAATGGATACAAGTCCAATTTGTTAATATAATGATTCATTAGTTTTTCTAATCTAAGTTCTGATTTTTCAAGCTAAAACAATGTTTTTATTAGAATATCCACAGTAAATTATTATAAGTAAACCATACTTTAAAAGCTAGTTTTCGATAAACTAAATCTTTTTCTGCTTGAAGAATAAATTTTAAATCATCACTAATCCTTTCATCCAAAAAAAATTCTTCTTGTGAAATTATTTGTGACTTTGGAAGCAATTTATTTCTGCAAAATATATATTTGATTGAAGTGTAAATATTTATTTTATCTGCATTCGTTAATTAAGTTGATATTTATTTTTACCGTTGTTGTAGTTTTTTAAATGCATCTGTCATGTCTTGTAATTCAGCCAACACTTTTTCTTTCTTTATGTTAGCATTCTTCATTATTGAATCATATTCTTCTTTCTTCCTTGTCTCTTCTAAACTTAAATATTTATAATCACATATATCTTGGGCTACTATTTTAGGTCTATCTTCCAATGGAATAGGTTTAGTATAATCCGTAACAAAATCTTGTATTTCTGAATTATACTCATAAGAAAATATATTCCCATCTGACCCACATGAAAAGAAATGTCTGCTATCATAACTAAAGCACATGTTTGATATTATTCCATTATAATTATCATGCATTGACAGCATCCAGTAATTAGACAGGTCACGGAAATTATTTGAATTTATTTTGTTTATACGAATTCTGCCATCTTCCATACCAAAAATTAAATACAGTTTATCAGGCCTATAAAGAAATTTATTGCTATCATAATATGACAATTATTAACTTTTATAATACCAGAGTTGAACTGAAAATATTCTATACCTCCCCAAAAATGTTTTACTCATTTGCTCAATATAACTCTAGTTTTTGTACTTACGAATATAAGTAACTTCGAATTTCTATATCATCTGCATCATACACCATTGTGTTTCTTATAGAATCACTGTAATTCATTTTATATTCATAAATATAGCCAGCATCAAATCCTCCTATCGACAACCAAAGCGTATCAATCGGTGTATAAATTATAAACAATACTGGGTTTGGAACTTCAGGAATGTATAATGGTTCTAATTCTTCATCACTTTCTGAATCAGCTATAATATTAAATTTAACATTTTTTAATGTATTAATATTGAAATTACTATAAACTGACTAAATATATTATACACATCCCATTTTTTTTCTTTTATAAATAAAAGTTTTTTGTGCTCCCTGTTTTTTTTTTCACTACTAACAATAAGAAAAGAATAAAAATAAAAACTTATATTATGTTCTTCAATACTAGTTTACCTAAAAATACATCTTCATCAATAACAATTCCTGGATTTTCAGCTTTAATCTTATCCATTTCTTTTCTTTTTTTTGCTATTTTTTTTTGTTTATATTCCTCTATTTCTTTAAGTTTTATGTCTCGTCGTATTTTTGACTTGCATGTTTTAAATGTGATTTGTTTATATTTTATATGAGTTAACTGATATGAAATATTAGTATAGCTGCAGACATTTTCTGGTAAATCTGCTTCAATTACTTCTCCATGAATACAACCAATAAAAATTGTAGAAGACTGCAAATATTGTTCATTAAATATTAAGCTACACAAGCAGTAAATAATGTGGATCATTTACTCCAGTAAATAGTTCATGAAACACAGTACATACTACATGTTTGTTTTGTCATAATCTAAATTTACATGTTAGATATTTTTAATAGAAAATGATAAATAAATAAACTTTACAATACATACCGTATGTGGTTTCCAATATATATATGTAACTATGTTCGGCACGTTTAAAAACCCTATTGGAACCAACTGTACAAATTCATCTCCAGGAGATAGTTGATATATAAATATTGTAGAATCTTCAGAACCACTGACCAGTATACTACCTGATTCATTCAAACTCAAACGAGTTATTTTTTGTGTATGTGGTTTTGTTACCTAAATGTTTAATTTATTTAACATGTTAAAACATCAGAATAAGTTTTGACATAGAACTATGTCTTTTCCGGTACTTGATATTAGATGGTAATTTGGAGTACAAATATGTCATACTTTGAATGTAATAGAAATGCTAAATGGTATAGTTTATATAGTCCCATTTATAATAAAACAAATGTTTTATTATAAATGGTTGAGGGATGGAGGGTTAAAACTTAAATTTTAACCCTCCATCCCTCAACCATTAATACAGTAACATAAAAAGTATGTTATTCTTGCAGTACAGTTGCTACTGTGTCCCTAATTTTTTTTTTATTATTATTAAACCGAGATCTGTTTTATTTAATTAAAATATTAAATTACCTGTATCAGTGTAACAAATTCTTCAGTGTTATCTGTATCAGCTATTTCTCGTTCTCCTATGGATAGTACAACTACTCGAATAACTCCATCATCAAAACCCATAACAATCACTGACCCACTCGGATCAACCTAAAATAAACAATAATGTACTTTATTCAACAATCTGTCAATTAATTAAAAATATAATGTTTTAATGTTAAATTTTTATAACTCACATCAACCGGCAGCCAAATAATTGCTGTTCCTTTAGCAGGAAATTGTTTTATAATAAGTAGTTCTTTACGTAAATAGTTATACAGATGCAATCGACCATCTATACCCAACGTAGCTATGTGTGGACCCCAAGGACATGCTGCTATACCTGATATTGCGCCAGCATGACACTGGAATAGTTGTTTTGTTGGAATAGCATCTGTATCTGTTGGCAAATCAATATGAAGAAGACTCCCATTTCCATCCTTAAATAGAAATAAAATTTTCTCTATAACATTTAAGAAAAATTATGAATTCATTTCTAATACTAATATGTATGAAAGTTGAAGATCTGTCATACATTTGTATTTTAAGTATGGTATTTTTAAATATGTTTTAAAAAATTTACCTGTGCATACCAAAGACTGTTTTTAGGATCGTTATTTTGTTTAACAATGCTCATCAACTGTGTATCAATTCCTTTAGCTGTTGTTATATGAAATTCATAGCTTGGTTCGGTTTCTACAAACCGTGATTCTTCAGGCGGATTTGCTAGGTCTATTGTATCATAATACCACATCCGTACCCAACCATCAAGAGAAATTGTTAACAATTCACCATCAATATATTCAAACTGAGTAATAGCACCATTGTGACATGGTTTTTTCAATTTACGAGAAACTTCTTTTGAGATTAGACCTTCATCCCATATCAACATATTACCCCATTCACATCCTGATACAACCTTTAATATTTCAAAATTGGTTAGTCATCATTTAAATGCAAAATAGATTGAAATTTATGTGGTGATAAATATGATGAACTTGAATTAAAGTTCATCATACACAGCAGATTACGTTAAGACAATGAACAACCGTACGGGTACTGCTACGGCTGTACGTATGTACATGCAGTATTTACTGCAAGTAGAAATACATCCAATGCATTCAATCTATTTCAATATTTGCTCATTCTAAGATATTTAGCATTTATTGTATGTATCGTTATTTACGTAGTATATTATAATAATAGTACAAGATAAATATTAAAACCTTTTCGTCAGGCATTGGATATAATCCAACAATATCAGAAACTTCTGTTTTTCCAAAACGACCATTCTCTCCTTTAAGTTTTAATCCAGTAAACGTCTGAGCCATTTTCCAAAACTTTATATGGCCAACTCCTTAAAAACAAATAATATCTTTAAATTAATTTAGTTTTATAATTTATAGTTTTGTAATATCTTAATTATAATAAAATAGAATGGCAAAGCCATAAAATTGTAACTCGTTTCCTAATAGAGGAAAATATTATTGAGTTGTTTGTTAACGCTTATCTCACAAAATACCGAACCGATTTGAATGAAATTTTCACTAATGTTTTCCTTATGACCTCCCGAGTAACAGAAAATGTACAATAAAATGTTTATTTTCAATCAAATAATGTACCTACATTTTATATGATATTTGTCTTTTAATTAGCAGTTTTTATAAATAAATAAAAATTATATATTTATTTACCACTTGTTGTAAGGTGACCAGGCACAGAAGGAGAAAATACTAAGTTAAAAACATCATTTACATAAGACTTAGTTCGTAACTTGATTTTATGTTGCTTCCAGTCCCATATTGTAATTAGGTAATCTGGTTCTCCAGCTTGAGAAGCAAGAAGTTCTCCATCAGGACTATTGAATAAAAGTGTTGATTTGTAATTGAATTAATTTTCTAATTATGTACATATTGAAAGTAAAATCATTTTTTTAATATAAAATTTTATTAATAATTAATTCAATAAATGTCAAGTTAATATTTAAATAATTATTTTTAGTTTAATTTACCTATAATTTAAATGAACATATTGTCTTTCTGCACCACCCTTTAGCAAACAGACAATATCTAAACTTGGCCATTCATATATAATAATAGGTGGTTGGCGTTCATTTTCTGCTATAGCTATGTGATGATAATTCATATTTGGATTTTTCTAAAAAAAATATGTTTTATTATTTTTTAAATTAGAAAATTTAGAAAAAAGATGGGAATACTGCATGCAAAAACTTTGAGTATCAAAAATATCAGTTTAATTTATATCAAGGCTGTGGAGTCCTCTGATTCTACCTCCAACTCCTACTCTTTTACTGAACTTCAAAATATATTCACTTTAAAAAGAAGTTATAATATTAAAAATAATAGTTTAATTAACAGAGTCAAACTCAGACTCGATACCTCTCTACCGACTCCAACTCCGACTCCACAGCTCTGTTTTATATTTTTCTTTTTAATCTAAACACATCATGCTACCGTACAAACTAATAGTGTCAATAAAAAAATAATCGTGCTTGAATTTGTTGTCTAAACATTTATATTATTATATTAGAGTATGTATTTGGCTACACCCATAATTTTTTTTATTTTTAAAGATGATTAATATTATTTTGTATCAATAATGGCTTACAGTTATATGTCCAATTCCATAACCAAATGCACTTCGCCTAAACCAAATAAGTTTTTTTGTAGTATCAAAAAAGTGAATTAAATTTCCTGAAGCAAATATCAAAATATTCTCATCGACAACTGTCAAGTTAAAATAACGTTTGCAATCATATGCAAAAGAATGACTGAAATTCAATTAAGAAAAAAAAACAGATACTATTTATAACTACATTATTATTAATAATTAGATAGTTAACAACTTATGGCAGTGACCCCATAATATATAGTCACTTCAATTTCTCTGTATGACCATTGAGTAACTCAATTGAGTTTACTCAATGGTATGACTCAATTATTAATCAGAGCTGAAGATTGTTGTTTCCTACATTAAACCAATAATAAAAGGATACTGAAATTCTAAAACATTTTCTGGAACGGAACAATTTTCACTGAGATAAGCTCCAGAGATAAAATCATCTGAATTATACAAACTAGATTCTTCTTCTTGAACTCCTTCATATTTCCCTCCCTCACCTTCTTCAACATATTCATACTCATATTCAAATTCATCAAGATTCTCAACCTCTCCACCTTCTTCACTGCTCATATTTATTGTAAATTTGTTATCGTTTTATTTTTTGACAAACAAAATTATTGATTTTTCTCTACCATATTTACTAGTAACCATAGTAATATAATTTAAAACTGAGCTGAATGTACTGAGAATTCATCACTGATCACAGGCAAATTATTATTTCAAAGAATCATTAAATTTTCATGTACCTATTGTACACCTTAAACTTTACTTTCCTGAACGGAGATTGTTTTTCAAGCAGATAATTAATATTTTCCATTTCTCGAATTTCATGAAATATAAAATAGTGATTTTTAGGAATAAAACAACTGTGAGTCATTATAAAAAAATATATTTTATATAAACTTCACTGCAAACATAATATCTTAATTTATAAATTATATTAAATTAGCATGTTGCTTGGAATATTCCCATATAAACAACGCTCCACAAGTATGAACATTTAAGGATCGTATTACACCCTTTTGTGGAATTTCTACACATATATCTAATAAATGTAATAAATTGGCAGGAATCCCTTCTTTTTCATTTCTAAAAAAAAGAACGTAATTTAATTATATAGTATAACCATATATTAAACAACTAGTTTAATATATGGTATAACTTATTGATATTTAAACAGAAATTCGATATACTAATATATAAATAATACCAACCCCAATAAAACAAGAGCCTTTTTTGGAAATTCAACATTATTTAATAATATGCTTCTGGATGTTTGTTCTGCACCAATGACAATGTATCCTAAACCTTTCATTTCATTAAGGTATTCTTCAAGCATGAATGCTTTTATTTCTTTCATGTTTAACCATTTGTCAGCAGATACACTCAAATTTTGAAAGTCTTTATTTTCAGTTATTTTTATGTTGTCTACAACCAGTTCTGAGACACTGAATATTTCACAAGTTCTACATAAGCCACCTAAATTAGGTGCTCTATCGATTAGTGAAGCCACAACAATAAGACCATTTTCAGTATTCTTTTTTGATGACACATCGTCAGTAATAATTTTTTTTTGAATGATTAAATTTTCAATGCCTGCATTAATCTTTGTGTCTTCATCATCACAGTCTTTCACTTTTTCATTTTTAACTGTAGAATTTTTCTTATAATTTATAACTGGGTATTCATCATGAAAGTATAATTTTAAATCATCAATATTTATAGAATCATCACTAGCTTGTGTAAATTGGGGGAATTCATTATAGATAACTAATACATTGTGGTGTTTTATTGGATGAAATTCAGTAAAAAAGAAATCCTGGTAATAATCAATCATTTCTTCTGCCTTCTTTTGAATTAATACAGTACAAACCGTTTTGTAGAAAATTTCATATTTATCTAATATAACAGTTAGATTTAGATTTTCAGCAAATTCATAAAGTTTTTTAATTACAATCTGAAATTATTAAAAAATAACATTAAATATTTTTTATAAATTAATGTAGTAAATAAGTTATGGATATTTAAATATCTACATTGAATCTGAGACATTTTTTAGTAGTTATAAACTCAACGTTGCTAGATGATTTATACCGGGTGGCCAAAGTAAAACGTCATTTAAAATAAGACTTTGAAAAAAAGCTTGAACACGTTGATTTTGCCTTCAAGGGGGACATCTTTTGCTATAAAATTTTTGTAAGAATCTTTTCAACCCTCAGCGCTATGAACACAACCCTTAAAATTTTAAATAGCCTGATAGGGAAAGTGATACCCCGAGAAAAAATGTTTCTATATAATCATATATAATTATATATATGCTCATATATAATCATATATAATTATATATAGGCTCATATATAATTATATATGATTATATATGGAGCTATATATATAGAGTTTTAGCTCTATACAGGGTGATTCAGCACTGTCGTGCCAAACTTAAACCATAGATTGAGAAAAATATTTTAAGCAAAAAACTTCCAATAAACATGTGTCCGGAAATTATTCCTTAGGGAACTACAGCCCACCAAAGATTTTCATCAAAATGAGTTTTTATTTAATATCTAGATAACCCTTTGTGATTAAATTATGAAATTTGGTATTCTGTTTAGTATTAATAAGTGTTATCGATTAATCATATTAAACAATTATAATTTAGACCGGGGATGTATGGGGTCAGTGGGCCCATCAATTTTTATCTAGTATTTTTTGTTCTTTAATTTTTTTATAAAGTTGGGTACTTATTTAAGGTTATATGACACAAAATACGTAAAAATATTCTTTGCTTATTTGTCATAGGATAAACCGTTTTCGAGTAATATCGATAGAAAAGAAAGCATCCAGAATTTAACTTAATACGGATGCTCCAAATTACAAAAAATAAATTTATATTCTTGTTCTATGATTAAAGGTAGGAAAAAAAGTTCATATAAAGAAACCTCCTAATATGAATCCTCTAAGATCTATAGCCAGTTGTAATACTGTATTATGTACTTTAATAATTTGACTAAAAAACGAAACTAAAAATGGCTATTTGTTGATAAGGATGCATTTTTTGAGGTATACTTATGTTAACTTTTTGTCTTAATTTTTATCATAGAACAAGAATATAAATTTATTATTTGTAATTTGAAGCATCCGTATTAAGTTAAATTCTGCATGCTTTCTTTTCCATCGATATTCTTCGAAAACGGTTTATCCTATGACAAATAAGTAAAGTATGTTTTTGTTTATTTTGTATCATATAACCTTAAATAAGTGCCCAACTTTATAAAAATATTAAAGAACAAAAAATACTGGATTAAAATCGATGGGCCCACTGACCCCATACATCTCTAGTCTAAATTATAACTAGTTAATATGAGTAATCGATAACACTTATTAATACTAAACAGAATACCAAATTTCATAATTTTATCACAAAGGGTTCTCTAGATATTAAATAAAAACTCATTTTTAGTAAAATCTTTGGAGGCCTATAGTTCCCTAACGAAAAATTTCCGGACACATGTTTATTAGAAGTTTTTTGCTTAAAATATTTTTCTTAATCTACGGTTTAAGTTTGGCACGACAGTGCTGAATCACCCTGTATGTGTATTGTATATAGCTCCATATATGATTATATATAGCGCTATATATAATTATATATAATAATATATGATTATATATGGAGCTATATATAGAGTTTTAGTTCTATATATAATTATATATAGCTCCATATATGATTATATATAGCGCTATATATAATTATATATAATTATATATAGCTCTATATATGATTATATATAGCGCTATATATTATTATATATAGAGCTATATATAATTATATATATTTAATAATTTATAATTGAACTTTTCAATTTTTGGTATGTCGTGTATGACACTTTAAATTATTAAAATCTCGAATATTCATACATCTTTGCAAAGTTCATTGTTTGCACTTTCTAAATTTAAAAAAATAATAAAATTCAATTAATATTTAAACGAAATTGGAGTTCTTTTAGTAAAAACTAAAATTTGAAAACATGTCGTCATATTTTTTAAAGAATTGAAAGTATGAAAATTTTTGTTTTATAAATGTGTCTTATTTTTTATGATTTTTACAAATATGTACTTTTTATTGTACCATCCCATTTGATTTTGCTGAGAAACGGGCATGTACCCCTCAAACTACCCCCCCCCCCCCAGGAACAGTTTTAGAGGGCTGAAAATATTTTCCTGAAATTTTTTATGGTCTCCAGGATGTATATCCGATTAAAAAATATTTATATACATTTTTATATAATTATATATAATTATATAGAAATATATATAATTGCATAGAATTATATACAATGGTATATAATTATATACAATTATATATAGTTATATCTAATCATATATGATTATATTTGGCCATTTTTCATATATAATTATATATAATCAATTTATACAAGTGCGTTCATGATGAAAGGAACAAATTCGTTTAAAATTCAGGTAATTATTTTGTGGAAAAACGCTCGGACCCGTCGATTAGTATTTTTAGTTGCGGATTTTTTGACATAAGAAAATTATATACAGGATGTCTCAAGAAGAAGATATGCAGACATCATTGATTTTTTTAAATGGAACATATATACCATATAGCTTTAAAATCAGCGGTTTTTGAAATATTGACGTTTGAAATGTATCTCAAGATGAATATAAATATGCAGTCATCATTGATTTTTTTAAATGGAACATTCTGTATATTATACCATTTTTGAATTGTACAGTAAGTTTAGAACACTTTTTGTACAACATACCACAGCTCTAAAATAAGTGGTTTTTGAAATAATTTTATTTCTTGTGTATATTTTATTATTAAAGTTAATTAATTTTTTATTTATTTATAACATTTTTAACGTCATTATTCCAAAAACTACTGATTTTAGAGCTATGGTATGCTGTACAAAAAGTGTTCAGAATTTATCGTATAATTTAAAAATGGCATAAAATACAGGCTGTGGCATTATAAAAATCAATGATAACTGCATTATATTCATCTTGAGATACATTTCAAACGTCAATATTTCAAAAACCGCTGATTTTAGAGCTATGGTATGTGTACAAAAAGTGTTCAAAAATGATTATACAATTCAAAAATGGCATAATATATAGGGTGTTCCATTTAAAAAAATCAATGATGTCTGCATATCTTCTTCTTGAGACACCCTGTATACAATTTTTTTATGTCAAAAAATCCGCAACTAAAAATACTAATCGACGGGTCCGAGCGTTTTTCCACAAAATAATTACCTGAATTTTAAACGAATTTGTTCCTTTCATCATGAACGCACTGTATATAAATATATATGATTATATATAAACATTTTTTCTCGGGACCTCATATGAAAGGTTTTTTCATTCTAAATACGGTGCTTTTTGTTTTTTTTCAGATCAAGTTATTTACATTTTGAATTCCATAAATGCATTGATCAACAAAACAAACATTTACAATTAAAATTCAAAACAAAGTAGGCTTATTTTCTTATCAAATATTTACAAATAATTCAAAAACATCCAATTTGGACATTTCACATTTATTGAATTAATTAAAGTTTTGGATGTTGGTATTTTTTTTTTTTATTTAAAAAATTTGTAAAATATGTGCCCTCTGTATAGACAAAAAGGTTGCCAACAACAACCGGGGTTGGCCCCGGTATTAGAAGATTGTGTTTACTACTTGGTTAGTTCAAATAATAAATTTGATCTCTGGGACGAATTAACCCTATTCATTCTGGCAGCAAAAACATTAAAATTACTTTAGACATATTTTTGATACAAACCTGTGAATGTAAACGGACAGCAAAATTCTGCCCCATTGTACACTGTAATAGAGTTGTTATTGCTCGATCAATAGTTCCTCTATCGTTAGATGATTTAAATTTTAATTGAACTAAATGATACAAAATTGTAATGTAAGAAACAGTGATTCCAGAACGAACATCTGTGTAATTTCTTAAATCAAATGTCATTGCCTCATCTTCATACATCAACAAAATAAGTAACCATTCCGTAAACCTTTTAACACTTAATTGAGAATTTTCTGTAGAAATTAAATTTTTAAGCCACTTAAATAATTCTGTTTTTATTGGCTTATTTAAACAGGGTAATATAAATAGCAAGCCTTGTAATACTCGATTCTTCATATGGTGTAATTCAGAATCTGCATAATATCGTGGTTTTGTGCATTCATCGTGATGTTTCATTAATCGTTTTGCTATTTCATCAAATAATACTTTTTTATCTTCTTCTTTTTTATATTTTGACAGTATTGTGATAGAATTTAAACGAACCATTTTATCAGCATTGTAATCACTAAAAATATTAAAAATTACTGTAAGATTAACATTTTATTACAATCTTTGTTACTTTTGTTAATATATATTTAATTTTTATATAATGAGTTCTAAAATTCACATACAGTAAGACCTCGTTTATCCAAGATAATGTGGGGAGAAATAAAATATTTGAAAATTTTAATCATTTTTTATGTACATATGTAAATATGTATTTAAAATGATAGAATGAAATTTAATAACAAAAGATTTTTGCTTTTTTGAGACATGGCAATGTTCTTTCATTGATTGTTAAAGCTCGCAACAGAGCACACAAAACGTGTTGTAACAAGTTTATGCATGTATGTACATAAACTCGAAGAACACGGAAGAAATAAATAAGTCCGTTGCTTTAGATAACGCGGAGACTCAGTTGACGAAGACCAGATAAACGAGGTATTACTGTAATATTGAAGTATATTCTGATTTCAAACAATTTTAGTCATATTTAATAATAGTACAGTCAAATGAAGCTAAAAAATCATCAAAACTTTGGAATCCACATAAACAGTACCGATTTTGATGACACTTTTATTAAATATTTGTTATACTATATAGTTCAAAATCAGAAAAATTCTGGCTATCGAACTTAAATCCCCCCAATAGTTTTTAAAACTTGTATAAATTAAAGACTTCCTATACTAAATCCGATTTCTTTTTAATTGTAATTATGTAAAAACTTACTTTTTAATCTTTAGTTCAGAATCAATATACTTTAATGTTGAAACTTCAATTCTAAAAAAGAATAATAGTTTGAATGGCACAACAATACTGGACAGATAATTGTTTAAATTATAATTTGCTTCGTATTTATTATTAATAATTTTTAACACATTGCAGCTCGTACGTTAAAGTTCTACTCCTGAGCATCAGGAAAGTGTTTATTTGTTTATATTAAACCTTTACTTTGTTGAACCCATGATATCGACAGTGGAAAACTAAAACCAAATAAGGGACATCTATCAAAGATTACATAGGATGAAAAACAATATTTCTATCATTTTTTTGTTAGCAATTTAAAAAAATGTATGCTTTATCTAATGAAATAATGTATGATATAATTTAGTAAGAGAATTTCAATGTCAATATATCAGTCTGCAATGTGTTAATATTATGTGTAATTTGAAATTAATTAAACAGTTTCTAAGATAATTAATAATAATTATATTTATATGATGATTATTTATCATTATATATTGATTACCTTTGATCTTTTCGTTTATTAGCTCCGAACAACAATCCTTCTACAATAATCCAAGAAAATGACAATAATAAATGATATGGTAACATTTCCAGCTTTTTCAATAACAAATTCATTACCCCCGTTGTTGTATGGCTCAACACGATAATTAGTTTTGCATAATCAATAGCAGCATTTAAAACAGCATTATATTTCAATGCTTTCTCTTGGAATAGTACATCCATAAATGTTTTCAGTGATGGAATATATAATTCACATTTTTTTAATGAAATACATTCATTCCAACATTGTCTTAAAACATTAATGATGTTATCTGTTTGAGTATCAGATAAATCTAATGCAATTAGAAAAGATAATAATTCCATACTGCTGATCAAAGATTCTCTTCCACCAACTTCTAAACATTTTGAAACATGTGCTAGTATATTTTCTGTAATATCTATCGTAACTATAATATGTTCTAGTACATGTTGGTATATGTTATTAATGCAGATATAATATTTATCAATCATTATTCTAGTTTGCATTGTTTCATTTTTGTTATCACAGATGTTTAGTTCAGGTAATGAACACAAAATTATATAGATTTTACGTCCACACGTATTTGTTTTTAACATATCAGGTATGAGTTTACTTAAAAAATAAACAAATACATACTGTTTTAAATCTCCAGTAAAATTTCCTGAATATTCATCTAATAAGTATATACTAAATAAGAGTATGTGATCTTTACTCTGTTTTAAAATGATATCAGCTAATACAAGAAGGTTATCTATTTCATTTATATTAGAATTAGATTCCATCAACTTAAAGCATTCTTTTGATATTTTCATATAATATTGAAGATTACTGGATGTAGAAGTGTAATTCATAGATATGTTGTTCATAGTATAATAATCATCTACATGATAATGATCTTTATTGAAGTATAATTCAAACATTGATTTAAGTTGCTGTTTTGAAAACAAATACTTAAAAACCAAATGTATATTCTTGTTAGTTTGAGATAATACTGCTTGCTGAACTATGTCTCCATCTACTTTTTCATATAATGTACTTAAAAAAGATGAACTGGTATATAAATTTGAATTGTGAATAACTATTTTAATTACTTCTTTTAATTTTTGTATTTCCATTAGATTTTCCTCATTTTGTATTAAAAGAAAACCAGTTACTGATTCAAGTGCTTGACGCACATATATATTTTGAATCAATGGCAAAATATCAAAAATTGATTGTAATGTATTTAATTTGATTTCTTTTGGCTGAGATTTTTGCAAACAATATATTATATAAAATAAAGGCACAGGTTTCCAATTTATTTTACAACACTGATCAAGAAATGTATGTAGTTCAGAAGTTGAAAGTGATTTAAAAAAATATATAAAATAAATACAAATTTCTGGTAATTCTGAATCATTAGTTTCATATAAATAAATGTTATTTAAACAAATCAAAAATCGATCTTGTATGATATTTAATAGCTCCACTCTTTTAACATTTTTTAAAATAAATAAAACTGCATAACGAGCAACATGTAAATTATGATGATCCAACATACGGATGTAAATACATGATATCCAATTAGATTGCATCTGTTCAAGAGATTTAAGTAACGATAAAGAAGGAGTTAGTAAATGTAATTGCTTTTCTTCTAATGTTTCATAGAGTATTATAAAATATTGCCAATGTTTTTCCTGTTTTATAAAAGACAATTGTTTCAGTACATGCATGGCTTGTTTTCTTATTGATGCATCTGTACTCTTAAGCCCTGTTTGTATCATGTTATGTAAATCAAGATCATTACTTTTTAAAACAAAATGAGATGATAATGCACACATTGCTACCCAGTTGTAATTCTCAATGATCTGTTTTATGATAAGTGAAAACAATTCACTGTTATTATTTTCTTTTAAATATTTTACAAAAAACATCATTACAGTCGATTTTAGAGCTGCATTTTCAGAATTTAATATAGGTACTAAATTTTTTAAAATTCTATCAGTTGTAAATATATATTTTTTATGGTTTCTCTTATTTAACTTTATTATGTTTTCATATAATTTTATAATACGTTTTCCTTTTCCACCAATTTCACAAGAATATGTGCTTAAAATGTTATCAAACAATTCCAAATCTTCCAAATTAGATAAAAATAACAATTCCATTATTCTTGACCATGTTATTATGAATAATTCTGTATCTTCATTATCTGAGTTTAAAAAAAGTTCAACAAAATATTTTATATTTGTGTAGGGTTTGGAATTTTTAAATAATTTGTTTCGCAATTCTAGAGCAAATTTAAGAAATAATATATCTTCAGATTTTTCAATTAATAAATCAATTTTTCTTAAATTTGTAATTGATGAATCCACAAATGTTTCAAACATATCAATTAAAGAATCAGAGAATGTTTCATGGTATATAATAATTTCTTTCATTGTTGAAAACTGCAAAAAATAAGTGTTATAGGCATTTAACACTTAAATATAAAGTAAGAGTTTATATAATCTAAAATAAAGGAATCACCTTGTCTAAAGACCAGCATTGATAAATTTTATAAATAGCTTTTTTTATAAGATATTTTCAGTGTAGTCGTGAGATAAATTTGTGCCTTGACAAAAAAAATCGATGTTCTTTACATTTGAATTGTTTTTTATCAATTTACTAGACTGACCATTTACCAAATCATGGTCATTGCCTTTTCTGGTTTAATATCTCAAAAATTCTTTACTCATTTTAATGTAAGTCCTACAAGTAAATACAAACAATGCAATATGATGATGCTTCCATTGTATGTTATAAGGTCGACAAAGCAATTAACATGTTTATTTATACCAAATACCTAAGTACTATGAAATAAAAAATGAAGTGTCCCTACCCAAATGGTATCCTAGACATTGTCCGGGAAGCCTACCACACAATAACATGCAATAACATCACTGAATATGTCATAGTATGTATTTAATATTTTATTTAAAAAAAATATGTAAATATTTTTTACAAGATATATGTCATGAATAATAATAAGAAATATATTAAATAGAGTTAATTAATTTTACTAGTCTGTAGAACTCAGGTATTATACGGGTATTATGTATATTTTATTGTATATAACCTAATAACTAATATGGATTTGAATAATGTTTACCTTTAATTTTAAAAGCACTTATAATTAATACCAAATACCATACATGTTTTATCAATGATAATGTGTATAAAAAAAATCTGTACACAAATGTACAAAATACAAGTAAACAACAAATTATGTCTCATGCACATCACAATACAAAAAATAACAATATTTATGTATTATTCTGTGGACTCTGTGGTGCACATGCTCATAATGCACATGTTCAATTTTTGACATGTCAGTGTTGCCAGTACACTCTTCGCTTGATTTACCGACGTTGTTGGTAATTCAACCGCTTGATTTACCGACGTCGAGAGGGGTCCCCCCCACCACCGTACCGACCTCAACGTTAATTGATGAATTTAAATTTCGCGCAGAAATATAACGAATATAACAGTCGGTGATATTGTAGTGGGGATAGAAGGTCGGTCAATCGCGCGTTTGGCCCGTCGGTAAATCAAGCGGTGGGTAAATCAAAGTTCGATAAATCGCGAGATGAGTGTATAATATTATTATTCGAACTGATTTATGAGCTGACATTATATACGCAGTGGCGTAACCAAGATTTTTTTGAGCAGGAGAATGAACAGCCATACATTTTTTTTTTATAATTACATAATTTTATTTTTAATAGTAATTTATACTAATATAACGTAACTAGTTACGTTACTTTGGAAGTTATGAGATAATCTTTGTTTTAACTATTACCCTGAAGGAACACTCTGTACCTCAGAAGGTGTTGAAGATTGATAGACTCACCTTCCCGTGCAAAATGTTACTCACAATGAGCCAGGGAAGCAGCTAAGTACTAAAATTCTAAAATATCTACAAATATCTATTTTACCCATTGGCAGCTTAAAAGAACCCAAAAATTAGGTTTATAAACTTTTTTTACATATGAGACGGGTGTCACCCACGGAGTGGTTTTACGACAATTATTTCATCAAAATATAACTTGGTGGAAAAATTATACAAAAACCTAAATGAAAATGTCACTCCTAAATTAAATCAAAAGTCTACGCCCATGCTTGCCGAACCAACGAACGTCGCACATCGCATGGCTTGTACATGGTCAGAGTTCGAAGCACTGAACAGTTTATCGTTTACTTTTGTATAGATTACAACGGTGATAATTTGTGTTTTTCCCACGTTTTCCCTAGCAGTTTTTAGTATAGTGTGATTATTTTGTTATAGTGATGGTTCTTTGCGCCATTGTATCGTGTAAGAACAGGAGTATGAATGAATCGAAGAAGTCAAGTGGAATATCTTATCATATGTAAGGCGGCCATAGACGATCAATTTTATTGTGCAATATCACGGATTGTCCAATATTATTGACCGTTTAGGAATCATATTGAAGATTGCACAATGCTTTTAGAAAAGTTTGAGCGAGTTTAAGGAAGCACTTGCCCCTGTCTGCCGACCAATAAGCACGCGGAGCGAGAGAGAAAGGAGGTAGTACTCTTACACTATCTCTCTCGCACGCTTGTTCGCACGGCCGAGCGGCAAGGCTGGCTCCAGTAGTATATGCTCTAAGCGTAGGGTATGTTTCAATAAAATTGTGCAATAATAACTTTGCACAATTATATTGTAGGTGTATGGGAGGTCTAATTGAAAAAGTGATCAAAAGGAATCAAATTTTGACGTTTCATTTCAGTTTCTGTAAAATCTCTACGTTTAATTATGTATTGTTTATTACCTTAGAGCATATACTACTGGAGACAGCCTTGCCGCTCGGCCGTGCGAACAAGTGTGCTAGAGAGATAGCGGGAGAGTACTACCTCCTTTCTCTCTCGCTCCCGCGTGCTTATTGGTCGGCAGAGAGGGGCAATATTACCGGTAATAGTGGGAAACATTTGCCCCTCTCTGCCGACCAATAAGCACGCGGGAGCGAGAGAGAAAGGAGGTAGTACTCTCCCGTTATCTCTCTAGCACACTTGTTCGCACAGCCGAGCGGCAAGGCTGTCTCGTATATGCTGTAAGTTTAAAGTTTATTAGCTGGTTTAGTGCTGCCAACCTATTTTTTAGTTGTCAATTTTCATTATTGATTCCGTTTGAATCCGGTAAACGTTATTCTGATTGACAATTTGCTATATCATTTACGTTCAGATTCCGGAATAAAACAGAATGGTATTTCATTCCGTTTTATTCTTTTTTGAGTTACTGGGTTTCATTAATTGTATTGAGTATTTATGCTAACAATAAGTTTCAAATAAGTTGATCAAAAAAATATTTTTATAAACTTTTATACCCCATATTACCCACGTAGGGGTTGAAAATTCTTTCTTAGTGGGTGCTTACGTCATAAAAGGAAGACAGTAAAAACTGTTAGTCCGGGGCTTTGCAAAAAACCGTTTACCTAAGGTCGCCTCCTTGCTTCTGAGTATCATTATTCTGACGCAAGTGTCTTAGTTAAAGTTTTTTTAATCTAACATCACAGTTTCATCAGCAGTTCCATCCAAAAATGAGATGAAAACAATAAATAAAACAATGTTAAGCAGATGATTTATTTATACCCCCGTTGATCGTAAAAATAATTAATATAAATAAATAAATAAAACATTTTTGATTTAGTATTTATTTAAATAACGTATTTTTACAGATTTCCTAAAAGTCCTAATATCAAACTACAATGGATAAATGCTACCGGTCGCAACGATTGGATACCACCAACCGGCAGTGTTCTATGTTCAAAACATTTTACTGCTGAATCCTTTATCACATTGAAACCTCAACGTAGGCTTTACCCCAATGCAGTGCCAACATTGAATTTACCACCACAAGTAAATATTAGCGTATATTATAAATTAATATATAATATTAGTGATGGCCTTGCCTTAACGGTTTATTTTTGTTACTCCGTTATTTTTGTTACTTTAATACCTAATATCATGGTTTATTTAAATAATTAATATTTACTACGTGTAGCTATTGTAAAAAAATCTGTCAAGACATACACGGGTGTATGCCATAAGGGTTCCAAAGTATATACTATGTGGACTGATTGGAGCCTCTTACAGGTGCATTTTTGAGTTAGAAATAAATATAAAAATATGATTATATTCTATTAACTGAGATATACATTTTGACACCCCACATGCCTAGATATGAAAATAAAAAAAATCCATGACGCCCCTCCCTATTTTTCCAAAATTTGGAATGATATTGTTAATTTTAGTATTTGTCGTTGGCAGTCCCACCAAAACCCCATTAGCAAATTATTTTCAGATTTTTTGAGCCAGTAGTTACCGAGTTGGGGGGGGGGGGGGTAGAATAAATTTTTGCTTGGAACAATGCCCAGATAAAAAAAAACACCACATGCTTTGGACCTTGGAATACATTTTTTTTTTTAATTTGCTTCAGAGCTATGCAGGTGTCATTTTTGATTTAGAAAAAAATAAAAATGAGGGTCAAATTAAACTAGTTTGGTTACACATTTTGATGTGCCACATGCCTTGGTATAAAAAAAATATATTTTTTTTGCCTGGCTTTAGCTTCTTAACACCTCCCCTAAAAATTTATATTTTACTAGAGGGTGTCATTTTACACGTTCAGTAAAAATTTCAAGGTTCTAGCTTATATAGTTTACGAGCTATTGCGCTTTGAGTGAAAAGAACGGACAGACGACAAAATGAGATTAATAAGAGTTTCTTCGAAACCCTAAAAAGGATGTTATTTAAAAAAACGTTAACGCGGATTTCTAGTTAATATTATTTAAGTTAACTGAAGACCAAACAAAAATTTAGTTTAATGAAATATCCTTTATTTTAGTTTCCAGATCCTGATGAAGAGGTTAAAATAACCATTGCTGTACAAACAGATGTGCTAATCCAAGACTTCTTTGATGAATCATATGAATGGGTTAGAAAAACTGCATTTACTTCTACTTCTGTACAAACTGAGGAGCTTGATACAGAAGAATCATTGATTATGTCACCACAACCCGACCCATTGTCCACCTCAGCACCATTTCAGTCCGATTCTGAATTGGATTTGTCGACAAATACTGAATTCAGTATTGATGAAATATTAGATGAAGATACTCCACAGAAGCGGAGATTAAAGCATTATATTAAACATATGAAATATTTACACACAAAACAACACAAAAAAATTAAACAGTTACTACAAAAAAACCGACGAGACAGGAAAAAAATTAGTAATATAGAATGTTTGTTGGAAACGCTATATGACAAACAATGTTTGCAGGAAAGTGATAAGAAATTAATAAAAACTTTTTTACGAAATAAAAAAAATAAATGAATTTTCAACAAGAATAGAAATTATTTACAAATTGATATAATCCTGTCCTTATTACTTTTCGATCAGTCAGAGTACTCGACTGAGTTCCTGCTCACACATATCTTTTTTTTCATGTTTCTCTGCTGATTGGTATTATACTACTTCTATTTATTATAATTTATTATTATCAGTGACAGATTAAGAAAGGGTGGAATGTTAGTTATGTAACCCCTTCTCACAGAAACTATAAGAAATACTTTATTTTTTTCTACTTTAAATTTAGCACCCCTAAGAAATTTTCAAGTTCTTTTCTACCTCGACGCCACTGCATAAGTGTACATATTAAAAATCATTTATTTATATAGAAAAATGAAAACTGGACATCATTAAATAAAAAAGAAAATTTTATTTAATACAAATTTATCAAAATACAAAGATAAAAAAATAAACAATTATTGAACTAGTTGACTATTCTACAATATAATTTTATTTATGGCACAATTATGGTTCCAGTTTTATTCTCTTGTAGCACTGATCTGGTAACGAATCACTAATATCTTTAATATTATCTACTTCTAACTTTAATCTTTTGATTTCATTTTCATACAACTCAATCTGAGCTATTTGCTTTTGTTTTTCCTCCCTGACTTGGGCAATGCGTGCATCTAAGTTTGCACTTTCTAATTCTTTCTCAGCTTGACGTAATCGTCTCTCTAACTCATCTAATTCTGTTGTATCTATACTAGGAAGGTCGTCTAATATGTTGATTATAAATTGCACTTCTTCTAATGCTTTGTTTACTTGTTTTGTAGCTTCTAAAGTATCGGTTTCGGCTTGCCCAACTTTACGTTTTGCTTCAGATATTAAATCTTCATCATTTACTGCTTGGTCCTCTAATGATTTTAATCTGTTCCCTGTTACACCAACACGATCTGCAAGATTGTCAGCTTCCAGTTTCAGTTTACCAGCTTCCATTTTAGTTGCATCAGCTTTTTCACGAATTTCTTTTGCTTCAATTGATGCTTGTTCAGCATACCTGTTAAAAAAAATATATTTTTTTAATAATTATAAATGTGCACATTATAAATAATTAATCAAATAATTCAAAACAATTAGATGCTAATTTGAACACAAAAAATAGATATTTGATAACAGCAGATACAAGCGTATCTTTTTTTTTTGTACCAAGTTGCATTTAAAAATAATCATTTTGAAATGAATATCAAAAAGTTTTATTTTTATAATGAATTTTCTGGATTTACCTCGACATCCCTGTAAATATTAAAAATTATTCAATGATAAATACGAAACTTACTTCTTTTGTGCTTCCTGTGCTATTTTTCTAGCTTGTTGTGCATTTGCTTCAGCACCGTGTAACTTATCTTTTGTATCTTTAATTTTTAAACTAGTTTCATTTAATGAACGTTCAATATCATTGATTTCTCCCATTGCTTCTTGAGCTCGACTTTTACTATCTTGAACATGTTGATCAAATTCATTTAGAGTTTTATAAGTATTTTGAGCCTCTGTTAAAGTAGCGTCTCCTAATTTAACTGCCTGTTCTGCTTGTGCCTTTGCCAAATCTGCATCACTGATTAATTCATCAATAACTTGTTGTTGTTCAGTAGCATTTAATAATAAATCATCAGCTATGTCTAATTGATTGTGTAATTCGTCAATCATTGGTTGATATTCAGTTTGCAAATTTTCAATTTCTTCCATTACTTTCTTAGCCTGAAAATAAGCAAAAAAAAACATACAATTAAGGATTTAAAAAGACTATGGGTTGGTTATTACATAAAAAACTACACACTTTTTTGGTAGTTGTCATCGATTTTTATTATTTTTACATATGTTGTAGTACTAGTTTGTAAAAATCGAGGGGGCTCCCCCAAATATTAACTTTTGAAAATTTTACTTACTTTTTTTAAAACAAAATATCTCAAAAACTATTAAAGATATGGTTAAATTACAAGAAATCTTTGTGGAAAAATGCAGAAATTTTTGTTCATAAAATATTTTGTAATATTATGTATGGGGTTGTAAAAATGTGATGCAGCGTGACAAAGAGGGAGGGATAAGGGGTTAAAAATGCGATAATTTTATTAATGTACTCTGATAAATAAGAACAAATGTTACCTGAGTAAAATTACATAAATTACTTGGTAAAATTTATATATTTGATGTTTACCTCTATTGTGTGCCAATCCGCATCTTTTTTTATTTGTTTAATGTTGACATCGGGAAGAGGAATGTTGCTGATATCGTGTAATATTTCCCAAGCTTCTTTGTGAACATCATTAGCTCTCGAGTGTGCATCTTGGGTTTGGTTTTTAGTCCTCATCAATTTATCTCGTACACCAATGATAACATTCTTTAAAGATCCTATTTCATAACTGAAATATATAAATAAATTTAGAGACAATAATTTTTCGATACAATATAAAATACAAAATATAGTTTAGAAGAAAAAACAAATCTATTAAAATGTTTGAACAGACAAACTTTCTTGTTTTAAGGTATTTCTTTGGGAAGCAACAAGGTCTGGTTAATAATGTGTACTGTTATCCATGTGTGAATTTGATATTTATTGTAGGTTTATAATTAAGAAACAGTTTTGATTAGTTTTATTATTCTATATAAATATTATTCTTTATATTTTATAATTAAATTAACAATATATTCAGCACGTACGATTTATAAATTTTTAAGATTAACAATCACACACCTGCTGCTGGTTTGTTTTTCAATTGCTTTTTTAGCAATTTCATATGCTTGTGTAGAAACGTTTTTCGCTTTTGCCGCTGCTTCTTGGACTCTATCCGCATCAGCTTTAACAGCTTCAGATTTAGTACGTGCCTTGTGTGCAATGTCACTCATCTGAGTGCTTTGATGACCAAATTCTTTGGATTTCTGAGTTGCCCGTTCTAAAGCATCTTGACCACTGTTGTTTACATAATCTGTTGCATTCTAAAAATTTTATATTTGTGTTATAGAATTTTATAATAGAGTATCATTTAACTAACTGAATTTTTGAAAGGTTTCAGTCCTGGGTTGATTTCAATACACATTTTTTTAAAGCATTTAGATCTGGTTCCGGATTTACAAAAAAAAATAATTTGAAACCCCGGCACTAGGGTTCGGTTACGGTTTTTTTAAGGAAAAAAAGTTTTGATAAACATATTAACATTAACTTAAAAACTTCATAATCTAGGAAAAATACATTCAACAAGGAAAAAAATTATAATAGACTACATTTTTTCATACACCTTAATATTAAAAAATATTAAATAATGTGTGAAAGTTCCTCATCGATTAGACTGCTGCAAGGGCTCATCACTGAGATATTTGCAAATTACTGTTTTTGTGAACTTTGACCCCGTGTAATTGGCCCTTGCAGTGGTCAAATCGATGAGGAACTTTCACACCTTATTAAGACCCTAATACCGAGGTGTATGTAAAAATAAAATTCTGATCTTTAATATTTTTATGTCTATTTTTCCTGGACTATTAATAAATAAATTAAAATATATAATTACATTTAACAACTGTTTTGCTTGCTCCGTATTATGTTTTGATTCAGATATATTCCCTTGAGTTAAAGATGTTAACACTTCAACAGATTTTGCTATATTGTTAATGTTGTCTAAGAGTTCATCAGAAGCATTAAGACGTTTTCGTAAATTGTTCAATTTTTCTGTCACACTTATATCACCTTGAGAATTAAAATTTTTGTTAAATTAATGTTTGATATTTTTATTTTGTTTTTCAATTATGAATTATTTTTTTGGAATAATAAAAAGAATAACATACTTCCTGTTCCATCTTTTGCATCTTCGTTTAACTTTCTTACTAAATCCTGTACTTGATTGAGTTTTTCTTCAAAGTCCTTATCATCAATAACTGTAGGGTTATTTGATATGTCTTCCAATAACTTTTCTAAATCATCTAATTTTTTCTGATGCGCATGAACAGCATCTTGAACTAAATTATAACACGGAGGACAATCAACGCAACCTTCTTGGCGGTTGTATTTATTTTCTTTGCAACGATCACATTTTCTTCCTTCTACATTATTTAGACACTAAAAATAAACAAAAACAATTATTAATTAACTATTTTTTGATACATAAAAAGTTTAATTGTTTATTATACTCACCGGACATTGACCTTGAGGATCACACTGTTTACTTTTAGAACCCAAATCATCACAATCACAGCTTTTACATCCTTCACGAGAGAAACCATATTTGTAAATCTCACATTTGTCACACCGTAATCTGAAATTGAAATTAAACTTTGGTAAATAGGTACTTATGGTTATATTTATTTATACAAAATATAGCATACAGATTTCAAAAATAACAATGCATATATTTTATATGATAAACAAAGTGGCTCTAAAATAAAAAAATGAATTAATTTATTTTAAAGTTTCTAGAAACACTACTATATATAATTATATTTTAGCTACTTCTTGAAGGAAAAATTTGTGAAATGTTTAGTCTAATAATTAACGCACCCAGTAACTCCTGGTCGACAGAAACATTGCCCAGTGTGAATATTGCATGTGTGATTGAGTGAGCCAACGGAGTTACATTCACAAGTTTCGCAGCCCTCACCGCTACCAATATTGAAATAACCGTCTTCACATTGGTCGCAATTACGCCCCAAAACAAAAGGTTTACAATGACATTGTCCTGACAGTTGATCACAGAGTGGAGGGCCATCATTGCTTTCTTCTGTTCCTGCAGGATAACATTCACAAGGCTTACAATCACCTTTTGGTACCGATAATGCATCACCATAGTATCCTAGAATAAAAATTCTTATTTAATTATGTATCTTAGAAATATTATCATAATACATTTTTTTAAATATATAATACAATACATACATATAACTTTTTGCATATGATGTTACAACATTGTATTAAAAAACTTACCGGGTAAACATTGGTCACAATGTGGACCGCCAGTATTGTGAATACATTTCAAGCATTCTCCTGTTGTACGATTACAGTTACCAACTGCATTCAGATCTATATTTAAATTACATTCACATGGTTGACACAATTGTACAGTTCCGAAACGTCCTGTAGGATCTCCAAAGTAACCATCAGAACATAAATCACATTTAGGACCTATGTGAAAAGAAGCAAAATATTTATTACCAAAGTAAATATTTGTTTTATTTTATATTGTTAACTTACCTTTAAAACAAAAATAATTATAAAATCAAAGAAAAGCAGTTTGAAATTGAAGGAATAGTTTAAAATATTGATACAGCAATCCTTCGTTATTTAATCATAATCTACTAGTACATTAATATATGATTTAACTAAAAAAATTTTTTAGAGCTAAATATCCAGTAATACTTTATAAAGAAATTAAAAAATTTGAAAAAAAAAATTACAATCAACACAGATAATCATATTTGTTGTTACTAATGAGTGTCAACCGTTACTATTAACTTTTTACATGTTTCAGCTTTTCTGACAAGGGATTACCGTATTGTTTTCAATCATAAAGCATTTTGTATTACTTTAAGCAACCACGAATTAGAACCATTTATGATAGTTTATATCTTCATATATCTCCATTATTTAATAACAATAAATCATTGGTAAAAGCTGTAATTATGTTATTACATCATTACCAGTAAAAATGCATGTTACTGGCAATAAAAATTACTTAAAATGCAGGGCATACTTTATAATCTATACCTTTTACAGTATGATTTCACACTTATGAAATATTATTTCACATTAATGAAAACAGATTTCGCACAAATGAAATATAAATTCACATTAAAGAAAACAGATTTCACACAAATGAAAACAGAATTCACATATATGAAAAATAATTTTGGAACAATGAAAACTTTATTATTTATTATTGATAATGCACATATCCATTCAAATCTTGAGAGTGTACTTACACCAGAAGAAGACATAGACATAGTGCGTTTAAAAAAATATAACAGTAGATCGAGGATGTTATTATAAGCAAAAAATTTCATGTGAACATATGTCCGAAATTTTTTTTTTAGAGAGCTACAGACTTTCAAAAAAATTGCTTAAAATTAGTGTTTATTTAATAACTAGAGAACCTATTG
Organism: Sialis lutaria; assembly: GCA_949319165.1. Classification (NCBI taxonomy): domain Eukaryota; kingdom Metazoa; phylum Arthropoda; class Insecta; order Megaloptera; family Sialidae; genus Sialis; species Sialis lutaria. The sequence goes on along the minus strand of OX439231.1, from coordinate 22,962,548 downwards.
TGGTACAGTTCTGAAATTTGTTACCTGGTTTAGTATTAATAAGTGTTATTTATCTTCAGTATCAAACTATAGTAATTTAGACCAGGGGTTTATGGGGCTCGTAGGCCCACAGATTTTTATCAAGTATTTTTTTTAATTCAAGAACCTACGTCAGGAAAAAAAAGAATTAAAAAATACTTGATAAAAATATATGGGCCTACGAGCCCCATAAGCTCCTGATCGAAATTACTATATAGTTTGATACTGGAAATAAATAACACTTATTAATATTAAACCAGGTAACAAATTTCAGAACTGTACCACAATAGGTTCTCTAGTTATTAAATAAACACTAATTTTAAGCAATTTTTTTGAAAGTCTGTAGCTCCCTCACAAAAAAATCTCGGACATATGTTCATATGAAATTTTTTGCTTAAAATAACATCTTCGATCTACTGTTATATTTTTTAAGCACACTATGTCTATGTCTTCTTCTGGTGCAAGTACACTCTCAAGATTTGAATGGACAGGTGCGTTATCAATAATAAAGTTTTCATTGTTCCAAAATTATTTTTCATATATGTGAATTCTGTTTTCATTTGTGTGAAATCTGTTTTCTTTAATGTGAATTTTTATTTCATTTGTGCGAAATCTGTTTTCGTTAATGTGAAATCATATTTCATAAGTGTGAAATCATACTGTAAAAGGTATAGTGAACTTAGTAATAAGTAAAACATCATTAATTAAATGACCACTCTCTGACCAACCCTTCAAAATAGTATTTCGTATTAGCACTAAAAACCATGCCTCACTAGGATGCCATGACAGCGATGCCAGTCGCAAGGTCATAGTTTCTCTTGGCATCTGTGTGATGCCAAAAAGAAAAGCCAAAAGAAATATCAAAGTTCTCAGGATGCATGAAAATTGAATAATGATAAGCGCATAATGAACTACAGTCGAAACCGGTTATGTATGCTTCTGTTGGGCACAGCTGTTGGTGCCGATGATATGGCATCCTAGTGAGGGATGGCTCTTAAGTTAGCTGTTTTATATATTTATATTTCTTGAAATTGATTAATTTACATCAGTGATGTAGATAGGGGAGGATTAAGGGGATCAATCCCCCCCCCCCCATGAGTCCAATTTTTGTACTTAATAGATTTACATTTTTATTTTGTTTAATATAATTTTATCAAATAGTCATCGATAAATTAAATAAACACTTGCAACTACTATAAATAAATTCATGTGCTCTCAGTGTGATCATTTTGGTTAAGTTTTACTGAATATTAATGTGACAATTATAAAGAACTAGTGACAAAAATTTTATCGGCCTTCATTATATTTATAATGATTATAATTTGAACTAATTAAATGCAAGCAAAAAAGCTACATACCAGCATATCCTGCTGGACATTCTAAACAAACCAAAGTCTCATCAGGCAACTGAATACAAGCACCGTTGTTTGGACACAGGCACGGCTTGCAATCAAACTGCGAACCGATCAGCGCATTTCCGTAGTATCCTTTCGCACATAACTCACAGTTATCACCGGCAGTGTTATGTTGACAAATACACTTCCCCGTTTCTGCTTCACAAATGTTAGCATGCTTATTACAGTCGCACGGAACGCATGGCTTGAATGGTCCACCAAGCGCAGGTGAATGACGATATCCAGGAGAGCATGATTCACAAAACTGGCCAACATAGCCTGTTGGACATTCGCAATGTTCGATCCAATTTGCTGATTGACCAGCGGCACCTCTGATGGCGGTTTCTAAATGAAAATTGTCCAAGAAACCAGTACCTTGAGGAGTGTAAGTACCTCGTATTCGGATTGATGTCAAGTTTGTTAAAATTGACATAAATGCACGAGCAGATAATTTAGGTTTCCAACCATAATCAGGATGTTCATGTAACCGGAATTTATATTCTTGTTTCTAAAAATATAGTAATTAAATAATAAAATATTGCAGAAACAATTTTCCTTCAATATTTTTTACATCAGTTAGAACATTTCTGTTGTATGCAATAATTTTATATAAAATTTTTCATTTAAACATTTATCTGTATTATTAAGAGAATAAAAAAATAAAGTGTATAACTGAACAAAACTTGTGCTTTTATGGAGGTTTCATTTTAAATAAATAAATAAGCAGGAGGTTTGTGGGTCCTACCCTAGGAATTAATTTTTTAGATGCATTCGTACCTGTATTTTACAATTTAAATATTTGATATACTTACACCAATACTAGGCAAATTATTTCCTTGCCCGAAAATTGTATTTGTCACATACATTCCATTACTTTCAAGTATAATATCTGCAGCTGTAGGTGATGGTCCAGGCTCTCCTATGTGTAGAGTGAATCGTAAATCATGATTATAAGAAGCTCTTTGGTCGCCAAGGAACCGATCAGGAGCAATAAAGAATATTGGTTCCCTTCCGGGTGCTTTTAAACGAATATCTTGTGATAAACCATTGTATGCAAGAGCTACCTAAAAAGATATTGTCATGTAATATTAGTTCTTGAAAATGCATTTGTTATAAAATTATTTTTATGCAGTCATTAAATAGAACTGGCTGTAAGGCAAAGTGAAAAAATGATGATAATTTGGTACATATTCTAACTTTTATTATAAGCATTTCATTCTATTATAAACTTTTTCAAATATAATTGAAAAAAATAAAAAATATAATGAAGATTTTTTTTAATTAGTAAGATACAAAAAAATAAATGGAGCATAAATTATAGAAAATAATGTACACTACAACTGTTATTTTAATAATTTATTTCTGCTATAAACCATTTCAAATATAATTGAAAAAAATCGATTATAACATCAAAAACTTTTTAAACAAATTTTACTCTAAGCATTTTCTTCTAACGTACCGTTTCAGAAATAATTCGAAACATTTCAAAAGTAAACATACGTTTTTGACATTAAGATCATTTTAAAAATAGAGGAGGTTTTCTTTAAAAAAAATTAATCCTAGATTAAATTTAAACTTGACAAGGAATAAACCAAAATTTTTCATAGTTTAACTCGCAACTTCCAGTTGTTCGTTAAAACAGTATTATCTTGTTAACAATGCAATGCTGAAAAAACTGTCTCTGTTTTTATATGGGGTAAAAAATTATATTGGGCACCATAAAAAAAATTATATAAGAAAGCTTAAATTTTAGAAATTGTGAGGAACCCTTATAGACCGGGAGGCAGCAAACAAAATTTGGTCATCATAGCAACCCGCAAAATATGTTATGATAATTGTTATTTTAGTATAGCTGTATATTAAAAGTAAATTGTCAGTCATAAAATACGCTGCTTTTACCCCTGATAGGTTGTCAAAGTCGTCAAGTTTTTGACCTAGGGTGACATATAGCAATCTGGCAGATAAATACATTTTGATATATATCATGTTCTCCAGATCAAGAAAATATAGTTTTTTGACGCCTACGCCACTGCTTAAAAAAAGTAGAGTGACTTAAACAAAAAAAAATTGTTTTTAGCAGCCCGTCAGATATTTAAGATTTAGGGTGATTTGATTATTACAAAAACAGAAATATGTATATCTGACGTATTCACCGTTGCGTTTTTATTTTATAGCGGGACAAAGATGTTAAAAAAATGAGGAAACTTTTTTTTAACAGCCCGTCAGATGTGCACACTATTTTGTAGAATAATGTCCCCTTATGCAAAAAATATATACATCTGACGCGTGAAGTACTGCATTTGATTTGGAGAGCCCGTAAGATAATTTCGTAGCTCAGGCAACATAAATTTTTTTTACTGTTGTAAAAACAATTTTTTTTAGTGGTTAGGCTTGATTTGTTTGACCTTTTTTTGGAAATACATAATAATAATAATAATAATAAAAATAAATACACTCATTAATTGGTTATTTTTTTACATATTTAAATTGTTATAAAAAAATAAAGCAACAACTGAGGTGTCAGATACAGTTATTTTCTTGCTCAGAGAACTTAAATCTATTGAATAAAACAGATTTTGAACGGGCGGTTATAAATATGTCGGTCATTTTTTTTTTACATGTTTCAATTGTTATAAAAAAATAAAGCAACTATTAAGGCGTCAGATGTTTATATGGCAGTTCATAAAAAATCAAAATTAACAAATTTTATAAATATCTGACGGGTTGCTATGAATTTTTTGCCTATTTTTTTTTACATATCTGACGGGCAGTCCTATCTAAAGGCAGCGTCATTTGATCTTAGGACCTATCTAGCTGAGTTCCCTATATCCCAGTTAACAAATTTCATAACAAATTTGGCGGGCTGCTATGATGACCACATTTGGTCGTTGCCTCCCCATCTATTAAAATTTAGATAAAAATGAATAATGACAAAAAATAATCTCAATAAACAGAAGAAAAAAATCAGATGACTAAGAGCTTAGTTAAAGCTAATTATAGAACACCAGTAGAAGTTACTTTAATAGCTGATATAATGGTGTTCTACACAAACTTTAAAGTGGTTCGTTCCCTATCTGAAAATCTTTCTTTTGACCTTATATATAACCACAGAAAATGGTACACCCCAATCAAAAAGTGCAGCGTTTTTGCTTTATTTACCACATACCAGATGTACTACTGTGAGCAGTGCCGGATTAAGCCCACCGGGGGCCTTAGGCCATTCAAAATTTGGGCCCCCCCCTTTTTTTGAAAAGCTGTAAAATTAAGTGTTATTCAAACATGCATAGAAATTTAACAGTCTTTAAATATCGTTTTAAGGTTCCTCAAGACAATAAAACAAACAAAATCATTTTTTTCTGTTAAATTATATATTTCTTAATTTTAATAATATAATAGTTTATAAACTAATCTTTGGAGTAATCTTATGGATCAAATGAAAGAGACAGAAATTGTTTGGTTGTTATATAGAATTTATTAGAATTATTAGAATTTTTTGCTGCTGCATGTTGTTGTTTAAGGATTTATTTCAATTTTGAGTGCTTGAATTTATTATTCCGAAAATTTTTAGTTAAATGTCTATAATGTGAAAAAAAGTTTCACTTTTACCGTGGTTTCATAAAACCACACAATCCTTTTTTTCGTTAAAACTACAATAAAAATTCGATAGAATAAAAAATTGAATTAATAAAAAAATTTCAGAAAATTTCAAAATTTTCATATTTTCATGGGGGCCCTTGTTCGTCGGGGGCCCCAGGCCACGGCCTAGTCCGGCCTAATGGGTAATCCTGTACTGACTGTGAGCTACCATCATTTAAAAATAAATACTTCTAAAACGGTAAAAGATAACAACAATAAAACAATACCTTTCTTCTATGTTCATCTTGTGCAGACCATCTTTCATCACTCCTATCAAAGAATGAATTCAGCATGATTTTAGAATACCCAGGTGCTGATGTACATTCTGAGGAATGGCCGTAGCAAAAACAAAGCGTACAACCAAACTCATTATCTACGTCCAAATTAAAGTAGCCGGGCTTGCATTCTCTACATCTTTTACCTTCTACGTTTTCTTTACATAAGCATACACCACTATCCGGGTCACAAGTTGGTGTATTTTTGATAGATCCAGCGACTGAACAACCACAAGATTTGCACCCTTGTGTGCCAAAATCATAATGGTTTGCCTCACAGTGATCACACTTTTCCCCTAAAAAGTTATTTATTATATATACATACCTACTTTAACATGATATTCAAATTAAAGTTACATTGAAAAATAAATAATTAAAATCTTTCAAATTTACCTGTTACACCAGGTTTGCATTGACATTGGCCTTCCCGATTACATTGAAGACTTCTAGAACCTGTTTCACTACAATCACAAGGTATACAATATCCATCTTCACGTTGGTAATAGTTTTCTCTACACCTTTCGCAGTTTGGTCCAGCACGATTTGCTGCACAGTCGATACAGTGACCTCCATGTCCAGTACGTTCATACAGGTCTTTATCAAAATAACATTTGTCAGAATATCCATTACAGTCGCATTCTGTAAAATTAAAATTATGTATAAAATAATAAATATTTGACTATTAAATAGTACTTACCTTTACATTCGTTAGAATTAGAAGCTGATGCACGACCCCAAGGCCTATCATTGTAAAATGGAAGACACTCATTGCAATCTGGTCCAGCTGTATTATGTTCGCATTGGCAGACTCTTGTTCTTATCCCGTCAGGACCTGTCGAGCTAACACATTCTGATGCATGCCCATTACATTTACATCTAGCTCCTACAGCTACATCAGCAATGGCATAAAAATAAGACTTTAATACTTTTGGATCACCAAAAAGCTCATCACCAAAAGTATTTAGACGATCCAGAGATATTTTAATATCTGTCGCTGTAACCCATTCCTAATAATTAAAAACAAAATTTAACATATTGTTATTTTAACAATAATATATTGTTTCCTTCATAATACGTTTATAGCATTTTGTCTTTTTTGACCAATTGAATTTGATCTGTTATAAAAAAATACTATATTATTATATAATTTACAGTGGAACATTGTTAGTAAGTTTTTGAAGGGACTGAGGAGAAAACACGTACTGATCAGAAAAATGTACTAACAAAATATTTTAACATGAGGTCTTATGAAAGAATGCCAGGACTTTAAAAAAACGTATTATGGCAAAAAACATACTAAGGAGGTTCCACTGTACTTGTATTCACCTGTAATTCAGCATTCGTGTCAAAGCTATAAGCACCAGGTCTTCCTTCTAATGTGGAAAATGCAATATTACCTCCACGAAGTGGTGAAATATCAGAATATTCCGATGTGCAAAGAGCACGAGTCTCTTCGCCTAAGACAGTGTGTAATGAATCAGGCAAACTGTAAGTATCACGGCATGTGGCACTGTAAAACTGATATGGTAACCAAGGACTGTCTGCACTTGTTCGTTTATATATCGAAAAACTTTCAGGTCTTGGTGAATAAAATAATATTCGCACGTATGTTATATCAAAAGCTTTTGCTGTAAACAAAATATAAAAATTCAGTTGTTTTAAAGAATTAAGGAAAAGTCAATATTTACAATAATAAAAATTGAGTGGTCAGAATAAAACGTTATGAATTTTTAATTTAAAAATTAAGCTGCTTACAGAAAAAGGGGGTAATGTCATAATATTTTTATTTTTTATGGTTTTTTAATGGTAACTTTGACTTTTTAAATTAGAAATATTTATCCAAAATACAGGGTTTCATTTAAAAAATGAAAACTACCATCAAAAAAATTAAAAAAATACAACAAAAACAGTTTTATCCAAAAAGTTTTTCTGCAAGCAGATTAATTTTTGAAATAAATATTCGTATCGTTTTAATTTTGAATAAAAAAAAAAAGGTAAAAAATATCGCCTTGGATTAAAACATTTTTTGTACAAAAGTTTCTTATTTTCCTTTTAACAAAAATATACGTTCTCATTTAAGAAATCAAAGTTACCATAAAAAAACATATAAACAGACACAAATAAAAAAAATCATGAGATTTCCCCCTCTAGGGAAGCAGCTAAATTTTCACAATAAAAATTCATAACGTTGTATTATGAACACCCGGTATATAGGTAAAGGTTAGAACAAATATATTGATGGAAAAAGTTTTCAATAAATAATTAATTCTTGATTGCAACAAGTGCTAATTGATAAGTTTGTTTATGGTCGATACTCGATAGACTTACGATCACAATAAATTGATTCCATTGTTAATATAAAGATGTTTTAAAAAGCAGTAATTTTAGAAATAAAAGAACTTACCTAAATTAAGTGTAAGGTTTACTTGCATCGGGTACTGTATACCCTCGTACATGGTTTCTGATTGCCACCATGTTATGTTCTCTCCTTTGTTGATATCAGTTAAGTATATACTGGAGTGGTCACCCCATCGACATATCTCACATGACTTTTTCACCCCCTGGCCAGTCTGTGGACAGAATTCAATATCTCCATCTTCACCACACGTATTTGTTGATTCCATTCGAACATTGAATGCTGCATTTTCGAATTCTGGAATACACCTCTATAAAAAAATAAAATAAAATAGGGGGTGCACATCTAGAGTATAGAAGAACCCTAATGTCATGTTTGTAAGTCTTATCGTTTTGGCTGTAGAGCGTTCACAGGCATACACACACACACACACACACAGATGCCATTGAGAGAATGGTTGTATATGAATACATGATTCAGGGACCCAGGGCCGGCCTTTGCAAGCTCGGCGCCCCGGGCGAAATATTTTTTTGCCGCCCTCCCGACCTTTTTTTTTTTTGTTGACTCGAATATATAATTAATTTCTACCGCAAAAAAACTGATGAGTTTTTTTTTTCTTTTTTCGTTGTTGCATCTTTCTTTTCTCATTATTTTTATGTTTTTTATTATTTTGCGCTTCTTCGCCGCCCTTATTAGCTTGGCGCCTCGGGCGGTCGCACAGGGTCGCCCCCCCCCCCTAAAGCCGTCACTGCAGGGACCCTCAAAACGTGTAATTCCGTTAAAATCTCGAGTTCGAATTTTTTCATGATCACTATACAGTACTATACACTATACATATTGTTTCAATATTTTTTTTAATTTTCATAAATCTTGTATAATTTTTTTTGCTTTCAAGGTAGTACTAATTTAGAATCATCATAGGTTCTGGTCATAGATATTCTTATGAACAGAACATATAATAATATTCTTATGTTAAGTTAAGAGACTAATAATACAATACATTCAATTGAAACGCTATTTGAAAATATCCGCCTAAAAACCGGAAAACTGAATACATATTATGAATTTATGTTTTTCTACTAACAATCCTTGGGGATTGTATGGATGGTTTTAGATTATAGCATGATAACTGATATTTTGGCAATTTCCTGATAAACAATTATTTAGTTTTGCGTGGTATTTTTTGATAAATCATTTAGGTACTAAGGGTTGTAGCTTTTTTAATAATATTTATCTCCTAACCGAACAAGCAATGGAAACAGCAACACGGTGTTTCTTTGACAAAATAGCAACAAACTTTATACATTTTTAAAAACAAAGTGTTGCTGTTTTGTCTCTTCGGTTTAAATACGGCATTAGAGATATAATAAATAATTTACGACTGCTAAAAGATATACCAAACATATGTACATATTTGTGACGTAACGAATATTCGTATTCGCGAATATTCGCGTTTTTTTAAACATTCGTATTCGCATTCGCAGGAAGATTTACGAATATTTTTGCGAATAATTATGATGTATTATATATTTATTATATTATAGATAAATCCACAAATTAATATCATATGGGGAAGAGATCCAGTTTTGTGGCATATTATTAAGTAGGGGGTTGAAATATGATAAGGAGGAAGGGAGGGGTAAAAAATCCGTGAATTTTACGTGACTCATTTTTTGGATCACCCCTACAAAGTTCTTTCTTTGTTATTCAACTAGCATTTTTCTTACACAAGTCAATACTCGCATTCGCATTCGTATTCGCGAATATCATACATTCGTTACATCACTAGTACATACCATACAGACTTAATGGTTCCAGTAAACATACCGAAAAACTTTCAGGAATAATCAAGGAGAAATATGCTATATAGTTAAATCTTCGGCTTCGACAAAACCTTCGGTCTAATTTTGGCAGAATGTTCGGTTAGACACTAGTGCTAGTCTTACCGAAACCACTAGCTCTTAGACTATATCTGAACAAGAATTTAAAATTTTAAATCGCTCTCCTGAGAAATCACATTATGCAGTTATCTTGTTATGACCTAAGATCATCGATATATAGAATGCTGATACAAATAATTTCAACGTGGACATTTTTATCTGAATGGCGACATTCGTTTGAGAATGTCTACCGAAACAATGAACCTAAATATTGTGATTGCTGTACAAAATTATCTTAATATTAAAGAATTACAAATCAGTAGATTCAGCAAATCTTGGACTTCAACACACTGTAGTCACATTTTATTCTGCAATGAAAGGCGAATAGCAGTTATAAGTAAAGATACGAAATCTATATTAATTTTGATTTGGTAATTTTAAATTTCTTATTTTAAAATTTTCAGTTTTAGAGTAAAATGATAATACAAATTGATACGGCACTTGCTTCGTTGTATACCAGGCAGGGCTGTGGAGTCGGGGTCAAGGAGTCGGAGTTTTAATAATTTTGAGTGGAGTCGGAGTCGGCAAAAAGGTACCGGCTTTTATTAAATAATAGTTTTTACTTCTTTACACACTTAATAGTTTTTGTTCGTTTTGAATTTTGAAGTACAATGATTTGAAATTTTCAATTCTGGCCGAAACCAGAATCACTCAAAAAAAATTTTACTCGAAAACAGAAATAAAAAAAAAAATTGTACAGTAAATAAAGGGTCTGAGTCGAACATTAGAAAAATTAAAAAGTCGGAGTTGTAGGTTTTCGTACAGACTCCACAGCCCTGGTACCAGGTCTGATCAACCCAAATTTTCTCCATGAGCCGCATTGACGATCTAAATAATTATAAAAATTGTTCGATATCTGGCTTTACAACAATTCATTTTTGAGAGAATTACCTCTTTCACGGCGGTAAGTATGCTCAGAAGTACGAATGCAACAAATATGATGTTACATTTCGAAAGATTATATTCTGGAACTAATAATTATTGAGGAATGTATATACAAACGCTAAATAGATTTATAATAAAATAAGTTGTAACCTTCCATCCTCAACCCTTAAATGCATTTTTATAAACAAGTTAAGCTAATTTTCTTAGTTTTTTTGAGGTAAGTCACACAAATAAAACAAATTTAAAGAAAACAATGGAAAACCAACTTCAGACAATTTGAAATATCCGACATTATTATTTTTTTATAAAAACTTAATTCGTTCGTATGTGGCCGTGGGTCGTAGGTTGGCCAGCCCTGTTGTATATAGGTAATATCACTATAAGCAGTGTCGGATTTACCAATAAGCAAAAGAAGCAACTGCTTAGGGCACTCGATCCTTGAGGGTACCATAAAAGTGATTCCTGGGGGCACCAGCCTATTACTAAAAAAAATTGTTGATGACTAAAAAAAAGGTCTTCAGAATTAGGTGACCAAATGGTTAGTGCTTAGGACATCACATTGGGTAAATCCGGCACTGATTATAAGACTTTACTGTTTATTTTATTAATATAATACGATTTTATTTCATGCTTATATCACTATTAAATTATTATATTACCTAAAAGTAAATGTCATATTACTTGTTATCTAAAGTATATTTTATAGTTATATCGAAAGTTGTCTCAAATACTTTATAAAACTATTTTACAAACAATTATTTAATTTTTTTAATACTTGACAAGTCCGGTGATACTAGAACCGGATTTTCCAATAGGCCGAGTAGGCCTGAGCCTAGAGCAGCATAATGTCAGACGACAAAAAAGGATAAGTATGAAAAAATAAAAAAAATTATCTGGGGCGTCAAAAATCTCAACCTACAAGTAGCAGAATTATAAATCCGCCCCTGAGGACGCGTCTACTGCGATGTTAAAGAGCGCCGTGGCCCACGTGCCACAATACACGCTACTGTACCCCAGGAACTAGCCAACACGGTTTTGATGTCCAGAGCAGCTCTTTGATGATAAAACCGCGCGTCAGCTATATTGCGGACATGACGTCACTATCTGTATCTTTGGAAACGATAAACGTCGCGCGCACAGTATGCGACATCAACAAATATAATGTTACTATACATAGATCAACGAATATGACATTTAGGCGTTACTTAAGGTAGTTGGTCCGTAAACACGTTTTCGTCAGATTTTGTTTAAATTGCACAGGAATATTCCCTAGATTAATATCTGAAAAATAGCCCATTTTTATTAAAATTGACCATCTCAAAGTCATGAAAAACGATCTCAAAGTTTATATTTTTAACACAGCTTATATGGACTAACCGTACACTAACGTAACGTTTTATTAGATAAAATTTAAACGTAGCGTCAGATTTTCATAAAAAACTGACATGTTGTATATTTATATGAAAGAAAACAGTATACAAAAAATTGAAATTATTGACCATCCCGTTATTAAGATTTAACCAGATTTAACTACCAAACCATCACATAAATTACAGTATTGTTGACAATGTGGCAACAACGTATTCATTTAATTATAGTAAAAAATACACGAAATAATGAAATAATTTTTTACAAAATATGATAAGTGGATTGAAGGGAATTATAATCGATTTAATTAATTATTAATATATTCTGTGGTAGTTTAGATGATAAAATATAATCATTTGACAAGTAGTTAATAGTAGATAATGTACAGCGTTGCCATGATCATTTCTCTAAATTAAAAATATGTACTCATGGCCTAATGTGATCACATTATGATGGACCAACTACCTTAAGGTGAGGCCTCTTTATACAAATAAAATTATTCCATATAAAACTTTTTTATTTAGGTATTTATTACTATTATAATACATAGATCATTTAGAAAATGGGCGATATAAAAAAAATATTTCTTATGGAGAAGGGGGATTTCAATAGGGTATTTGACACCATTAATAATAATAAAGACTAAAATGTTCTAAATAGTGTAGTACTATATACTTATTACTATAATTTACAATTAGTGTGAAAGTGTTTTTTACGTGAAATAAGTCAGTAATTTAATAATAAACCTAATTTTAAAATGTAAGGTTTAACCTATTTGTCACGTGATCGCAAACGCGTCTAGCAGAACTGCCACTGGTATGACGCAGTTACTTACTAAAAACGTCAGAATACTCAATCCCTATTGGTTGATTTCAGTTTGTTTGGTAAAAAGTTACGTCACGCATACCACGTGGCTTTGAATGCGCGTTTTGGCGGGAAATTTTTCATTTGAATAGAAAAATATTATTTTCAGAGTTTTTCGACATTATTATGGAAAAAGATACAAAGGAAGTATCTATTATATACATACGCACAATTTACAATATATTTTAAAATTTAGTCAAATATCCAATTACTATACCTATACACCGTTTTTTCGCACTTACAATTAGATTTTTTCGTAAGAAAAACCATTGAAAACTTTATAATTTCTCATTGTAATTTTTTCTTAAAAATTAACAATTTTTACTAGAATTAAAGTTCAGTTTTTCTCCGTGTGGTCATCCGGTGCCCCGGAATGCCACCTTACCTCACCCCTCCTAAAACTTGCACTACTTAAGGTATCTACCTATGAGCAATGCTAAAAATTTACGTGATAAAAGAGCGTTGATTCGAACAGCTGATTTAGACACACACACATTTCCTTAGCGTTTTAAGTTTTTTCTTTAATATCTATTCTTTTAATTATGCTTTGAAGTATATTAACATTAACTAACCGTGGAGTTAGATCTGCGCCTACGTATCGAAATAAAAATAAAATAATAATAACCTTATACACGAGTGCAGATGTGCATATGCATATATGTATAATGTATACATACCAATAAAATGCTCTAGACTTTATAGCAAAGGTTCTCAAAGTGTGGATGTCGACCACTATTTTATTAACATATCTTAATTAAATATATTAAACAAAAAACTTAAGTGTGCTCAAAACTTGCATTTTACATTTCTGATAAAGTGGACTGCCTAGTGCCTTGTATAGTGTTTTAGAAGTATGAAGTAAGTAGTATGCATATTCTTTTGTCAGTTCTTTCAAGTCGAAAAAAATAGGTCTGAAAGAAATAGATGCAAGGGTTAATTGTCTTTGCCTAGGGCCCTAGGGGTGCAGAGTTTATAAATACGTATCTGTAAGTACCATAAGAATAACGATATCTATGTACCATAAGTTAAAACTGCTAGGCGAATATCCGTTATTGCTTTTAAGTTAATGTAAAAATAAACCCTCATTACAAGGTACAGAATAGCTTATTTTTTTCGGATTTCACATGTGATCAGAATTATACACTTATACAACAAATATAATGTTACTTGTTATACTAATTTGTAAATTAAAGTGTTAAAAATCGTTTTATTATAAATGGTAATATAGTCTGTTTCATTTAAGTTTGCAGTACGTGTATCGTACGGTCAAATCCCCTGGCGACCAATGCAATCTTAAATGAAACAGACTATAGCTATCTATTTGCTTTTTTTGATATTTATTTTGGCTATACAGGATGTCCCATTTTAATCTATCACCTAATTTTTTTTATCTATCAATTAAATCAAAAATGCTTCAAATAAAAGTTGTTTGGTTTTGAGGGGGACCCAAGATGGCGTTATTAATTTTTTATTTTTTGGATGTCTTCATGGTCAAATAGGCCCAACTTTTTTTTCAAATGGAAATCTATATTTTTTATTACAATATCTTATTATTTGGAAAAAAACAAGTAGCTTTTGTTTCAAAAAATTTTTTGTATGACTTCATTTTTTTTTAATATTAAACAAAATAATTTTAGATTTTAGTTTTTTAATAATTTTTTACTCGAAACCCATTAACTTTAGAGGAAAAGTGTAAGAAACAAAAAATGTTTATTTTAATATGATATAATTAGGAAAATTATTTCAGATTTTTTTATTTTATTTTTTATTTGCTTTAATATTTTGAAGTGAAAAAGTTAACAAAAAATCCTTATATAATTTTCCTAGTTATATCAGATTAAAATAAACATTTTTTGTTTTTTACATTTTTCCTCTAAAGTTAATGGGTTTCGAGTAAAAAATTATTAAAAAACTAAAATCTAAAATTATTTTGTTTAATATTAAAAAAAAAATGAAGTCATACAAAAAATTTTTGAAACAAAAGCTACTTGTTTTTTTCCAAACAATAAGATATTGTAATAAAAAATATAGGTTTCCATTTGAAAAAAAAAGTTGGGCCTATTTGACCATGAAGACGTCCAAAAAATAAAAAAATAATAACGCCATTTTGGGTCCCCCTAAAAACCAAACAACTTTTATCTGAAGCATTTTTTGATTTAATTGATAGATAAAAAAAATTAGGGGGTGATGGATTAAAATGGGACAGCCTGTATACGAATTCGTAAATATTTCTTCTTATATGCGAGATAGAGACTGTGACCCATTAGTCCATTAGAACAGGGGTTTCAAACCTTTTTCCTACATAGACCCATTTTAAAAGAATGATTTTCTTTATAGACCTCCTTACATTTGATTTACTTATTTAAAATCGTTATTTCTATAACAAATTGAAATTTGGTACCTACATGGAATTGACTATAAAATTTTGAATTTAATAATTCATTTATATTACGTTTATTTTATAGAAAATGGCGTAAAAAGTTGAAATTTTTAAACTGCAGTTATGTACCTCTTTGAATTGAAAGTTTTCAATTTTTTAAAATTTTGGAGAAAAATGGCCGTAACCTTTGAACGTGTAGTCGGATTTGATTTTTTTCGACGGATTTGAAATCAGCGTGACAAAATCTATATAATGACATGTATAACACTTCAAAATTCGACAACAAAATTCACGAAAAATCGAAAAAATTCCAAGGGGTATACCTTAAGAAAATGTCGATTTTTGACCAATTTTTTTTTTAGAATTTTAAAGCATTATACATGTCATCAGATAGATTTTGATACGCTGATTTCAAATCAGTTGACAAAAATCAAATCCGACCACACGTTTTAAAGTTACGGTAAATTTTCTCTAAAATTTTCAAAAAATCGAAAAATTTGAAAGGCCATATCTCGAGAACGTTTTGAGATACAGATCTGCGGTTTGAAAATTTCAACTTTTCATGTCAATTTCTATAAAATTAACATAATTTAAACGAAATCTAAAGTTTACATTTTTATAGTAATTTTCATGCACAATTTCAATTTGTCATAGAAATATCGACATTAAGATAAGAAAATAAAAAGGAAAATCATAAATTACTATACAGGGTGAGTCATATCAGGTGGAACAAACTTAAACCGTTGATTGAGAAAAATATTTCAAGCAAAAAAGTTCATATAAACATGTGTCCGGAAACTCTTCGTGAGGGAGCTACAGATTCCCGAAGATTTCGACTAAAATTGGTTTTTATTTAATATCTGGAGAACCCATTGTGATACAGCAATGAAAATTAATACCTGAATTAGTAATAATACGTGTTATCGATTTCCAGTATCAAACAATGGTTATTTAGACCAGGGATGTATGGGGCCTGTGGGCCCTCTGATTTTTATCTAGTATTTTTTTGTTCTTCACTTTTTTCTTATGTTTGGTATTTCTATAAGGTCATATGATATAAAATACACATAAATATACACTGTTAAGTTCTCATAAGATCAACCGTTTACGAGAAATACGACGGTGAAGATAGTTTTGCAGAATTTAACTTAATACGGATGCTAAAATTACACAAAATAAATTTATATTCTTGTTCTAGTACTTAAAACAAGAAAAATAGTTGGTGTAAATATTCCTCCTAATATGACTCCTCATAGAATTATAGCCAGTTGTATTACTTTAATTCCTGCTTTATTAATTGACTAAAAAACGAAACTAAAAATTTTTATCTGTTGTTAAGGATGCATTTTTTAGATATATTTACATACACATTTATTCTTGTTTTTAATTATAGAACAAGAATATAAATTTATTTTGTGTAATTTTTAGCATCCGTATTAAGTTAAATTCTGCAAAACTATCTTTCACATCGTATTTCTCGTAAACGGTTGATCTTATGACAACATAACAAAGTATATGTAGGTATGTGTGTTTTGTGTCATATGACCTTATAAAAATACCAAACATAGGAAAAAAGTGAAGAACAAAAAAATACTAGATAAAAATCAGAGGGCCCACAGGCCCCATACATCCCTGGTCTAAATAACCATTGTTTGATACTGGAAATCGATAACACGTATTATTACTAATTCAGGTATTAATTTTCATTGCTGTATCACAATGGGTTCTCCAGATATTAAATAAAAACCAATTTTAGTCGAAATCTTTGGGAATCTGTAGCTCCCTCACGAAGAGTTTCCGGACACATGTTTATATGAACTTTTTTGCTTGAAATATTTTTCTTAATCAACGGTTTAAGTTTGTTCCACCTGATATGACTCACCCTGTATAAATTAGGAGTGTCTTACATAGACCCGTTTCAAAAGAATGATTTTTTTGTAGACCTCTTTACATTTTTAGATTCTAGAGAACATAAATATACCACTACAATCTAATCGAAAAAGTACAAACAATACATAGCAAATACAAGCAATTATACCTATATCGATAAGTATAAATGAAAGCAAAAAAAAGACATTGTAATTCAAAATTAAAACAGGAAAATTTATCATAGACACTCAATAGACCACTTGAATACTATAGACCCTTTTAAAACTTCCATAAACCCCCAAGGGGTCCACCTGGACCTCATTGGGAATCTCTGCATTAGAACCTCTGATTTGTGACAGATGGTAAAATATTGAAGATCGGTTATACACATAAAATAATGATGACACGACTTACTGATAAACGTCAGTTTTTCAACTGAATTTATTTCTATTGAGATTAATCTAATCTCAATAGAAATTTTCAAATGATCATAACTCTTAGAAAAAAAATCGTAGAGACCTGGGCGATCCTTCATCAACCCCATGTGCCATTTAAGATTTATTTGCCCCCCCCCCCCCCTTCCCCGCGCCTCAAGGTGATATGCAGGTGAATGCTTTTGTGGTTAAATAATAGATTTGGTAATCCCATTGTATCTTCATAAATTTTAATCCTGTATTTCAAACCATTCAAAAGTTATTTAGGTGGTCCCGAACTTTTGGAAGGCACTGTATATGTTTTAAAATGGTTGTGGTTGGTATATTTTATTTGGAACTATTTAATTACAATCTAAAAATAATACTGGATCCGATCGCTTAAAATAACTCTAATAGATAAATTAGTGTGTTGATAGACATTATCCGTGTTTTGTCGGGTTGTTCAAGAAGTTAGTTCTTTTTTATGTGAAATATAATAACTATTTTATTAATTAAGTGAATTATCTACTTTAACCGACTTTATACGAGCCTGGTTTCAAATTATTATTTACGATTGCAAAATACTCAACTAAAGTTAATATTTATTATAGCCCGAGTTACGGTTCTTCGACTAACGTCGATTCGTATTTACGTACATTTTCAATTACCATACCATTTCCCAAAGATGTGACTCTTTAAATTTAATTTTAATTTTTTTTTCAATAAAATTTCTTGACACGACTCTGTTACTTTTCGCAATTGAAAAATATCACAGCTTGTTTAATTTTATTAAATTCGAGCCGATATTAAAGTACTTATGCTTATGTACGTACTATTATTAACACTTACTATGGCAATAATTGACATTGGTAGAATTTTTTATACACAATTAATATTATTTTGGATGCAGTTGCGCATTACCCCGCAACTGTCTAGGACTCCGAGATGAAGGAGGGCCTCGAACTGAGGAGAGAAAACAAAAATTTGAGGACCTCACATTTCTTTGTTGCTTTTAAAATTATATTTACGAAGTTTTTTTTGTCATTTTTGGAAAATAATTTGAATTCTCTTCTCCACAAACGAAAAAGGGGGGCCTGATTTTTTCCGAAGCCCCCGACTATCATAACGTACCACAGTTTAACTGTCAACTTAAATTAAGTATTACCTGTAGGTAATACTTAATTGATGTTTTGTTGTCTCATTGAGGCTTTTCGATATAAAATTGAGTATAAAATGATATTACAATATTACTTATATGTTAGAAGTTATTTTATCGTAAACAACACAATACAGGGTTTTTCTTTTTCGGTTACTCACAATCAGGTACTAGACTTTTTAAAATCATTATACGAATTTTATGTTTTCCCTGATCAAGATTAATATTTCATGATTTTGCCGCTCTCAAAATCATAAAACGCGTTAAATAAATGTAATTTTTTTTGATAATTGAGTTCGCATATTTTATGGGTTACCCAGTGGGGAGCCAACCCTGGTTATTAGACGTCAGAGGGAAGTATATAAATGGTATTAATAAATAGCAAATACAGTAGAAACCTGTTATAACGACATCGGTTAATACGAAGTATCGATTTTTAACGACTCAAAATAAAAGACCAACTGAACCCATATAATTGCATTTTACCGGTTATTACGACTATCCGCTTTTACGACCTAATATGACCGGTCCCTACAATGTCGTTATAACCGGTTTCTACTGTATAAAAAATGATGTTTTGGGTACATCCTCTATTGACTGTAAGGTATTTGGAAGGAAGTTTCTATTCGCACATTTTATGGTGCCGGTGCCGTCACCAGCAAATTAGCCGGGCCTGTTTTCATGGATAAGCTCTGATTTGATTAGATTACAACCGGAGCCATCACCGGCATTGGTACCGGCTTTGCCGATGTGTGAAAAAACACAATTTTTCCTTGTACCTACTTCTTACAGAGTTATTGAAAGCAATCAGTCCCATTAACATTAAAAATACCTAACAACTCCTATTTTTTAGCTTGAATAAAACTAATTCTCTGCGATGATAAAACACACATATTTAGATTTATTCGTCTTTAGCAAGTACAAATTAAATATACTACGCCACTGGAAAAAAAGAAAATAATTACTAAATCCAAAAAGGTCGTCTGTCATTTTATGGCCTTTCCATTGTATTCTGAAGCACCGTTTCAAGCACGAAGTCAAAAATTATGTGCAAGTATTTATTAAAGAAAAGTGTCTTAACTATTTTATATAGTATATATATTTTTAAATAAATATCCTTATTTTAAAAATAATTTACAATTTGATAATTTAAAATTTTGTAAATTTAAAAATTTTGTTTATATTCTTTACCTACCTCAAGATTTAAATAAGTATGAAATTAAATAAAAATGAACACAACGAATATTAATATTTTAATATCTACTTATATTTTTTTAATGTTTGGTTCCATGTTAATTACTAACTTCTATAAATAACATAATTACATAATTATAAGTAAAAAAATAATATATAAAACAAATGTTTCACATTTTCAACTTCCAACAAAATGTGATATCATCGGTTTGCCTGTTTTTCTCATTAGTTTTTTTAAACTTTAGTTAAAAATATGAGTTTAACTTTGGCTTTTTTGAGGGGAGACATGCAGGGAACACAGTGGCGGATTTAGGTTCGACTGCGCTCTAGGCCCCGTCCGATATGGCGCCCCTTTTGCTTTGTAGTGATAATTATTATAATAAAACATCTAATTTACGAAAATTGAATATATTTATTATAAGCTTTACTAATTTTTATATAATAATAAATTCTTAAAAAAGCATACATAAATTTTTTATGACATCACATATCAGATTAACTTTTTTTTCTTGCCTTAGCTTGCGCGAAAACATTAATGATATCCCCATAATCAATTTCTTGCACTAATTTCGCTTCGATAGACAACAATGCAAGTGCATTGAGTCTGTCTTGGCCCATACTTGCACGCAAATAGCTTTTCACTCTTTTTAGAGTAGAAAAGGATCTTTCTCCAGAACAATTAGTAGCTGGAATACTCAAATATATGCGTAAAGCGATGTCTACATTAGGATATACCTCGCAAAGATGACGTGAATGTAAAAAATTACATATATTTGGTGCAGAGCGCACGTCTTCATTATTTTCTAATTGTTTAATTTGAAAATGTAAATGAATGCATTCGTTACAAAACGTCTCTTCCAAATCATTCGGATACTTATTGACTAACTTATTGAGTTAGTTTTTTTATTACCTATATATTAGTAATATGAAAACAATTCAGTTTTAGAAATATAAATATGGTATGCTTAAAAAACATTTTTCTAAAAATTTTTGTTAAATAATTTAATAATTACTTATTTTTGTTTAATACTTATTTATTTTAAATACTTTACATATCAAAACTAAGTTAACTTGATTTTTAAATTTCAATCGTTCTTTAAATTATGCAGCCTCTAATATTTTGGCGCCCCTAAAATGCTGGCGCCCTAGGCCCGGGCCTCACGGGCCTAATGGCAAATCCAACACTGAGGGAACAGTATTCCAAAGATAAAATTACATGAATGCCTTGTTATACGATTTCGTTAATTCAATATGTCAGTTGTCCCAAATTTGTTACAATGTTATGTTATAGTTATTAAAAGAACAAAAAAACTATAATAAGATTAACGTAATGTTTAATGAAAGAACCATTTAAAAAATCACAATTCCTAAAAACTTTATTATATTTGAGTCGTAAATAATAATTGTACTCTTTCGCCATACATATTCGAATGAAAAGGGAAGCTATGTGATTATTTATATAAACAGAAAACGTATTATTCGATTTTAAAATTTATACTTGATTTTTCTGTTACAGGTCACGACAAAAACTTTTCGTTCTGTGTCTATCTGTCTGTTCCCTGAATCCTTGTCACACGCATAACTCATGAAACACTACACCGATATTAATGAAACTTGGTTTATTGGTTGGGTCTAGTTAGTAGATGGTCTCATATAAAAATCATCAAAGTGGTTTGTAGGAGGGGGAGAAGGGTGATAAATATTTTATGTCATTGTTTAAATTAGAAGAAATGTATTTGTTATTCCTTTTTGATATCTGAAGTTGATATCAATAAGGCAATTTTTTTTCATATATAGGTGCTTATGTATTTCTCATATTAAATAAAAATGTATTATAATCACTAAAAAAAAAAACGCGTATCACAGGATTTTTTTTAGATCTGAAGTGATAAAATCAGATCTTGTTAGATCTACATTTTGACAAAAAATCATATTTGTTCACTGGTTTTTGATTTTTGAAGACCTGCAAAGATCTACAAAGTTTCAATCTCTATTACGATCTACCGTGATTTTTAGAGATCTTTGTAGATCGTTGTAAAATGAAAAAATATAATATTGTCTCAAAATTCAGATCTATCAAGATCTGATTTGATCACTTCAGATCTAAATTTTTTTCCTGATATTCTTTTATAGGATTTCTTGTGGCAGTTATCCACGTTGCCGTGTTTCTTCTCGTGACATTTTGTCGGAGTCTTCTTCAGAAGTGTTTTAGACTATATAGAAACGCCAAGAAAGAAACACGACAACGTGTACATAACATTGCAGAAACCAAGTAAATAAAAAAACATATTTTATATTCTTAAATATTAATGAATATATTTTTGAGGGAGGGATGATTTATGTACTTAGAATGCGACCCTGTAAATGAATGAACGGATAGATTATTTTACTATAATATTTACTTTAAAGTAACATTCACAACTTGACGCAAACATAACGTTATTATATTGATGTAAATCTTATCAAAAATAACCCAAAAATGTTGTACATAGGTTATCATTTGACCCTTTAATCTTAAAAATATAAATAACATAATATTGAAATTGGGAACAATTGTTAACATTTTTTAATAAATAGAGAAATAATAAAAGGATGTAATATGGGAGTTCAATTTAATATTAATATTTTTAACTGGTTGCATTTGAATTAAACTCTTACTAAAAATAATTAAATATGTAACTTATCATAAGTACAAAGAATTTCACATATTTTTCTACTTCCAGGATGATCATACTATTGCAAAAATAAGTTGAGGAACGTTTAAAATGTGATTTTTCATTAAACTCTAAAAATCGAAAATACACTCTTAAAAGTAAAAAACGGTGATAAATAGCAGTAAATAATTTTTTGTGTCCCGAAATACAACCCTTTATATTTTTAATACTTTACCTATAATAAAATATTATTAAGTAATATTATTATAAAATTATAATGATAAAGGAGACTGTCGAAATTCGTTAACAAAAATTAACGATGCGTTATAATTATAACAACCCTTATTATGTAAGAAGTTAATTCAATAAAAGTAATATTTAAATTAATGATAGGTGAAGAGATATTTAATGCAATATGCACATATTTTTGTTACTATTTTCATTTGTCGATCTTTAATGGTTTAAAATTTAAATGTAATTTGGTTAATCTAACATATTTTTTCTATAATAGGTAAGTATTAATTTTACTTTCTATACCAATGTATCTTTTGTATTCAGTCATTCCACATCTAAACAATTTTCAAAACTTACACACAACCGATAAAAGTTCATGAACTTATGTTAGCAAAGATTTTGCTCACTCAGGCTCTTGAAATTCTATTGAACTCTGACTTTAGTGGTAATACTCTTCATTAAAATAAAGTCGTTCATAATATAAATAGATCCTATACAATTAACACTTTGACAGTGTTTAAGTATTTCCTTTTATCGAACGACCTTTAATCGTCTGCCTATAATAGCCCTAACAATACGACCCACAACAAACAGCACGTGCAGAATATGACACAAAATATATACCTGCGGTCTCCCCAAACTGTCATAACACTTGGTGCCCGTCTTGCCGATTACAGGTGTATGATGTACCTCTTGACACAAACATAACTGCAACAATGTCACTAGCAGCACCAAACCAAACAATAACAGAACGGCGGTGGAATTCATCGCACGTGCGATTTATTCAATCGCATTCGAAATTGTCAAACACAACAACAACACATTCGGTTCAGCACCCGCGCCCACTCTCCGCCTCCCCGCGTGCCTTCGTATTCTCGATGGTCACAGACCGACCGTTCTACAACACATACCGCTACCAGATGTGGCTCAACCAGCGCTGTTTGCATCTAATGAGCTAATCTTGTGGCGGCGACCACGGCTCGCTTTACTCCGCGTGCGTGCGCATCTCGCTCTTTAGCAGTGCCGTAGTCTCACAAAAATAATATATAACATTCCCACCAGCAGCTTAAGGTGTGAAAGGGGGACAGGTTCAAAAAGAGGATAGATTGAAAAAATAAAATAAAAAAGTGTATGGCGAATTAGATTTTTGATATTTTTTTTTAATTTAGATATTTACATTTTTATTTCAAATATTTGTTAAAATATTTTGATTTTAAAAAACCCGGACACATTTGAAAAATCCCTCTGGACTCGCTTAAAAAGAGGACAGTGTCCGGGGAAAAGAAGACGGATAGCAACCCTATGTATAACACTGGCGTATTTATACTGCTCAGGGATATTTCGATATCTAATTGTAAGATACTGACGGAGTTTATTTGGTAATTTCATCATTTTTTTTAAATTTGTAAAAAGACAAACATTACACATATAAAAATAGAAGTAAGGAAAATATATACTTATAGGGGCAGCGGGCAGCAAGAGAAATGTTTGTGACTGACAGGTATGTCATCCTGACCCCCCCCCCCCCCCCAAAGTTTTAATTACTATTACCGACTAAAATAAGACTTTAATAAACTAACGTCATTAAAAAAGTATTATTAAAATTATTTTTTTTATTATCTTATCATAATATATGCGTATAATAAAAGTAATTAATAATCAAACGAGACGGGACCCTTCCGCGACTAGGTCCCTGACCTGAAATGTCACCCCTCTCGGCGGTTCTGTATATTCTACATTTTTTTTCAAAAATATCGTGTTCAGTATTAGCTTTTATATATGAGGGGGGAATTGTCTTTTTTATTCAAAAGCAAAAAACCTTCCTGCACAGAACAATACATTTTTTACGAAATTTCCCATTTAGAAAACTTTTTACGACCGGAGTGGGAGTGGGAGCCCGCTGAGACGCCTGGTTTAAGGACCCATGATACAATATGGGGCGCAAGCCAATAAGTATGTAACATATTAAATAAAATGCATGTAGAATATTATATAGTATGTTTAATATATGATTGTATGTGTCGTGTATGACATATGGCAATGCAATAAAATATTTTTGTAATATGACTACGTTACTGGTTTCGTTAGTAGTTTGTACAGAATATAGAAGCTGGACTGTATGTTTTCCGAGAATAGACAGATCGCTTTAAGCTCTTAAATATTTTTTATGTATATATTCATAAGTATTACGGCATTACGGGAAAGAAAAAGCTTTAAATATTTTTTTATTTCGTTGTTTTCATATTTCATTTTGATGTTGATAATATGTATCATCCAAATTCCAATATAAATCGACCTTGCGATTTAATTTACGATTATCATAAAATAGATAAATGTGTTACTTTTCAGGGACGGATTAAATACGTTTATTAATATTTATTTTATTCTGAAAGTTAGTCTTACTTCTTAGGGGTTATATTTCATTTAGAGTGTTTTACGTCATGAACGAAAGACTTCCATAAAAATCCAAATTCTGAAACCATAATTTGAGCTGTGCATTGATGAGTCAGTGAATGGTTGAAGATAAACTCTATTTGGAACAATTTTTAGCCCTACTAGTATTGAACTCTAGTATATCACGAATCACGATATACCTATATGTGTATTTTTATTAGAATAAATATGAGTATTTTGTCTGAAATTCATCTGTATAATATATGCAGTTGTGTAGATAAACATATTAAAATAAAGAGGATATGCCAGCGCCAGCCGACAACAATAAAAAAAGTTGAAAGCCCATTTACTTACTCCCTTATGCGGTATTTACACTGAAAAAAAAAAAAACAGAAACAGTGTTTTTTTGAAAAAAAAAGCAATAAACCCTATATATTTTTAAATACGAAGTATTTTAAAGACACGATGTTTCTGTTTTGTTTTTTTGGTATAAACACCGCATTAGATATTGAATTTCGGAAAATCTATGCTAGTGGGTACTTATATACATCATATAAAGAACACACCCCTGAAATTTTACGTTTGTAAGTCCAGAGGTTTGGGCTATGCGTTGATGAGTTAGTATCTAGGACTTATCATTTAAATAGACCACCCGGTATATACCCCGAGTTGAGAAATTTAGATTAATAAAAAAAAGGTAACTAACTCCTAAAGTACACAAAATTATACAACTTGTAACTCAAGGAATACTGGATTGGCATATTTTGTCCCACCGAACTAAAATATTTTTTGGCTCCTGTTTTTCTAATTTGCGTTTAATAACATTAAAAATAATAACAACCCAATCAATTTTCTAAAATTTAGGGTTTTAAGGTTGTTAACTACATTCTACATACAACAAAATATTATAATTGTAAATGTAAAATTCTTTAAGCAATTCCTACGAAAGGTGTAAAAACTAAATTAATAATGGGTCCAGGGGTACTTTCTCGCTCGGAAAGAAAATTTAAAAAATGTATTCAATAATGTTATTTTACTAACATTTTTATTCAAACGTAAATTTTTAAAGAATATAATAAATCAAAAATGAAATATTGCTTAATTTATTTATTTACAAAATCTACATAATATGATAATGATTGCATTGATTCAATAATACAAAAATATTTTCTAGATCGAAAGGTTCGGTGATATAAAAACAAGTAAAGACAAGATAATAGCCTATACCTCCGGAACGAAAAATTTGAAAATGAAAATTTTTAAGCCAATGTTTGTAAGAAATTTTGCTATATACAATTAAGATTAAATAAATAATATTAATTATCATTATCAAATTAGTATTTTAGTAAATTGTAAAAAAAGTTATTAATTTCAATTGGTCCCCATTAGTTTGATTGTTTAGTCTCTGGACCCGGCGGGATGAACAAAAAGTCATTGATTCAATTATGAATTCAAAATTTTTATTGAAAACCCTAAAAAAGGTAATTTAAACATTCCTATGAATCCTTTTTCTTGTCAAAAAACCTAAAGGACATTCAAACTAAACGAAGAAAACCTGATCGACAAATAAATTCTCAGAAGGGCCGACAACAATTCCAGTCTGGGGGGTCATGATAGGATGTGGGGGCCATGGCCCAGTAAGACCCACAACCAAAATCTTCTAATATCAGCAATGTTAAAAAGGACCCCTTAGTCAATGCATGTACCTCTCCCCCTCCTTTTGTTGGCACCCACTTTTACGCCCCCATGGTAATTTTGAAGACCTTTTTTTTCGTTTTCAGTTCATTTTTTGCGCCCCTTAAAGATTACTTTTTGGTCTTCCTACAGATTGCGAAAACATTTTTTCTAATCATCAAGCCTTCAACTTCATTTACCACCCTCCTGTATCATGACGCCCAGGGCTGCAATAAATGATTTTTTCTTCTCAATGTTCAATAACAAAATACATTTTTGAACATAAATTAATAACTACATATACTGCGCCACAGTTTAGCTTTGTAAAAATTAGCTTACTAATAAAAGGTTATTTTTATTTGCGGGTCACCTAACATCTTTCGTGATGTAGGGTCCGGATGCGAAGTTGCCAGTTAGATAGCAATATGATTTTTAAATTTTAGAGGGCTGATAAATTGATTAACTGAATAACATTAAAAATCCTTAAATTTTTCATAACGCGTATCTGGAGGGGAGGGGAGGGGGCATAACTAATACTTTAGCATCTCCTCCTAAGATTTATTTTACTGGTGTCCAAAAAATTATAATATAATTAAGATTCAATTCAAACAAAATTGACTTTTGCGCTCTCCTGAAGTTTGTGAAGACCTTTTTTATGTCTCGTAAAGCTCTTCTATCTCATTTTGGCGTCCCCTATAGACCTTGCATTCCTGATGGGGGCCGGTATTACCACCTACCTACAGCACTGTGTGAATTTGGAACAAGTTACTAATTGTAAAAGTTTTTTTTTAAACAAAAATACTTTTAATTAATAGATTTTGAATGTTGTACATATTATGGAATATTTTTATAATAAAATTCAAAAGAATTGGTCGATGATGCTGTGTCTATAAACGCTTAGTATTAATGAAATGAGATAAAATACTATCGGAATTGCTATTTCCGACTGTACTTCCTTTTTGATAATAACTGATAATAATTACATTGCCTCCTCATTCATTTTTTTAAACGCGCTAATAGATTGTAATAATAATTTTATATAAAATATGTTGTCCGCGTGGTGGATTTAACGGATGTCGGATATAGCGCTTGCCAGTGCCCCCCGATGAAATGGGCCCACATCCATTGTTTATTAAAACTATATTTATTTTATAAAAAAATAAGGAAAAACAACAGAAAACACACGTTCGATTTTTCTATTTTGGTTAAGGTTTCGTAGAAATTTCACTTTGTCCGAGATATGTTTAATTTAATGTATGGCCCGGTCCGGTCTCAGCAAAGTATATCGTAAACTATATGAAATTTTAACTGAACAAGTAAAATGATTACCCTCAAGACACAGATGTAAGAAATATCGGTTCTATTCTCTTATAGATTTATTAAATTCTTATTTTACTACTACAATAACGATAGGTAGTTAAAAATTCAATTGGTGAATGAGGCAAAAACGCGAAAATTAGTTTTAGTCAGTATTTATTTTTCTAACGATTGGTATATATCAGTAGGGTCTCATTATTTTAGAAAAAGATATACCTACTAAGGAAGTATCTATAATTTATTATATAGGTTATACACACGTACAATTTACAATATATTTTAAAAAGTCCAATATTATCGTTACTATCTGAAAATATATTCGGCACTGTTTGTAAACTGGTGCGAAATCTTGTTAAACGAAAATTTCAATATTAACAAAACTTGAATTAGCTTTCATTTGATACTAGCCCAGGAAATAAAGGGTTTTACTAAGAAAAAATTTCGACCAAGCTGGATTTTGGTGGAGACTTTTATTTTGATGTCCTAAGCATACCCTAAAAAGTACCCTTAATTTGGATGGCGGATTTTTATTTTTTAGGGGGTAAAGGGGGGCTAATTCTAGTTTTTTTGCAAATATCTCAAAAATTATTAACTTTTCGACAAAAATTGTTACGAAGAAAATTGTAGCTTATAAAATTCTACATAAAAAAGGTATTTATACTTTTTTCGTATAATCAATACTTTTTAAGTAAACTGTTAACCCAGTCAAGAAGGGTGCAGTAAAGAGAATCAAAATTCGATCTTTTAGGGGCAAGCAATTTTATGGTTGATTGTTATGGATTTTGGGGCGTAGAATTCGAAAAAAATAACCCGGACTAGCGAAAAGTAGTGCAACACCCTTAAAAAAGGGTTTGAAGGGTGAAATACCTTTATAATACCGGACATTAGAATAGTAAAAATGACACTTCCCGAATTGTCTGAAACAGCTTCTTTATGATTTGCAATGTTGAACTTGTACTTCTTTGATTGTATGTGTTGTTAAAATATCAAAAATACAAAAACAAGAATAAATAAATATTTTTTTTGAAAATTGATTTTCTATTATACCGGGTGGTCTATTTAAATTGAGACAAGCAAATATCTCGAAAATTAAGATTTTTTAGGGATAATGTTTGGTACAAAAGTTTCAAGGTTCGAAGGGGGAAAACCAATGGAGGTAAAATTTTTGACTTTGAGTGAAGGTTTTAAGGTCTTTTTGGGGTCAACTTCATTTTTCTAAATGGAAACCTATTTCTTTTTTTTACATATTCGTATTTTGCAGAAAAAAAGAAACAACTTTTGTCTAATAAGTTTTTTCAAAATCCTCAAATTCAGGGGCATTTTTTTATCTATTTTTTTATTTTTTTGTTTGTTTTTATTAAAAAAATTCGAAATTATTGTTTATAATTATTAACTATGCATGTTTAAGAAACACTTAAATTTAAAAAATGATTTTTTTTAATTTTAGGATTTAAAATTTTTTTTTATATTTTGAATATTTTTACTAAAAAAAATTGTTTAAAATTGAGGATTTTGAAAAAACTTCTTAGACAAAAGTTGTTTCTTTTTTTCTGCAAAATACGAATATGTAAAAAAAGAAATAGGTTTCCATTTAAAAAAATGAAGTTGACCCCAAAATGACCTTAAAACCTCCACTTAAAGTAAAAAAAATTACCTCCATTGGTTTTCCCCCTACGAACCCTGAAATTTTGTACCAAACATTATCCCTGAAAAACCTTAATTTTCGAGATGTTTGCTTGTCTCAATTTAAATAGATCACCCGGTACATTTATAACATTTGAATATATTTTCGTGGTGACGTCAATTCCCGCGCCATCGCTGATTGGTCAAGGAGCTGATGAGGCTACATTGTTTTTATACACTTGCCCCTCTCTACCGACCAATAAGCACGCGGGAGCGAGAGAGAAAGGAGGTAGTACTCTTCCGCTATCTCTCTAGCACACTTGTTCGCACGGCCGAGCAGCAAGGCTGTCTCCAGTAGTATATGCTCTAAGATCTTGCTACAATCGTTGAAACGGGGAACCCCTGAATTTGCATGAAAAATCATAGCGCGTAGGCCGTAGAGACCCCACTAACTAATAATCTTTTTGCGCTTTAACACTTTAGCGACCATTATTTTCTAGGGGATATGAGAATACTTATTTTAATGTTTTTATAAGTCAAAATTATCATTTATATTAGAAAATGTTGAAAAAACAATAGGTTGTGGGAGGGGGGTACATACAAGTACCATTAGTCTTTTGTTGTGGTACTTTTATGTACCATCAGTTCTGCACAAAAACTCTTAGAAAATTGTTTAATATGTTTATTTTATATGTTACAATCAGTGTAATAAATTGAGAATTATTAATGTATTAATAATAAATGACCATGTAGTTATTATTAATATAGGTGTGGCAGTAACTGTGAGTAACTTCAAGGAGACCCATCATCCAAGCATTGTCTGACAATGAGTGGGTACATACTTTTAAACAACCACAACGGCAGTCGGTTATAAAACCTACACTGAAAATACATCTGACTCCTATACTATAAGTGTATTTCAGAGAATAAGTGTATATACAGGGTGTCCAAGATAAGCGTGCAATGCATGGGGATATCCTAAACGGTAAGAGATACAGATGTGGTTAAATGAGATGAATTATTTGTAAGAAAGGGATGAGTATTACTACATCAAAAAATATTAATAATTTTTTGTGGTTCAGGCGGTATACCCAAAAAACTGAAAATTCAGAATTTCTTTAAATGACTATAACTTTTTTGGCAAAGTAGATAAGTACTTTTTGTTTGCGGTTTCTTAAAGCACTTTTTTGAGTAGAATTGTTTGGTGTATTTAGAATTTTTATATCACTTTTAGTTTCCGAGTTACAAGCCCTAACTTTAGTTTTTCTTATGGGCCGCCAAGTTGGCTATATCATATTTGAACGTGTTTTTTACTCTACTTTACAACGATATATCACATGACATACTTATTATAAAAAATAAGTCGAAGTACTAAATACTGGTGATATTTATAAAATATTTTATTACAAACATTTAAGTAGGCCATGAAAAATAAAAATTGTTAAACAAAAATCGCAATAACAACAATGAAAATAACAAATGCATATTTAAAAACAATAAACTATTACAAAAAAAAGGTTTTTACTTTTTTTTAACAATAAGTATGACATGTGACATATCATTGTAAAGTAGAGTAAAAAACACGTTCGAATATGATATAGCCAACTTGGCGGCCCATAAGAAAAACTAAAGTTAGGGCTTGTAACTCGGAAACTAAAAGTGATATAAAAATTCTAAATACACCAAACAATTCTACTCAAAAAAGTGCTTTAAGAAACCGCAAACAAAAAGTACCTATCTACTTTGCCAAAAAAGTTATAGTCGTTTAAAGAAATTCCGAATTTTCAGTTTTTTGGGTATACCGCCTGAACCACAAAAAATTATTAATATTTTTTGATGTTGTAATACTCACCCCTTTCTTACAAATAATTCATCTCATTTAACCACATCTGTATCTCTTACCGTTTAGGATATCCCCATGCATTGCACGCTTATCTTGGACACCCTGTATAGTATGTGAAATACTCAACGATGACATTTTTTATTCATAAAATTATATATAATATGAGTATAAGTGACTGATATTAATTTAAAATTTGTACAGTAGAAACCGGTTATAACGAAATCGAAAGGATCAGTCATATTGGTTGAAAAAAGCAGATAGTCGTAATAACCGGTGAAAATGCAATTGTATGGGATTCAGTTGGACTTTTCTTTTGAGTCGTTAAAACCGGTTTCTACTGTAATATGTAATAAAATGAAAGAAAACACATTTGTAAAAAGTCTTTAATGTTATTTATTATAAAAAAATATTATTTAAATCTAATAATTATAATTTTCATTATATGAGCCATCATATTGATTACTATATCCATTAGGTGGTGGTGGAGGTGGACCTCGAGGTGGAAATGGTGGTCGGTTGAATGGTGGTGGTCCTCCACCTGGTGGGCCTGGTGGAGGTGGTCTCCAGCCAGGTGGGGGTCGAGCACCTGGTGGCGGTGGTGGAAATGGATTATTTGCAAATGACGGGTTCATGTTACCAGGTGGTGCGAAATTACCGCCACTCTGAGGACCGTTCTGTCCCCATGGAGGTGGCGGTGGCATCATTCTAGGTGGTGGAGGTGGGCCACCAGGAGGTTGGGATGTTGGAGGTATGGGAGGTAATGGTGGACCACCAGAAGGAGGCATACCAGGAGGTAAAGGAGGTTGGGAAGGTCCACCCGTACCGATGCCCATTGGTGGTAGTGGTGGTGGAGGAATACCAGCAGGGAATGATGTAGGAGGTGGAACAGGAGGTGGTGGCGGGGGTTGCATTCCTGTTGGTGTGGGAGGTGGAGGTGGAACCATTCCAATCATCGCTGCCATTGGAGGAGGTGGAGCTAATCCCATTACTGGTATCATACCACCCATAGGAGGTGCGTCTGCAAACAGCTGATGAGGTCTGTCAGCTTGTGATAGCGGGTTCTGTGCAGCTAGTAATCGTTCAGCTGCAGATCCATGACGTTCTCCTTTAGAATCTTTTTTGAACGCATACGAGACAGAAATTGGTCTGTTGCATAAATACTGTCCATTCATAGCATCAATGGCAGCATCGGAAGCATCAAAACTAGCAAAATTTATGAAAGCAAAACCTTTGGAATTTCCTGTTTCTGGATCTCTCATTATCTGAAAGATAACAATGAAGCTAATTGTATTTTTTTAAGGTACTAAGGATTAGTTTTTTATAATAACTTTGTTGAATCTGTATAGAATTTTTTGAAATTTGTAGTACCTTCCTATGTTAACTTTAGTGATACTTGTATATTAAATCAACACCAGTACTAACATCAGCTATGAAGTACATATATGCAGTTAGTTGTGGCAAATATTGAGTCCATGTTTTTATCTTAAATAACTCCCAGCTTTGCCATCAAAGATTTGGAGCAGCAGAGATTGTTTTAACTAATTTACTACTTAATTTACATATGTATACACTCTTATAACCTATGTTCTTAGCGAGTTAATTCTTCTGTGATCGATGTAAGCACAATAATAAGACCTCTTTAGCTATAAAATAATAGTAAAAAAATCTATACACATTTAACAAAGTTGTTAAACAAAAAATAGATTGATGTGTTCAACACCTTAACTCATATAATTAAATGTTAAACTAGATTTTACCTTAGGAGTCTGTAAGATAACACCAAACGCAGAAAATGTATCATACAGTAATTTCTCATCAACTTCTGGATCCAAATTACCAATGAATATATTAGCTCCTACATCTAAATTCTTTTGATGTGCCGAGGCTTTATTTACTCTTATAGGTTTACCATATAATTTAATCATATTCATTATCTTAATTGCATAATCAGCATCTTCTTCTCCCATGAATTCTACAAATCCATATCCCTGATGCATCATTGTGACTCGATCTTTTGGCATGTGAACATTTACTAAAAATATTAAAAGTTACATTTATAATTTTTATATACTAAATTACAAGTTTTAAAAACTTAATAGTCATTTTCATAATATTACTTGTATTTACTACAATCTACAATTAACTAAGGCCAGTAATACACAAAGCAGGTTGTGACAAATCGGCAAACGATTTATTCGCACTGGGCAAGTGGTTATTTTAAAATCAATTAAACTGTACACATAGATCTGCAGGAGGCATGACAAAAAAAAGAGTTGTTTGACTTCAATGTCAGAGGATTTCATTAGTTACTATTTTATTGTTCACACTACAGATGTTGCAGAGTTGCAAAATTTATATGGAATTAAAATTAATGTTACATTTTATAGTTTTTTTAGTGAAAAAATAATAGTAGTGAATTAAAAATATTAATTTGTAATTTATTATTAATATGAATAAAAATATTGATGTGAATAAATTGAAATCAAAATTCAAAGGCGCCCTGCAATTTGAGACATGAAGTATATAATTTGTCACTGTCTAGTGAGTGCTGAAGCAAGGCTGGACAAATCGTCAGCCGATTCTATAAAAGCCATCTCTGTTTTTAGTGTCGTGTGTTCTTAGCAAAAAACTTATATATTCCAAAAAATTCAAAATACATTTTTTTTTCTGCTCACGTGAGTAAGTCATATACAATATAAATACAATTTAACAGTAATATTATGAGTAAAAATGTAATACTTACCGACTGGTCCTGCTTGTACAAATAACTCCCACATAAGTGATTCTGAAACTTTATCATCAAGTCCACCGACATAAATTGTTGCATCTAAACAAAAATATAAGTTAACATATTATTTATTTCTAAATATCTAATGTATACCAAGTAATATTTGCTTGTATCTTTAAAATGCTACATAACCTAAAATTATTTACATTTCATTAACTATGCTTTACCTTGGTTACGTTCTGCTATAGGTCCATTTGCCATTTTGAGTAGATTTTAATTAACTTTTTAAGTAAAGAAAAAAATTTATAAATATTTTAAAATAGAAAACTAAACATTTCACCGGCTTAGGTTATACGCCAAAACGAAATGAATTTGTGTTTTATGGGATCAGGGTTTTTTGTTTTAGAACTAAGGTTGTTGACAACAATGACACAATCATAATCTATGGCAGAAAGTATTTGACGTTTATTTGACAGAAACTAAATATAAATACGTCAGTTTTGAAAATGTAAATACATACATAATACATATAATTTTATATTACTATTACGGTTGTTCCAATATTAAATTATTGAATTGAAATTTTGATAATAAAATGATTCGCATAATACACTCTGTATTAACCTAAAAGATTAACACATTAAGAAATAATTGGATGAAAAGGATGAGAAAGAAACATTTACAAAATTCCCTTGCAAGCATGAAAGTTGCGAAATTAATTTTTTTAAAAAGACCACTTCAACATTTGAAGTAAAATATTCCCTTACAAAAGATTTATCTCCATTTGCTTACAAAATCGTCATGTTTTTTCATAATCAAAAACAAATAAAAATTGTATAATTTGCCTTATGTTTACTAATTTAATATTAGTAATTATGAAAATTAACTAGCTTTTGTGAATCAAGCATGAGGAAGCACTGTGCATTAACTTTGCAGATTTTTTTATGTTCAAAATTAAAATTAACTATACTTATTGTAACACTTTTATTACATCATTTCATACAAGTACAGCTAAAATAAACATAAAATAACTTTATAATAACATTGATATGATTAAGCTTTTTATGATTGAAAACAAATGATGCTAACTTTACATTACGTTTATATATATTCGGTTTAATCATTATTGTCACACAATAAGCTAAACGATTCCTAAATTTTAATAAAAACAAAATATTCGCTAAAATAATAGATGAACAAATAAAGTAAAAATCAGAAAAAGCTATTTTGATTATTCAGAATATTTTGAAGCAAATATTAGCCACGTTTTATAATATTTACTTTATTGTGTCTATCTATCCGTACATTCTTCATACATATATTCAAGATTCAATTAAAATAATAATCTTGAGTATTTCTTATATATATTTTTATTTAGCATAATGTAATTCTCACATACATTATTTATAGGTTTTGTTTACAATAATAATTGCAACATTTTAACAAGAATTTATTTTTAATATTGCTAAAATCGGATAAATTGATAAATATTGAATTTTACAATTAACACATTTACAGTATTCATCATTCTATTTAACAACTGATACTTAGGATTATTAATTTTACTTAAATACTGTTACAATTTTTATTGTTAACAAACACTATATTAAGCTTATAGTACACTATATCTAACTAATATAAATATTCTAAGACCACATAACATGATAATGCATTAAATCAGTGATCTCCAACTGGCAGCCCATTGGTCACTGCCCAATAAGCCTTTATGGTTCACAAAAAAAAATCATTAAATAGCAGCGTTCTTTAAAAAAAAAATATTGTTGACCATTGGTGCATACAAGTTGAATAACTCTGTATCATTATCATGTAATTGTAACTGTACTTTAACATCATAATTGTTACATATGCTTAACACATTATAACAATTTACAAGCTTTACATATTTAGATTATACTTTGCGAAATATATCAATACTGTTTACATAAGTCTATAAATTTCAAAATAAATTTTTATTTGGTATTATTAAATATAACCCTAAAAATATCCCCAAAACTGTTTTGTTCAATAATCGTCCGACCAAATAAAAATAATCATATAATTTTAGTTTATATGTGGGACGTTCCTAAAAATCCCCCCCCCCCCCCAATTAATGTTATGATTTTATTGGAACTTGATGAACCTTGCTCCACATATATTTAAATACATTATTATTAAGCTACAGTATAATTAAACCTTAAGTGTCTTTATGTTTTATGTACCGATTTTATAATAGATTTAAATAAAAGTATGAAATGTTAACATTGTACTATCATATATTAAATAGTTATATTTCTGCTTCACTAGTTTTTTAAGCATATGTGTTCTAGATACTGAGGAAAATTAGTTAGTCTCACAGAACATATCAGTCTAAATATCAAATGATAGATATTCTTTCATTATGCAAATATTATTTAGATCACCTGTGCTTCATATCCTAGCGAATAATTAGATAATTATTTAATAATTGACACTACATCCAGACCCCACTTTGTGTTATCATAAAATTATGTATTTGCATCATTTGAAGAACTTTTCCCTTCAACAATTTACCTGCTGAAGGAAAAAACAATTTATATTGTTTCAATATGCATCGCATTCCTGACACAAGAGGAGTTAGTGTAGTACAAATAGAATCAAGAATTCTGAATATACCATTTCTTACATACGGTATAAACACATAACCATGAAAGTGGTCCATTTTAATTATTGGTAATGAATGGTCGTATCGCATAATTACATTATTTTTACATAGATTTCACAATTGTTAAAAAAACTTCGTATTAAAGGAAAGTAAACTATTACTATAACAATAAGTATTTTTCAAATATTGTGTGGAATTACAAATAAAACTGATTATAAGTTCAACTGGGTAAAATTCTTTATTTATATTATTTGTTATATTTATATAAAGAAATAAATTTTATTGTTGTAAAACGCACTTAAAAACTGGTCCATAAAATTTTATAATATGTGAAATAGTTTTTAATATTATTTGGACTTTAAATTATACTGGTAGTCCTTGACTTACGATGGGATTTTTTCCTGGTGAAAAGATCTCATAGATTCTCATAGAAGTGAGTATATACAGATAGAAATGAGTATATACATTAGATCTCATAAAGATTATAGTGGGTTTTTATGAGAATCTATGAGAATACAGAGATCTTTTCACCAGGGTTGCTTATTAAAATCAGGCAAAAAACAATTAAAACAAACAATCCCGCATGGACAATGTCACTAAATGACTGACTAATTTGCAAAATAATGTTTGCACAACTCATTAGTATGTTGTAAAACAACACTTTAATTAAATATTATTTATTTGTTTTTTGCACGGTTGTCATAAATTAAGGAATACCCGTAAATATTCTTTAATAAGTTGACTCCAATGAAATATTTCATTGATCACATAAAGTTATGGTTTTTGTGCAGTTTATATTTTCAGTAGTAAGAGATAAGTATTTTAACCAATTATAATATTAATATCATTAAAAGTTTGATTGATGAAAAAATATTTATATCGATGTATTATAATTATCAGTAAATATTTAAAGACTATGTAAATGAAAATATACAGATTATAGACCGAGCTGACATAAGGTTTATGTGAAGGAGGGAATATTTCAGGTAAAAAATATGTATATTTTTTTATATAATATTTGAACAAATCAAAGTAAATATCATGGGCAAGCGGTTCAAACATTAGAACTTACTCATACTGTCAAGTTACCTTGAGCCAGCTCAATAGAAATATATAATTATAAATAATAGACTGTAAAAATATTATGAATTTAATTAAAAATAAAATGAATTTAATTTACTATGAACTAAAATTTTCTAAAAAAACACTTAAATTATTATTATATACAGATGATTCTTACTAAGATTAAAAAAAAAATTAAATTAAATATAAAATTTGTTTTCACAAAAATTTGATTGCTTTATTATATTAATTTTTTAGTGATGTACTGCAAGATTTACAAAAATATTTTTAATAAATGAATTTTTATTTATATTTTTCAATACTTTTAGGATATTAAAATGGTGCACTGTTTAATGTATTTAATTAAACCATAATTTAGTAAATAAAAATAATGATAACATTCAATTTTAAGATAACATCATCTTTGGTAAGAACTTTCTGTATATATATTTTTCATAAAAATATGAATAAAGGAATGGCTTATATACGTATTGTCCGCTAATATATTATTTCAAGTATTTATAATAATGAAAATAATTTGTAATATATACATTTTTGTGTAAACACATTTATATGAGTAATATATATTCTTAATATAAAGTAATCGAACATGTTAAATATATCTGCTTGAATAAAATTCACATTAGCTTGAATGTACGGGTGTAGCTAAATATATTTGTATTAAACAGAAAGTTGTCATTTTCTGCTCCGCAGTTGTTCCTATAGTTTCAGAACTATAAGTAGGGATATAATCGGTATAACTACTAGTAGTTGTACTGGTTATAGTCTTGTATTGATATTCCAATTATCAAGTTGTGAAGTTATTTATTCAAAGTAACAATTATTCATTTTTTGTATTTATTATATTTATTAGTTTTGTTTGAAACTGTTAAGATATTTATTGCATTTTTTTTCAAACTTGAATTAAATTTTTTTAGAGTACATTTGGTTTGTATAACTAAATTTTTACATTCACGTGAATAACTATAAAGCGATGTTACTAACGGCAGTTATTATAGCAGATTTTATTATAACAAATATATTACACAAATTTTTCTATTACAGGGATCATCCAATTTTCATCTACAGTGTAATTTTTAGATATTTCAAATGTTGAAATAACATTTTTTTTCCAGTCAATTGTTAATCCCTGTTTTATAATTTTGTTTTCATTATTTCAAATTAACAATTCCACCATTTTAGCATAAAAGAAAACTGCACACAAATCAATAAATAAATATCATTATGTATTTAAACAAAGACATATATTTTGTGTTGTCTGAATTTTCAATCATTTTATTTTTCTTTAGCTTGGTTTCATTATTATAATTAGATTTAGTAATTTATACTAGAATGACAGAACCAATTTAAAAATAATTATACAATTATTGAGTCCTGAATTTTAATATTTTAACTTAATTTAATATTATTTAATTTATAGGTACTTAATAGACTTTACATATCATTTAACCATTTATTCGAGACACAATAATAAACTTAGAATAAAGTTAGTGGGTCTGATTAGATTTTTTATAAACTAATACATTTTGCATAAAAAGTTAATTATTTCAATAAAAATATTCTTAAATTAAATTTAGGCTGGGGTCACACGAGCGTTGTATGGCATCAGTGGCATAGTAACAGGGGTTTTTGGAGACAAACCCCCACACATTTGAAACATCAGTTCAAAATACCTTCCAAAATTTAATTAATTCATATGTATTTATCCCCCCCCCCGAATTTTTTGTTACTATGCCACTGCACGGCATTCACTATATTATTATTTATGACAATGGATAACTGTACAATTATATTATAAATAATACATTTTATAAAGAACACGATAATATTTTGAGTTTATTTACATGAATGAAATATAAAATATCTAAAAAAAAAAACTCAAAATAAACGTAATAAATGTTTAAAAGAACAAATAAACCAAATTTGCACAGAATTAAAAAATATTTGTACCCAGACTATTTTGAATATGCTTTGAAAATATTTTAAAATGTTTCAATACAAACATTTAATGTATTGAATATGTTTTAATACGTTACAACGTATAAAAACAGCTTTACATAAATAAAAATTGTTAAATTTGCATGAGGGGGTGGTGAATGGTGATCTCTACTGTATACTTGTATGTTTTGTTTCTAAACACAACAATAAAATATTGTAATTCTAGTACTCAACAATGGTATAATATAACTTAAATAATCATTTAAAATTTCAATACACAGAATAACAAAAACAATTGAACAGATCTAACATCTTGTTTCATATAGACCACTACGACCGATGTAGCGCACCCATTTAATGACATCATGGTCTGAATAGTTGAGCTTTGGTTCAAATACTTTCAAATAACGTACTTTAAATCCGGATGGAGCAAACGGCACTTCAAAGTTCATTGAAATCGGTGGACGAGTCCATTTCTTTTTCGTATCAGTTTCAAGTAATTCGATTTCTGCAGAGAGTTGAGTTTCCTTCATACCAGCCATTCTTTTGATTCTAAAATAAAGTACAAAATAATAAAATATAAAATTACTAATTGTGTACTAAAAAAAATTCTTATTAATATTGGTATAATAAATGGTACATAAATAAGTTTAACTTACTTCCAAACAATTGCATTTTCAGATGCTTTGTATTTGGCTTTTCCTTTCATACAAATCAATTGCACACCAGAGGTATTCAAAGGAGTAGGGATCTTAACTTCAATTTTTTGACCCAGTAAAGATGATTTAAAATTGCTTTTGAGAACAACTTTAACTTCCATTTTTGTTCTACCAACTTCACGTACTAGTGGTATTACACGGAAAGGAAGTGATATGTCTTTTGTTGTACGATATCTGTTTAATTAGAAAATTTTGTATAAAAAATTATTATTTTTTATAGAAAAATATTAACATACCTCATTAATTCAAATTCGCCATCAGGAGGAATAAAACTGATTGAATGTTCAGTTTCAAATTTACTCAATTTGACACACTGATGAAATTGGCAATCGTCAATGACAACTACAGGTTTTCCAGAACGAGCTGCATCTGAACTGGAATCTCCTACAGTTCCGAGAGATCCACCACCACCTTTACCTTTAGCCTCCATAACGATTTTATCATTGATGCCAAACTTACATTCCGGCATTCCCGATAAATAAGATTTCATAACAACTTTACCGGCTACATGAGCGGACAGAACTTGACCTAAGAAATGAATATTATATTTTACAACATAGCAAATAAATATTGCTAGAAATATCATAAGAATTTTCTGTTTTATAAGATCATCTTCGG
Organism: Sialis lutaria; assembly: GCA_949319165.1. NCBI lineage: Eukaryota > Metazoa > Arthropoda > Insecta > Megaloptera > Sialidae > Sialis > Sialis lutaria. The sequence continues at coordinate 22,921,334 of OX439231.1, read as the reverse complement.
GATAAGTTAGAAAGACTTAGTTATTGTTCTAGCTTCGCTAAGAACAACATATATTTTTTAGAAAATGTTACAAAACATTATAGCTTGGAAACATGAAAATATGGAGCACGATTGGGAGAAAGTGATATATCTGATAAAGTCCCTATTTGAGCACAAAGTATTGTCAGACTAACTTGGTCTAACCCCATGTGCAGATTTATCCTGTGAATCATGAGACACTTGGTAAAAGTGTATGTTTGGGGGTACTTTTTAAGCTAAAGATTTTAGTAGAAAATATGCTTTGAAGATGATAGGTAATTAATTGGCAACAGCAGCAGCGACTGAGCGAGTTACCAATAAAAACAACTGTAGTACTAATATTTTTTCCTTTTTTTTTGTAATATATAGTTTAAAAGTTATGCCTGATGCTCTTATCAAACAGGCTGTAGATTAATCAAAAAATGTATGCAAACTAAAAATGATAATACTACTGTATCTGCTTTGTTTCAAAAACATGTAAATGTAAATTGAGACTTTGAAAGTATTCAGGGCTAGTCTAAGCTATGAGGTACCTTAATTATGACTCAAAAGAAATCATAATTAATGAATTTTAACATATAGATTTAATTTTGTAATTATAAAAAAATTATAACATTAAAAAAAGATACTAACATCTTCTGGATTGTCAAAATGCCTAAAATTTACCCTGGATGTGAATTATAATACATATTTTTTAACAGAACAGGGTACAAGAATGAGATAGTAAAATTTTAACAAAATATATATAAATAATAATTTTAATCATGTTTGTAATATTAGCATATTCATGTACTTCGCAAAATAGAACATAATAACCTTCTGATTACATATTCTGTTTTTAAATACATTTTAAATAGATAAAAATAATCTTTGCTAAGAGATAAATTTGTACACTGTTAATTTTTATGTATTTTGTCACAAACAATAAAAAAAACAGGAAGAAAATATAATGAAACAGTACTGAATCATTAAATTTTTATGTAGGTGAAGTGGGGTAAATGCAATACCGGGGTAAATGTTAAAACAGTCTATTATTTTTTCCTATGTAAATGAAGCATTCATTTACCGATATCTTATTTTATCACCTGGTAACCAGTTTAAGTTCATATCACAGAAAGTTTATTTCGCAATAAAAAAAAAGTTGATTGAAATTTTTTTATCTAAATATAATTCACTAGTTAATGGTACTGCACTGTATTTATTTATTTGTTTAACTTTAAATGTATCTAACATTTTATATTGCATTAGTAAATGTAAAAATAAATTATTACTATAACATCACCCTCAATTGCTAGGGTAAATGTAATACGCTGCCACTCTATTTTTATTTGTGGTTAAATTATTTAGAAACAAATTTAAAAATAAGTGTGTACCAGTTATGATAGCATAATAAAAGATCAATCTACCCCAGCAAAAAAAAACTATAAAACCATGGGTCTATTCAGATAGCGGCCAATTCCATTATATTAAGTTGGCAAAACTTAATTAAAATAATCAAATAGTATAAATAAAGAATTACCTTGTGGCGACATAAGTAAATTTACATATTCTAATACGTCAAGGAAAAGCTCATTCCGACGATACTTGATTCCTTCGCGTCGCCATCCTATTTGCCCAGTTACTTGCGATGTTATCTGTGCTTGTTCTTCTTTGGTGCCACCTGCACTTTTTACACCTTGCTGGGTGATAAAGGTCTTCAGTACGCCTACATCACTATTCTGTGGATAACCAAAATCCAGGATTTCTAGATTAGGTTAGGAAATAGGGAAACATGGTTTGTTGAAGGTAAAAAAAGGAACAGAAAATATTAGTTTAATAAAATATTGATACAAAATTATTTTCTGAATTATTACTTCATCCAAAATTTCTTAATAAATATAAATAGAAATTGTTCAAAATTACCATCTAATAATTCGTAGATCAGTACGAAATTGTTCTTAATATTTTCTTCGGATATTTTTCCAAAATAAGATTGCATAACCTCAATTATTTTAAGAAGGAATTCAAACACCATAGCGGCATTTAAATTTTGTTTAGTTACAGCTGCTAGCCAAATGTTTGCTCTCTGTAACACATACAAATATTATGTATTTACAATATATAATTGTTATTTGATTCAAACAAGACAACTTCATACTAACCTTAATGTGGAAAAATGAAGTCCTAGCAATATTGGTAACAGGAGATCGAACTTGTTGTCGTGCATGTATGACATTGACACGAAATGCATCAACTGCATTTCGACCAATATCATCCCGATATACTCGTGATATCAGGACTTCTCCCTTATGATTATATACAAAAAGTCCACCGATCATTCTGAAATGTGGGGCTTTACAAGAATGTTACTGCCACCACTAGCAGAAATCTACAAAATTATTTAAATAGTTGTTATTAAAAGCACATATAATGTAATCATTATTTTCATAAAGAAATGATGTACACCCTACTAAAAATTGATAAAACATGATAAGCAGATGAAATATAAAAATATGTAGTTGACACATATATAGTTTTAAGCAAAAATTAAATATTACATATGAATTACATTAAACTGAATTTTGGTGCTACTTAGTGAGTTAATGAGTTGTTCACTTACCTAAATTCAATTTTTCTGTAATCATACAGCCAGTTATCAATACAATTAAACTGAAAATTGATAATTTGAGTTCATATGCCACCTACCGTCCATTGAGTCACTACTTGTGTCAATTGACGTGGTAAAATTCTCAAATTAAAATCAATATTTTGAAAGAAACTAACATCCCGAACTAAAATATATTATATATAATTTTAAATATACATATACGAAATAAACTATATTCTAAAACATTTTATTTTCCATAAAATTTAGAAATACTACATATACATTACAGAATAATAAATATATCGGTAACATAATTTAAAAAAAAAATAACAGTATTTTAGTTATTTAAGAAAATACTACTAAGTATAGGATTTAAATTGTAGTTATTAAGAAAAATATATAATGTTTAATTTAATTTTATGTATGTATAAGCAAATGATTAATATATATCGTAAATATGCAATTTGAATAGACCGGATCGACCGGATTATCATTCATAAGCGCCATAAGTATTTGACATTTCATTTTAAACTTGACAGATTCACGAGCGGTGTAATAGAGTGGAAAACATTGTGGTATTGCAATTACATTAAATATAAATAATTTGTAGTATATCTTATTAATGTTTAAAATGTCATCTGATAATAATAATAATAAAAGCGAAACAAAGATTACAATAGAAACTCCAAGAGAAGATTTAGTAAGTTAAATATTTTATAAACATATAAATAAAATGAATATGTGTATCATTATTTGATTTCTGTTTTCTGTATCTTTTTTTATAGATAAATACGGCCGTCAAATTTCTAACAAATCCTAATGTTTCTAAAACACCATTTATACAACAACAAAAATTTCTAAAGTCCAAAGGTTTAACAGAGAGTGAAATATCAATAGCCTTTACTAGAACTGAAGGTTATCGCAATGTAAGTTTTCAAATAAAGGAACTACAATGGAACTACAGCATTGCTAATACTTAATATAATCTTTTTTATATTAAAAAACGATAGTGATGTCAATTAGTTTTTTTTATAGATTGAGAATGAACAATTGTTTAATTTTACAGGCTCCACCAGTTATTCCTGCACCAATTCAATATGTTGTTCCTCAACCAACATTTCTTATGAAGTTAAGAGATGGTTTGCAATCATTAGCAATTATAGGTGGAATTACTTATGTTGTGTATTTATTTTATAAAGTGAGTGGTTTTGATTCAAATTATTCAGAATATTAATTTCTAAATTTTTAAACTATGACATTGAGTAAAAAAATTTGTGTTACTAAGCATTAAAAGAATATCGCATGATGGAAGTTAAACTTTATATTTTTCTTACAAGTAATGTAGTTAATATTTACTTGGGTCCCAGCCTTTGCCTTCAACCCTCAAATGATAAATATATACTTACATATTATTATTATATAAGTATATTTTTAAGAAATTCTGAAAAGGGGCATACTTTGTATGTGAATATTTTAAAATTGTTGTAATGACTGAAATGGAATGATCAAGTGAAAATTTAAAATTCAGAGACCGACATTTTCTTTGCATTTAGAAACAATCACATAGTTCCACATATCTTCATGATATAGCAAGAAAGCAATTCTGTCCTTTTATCTGCCAAAAAAAATGTAATTTCTAGATATATTCATTTCTATATACAAATTAACATTTCAAGTTATCTACTATCACTATTTGAAATTTTTATTGCTGATGTAACATGGGCTTTTGATCAATGAATGAACGGTTAAAATCGGTTGAGTAATAAAGAGGTTGTACAAGATTAAACTCTATGGGTCTTATTATATAGATTAATATTACTTTCATGAGTTGTACTGTTATACTGTTCGCCCACCACTTTAATGTTATTTTTTTATTTTGTTTCATTTTGAAGCGGCTAAATGCTTCAGAAGTTTAACTTTAAAACATGATATAATAAAAATATTTATGTTAATTTTACTACATAATACAGATATGATATTAAATAAAAATTTGATAATTCGATTGTATTACATTACTGTGGAGGTAGTCAATAAAGTAAAATATTCTCGTACAATAAAATTAAATGTGTAGAATCCCTTTAATTTTGAAAAGATGTATAAATTAAATTGAACTTATCTGTCTGCAACTTCTTGGATTATTGGAGTTCGTACTCGACTAGTATGATAGTTAAATAAGACAAATTGAAAGGTTTAATTTTATAAAATGTATCTGTCCTTTGTTGTAACAGAGATATATTGAGCCATATCTGTTTGGTAAAAAGAAAAAGAAATCTATTGAAGAACAGCTACAAGATTTGGATCGTGCTGTCACAAAGTCTGTAAAAGAAGTTCAAGAAAGTCTTGCACGTGTTCATGTAGATGTTGAAAGAATTAATTCAAGTCAATTTGATATAGCATGCACAGAACGACAACTTGCAGATTTGAAAGCCGAAATTGTATCAGTTAAAGGACTTTTATTGGGCAGGTAAAATAATAATATGGTGTAATAAAGTCAAATAAATTTCCTACTGTTTACAAATTTAACTCTCTTTAAGTAACACTTTAAGTTTAAATCAAGCAGTATTGACTGAAATTTACTGATACTAACGAGTCTTACTCATTTGAGTTATCTATAGTAATTCAACTGGAATGCTACACAGAATCTTTGACGATCGAATCGATTAAAAACTAAGTGAATAGTAGATTGTATGATATTAATTGCTTCTACACAAATATTTGTATCTTATTAATACAATATAATGCTTATAGAAAACAATTTCCTTCATTGACATCAAATTCTCCGGTAATGCCCCCTTCCATCCCCGCGTGGCAGCTCTCAAGTGCGGCGGCCGTTCAGCAGGGAGCTGTCGAAACGGAGGGAGAGGGGCCGATCGAGGGAGAAGATGGAGCGGAGAAGTCAGAGGAACTCATAGAGATAGGATCAGGCTCTGGTTCATCAGAAACAGAAGTGAATACGAAAAACAGCGACAGCAGCATTGAAATTATGTAAAATTATTGTTTAAAATTTTTGTGGCATGTTTGATGATTTATTATTATTTAATTTGTATATTCTTTGTAGTGATGGTCTCCAACCTATGGCCTGATGGTTAAATATGATGTATTTAGTAGGACAGTTAAAGAAATATAAAATAAGTTGATTCACTATGGTTGAAAAGGTTGGATAACCATGCTTTACGGGTTAGGAGGTGTTAGTATTTTTTTAAAATATTTTTATTTCTTTATTATTAACATTGCTCAATAACTATTAAACTAAACATAAGATTTAATGCTAAAATCTTAATGTTGTAATTTATGTTTGATTTTAAATATTAACTTATTTAATAAAAGGCTGAGTTGTTATTTTTTTGCTTTAGTTTTGTTGTATTGTAGATAAAATGCGTGTTTTTTTTTCTATATAATGCACCAATATTTAAAAAAATATATATCTTTTAAAAATAATAAATAGTGTAACCCTTAGCACAGTAGCGGTTTGTCCCAGGTCACAAATGCTTATAGGGTGCTTTATGTGGTATACTAAAGAAATTTTTTATCAGATTTTGAAAAGTAAAAAATTTTGGTAATATTCCATGAATAAAAAATAAATAGGTCTTCACATATTATGCAAACAATTTATAAAATTAATTTTGCTGAAAATTTTTCATTTTTTATTTTACAAAAAAAATTATTATTTACACTAGGACAGTTAAGGTTTGCCACTGCCTTAGTACCATCGGAGATTGGCTGTCGTATATGATTTATAATCAAGTCATTGGTAGATCGCAAACTGCGTATTACCAGAAAGAGCATGGTTTTTGATTTGCACTGTATATACTTTATACTTAAAAGTTCAAAATAAAGTCTTCCAAGAAAATTGTATCCACATAAGCCATATTTTGACTGATATTAAGTCATACATACACTTAAAATTCCAATAAATGGAAAATGATGAAAAATATGCCGTTTGTATTATAGTAAAACAACTGTCATTTTGAATAAATTGAAAGCAAACCTTTATAATAAGCAACATCATGTATAATAATAATGGAAATTATTTCATTAAACAAAGTTCAAAACAATATCAAAAGTTGCTAATTCAGTAGACATAAGAAAAATTAAAAACTCATTGATAAAAAATAAAACGTTTTTTTTTTGTATTGTTATATTTTGTATATAGTCCCCTATAAGACAAAGTATCGTAAGCTATGCAATGGCACATATGATACTTTGCCTTGTAGTGGACGATATGTTGCTTATGGTTTTAGCTTTCCATCATTGATATATTCTTCATACTCTAACAGGGAGGCCAGTTTCTAGAAAACCGGGAAAAGTCAGGGAATTTTGCTATACAGTGAAATGTCAGGGAATTTGGTTGGAAGTCAGGGAATTTTTTATAAAAATGCAAATACCACACAATTTATCGCAAAATATTTAAATAGTTATCTATTAACATTTAAAAGAAAACGTCATGTGACCTTTTTTTTAAGTTTTTGATCTAAATTTTAAATAAAAAACAGGGAAAAACGGTAAAAATTCCGAAAAACCGGGAAAAGTCAGGGAAATTTGTTGCAGGGAAATACTGGCCATCCTGTCTAAGTAGTTTAAGTGACCTGGTTTATTACTTAAAATTTAGCAACAGATAATTATTTCGAGACTGGATACTGTTTGCTTCAAATTTATTAATATTAATAAGTTTTTATTTTTTAATATTTCATGCATTATTCAAAATTCAGTTCATTACATGTTAAAAGTTTTAATTAATATTTTATATAACATTACATTTTACATTATATTATAATTGACACTTACAATTAGTCAAAATTATCTCCAGCAACCAATGTTTTGTAACAAAATATACAACCACGAAAAAAAATAATGAGATCTCATTTTGCTGATAAAATTATGATTATAAAAAGATTTGAGAAATATATTATAGGTATTAGTTACAGCTCCAAGTTATATTCAATTAATTGTTGATCAAAATTAACACTAGCCGCCAACACATTAATGTGTTTTATTCTTTAGTGGTGATCGGCCAAAAACATATTAATGTAAATAAACACAAGTATTACGCTTGAACTGAATTCATAAGAAATTTAATATTACATTGTGCCAGCCGAATAGTGAAAATCTGCACTGATCAAGCCTACCTGAGAAAAATGATCAAATCCAATTGGACCAAAATTTGTTCAGATCTCGAAAATGATCTGATCTAATTGGTACCGCTATTGCATCAGATCTAGCTGGATCTAAATAGGTCTGATGTAATCAATATTTCAATACTCAAATTCAAGTTGTGCCGAGGACACGCACAAAATTTGGAACTATCAATCATACATAAATATCATGACTTAATACTCACCCCTATACTTACTTAAACTCATCTGCGTTAACTAAAATTTCTTATATATGATCAGAAAGTGAAATTAGACGTAGCCAGTGTCCCTGAAATATTGTTTCAGATCTAGACATACTTATCACATCAGATCTAGTAAGGTCAAAAATTGGATCTATATACTCAGATCTGATCCAATTAGATGTTAATTTTTTCTCAGTTGAGACTTGCTTTTGTTATGGCCAGTATTTGGTTTGGATCAAAAACCTAACTAAACGCTTTCTATATTGTAGAAACTAAATTGCTAAAATTCATAGACAACATAATATACCTGCCAATCACACTAAAAATATTTTTTAAGGTTTTGGTTGTGAGGAAATTTTTTTTTAATATCAGAAATTTGTCACAAGGCATTATCTAGTCTACATTCCTACATCAAGGGTATGTGTACATATGTATATACTATAATATTTTTCAGTGTTCCAGTACCTACATTTTTTTTTTTTAATAAAACTGTGACATATAATTTTGTTTCAGTACTACCGGAAGTCAAGGAAATAATGGAATATGAGTAAAGTATTAACTAAAGTGATGTTTTCATTGTAATTAATTATATATTTTTAATAATTGTCAGTATTTTTAAGGAGATTGTTTTATATTTAAACAATAGATACAAGTATTTGGTGCATAAAATAAATATTTTAAAACTAACGCAGTGTTATTTTAATAAAACATCCTTTTACATAATAAATATTTTTTTATTTTTTAATTAATTTATTTACATAACTAATCAATACAACAGACATTTATTTTTCCTATGAGTTCATACCAACACTACAAGAAAAAAATTTGATTATTAATTTTTACAACCTGAACCAATAATTTGTGAAATGCATGTTATATACTTCTTAAGTATTTAAATTTATATACACGGATATTGGATTGTCATAGTCATATTACATCTTTGCAGTAAAATAAATAATATACAATTCAGTCAACTCAATAAATGTAAAAATTCGTATTACAATATTGATATAGGATTGTACATAATTTTTTAACATTTGCATTAACTTTAAATTTCCACATTCAGCTTGGTATAGAAAAAAACTAATTTTAATGAATGTTAAGTCTTATATTTTTTGTGAAAAAAAAATGCTGAGTAACATAACTACTATGATTTTATAAAGACAAAGATATAAGACATAGATTTCATCACGATCATTTCAAACCATTTATAAACCTCCATCATTTCTTTGTAGCAAAGCATTCATTTTATTTTAGATTTATAAGATGTCATTATTAATTTTTTACTATACTAAATTTACAAGTATGTGTTTTTGAATGTCTATTCTACATAAAGTTAGTAAACAGAACATGCAATATCACAAATTTTGATGTTCGGTAAAATTCAAAGGTACTTATTGGGTTAGGTATATTTGTTTTCTGATACAGAAAACAACGTTAACTCATTTAGCGCATTTTGTTTCTAAAAAAAAAAAAGAAGAAAAACTTATATATAAACTTTTACATTCTTTGACTCTTTACATTATAAAGATTTATGAAATCAATCAAGCTCTACAACTGTCGAGTTAACAATCAAAAATAAAACATTTTGTGCTAATGTAACAATTTAATCAGGAAGAGTATCGAGAAATCAATATTAATTATATAATATATACAGTGATAGCACCTACATGACACAGCATCAATTTTCAACATATTTCAATATAAACCATATGATGATTATACAATATATACATACAACCCATGCTGAGTGATTATCATCTTATTTGTTACCAGTTTTACATTTTAATTTAATAAATGCCACATAGATTTTTACATGATTACAAATGTATCAAAATTAAAATAATATTTTGTCTAATTATCCCATACAAAAAAAAAATATATATTGCATTACGAATTTGATTCACATTTAATATTGTTAATTTTATATTCAATTTTATCAGTCAGCACTTGAGAAATTTTATCATTGTAATTTATGATTATTTTTTTAAATATTTTTATTTTATTTTTTAAATTGAACACATTTTGAATTGACAATTCTCTTAAGAGAGAGCTAATAAATAGAAATATAAAATTGATCTTAATAGATTAAAAATATTAAACTATCAAATTAATTTGTATTGTGTAGGGTTGAAAATTGATGCTGTCACTCTGTCCATATATAAATAATTATTTTTTACACTCGTATCGAGATCTTTACATTTTGAATAAATAAATAATATTACATAGAAGTAAAAAATAAAACAATTGGTTACGTAAAAAAAGTACTTCATTCACTAATTTCACTATCAATTAAAATAGTGTAAAAAAATTGAGCTTTATCTTCTAATTTAACTTGTAAGGGCCAATTATTCTAATTTTTTTTGGTATAGTTTATTAAAATTGATATAACATTCATATTATTAATTTTTAATTAATATGTTATATATATTTACTAAACTTTCACTGGATAGTTTGCAAAAAAAGTGTTATTTCACGTTTAATAACTTATACCAATATTTGTGAAAAGTTTTCATCAAAGCAAATTTTTAACCAGAATATAAATATTTATAAAATAAAAATGATATTTATTTGTGGATCATTGCATTTAAAATAAAAGAAATGTTTAATGTCATGAACTTAATATAGTAAAATAACTTACATAAGTAAAAAATTCCTTTAAAACAATGAATACTTTAGATATTATATAAGATGTTACCTAAATATTTAAAAAAATACATTTTTCCAATTTTAAATTCAAACTTTTCACAAAGATAATGCTGTAAAAATAATTCAATATAACTTGTACAGACAAAATTTTACTTTGATAATTTTTTTGATGACGTAACAAGTGAAAATATTACATTGTACATTTTAGGAAACTTTAACAAATATTAAAAAGTAAATTTAGTAAACAATAAATAAGAGGAATCTAATCAATAAAAAATATATAAAAATAATAACAAAAATTCTATAGAAACCATTTAATACATTTTCACATTAATCTAAAACTTACTTTAATTAATAATATATCCTCAAAATTACATTGTAAAATGCATCAAAGGTTATGAAGACTCAATTATTTTATATAAAACACTGAAGAATTAAAATGATAAAATATGTACACATTAAAAATATATACATTAAAGGATATATTATTGCAAGATCAATATTACTAAAACCAAATCAAATATGTACGTTAATATAGTAGCATAGCTACAAAATAATGGTGCTAGCAGCAAGAAGGTATTAGTACAAAATTTATTGTACAAAAATTAGAATTTATTTTTATTTTCTTAAAACACCGAACTAAACTTGCTGTTTTGATAGCTATAAACCTTGTTTACAGTATATAAATATGATTAAATAAAAATAATTTCAATATAAAAAGAAGAAAGAAATCATTTTATCATGTTTTAATTAATTACGTATTTTAAATATTTATGAATTATTGATACAGTTCATTGAAGTTTTTGTAACAATTATAGATTAAAATATAGGCTATTTTATCAAAATTAACTAATAACACGTAAATATTTTTTTTGGAAATAGTAAAATTATTTATGTTAATTTAATAATCTCTATACTTTCAAAACAGAAATTCTTTAGATGGTGTTATTATTGGAGAGCAATAAAAATATTAGGAGGATAGAAAAACAATTATTAATAACATTGACATAATGTTTATTATTATATTTTATATTAACAAATATTTATTGCAATTTTTTGTAAGTACAGAATACATCCATATATTTTGTTTTGGATTGCGATAGTAAAGTAATTCTGCTTTGAAATTATGATGTCGCATATGATAATTATTTTATATGCTACAAATATAGTTCGATTTAGATTATCAATTAATTGATTTAATAATATTTAAAAGTCAGTTACACTTGTTTTAAATAGATCGTTCAATTTTTCTTCTATGACAATTACTAAGAAATGTACATGTGGACATTAATTACAAAATGGTTGTTCATTAATGATTTAAAAGATAGTACATTACATTTATAACAAAACGATTTTTTTGTTATTTTATGTTAGTTTTGTACTACTAGAAATATATTTATATATATTTATTTATAATACAGAATTAAGTATTACCGTATGACTGATGTAAAACTTTATACATCATGCATAGTAAAGAAAATATGGGGGAAAATATGTTTCAGGTAATGATGATTTATGTTAATTTTCTTTTGAATTGAAATTAAAAATTAGCGACAGAGCTGAAAATCATACTAATGTCCGGTATTACAGTCTAGCTAACAAAAGTTGCTAGCTTGCAAGCACATTCAAATGAGGTATCAAATTTATATAACAGATAATTGGATGCACAGTAAGTTACATTTTTACTGCTTTTACTCGAGGTTAGAAAATATATATGTACTTTTTCACATACCTTTGTTTTTACTTACTATACATACAACTATCTGTCCAAAAATTCATAGAGATCTGTCATATAAATTTGATACTTCATGTATGTGTTTGCAAGTTTGCAAATATTTGTTAGCTAGTCTGTAAATCAGATATAAATTTTAAATTATTTTAGTAAAAATATATATGTAACACCGTTGTTTCAAAGGTTATATTTTAATGTATATATGTATTTTATTAATCTGTGATATAGACAAGCAACATAAATACAATACATTTTATAATTATAATACCAAAAAAATCCCAGATTTTTTTAATATTTGTATTTGTTATAAATTTCAATAAAAAAATAAAATAAACATTCTTGTTTTTATCTAACTGATTAATATTATCCAATTTTAATAATAAAATGACCCGGTTGTAATATGTATCTATTTTAGTATTTTGATCTGCAGCTTTTCATTAGAAAAACTAATTTTTAATTTGCATATTCTAATTAATTAAATATTTTTGAAAATATTGCCATTAAAGTTTAATACTTTGGGATAAAATCAAAGATTATAAATACAGAAACAAATTTCATGTTAATTGTAATAATAATAATAATATGGAATGGACTAAATAAATACTTTTTGTTAATGATAATTAAACTTTTTAGTAATCGGAATATTTTCACTTTAAATCCATCCAAAAAATATGACATTTTAAAAAGTAATAAGTCTCATAATAATAATATAATTATTCATTTGGTACAGTGCGATCATGATTTCAATATACAGTCTGTCTAATATGAGCGTGACCGGGAAAACTTATGTTTGGAAATCAGTTACATTGAAAACTTTTGAACAATTGGTAAATAATAATTTATTATAGAATAACTCGGTTATTGTCCTACCTTCACTAGAAAAAAATGTATTTGATGATATATATAATAGTTAGACAAGATAAAAGTTTAAAAAAAAAAAAAAATTTAATGGTAAGACATAATTAATGCATGCTTCATATTTATATTTGTAATGATTTGTTTGTTTTGCATTTCCTTTCTCTATGCTTTTTATGAAAACTTCTATTAATTTTTATTTCAATCTACTTTCAAGAAGCATCTCACTGTCATTTAAATCGATTTTTAGGACAGTTTCGGGACAGATAAAAACAATTTATTAATATATTACAACTCGAAATATTATAATACTATTAATCAAATTAGACATTTTTAGACATTAAAGAATCATTTAATAGCTTTAAAAACCTGTTTTTGGTCACCATAGATTAGAACGTAAGCGATATCATGATTGTATTAAATTTATATGATGATCTTAATTTGAACATTAAAACGAGATCACACTGTACATGGAAAAATAATTTTTGAAGGTTTTAATTGCAGTTTCAGTGCTTACAGCCACTTTAACACTTTAATTGCCACAATATAAAAAAAATCAAGCCACTGGGTCATTGAATAATAAGAATTACCTTTCATTTTGAATTTCAAAACTGTTATTTCACTTCCCAGATTACATACATTAATAAATTAATACACAGTGAGAAATGTTAGTCATTCCACACGACTGAAATTAAAAAAGGTGTCTGTTTGGTGGCCTGATTAGTCAAAAATGTTAAGAGCCAACTGACATGATTAAAGTGTTAAATAAAAGTTAAATATGTTTACAACTGACAATGAGTTGAAATACCTATCGCTACTAAAGGATGTTAAAGTGTTATTATCAGACATATTTTGTCAATAACAAATAAATATTTTTTCACCATTACCCTTTTGTTGCATGAAACATAATACATAATTTTTAACAAAACACTTATTGACATCTTTTCCCCAAGTTTCTCGTAACAGTTGTTTTTCACCAAAGACAAATCGTACCCAATTGTCCTATTAACAAAATTATTTAGTTTGTGTTATTGTGAATCAGCTGCTTATTGTTTAGCAGTTGAATTTGAAAACGAGTGTTCAGGGGCTAGAGCGTGAGCGAAAACAATTATCTAAGAACAGGTGTTTGTGAAGACGACACATACGCAGGTCACTGCAATAGCGCTTTACCTATAAGTAATTATAATGATAATATTTCTTTACTATAAACAACAATAGTTAAAAAAAAACTTAGTTGGCAAGTTATAATTATTGATGAAAACATTATTATTTATTATTTTTCAAATAAAATACACCTTGGGGAAAAATGTAAATAACTCTTAATTTTAATGTTAAAATAAACTGTTGTGAACTCACCTGAAAACGGTCAGGAACGACTGGCTACCACAGCCGATGAAGGTGCATGTTTCGACTTAACACAGAGCGCACGTCTTGAGTGAATCGAAGTGCATCTAACACCGGTAGCAGGTTTAGTAAAGCTGTGTCCATCGGGTCACTGAACCATGATTTGATAGGTATTGCATTATCTGTGAAATAATATTTTATTTATAGTACAGAATGACTACATGGAAATAAAATGATTGTCATTATATTTCTTTTGATATACTTTTATTTAATAAAAAAAATCTCAATAAAAGTATAAAGAAAATAAGAACAGTTTATGAAGTTTAAAATACTTTGTATATCCATACGTTCACTCAAATTAAATATTTATAATATATTAAATACCTGGATAAGCACGGTATGCACCGGGCGAGTTGTCTAGAATAAACACGGACGTGAGATCATTGCAAATAGCCGACAAATCCTTTGTGTAAGATCCCAGATCTGGCGTGCAGTGTTGTCTATAAAAGCGACGAGATAAAATTCCACGACCTGCGTCCAATTTGTCAGCCACTGCAGCTCCGTAGATTTCCATACTTGCTGTGAATACAACTAATTCGTACCACTGCGATACCTGGAAAAATATAACTAATTAATGAAAACGGTAATTTTTTTTTCTTTTTATTAAATATTGAATATTACTGAACATTAACAATTTTATAATAATAGAATAGTTAATATCTTTTTTAACCCTTGTGTTGCCACCCGGGTACCCATCAGCGTACGTGTTGTTGAATAATTTTTTTTCCAAGAAAGCTTGGCCAAAATCTTCTCGAATCCCCATGATTTGACCGATTCTCTATCGAAATTTGTATTCTACATATTTTCACCCGGGTACCCCAATAGAAAAAGCATGATTTTCATATAGTATATCATAAAAAAAAGTTTGTTGTAAAAATATAATAAGTAAATATGAATTAATATATAAATAATAAAAATAATATATTCATTTCGAATTGTTTATTTAGTGAATGTACTGTATACTAGTTGCCCCCACTGTCTGTGTGGGGGGAAACATTTTTCAGACATTAGAATTTGTTTTCTGTCATTTCCTACCGGGGCGGGGTAATTTCCCACTATGTCAAAATGGGACAAAAAAGCATCGCTGAACAAAAATTATGGCGTTATATTCAGATAAGAATACCTTCCTCGAATATGAATAATTATACAGTGTGTTGATAAAGTAAGGAACAAAATTCATAACTGCGTCATTTAATGTTTTCAAGCAAAACGCTCGGACACGTCGATTAGTATTTTTAGTTGCGGATTTTTTGACATAAGAAAATTGTATACAGGGTGTCTCAAGAAGAATATACGCAGTCATAATTGATTTTTTTAAATGGAATAGCCTATATATTATACCATTTTTGAATTATACAATAAATTCTGAACACTTTTAGTACAGCATACTATATCTCTAAAACCAATGGTTTATGGAATAATGACGTTTGAAATGTGTCTCAAGATGAATATATGCAGTCATCATTGATTTTTTTAAATGGAACTTCCTGTATATTATACCATTTTTGAATTAACCGATAAATTATGAACACTTTTTGTACAACATACCACAGCTCTAAAATCAGTGGTTTTTGGAATAATGACGTTAAAAATGTTATAAATAAATAAAAAATTAATGAACTTGAATAATAAAATATACAAAAGAAATAAAATTATTTCAAAAACCACTGATTTTAGAGCTGTGGTAAGTTGTACAAAAAGCGTTCAGAATTTACTGTACAATTCAAAAATGGTATAATATACAGGATCTTCTATTAAAAAAAATCAATGATGACTGCATATATTCATCTTGAGACACATTTCAAACGTCATTATTCCATAAACCGCTGATTTTAGAGATATGATATGCTATACAAAAATTATTTTTAATTACAGTCGACTTTTTCTAAGAATTTTGTAGGGAGGGTACCCGGGTGGCAGATGCTGTGAATTTTTTTGGGTGGCAACACAAGGGTTAAGTGAAACTTGTTAATATTAAAATATTAAATGATTGATTTTTACTTACAATGTCAAGAAAATAGTCTACATGTGGTCTTTTGTGAACAAAGAATCGTACAGGATGTCTATCAATGGTCACTTTGAGCACAAAATCAGGTGGAGTTCCAGGTTTCACAGTTTGTCTTACGACACCATCATGATGAGAATGAATCAACGTTTCATCTAAGTCCAAAACCAATACTTTCCGTTTTACGATGCCTGAAAAATAACAAATATAAATAATCCTCTTGAAAGTAATTTTAACTTAAAATAAAAATCATACACCCCAATAGTTTTTAAAATTAGTATTAATTACTTTAGTGTCGATAATTACAATCTTAACTAGAGAAAAATTAATAATTACTAAGGCCCCATCTTAAAAATTTGTCAGGGGCCCTAAATATGTAGTTATGCCACTGATCGGTTTTATTATATATTTTATATAAATAATGTAACGTATAGTCACATGCGTAATTATTCATTCTGGTGTCGGTATAATAGATAAGTACTGAAAATATGTAGTTTAAGGGTCGTTCGTAAACTACATTCGTAAAAAGGGGGTGGGGAGGGCAATTGCCTAGCGTGATATGTGACGAGGACGGAGAGGGTCCGGACAAACGTAACGTTACATTTGAAATACCTAGATCATCTTTATTCCTATTTTTTTTTAAACCATAGATTTTATTTTGCAGTCGTGATATGAAGGACGTTGTTTTAATAATTTATTTTGAGTTTTTTTTGTTCATAATAATGATTGTTCATTTGAGGTGGGGAGTCCAGGTTTTGTGACATATTAATAGGTAGGGGATTGAAAAAAATGCGATGCAGCATGATAAAGGGGAAGGGAGGGATAAAAAAATGTATGAATTTTGTGTGACTTATTTTATGGATCACACTTAAAGCTATATTTATTAGCTATTAAGTTCATATTATACTTACTTAACCTATGCCTAGATACAGGAGATAATGGAAACACTTCATATTTTACTGGCTGATGTTGTACAACCTGTAATAATAATTATATGTATTAATTATCGTACATACATATGTATTGCGTGGACTTTTTAAATAAATGTAATACTAAAGCGGTGGTAGAAGGTTGAAACAATCGAATTGATAGTAATTTATTTCATCTATGATTACAGCTGTTAATATTTTAATTCATGTCTATTTCATCACTGTAGTTTAATGGCTGTTAGCCAAATATTCTGTCTATTTAAATCTGTAAGATTGTGACAAAACAAACTTATATCTAAGAATATAATTAGTATACCGCTATTTAAATTAATAAACATTTTCAAACACTTTAACAATTGTAGATACTACAGGTGATAATATTGGCTGATTGCCATTATGACTTATATATTATAAAATAATAGATAGATTATTAATATTGATTACATTGATTAAAATATTGAATTATTTTTGTTCGATAAAATAAGTATATCTAATAAAAAAGATATAAATTTAAAAGCCGCTCTTATCAAATCAATTGTCAATACAGCTGAAAATGCATATGAGTGAGAGGAGAACAAAATGAAGGATACCGCCACAACTTAAAATCATTACATATCATCACCTTTACGGTTCTTGGATTTAATCAAATATTTCACGAGTTTTGTACTTTACTTTGAAACGCTGTCACAATGATAGTTAATAGATACTCACTGCTCTAACCTGTTTCTTGAACATAAAACAGAGACATGTCCATACTCTCGATGCTAGTAATAAGAACGCACGAAGGCCCATTTGCAATTGTTTCAGCATTGGAAAAGAAGTTTTAATTTAACGTGCGCGGTAAAAAAAAACAAACGATTTATTTAAACAGGAAGAAAATTCACTCGATGCCGGATTTGATATATATATTCATATTTACATATACTTTTTATAAACGGTACGAACACAGCAACTAAAATTTTATCCACGATCGACCCATTTCACTTACTCGCTGTCTCCTTTTCGCACACACTTCATCGGCAGTGTACCAACTTTTAGACATTAGTTCCTAGGGGACAATTTTAGGTATTTTAGGTTAAGGAATTTACTTTAAAAATTAAATCGAGCTTTTAACATTCGACACTAGATGTCTATAAATGTACAATAATAAAAAAAATGTATGTCTTTCATATTATCATATATTAAGTTGTTTAATATACGATATTATGTCTTATGTACATAAATATATTAAACATTAGTATGTTTAACTATGTTTAATATAATATATGATAATTGATAATATAGTAAAGCGCTATAGCCGGGTAAGCATGTTAAATCGACCTTTGCATAGATATTTGGTTGATTCTTTTTTTTGAAGTCACATTCTATGTAACCTTCAACCTGACCAAATATTAGATTCCAAAAATTTAAAGTTTGCGAAAAAAATATCGAGTGGATCAAACTGAACAGTTAATCAAGAACAATATTTAAAACAAAAAAGTTCATATGAACATGCGTCCAGAAATTATTAGTGAGGGGATTGCAAACCCTCAAAGATTTTGCCTAAAATTAGTTTTTATTTAATAGGTATATTGGGAACCCATTATTAATTTAAACCAGAACAGTATGGGTCCAGTAGGCCCTTTGATTTTTAGCTAGTATTTTTTTCTTAATTTTTTTTCCTGAGTTTAGTACTTTTGTAAAATTACATGACATAAAATACACAGAAATATGTATAATTTACTAATTTCAAATTTCGAAAATCATCTTTACGTAGTTTAGCTTCCATACCAACGTTTTTAACTTTTGAAAACACAAACAGTGGAGTGGGTTAATAGTACAGTCAAAGCGTCATTTAACCGTGCATTTTGGGTAGGCAGCAATTTTTTTAGGTGGGTTCGTAGAGGGATCATCCTTGACTCTAAAACTCATTTTTCGGGTTCCCGAAAGATATTGTTTTTCCGTAATCTTGAAAATAAGGGTGCAATTAGTTTTTTTATTTATCTCCGTAACAGTCAGCTTATCAAAAAAAAATTAAGAAGCATTTTTGAAGGTAATCGAAGTATCTATAACTTTTATTTATAACTTTTTGGCTTAACATTAAAAATAAAAATGTTATGAGCATAAAAGGATAAAAAAATAGGGGATGAAAATCTTTAAGGCAATATAACTATTGTATTTTTAGTCCTACAAAAAAAGTACTTCTGACATTTTTTGTAGAACGTTTCTTAACAAACAATTTAATCTATTCATTTTTGTATTTAATTTATTTTTATTGATGTTTCCGCGTTATTAAGGGAGGTAAATTGAAAGTATATGAGTTACGTAGGTACAAAAAATTGTTGATACAAAAAAAAGTTTCAAATAAAAGTTGTTCGCTATAATATTTCCTACAACTTCTATTATGAAAAAAATATTAAAATTTCATTTGTTTATCCGCTAAGCAACAAAAGTGGCTAAAAGCACAATTTATTAAGTTTTAATATCTAATTAATTATAATGATTTTTTTTATGTTGTTACCCCCGGAAAATTAACAATTTATAGTTAAGCACATTCCTTGTAAATTTGGTATTGATATCTTGAACTATTATTGTTTTATAAAACTGTTAATAAATTGTCTTTTGATTAACAGTAAAAGTTTTTCTATAAACTTTTTTTGCATAATTGTTTATATAGATTCCTAAAAACGTACATATATAAGTGATTGCCACCATAAAAAAGTCAATTATTCAATAGTTTTGAAAATGGCGATGCTTAAATCTTATTGTCGTAAAATATCTGACAATAATATTAAAGCGTCACCATTCTCCAAACAAATGAATAGTTGACTTTTTTATGGTGGCAACCACTTATATAAGTTTTCCGGAACCCATATAAACAGTTATACAAAAAAAAAAGTTTATAGTAAATTTTTTACTGTTAATCAAAAGACAATTTATTAACAGTTTAATAAAACAATAACAGTTCAAGATATCAATACCAAATTTACAAGGAATGTGCTTAACTATAAATTGTTAATTTTCCGGGGGTAACAACTTAAAAAAAATCATTATAATTAATTAGATATTAAAACTTAATAAATTGTGCTTTTAGCCACTTTTGTTGCTTAGCGGATAAACAAATGAAATTTTAATATTTTTTTCATAATAGAAGTTGTAGGAAATATTATAGCGAACAACTTTTATTTGAAACTTTTGCTTCCTCGCAATATCGAAGATACGAGAAGCTTCGTTATCGTTTTTAAACGAGAAAAAAAATTTGTTCTCCGATTTCAAAAATTTTACTTTATTTATCCGTTTCAGGTCAAGACAAACACTTTTTGTTCCGTGTCTGTCTGTCTGTCTGTGTGTGTGTGTGTGTGTGTCTGTCTGTCTGTGTGTCTGTCCCCCAATCCTTGTCACACGCTTAACTCATGAACCACTGAACCGATATTGATGAAACTTGGTTGGTTGGTTTGGTCTGGCTTGAGGACGGTCCCATTTCAAAATAATTAAAATTGTGTGTAAGGGGGAGGGGTGACATCCAAAAAGATTTATTTTTTGAAGATATCTCAAGAAAGACACATGTTACGTGAAAATTTTATAGAACCTTTTTTGTAGAGCATTCAATTCTCTATAATATAGGTAGTGAATACAATACCGGTATCCCGAAATACCGAAAACCGGGATACCGGTCAATTTTCTCCGGTATTACGATACCGGTATTGGGTCGAATTATACCGGTATTTCGGTATATTTTCGGTATTTAAAAAAAAATTAAAACATACAAATTAAGAATTTTAAAACGAGTACATCTGATAACTGCCAACAATCTGTTAAATATAACCAAACTTTTTTTTGATAATATATTTATATTATTAATATTATTAATTATTATTATTAATATTATTTATTAATTAATGCACCTAGATCATATTTCGGAAAAATATGTTATACATCATTGCAGTAACGGTCTCGCTCAGAATTAAATGTAAAACTTTTTAGATTTTAGAGCTAATTATTTTATATGCCTTCTAAAATTAGTTTGCAACAAACAATTGCGCGCCTATTTTAAAAATTATAGTTCATTTTAATTAATTTTAAATTATTTAAATCTTTGATAACTATTTATCCAGGTACATAAGTATGTTTGGGGTTAAAGCACTGATTTGATATTATTGTATGGTTTTATTTGTATATTTAACGAAAAAAATTGATAAATTTGAATTTTGAACGTCCGTTGACGCATGCGCACAACCTGTTTCGGTTGTTATGAAATATTCAATTTTAGCCATCATGTTTGACTTATAATCAGTCCAGTCATGTCAATGGATTTAAAGCTATAATATATTTATAATATATTTTTAATTTTTGCCTTAAATAATTCACGATACGTGTAGTAACGGATTTAAGGGGCTTTAGCTCTTCACTCAAAAATTATGGTTCCCCCAGTTCTACTTACGATTCCTGGATTGATCCATGAATAGGTGTAATAACAAAACAAAATTGAATGTTCTATGTATACTATAATAATATATCTATGTATGTATAACAAAACGTTATCGAAAAAAATAATATTCTTCAGTATTTTAAAAATATACCAATGGCAACTTACAACAATATCGAAATTATTTTTTTAATGAAGGTATAAGAAAAATATTAAAATTCAATATTAGCTAAATTAATTATTTTTTTATCAAAGTCGTTGTGAACTGTCTAAATTCAATATTGTATAGGTACATAAAGATTTTATAATATCATACATATGAAGGTACTTAAAAAAATCAATTTCTACAAAGTTGTCTGATATTTATGAAATTTTCTACACATGTATAATTTCTTCTTAATGACTTTCACTTTAAAATAAACTACAATATTTTTTTATTTATAAAATTTTATAATATTTACATTTATTTTCAACAGAATTAAACTTTATTATTATACTTATTTAATTGTTTTTATTTTTTTATTAATAAAAAATGCAAATGTAACTTTATATATTTATTTTTTACATTTATTATAATTGTATATATGTAGATATATTATCTTTAATTTTTTTTAAATACCGGTATTAATACCGGTATCCCGGTTTTGACATAAAAAAATACCGTAATACCGGTATTACGATTTTGGTCCGGTATTGTATTCACTAAATATAGGTCACCTACTTTTGTTGTAAAATATTCCCTTACAAAGATCTATCTGAATTTGATTTAAGAAAATCGTCATTTGTTTTTTAAAACTGCTATTTACTTTGACATATTAAATGTCATTTTGACGTTTTAAATGTCATTTTGACATTTGTTTAGCAGAAAATTTGTTCCGTGTGTGTGTGTGTGTGTGTGTCCCAATCCTTGTCACACGCTTAACTCATGAACCACTGAACCGATATTGATGAAACTTGGTTGGTTGGTTTAGTCTGGCTTGAGGACAGTCCCATTTCAAAATAATTAAATTTGTGTGTAAGGGGGAGGGGTGACATCCCAAAAGATTTATATTTTGAAGATATCTCAAGAAAGATACATGTTGCGTGAAAATTTTATAGAACCTTTTTTGTAGAGCATTCAATTTTCTATAATATAGGTCACCTACGTTTGTTGTAAAATATTCCCTTACAAAGATTTATCTCAATTTGCTTAATAAAAATCGTCATTTGTTTTTTTAAATTGCTATTTACTTTGACATATTTTAAATGTCATTTTGACATTCGTTTAGCAGAAAAATAATGATTTTGATTGAAATTGTCAAAAAATTCAAAATATACGACATAATAACCAGGCGCGTATTAAGAAAAATGTAAAATTAAAATTTTTTATTAAAATAGAATGAAAATTAAATGGTTAACCAATGACATTATCGGTTTTTATTTAAATTGTTCAATAATTAACTACCTTTGATGAATTTAGCACGAGGAAGCACCGTGCATTTACAAGGCAGAGTATTTTTTGTATCAACAATTTTTTGTACCTACGTAACTCATATACTTTCAATTTACCTCCCTTAATAACGCTGAAACATCAATAAAAATAAATTAAATACAAAAATGAATAGATTAAATTGTTTGTTAAGAAACGTTCTACAAAAAAGGTTAGAAGTACTTTTTTTGTAGGACTAAAAATACAATAGTTATATTGCCTTAAAGATTTTCATCCCCTATTTTTTTATCCTTTTATGCTCATAACATTTTTATTTTTAATGTTAAGCCAAAAAGTTATAAATAAAAGTTATAGATACTTCGATTACCTTCAAAAATGCTTCTTAAATTTTTTTTGATAAGCTGACTGTTACGGAGATAAATAAAAAAACTAATTGCACCCTTATTTTCAAGATTACGGAAAAACAATATCTTTCGGGAACCCGAAAAATGAGTTTTAGAGTCACGGATGATCCCTCTACGAACCCACCTAAAAAAATTGCTGCCTACCCAAAATGCACGGTTGCCTTATTTTTTACGACGCTTTGACTGTACTATAATATAAGGTTTAAATGATTAGGAAGATATAATATTTTTTTATGATTTATTGTAAAAAAACTCAGTTTTGAATTTATCAAATCCTAAATAACATCCCCTATAGGGGTCTTGCCGCCTCAAAATCAACCAATTTTAATGTAAACACTCGCATTTGAAAGATAAGTAGTTGTAGTTTCTGAAAATTACCCCAAGAATAGTCAATTCATTCTCTTAATTAACCTTTCATCCCCTTAAATCTGAAAAATCGATTAAACAAAAAAGGGGAGATATCGAAGAGATATACGCAGGCCCTGAGAGAGCTTCAACGGGGCCCGGGCCAACCTATATTTTTGGGGCCCATACCCCCCCCCCCCCCCCCTACTGAGCGTAAAGACATCCCAAACAAAAATTCTTACTGGTAAAATTATAATAATTTTTTGATGTTATTTTAGTATTAAAAACCAAGGGTTTTTAAGAAAATTTTCCTTTTTTTGCTTTCTACATGTAGTTTTACTGCAAGGTGTTTATCTTTTTTGCAGTATATTTATGTTTTTTTTTTAAATAACCTTTGTTAAAAATAGTATAAGTATCAAAAAATATGTAAAATACAACTAATTTTCAAGGCGCCGGGGCCCCTGAGACACAGGGGGCCCGGGCCATATGGCCCTCTTAGCCCCCCCCTCTATCTGGGCCTGGATATACGCACTATCAACTCACCCTGTAATGATCCACCTTTTTTGGAGCCTCATTATATATTGTAATATAAGTTTAGATGTGTATTACGTATATCATTCAAAATTTGATTTTTTTTAAATATTAACAGAGGAGATATCGAAGAAATACGAATTTATGACTCAGCCTGTACATATGTAGTTATGTTCACAGATACTTACACATACAGTATAATAGTACTAATTTTTTTTTTATATTTGTGCAATGCATATTATTTTACTCGATAGGTAATTAAGAGGGTGAATTCACTATTCTTGGAGAAATTTTCAAAAACTACAACTACTTACCTTTCAAATGCGAGTGATTACATTAATATTGGTTGAAAATTGGCAATAAGCGAAAAATCGCGCAAAAATGTGCGCCCGGGTGGTATCATTCACCTACGCTTATGGCGCCTCTATTTTTAATACTAGTCAATATATGAAATAACTAGCGGAATCCCGCGGCTTCACTCGCGTAAATTTCGAAACTAATTAGAACCCTCCATACGTGATAGGGGATGACACATTACATTTTTTTATATTGATTTTTATTCATTAACTATAAAAAAACGTAAATATCTCGGATCTTAGTTAAAATTTTTTAAAACCCACCCCCTGTCTACCCTCGACTTCACCATTATAACTTAAGCAGATATGAAGATAAACAAATAAAAAAATCAAACCCTGTCTACCCTCGCCATTAGTTCTGTCTATAGTTCAGAACTCATAGAAAAAAAAATCTAAACAGCCAGCATCTCATGCTTCGCGAATATGAGATGCTGATTGATATTAATTTAAATTGTTTAAATACTTTGTACTACAGAGCTATGTTTGAAAAACCTAGAACTCATCGAAAAAACTTCAGAACTCTTCGAAAAAAAATCTAAACAGCCAGCATCTCATACTTCGCGGATATGAGATGCTGATGTAAATTAATTAATATTGTTTAAATACTTTGTACTACAGAACTATGTTTGAAACACCTAGAACTCATCGATAATAGTTCAGAACTCATCGAAAAAAAATTTAAACAGCCAGCATCTCATTCTTCGTGGATATGAAATGAACATAAATTGTTTCTTGAATGTTTTTTCCAAAAAACTGTTGATAAGATAAAGACAGACTGTGAAACTCTCCGGAATTATACTATTTAGATGTTAAATCGTTGAATTCCGCTGAGATGCTATGAGATGTTACGAGAAGTTAGCATCTCATTTTTTCAGAATTTTTTTTATGAGAAAATCAACGGAACTATTGTTAAAACTTATCAGGAACTATAGAACTATGCTGGATGCAAGCAGAGCTGAAGTTTATTTTTGAATTCCGCTGAGATGCTATAGGAAGTTAGCATCTCATTTTTTCAGATTTTTTTTTATGGGAAAATCAACGGAACTGTTGTTAAAACTTATCAGGAACTATAGAACTATGCTGGATGCAAGCAGAACTGAAGTTTATTTTTGAATTCCGCTGAGATGCTATAGGAAGTTAGCATCTCATTTTTTCAGATCAATTTTTTTCTGGGAAAATCAACGGAACTATTGTTAAAACTTATCAGGAACTATATAACTATGTTGGATGCAAGCAGAACTGAAGTTTATTTTTGAGATGCTAACATTTGAGATGCTAAGTTCACATACGTTTCAGACAGCTCCTTAGTATTGTGTATTATTTTAATTTGCTATAAAATTATACATACATTATACATATAACTATTTTAGGCTTAAAGTTGAAATGAAGGCGATAAATCGGGGAGAAACTATTTCTTTTACCATTCCCCATTTCAAAAGAAGGGACGTAATTTTTGTTACAGTAATCTTCCGAATTTCTTGGTGACAAGAACCATTATATGAAAAAATATCAAGTCAGAATAAATTCTGAATTACGTCAATTTGATCGACGATTTCTACTATTGATCAACTGCAGTGTGGATTGTCTCTATAGCATTTATCTTAATCTATATCTATAAAAGAGTTTGTCCTTAACCACTCACTCACTCATTCACTCACTCACTCACTCATATATCAACGTACAGCCCAAACCCCTAGACCTAGAAACGTGAAATTTCGTAGGTGTCTTCCTTTTATTATGTAAGCACCCACTAAGAAAGGATTTTTCGAAATTCAACCCCTACGGGGTTAAAACAGGGTGTCAAAGTTTATATAAAAAAATATTTTTTTTGTTCGCATTTAATTTAATATAAATAATGAAACAATAATTTCAGCATTTCCCAAAATTCAACCTCTAAGGTGTTAGGGGGGGGGGGGAATTTTGTAAAATATATTTTTTTGTATTCACCGAATGAAACATGGTACAGTATGTAGGTACTATACAAGACAAATATCTTATGGGAATGGGGGGGGGGGTAAAATTTGGATATATTTATCTTCATAACTTTTGATGATATTAAAGTAAATTCGGACAAATTAATATTCAATTAAAATTGAAAGTTCCATATTCAAGCCTTAATAGCATGGGACGGGGACGAGGATGGATTTAGATGTTTGTCTGTATACCTGCTTTACTTATAAAGGTTTTGAGCAAAATAGCCATATAGAAAATAAAAATTTCGACAATCAACCCCTAATGGCTGGGGTAGACAGGGTCAGTGTTTTTGATATGTTTATCTGTATAGCTGCTTACGTTATAGTGGTGGATTCAGGCAAAATAATCTGCAATAAAAAAATTCGATATTCAACCCCTAATGGCGGGGGTTAGTTTTTACAATTGTAACTAAAATCCGAGATATTTACGTTTTTTATAGGTAATGGATAAAAATCAATATAAAAAATATGTCATCCCCTATCACGTATGGAGGGTTCTAATTAGTTTCGAAGTTTACGCGAGCGAAGCCGCGGGATCCCGCTAGTTAATTATATAGCTGTACTTATAGAACTAAAACCTAGAGTTTTTTCAATATATTTCCTATTTTGCTTCTTCGCCAAACCGAAGATACGAGAAGCTTTGTGATCGTTTTAAAAAAAAATTGCCTGATTTAAAAATTTTAACTTAATATCTACTTCCGTTTCAGGTCAAGACAAACACTTTTCGTTCCTTGTCTGTCTGTCTGTGTGGGTGTGTGTCTGTCTATCTCCTGAATCCATGTTACACGCATAACACATGAACCATTTAACCGTTGTGATTGTTGTGAATGAAACTTGGTTGAGTGGTTGGGTCTGGTTGAGGACGGTCTCATTTCAATATCGTGTGTTAAAGAGAGGGGTGACATCTCAATATATATTTTTTTCAATATAATTTAAGAACGACACATATTACCTGAAAATTGTAAAGGATTTTTTTTGTAGAGCATTCAATTTCCTTTAATACGGGTTTGTTGTAAAATATTCTCTTGAAGATTTATAACATTATTTTTTAAACTCGCTTTGTACTTTGACATATTAAACGTTATTTTGACATTTTTCTTAATATATTAAGAAAAATGTCGAATAAAATTGTATTAAATTTAATTGTTAATCAATGGCAGTTCATGCGTGATCGGTCTTTATTAGAATTGTTCGATAATTAATTATCTTTGGTGAATTTAGCACAAAAAGTACCGATGCAATTACTTGAAATATGTTTTTTATTTTCTATTTTTCGTCATTACAAATTAGGCACGTGGCACTCAGTGTGGCAAAACAGTGTTTTTTTAGACAAAAGTTTGCCCAATCTGTAAAAATATGGACTATAATTAATTCCCCTCTGTAATAAATAATAAAAAATTGAAAAAAAAAATCCTGAAATTTAATGCATTCAATTAGAATGCGTACACTTGATTTTTTTTGCTGTACACTTTTTTTGAACTACACAAATTGGTTCTTACAACTATGTACACATGTCACTTTAATTTCCGGGACTATAAACGACCTAGGAAAATTTGCAAGCTTGCAAGCATTCGATACATGAGGTTTTAATTTTGTAATAGTATATGGATTTGTTATGGAATTTAGAGCAGTGACACTTCAACGTATTGTAACACAGTTGGCGACTCTGACCGTATAAAATAATGTTCATAATAGCACGACTGTTTTAATACCGTTGGTTTTTACAAACAACGCTCGCGCGAAATCTGTCAAAGTCATCAAAAAACTTCAACAGAACTGTCATATAAGTTTGGTATCTCATTTGAGAGTGTTAGCAAGCTTGCAAATTTGCTAGGTCGTTTATAATACCGGACATAAGAACTACAAAAACAAACTATAACTACACACTAAAATAATCCCTGCATACGAATGCAGATTTCAGGCATATTTGTGAACTCACTGAATTGTTTACATCTATTTATCTACATAGATGCTCTTAACTGAAATTATTTCTTTGCTATTTGTTTCTATACACAGACACAGTAAAGGTTTGGCATATTAGAGAAACGTGTCGCGTTTGCGTTTCGACCTTGCAAATCCTCTCTATGTGATTTAATACAAGTGGCATTTTACATGCGCCGAAACGTTACGGTGTTTCTAAAAAAACGCGTTGCTGGCACGTTAAATCGACGCACGTCGCGATCTCGAGGAGAATATGTATCGATGGGCTCGTATTGCAGACTGCTGAGTGTACATATATAGTTATATGAACCATGAGTGTGTGTGTGTATATGTGTATATAATAATAATGTACACAAATACAGATATCTCCGAAGCTGCTTGATATGTTATTTTGAAATTTGATATAATTGTATTGTGAATATCACATTGTTAAAAATCACACAGGTAACCTTTATACCCCCCTCCAGTTAAAATTTTAAGGGAAACCCCAAGTTTTATGTAAATAATTTATTTTTAATTCATATATTTAATAAAAAGTTAACTAAGAACATCGAAATATATGTAAACGATATACTATAGTTTGTTTTAAATTAATTGTTTTTCTCAAATGAATTAATTAATAATTAAAAAACGAAATTAAATAATTTATTATCGTGCACTCAACAGAACGTTCGGCCGGTTGATTTATTTATAAACACACATAATACATATTATTCTCAAGGTTAAAAAAACGCGAGGTACTTAGCGCAGTAGCGGAACGCGTTTCGGCCGGCGCTGAAACACCAGCGCGACGCGCGACGGCTTTAATGTCCGCGATAATTTCTGAAAGTTTGTCAGTATGTTTACGGGACATTCTGTGTATGAAGTTTACGTTTTAAATAATGAAACACAATGTAGTCATACTTGTTCCGCTCTTCCCATGAATTCCGCTAGGCAGTACAGTACCTTTATACTTGTTTCTAATTTATAGATGTGTCAAAAAAGTTATAGTTGCAACAATAATTTTATAGTTATTTCCAGTAGCGTATCTATATTCATTGTTGAAGGTTCTAACGATACAAATAAAATCTAAAGACTCTTTTCAGTAAGAGTCTGAACAGCACTGATCGATTTCTGATTGATTGTTATAGTTGGCAATCTCGCTCACAGCCGTATTTTCTGATTTAATTAATCAATACCATTAAATATACTTCATATTATTACATTATGTTTAATATTAATGGTATATTTTATACTTGCTAAAAATAATAAACAAATGATCTTATTAATTAAAACACCAATTGACTCTTAGGAAAACCCAGGGTTATGTTAATTGCTGAAGTTTAAAATTTGAATTTTGTGAGAAAATAATCTTATGTACATGGTTAACAATAACTCGCGCTGCATAATCGTCAGTGTGCAAGGGGTCTGATGTATATCTGCAATAATTTCTGAAAGTTTATTGGTTTACGGGACATTCTATGTATGATGTATTTTTTAAAAACATTTTTCTGAAAAAACGCTTAAAAATTGCTGTCCTTTACCCTTTTCACCAAAAAAGATCTCTCAAAAACAATGATTTTGACCAAAATTATCAGTATTGAAAAATTCTAGCGCGACCAATTGTTATAAAAAATTTAATTGTTTATTTCCTTATAACTGTTGAACCATTGATTTCAGAGAAAAAGTATTTCGATAAAAAATATTTCTCACAAAGAAAGAACAACTTTTGTAAAGAACAACTGTTGTTCTTACACGTTTTTCGAAATTTTCAATAATTAAGTGGGGGCTGATGGTACGGAACACTAATTGTGCATGCGTAAAATGTCCTTTAAAAATTTAATTTACAATAAATGACTAGCCCCCTAAAGGCTTGAATCCAAAGGCATTTAATTATTATTTCTATACAGATGCTTCGCCTCTGATTACTTCAATAAATTGGTATTTTTTATAACACTAACCTATAACCTTAGATGAATTGCAGTCACAGTCAGGCCCGGATTTACCATGCAGGCAATGTAGGCAGCTGCCTATAGCGGCAAATTTTTGGGGGGCGGCAAATTTCGGTATGAAAAAGAAATAGACATGTATTCTACATGAAAGAGCTAAAAAAAAAGTCTTCAGGTTTTTTTGATAACGAAATCTTAACTTTTTAATCGAAAGGGGCGGCAATTTTCGCAACTGCCTACGGGCGGCAAATTTTTAAATCCGGCCCTGGTCACAGTAGTTTTACAGTTACTTTGAAAGGATACTGTATAAAATGAAGGAGCTAGATAGTTTGTTTATGTGTATTTTGTGCCGTATGTACTGCAACGAACTTATCTTGATGTTTTATTGTAAATATCGAGTTACTCTATTTTTTAATTTCGTTATAAAATAAAAAATACATTCATATTTTCATTACAATAAGTGAAATTTAATTATATAATTAATTGTTGTGTGTTTGTTTGTTTCTTTTGTGATTAAAACAAAATTTTGTATACAGGTAATTTATTATACAGAAATATGAATCTCTAAATTTAAGTACAATTACATATGTCCGTTATTATAAAAAAAATACTCTGGAGCAAAAGCTAACCTGACTCTATCTGTGGGGTATTAAATATATATGACAGCACACTGACAGTTCTAATTAATTATATAGTTCATATGTATGACCTTGACGCATGTGCGTTGATCTAAAAGCAATGATGACAAGTATATGTACATCATAAAATGGATAAACTTTTCATTATTATACATGTATTACCTTAACTCTAAAATCTCTATAGCAAATTGACACCTCGCAGATAGCGTAAGTATAGCTTTTGCTCTAAAACAAATTCTTCATAATACTTACTCGAGATGAATATTTTATGAAAATCGTATATCGTTTATATTTCGAAGTTCTTAGTTTACGTTGTATTAAATTTTAATTAAAAATTGAATATAAACGATGTAAAGTTTTATACGGGTTATTCAATTTTATTTATAAAACTGCAGTTTTAATTTATTAGTTGGATTTTTTATAAAAGCTTAATTTTACATATATTTTTATTTCGAATAAATCTATAATATAAAAATAATTTTAAATTTTTACAATATATTAGATTCTTCAGGAAAAATACTCGTGAGTAAAAAACTGTTAAAATATTCTAAAAATTAGGGTTTTAGATTTTTAAATGTTCTTAATAAATACATAAATCAAACATAATTATTAGTTGAAAAGTGAAAAAAGTTCCAATCGTTTGTATTTTCATCAAAGTTAAAGTAAGTATATAAAAAAAATATTTTTTCAACAATTGAAAAATCAAATACAATCAACTTTTCCACACTTTAAATATACTTACCTGCAGCCGCGGCGGGTATATGTATATATTATTAATGTTTCTGATTCTTTGAAATATTATTATTAAATGTTATTATTATTAGAAAGAATCCACAATAAAAAACATTTAGAAAAATGTATTAGTCCAGCTGTATCTCACTGTGTAACGCCTTAAATGATAGCTCCCCATTGTAACTCTTATCTTACACCAGCACAGTAAAAATAGTGTTAATATGATTAATTCAAATGCGTTTGTTTTATTTTCATCCAGTGATCTGCATTAAAATAAAACCTTTAAAAATCAATAACATCTGATATTAAAAAGTATACGCGTATAGTATATTTTAATATGAATCGAATTAATAATATTTTTTATGAGTAAGGCTAATACTGGTTTTCTAAGATTTTCGTGTATCTTTTGTAGCAAGTGGTCCATTACCTTGTCTGGCTGGTTAGGTGGGGAAGTTATTTTATATAGGATAGTCAACAAAGATCATTTTTATAAAAATAAAGTGTATTTGGAGATTGGCAGTTGATAGTTATAGTGTCCTTTGACGTTTCCTGTTCTTCGCATTTATAATTTAATTATTGGATTCGTACTTAATTCAAAAGGTAAATATTTATATCAGTAATTAAATACTTTAGATACTTGGTACTTACAATTATTATTGCACTAGATACCTATATGCTATTTATATTTTTTAAATATTTAAAAATTTAAAATGAGGATCTATTAGGTAGGTACACGTATATTTTAATAAAATAAATAATTTATGTATATATATTATATTGTTATATTATTATATGTATGTATTATACATTATTCTTACATTTTTTACCTAAAAAACAAGTTTAACTTTTTAATATATTAAGAAATTATAAACTCGTATATATTTGATTACATTAAGAAAAATTTAGCAATAACTATAATATTTAATATTTTGTATGTATGTAGGTATATACGAAAATTTGGATAATTTTGGTTTTAAAACATGAACTTAAAAGTATTTTTTAAATTATTGATAACTAAATCAGGTCAAAAGTTATTTTTTATATTATATAATTCGCATTCATTATGTGAGTTAGATTATATTTATATTTATTATATTTGAAGTACAATTAACTTTCTTTATTTAAAAATGACTATACATTATTATTATTAAAATTTACTGTATATAATACAGGGGTGAGGAGGATAGTAAAATTTAGGAACAAGATTTTATTAATATTTTTCTTTGCATGTTCTTATATTTAGGGTCAGATTTCCGTCAAATATATAATGAGGAAATAAATTTGTTGTTATGTAAATTATGTATAAAACTAGTTGTGTGATAATTCAATATAATATAACAAATAAAACATTTTGAATGAAACCTGCCCTCACTGGTTTTTCCAGCCATAATGGCACTGGATTTACATCAAAGTATTTAAATATTATTAACAAAATTAATTTATCGAGTTAAAATTAACAATGTTAAAAATAAAATAATTTGAACCTCATTTGAATAGTTGTAAATTATTTATATTCATTTACGTATTTTATCAAGAAATACAAAACTTTTAAACATACTTATTTTATGATATTTGTGATCTTTTTTGTATGCAAAAATTTTATTTTTCCATTTTAAATTCGCGTTGGAAATAATCAATTTTATGAATTAATTAATGATATTTAACCATACAAAAAGTAATATCTGTACATTAGTTCGAAAAACTTCCGCATTTACAAGCTGACGTTTGATCTTGAAATACCCGTTTTCTGTTATAAAATCTATGAATATTTTTTAGTATTGACGTCAAACTTAAAATTTGACAAGTCAATAATGTTATTGAACTATTTGTTGAAATTATTTATAAAATTGCAATATTTTTATTAATTTATTTTATTTTTCAGTAAACTAATTATTTAAGTTGCAACGAAAAGTATATATGTATTTGGCCATATGCTAAATACTGGTACCATCAAATTTTTGAATGTACCTATGCCTTCATTCGGATAATCTAATGACTAATGTTTTTAAAAATAGTAAAAAATCAAAAACTACATATTATATAACATACATTAACATTTTAAAACATATCTTGTAAGCATATATTATAATTTCTTGAACAATACATCCTAATATAAAAACCTAAAAACACGCTTTTGACCATCTCCTATCATCAGACCTTCCTGGTCACAATATATGTATGTAATCAAAGGGCTCATTGAGACAAATCAAACAAGCCCAAACTCGATGAGCTTATTGTTAGCTATTTATGAGTTCCTATGATCACCTCCCATTGTATCTCGAAACTTATACCATAAGTTTGCAAATTTCAAATCAATACGACAATTTTATTAGAAGTGGTGAAAAGTGAGTTGTAAGATTTGCTTACAATTACAAGTCAAGCTAATAAAAGCGTATGAAAAAACATTGCACTGATTAAAATACTATTGAGCATAATATTTTTCCATAGACAAGATGAACGGCAACGTGAACGACTGGTATTCAGGGAGGTCGATACTCGTTACCGGCGGCAGTGGTTACATGGGCAAGGTGCTTCTGGAGAAGCTCATCAGATCTTTGCCAGGTATCGAGAAGGTCTATGTGTTAATCCGGAGCAAGCATGGACAATCTGCGAGCGGCCGTCTCCTACAGATGACTAAAGTTCCGGTAAGTGTTAACAATTGCGTTATCTAGTAAAGATTAAAGTCGTATAAATGTACCTATGCATGTAATTGGTTCCATGAAAACAGTACGTAAAAAAGTTTGTAAAAAGGGTAGAAAGAGTTAATGTGATATTTTAACTCTTTCTATACCCTTTTTCCAAACTTTTTCAACAACGTTAAAGTGATAACGCGTAAACGGAGGAATTACTGTAATTCATTTTTATTTTTTTGTCAATTTGTCACCATTTTAAAAATTGAAAAAATTTAACATAAGATTGATTTTAAACTCAATTTATTGCCATAAATGGAACATATTCCAATTTCCAACTTTTATTTTTACAATACAACAGAACTGCTTTACTAATTTGTGCTAATTTGGATGATTTTGTATTAATTATTAATCATTAGTGTACGCGTTTTGTTTTTAAAAAAAATTTGTTTGGCCATTAAAAAATTGATTTTTGAAATGTTATTCTTTTTTTAAGCAATACACAAGGTAATATTTTGCACTGCATATTTGAAATATAGAGTAACACAAACAAGCTAGAACTGCACACTAAAACAAACACTGCCTCCTTAAAATAGGTGAAAAAATTAACAAGTGTAATATAGTCATTAGATAATAATAACGAAAACGGAGATCGATCTTTTTGACTTTTATACACACATACTATTATAATAATAATTATTAAATCAAGAACAATATAATGTTCTTGATATAATAAATATATTATTATGTTATTTTATATATTATATTATATAAATTATAGTCAGCTACACGTTATACTAGTTGTGTTAAATACATATGTTATTATTATAGTCATCGAAATAATTTATAATCATATAAATTATAGTTATTGTATTTTAATGCATGTGCGTTTCTCATAAGAGAAATGTATTGCGATAAATTATTTTAACTGTAATAGGTATATTTAATAATATATTATGTAGATCAATTGTTTATATAGGTACCTATGTACATAATGTACAACTTATATATAGGAGTAAGCTGTAAAACAATTAGCAAAAACAAAAATTCAGAGCACTTATTTGTATATATTTAACTAAAATATATTTTTGTGTAGGTACTTGGTGAAAAGTAGTTTTTAATTTATATTATAAAATTATTCTTATACACGGAAAAAAATTATAGCAAATATGTAATAAATATTACTATGCTAGTTTAGGTAATTCAGGGACATATCAGTATTATGGGAAATATTGTAATGCGCATTGAAATTTTTAAATGATACCTACATAGTCAAATGTCAAGTATAAATTGAGCATAAACATTTTCCTTCTAATATCTATAGTTATTCTATAAATAATCTATAAATTATGATTATATTATACTATCATTAGCTTGCAATGCAGCAAAGTAATGTTTTCATACATTTTTATAGTAAAAAAGAACATAAATTTTTTCCGTGTATTCAAATTTTTGAAAATAAGATAATTTTACAATAGACTAACGCGAATCTTTCCTATCTCTTTGAGTCCACTATTACATACAGCTCTCTACTGTTTTATTGCTATATTTCCGAGTAACACAAGAAGGTAAATAAATGAAAAATGACGATATTATAATTTTTTGTAGAAATATGCACCAATATTTTATTAACATAAATGTATAAAAAAACTGCATTTAAAATGTAATCTTTATTTATAAATACTTTCAATAGTAATTAAATCATGGCGAAATTGAACCTCCTAAAATTTAGTTATTTGATCAGTGGCGTAACTACAGGGTGGCTAGACTGACAACAAGCTTTCGGGGGTTACGCGACAGGTATCCAGTAATCTTTTTTGTCAGCTTTTCCCCTGAGTTTTTGATTTTTTTAGGGCCCCACCTTAAAAATTTGCCAGGGGCCTTAAATTTTATAGTTACGTATCTGGTTCTGATACGTTACTCGTTAAAAATGTGATGAGAAGATGAACTTAACATTGTATTGCATCGTATAAAGCTCTTGAATATTAACAAAAAACTAAATTTATATTTTTAATACTACATAACCTTATTTTGATCGTATATTAAAAATAATTAGTTAATAATTGATTTAGATTGAACCATGATGTTGTAGAAATGTCTAATCATTAATCGATTTTGAATTATACAAAAATAGTATAAAATTAGTTACCAGTGACCGACCATTGGTTTGTTAGGTACTTTTGGTACAAAAAAATTGTTTATATTTCTTGTCTTACACTTACATTAGTATCTTCTATTTGATTCAATTTGTATCGTTATAAAAATTGATTTTTATGAAAATACTTTATATGTTTTATCTGAACTTTATATAAAATGTAAACTTTGATTACAGTATAGTAAAACTATATAAAACTGAATAAAAAAATTAAAAGGAAAAATATAATAAATATTTCGGTGTTCAATGATTGACACATACATAAGATAAATTATGTATATATAGGTACCGGTCAATCATAAATAGTAAACATATAGATAGGTATATAAAATATAAAACAAAAAATCGCATATTGAATGCCTGTTTTGAATATTTTACTTCCTTTGGAATTACCTCGATTTTATTTGAATCTAATTTCTTCTAAAATATATTTTTATATTGTTACAAGTTACACTGTAAACAATTATTTATAAAAATTTCAGATCAAATAATTGCAATAACAAATATACCGATTTGAATTAATAATTTCAAGGTTGAAATATTTTTTGGTGAATATTTCGAAATATTATGAAATGATAACACATTACTATTCATATATGTATTTATTGATCGTATTTATAGGAACTTAAAAGATATGCAGGATTTTCTAAACAAAAAATACTTTAATTACAAATCTTTGTAAGTCACTTTTTGTCGATTTTTCAAAATTTTGTTACCAGGCTAGATTTAGTATAGGTACCTGATTAAATGAAGCAAACATTTTTTTAGAAAATAAAGTGATTTGTAAAATATACTTTTATGTATGTATATAGTATATACCTATACAAGTTATTTCTATAAGTAGATTTGTAATTTGCTTCTGACAATTATTATTGACACCATACTATACTGTATACTGTATACGGAGATTTCTGCGGCCCCTCTCCTGCTAGAAGAATACAAAACATTTTTTCTTTTACTTTTAATGATTTTTTTTGTATATCAGTTTTTAAAGAAAAAAATACCAGGTGCGTGTGAACGACTTTTTTTGCATTTTACTTTTGTAAATTTTCGCCACAGTCGTCTTTTTAAACGAAGACAAAAAAGCTCTGGTCTCCTAGGGTTTTTAAAATCTTCCTTTTTTAGAGAGTTTATTAAAGTCTTGTTATTATTTTTTGAACTTCTATATGATTTATCTGGAATTGCTGATTTAGTTAAATAAATTATTGAAAATAATGACAAATATGTAATAAATTTTCTTAAAAATCGGATCAATTCAATCACAATACTGTTTGTTTTGTTAAAATGCAATGATTTAATTACTTTTTAAAATATGTAAAATTTATATTATTCAGGTATTTGACAAAATTCGTAAAGAGAACCCCGAAGGGCTACAGAAACTGATAGCTGTAGATGGCGACATATCATCAGAGGGCATGGGTCTGTCTGAGGCGTCTATGGAACTCCTGAAGCGTGAAGTGACCGTCGTGTTCCATGCAGCCGCAAACGTCCGGTTTGAGACGACACTCAAGGATGCTATCAACAACAACACCATCTCCACGGACCGAGTGATGAGAACCTGCGTCCAACTGCCCAGGCTTGAGGTAAGACTAACTATTTTAAAGAAATAGCAAGTTAGTGCATACTTTTATCAACGTTTGTGACTACATCATCTCCGGCAGTATTTATATTATAAATTATTATTAATCTTCTGAGTTTACCCCCTAGTACTACCGAGAAAGACGTATAGTTCTACGTAAAAATAAATAAATAATCGACATTTGTCTAGTAATTGAAATACTATGGTGGAAATTAAATTATTAATTAAAATAAAATATATAGAGAATCATATTTTTCGCTTTTTGGTATTTGGATAGAACTGCGATGAATATCAAGAAATAAGAAAATTTCATTTAAGTATTGGAAGGTCTTGCAGGTACTATAAACTATATATAATATCTTAATAGTGATGTTTCGGATATTTGAATGTCCTAACGTAAATTAGCGAAATAGCGGTCATGTTTAATATCCAGTATTTAATGTGGGCATATTATTTTGTATTTATTACAAAATTATTGCAAAACATATGGTACGAATGTTATTAAAATGTATAATTTTAACATTGAACTAGATCTAATTGTAAAATGTGTTTATCTAGTACGTTACTATTAAAAAATGCGTGTAATAGTATTTAATTTATTGAATATTAAAAAACTGTAGGGGTAATAAAAAATATACCTACTAATTTGCAAAGCTTACATCTCTTTTTGAGATGGTGTGATATGTAAATTTACAAATAGTAGATTTTTTAATATTATTAGTTTGCTGAGAAAACAGGTATGTATATAGACACGTTTAATGGGAAAAACATCTGATAATTATGTATTTAAATGCAGATATGTTCATTTTCAGTAGACATTTTCATGAATTGTAAATGTAATCTATAAATATATAGATTTTATTTGCAGATAAAATAATGAATTTGATTAACAATGGCCTTTAGATTGGTACCAAAAACGGAGTATACCTTTTCTTATAAATAAATATAATACAAGTTTTGTAGAAATGTGTTGCATAAAACTGCTAGACATATAATATTCAATAAAAGAGTTTTTAAATTTTATTACTGGTTGAATGTAAAAGTCAAAAAACAGTAATGCATTAAACATAAGATAAATAGTAATTATATTTAAAAGGTTAACGTAGTTTCGGGTTTTGAAAAAAAGTGGGTTTTCGTCAGACCCGGATTTAGAAATTTTCCGTCCCTAGGCAGTTACGAATTTGCCGCCCTCTTGTTAAAAAAAATGTGAAGAACTTTTTTTTCTTAATTTCCGCCAAAATTTGCCGCCCCTTAATTTTTGCCGCTCTAGGCACGTGCCTACACTTCCTGCATGGTAAATCCGGGCCTGGTTTTTGTAATATCTCCGTTCGGGTTGGTCTTGCAACCAAGATATTATAAAAGAAGTACTTCCCAACGACTCTTGTTGCAAATATTATTTTGTAGGTTAAATACACGGAAAAAAAGGAACCAAAAAATTATAGTTTTTTTCTGTTCATCTCGGATAGTAAGCGATAACTTATTATTATGAAATATATAGATATACCTATATTGAGTATCTCAAATTATTACAATTTCAGACTGCAAAAAATATTTTAAAATGATAGATTGTCGCTTACTATTCGGGATGTACAGGAAAAAACTGTACCTAATTCTTTATTCTTTATGTTTCTTTTTTTCCGTGAAGTTTCCTAGATACGGCTGTTTATAGACTGGTATGTAACTCACCTTTTATTGTCACGGCGCCCGTTTAAATTTATTGTTTCCGCATCTAAATAAAATGCTCTTTATAATTAATGACTTGAAAGTTGCAATAGTTATATCGGTTTGAAATTTGAAGGTAAACAATAAACGCAATAATTATGAAAAATTTACTGTTTTTGACACATAAGTTTTGATAATTGGTTTCAAAAAAGGTTGTCAATGGCTTTTACATGGGGTGACTGACGGGACTCTGAGGTCCGGAACTAAGAAGGGCCCTGCGCCGCAAGAAAAAAAATAAAAAAGTAATTTGTTGCGTATTTACGAATTAAATTTTTGAACAACTTGAAAAAGTAAATTGAAACTTTCCTATCATTTTTATTTATTTAAAGACCTAAAAAATGTAATTAAAAAAAAATCTGATCGAATAAAAATTTTCAAAGGACCCGCCAAGAATTCCAATTAGGGGGCCCGTGATAGGATGTGGGGGCCATGGTCTAGCCAGTGGAATTTAACCCTGTTTTTATTTAAAAATGGTACCGGCAAGGGGTTCCAAACAGATATTTTATGTTATCTTTTTTTTTATCTCGGTAGACACCTACTTATAATTCTAAAAAAAAAACTCATTGTGGCATAGATTTTCATATGAAAATAAACATTTTTAGAGAAAAAAGGGAATATTTTTATTATAATATCCTACAATTTTTTTTCAACCGTTACTAATTTAAAAATGTAAAAGATGACAAGTTAAACAATATGCATCACAAACATTACTTTTTTTTGTTCTACTCAGTAGGTACTAGGTACCTACTGTTCCTATTAATATACATCTGTGTACTTCTATGCACTTGTAGTTTTTTTTAATGATATTTAGTATTAAGATAAATAAATAACGGATTAATATTTAGTAGTGAAGGGCAGAATATATTAGGTGTTTCTAGGACAGATCAAAATTATATAGCAATTATTATAGTCTCATATAAATAGTTTTATAAACTTGGTTCAATGTTAAACGTCTAGGTATATTGCCAAATTCCGATCAAATTAGCATAAAATATATTTTAATGAAAAAACCGGAAAACAATATTAATTATGTATATTATATATGTATATGTGATATTAACGAAATATATATTTACGTCAAAAGAACCGTACCAAAAAAAACCTGTCTTCTACATATTTCACCTTGAAGTCACTGCACTGCTTTTGCTAAAAACCAATAATAATATGCAGTATAATCTGATCACATGTTATCGTGAATCTAGATTTTACTTACGTTATTTCAAAACACTAACAACTTTTTTACTTCAGTATTTTTTGTAATGATATTGTCATATTTATGTATTTATTGAGATATGCAGATTTAGTTGTTTTTTGCTGACGTCATTTGTAAAGTTCCTTAATGGCTGATATTATAAAGCATTTTTTCGAGAGCAAAAGCAAATCTAACGTTATCTGTGAGGTATTAAATAACAAATGACAACCCACTGACAGTTGTAATATGATTGTTATGGTTTATATGAATGACCTTGACTCATTCACATTAAGTAGATATCAGTCTAACTCATTATTATACAGTTATTACCATTGCTCTAGAATCCCGAGATTTATAACGATTTGACACCTAGCAGATAGTGTTCGCTTAGTTTTTGCTCCATAGCATTTTTTTTTATAATACTTGATTGTTTGTATATATGTCTGTCACACGTTTCTAAATTCCAAACAACCTAATAAGTATATGCATGCGTACATGTAACCGAAAATAAATACATACGAACCTTGTTTCAAAAAAAGATAAACAAAATTGGGGGAAACGTTCTAAAAATCCCTACTAAAATATCAAATAAAAGCTTTACAAATTAGCAACTTAAAAATATGATCGTGTTCATATTTTTTGAGTTGCCAGTCATTAAAAAGTTAGTATCGATGAAAAAATTTGAGAATGTGTAAAATCAAGCTGAGATTACATCAGAAGATATTTAGTTTTCGCTGTTTTTTAAAAAAGAAGGAAAATATGACGCGTATAACACGTGCGTCATACAACACTATAATCGTGAAAGATCCGGCCCGCACGTAAGAATTATTTTAACTTATTTTTACTTAAATATATTATTCTTCGTGCGAGTTATGTCTTACGCTAGGCCATAAAAGTAGAGTACCTATACGAAACGCAAATTGCAACTAATTAAGATATTGTACAACCCCTAACGAGATTATCACCCAATCGTTCATGTAGGTATTGCTCGAAAGATCTTACATTATTTGAATAGAAAAATGTTAAAATCAATTGACAATTGGCAGCAATCTGAACGTGGGTCAAAATGTAAATATTTAGCAGACTTATTACTATCAAAATCAGCATTCTAAAAACTACCAATTATGAACGTTATTTTTTTACATTACAAAGTGAAGACCATGTAATTTCAATCGAGGAGTTGATTATAATGAAGATTTACTTTGCATCTATAAAAATTTTGCACTATAAAAATCGACGTTTTGCTATGTATTTTAAAATTATAAGAATTTTTGAATGTGATTATTTTTTTGTTATTTTTATTATTATGTTTAACATAAAATGTAAATCAAAAATTATCCCCAAATCATTGATAAGGATACACATTTCGAAAAAGTACGAAAACGTAGTTATTGCAAAAAAAAACAAATATTCCACCTTCTTATTTTTTCATAGAAATGTTGTTTTTTGTTAAAGAAAAATACAAAATTTGAGTGTTTAATTTTATTTATTCTGAAAGCTTAAGGCCATAGATTATTCATTATTAATACAATTATAATAATGAGTTTGAACTTAGATATTAAAAAAAAACATTTATAATGATGGATTAGCTAATATAAAAATATTATATTGATACAAATCTGAATAAAAAACCAAAATAAAAAAACTAGTTTCATATAAAAAGCTCACAAATTTTAATTAAAACAAACTACATATTTGGCGAGTATGTAATTTTGCAAAACTCACAATCAGTTAAATTACATATATACATTGATAAACATCTAATTTGGAAAACCCATGCTGAATCATATGTTAAAAAATTATAATCATTGTTTCCTGCTAAAAAATATGCAAAATTATGTTCCTTTTAAATCTAGTTTTAAGCGCATATCTTTAATCTATGTTGGTATCGTATCATTCGTATCGCTTTTAAGATAAATAGAATAATTATATATATGGGGCAGTGGCGTGGTAAGAAAAAAAAATCAAGTTGGGGCACTTTTACACTCAATGGCAATGCCCCTAATTATTTATTAAACCAGTTATGTCCAGTATTATCAACCAATTTAAAGCTCATTTAGCGCTAAAAGCTCCTTTATAGTAAATTTGCTGTATTAGGAATGTGATTCAAATGAATATTTAGGTTCTCAATGAAAAATGTACGTTTTATGCGTTGTAAAAATATAGTGCAGAAAATTAAAAATCCATTTTATTAAATGTATTATGCTTAGTTCTTTTGATAATATGACAGTTAGTTACATGCGCATTTAGTTAAACTTGATAATACTGGGCATTAGTCTAGTTTTTTAATTAGGTAATTGGGTATATTTTTTGAATGCTGACACTTTTATTTGGATTTTTTATTTGGATTTTTTTCATGTATGCTTCTCAATGAAAAATGTACGTTTTATGCGTTGTAAAAATATAGTGCAGAAAATTAAAAATCCATTTTATTAAATGTATTATGCTTAGTTCTTTTGATAATATGACAGTTAGTTACATGCGCATTTAGTTAAACTTGATAATACTGGGCATTAGTCTAGTTTTTTAATTAGGTAATTGGGTATATTTTTTGAATGCTGACACTTTTATTTGGATTTTTTTCATGTATGCTTATGATGGATTGCATACAGCAAGAAAACTACCGTTTAGTAAATCGTCCGTTTACTAATCTATATCTATAAAAGAGTTTGTCCTTAACCACTCACTCATATATCAACGTACAGCCCAAACCCCTGGACCTAGAAACGTGAAATTTCGTAGGTGCCTTCCTTTTATGATGTAAGCACCCATTAAGAAAGGATTTTTCGAAATTCAACCCCTACGGGGTTAAAACAGGGTGTCAAAGTTTATATAAAAAAAATATTTTTTTTGTTCGCATTTAATTGAAACTTATCGAACGTACTCTACAATATAAATAATGAAACAATTATTTGAGCATTTCCCAAAATTTAACCCTTAAGGTGTTAGGGGGGTGGAAAAAATTTATAAAATATTTTTTTTGTATTCAACGAATGAAACGTGGCAAATGTAGGTACTCTACAAGACAAATAGCAGTTACGAAAATTCAACCCCTATGGGAATGGTGCGGTGGGGGGTAAAATTTTGATATATTTATCTTCATAATTGTTCATGATATTAAAGTAAATTTGGACAAATTAATATTCACTTAAAAATGAAAGTTTGTTATTCAAGCCCTAATAGCATGGGACGGGGACGAGGATGGATTTAGATATATTTATCTGCATA
This sequence comes from Sialis lutaria, assembly GCA_949319165.1. Lineage (NCBI taxonomy): Eukaryota > Metazoa > Arthropoda > Insecta > Megaloptera > Sialidae > Sialis > Sialis lutaria. The sequence goes on along the minus strand of OX439231.1, from coordinate 22,876,632 downwards.
CTTGCTTTACTTATAAAGTTAAATACTTATAAATAGTCAGCTGTGATACGCGATCACTACAAAGGTAAATACTATTACTATAAAAAATGTAATATGTCATCCCCTATCACACATGGAGGGTTCTAATTAGTTTCGAAGTTTACGCGAGCGAATCCGCGGGATGCCGCTAGTGTAATAATAAGTTGATGATGATGAAGATGTACTTCTGTTTGGAATGCTCGTTTTCTAATAGCTATAAATAGCTACATTATCAGCATAGGTAAATTCTTCTCTCTAGAAAATTTGACAATACTTTTTTTTCTCAAAGAAAATATAACCAACTTTCCGCAAGATTGGTTAATTTTTAATACAAAAGTATTTGATTGCAAAAGTTTGGAAATCTCTGCTGAAGATATATTAAGTCACGCGGTGTAAGAAATGAGGCGGTTTTGTATCCTATATGCCAATTAAAGCATTTAAATTCTAGGTTATTTTAAAACTATTTCTACTTTATAAAAAAAAATCAAACTGGTATGACTAATTATTTTTAATACTTTCATTGAAAATATGTCTTTTAAAGCTGATATCTTGAATAATATATTTATGTCATTTACAAAACCGTAGACTGACCTAGGAAGTACGTATTTAAATTATAATATTTAATTTTTAATATTTCATGTGTACATACATAATTATATTTAATAAAATGGTAATTAATATCGTGGTATTATTATATTTTTGTTTGTATAAATTCTATGTTAGATATAAACAGGATTATTTGATGATATTTTTGCTAAATCACATATTTTTTAGTTTGTATGGAAGTAGGTAGTAGGTACATAATATAGATGTTTTTAACTATAGGTATAGTTAACAACTACATTATTTAATTTTATCTACCAATCCCCGGGTATATATTTCATTTGATAGTTTGGTATTTTAACAATCTTTGAACCGAATTTTCTTTAAAAGTGTAGATCCTATTTAAATGTATATGTATATATGTATAATGGAAAACATTAAATTTTAATTGATTTGGACTGAAAATTAGCAATATTAGGGTTTTTTCACCCCATTCAAGGAATATTTGTTTAAAAGTTAGATACACAAAAGATTATGTTTTTGAAGTAAATCGAAAAACACGGAAAAACGTAATATTTACTATTTTACTCCATTTTTAGAAGTGAACCGTTCTCATGCGAGTGCGTTATGTTCAGCGGCTAAAAATCTACAAGAATCAACCTTTTGTATACTTTATTGACTGGACTACGTCGTTTGTTTTTTTGTATAAAAAATATCGCATTTCGTTCTTCAGTGGGAGTGACGTCATTTGTATTTAATTCTATATTTAAATTATATTAGACGCTTTTGTACGTTGCATTAATAAAAAATCACTTTTAAGGAAAAGATGAACAAAATATACAACGATTTAGGTGAATAGAAATGGTCATAATAAACAATAGATATTTTCATAATTTCCTGGTTAGCTTTTAGCAAACACGGAAGATTAATTTTATTTCTGGGTCTATAAATTGATGTAATAGACACAATACATATTTTTCTAACGATAAAATAAATAAATCGCAATTTTTTTTACATGATATACATTTACTTTATTATAGAATTTTGATTGTAACCTTGTAATATATAAAATGTACAAATATTATGAGTGTTTATTTCAAAATAAATAGGTAACCGATAATGAATTTGAGAGAACATATTAATAATTATAGACTGTATAATATTATTCTTACAATTAACACAATTTATTACGATTATCAAATATTAATCAGACAACATAATAAAATTATTTTGATTTTGATTTCAGCATTAACGAAAGAAAGAAAAAATATTTTGCAGAAAATTATTTTATGTAAACGAGAACATTCAGCAGCCTCTTTTAAAGTTAGATGTTGTTATTTTGTTATTCATGTTTAATTGTTTTCCTTTATGAATAAATATTATTATTTTTAAATATTAAATATCAAGATAAAATTTTTTTCAATTCGAGTAGGTACCTAAATGTTTTTAAAAGTAATTTGAATGTATCCGTTGTCTGTTAGCCATAAAATAATATTAACAATAATAAACAAATAACGTTTTAATTATCATATACAGTTCAGGAAATTCCTGTACATAAAATTGATATATTAAATGGTTTCATTATTTTTGTAAATAATTATATTTCCTTGTTACTTTCTAGTGATACTAAAATTTTACCTCGAAACTCTTGTAGTTCATTGTCAGTAAATCAACCTGTTTATATTTAATAAAAGGCATATCGATAATCTTAGGTCAATTGATATTTTATGCATGATAAATATTAATCCTAATATAGTTTTGTGTTCGAGCTACGAGATGAGAAGTGAAGAAAGTCTAATTTCGTCTGGATCTCGAACACGTCTCGTGAAAATTGAAACCAATCTTATCTCGTAAAAATTAAACCGGTGAGAAAATTCGGTCTCGTGTGAATATTTTATAAAAAATGTTTTATTCGTATTTATTCTTATGTTATACATAAATACATTTTTAATTTTACTTATAGAGATCCTCGAACAGAGTTGTCACAAAGACATTAGTAAAGACATTACTTATTTATGGGAGTACTACGCTATTTGATGCTAAGGGGCTAAAGAGGTCTTAATCTGACGCTAACTCCAATACAATAATTTGAACTAAGATTAATAAATTTTTGACAAATGTTTCAGGTGTTCTGCCATTTGTCGACCGCTTGCTGTCACAGCGACATTGATGTCTTGGAGGAACGCATCTACCCTGCCCCGCACGATTACAAGGATGTACTACGCACTTTAGAGCTGCTCGATGAAGAATCTATCCAACACATCACTCCGAAGTTAGTATCATTTAAAATTTATGATGAAAATAATGATAAAATTAGTATTAGTGATCTATTTATAATATTTTTTCTTGGAGTTTAATGTATTATAAAGGAGCTAACAAATGTGCAAGCTTGCAAGCACTCTCAAATGGGGTATCAAACTTATATGACAGTTCTCTTGAAGTTTTTGACAGATAGTTTCATACATAGGAAGTAAAAAAAAAGTACGTAAAGTATATTTAATAACCTTGCGTAAAAATGGTAAAAACCAACTTACTACGCATGAAACATGCAACTATCTGTTAAAAAATCAAAGAGAACTGTCATATAAGTTTGATATCTCATTTGAGAGTGCTGGCAAGCTTGCAAATTTGAGAGGCCCTTTATAATACCGGACATAAGTATGTACGTAAAAATGAGAATAGGTATGCCCAAATGACCAGTGTAATTTTTCTATGTTCATAACTCATTAACCGAGAATACAATTAAATCATTGTGTGGTCAAAAATATTATCCATTATTTTTTTGTGAAATATATTTATTTCACTGATGTATTATTTTTTAGGTAGTCGGTATATATAAAATATAATAATATTATTATGATATTTGTTCGATTCGGTAAGGTTAGGATAGGTATTTACATATATTTAAAACACCTTGAAATGTATATTATATCTGAATTTATTAAATAATAAGGACATATTATTAATTAGCTATTAAATGTTAATTAATAATATGCAAAAATTTATTCGGTTTTCAATTTCGTATTTAAAATATTTTTAAATTTTATTTGTTTGTATTAAATAAATTTAAAAATCTAGTATCGTTATAACGTTTTTAATGAAAATAAAATTATCACGATTTTTAGTACTATATTTATTATAAGTTTTATTTGATTTTGAAAGCCATTTTTATTGCAAGATAATCATGTTATGCATTAGAAATCGATTAATTATTTTACGTTAACATTACCAAATACATAATATATATATTATCATAAAATTTTGTTACGACTCTAAATATAAGTTTTTTAAGCTATAACTATTATAAATGATTATTATGATTATAGAATTTTTTATTTCATAATAATATTATTTTATCAGACAAAGTAATAAAACTTGAATAATAAAAAGTAGACCAAAACTCGCATTTATATTTACTTTTATAAAAAAAAAAACATTTTTCAACATTTGTAAACTTCGATAGTTTATGAAATGAAATAAATAAGCCGATGTAGGTGTAGACGTATTAAATTATTAAAATAATGTTTATTTCCTTCCCATTAAGGGTTAAATTTTCAAAAACTGTTTACTATAGTGGGTGCTTACGTTATAAAAGAAGATACACTTAAATTTTTATATTTATATTTTTATAGATAGGTATCAACAATATACATAGACTAATGTTTTATTGGAATTAATTAAAATTAACTAAATGTTATTAATTTGCAGTATAAAAATAGTTAGAGTTAGAATCGGAGTCGTAAGTTTTTGTACCGATTCCACAACCTTGTTTATAAAAATAATTACATTTTAGTCGTAAATAACCATGAAAATTTAGGTATAATATCAACTTAATACTTTAAATTTCTCGCTGATAAACTGTGGATAAAAACAATAACCAGAATAAATTTCAGAGTCAAGTTCATCCACAGGGCCAAATACTTGTTTTCAATTATAAAACATCTAATATGTGCCGTTAAATTTATAGTTCAATCAAATAAGACTTTTTCCCGGAACTAAATCGGACCAAAATGATTATTGGTGGAAACGTTCTACTAGTGTCCCTGATCATCCCACAAAAAGTCCGAGCTGAACCGAGTTGTGCTACCGCCGCCATCTTGAAAAAATGGCGGACAGGTCACGTTTTTCCATAGTTTTTCGTGTTTTTCTCTGAAACCGTTCATTTTACGAATACGGTACAATGGACTTTTTTTGTAGAGTATAAAATTTTCTTTAAAATAAGTCCAAGGTCGTTAAGATCGGTTTATAAATAACACAAGGAGTACCGGTTTTTAAAATCGCAATAAACGGAGAAAATAATTTTTCAGATTTTATTTCAATTTTACTTGAGTCTTAATGCTACTATGATAATTTTATATAGAATCTTTATGAAATATCATACATTTGTGCATATAATAAGACCAAAAACATGAAGATTAATATAAACGTAACGGAAAGAGGGTTAATATTCTTAACCCCCACATTAGTGTGTACCAGAACAAGATATATTCCTATTACAGAATTGATGAAAAATGTTCAAATTATAATGATATTTTATTAAATATTGAAAATATAATACTTTAACACCATTAAATAGGTACTTGATGTTTTCAGAGACGGCTTAAGGAGATATCTCAATCCAGGTGTTTCTATGAAAATTTGACTCATTTATTGCAAATGTATGTAATTTATATATGCTGAGTATTTAATTTCCAGTTAAATAACAGTAAGTCAATTTTCATAGGGACTTAGGTACCTAGGCAACTACAATAAATGGATACAAACACATGGCGCAAAAATTATATTTATAATATTATTTCATATTCATACATATTTTTTCAATTATTTTAATTGTGTTTCTCAAAAAATTTGCATAGCTAAGGATTTTGTATTATTTTTCTTGAATTTTATAACCCTGATCATTATATTATTATATTATAAAGCCGTCAAGTCTTCATTTGATGTTTTTAATAAATATTTGTGAGTACAGAAAAAATCGATTTTAGTTCAACTACAGCGAAGTCAAAAATTGTATTAATCTCATTTGGAATGAGAAAAAGATAAAAATAATTTGATATCACTCATATTCCAACCTATTTATAATTCCATCGTACCTACTTACTTAAAAAAAATCATGTGAAAATTGACTTACATACATATATTATTCAGCTGGAAATTAAATACATAACATGTAATAAATTACATATTACACTAAAATTCAACATTTAAAGATAATTTAATTTTTCAATATTTTTAGGAATTTTTGAATAACTGCATCTCCGCGAAAAATGGTCGTGGAACAGTGGATCATTAAAGTGTCCATGTTTTTTTTAAGTTAAAGTATTCCTAAATTATCTGTGAAACCTTGAATCGCACATATTTTTTTCTTTGTACCGTAAACGATCAAACATGCCATATTGCTATTAGAGAGATAAAGGGTCACTCTAATTTTCCAACTTTTTAAAGATATCTTTGTTTCGCGAAAAATGTTCATAAAACGATTTTCAAAAAAAGGTTTTAAAACTTAAGCGTTATTGTTTCCAATCATTACTTCAAATTTTTTGTCTTCAGGATAATCTCTTTTTTGATGAATCACCGAAAAAAATTACTACAATTTTGAGAGCCACCATGGCCTGTGGTGCATTTTTTTGATCAAATATAATTAATTATATTTGTACATCAGACATTTCTCTTATCTTCTCTTTAATTTAATTTTTATACGACCATAATTTTGATCGATTTATTTGCGTCCAAACGTTTGTTATATCTCATCATTCTGCATTAAAATTAAAAAAGTTAATTTTTTATCAGAAAAAAACATTGTCATTTTGAAATAAAATGTTATTTGCAAAAGAAATAAAAGTGTATTTGCACTAAATGGGCCAATTTTTCATAAAAACACCTGGATTGAGATATCACCTTAAGCCGTCTCTGAAAACATCAAGTACCTATTTAATGGTGTTGAAGTATTGTATTTTCAATATTTAATAAAATATCATTCTAATTTGAACATTTGACATCAATTCTGTAGTAGTAATATATCTTATTCTGGTACACACTAATGTAGGGGTTAAGAATATTAACCCTCTTTCCGTTACCATTATGTTAATCTTCATGTTTTTGATCTTATTATATGCACAAATTTATGATATTTCATAAAGATTCTATAAAACATTTTCGCAGTAGCATTGAGAGTCAAGTAAAATTGAAATAAAATGCGAAATATTATTTTCTCCGTTTATTGTGATTTTAAAAACCGGCACTCTATGGTTATTTATAAACGGATCTTAACGACCTTGGACTTATTTTAAAGAAGATTTTATACTCTACAAAAAAAGTCTATTGAGCCGTATTCGTTAAATGAACGGTTTCAGAGAAAAACACGAAAAACTATGGAAAAACGTTACCTGTCCGCCATTTTTTCAAGATGGCGGCGGTAGCACAACTCGGATCAGCTCGGACTTTTTGTGGGATGATCAGGGACACTAGTAGAACGTTTCCACCAAAAATCATTTTGGTCCGAATTAGTTCCCGATATGGGCTATATTTCTGCTTTCCTTACTGGACTATTAGCAAGCTACACATAATAAACTGTACAAAATGTTAATATATTTAAATTATTTTTGCAATACTCATAACTATAGACATATTTTTAAATTCATTGAAAAAAATGTTTCAATGTTATACTTGTGGTTTAGTTGCGTATATGATTATTATCGTAATACTGCAAATTTTTATAACAACCTTGATTTTTTTACGTACGTTTTTTATACCTAAAATTTTTTAGAAGATGACCCAAACTGATTTTTTTGAACGGATGAATGGGAAAAGTAAAACTATCCTCGGGTTTTACTTATCGATAGTTTTCTTTTTCAATTATCATGTAAACTGTAAACGGTGCATCTCATGCTAAAAGATCGTAGGAATGAAAATGTTCAACAAAAACGTACAAATTGATTTTGTTTGAAAAAGTTATAGTTTTTGGATAATTAACCAGAATAATTGACCTCTAAATTCCCGGAAAAAAATGTTAGAAAATTGATAAAACCACATCAGTGTGTAGATTTTTTCCATGTTTCTTCTTTTCTATAATAAATAATTTTTCGAAAAGTTGAACTGCACTGCATTTTTTTGCATAATTTTGTGAAAACATGCGAGCTGTTATAGCTCCATAGTATTGGAGCATGGGATTTGTTTATCCCTGCTAAAATGTATGTATAGATCTTTTTAATAATTTAAAAAAAAGTAGGATTAAAAATTTTGTTATATTTAATATATTTATTGATCAATAGTCCTATGAAAGGGTTAAGGTCCAAAAAACCTCTGTAAAATTCAAGGTTTTAACATATTATGCAGTGTAATATTCCCTACTGCGCAGATTATTATGATAAATGATAAACGATAAAGAATAGCTCAATTTATCACATTTATTTTTATTTTTTTGAACTGTAAAATCATAAATGCAGTGGTTCACAAATCTTATTTAATATTTTATATTGAAAAATATTATTTTTTATTTTTATGATTATAAGACAAGATAATTAATTGACTAGTTGTAAGTCACTATATTACAATATGAATTTTTAAACACCATGACTATCTAAGATTAATTACTTCGAATTACATTGCATATTGTTAGACATTTGTAAAAAAAACGTAAGTACATATGTGATATATGCATTATTGTGCACAGTTCAATAAAACGCAGTCATGAAATTGTATTCAAATTTGATTTTGATATTTTAAATAAAAATTATTATAATGAGTGGGAATGAAATAATATTTTTTCTGAATTCAGTAAATCCACAAATACATCGTGAATGTGAATCATTAAAAATACGTACACTACCAATTGAAAAATATTTGCCATTTTAGTAATAAGTAAATGAATTTGGAAGTAATAAACATGCATTTTAACAGTCTTTAATAAACAGGATAAGTTTAAAGACTATATTATATTTTAATATATTTTCTGAAATTATTTTATTTTATAAATGCAAATATCAATAACATGGATTTTTTTGTTTCAGAATTGTTGCACCTCATCCAAATCCCTATGCATATTCAAAGAGATTGGCGGAATCAATAGTTTATGATTATGGAAAGAGAATGCCGATTTTAATTGTCAGACCATCTTTAGGTAATTACCAATTTAGTTTCTTTTATATATAAAGGCCTATACTCAGGTTGGAATGGCCAATGCTCAACAAGTGGGTTAACAACAAGCTTGGTTCAAGTTTGACATGCCAAGTATCAAGATTTAAGCATGTACCAAGGATTTACCAGCTTTTTAAGGCTCTATACTCATCCGTTTCGCGTGCGTAAGGAAATTCCTTACAAATACGGGATAATACAGTGTGTTGATAAAGTAAGGAACAAAATTCATAACTGCGTCATTTAATATTTTCAAGCAAAACGCTCGGACACATCGATTAGTATTTTTAGTTGCGGATTTTTGGATATAAGAAAATTGTATACAGGGTGTCTCAAGAAGAACATACGCAGTCATAATTGGTATTTTTAAATAGAACACCCTATATATTATACCATTTTTGAATTATACAATAAATTCTGAACACTTTTTGTACAGCATACCATATCTCTAAAATCAGCGGTTTATGGAATAATGAGGTTTGAAATGTGTCTCAAGATGAATATATGCAGTCATCATTGATTTTTTTTAATGGAACATTCTGTATATTATACCATTTTTGAATTGTACAGTAAATTCTGAACACTTCTTGTACAACTTACCACAGCTCTAAAATTAGTGGTTTTTGAAATCATTTTATTTCATTTGTATTTATTAATAATCATTAATTTTTTATTTATTTATAACATTTTTAACGTCATTATTCCAAAAACCACTGAATTAAGAGCTGTGGTATGCTATACAAAAAGTGTTCAGAATTTATCGTATAATTCATAAATTGTATAATATATAGGGTGTTCCATTTAAAAATATCAATTATGACTGCGTATGTTCTTCTTGAGACAGCCTGTATACAATTTTCTTATATCAAAAAATCCGCAACTAAAAATACTAATCGACGTGTCCGAGCGTTTTGCTTGAAAATATTAAATGACGCAGTTATGAATTTTGTTCCTTACTTTATCAACACACTGTATATAATAATATGATAAGTTCGTAGATACACAGTATCATGTAAAATAATATAAATTATAAATCTTTATATAAAATATAAATTTCTTGAGATAACCATGGCCCTTCTAGTCCCCGCTCTTAACTTGATTGTACCTTTGTATATATGCTATATTGCTTACATAAATATAAATGAACGAAACTGAGAGGTTCAAAATTATGTATTGTACCTATTTATATAATTCTTAGGCACTATAATGAATTTTACTATTATCCATTTAATAATTTTGGTAAGGGTATTAAAATGTTTGAAAAGATGTGTACAATGTCATGCAGATCTTCTTACTCACAGTCAGGACTATTTCTAGGTTGTTAGCCATCCATGCAAGTGCAAAAATGTTATGCAGTTTTTTTATATCTATAGCAGAAAAAGAGAGTTTTTAATCAAAATAATATATAGGGCTGTCTCTGGGTCTGGCCGCCAAATGCATGGCTATCGTTAAGAATGGCCCTGTCCACAATGATTCTTATTTTGTTGATTAAATATAGGTACCTATATCAAAAGTAAATAAGAAATTACTCTAAAAGATAATGCCATTACAGTGGGAAAGTAGTGAATTCGTAATGGATTCGCATAATCTCATTGTGAATACAATGATAATATTGATAAACTACAAAAAATATTTATAACATAATGTTATTGTTTTGTACATAAATTTATATTTTTCCACGATATTAATATGCGTTTATGTAACGTCGTTAACGACCTAAATATTTCAGTTCTACGGAGTGCCATATAGGAATGATATGAGCCGATAAAGACCAATAGATAATAAAAAATGGCGACACGATATAAAATTGTTTTCTATTTTTTACTTCTTTTATTATCTATTTAAATAGATAATATAGGGAATATGAAACATTAATTTGTATACATATACTCATGTATATTTTTTAATATTTCCAATTATAAAAAATTCGGCAAAATTGTTAGTCCATTGTTAAAATTGATACTAGTTTACACTAGCTCTATATAGATCTACATATTTATTGACTGTATTATGCTGCTATTTTTATTTTAGCTTCTGTTTTCATAAAAATAAATTTCTAATTCAATTTTTTGTTGTAAAATATGTAGCCAGAAAATTAGAATATTTTATGTAAAAAATCCTGCTTTATAATGTAAATAAGCGATAATAAATACAATAAAAATTTATTTATTAAACAAATCTGTTTTATATTTTAGTGTTGCCAGCTATGAAGGAACCAATACCAGGATGGGTGGACTCACTGAACGGCCCGATCGGTCTTCTAGTAGCTGGTGGAAAAGGAGTCTGCCGCACTATGCTGGGCGATCCAGGACACCATGCAGAAATCATTCCTGTCGACATTGCTACCAACGCTATCATTGTTTCCACTTGGCAAAGAGGCATCAAACAGTAAGTATTATTTTTCTTCACATATGCACCATATCTGAGATATATTATGCTTTAGGGTTTATCCCATACAAAAAAATAATGCCCAGTATTATAAAGAATTTGCTCGAAAGCAAGGGCTAATTGGCTTTTGGTTAATGCTATCTTATGCTATCGTATTTAATACCTAGCAGATAGCCTTAGTCAAAAGCGAATTAACTTTTGCTCTGGAGCAAATTCTCTATAATACCGGGCATAAAATAGTACAGTCATACCTGGAGATAGGTGGAACCGACGAAAACCGCGTAAGTCGAAATCCTGCAGGTGGAGCTAAGTAAAACACTAGTGCATATAGAAGAAAAATATGTAATACAATTGTATAGTTTACGATTTATGCTTGAGCTCTACACAGCTTAGAGAATTATTACTTTTTCTTTTATAAATGTTCTTTATGTCGATTCTGGTAGCTCAAAGTTCTTTGTCAATTCATAAATTTTAATTTTTGCATTAAAATCCTTAGTAATATTAAGTGTTTAATATTAAACGTAGCTCCGAGTTCACATATATCGGGATATTACTGTAAAATAAATAGGTACATGATATACGATATACGAGTATGAATCAAAAATATAATTTTATTTGATATTGCAAATAACATATGACGCGACGCAATAGACTCAAATTATAAAATGACTATATCAAATATATTGACTTACAATAAGTGATAAGATATACAGGGTGTCCAAAATAAGCGTGCAATGCATGGGGATATCCTAAACGATAAGAGATACAGATGTGGTTAAATGAGATGTATTATTTGTAAGAAAGGGGTGAGTATTACAACATCAAAAAATATTAATAATTTTATGTGGTTCAGGCGGTATATCCAAAAAACTGAAAATTCGGAATTTCTTTAAATGACTATAACTTTTTTGGCAAAGTAGATAGGTACTTTTTGTTCACGGTTTCTTAAAGCACTTTTTTGTTTAGAATTGTTTGGTGTATTCAGAATTTTTATATCACTTTTAGTTTCCGAGTTACAAGCTCTAACTTTAGTTTTTCTTATGGGCCGCCAAGTTGGCTATATCATATTTGAACGTGTTTTTTACTCTACTTTACAACGATATGTCACATGACATACTTATTATAGAAAATAAGTCGAAGTATTAAATACTGGTGATATTTATAAAGTATTTTATTACAAACATTCAAGTAAGCCATGAAAAACAAAAATTGTTAAACAAAAATCGCAATAACAACAATGAAAATAACAAATGCATATTTAAAAACAATAAACTATTACAAAAAAAAGGTTTTTACTTTTTTTTTAATAATAAGTATGTCATGTGACATATCATTGTAAAGTAGAGTAAAAAACACGTTCAAATATGATATAGCCAACTTGGCGGCCCATAAGAAAAACTAAAGTTAGGGCTTGTAACTCGGAAACTAAAAGTGATATAAAAATTCTGAATACACCAAACAATTCTAAACAAAAAAGTGCTTTAAGAAACCGTGAACAAAAAGTACCTATCTACTTTGCCAAAAAAGTTATAGTAATTTAAAGAAATTCCGAATTTTCAGTTTTTTGGGTATACCGCCTGAACCACATAAAATTATTAATATTTTTTGATGTTGTAATACTCACCCCTTTCTTACAAATAATTCATCTCATTTAACCACATCTGTATCTCTTACCGTTTAGGATATCCCCATGCATTGCACGCTTATCTTGGACATCCTGTATACAAAATATCGGTCAAATATTTTTTGTTTTACTGTATACCTATACCGTAAAGGTAAAGAACATTTTTGGAGACCCTTGTAACCTACCTATGTATTTTGAGGCGCTGAATCCGAATTTGATGTTGAAATAGCACCTTATCAGATTCATTTTGTACAAACCCTCGAAAACCCTAATTTTCATATTCGAAAAATAGTTTTTTTAATCTACATATGTAATTATTTATGTTATTTTAAAGCTTCGATGATGTTCCAATATACAACTTGACCCAAGGCGACGTACACACGATTACATGGGAAGAGGTTATTGAGAGAGGAAGAAAATTAATCACTGAATATCCTTTGGATTGGCCTATTTGGTATCCGGATGGAGCAATGAGAACTAACCCGTTTACTCATCAGCTATCCATTATTTTTTTCCATCTGTTACCGGCTTACATTATAGACTTCATTCTTCTACTACTTATGCAAAAGAGATTGTAAGTATACTAAAGATGTGCATTCACGAATTTTATTTTTGAACGAATCTTTTCTGTGTCTTGAAAAAGATTAGTTTTTTTTTATTCATATCATTTTTACTGTCAAGTATAAATAATCAAGACTGGATATATAGTTTTTAATCGCTATTCTTTATGATTTATAGTAAGAGTGATGTACATAATAAAAATTAGTCAAGTCCGAGTAAAGCCTCGTCTATACGTGTTCCATACTGTATAGTTTTTCATTTTATTTACAAGCAATTACACTAGATGACACTGAATGTCACTGAATAACCCAAACCTTACAGATTTCAAAGTTTTCAAATATTAGTAAAGTTAAGAACCACTTTAAGTTATATTTAACAATTCCTCTATTAGAAAACAGATTTTAAATTTAGACTTATCTCACTATTACTTTCAGAGATATGGGTACAAAAATTTATTACGATTTTTTAAAATTTGTTAAACGAAGATTATAATAATAATTAAATGTCAGCATATTCAAATTTTGCGAGTTAATTTTTTGTTATACTCAACAACAAAACAGGATCTAGCTAATATTATTAATTAAATCGATCAATGACTTTTTCAGTATGGTGAAAACACAAGCAAGAATTACTGGAGGACTAAAACTGTTCCAATCATTTACCAAACGCGAATGGAAATATAAAAACAGTAACTTCTTAACATTAACCGATGAATTAAATGAAAATGATAAAAAGACATTCTATATGTGTGAGCTGGGATTTAACGTTGATGAATATTATAAAGATATGATTTTAGGTACGAAACAGTATTGTCTTAAAGAAGATATGGCAAACCTACCTAGGGCTAGACTCTACATGAAATTGTAAGTATCTTTTTAATTAAAATTAATAATCAATCAATGTTGTTGTCGTTATCATGTAATATTGTTTTCCCTTTTTAAATTTATTTTATTTTTTGTTGACAGGAATCCGTGCAAAACTAATGTAAATTAGGGTGCAGTCAAATTGGTAGAAACTGAATTGTAGTGTAGCGTGTAGCACAAGGTCCGAAAATGGATTTTTTAAAGTTATTTATGGTTAAAGATTAGGTGTATCTACTGATTATTTTTATTTACTTGGTAATAGTTTTTTTCTGTACAAAAGGTTATGAAAGTTTGCTGAGCCCATAATTTGTTAGATTTTTAAGTAAATTTGTTATAACTTTTGAACCTAAATAACTAAAAATCTGCCCTTTTTCGGACCTTGTAGGTACCTTTAAAAAATTTTAACCAGCAAGCCACAAGCTTACATTTTACTTTAGTTTCAACCAAATTGGCTTTACCCTAGTTTATATTGATTTTGTGCAGGGTTCTATAATTTCGGAGAATACTCATAATATTCTTATTAAATAATTGAATAATTTTTTCTAGCTTATATTTGCTGCATACAACAGTGAAGATTCTATTTTACTACTATTTGGCGTATTTCTTCTTTTCTTGTTTTGGATATGGATATTTACTTGATAGACATTATTGGTCTTCAAGGTATGAAGTCAGCCATTAAATAAATATTATAAATTAATTTTAATTAATTAATTAATTAATTTAAAAATGCATGTTAGAAATTGTAACACTTTCCAAATTTATTACAATTAAGTTAATTTATAAAATAAAAATAAAATATTATTAATATACCTACTATGAATTATATAAAATAAATATAATAGTAGTATATACGGTAAAGTATATTATATTAGTTAGATGAATTGTTCTTCAATTGTTAATGTTTTTGTTACTATTTTTTGCACTGTTTCTAATATGTAGAATATCTAGATAATATTAATTTTTAGATGATATTAATTTTAAGATTAAATTTTGATTTAGGTATACTGTATAGTGTATATGTCTATATATTCATAATATGTATGCTTTTATACAAAATTGTAAGTTGTATTTTTTTAAATATGATACAATCTATATATATTTTGTAAATATTTTTGAATGGGGAGGTTTATTTATATATTATTAAAAAATTGAAATATTCTTCGTAAAATGGTTGAAATAAAGTAACAAATAATTAAGATTTATTGAATATTGGGAATAAAATATAATAGAAATAATTTTCCTTTGGAAAATTCACTAAAAAAAGGGGGTTATATTGTGTTCAAATTTGGGTTTGTTTGACCTGAAATTACTCCAATTGTATAACTATTTTTGTATTGTTAAAATTGATGCTAATAAGAAATGAATTAGTACATTTTTTATTTGTTTAAAGTTTACCACACACAATTTATGTTTATTAATAAAAATAAATATATTAATAAATTGCAAGCTTTTGCAATGCTTTGTCATATGGAGAAAATATTTAGAATAAAATAATATTTTTTTTATAAATATCGTTTTTTTATGCAAATAATTCCATTGTCTAAGCCAGCAATTCCTAAACTTTTTCGACTCCCAGTACTTTTTTGTGACTTATTATATGGTTTTTCCATGGAACCCTTCTCTAAGTCAAAGCATTACTAACTTGTAAGTAATGAACAAGTCAAGCAACTGCATTATAGAACAAATTCATTCATTTATTATTTATTCATTAACATTAAATAAATGGCAGGGCAGTAACTACCACCAGAGTAGCCGGGGCAGTATAGGGGGCCCCCGCAGCAGCGTAAAAAGAATGATTAAAACTAATAAAATGCAAAAATACTGAGGTAGCAACGAAAAAAAAATCTTCAATTTATATTTTACATATAGTGGAGGGGCCCTCAGTCATTTCATGAATCCTCGAGCCTCTAGTTACGGCCCAGATAAATGGGATGGATGAACCTGTAAATCCATATAAAAAAATACCTATATACAATACATTATACATGCATTATTATATATAAATAAAGATAAATATAGGATATACCTATACGATTTGTTTCTTCAGTTTTACATCAAAATAAATAAATGTGTAGTTAATGGTTAATGCACAGATATATTTTCTTATTAATTGTAATTACTTAAGAAAAAATGACTTTTCATTTTGTTTAAAAAAATGCTAGCATGGATGCCACGGGACTTTCTTATATGCTGTACTGACTGAGTGCACAGTGCACGTAGTTATTTATAAAACTTTCGGGTTAACTAAATTATAGAAAAAATTAGTGGGATATAAATTATAAATAATATTATTCTCTACTATTTCTATCAAATATATTTGTTCTAATTCGCACCATTTCAAAAATAATTAGAATAGTAAACATCAGTTGCCGGTTGCAAGATCGTTTTCAAAAATGGAAATATAAGACGAAAATTAATCTTAAATATAACATTTCATCCTTCCGTGTTTTGTCGTTTTTGAGTTACAGTGTCTATAGACAGATAGACACATAGACAAACAAACAGACACAGAGACATCAATAAATAAATGAAGTTATATTACAACATTGAATTTAATTTTGTATTAATTAATAAAAGTAAATAAATCATTTTTATTTATGTACATTTTTATGGAAAATTAAAAATAATAAGATTTCTATCTTGACAACTGGGTGTTATTTGAGTATTTGGCCAATATTTCATCACATATTGCAATAAAACTAATCAAAAAGTAGTCTGGAAGAAATTATAAAATTGTTACTGATATAATTTTAAGTTTTTCGAAATACAGACTTATAGGAGAGTAGGTAAATATTTGTATATATCTTACTGATATTATATTGAAATCCTTATGTACTGTAGTAAAATTTTAGACTTTATATATACATAATATATACATATGTACAAATACATGAGCATGACAATATATAATTAATGCATATACCTAATAAATTAATTACTGTCATTGTTAGGTAAAAATCATTAATGTTGAATCGATGAAAAATTATTCTTGTTATGCAGTTTTATCAACAGTTGATCAAAATAATTATAAAAATTAAATTATTATTAATTAGCAATTGAAACGCTAGCACAACGTGATTAAAATGAATATTATTTTTTTATTAACTCATCAGTTCTGTACAAGATCTCACTGTTGAGTATTCACACAGATTTTTACTGGTAAATATGTTTATTAATCATTTAATTTCAATATAATAATATCTACATCTATAAAAGAGTTTGTCATTAACCACTCACTCATTCACTCACTCACTCACTGGGCCTAGAAACGTGAAATTTCGTAGATGCCATCCTTTTATGATGTAAGCACCCACTAAGAAAGAATTTTTCGAAATTCAACCCCTACGGGCCTACGGGGTTAAAACAGGGTGTCAAAGTTTATATAAAAAAATATTTTTTTTTGTTCACATTTAATTGAAACTTATCGAACGTACTCTACAATATAAATAATGAAACAATTATTTCAGTATTTCCCAAAATTTAACCCTTAAGGTGTTAGGGGGGTGGAAAAAATTTATAAAATATTTTTTTTTGTATTCAACGAATGAAACGTGGCAAATGTAGGTACTCTACAAGACAAATAGCACTTACGAAAATTCAACCCCTATGGGAATGGTGCGGGGGGGGGGGGGGTAAAATTTTGATATATTTATCTTCATAATTGTTCATGATATTAAAGTAAATTTGGACAAATTAATATTCAGTTAAAAATGAAAGTTTGATATTCAAGCCCTAATAGCATGGGGCGGGGACGAGGATGGATTTAGATATGTTTATCTGCATACTTGCTTTACTTATAAAGTTAAATACTTATAAATCGTCAGCTGTGATACGCGATCACTACAAAGGTAAATACTATTACTATGAAAAATGTAATATGTCATCCCCTATCACGTATGGAGGGTTCTAATTAGTTTCGAAGTTTACGCGAGCGAAGCCGCGGGATGCTGCTAGTTATTAATAAACCGTTTTATCGAATTTAGAATTAATAAGTGAATTTTGTGAACAATGAAACGCTCTAATGTTCTTAGACTTATAAAAATATATAAATCCATGCGTTTTTCTTTAAATTGAAAATGTTAATAGCTACGAGGGCTACGAGTATATCGTAGTGCGTACCTATACGTTAGTAGTCGTAAGCTATTTACAACCGGATACATACTGATAAAAGGAATAACTTAAGAGTCAATGCCATCAATTTATTTTCATATATGTATATGAACTTCCTTGTATTTTGTTAAATCATTATGTATCAGAAATCAGAAGATTGGTATTGTGGAATGTAATGATTTTACAGAATTTATAGAATTAGTTATGAATTTATTTAATATTTGCGTATTTTCAATGCTGTTCCTAAGCACCAATAAGTTTCAATATTAAAAATATTAAATATGAACAATGTACATTCCAAACAAGTTAAAAGTTTATAATATATCGTTCTTGCAATTAGTTATTTAGAATAGTATTTCTCAAACTTTTTAGCGACAGAATTCCAATTTAACCCATTAACGCCCAAAGGGTTAATTTAAAAAAAAAAATTAACAAATGTTTAGTTTATATGTTTATTTATTTAAAAAATAAGCTTATTTGACAAACAAAATTTTTTTGGGGGGCCAAGATCCTAGATTTTTTTTACGTTGGTCACAAGTGTATAATGGAAATCTATCTATATTACATATACAGGGTCCTCCAATAGTGCGTCCGGCATTCCTCACGCACTTCCTGTAGTAGATAGAGAAAAAAGTTTGGTACATAATATTATTGGTTTGAAAAGATCAACGTCGTAAAATTATTTTCAATAATACAGGGTGTCCCATTTTTGCGCTGTAACAAAAACAAACATTTTTTTAAATGGAACCCCCTATAACTTTTTCAGTATTCCGATGCCATTTTTTAACTTCCATATAACCATCTATTTATTTTTTGATTTAGTGACAGTGTTTCCAAATTATAATTTTTTTTCCGAAAAATAATCCATAAACAGGGTCAACTTTAAAAAATCGTAGCGACCTCGTTTTTTTTGAAGCGATTGATTTTTTTAACAATAATATTAGTCCTGGTAAAGAGTGACATTTTGATAATAACCAATTTGAATTTAGTTATACAGGGTGTTCATAAAAAAATGTCAAAATTTGCAAACTTAAAAATGATAAAACTCATTTCTTTCAAATGAGACTACCCTTTTTTTATTTCGCTATTCGATGGGGGGTATTCTCCTTTTCAATTTGTATAAGGAATGTCCTATGTCTAAACTCCATAGTTTCCCAGATATTCAATACTTTTAATAAAATTAACCTTTTTATTACACTTTTATGCATCGAAGTAGGCCGTGCTGATGAAAAACACATGCCGGCAAATTAATTTGAGCCTATGGATGAAAATAAAAGATATTTAGAACATTTATTTTGGTCTTTTATCTTTTATGTTTTTTCAATTTTGTAAGTTTTCATAATTTTTTTAAATAAAAGAAATAATTTTATTACATAAGTATTATCCGTTTTAACTATTAATTTTAATCAAATATTACATTGATACGTAAGTACTACATTTTGTCATTTGTTTTTCATCAGCACGGCCTACTTCGGTGCATAAAAGTGTAATAAAAAGGTTAATTTTATTAAAATTATTGAATATCAGAGAAACTATGGGGTTTAGACATAGGACATCCCCTATACAAATTGAAAAGAAAAAAAAAACCCACCGAATAGCGAAATAAAAAAAGGGTAGTCTCATTTGAAAAAAGTGAGTTTTATCATTTTTAAGTTTGCAAATTTTGACTTTTTTTTATGAATATCCTGTATAATTAAATTCAAATTGGTTATTATCAAAATGTCGGTCTTTACCATGACTAATATTATTGTTAAAAAAAACAATCGCTTCAAAAAAAACGAGGTCGCTACGATTTTTTAAAGTTGACCCTGTTTATGGATTATTTTTCGGAAAAAAAATTATAATTTGGCAACACTGTCACTAAATCAAAAAATAAATAGATGGTTATATGGAAGTTAAAAAATGGCATCGGAATACTGAAAAAGTTATAGGAGGTTCCATTTAAAAAAATGTTTGTTTTTGTTACAGCGCAAAAATGGGACACCCTGTATTATTGAAAATAATTTTACGACGTTGATCTTTTCAAACCAATAATATTATGTACCAAACTTTTTTTTCTATCTACTACAGGAAGTGCGTGAAGAATGCCGGACGCACTATTGGAGGACCCTGTATAACCTTAACCACTCATTCACTCATTCGTCAACGTACAGCCCAAACCCCTAGATCTAGAAACGTGAAATTTAGTATGTGTCTTCCTTTTATGATGTAAGTATTCATTAAGAAAGGATTTTTTGAAATTCAACCCCTACTGGGTTAAAACGGGGTGTCAAAGATTATATAAAAAAATTGTTTTTGTTCGCATTTAATTGAATCTTATCATACATACGATCATATTGACGTGGCTTACACCCAGAAGCCATGATCCATAAAACAAAGAAGATGCACTGAACTGTTGAGGTTTTTACAATAATATATGTACCGCCACTTGAACACAACTATTTCATGTTAACGCCCAAGAGTGCGTCATCGCACACTAGATATTTCGTTTGTTTATTTTCAACTAAACATAAACAATTAATTTTTTTAATATGTCTATTCGTTAGATAGACTCATGAACAATAAAATAAGATTAAATAAATATTAATAAATTTCCCAAGTTTCTTATATTTATTGAAATTGTAAACATGTGCGAAATTTGTCATTTTTACGTGTTTTTAAATATATGTAAAAATTCTAACAAAAATAATATAATTATTCTATTTAGGTAGAATGAAAGAAAGTCACGTCTTTTACCAAACTCATATGATAAAAATTAAAATAGAAATTTTATAACATTAAAAAAAATATTTTCATAATGTTTCGTTGACGCACTTCTGGGCGTAAATGGGTTAAAATAAAATAATGCGGCACCCTTATATATTATAAGATTTCTAAATCCTTTTACTACACTATATTATTATACAAACATGTATATATGGAATAGTCTTCGCGAGTTACCCGATTGTAAAAATATTACCCCACCCCCCTCGACTTTCTTCCAATTTTTTATACTTTTTATTTTCTGTTTGTTTCAAATGTTTTTAAAAGTACATTTAAAAAAAATTTAATCCTGTGAATGAAATAGAAAACAAAAAGTTTTAAAATAAAAAATAATCAGTTGTAATAATAGACTATTATTCCAAATTCTAAAAAAAATCTCACAGAATTAATACTCCGTAAAGTATATACTCCAGAGTACTTGCAAGCTAATCAATTTTATCCAATTTCTTTATAATACCAAAAAATGTTTAATATTTACTTAATATTATATTATTTGCAATACCCCTGGATTTTTTTTTGTATATTTAATATATTCATTATTATTTTATTGATAAAATTATAAAAAAAGCCAACATCAAGTTTCATTATTCAGGTTTTGAGCCGGTTTTAAAAGAATATTCACCAAATAACCAGAAACATAACTTTTAGGTAGGTACATAAATAGATTTCACGTTTTCAAAAACAACATTTACATCAATGAATTCATATACATACACTATTATGAATACAAATCGATATTTTAAATACACGTGCAAACACTTCCTTGATTGATCAATGCGCATTCGCGAATTTGTGGGTTGTTTAATACAAACGACTTTGATTATTGTTATTAAACGCAAATAAAATACGGGTTGCTAAAATTATAGGTAAATATTTAATAAAAATTAAATACAATACAAATGGGTTCTGGGTATAATATAAAATATATCAAAAATTAATTTATTATGTAAAGTGGAATGTGACGTTTATAAGAGTTCATATTTAGATCTTTTAAAGTTTTATGATTATAAAAAAAATCATTTAAATAACGACAGATATTTTATACAATAATTTCCCGCTTTTTTGAATAATTTAAATCTTGTTGAATATTAAATTACCATCACTTTTATTTTGCTGATTTTTCTGTACCATTATAGTATCAAAAAGGTTTATCTATATCTAAGACGGAATTTTCTGTAATTTTCATTAGATTTACGGCCATAAAACTGTTAATTATAAAACACCGCGTGTAAGAAAAACAGTATTCTATCGTTCATTCTTACAAAAATGTAATTTCTTGTATAAAATTTTATAAATTTTGTAAAAATGTAAATATACACATAGAATTTCGTTTTTTCAAATGAAATGCACTAGTACCTCGCAATAACGGCTACTCGCTTAACGGCGTTTCGTAATAACGGCGCGCTTGAATCTCCGTCTTTTTTTTCAGTTGTAAATCATGTACCTACATATTGATAAATATAAACATTATGCAAATTTTCTATTATATCCCTTTATTGTTAGTGTTATTGCACACTTAATATTTAATTATTAGTGCCTACATAGTTTTTACTTGCAGGCACTCGCGAGGCACAAAAAAGCCTTATAACTGCAAAAGTCCGGTTCCAATTACGCCGTTATTGCGAGATGCTACTGTACTTTCTTGTCAAACTAATCAGATTTAAATCCATTGATGTTTTCGAAATACCATTAAAAAAATTGTCACGTACAAAAAAAAAAAAAATAGTAGAAAATGGTTCGGGGTTCTCAAAATATAGATATCTGGTGAAAATATTTTTTAGGATAATCACAATAACTACCTTAAAAATAATGTATAAAATTTTGTAAAAATGTGTATTAGAATTTATAATTCATATTCTTTTATGATATTCGTTCATATGAAACGACCCGATATCGTTAATACTAACATTGCATCTGTTGATCTACAGTCGACCTTTATTTTATGTAAAAGGTGAATGTCAAAATACGTTACATAATGATTCACTGCTGCTATACATTATACATGCATGTTATTTTGATACTGGTATAGTGCAACATATTTGATTACAGTTATTAATACGCAATAATTATAAGATATGTGCAATACTATTTAAGGAAAATGAGAGGGGATGTTAGATTTATTTGTTTTGCCACTCCTTGAAACGTTAAAATAGTCTGATCCTCAATAATTGATAGGCGTTATGATGAAATTATTTTTATTGTAAAATACGTTTTATACAAAATAAGGAAAATATAAAAAAATGTATTTTTTCCTGTTAGCCTTTCCTCCTGCTAAAAAAAGTAGTTATTACTTATGCTAATGTTTAATTATGGTATAAAACATGTAGTTTTAAAATAAAAAATGTAAGGGTAGAGTCATACCCTGAGTTGCATTTCTTCGAAATTGTCTTATATTTACTTACATTTTCAATAAATACCCTTCTCTGAAGTTACGGGGCGTTTCGGAGAACGCCTCTTTAGTGGCATTCTAGCATATAAAATAAAAGTGTTTCGACTAGCGGACATTTTCAACATGCACTTGGAACCGAAAGTGACGTATATTTGGGGTAGGTATGTATATGATTTTATCATTTATGTTACTATAACAAATTTTCGTCGATAAATAATTCGTTTAATAATACACTATCACAATAGGTATATTTATATTAGACAGATGTTTTACTAATTACAACAACAAAATGCTGGCCGACACTGATTGTGAGTACTACTTGTTGCATAATGAATCCATTCAATAATATAAAATGAAACACAATGTCATACTTGTTCCGCTCTTCCCATGAATTCCGCTAGGTATTACAGTACCTTTATACTTGTTTCTCCGTCAAAAAAGTTATAGTTGCAACAATAATTTCATAGTTATTTCCAGTGGCGTATCTATATTCGTTGTTGAAGGTTCCAATAATACAAGGAAAATCTAGAGATACTTCAGAGTCTGGACAGTTCTGATCGATTTCTGGTTGATTGTAGTAGCCAAGTCTTGCTTAAATCCGTATTTTCTGATTAAATTAATCAATATCATTAAATATACTTCATATTATTACATTATTTATAAGTTTAAAATTTGAATTTTGTGAGAAAATAATCTTACACGGCTATGTCGCGCTGCAGAATCGCCAGTGTGCAAAAGGTCTTAATGTTTGCAATAATTTTTAAAAGTTTGTCGGTGTGCGTTTACGGGACATTCTGTGTATGATGTATTTTTAAAAACATTTTTTCTAAAAAACACTTAAAAATTGCTGTCCCCTACCCTTTTCATCAAAAGGATCCCTCAGTAAAATCTGAAAAAAACAATAATTTTGGCCAATATTATCTAGCGCGACCAATTAATATAAACTTATAACCATTGAACCATTGGTTTCAGATAAAAAATATTTCTCACAATGTAAAGCACAACTTTTGTTTTTACACATTTTACGAAATTTTCAATAATTTAAGTGGGGGCTGATGACACGGAACACTAATTGACTAATTGTGAATGTATAACTTGCACTTTTAAATATTTTATTTACAAAAAATGACTAGTCTCCTGGAGACTTGAATCCAAAGGCATTTAATTATGTATTTCTATTACAGTTACTTCGCCTCTGGTTACTTCAATACATTAGTATTTTTATAAAATTAACCCTATAGTATAACAACCTTAGATGAACTGCAGTCACGGTGGTTTTACAGTTACTTTGAAAGGATACTGTACAAATTGTAGAAGGAACTAGTTTGTTTATGTGTATTTTGCGCCGCATGCACTGCAATGAACTTATCTTGATGTTTTTTTTAATATCGAGTTACTCTAATTTTTTTTTAATTCCGTTATAAAATAAAAAGGATATTAACGTTTTCGTTACAGTAAGTGACATTTAACTATATAATTAATTGTTGTGTGATTGTTTGTTTGTGATTAAAACAAAATTTGGTGAACTGGTAATTCATGATATATACAGAATATGAATCTTTTAATTTAAGTACGCACTTATGTCCGTTATTATAAAGTATTTACTCTGGAGCAAAAACTAACCTAACTCTATCTGTAGGGTATTAAATATTAATAACAGCCCACTGACTGTTTTAATCAATTAGGTATATAGTTTATACGAATCGCGCAAGCGTGTTAAGTAGAAATCAATGATCTAAAAGCAATGGTGACAAGTGTACGAGTATGTATATTGCCGTGTAAAAGTCTTTGGACACCTGTGATTTTTAAGGTAAATATACAGATTTCAGTTAATAAAAATGCCCAAAATAGCGAAAAGAATAATTTTACTCGCATTTAAAATAGTAAAAAAAAAACAATTTATCGTTAGCTTATTCACCATTCATTACTATAATTTATTACCTCTACTCTAAAATCACTAGCAAAATAACAATTTGACACCTCTCAGATAGCGTAAGTTTAACTTTTGTTCTAAAAGAAATTCTTTATGATAACTTGAGATGAATATCTTATTAAGAATACTTGTTTTATTTACTTATTTTTAATAATTGCAGTATTGCTGATAATATGATATTTTTTAACAATGTAAAACATAGCATTAAAAGTTAATATATTTATTTATGATTTCACGCCCAAATTAAATAAAAATGTATTGTTAGGTATCAATTATTGAATGCAAAAAAAATATTATCAACTATGTAACTACAATTATTAAGTTATTTAAAAACAAATACAAAAAATATAATTATTGTTCATGAATATTTTTATGAAAAAATAAGATGTTATTAAATATTAGAGAGTTGCACTTATAATATAATTAAAAATACAAAACGGTGTTAACCAGTTACTAATTAGTTTGCAATTATATTTATGTAGTTATCGAATTCATAATTAACATTGAATGCCGTCCTTCGTTAATTTTATTCTATTAATGGTAAATAGTGAATACAAATTCAAATACCATCAATGTAAAAACATTTACTTCCTACCAGACTTCCTAAATAGTTAATTTTTATTTTTTCATAGAAAAAAAATCTTGTTAACGTTCTTTAAATATTAATATTCAACAGAAACATTAATAACTCTACATCACCTTTGTGGAATTAATTAATGATGGAACATCGTATATAAATGTGACTGTCAGTAGCGTACCTAGAGGTCGCTGCGCCTCCGTCGAAAAATAAAAAAAGCGCTCCTGGTGTAATTGAAGATGTCATTTTTTTACTCCTCATAAAGCTCTTCTACTCCATATTGGCGCCTCCTTAGACCGATTTTGCTAACCCTTAGTTACGTCACTGACGGTTGTAAAATGAAGAAGACAGAATCGGTGCAGTCAATAATCTCTATCTTTACTTTTTTACCACTTTATTAGACTCGTACGATACAGATCGCGCTGTCCAGTAGGTACTATATGTCTATGTATGAAATGTATTATTAATCCAACTATCCCCCATTGTTAAATACATTCAGATATAATAAACGAATTCTCGTTCTGTATCAATAATACTGTAAATTTTAATATTTACCATGTTTTCTATTTTTTTGGAACCCTTCTACAGCCGAGACCCGAGTGCCTTGAAAATGGTTATCTTGAAATTTTGAAAATAAAAGAATCAATCAAACATTGCAAAACATTATTTTAAAATTTTTAATCAACATGTTAAAAAAACTGTTTAATAGCCTTTTTTTTAGGAAATTTTCTCTTACAACATTTTTACTTTTTTATACATACATGAAATGTACTGTATAAATAAAGTATAGTGATCATGAAAAAATTCGAACTCGAGATTTTAACGGAATTACACGTTTTGAGGGTCCCTGAATCATATACAACCATTAACTCAATGACGTCTGTGTGTGTGTCTGTCTGTCTGTGTGTGTGTGTGTCTGTGAACGCTCTACAGCCAAAACTGTAATACTTACGAACGTGGAATTTTAAACTTAAGGTTCTTGTATACTCTAGATGTGCACCTCCTATTTTTGAAAACCATCACTAAACCGGAAACGGATGTTTACTGATGTTAATTTTTGAACTTTTCGAATTATTTTTGAAACGGTGCGCAGTAGAAAAAAATATTTTAGATTAAAGTTGTAGAAGGGACTTTTATCTATAATTTATGTTCTACTCATTTTCCCCCAAAAAATTTGTTTTTAGGAAATAATCGATTTTCTAACAAAAAATATTGTTTCGATTTATTTTTTAAACGGCAGGTATTAGAAAAAAATGTTTGAGATACAAGTTGTAGAGAATATTATTTTCTATAATTTATGTTCTGTTCTTTTTTTTGTATCTTATGAATTAACCAAAAAAAAATAATAATTTTAGTTTTAATGGTTTTAATTTAAAAATGATTTGAATAATACAAAAAAATCTAGTTATCTATGAAAATTTTAGCATTTATTATTAGAAGTGTCAAAATTGAAATCTAGCAAAATAAATACTTGTTAATACAATAATCACTAATCTTTATTGATTTCGTTTAATATTTAATGTCAATATTAAATAGAATGTATCAATTTCATTCACTGAAAATCATTTTGTAAGTAAAAAAATTTTAAAATCAAATATTAAATTATAAAAGTAATCACATATTAATACTTCGGTGTCATGATGTATAAAAAAGTCTCGTGCCTGCCAAGGCAGTTTATTTTATATCTTCATAGCATTTTTTAGTGTTAAACTATTCGAGTTTGAATGAAAAAGTATACTATACTTATACATACTGTAAATTTTGTTAATGTTTCCTATTCCTGTGTTCCCCCCCCCCCCTCATTTTGAGGTCCCATGTATACGTCCACTGCAACCCACCTATGACCGACTCTGCCCGTACCTAGTGAAAATTCATATAAATAAATAAAAAAAGCATGCAACATGCAACCAAATTTTTTTTTTAAATAAATAATTACTAAGCAATAAAGTAAATTTTTAAAAGCCTATATGTATAATGTACCTAATAAATGAATAAAAACTAAATTCAATTATATTATAATTTGAATAATATTCGTTTTCATAGACCAATAAAATTATAACTAAGTCAAGTGCGTAAATGTTGCAGGAAGGAGTAAGAAATATAGCAGCAGTAGCGCTAATGTAATATTTAATTGATACATTACTAGATAATAATGTATACAGCTAGATTATGCATATAGTTATCCACCTTCGACTAGTTCTAGAGACTCGTGAGTGGGGGGACCATCTTATAGACTATTTCAATACTATCTAGGGGTTTTGTGTAATTGTTGTTGTTGTTATTTGGGTCAATGTGGTGAGTTTCAAGATTGTTATAATTGATTGTTACAAGTGCTGATAACAGTGTGTGTTGGTAATACTGTGTTGTTAATTGTTATAATAAAAAAATGTAAGTAACGTTTATGTGTTTATGTATATAGGTACCGGTCCTATGTAAATTGTTGATTTTTTTATAAACCTATTAATAATTTTTTTTGAGAATAAATAAATCAAAATTTGGCTTATTTTAATTTATTATACAATAATGATAACTGTAATTTTTCTCAATTCTCCAAATTTATATTGTGAAATACTTTATAATTATTTTTTCTAGAAAAATAAAGTATTTAGTAGATAATTTGATTATCGATTAATAAATATGTCAATGCTTTTTTAGCTATACGTATTTGATTTCTTTTACATAAAAAGCTCTAAACTTACAATATGTAATGCATTTTTCAAAAAAATTGTCGAACCCCCGAATATTCCCATAAAGTTACAGCGGTAACACCACTCTCAAAAGAGGTACATGGAATATGGTGATTCTATATTTGGTTAAAATTGTCACAGGTCAATACCTAAATAAAATTATTTATAATAAATAATACTTGTTTATTTTTAGATAATAAAATTGCTGTTGAGTTTGAATAAGGGTATAAAATGTAAATACTGTATAATTGTAACATAAATATCAGTTGTATATAAAAAAATCATACTAAATGTTTACAATTACTGATATCAGATCACATGTATGCTGAATTTAATTTAAAAAATTGCAATCATCATTCGATGGGGGCGGGGCGTAGGTTTTCGAATATTTGATTGAAATATCAATAGTTTTCCCGGTATCCTATAATTTTGTTAATGGATGCATATGAATGGTTATATTTAATAAAATAATATTTATTATAGAAAATGAAAGGGAGTCCGTTATCAAAAGTTCAAAATATAGCAGCGTTTCGTCAATCACAAGAAATGGATAGAGGACCGAAAAATGTAAGTTTTTTTCTTATCTAGGTATATAGAATATCATTATTTATAAATATTTCAATATTTTGGAAGAGGAAGTAAAGAAAATTATAGTTTTATTATACTAATTTAGATACCTCATATTATGTATCTACATATGCATTATATATTAATACTCATATAATATTTTAGTTGTCTCCTTAATTTTACGTTTGGGTAATTATAAGTTATTATTACTACTGTATTTTATATACTATAATTTATTTCAATGTCATAATACTTGGTTAGAAATAATTGATTATTTTTGACTTTGAATAAAAGATGTGTACAAATAGTAACAAAAAATTGTTAGACACACAAACAACCTTCACTGCCCAAATAATTATCTAATAATAATATTTATTTCCATATTGTGAATCTATTGTTAGTCATTTACATTCCTTTGGGTACTACAGGTTTTTTTTAAATTATTTACATTTTCCTACCAGTGACATTTTCAAAATAAACATGTTTAATATATTTTAAGCAGCAATTTAAACTTTTATTTACCTATTTATTAACTGGTTGTTCCAAACAGTTTTTGTCTAATTATAAATGTCACATATCGATGTAGGTATACATACTTGTATATACATATTTACCCTTTAAATAAACCGGTAATGATGAGAAAAAAATATATTGCCGGTTTAATTTTCAAGCCTGAGAACTCAATTCCTTTGGTTTTCGGTTTTTAATGTTACCTGGTGTAAAAAAAAACTACGGCGAATAAATTCAAATTCACAAAACTACCTCGTTATTTCCAATAGCGGACTATTATGTACCATCCTCCGAAAAAATTGTAGACGCGATCAGTGGCGTATAACTTTTTGCGATGGAGGGGGGGGGGGATATGACAGTATTAAATTTCATAAAGTTATATTTTTCATTATGAAAATCATCTTTTATCCGGTGCAAAGTACAAAAATTCGACTCATGTGAGGGGATTTATCCCCTTAATCCCCTCCTATCTACGCCACTGGACGCAATTGAATGCCATTTTTTGTAGTCCTAATATCACTTTTTAATCCTCATCAAGCTCTTCTACCTCATTTTGGCACTTCCATGTATTTTAGACTGCCACTGGTTATTTCACGACACCAACTTTGTAGGATTACAAAGCATCCAATTATCACGCATAGTATGGTTTGGTATTTTTATAAATTTTATATGTAAAATTATGATTTGTATAAGATATTTCAACGATAAAGTAGATAAAAACTTTTAAATTCTTCCATGAAAATTTATCAGCAAACAGTTTATTTATTCCTGAAAAAGGCAAATTTTCTAAAATAAAAATTAACTAAATGTATTAAAAACTATAAATTGTTAATTGTAAGCTGTATAGATTTATAGATGAATGTTTTTTAAATTATAACCCATTGATAGGTCGTAAGAAAGATTAGATGAGTCGAGAACAATAATCAAATATTATTTATACTTATATAAAATTGTTTTTATAAAACTGCTGTAAATTATAAATTGAAAATAAAATGGCATATTTTTTTATAGAAAGATAAATCGGTGATGAAAGAGAGTTTAAACGATTGGTATGCTGGCCGAAGCGTATTCGTGACCGGTGGAAGCGGTTTCATGGGTAAAGTTCTACTGGAGAAGTTACTCAGGTGTCTCCCGGATTTACACAAGGTCTACGTACTCATTCGTAGTAAACGAGGTGCTACGCCTGCAACAAGATTACAGCAATTATTACAGTTACCTGTAAGATATTTATTTACATATATAATTATATCTATATTTACAGTAAAACCTGCGCGTAAACGTAGGTATATATTTTTTTATCTTTTTGTTTTCTCCCACCACTAGACCCTACAAGTTACATTATGTAACTGTTTAATAATTTTACACCTTTTCAAATGAAAATGTCACAATTAACAATTATAGGTTACTATTAATATAAATAAAGATTGCTTAGTTTCGTCCGGAATAAGTTTTTAACAGTTATCATTGAGTATGAGGGTCAAAGATAATATGAAAGAGTTTAGAGAGATTTTTTTGTATAAAATATACTGAAGCATAGTTAACATTTGATATAAATAATATATAAGATAAATGAAAAAATATATAAATACCTAATAAGGACTGGATAGGGCATGGGTGGATAAACTACAGCTCGCGGACCGCATTTTCTAATTTGACCCGTAACAAATCCATAGAGAGAAAATCATCATAAACTGTGTGATGATACTGACCAATCTTGACACATATTTGGAAAACTATTTGAATTTAATAAAAAAAGTATATAAATAGAAATAATTCCATGTATTTAGTATTTATATTTTTATTTTGCAGCTATGTATAATGTTTGCCCATCCTTGAGATAGGGTATCTATCAATAAATCCTAAATTATAACTATTAATAATTATAAGTCCAATCAAAAATTGGTCTTACGGGAAGTGGAAATCATTAGATTTTCATTGCTTTATAGGACTAATAATCACGAAACTTTAAGTAGAAACTTGTTAAACTTATAAGTACTCAAATACGTTATCGAATAAATCATTTCACAAAACATCTAAGAGATGTTTTTATAATATAAAGTATTCGTACAAAAATTAAAAAATAGTCGTGTTAGATATTTTTTCCTCCATTTTTATACTAAGTGAAATGTTATAATTTAAATATGTTAATTTTCATTTTTATAGGTTTTTGAAAAACTTCGAACAGAAGAACCGATAACTCTGCAGAAATTGGTGGCTGTTGAAGGAGATATAATGTCCGAGGGTCTAGGTTTGTCCCCCGCCTCTCTGGAGATGCTAGCACGTGATGTTAGCGTTGTGATACACGCTGCAGCATCGCTTAAACTCGAGGCGAACCTGCGGGACGCTCTGGACGCCAACACTCTGTCCACAGACCGCGTCATGAGCACATGTTTACAAATGCCGAATTTAGAGGTGAGATTTTAAAATGTAATGTATACAGTATACAGTCAATATATACACTCGACAAATTAATTAAGGGGACACCTAAAAAATAGCAAGTTTTCAAATGCTTGTAACTTGGTCAAAAATTAATTTTTTTCTAAACTTTTTTATTATTAAATTGAGCAAATTTACTCTACTTTATGATGGTCTAATTCGTTTCTCAACATCTTTTAATTTTTTAACTTTTTTATGTAATTATATAAATTAAAAATAAAACTGCATATTTTGACACTTGATGTAGAGTGCATCTATGTAGAAAATGAAATTTTGAAATAACCTTTTTGTAGAGAATTTTAATACCTTCAAATTTATTATGGTGCGAAAAAAATGTGACAAAAATTCGCAAAAGTATTACAGTTTTAGTGAAAATCAGGAAAAAATAATTCAAATGAATATAGCCGGAGTAATTTTGGTGGTACAGAAAATAAATAAAAATAAAAATGAAGCTCAAAGTATCACCTTTCAGATTATGCAATGTAATGAAAGATTTTTTTATGAATTACAAAAAATATTCAAACTTTAAACAGAATAGAAAATATGAGTAATTAGACAGTAAAATTAAAACAAAGAATACATACCCAAAACATTACATTTTAGGTGGCCCGAGCTAGAGGTCTCATTAACAATACATGTTCTTTATAATTCATTTTTATTTTTTTAAATAGGACCATATTACGCGAAGATATTCAACTTTGATGTCTCAACATCAGAAAACCCAAAAAAAAAATACAAATTGCAAAAATTTTAAATTTTTTTGTAAAATAAAGCAGGTCATGGAATGTTTACGAAGTCAAAAAATACTTATTTTTACTAAATATTTATTTTTACATGCACAAATGAATGTATACAGTAAGCACACATATTTAGGTACAATTTTAAAACCATATGGATCATTTTGGGTTATTATTTCAGTAAAATAATGCATTTTTTGACTTCTTAAAATTTTTCATAAGCTGCTTTATTTCGAGAAAAATTTCAATAAATTCCAATTTGTAATTTTTTTGGGTTTTCTGATGTTGAGACATCAAAGTTGAATATCTTCGCGTAATATGGTCCTATTTAAAAAAATAAAAATGAATTATAAAGAACATGTATTGTTAATGAGACCTCTAGCTCGGGCCACCTAAAATGTAATGTTTATGGTATGTATTCTTTGTTTTAATTTTACTGTCTAATTACTCATATTTTCTATTCTGTTTAAAGTTTGAATATTTTTTGTAATTCATAAAAAAATCTTTCATTACATTGCATAATCTGAAAGGTGATACTTTGAGCTTCATTTTTATTTTTATTTATTTTCTGTACCACCAAAATTACTCCGGCTATATTCATTTGAATTATTTTTTCCTGATTTTCACTAAAACTGTAATACTTTTGCGAATTTTTGTCACATTTTTTTCGCACCATAATAAATTTGAAGGTATTAAAATTCTCTACAAAAAGGTTATTTCAAAATTTCATTTTCTACATAGATGCACTCTACATCAAGTGTCAAAATATGCAGTTTTTTTTTTAATTTATATAATTACATAAAAAAGTTAAAAAATTAAAAGATGTTGAGGAACGAATTAGACCATCATAAAGTAGAGTAAATTTGCTCAATTTAATAATAAAAAAGTTTAGAAAAAAATTAATTTTTGACCAAGTTACAAGCATTGCTATTTTTCAGGTGTCCCCTTAATTAATTTGTCGAGTGTATGTAAGTAGTTATAGAAAATAGATGTAAAACAATAATACAACTACGGGAAAAGTTTACACGTAGAAAAATCTAAAGCAGTGACGTTGTTGCTAAGGAGGGGTGGCACCTAGGTGGAGATTAAGGGTATCGCCCCTCTCCCACAAAAAATGTTACTTTTTGCATATTTAACGACCAAAATAAAATCAGTGGTATTTATTTTTTGTGCATGATATTGTAAAATTAATGATACCTATACCATGCAGTATAAAATTAAATTGAATACCTTATGTATACAGGAAATCCCGTAAAGATACAGACAAACTCTCAGGATTTGTCGAGGACATTATAACAATGTCTTTTAATAAACCCATATCTGCAAACGGGTCGTTTCAGCTCTAGACAATGGACTCCAGACTCCAGACAAATACAATGAGTTTTGCATTTTGATTGAAGTTATTCGTAACTTGAGGAATTGATAGTAAAGGAAATTATAGAAATATATAGTGCTGATCAAAAACTTACGACCACTAAAATCCATAATTTCCGCTCCAGGGGAAATCGAAACATTTTATATTTAATATATGATTTTATGTTTTTATTTAATACTAAAAAGTATAAGTGTAAAGTATTAAAAATGTTCGCGTGTACAAAGTGCATAGAATGAAATTTTTAGTGTAATTATAGTATATATAATCCTAAAAGGGTATTTGAAATTATTATTAATAAAGACTAAATTGTTGTAAATAGTATAAGTAGTATATATTACTATAATTTACAACCAAGTATTTATTTACGTGAAAAAAGTCAGTATTTTATTAATAAACTTTATTTAAAAATATAATTTTATCCTGTTTGTCATGTGATCAAAAACGTGTCTAGCAAAACTGACACTGGTATGACGTCGGAATACATTAAAAATTTCACAATACTCGATTCTTATTGGTTGCGTTTTAGCGGAAATTTTTTCATATGAATGGAAAATATTATTTTCAGCGTTTTTTCGGTATTATTTTGAAAAAAAATACTAAGGAAGTATCTATTATACACAGAATACACACTCGCATTAATAGTCAGATTCCCTATTATAATTATATAAAATAAAATATTGCCACCAATTATTTGTTAGTAAATCGCGACGCGACTATAACATGTTTAACTCTGGTAATGTATGTATATTGTCTTTTACATAAAGTAAAAAAATTAAAAGTACTCTTATTAATTTGTCCATAACTGTATATGCGTTAAAAACTACAATGGTTTATACTATAGAATCATAATTAATAAAAATAATCCCATCTAAGGAAGTACGATCATGAATAAATTAATAATCACTGCCAAATAAGTAATTTAAGAAACACGTTTGAGCTAAAATCATTGACTAAAAGAAAATGCAAAGACAAGTAACTTTTTGTGTTTGTACGTCATTCTATTAATTTTGCGTATGTACGTCATTCTTAAATTTTGCATATTTAATTCGAATATTTTAATAAGGAAGTGCTATAATCCTATTTTAAAAGATACCATACTCGTTATACATACAAATATCGTTGCCAATCGACTTAAAAATGTTAAACGTTCGAAGGTATAAACAGCTTTTTTTTTATAAAACTACCTTGAATTTGACTTATTTTGATGTTATTAATAGTTATAGATTTTTGAGAGTTACGTAATTTAAAAATATTAAGACAAGGAAATTAAAAGATTTTACGTGATAAAATACTCGTTTTTGTATAAGCAAGATATAATTCATTTCAGTGTTTTATTGCTTATTCTTAGAACCAATTACAATATTGAATATTGGCGCGAACATTTTCGAAACTGGAGAGGGGTGACGAAATTGTTTTGAACAAATATTTTTTTTATTTCCAAGTAAAAACTATTATTAATTATTTTATATAATATTACTTTATATAATATTTCAGATACACTACATTTTTTAAATAAAACAAATATCACAAAATGATACTAGTCGAAATATATTATTACTTCAGTTAAAAAAAAAAGTAAATTTAGTTCATATTTTATACAGAAATCGATAGGTATAAGGTGGTATTTTACTACAGAAAAAAGTGTTTCAGTTACACCTATTGTGTGGGTCTAATAATTATAATAGATATTATTGTAAATTAAAAGTGGGAGATTTTTCCTTTTTCTTTAAATATCATGATAACTGTTAAATTTACACAGGCATAAATAATTTATACAAAATAATATTTTGCATACTTTTAAGTAAACCGACAACCAATAAATCAGAAAATTGGTTTCCATTATTGACTTTCGCATTAATCTCAACTTTTAAGATTTCATTCCTTTTCATTTAGGTAATTTACTGACATTTTTATTTCAATCAATTTTATTTTTTAACTTCTAGTTTTCTTAAGATAAATTAAGTTATTAGGTAACTGTTGTGTTTTGTTCCAGGCCGTTGTTCATTTATCTACGGCGTTCTGTCACTGTGACATGGACGTGATGGAGGAACGCGCTTACCCACCACCTCACGACTACAGAGATATTCAGAAAATGTTGAACATTTTCGATAACGATGATATGGAAGTTATTACACCTAAGTAAGTGAAGACATATTTTTAATAATTAATTTAGTTTGTACTTACTATTGAAAGCCATACAGTCATATACATACATTAGTAAATTAACAATACGATATGCATTATTAATTAGGGTAAATATGAATAAATGTTGATTAAAAACTTAACTTTAAAACTTGAAAATTTTAATAAATAGGTAAAGGCTCTAGCCCATTAAGATGGTAAATATCCCCCCTCAACGGATTTGGCTGAAATTAGGTACACTTATTTGTCATTATAAAAAAATAATTTCTCCCGAGTTACAAGACCTGAAACGCTCTCTGTTGTCCATAACCTCAAAAAATGTGTTTTTTCTTTAATATTTTTTTTCTCTGCGAGTTTTTAACCGAATTACTTGAAATTTGGACTGGTAATACATTTTATAAAAATGAATGACCACATATTTTTAAAATTATATTTGGCGCGAAATTTGAATTTTTATAGCAATAATAAAATTTAAAAGGGCCATATCTCGGCTCTCAGGGCCCATGTAGGCTAGATACTGCAATTACATGTGTATCTTATCAAAAACTAACATCCTGATTTTTTTCATAATTTTTGATTTGGTGCGCCGTCCTCAAAAATTCAAAAAACCGTATTTTTCTGATTTTTTAGTTTTTAATTAATGTGATAAAATTATAAATTAAATATGTATAATAATATTTTCTCAAGGAAGGCTTGCTCATAAAATGACCAAAAAAAATTATTGCCTCAAAAAAATTTCAAAAATCTCAAAAAAAGGTTTTCATCAATTAAATAAGCATTTAAATAAATATGAGTTAATCGTCCAGTTTAAAGTTCTGTTTTTATATGTATATATAAGGTTGGGCTAATTTTCTAACTGACCTCGACTACCCCCCCCCCCCAAAGTACTCTCAATTCTAAGAAAAAACGTCCATGGAACTATACCTCTACATTTAACTTTAATTCGCCGCATTTTTGATTGAAAATTTTATGTTTGAATCCCTTGAATTCAATATGTATACAAACATGTTAATATACATGAAAAGTTACAATTTTGCATTGATTTTTTTAGCAAAACAGCAACCCAATGGTTCTTGGGTACGAGGATTCCGAATTTGACATCCATTTTTTTATTTTATTCTTGAGCGTCACCTGGTAGCCCAAGCAATAGACTGAAAAAGAGGTCAAACTAAGGAAAAAAATACACCAAACTGAATTTTGGTGGAGACTTTTATTTTGATATTCTAAGAATAAACTAAAAAATAGCCCTAATTTTGGCAATGGGTTTTCGTTTTTAAGGGGTAAATGGGGCAAATTATATTTTAAAATATTAATATTTTAACCAATGAAAATCGTTTCTTACCCCTCAATATTACCGACTTTCATTGGTTAAAAAAGTAATATTTAAAAAAATTATGGTTGATCATTATTTTTTAGAACTTCAAGAACAATTTGAGGCCAATCAGGATTTTAACAAAAATTATTAATTTTTAAAATAATTTCTCCGAAATAGCATCTTTACGTCTTTTAAACCCTCGAGAAAGAGTATTCCATATACAAATTCTGTATTTGTGGTACCAATCGATTCGTTTATCGTGATAGTGTCTCCAACAAATATCAATCATAAAAACACCCCGTCATCGATTTTGTGAAAAATTGAAAAAATGTTTGGAAACGTGGTTTTCATCCTTCAACATCTATTTTAAGGGAGTCGCACCACTTTTCACCAGACCGAGTTATTCTTTTCGAATTATACGCCCAAAAATCTATAATAATCAACCATAAAATTGCTTGCCCCTATAAATTCGGATTTTTCACTGCGCTCTTAATTATAAATATCTTATTTGTGTAGAATTTTATAAGCTACAATTTTCTTCATAACTATGTTCCTTGAAAAATTGGTAATTTTTGAGATATTTGCAAATAAAATATAATTTGCCCCATTTACCCCTTAAAAACGAAAACCCATTGCCAAAATTAGGGCTATTTTTTAGTTTATTCTTAGAATATCAAAATAAAAGTCTCCACCAAAATTCAGTTTGGTGTATTTTTTTCCTTAGTTTGACCTCTTTTTCAGTCTATTGCTTGGGCTACCAGGTGACGCTCAAGAATAAAATAAAAAAATGGATGTCAAATTCGGAATCCTCGTACCCAAGAACCATTGGGTTGCTGTTTTGCTAAAAAAATCAATGCAAAATTGTAACTTTTCATGTATATTAACATGTTTGTATACATATTGAATTCAAGGGAATCAAACATAAAATTTTCTATCAAAAATGCGGCGAACTAAAGTTAAATGTAGAGGTATAGTTCCATGGACGTTTTTTCTTAGAATTGAGAGTACTATAGGGGGGGGGGTAGTCGAAGTCAGTTAGAAAATTAGCCTAACCTTATATATACAAATAAAAACAGAACTTTAAACTGGACGATTAACTCATATTTATTTAAATGCTTATTTAATTGATGAAAACCTTTTTTTGAGATTTTTGAATTTTTTTTGAGGCAATAATTTTTTTTGGTCATTTTATGAGCAAGCCATTCTTGAGAAAATATTATTATACAGATTTTATTTATAATTTTATCACATTAATTAAAAACTAAAAAATCAGAAAAATACGGTTTTTTGAATTTTTGAGGACGGCGCACCAAATCAAAAATTATGAAAAAAATCAGGATGTTAGTTTTTGATAAGATACACATGTAATTGCAGTATCTAGCCTACATGGGCCCTGAGAGCCGAGATATGGCCCTTTTAAATTTTATTATTGCTATAAAAATTCAAATTTCGCGCCAAAAATAATTTTAAAAATATGTGGTCATTCATCTTTATAAAATGTATTACCAGTCCAAATTTCAAGTAATTCGGTTAAAAACTCGCAGAGAAAAAAAATATTAAAGAAAAAACACATTTTTTGAGGTTATGGACAACAGAGAGCGTTTCAGGTCTTGTAACTCGGGAGAAATTATTTTTTTATAATGACAAATAAGTGTACCTAATTTCAGCCAAATCCGTTGAGGGGGGATTTTTACCATCTTAATGGGCTAGAGCCTTTATTAGTGTAAAA
The DNA here is from genome assembly GCA_949319165.1 of Sialis lutaria. Taxonomy (NCBI): domain Eukaryota; kingdom Metazoa; phylum Arthropoda; class Insecta; order Megaloptera; family Sialidae; genus Sialis; species Sialis lutaria. The sequence continues at coordinate 22,837,232 of OX439231.1, read as the reverse complement.
TAGAAACACTAAGATAAAATACTATCAATATAATGTTATGCTAGAATGGATATGATAAAACAACTAACAAATAACCTTACATTAAAAACAGTTATTACAAGTTGTTGCAGTAATATAGGTTTGATGACCTGAGAGCAATTGAAAGATGTTGAAAAAAATAAAATAACGTTCAGGCTGATGGAAAACCTCTCTGTAATATGATTTGTTTTGAAATATCTCGTTCAACTTGACAATGTTAGCTCAAGGCAATCATCCCGCGTTGTGTCTAGTCTAGTCTATGGACGTTTTTACCTAATACATATTTGTGATTCGTGACCTAACACTTTCAACACCTAATGATTACCTTTATTAATATGTACCTATATTTTACGTAAGTACAAGTACAAGGATATTATAGTAATTTCATTTATTTGTTATTTACGACTTTTGTGGTCAGTGGTCGGAACCGTACTAATATCTTGTTTACATGGAACGAGTACTCCGCTGAGCCAGTAAGCTCGGCCGAGTGCTCGTCCCATGTAAACACAAAGTACAGTATACTCGGCCGAGTGAAATGAACCAGCGAATGAATAGAAACTGGTGCTCGGCCGAGCAGCATAACGAGTACCTCGGCCGAGTACTCGTCCCATGTAAACAAGGGTTTACATTTACATACGTCCGAGGCGTAAAAAAGTAATACATGATTTTATAATGGGCGAGTCGGGGAAAGCGTTGTTTTTTTAGTCAACGACTAAATTGAGAGGCCCCAGTCATTATGAGGCTCTCAGCTAGCGTCTCATGTGCCGGTTCATAAGTACGGATTTTTTTATATAGCTTTTGTGGTCAATTTATATTTTATTTAAAAAAATGTAATCACTAAATAATAATAGATGTTATTTTTAAATATATCATTATTATTTCTCGTAAAAAGTTTAAGGAGATACATTATACCTATATAGCTAAAATAATCTACAAGATATTTTAATATATGAAATAAATACTAATAAATTATAACTATTTATTAGTGAAAAAATCTATTATTATTTTATTTTATTTAAATACTTATCTAGTATTTTTTTTCTTAAATTATTTCTTATGTTTGGCACTTTTGTGTAAAAGAATGATGCTAAATTTACTATTTTATAATGAATCACACGTTTAAATTTTTATATTGATGCAATACCATGCATTATGGTTTTATTGTAGCTATAAAAATTTATTATGATAATGATTATGAATAGTAAGTACTGTATGGTAGCAAAATTCTATTGTAATAGTGTTATATCTTCAAACACTTTATTTATTCAAAAATACAATAATTACTGATATAATACTTCAGTGCGTAAAATACATGACATTGTTTTCATATCTCGCGCCTACTAGTTGTTTTCTAGCCTTTTGCTTGCCGTTGCCCCGCTACACCGACTCGACATTGGCGCATGGACATAGGAATATAGGGACAGAGCATAAACTAGCTTTATAGGCGAGGGGGGTGATGCCGAATTGCGGAGGGGGACTGATTGATTACTATGGTTATTTTGGTCCCGAGATTTGATTGGTTACACTTGTGCGACGTTCAGTACCGCTAAATTTAAAAAATAATTATTGATAAATTCGATTTTTTAAAGATAAATAACAACTATTCCTAACTTTATAGAAAAAAACTGTAACAATAATTCATTCTACCATTATTGTATCTTAAATAAATAAAAATAATTGCATAGTATACTTTTTAACAGATTTAATTTATTAAAAAAATTAAATTATATTTGTTTAACATAATTATACATTTCACGTAATAAATATTTTATTAACAAGAGCAACAGATATTTTTAAAAGATAAATAACAATAATAAAAAAATTTAATACCTAACCGTGAAATGAAATCTTTACATTATTTTCTCTATTTATTATTTTCTTCCAGTTTTGATTGTCTGATCTGTTTTCACATAAAGGTACACAGCACTGCACCATTTTTGGGTGTAACCACTCCTAATTCATTTGAATTGTAAGGAAAATAATGAGTTGCTAATTACACAAAAAAGTTATTTGACATATGGACATAATATAATATTCAGTAACATTTGAATTCTATAGCATAGTAACCACATAGTAACCAATCAAAATTGAGGACCAACTACTTCGTCTCCCTCCCCTTTCAGGCTTCCACCCCGCAGCGTTATGCTCCGTCCCTATATTCCTATGTCTATGCATTGGCGTCGGTATATAACACTCCTTTACCTCTATTTTTTTTTTGATGATGCAGTGACGTAGTTCTTCAAGTATGAGGGCGGTTTGCTGATTCTGGAAGAACTTCTGGGTTCCGGCACTCCTTGTTCTTGATGTTCGATTGGACCTGGTTTGTTCCCTCCATACTTATCTGGCCCTGTTGCTGCTTCGGTCTCGTATAGATCTTCTGGTCCCATTTGCTCCCCGGACGTTTCGATGCTTCGGTTTACTTCTGACTCCGAATCTGTTAGTGATTCTGATTGTTGCGTTAGTGGATTTCCACCGCTACCAAATCTTCTGTTGTGGAACTGGTCGATGTGTCTTTTTTTTACTGTTCCATCCGGTGCTCTGATTAGGACGTTTCTTGGTCCGCAAACTTCTTCAATGCTTCCTGGAAGCCATTTAGCTCCCTTCCCATAATTTCTATACAGTACTTCATCGTCTTCTTTCGGCGGAACCCTATGTGCTATTCCTTCTTCTCGATTGCCTTCTTTGTCGGACCATTGGAATGCATCCGGATGTAATTTATCCAAAAGAGTACTTAATTTCCTCCCCATTAGTAATTCTGCTGGCGAACGTCCTGTTGTCGCGCAAGGTGTCGATCGTAAAGCCAACAAGATATTTGGTAGTTCGGCTTGCCAGCAGTTTGACGGAAACTTCTTCAAGTTTCTTTTAAGTGTTTGTACCATTCGTTCGGCTAGACCGTTAGTTGCCGGGTGGAATGGTGCTGACTGAATGAACTTCACTCCGTTTTTCTGTAGGTATTTTCTAACGTCTTCAGCTGTAAAGCCCGTTCCATTGTCGGACACCACTACGTCCGGTATACCATGCATGGAGAAAGTGTCCCGGAGGTGTTTGATCACGGTAGCTGCGTTGAAAGAGCCATTTGTCTCCCTTATCTCCGGCCATTTGGAGTAGGCGTCGACAATTATTAAAAACGAGTGGCCTTGTATTAGCCCAGCGAAGTCCATGTGTACGCGGGACCAAGGCTTATTTGGTGTCGGCCACGCCCAAACTCTCGATCTGCTCGGCTCGTTTCTGACTTCTATGCAGCTTGTACAATTCGCGATCATTTCTTCTATTTCTGCATCCAGTCTAGGCCACCATACGTAACTGCGCGCGACCGCCTTCGTTCTGGTTATTCCTTGATGTACTTTGTGGAGCAACTTCATGACCTGCGTCCGTAGCTTTTCTGGGACAATGACTCGGTTACCCCACAGTACACATCCTCGATGCACCGACAAGGCGTCTTGTCTACTTTTGAATGGTGAATATTTTGCTTCGTCTGGAAGCGTATCGATCGTTCCATGTAACACTGCTCTCTTTACTCTGGATAGTGTGCCTTCTTTGTTAGTTTCCGACTCTATCTTAGCTGCCGTCAGCGGCGAATTATCCGGTGCTTCTTCTAGTAGAAAAACGCCAGCCGGTTCTGGAACTGCCCATTCCTCACACGGCAGTGGGAATCTACTACACGCATCTGCGTTTTGATGTTTCTTCCCTTCTCTGTAAATCAGCTCGTAGTTGTATGAGCTGAGCAGTAGGGCCCACCTCAACATTCTCGGAGATACTGTTTCCGGTATGATTTTTCCTTCTCGCAGGATTCCTAGCAACGGTTTGTGATCCGTTATTATTGTTATTGCACGTCCCCAAACGTACCTATGGAATTTCTTCAGCCCGAAAATGATGGAAAGCGCTTCCTTGTCCAACTGCGCGTAGTTCCTCTCTGCGGTGTGCAGTGTGCGGGATCCAAAAGCAATTGGAGCTTCTGTTCCGTCTGGCAGTTGGTGCGAGAGTACTGCGCCGACACCATAAGGTGAAGCATCACATGCCAATATTAGTGGTAACGATGAGTCAAAATGAGTCAAAACCCGATCCGATGTCAACAGTGTTTTTGCTTCTCGGAATGCTTCGTCCTGCTCTTTCCCCCAATTCCACGCTTCTTGTTTTCTCAATAGAGTGTACAGTGGACTAGCTACTGACGCCTTGTTTGGAATGAATCTTTCGTAGAAGTTGAGTAACCCCAGAAATGCTTCGAGGTCTGATTTGTTGCTTGGCACTTTTGCTTCCTTTATTGTTTTTACTTTTTCGTTTGTCGGGTGTACTCCTTGCGCATCGATCCGAAAACCCAAGTATTCTACCGACCGCATTGCGAATTCGCACTTCATTTCTTTAATCCGCAATCCTACTTCTTGGAGACGCTGTAAAACCATTCTTACTCGCCTCCAGTGTTCTTCCTCAGTACTACCCGTGATTAAAATATCGTCGAGATATACCACAGACCCGGGAATTCCAGCCAGCAATGATTCCATTAATCTCTGGAAACACCCAGGTGCCGACGATACTCCGAAAGATAACCTTTTAACCTTAAACAGCCCTTTTCTTGTATTTAGTGTTAAGATTTTTCCCGATTCGTCGTCGACCCGCACTTGTGTATATGCTCTGTCGAGATCCAGCTTTGTAAATAGTTTACCGCCTGCTAGAATCGTTGTGACTTCTGTGAACGTGGGTAGCGGATAGATGTCCGATTTTATGGCTGTGTTGACTGTGCCTTTGTAGTCGCCACAAATTCGTATGTCACCATTTCGTTTCACCACCGGTACAATCGGTGTGGCCCACTCTGAGTGTCTGACTGCTTCTAGTACCCCGTCATTTACCATTTTATCTAGTGCCGCCTCCACTCTTTCTTGTAATGCCAACGGTACGGTTCTGTACCTCCTGAAGATTGGTTTTGCCTCTGTATCGAGAGTAATGTGTACTGGTTCACCCGTATATTGGCCCAGCTCTTCTCGAAATACTTCTGCGCAGTCTTGCAGCTGTGCATGAACTGCTGTCGCTCGAATTGAATTTGTATTTTCCAGCCTAATGTCAAACGCTTCGAACCAATTTTTTCCCAGTAACGCCGGTCCGTTACCTGCCAAAATTACAAGTGGTAATCTAATTGACTTTCCTGGCCTCTTCACCTGAATCCAACACTCTCCCTTGATGTTAAGTCTCTCCTTTGACCAAGTTTGAAGTGATAAGTTTCCTCTATGCAGCTTCTTTCCCTCTGGCCACATTTCATCGAACATTTTGCTGCTAATCAGCGAATGCTCTGCTCCCGAGTCAATTTCCATTTTGAATGAACGCCCATCTTCTAATTCTACAATTTGGTTCCAATCCGACGTTCTTTGACCTTTACTACTTATATTAAATAAATAACTTGCGTACGATTGCTGATCCTCACTCTTTGACTCTTCCGTCAAGTGACAATTTTTTGTATTTGTTGTCTTCCTATTTTCAGTCCTTTCTACTTTTTGTTTCTCTTCCTCGCGTTTCTTTCCGAAACAAACCTTTTCTAAATGTCCTGTCTTTTCACAAAAATTGCAAATCGTGTTAATATGCTTACATAATGTCGGTGAATGTTCGCCACCACATCTGAAACATTTTCTTTCACTGTTTTTCTTAACCGGTTGTGACACTATTTTATACACTTCCGAACTCGTGGATCCTCGAAGTTCCGCAAGATTTTTTGTCGCTGATTCTGCCGCTATCGCCACGGAATAGACTTTCTCGTAGGTTAGATCTTTTTCCGCCAGTAGTCGTTGTTGTAATTTTTCGTCGTGCATACCGCAGATTAGTCTGTCGACTAACATCTCTTCTAGGTTAGTAAACTCACAATGTTCACTCAGCCTACGTAACTCCGCAATATATTCTGTCAGTTGTTCGTTTGCTTGTTGGTTCCGTCTGTTGAACTTGAAGCGTTGTACGTATTTACTTGGTTTTGGATTGTAATGATCCGATAAAAACTTTACCGCCTCCGTGTATGTAAGCTCTTTGGGCTTCCTTGGCGTTGCTAGCGAACGCAGCATACTATACGTTGTTTTCCCGCCTGCCGAGAACAGTATAGCTTTCTTTCTAGCTTCATCCGTTATGCCATTAGCTTCGAAATAAAACTCGAGTTGTTCGAGGTAAATCTCCCACGATGCTCCCGATTCTGGTATAAATTCCACCACTGTTCCTATTGTTCCGACGAATTTTGTTGTTTCCGTCATTTTTATTACTCCAACTATCCTCGTCGCCAACTGTTATATCTTCAAACACTTTATTTATTAAAAAATACAATAATTACTGATATAATACTTCAGTGCGTAAAATGCATGACATTGTTTTCATATCTCGCGCCTACTAGTTGTTTTCTAGCCTTTTGCTTGCCGTTGCCCCGCTACACCGACTCGACATTGGCGTCGGTATATAACAAATAGGAAATACATACCACAATTATGTTCATTTGTAAAAAAAAGTATAATAAAAAGCATAATAATAACTTGTTTAATATATGATAATAAATACTAAACCGTGTGTAGAAAGTTTCAAGTTCAATATCATAGTTGATTTATAATTTATAATACAACTGAACAACTCATACCGTATTTTATTACATAGTAACAGTTTTGATTATACAATTGTTAATATAAGTAAGTGAAGAAATTGCCTATCTTTTTAAATTACGAAAGAAATGCATATTTATTACTAATTGTAAGCAGAATATTTATATTATACACATACATACATACATATATTGCGTCTGTTGTTATGATTTGCAACTAACTGTTATTTTACGCCCAAGTACCGAATTTTATTTTTAATATGTAATAGACACATACTACATACATATTTACATTTTTATTAATTGCAGAATAATATTTCCGCATGTGAATTGCTACACATACACAAAACGTTTAGCAGAAGGAGTCGTACAGGAATATAGCTCCAGATTACCTGTGGTTATAGTCAGACCTTCAGTTGGTAAGTGTTTTTTTTACAAATAATACGTATTTAGTTATTTTTATTAATATAATTAAACGAAAAAATAGTTCCTACTTTGATACGAATTTGACGATTACAAAACGATTGATGTCTCTTTCTAAAAATAATGTGCTTAACGTAAATAACAGAGCTTGAAAAATGATACTAATATTAATATTAATTAAATATTAGTGTACTTTTTAATTTTTAATTTATTGCACATTTTTACGTAAGTTATATATAATTATGCCGCCAATAAGTGGAAATATGTATAACGTACCGTTTAATAGACAAATAAATTAATTTAGTAATTTTTATTGGATCATTCCATTGTAAGGAAACATATTTGCTATATCCTTCTAACATTTTAATGAACATTTTGATTTTATCATTTATTTGCAATTGACCAATATGTAAGATTGAGTATAATTTTACTAATTTTGAGATACTTGTGTATTATCTTACATCGAAACACAAACAATAATATAAATAAATATACCGTATTAGCCGGAATATAACGCGACCCCGAATTTAAGGTGACTCCGAAATTTTCATAAAGATATTTAGAAAAAAAATAATAGTAGGAATTGCTCGGACGTTTAGTCGCGTTTCAACCTCCGTAGGAGAATGTCCTTGTTTATATTAGGTACATTACTTAAACCCCGAATTTAGCGCGAGTCGAATTTTTAACGGAAAATAAATGGTCGAAAAATGTCGCGTTATATTCGGCCTAATACGGTATATACAAATATTTTCATAAAAAATTATCAAACAATCTTTTATTTGCATTTTTTTTGTAATTTTTTATCGGTAAGTTCGAGAATGAAGCCCTTGACAAGGCTATAACGTAACATACTGATGTTAAGCGGTTTACATTTTGATTCAATTGTCTTATATGTCCAAGACACTATGGTTATTTCTTCAGAATTTTGATCATTAAAAAAATATCATAGTATACATGTATGCAATTATATAATTGATATTTCAAAAAATTCAATGGCATTTGGTTTTTATCAAATTAATTCAATATTAAAGTTAACAAAACAAAATGTTATACGACTATATAAAATCATTTTTATAATAATAAAATGATAGCTGACAAAAAAATCTTTACTAAAAACTCAAGGCGATAAAAAAATAAATTCTAAAAACTCCTCTGACCAACTACGTCAAATTTTATTAAATTCGACTGAACTGCTAAAAAGATATTAAACTTTAAAATCAGTAATGACCTTATTATGTTCCCAAATCATATCGCGAACTCCCGCGACTAGATTTTCTACGGGCCTCCTGCCAGAAAAATAAAAAAATCCTTACTAATTGTTTTCAAATTACCTTTTTTTTCTTATTATATTAAAAAAATACCAGATGCAATTGAATAACTTTATTTTGGTTTTTTACTTTTCTTTAAATCTTCGCCACTGTTGTCTTTTTGGACAATGACAAAAAAAAATTTTGAATTGCCACTCCGGGCCCCTTAGCCCCGAGCCTCCACGCTAGAGCCTTGTCAGGCATTGACAATGTACTATCATTAAAATCTATTTACCTATTACAGTAATTCCAGCTTTAAGAGAACCTATCGCCGGTTGGGTTGACTCTCTCAACGGCCCTGTAGGTATCCTAGTCGCCGGTGGCAAGGGTGTACTTAGGTCCATGCTGGGCAACTCTGACTACAACGCGGAAGTCATACCTGTTGACATCGCCATTAATGGCATCATCTCAATTGCTAAATGTCGCGCCACGCAAAAGTAAGTATTAGTATGGTCAATGGTTACATAACAGTTTTATTTTTTTTCAATCGTAAATATGAGAAAGTACTGAAATCACAAGAAAATGATGTGCTGCATTAGGGTCAGTGTATAATAGTTTATAATGTGTATGTTTTTATATTTATATACAGATTTTATATGGTACGAGATTTTAATATTAGTTTGTAGTTAAGAATACATTAGGTAATTATCTGAATTGATTTAGCATAGAAAAATTAACATAAAAAATTAAATTCACTTTTTGTTGTTGTTTTCAATTTTCGTTACCAAACCAATTAGTAAAATGAGTAGGTATATTCAGAACTTTTTTCAGGGGTATTACTTTTAACTATATTATATACTATAATATTAACTTTTTTTTAAATAATTGCAAGAGGCAAAAAGTGCTTAGATTTTAACAAGAATTATCTTATATATTTATTTGTAATTCGTTTTATTTTTTTATTTCAAATAATTTCTTTAAAAACAATTTTTTTAAATTAATAATAAATTTAAAAAACCTCTGAGAATCCTTGTCTAAATCTAAGCACTTCATTCCTCTTGTAATTTTTCTTAAAACCAAGAAATTTGTTTTGTTTTGCTCCATATCATAAAAAATTGACATTTTCTGAAAAATGTCTAGTTTTTCTCGTAAATTACGAATCTACAACAAAAAATATGGGTTTAGATTTGAAAAAGAAAAGTTGAACCTGAAAACCTACCATGGGGAACTTTTCAAGGTTAATCCATGTTTTCTATATAACCCCTTAAGTCTTGGCATCTTAGGACGCCGCGCCGTCCGCACCGGCCGCCAGACACGCAATACTGATGTGTGTATATTATTTTCAAGGTTAAAATTATTGCGTGTCTGGCGGCCGGAGCGGCCAGCGCGGTCGGCGCGGCGTCCTAAGATGCCAAGACTTAAAGTCTAAAATCCATGAAAATTTTGTCTGAAACATTTTCTCTGAAAGTTCGTTATTTGGGAAATATTCCACTGGAAAGTCCTTAAAAAAACACCCGGTATATACTTGTATACAAATTATGCCAACAGGTTTTTCAGTACAAATAATCAAGTTCATATTGGCGACTTTATCTGTATTTTCAGTTTCTATAACTCATTCAAAATGAATAATATAAAGTGAGAAATTATAAAAGGTCTAGAATGATGGTACTAAAATCGACAATTGCAATTGTGATGTTGTTTTTATTTTATAATAAACAAGTACATTGTAACTAAAATTGTAGTCACATGAGTGGAAGGAAACACTTGACCTATTTTTTTATTTTATTCTTCTATTTAGTCATAAAAGCAGCGTTAATTAATTACATAAGGATGAATCATGAAATGTTCGCCCCCTTTCTAACCCTATTGTAAGAATCCGCAAGTATTAGTTGACTCCCATTCTTACGTATTAAAAAATATATTTATAGTACCTAGTAGTAAAGTATATACATTGATAAAAAAATTCTTAATAAATAACACTCCAGACAAAAGTTGTTTCTTTTTTAATACGAATCTGCAAAAAAGTAAATTTGCATTAAAAAAACTAAAGTTGATCTCAGAATGACTTTGAAACCTCCACCAAAGGTTAAAACTTTTACATCCATTGGTTGTTTCCCTTCTAACCCTGAATGTTTTGTAGCAAACAAGTTCTCTCAAAAATACCCTAGTTTTCGAAATATTTACTTGTCTCAACAGACTACTCGGTATATATACAAAAAAATAATTACAACAGCTAAAATAAGTTTAAATAAATGTACTTTAAAATAATAAATTATAAAAAAAGCCTTACTTAAATAACACTTTAACCCCTCCGCCCTTCTGTCTTCCAAAAACCTTACGTAATTAAAGGACGCTCCTTAAACACTATACAAACAACAATAAACTTATTGCTCCAGTGGATACCGTTTATTTCTACAACCGCGAAACAAAACTTAAATGTTTCTTAGATAAATACAATGTACATTTCAGATACATTAAGTATACACATGAAATTTTGTAACACTCATCACTAGAAAGCTGCTCATTGTTTCTTCAATGGATCTGCAGTTCTTGGATACATTTTTTTATAGAAAACATAATTTATCGAATAAAAAAATTGTTACAGATCGAGCGGAGTGCCTACATACAACCTGACCCAAGGTGATGTAGTGCCCATTACTTGGGGTGAGGTTATTAGTCGAGGACAACGGGCTATTCTTAAATACCCACTAGACTGGCCGGTCTGGTATCCTGGAGGTTCTCTCAGAACAAACTATTTACTTCATCATATCATCGTCTTTTTATTTCACAAGATACCTGCTTATTTTATTGATTTCATGATGATTCTCTTCATGCAGAAAACATTGTATGTATTAAAATTAAATTACTTACCCCCAATAATACAGTATAAAAATTTCAAACTTATATTTTTATAATGAAGTTGGCCGTTATTTATGAAATTTTCTCAACTATTTTTTTTGTCTTTTAAATGCTGATACACATTGTGTATGAAATGAAATGAAGCATATATTAAAAAAAAGTTGATAGTTCGATGATTAATTCTATTTTAGTATGGTGAGGCTTCAAAACAAAATCAGCGTTGGTTTAGAGTCACTGCAATTCTTTACGACAAGAAATTGGAAATTTGAAAATAAGAAATTCATGGCCACCTTGGATGACCTAAATGATAACGACAAGGAAACGTTCTATACATATAATATTAAATTTGATAAAGATACGTACATATTGACAACAATTTTAGGCGCAAAGAAGTATTGCCTTAAAGAAAACCTGGCAAATTTACCCATACAACGAATTTATATCAAATTGTAAGTATAGACATAATATTTTTGTAAATACCTTTTTTAAGCAGTTAACATAACTTCCAAGAATTTAACTTCAAACAATATAATATAATTTTTAATATCGATAATAAATTATTTTTGATTTTCTTATAATATATTATTAGATTTCAACAATGGCGTATTATAGCTTCATAGATCCCCGTGAAAATTTGAATTTAGGGGCGTCTTGTATAGTGTTAAACTCTCGACAATTACCCTTTTTGCTAATAAGATAACGCGTCACTGGATTACAAAAATAATAACTTTATATTTTAATATATCTGAGAAGTTTTGCTTATTATCAACTTACTTATTAAAAAAAGTGTTTTTAAAAATAAATACATACTAAATTAAGTGCTGATATGATAATAATTAATGCCTAATGCATGTTTATTTGTTTATTTTTACAGTTTATATATCCTGGATTGTATAGTAAAATCTGTCTTCTACTATTATCTGGCGTATTATTTTCTATCGTGTTTTGGATCTAGTCATCTGCTCACCAAAAATTACTGGAGTAATATTCTGTATGCAGAAACAAAAGTGTAACGTAGTTCAAGAACATTGTTAATAATGGACCATGTTTTGCAATTTCTTAGAATTGAAATGAAATGTATTAAAGAACCGAAAATAAGTGTTAAGACTATGACATAAAAATGAAAATTTATTTATAATAAATTACAATTATGAATTTTTACGGTGACGCCATGTCTCACAGACAGATTTTTGAATTAAAATAGTTAAATGGTGGAGGGTGTCAGATACATGTTCTTCTCAGTAGCTGTTGTGATATTTCTTTAAGTATTTATGAAAATATTGTTGAAAAAGTCTGTCAGATTTGACGCCATCATTGCTAATGCCATACTGGTGTTATAATAATATGACATTATTTTATATGTTGTATGTAAAAAATAAAATTAAAAAAATGTTTTTAAATTAACGAAAACTATTTATTAATATGTAATTATATTATAATGTTATATGCAGGTACAAAAATCTGTATCTTTTATGTTATTTGTTTCACAATTAAATATATTGATGTTTTAATTTTTTTTAATTTTAAAATAAAAACCATAGACGCGCAGGCATTCACAGATTTTCAAATACCTACACGCGACTGAAAGGGAAAATCGAGATTAAATAAATATTATTTATATACACAACTGTTCTCGAGTATAACAAAATTTATATGAAAATCTTGCATATGCGTTGTATGTTCTTTAAATTGAAATTTTTTTATAGGTTATTAAAAGTAAAAACTATTTAATTTTTTATATTTTTGCTGATTTTATTTTAAAGCCACTCTTAATCTTTTTCCTTTTAAATTTAATTTAAGAAGTTATGTAAATTTTAATTAATTTAATTATGTTTAATACACCTAACTGCTGATTACTGAGTATCATTATGACGTCACGAAGCTTGAACAAAGAAATGTCGTGTGTTTTGTTGTTCACTCTAATTAATTAATGTTATGTTAGCAAAACATTGACCAAAAAAAAAACAAAAAAAAACTAGGTATCCTAAATTTTATTATATGTGGTATATAATCCAAAATAAAAGAGACCTTATGGCTGAAATTGAATTAAGCATGCTGTCAAAATCATTATTAATCTAAACTCTGCTGAGCATTAATGTATCAACCAGTCCAAATATTTATGAATCACGAATGCAGTTTCATTTAAATAAAGTTTAATATATCACAGAAAGTAGCTCATAGCTTTACAAAAATTTATTTAAATTATAATTCGACATAAACAATTTCTATAAATAACTCTTTTCGGTTTGGTTGAAGGAGGAATGGTTATAAAAATACCATGTTTTTCAGATTTTATTCGAAGTTGTTACTAATTAGCTATTCAAACGTCAAATTAGTTTTTCAAATAAAAATAAATAAAACAAAATTATAAATGTATTTTTCCTTTCGCGCGTCGAAAAAAAATAGATATCTCTAAATGAGCTTTGTGTGGGTTGATACAACACTCAATCTTACAAAATATAGCCCATTCTATACATTCAAGAATCAACCCCGTAACAATAACAATTATTAGGTAAATGTATTTAAAAAAATAGCAATTAAATTGCGAGATGCAAAAAAAATGTTAGGTTTGGAAGCTAACGCGTATAGCAAAAAGTTCAAACTACAACAGCCGTCGTTTTTACAATAAGATCGTATTTTTTATACAGCTAATGAACTAATAATCAGGACTCAGAACATGGCTTGACCTAATACTACTCTTCCGCTTCTCAAAAACATAAAAATACTGACTTATCTTATAAAAATATTTCGTAGGAAATTTGCTAATGAACAAACAAACGAAAGATAGTAAATTGCTCTTCCATCACCTATTAAAGACTGGTTGCATGTATAATTATAAAATGCAATAATGCTGTAATAACATAATAATAATAATAATATGTCATTCTACTTTCAATGTATAATGAGTATACGTAAGACCGCGGGCCCGGTGACAAAAAGGAACTATATAGAGGAGTGGAGATAAAAACTCTGGACTTTGGGATCTTATTTGATATAGATAATTATAGATAATGAGATAAATGAAATCAGCCACAGAGATATGCAATATTGAGAAAAATACGAAAGTAACGGGCGCCAGCATATCTGTCGCACACCGGCGACCTAACAAAAATTTAATGAACTAATGTCAAATACAAAAGAATGCGTTTATTAAAATATTTTTAAATTATAAATAATCTATATGCTAAATATTTCACTAATTTAAATACGATTATAATTATATTATTATATCAGTGCCAGTGTAATAAATTGAGAATTATTAATACAAACCAACAAATAAAGCAATTAACCAAAAAGATTACGGGGATCAATCCCCCTCCCCCCCATAACTTTACGAAAATTATAAGATAATTATAATATAGAGATTTTTTTAAATAATGAATATTATATATATCTAATGTAGGTAAGTCAAGAATATAACCAATTTTTGTACTTTGCACTACAGAACTATCTACGCCACTGAAATAAGGTAAGGTAATTTAGGTTATTTATATTTAGGTAATTATTAATACTAACTGCATTTAGTAACTGACCGTAACATAATGTATATATTCATAACAAATAAAAATAATAACGTTTTAAAGTTTTTTGACGTTCAACTAACAATAAATTTTCAGAAGCACGAATGCAATGAAAATACTTCACCTTTTGAAAGCTCATATCTCCATAACTAATAAATTATATAGTAAAAACAAAACGCCAATATACTCCAATCTATAATAAAATTGATTTTTAACCCTCCAGTCTTCGACCCTTAAATAAAGTAGCATCAAATAGGTTAAACTTATCCTGCGAGGCTGTAAAGTTTATGGGGTTAAAATCTATCCCCTCCCTCGCATAAAAGTCGATATATTTATAATTCATTATAATGAATGAATAGTGAAAAACGAGTTTATTATTTATATAGAATTTTGTATAGATAACTGACCTAATTAATCACTAATATTACCTAATTCTCTATAAAAAGGTGTCAATAGTTATTAGTTGCTGCACATTTGCTACTATTCTCCATCTTTTTATTATTCTTGGACACACTATTTCCTAAAAGCGATAAAAACTGCATGTCGGTTATCTTTGTTTTGGTTAAACAATATTTTTAAATTACAATTAGGTACTATAAAAATGTTAATCCAGTTATAAAAAAAATGTAAAATTGGCGTTAAACCCCATATTTCCTGTAGGTAATACTTATTAAGTGAAGTAATATTGCAGTAATAAATACAGATACTCATTAATTAATAGTAAAGGTGATACGATATCATATTATGCACATTAAATTAAATTAAAAATTAAAAGAGAGAAAGTAGCATTTGTCTTATGAAAATATGATTAAATATTTCATATTTTCATATTTGAATACACGTATTACAATTCTGTTTATTTTATTATTTCATGCAAAAAATGCACTTGCAGTTCAAGTTAAGATTTGACAAACCATTATTTATATCTGATTTCCAGTATCTTTTGTTTTATAGTCTTTTTATTACGAGACTTACTGACTTACTCGTTAGCTGAATTGCAAATCTTGTGTGCATAATAATGTTGTTTAACTTATTGTGTGATATAATTTATTTTTAATGCAATTATTTGAATATGGTTTTCTTTCTTTTGTTAGTTTTACATTACATAAGACGTTCAGAAGCCAAAATGACATATTCATTATAACAGAAAAAAGTGCAAGTACTTATTAATCAGCTTAATTTTAAATATGATAATGGCAAAATCAGATATGTCACTTTTTCAAATATTACCTACAGGACAGGAAAATTAAAAATTGCTGGCTAATAGAAAAACTAATAAGATAGCAATTGCAAAATGGAAAATATTAAATACATTTTATAATTTTCTGGGTTTTCCGCATAAAATGTTTACATATATCTACTTTATCGACTTACATAAGTCGCCAAAAATTAACATCTATTTTTTTCATAGATCAATATATACTCAGTTATTATTTTAAAATACTTCTATATATGTAGTTACATTTTTCATTATTTTTAGAAAATCATGAAAAAATGAATGTAATCGACTAATATAATACAATATTTATTGTAGAAAGATGTTCTAAAAATGTAAAACTTCGTGGATGTAAGTTGTAATACCATACTTGATGCTGGAGATTAGATTTCTTTCTGCGTGTTCTTATTTCTTTATTTCCACTTTCGCGTATAAATATAATTGTGAGATAAGGTAGGTATAGGAAGCGATTTGCGACAATGTTGTTATTACACCAGTCTTGTTTATTGTTCATCTATAATAATGTTTACATATACGAAAGCTTCAAACGTGGTTTATGCTATAATGTTGACACACTGATAAATGATAATAGATGCATCGTTATCGTAAATCAATCAACACCTGAGATGATTTGATGGCTGCAATGATTGTTGGTCAACATTTTCAAATGTAGATAGATAACTGATGGACGATATATTATGAATGAAAAGGTTATTTTAGTGTGTAGTTGTTTGTCTGTGCAGTTCTGAAATTAAAATGTGCAGTTGTAAAAGTAGATAATTTTATGCAATGCTAAAAACGAATGTCAAACATCTTTATATAAGGTACTGGCACCAGTAATGGGCACTGAGAGCAGGGTATACTGTTTTTTTTTTGGGTTGATGAGCTTCATTTTTATAATTATCAACAAGTAACTATTTATTAAATCAATTGAATCACTAAAGTCCGCAAATATAGTCTATTTTTTAAATAATAGCTTTTTTATTTTGTTTTTTCTCAGTAATGGACACTACAACACAAAAAATATAAAATAAAGACTCATAAAATTTAAATATATCTAAAAAAAGGCGAACTAAAATAAATTTTGATAGTTAAAAACAACATGCGGTTTATACAATATATTATATACGTTATTTTTTTTAAATATACGTAAAATAAATAATAATAAAGAAAATTAAGTTATTATAACTATTTCAAAAAAAGTTGGCAACAATGACATATTTTCTATAAATAAAAGTAGTAGTTCCAGTAACAGGAATTTGTGTACAATTTAAAATATTGCATTAGGTAAAATACCTCATTCCATCTTTGTACCTCGCCATGATAACCGACGTGTAAATGGTAACAGTTGACGCTCAAGTACACTAGTTTATACTACACATTGTTTGAATATAGGTACAGATGTATGCACACAGGTGAGGAGGACTGTTTCTGTCACCTCCTCTGAACTTTTACAAGTGGGGGCAGTGATTTAAACAATACTCTACACATTTTTGCGGTTTTGTATAAACAAATATCTCGTCGAATGACCACTGCAAATTATAGCAGTTAATTATCTCGAGTGTTTCTTGTTCAGTGAATATTTGGATATTAATTATTTAATGTAAGTACATTACATATAAATATACATATTTTAATATCTTGTATTTAAACTTTTTTTTATTGATACACAATAAAAAAGTATACAATTTATTTATTTATAACGTATGTATGTAGGAAACAAAACAAATTATTTTCAAATATCGTAAGAGCAAAAGAACTTTATATGAAACGAAATTCAATTACACCTCGCAAATTACAAAAAATGTTCAGTATTTTATCGGTAAATTAAATAAATAGTTAAAGAATAACCGATTATTTGTTTTCTGAAAATAAAGTATTTTGATTACCATCACACAAATTTTTTTTATGAATTTACCTTTTAATCGACACATTTGATAGTTTAATGGTTGGATTGTAATTTCTTATTTATATAACACACATCGATAACAATGATTATAATTATAATTATTATGCACTATTAAACTAATTCTTAAATTATGTACTTCATTTTAAATGTACTCACAATTGTACAAAATTATTGTTAATATAAAAGGATTTAATTGAACGAAATAAGTCAACTGAAAACCGGTAGGTAATATTTAAATTAAATGCATCCATGCTAGTTGCAGTACATAGTATACATACATTTCTCTTTCAATGATTACCAGTTTATTTTCAGCAAAATTCTACCACTTTCGATTTGTATTGAGCCTGGTAGAAGATTATCATATTTTAATTGATGTATTTTATTTTTGTTTTTTTTTAGTTATTATAAATATCACTGTATTTGGTAAAATGAATATACGTACATAACATTAACTTAAAATTTTTATTTATCATAAAAAACAATTAAATTGAAAACTAAAATATTTAGAAGTCACACATAAATAATAATTGTTATTTAAATATATGTTTTCGTTCATAGTTCAGCACAATTTTTTTTAAATAAATAAGTTTTTTCTATTTTTTTTGTAATATGATACAGTGTCGACCGATTCTGGGGCCTTATTCTCGAGTCCGTTCGATTTTTTCTCATTCGAGATTACTAAACTAAAACTATAATACTAAAAGTCACTACGTTATTTACTAGAATCTCGATTGTGTAAATTATAGCGTACTTTCGAATCTCGATGCGTCTTTTTAGGGTTCCGAAGAAACCCTATTAATCTCACTTTGTCGTCCGTCCGTCCGTCCGTCCGTCCTTTTCACTCAAAGCTCAATAGCTCGTAAACTATATAAGCTAGAACTTTGAAATTTTTACTGAATATGTAAAATGACACCCTCTAGTAATATATGTACAAATATTTTGGAAAAATATTTTTTAGGGGGGGGGGGGGTGCTAAGAAGCTAAAGACAGCCAAAAAAAATATTTTTTTTATACCAAGGCAAGTGGCACATCAAAATGTGTAACCAAGCTAGTGTAATTTGACCCTTATTCTTATTTTTTTTATAAATTAAAAATGGCGCCTACAGGGGGCTTTAAAGCAAATTCAAAAAAACAAAAAAAATGTATTCCAAGTCTTGTGGGATGTCAAAATGTAGATCTCAGTGAGTAGAATATGACAGTATTTTTTATTTTTTTTATAAATCAAAAATGGCGCCTACAGGGGGCTCCAAGCAAACAAAAATTTGTCCCCCCCCCTCTAACTCGGTAACTACTGACTCGAAAAATCTGAAAAAAATTAGGTAATGAGGCTTTGGTGAGACTACCAACGACAAATACTAAAGTCACCAATATCATTTCAAATTTTGGAGAAAAGGGGTGGGGCGTCATGGAATTTTTTTTATTTTCATATCTAGGCTTGTGGGGTGTCAAAATGTAGATCTGAATTAATAGAATATGATCCTATTTTTTATATTTATTTTTAACTCAAATATGCACCTGTAAATGGCTCTAAACAGTCCACGCAGTATATACTTCGGAACCCTTATGGCATACACTGGTGTATGTCTTGACAATTTTTTTCTAGAAATGTCGAATGAAAAATCTCGACTGCTCCTGGGTATACGAGATTTAAAATCTCGAACGAAAAACTCGAATAGACATATTCTCGAGTGAGCTCGAGAATAGGGGCCCTGGTCCTCTTCGAATAGGACCCCTATAGATTAATATCCAGCAATGTCTGTAATCGAATAATCGAATATCAACAAATATTTCTAATTTAGTATATTTAATTTAAAAATATTCAACACGGGGGTATTGCTCAAAATTGGTACCAATACCTACCTTGTTGTTTACTTACATATTTATATTGATAACTGTCTATACTATAAACTAATATAACATTATTTTATCTGGAGAATTGATTCTACGATAAAAATATTACAAAGTATTGTTACACTTCATACAAACGAACAATTTCATAACTTGTCACACGATTTGTCATGCTCACATATGCAAACAGTAATTGCATTTAATAACAATTAGATCAGTATATGTACCTAATACGCATATACAGATATTAATCGAGTTACCTAAGCAAAGAACAGGAAATGCATATAGTAGGCGAGGTAGGTGCAACAAGAAAGTAAAGGTTTCCGTGCTCCTAGAGCAAGATCCACCATAAATATTGCAACTATAAACCGCGCGTACGCACAAATAATACATTTAACGGTTCAGTATGTACGAAAAATGCATTTCTGTTATGTAACCGGTAGAGGTTATTTATATACTTTGTTGTTTTTAATAACTAATTGATTTATATTTATATGAATTGCAAGGTGTGACTTAAAATATGAACGTTATTTACAAGCTAATATATTTATTAAAATGGTGTAGCATTAAAAGAACGATTTTATATAAATTATAGACACAGTGGCGCGTTATGATTGTTGGAGGCCACAGGCAAAATAAGTTTTCAGGCCTCCCACTTTTTTTAATACAATCAAAATATTCAAAAAATTGTTCAATAAATTTTGTCAGCATATAATATGTGAAGTCTTTTTTTGATTCCGTCCTGACCATATCATCTAAATCATTAAAAAAATCTTCATCACCAAAAATTCTGTCAACCTTGGAATCCAAGGTAAGTGCCTATATAGCACGAAAATTAGTCCCCCGATCTTTCAAAAAAAATTACTATTCATTTTATAAAGAATAACATTGATCGAAGTTCATACAAAAAGAATCATTAAACTTTATCAATTGATTACATCAAACCTGTTAATATGACCAGATGGTTATCCTGCAGTTTTACCCTGCGATGATCGAACCATCAACAACGTCCTCCATCCATCTTGTGTCCTCGTGAGCCCATACAAAAACTAACACATATACAACACTCAACACAAAAAAAAACACGAAAAATTGTCGGAAAAGGACCAGTTCCAGACGATACAATAAAAAAATTGAATCATAAACTCGAACGAATTTTTATTCCCCCGAAATAATACCAATATTTTGTATATTTTCTTATTCGTATATTTTTTTTATAGATGGGCAGTCTGAACGAATGGTACGCGGGTCGGAGCATATTCGTAACCGGTGGAAGCGGTTTTATGGGCAAAGTCCTTCTGGAGAAGTTAATCAGATGTCTCCCAGACTTGAATAAAGTCTATGTATTGATTCGCAGTAAACGCGGAATGAGTCCTTCAGCAAGGTTGCAACATTTCTTCACTTTACCGGTAAGTCATTTTATTGAACATACCGAAAGCGAAAATTTATAAGCACTGTAGGCAAAAAATCCAGAAAATGTATCTAGCGCTTGGTATTTAAAAAAAAAATGTTTGTTTGGTAGTTGTCAGGGATATGGGAGGTGCAAGGTACGACATCCTAGATTAGTATAGATAGCGTTGGACTGGATTAAACATGAATCACACCACATCATCACAACTTACTATAGTTTGTTTTATTTAAGTTTGAAGTGGTTTCCGGGTGATTTGACGGTATGAATCGTGAATCGTACCATCAAATCCCCCGGCAACAACTGCAAACTTAAATGAAACACACTATAGTATAGATAAACAAGGTTGTTTTGAAAATCTTGTATCTCTGGTGATTTAGAATGCACGTTTTGGCGGGAATTATTTTATTTGAATAGAAAAAGACTATTTTCATGTTTTTTTCGGCATTTTTTTGGAAAAAGATACCTACTAAGGAAGTATCTATTATATACATTTATACATACCTACGCACAATTCACAATATATTTTTAAAAATTAGTCAAATATCCTATTGCGTGATGTCATCAGTTATGATGACTATTCAAATCAGAGCAGAATCCATTGTCATAATACAATTGCATACTTCGTAAAGAGAGTTTATTTCAACTATTACATGCATGGGAGCAATTTCCAATCTTCGTAAGAAATAGTAGGTATAGATATAAAGAAAACATGAATAAAAATTCTATACAGACTTTTTACGTACATTTTAAGATTCTTTTCATACGCAGAAACGTGCGTTACTATAGATTATAACATTTCTAAATAAGTATTTAGTATTTAAAACAATACCTATATCGTACATATATACATATCTACTAATTACTAATAACGGTGTAACGTGCTACACGCTTTTGTACAAACTTACCTAATAGTAAATATTTATCTTATAAACATTGTGTTTATTATTTTGTTTATAAAATATGAGACATTCAGCGCAAGAAAAGGTCAACTGAAAAATTATAAATTTTTAAAGTATCGCGCGTAAAATAACAATAAATACATAATGCTTATAATTTCCATAATAAATTCTTTATAATACTTAGGCATAAAAATCTGCAATGAAAACAATTAAAGTTTACTTTTTTATACGTAGCAACTTTATATTAACTGACCACAATGAAAAACAGTGGTTTTACTTTATTTGAATAAGTTGTAATAAAAACTAATTTCTGGTAATCGATTCGCAAAGCTCGAATGATTTATACCTATATTTTATTTATAATTTTTGTATATCAGATATTTTTAACATTTATATTTCACTAGAGACCAGCAATTTCGATCCTCCCTTAAATGGTGGATCAATTAGACTTTTAATTTTGATTATTTTATACATATAATAATAAATTTATTTAAAATAAAATATAATTGTATTAAATAAATATGATTATTGAGTACCACTGTTTAATGCAATGTACATATTTTGTATTTTAATAGGTATGTATCAATATATGTTGCAACGGTTGCAATTCTCAAGTAAACAAATTAATAAAAAATAAAAATAAAAACTTGTTTCATTTAGATAAGAATACTGAATTTTTATTGGAAAATAAAATATGTGTAAAAATTACATTAAGCTTGTAGGTAAAAATTAAGGTTATCGTTAAGAAAATATTGTGGAAAATAACCAAGGTTAACAAGACCAGTAATCAGTAGGAATAAAAATTCGCACTGATTTGGGTGAATTGTATATAATTAAGATTTTTTTTGTAATGTGACTAATGTGACCCAATACTATATGTACATGGTAAAAAATCAGTACCTTAACCCATTACTTCCCGACTTTTCATTTCTTCGAATTTATTCATCAAGTTCTCAATTCTTGAAAATATGACAAAAAAGATAAATTCAATACAAGACATAATAATTATCAATCGCAGACTAGATTATTATCAGGAGAACCCAATGTCATATTTATAGGACAGCACTTTTTTCAACGACGCACATTGGTTTGAAATCACGAAAAGCTGGCCATAATATGAAGATATTGTTTGATTGCAGCGAAACTCGGTATATGGGGGTTTTCGAGGTCGCTGATTACGAATATGAAGTCAAATTTTAGGAAAACAAAATGACGGATTCAAAATGGCGAACGGCTTACTGCAAAACTGTGTCTATTTTCACGAAACTCGGTATATGGGGGCTTTCGAATACGCTGATAACGAATATAAAAGTGTTATAATTTGTAATTGAATGGACTCTTGAGTTAATTTTAAAAATTATTGTAAGTAGAGAGACTTAAAAATATATTAGTAGGTAATGTAAATTAAATTAACAACGTTATTATGTCAGAGAACAAATTAGAAAATATGGTGTCCTATAAATAGGACACTGGAAAGTAATGGGTTAAAAAGTAACAAATATAAAAAATATAAAGTATTTCTCATTGAAAACCTCGCCGAGAGTCTGGGTTTTAAAAGATTGACAATAATTATTAAAAATTATTTACTTGATATTTATCTTAAAATTAATAAATGGTTAATCTAAAGTAGTATTATATAAGATTCGTTGTATTTCAAAATTTTTTTGCTTATTAAATAAAAATTAATAGAAACAAATATTATTTATTAGAAATTCACACGAGACCGAGAATTTTCTCGAACTCGGTATCACTCTCGGTCACATATACGAGATGATATCAAGGACGAGACGATATATAAATTAAAAAACCGAGACGAGACTTTTCTGACCTTCGTCTCGTCGAGTGTGTCTAAATTAGTTATCAGATTCAGTAGATAAATTAACATAACTTTAAAAATATTTTACACATATTTTCATCTCTATAACCATCTTTCAGGTATTTCAAAAGCTCAGTTCTGAAAACCCCGAGCGCTTGAAGAAACTGGTAGCTGTCGAGGGCGACATACACTCCGGTAATCTAGGGCTGTCTCCTGCCTCCCTGGAGATGCTGGTCCGTGACGTTAGCGTTGTGGTACACGCAGCGGCCACGTTAAAACTCGAGGCGAATCTACGGGATGCGCTCAACACGAACACAATATCAACTGTAAGAGTTTTGGACATTTGCGAAAAGTTCCCAAAGCTTGAGGTAGGTGATTGTGCTTTTTAAATTGATTTGTCAGTTTTTGAATAAGCAGGGCGATAACTAGAAGCTCTGTGACCCATGGGCAACATGTGATCGGGAGGCCATTTAGCTCTCCACTGTTATTTGTTCTGAGGCCCTATAGGTTCGAGGGGCCCGTGGTACTGCCCCGGTGGTAGTTACAACCCTGATGTCAAGGCATCCGTATATGATTATTTGTGATATGCAATCAGTTCCAAAGCTAGATTATTTTATCGGTTTGTATTTTTTGAATACATTTTCGTCAGCATGTAGATCAAATCTAATAAGTAATTCATTCAAGCTCATAAAGCCAAACCATGTATTCCTTATGGAATCAACACTCTGTTTGTCTGCCACAATGTGGTCACAGCCTTCTAACATCTAACCATTCAATTATTTGCTCTGGAAAACTGAGATTTGGTATATAATGTAAATGATGAACCAATAATATATCCGAATTATAATTCTTTTTTTTATAATTTTAAGTATTTAGACCTTTTAAGGAGGACATATGGATTACTAAAAAAATTAATCTCGACGAGTGGGGTATCAAATGAAAACTAGCAATTCAATTATGAAAAAGTTTTGTTAAATTATTTAAATCTTCGTCTAGCAAATATTCAACTCCTTTTTTTAATGACTTGATATAACACTGTAATACATTATATGGTAACTCCTTTGAAAATTACTGAAGCTTGTACATGTATAAAGCATGCGTTTATTTTTATATAATTAATGTAATCAATGTAATTCATATTATATTAATTAACATTCTGACAAATACTCTTGATTAATAGTAGTACATAATTATTTATATTATTTAGTTGTAAATCATTAGTACTGAATGCGATATCAGTGAAGCATATTCTTCTTTTATATTTTAACTTTACTGCTATTTCGTTATTATTCACTTTCTGCCTGTTCATAGCTATATGCTATTATGTTCTCGAAAAATAACATACATGGGTGCAAATATGTATATTATATGTACAAATGTATATATACGTACGTGCAGGGCCGGCTTTAGCAGGTCTAGCGCCTGTGTGAAATTTAAAAAAATATATTTAATTGCTCTTATAATTTATCCAATTTAAAAAATATTTTTTTTATTTATTTAAAAATTTTCTAACCAAAAATAGTGATAAAAATGAATAAAATGATAAAATATTTGCTAATTTTTAATCCGTACTTTTTAAAGTATTCAATGTCAATACAATTTCCGATCTTTTCGTAAGAAAAATTATTAGATTGCTTTTTCGGTTTCAGATTACAATTCTTGTAATTCTTTCATTAAATTTTTACTAGAGTTTAGGCTAAGTTTTTCTTCTCTGATCTAGTGTTCTGGGTAGTCACTTTACACCCTCCTCCATCCTAAAGCCGGTACTGGGAACGTATATATTCATATTTGCAGTTTTTAATTAATTAAATCATTTTCAGTTAAGGTCTTTTTAACCTTTATTGAGAATCACACTTGTTATAGTATGCGTAACTAAATAAAGCATTGTAAATGACATTGAAAACATTTTTAATTATGTTTTTATTTTGTGACCAGTTTGTAGTGAAGGGAAGTATATTTTTTAAAAGATGTATACTGAAGGTCGAATGTTCGATGGCTGTTTTAAAGTATGCCTATATTACACTTGCATTTGTCCACCAATATTAAGAAAGTAGTTAAAGAAGTACTTAAAATTGAAAACTGAACATCGCATTTACACTTATCAATTTTATGTCCAAATATGAACTCAATTTATTGACAAGAAAAAAAATGTTTTTTATTTTTCGCAATTTTTTTGGTAGTTTATAGGGATTTTGTAGTTCACTTACTTTGTTTTTACAGTACAAGATTATTTAAAACTACTTTGATAATTTGTGTTGGTTTTGTGTTAATTATTGATTGTTATTCTATGCATTTTGTTCTTAAAGAAGAAAATATTTTATTTAATAAGTTATTACTTTAAATAATTTTTCAAATTGTAAGACAATATTGCTAATTTCGTCAAAGAAATTGTTGAAAAAATTGGTAAGAGTAAAACGTTTTACGGCCTTCATGTAAAATTGAACAAAATATATTCAATTATAAGTACGAACATAAGCTAAATATATTAAATATAGCATATTTTGTAAAATATAAGCATAGCATTATGAAATATCTCTTTTTATCATGAATTGCATATTTTGGTAATATTGTCTTAATAGGTATTAACGACTTTTTTGCATGCTGACAATTTCATTAAAATTAAATAAATTGAAATTAACTGGATATTGCTCAATTAATTAATTTTTTATGAATCAAATATTCACTTCCTGATAATGTACTATGTATGTACATAAAGATCATAAATCGGATATTTGATCTAATTATAATCAATGATAAATGCCATCCTTCCTTTCATGAAATAAAATTGCAAAAAACAATTTTACTTTCGTAATCAATTAAATGATTACAAATGCGGTAATTTGACTAACACTTTTATGTATTTTCGGAAAGGAAGTTTTCGTACGTTTTTTTAAGATATAACTGAAATAACATTTCTTTTTATTAGTTACGTAAGAGATATACTTAAAACCACATTAAATTGTCATTAGATTACAGTAGTTTAAGCATTCTATTGTACTAGATGTCGCAATTCTTTTATATACGTAATCCGGTATGCACCTATTTTGTATCCAATTGTCATTAACCATATGTTATATTTATACAATACTCAATATTAACTTATATATTAATATTATCTTTATACTATATGCATCAAACAAAATAATAAGAAATGTAATTAATTATGAAATTTTAAATATTATTATTGAGCTGTCAAGAACAGCATCTTCTTCATCAAAAATAATTAAAAGACTTAAGCATATTTATACTGTTTGTTAGCTTTTCATGACTAAACTACTGAACCAATTATATGATTCAATTTGGCAGGAAGATAGTTTGCATTCTGAGGAAGGACATAGGTTACATTGTATTCCGAAAATTCATTAAATCATTCCACGCGGATAAAGTCGCGAGTAACACCTAGTATAATATAATTTAAAAAAAAATAGAGTTGAAATAACGAATTTAGACTGAAAAATGTGTGCATACTTTTATACCTGTCGAACATGACCTAAATAATTATATAGATTATAATATTATATTATTATTTAAAAAGACAGTGGTAGGTAGTATATAATATATCTTTAAATAAAAAAGTTTCAACAAACTTTTAAATACGAATAATTAATATTTTTTAAAGTTTTAATTCTATTAAATACATATAATACATATAGATATACTGAATTAATTCCATTGATAGGCTTTATTGGGATATTGTTACTGCCGCTCTACCTTCTTAATGACAATAGTAACAGTTAAAAAATAAAAAATATAATTATTACACATTACACACTATTTAAATAATAAAAATAATCAATTTGTTTGTTGCGTTCTTAATTTCTATTCAAAAAAGTTAACTAAATCACTATATCTATCTTAACGCTTGAATGGATGAGTGATTAAAGTTATATTTCGTGTTGCAAATAAGAATTAATTTGTAACAGATATTAATTGATTTTATTCAGATTACAAAATTTAATATAATAAAATAAAAACGAGAAGTTTTCTTATTTTTTAATTTGCTATTTGTAAATTGTTGATTGGAACCGACTTTTAATAAGAATTTTGGTTATAAAAGTTATAAATCTCCGCTCATAAAAAACTAATAATGTACATTAGTATGTATGCTTTAATTTCAAATACATTCAAAATTGTAATGCACCTTATGTTGCTATTTTTTGTTTTGTTTTACATTCACTGTCTTTTACGTTAATATATTTATAATTGTTTATTTACAATAAATAAAACTATTTGACATAAAAGACATTCTAATGAAACCGTTATAGTTATAATATAGATTATATAACATTATGACTATGGTAAATCTATTGATTGCAGTTTCTAATTATTCGATAGTGATCAAAGTGTATTGAGTTTTAAATTTCTTTATTCGTTACAACAAACGAAGATTATCAGCATCACATATCCAGATAAAATCCAGTAAGAGAACCGTTTTATTGTTATACATATTATAATACTAAATATCATATTATTCTTTCTTTGGGTTGATTGGTAAAAAAAATTATAGTGTTTTTCTATTTATTTATTTAGCACTGTCTCTTCTTTAGTGCAGTTTAAAAACAGATTTAAGATTTATTTTTCATTAAAATAAATATAAATTTGACGCCAAATACATGAAATTTTGTTTTTGTAACAATAATAACTCAGGTCAATTATTGGCCCACCATTTTCCATAATTGTGTCACATCTTTGCTTTCCAGATCAAACGATTCAGTAATTAGAAGGCTGTGACTGTGTTGATTCCATAAGTGTTCATTTTTCTGACAATTCTTCTTCTCCTTCTATTTGTTTATTATCAGCTGGATCGTCTCCTTTTCTGACAGCTCCTTCGTACATATGATCATGTGTGTGTCAGTCAGTGTATTTTGTATGTGTGCGTATGTGTTTATTGGGGACCACAGGGACACAAGATAGGATAGGTATGTGCTAATGGGCCGTTCATAGCAGGTTTTAACGCACAGGGAGGCCATGTTCATTGGATTAAGGTGAGGGTCAATTAGGGGAGGGTTTTACATAAATAGATCATTTAAATTTTCAAATTGGTTGATAAGATAAATTCCATTAGATGTTTGTATTTTCCAGTATGTTTTTAAGGTTTATTGGTAGTTCTTTTGTCTTCAGTTTTCCTTTTAAAATTCTTCTTTCTTTGTTATATTTTGTTTTTCTGACAATGACTTCGGGACGGAACACTCCAAAATAAGTCACGATGATGTTTTTACTAAGGAACTCATAAAATATAATTAATCAATGACAAGAGCAAAATGTCATTATAATCTTATAATATAATTTACAAATATCCTTGAATTACAAAGTGTATAAAGCGTCGTATTTTAATCATAGGCGCTGATATTAAAATTGTACACGGTCACCAAGGCAGGTGGATTAACAGATAATAAAGATTACTACTTTTTATTATTTTTATTATTAATTATTACTTCCCAGTGTCTTATTTATTATACGACATCATTTTTCGAGTTTTTTCTCTGATATACTGATGTATATTATTTTGATACTTAATGTCTCCAATGGCATATTTATATGACAGGCTGATTTTTTTCACTTACAACAAATTATTATATCTTTTTTGATTTTGTCTTTTTGATCATACATATTTTCAACAAGAGCAGATAACATGACCAAGAAAATCGAAGAAAAAAAGTCGGGAAGCAATGAGTTAATATGGTTATTTTCTTGCTCATTAAATATTCTCTAACATTAGATGGTTAGTACAGTATAATTGATATATAATTACGATATAATTGAAAAATATAATTAAGAAAGAATTTCGCCCCGGGTGCCAACGTTCTTTTTTTTAGTCCGCTAGTGTAAGACTGCTATTTTGAAACGAAGTAAGATTTTCCTAGTCTTTGTAATTTTCAAAAACTATTATAATTATAAATTAACAGAAAATAATAATCTAGTTAAATTACTGGACTATGATGTTATACTATATAGTATATAGATTTTTAACAAAAAGGGGAGGGGGGGGGCTAGCAGATTTGCAAGCTAGCACTCACAAATGAGGTTATTAATTTTGTGATAGAATCTATGGATTTGCTACGGAATTTAGAGCAGTGATACTTCAACGTATTGTAACACAGTTGGCGACTCTGACCGTATAAAATAATTTTCATAATATCACCACTGTTTTAATACCGTTGGTGTTTACGTACATACAACGCGTACGCAAAAACTGTCAAAGTCATCAGAAAACTCCAAGAGTACTGTCATATAAGTTTGATATCTCATTAGAGTGCTAGCTAGCTTGCAAATTTGCTAGGTCGTTTATGATACCGGACATAAGATTTATTTATTATAGTATTACTCTACCCTCGCAGTAAAAGTAAAAGATCGACGCAAGTGTTCCGGAGTGTGTAATATACAGTTATTATTGTACTGAATAATTTGTTAACACCATTGTAAAACTTTTGTGTACGGTTTGATTCTTTTTTTGTTCAAATTTAGTAATTATTTCAATCACCCGAATGAAATTGTTTTCATGGTTTTATTTTAAGTTCATTGTGTTCAATTTAATTTTATTTTTTGTTTGTTCACTATTAGAGGACACTTTTTACAAAACCATGCATGTTTATTAATTATCTATAAATAGCGGACGTGTTCAAACAAAAAATATACAGTAGAAACCGGTTATAACGACATCGGTTAATACGACGTATCGGTTTTAACGACTCAAAATTAAAGTCCAACTGAATCCTATATAATTGCATTTTTACCGGTTATTACGACTATCCGCTTTTTACGATCAATATGACTGGTCCCTTCGATGTCGTTATAACCGGTTTCTGTGGTATCTTACTAAAAATAAAATCTAACAAAAAATCTCAAAAATGTCACTTATCTTGTAACTCGACTTTACAGGAGGTTAATAATACTATAGAGATATACAGGGTGATTCAGCACTGTCGTGCCAAACTTGAACAGTAGATTGAGAAAAATATTTTAAGCAAAAAACTTTCAATAAACATGTGTCCGGAAATTTTTCCTTAGGGAACTACAGGCTTTCAAAGATTTTACTAAAAATTAGTTTTAATTTAATATCTAGAGAACCCTTTGTGCTAGAATTATGAAATTTAGTATTTGGTTTAGTAATAATATCTGTTATCGATTTCTAATATTAACCAATTATATTTTAGACCAGGGTTGTATGGGGCCAGTGGGCCCATCAATTTTGATCTTGCAATTGTTTGTTCCTTAATTTTTTTCCTGAGTTGATACTTTTATAAGATTATATGACACAAAATACACAAAAACATACTTTACTTGTTTATCATAGGATAAACCGTTTTCGAGTAATATCGATGGAAAAGAAAGCATGCAGAATTTAACTTAATACGGATCTTTGAAATTACAAAAAATAAATTTATATTCTTGTTCTATGATTAAAGGTAAGAATAAAGTTCATTTAAATAAACCTCCTAATATGAATCCTGTAAGATCTATAGCCAGTTCTTTTACTATTACATGAACTTTAGTTATGACTAAAAAAACAAACTAAAAATGGCTATTTGTTGATATTGATGCATTTTCGGAGGTTTATTTAAATGATTTTTACTCTTACCTTTAATCATAGAATAAGAATATAAATTTATTTTTTGTAATTTCAAACATCCTTATTAAGTTAAATTCTGCATGCTTTCTTTTCTATCGATATTACTCGAAAACGGCTTATCCTATGATAAACAAGCAAAGTATGTTTTTGTGTATTTTGTGTCATATAATCTTATAAAAGTATCAACTCAGGAAAAAAATTAAGGAACAAACAATTGCAAGATCAAAATCGATGGGCCCACTGGCCCCATACAGCCCTGGTCTAAAATATAATTGGTTAATATTAGAAATCGATAACAGATATTATTACTAAACCAAATACTAAATTTCATAATTGTATCACAAACGGTTCTCTAGATATTAAATTAAAACTAATTTTTAGTAAAATCTTTGAAAGCCTGTAGTTCCCTAAGGAAAAATTTCCGGACACATGTTTATTGAAAGTTTTTTGTTTGAAATATTTTTCTCAATCTACTGTTAAAGTTTGGCACGAGAGTGCTGAAT
The DNA here is from genome assembly GCA_949319165.1 of Sialis lutaria. Taxonomy (NCBI): domain Eukaryota; kingdom Metazoa; phylum Arthropoda; class Insecta; order Megaloptera; family Sialidae; genus Sialis; species Sialis lutaria. Next base: position 22,805,436 of record OX439231.1, on the reverse strand, counting down.
CACCCTGTATATCAAAACACGTAAAATGTTTTTTTTGTATTTTTGGTCAGAGGCGTAGGGTTCGTTGCGCTCCCAGCAAGGAGCTGTATATTCACCCATATTATTTTATTTTCAATTACCTACTGCTTGAAGACTTTTTTGTCATCATTCGTCAATGTAGGTACCATTTTATACCCCCCCCCCCCCCCCCCCCCCAATCGCCAATTTTTTACTTATGCGCCGCTGGTTTTTAATTTCAATATATATAAATTAAATCTGTTTTATTTCTTATTTCGATTAAGATAGAAAAGGCTCGATTGAAAATATGTATCAAAATATATTTCTTTTAATTCCAGTCAATGTTGTACGTGTCGACAGCTTTCTGCCATTGCGACGTTGATGTTCTCGAAGAGAAAGTTTACCCGGTTTCATACAAATATCAAGATATTCTCAAAATAGTTGATATGTTCGACAATGATACTCTAGAAAAGATAACTCCAAGGTTCGTACATACGTAGAGTCAGTGTCGCAGTCAGAAATATTTTAGGAGGGAGGGAGCATATATTATCAACACAAATATCACCCATATTTCAAATTAAAAACACGAAACCATTTCCAAAAAAAAATTAATTATGAATAAGATTAATAATTAATTTTATTTTTGATCACGATATTGCTTAATTAGCGAAAATTTTGGGGAAGGTTTGAACTTTGTATGTCCATATCCAAAACCACATATCAGGTACGATAATTTTCTACAAACACTTTAGGTACAAATCATTACTTAAAATATTTTTTATTATTTGACGATTTTTAAGTCGAAATAAAAAAATATTCACGAGAAATTATATAAATGGTACTGTAACTTTTCTTATTTTATATAATTTTATTATGATGCCTTTGCTACAAAAAGTTAAAAAAAAAACACTGCAACAATACATTGGTCAAAATTGTACGGAATTTTGATGTTTACTATCAAAAATCACTCGAAATACAACAATGTTTGGATTCACAGAAAGCGGTCAGTGTAACCGGTAACTAACCGCTTTCTGTGAATCCAAACAATGTTTTACTAAAATGACGTATAGGTAAATATTAAAGTTAATAAAATACGAGGAATTTATTAAACATCTCGAAAATAATTATCGGGACAGTGAGTTAAAATATTAAAAAACGGGGCATGTTTCATAAATATTAGACGTCTGACCACCCTAATGCCGTGTTTACAACGAAGAAACAAAACAGTATCATCGTGTCTTTTTTACAAAAGTGGAATAAACCCCATACATTTTTAAATACGAAGTCTTTTAAAACACCGTGTTGCTGTTTTGTCTTTTTCGGTGTAAATACGCATAATATAAGCAGATTTATATTATATAATTATATTTATTTTTATATTTAATTAGAATCATTGCTCCACATGTCAATTGTTACACATATTCCAAACGATTGGCAGAATCTGTTGTGTACGAGTACAGGTCAAAGTTACCAGTGGCGATTGTGAGACCATCAATGGGTAAGTAATTATAAGAAAGTACGTATTCGATTTTAATAAAAAAACATATATTATTCTTTAGTAAAGCCGCAATTTTGTATTTACACTGCCAGATATACTTTCTAAATCATACTAACGAATATATTTTTTAACTACTAGAATAATATATCGTTTTTTTCTATGGTCTTAGTTATCCCAGCTATGAGAGAACCCTGTGCTGGTTGGGTCGATTCCTTGAATGGTCCAGTTGGTATACTAGCAGCTGGTGGTAAAGGGGTATTAAGAAGTATGTTGGGAAATCCTGACTATCCGGCAGAACTGATTCCAGTGGACATCGCCATCGACGGTATTATTGCCATTGCTAAATTCCGCGCAACTGAAAGGTAATAGGATTTAAAAAAATACATTTAAAAAAAGAATATTAGTATTCGCACGACAGAAAAATAGAATGTGTGACTGGATAGTAATTTTAAAAATACATTGCTCAGCAGAAACTAAAATGAATATCAGAAAAAGATATTAGCACATAGCTTAATGAGAAATAAATGACAATTTACAAATAAACGACAAAATATAATTTCCTCATGGATATTTAATACGAAATAATTGAGTTTTTGAGTGTCATTGTGAGAAAAATGTATTATATAAAAATAATTTCAAGTATCTATACACGTACTAAAAAGAGATATTCAGTTACGTTTTTTAACTGTTCGATTTTTATATTTTATTTTATTTATTTACCTAACGAAGACTTCTATGTAATCACTTATATTAATTAATTAAAGAATATTTTTGCTGACATTTTTGATGAGAATTTTGTGTTCTACAAAAAAAGGTTCCAAGACATTTTATTATTAGGCGGTGAAAGGTAAAAAAAAATATATTTGAAACTTTGATTTTAAATTGTTTAAACAAATGATTCTTATATGGTATACATTTATTACCTCATGAACAAAATTATGTTATTATATATTAAGTATATATTTTACTGTTACAATCAATGCAAATAATTTTCGTAATTCTTCTGCTAAAACATTTATTTATTGTTAGTATAAAATATCGGAATTATTAATATAAGTATTTTATTTTACGGACAGTTTTAATGATGTACCTGTATATAACGTCACTCAAGGAGAAGTAGAGCCTATAACATGGGGTGAAGTAATGAATAAAGGACTAAAAGCAATTGTGGATTACCCGTTCGACTGGCCTATTTGGTACCCAAGAGGTCGTCTACGTACAAATGAGTTCATTCATTATCTTATTATATTTTTATTTCATAAAATACCAGCATATTTCATAGATTTCATTATGCTCTTGTTGATGCAGAAAAGATTGTAAGTAAAAACTAAGAATAAATAAAACTTAATAAGTATAGGTACACAGTACACATTAGTACACAAATGAATTATATTTTGAATTGATCTTTACAAACTATTTGCTATATTTTAGTATGGTAAGAATACAAAACAGGATCAGTATGGGATTAGAATCACTGAAATATTTCACAACAAGAAAATGGAATTTTGTTAATAAAGAATTTTTGAGTCTCACTGATAAACTTAATGATGAAGATAAAGAAATATTCTACATGACTAACATCAAATATGATATTGATACATACATAATATCTATAATATTAGGGACGAGAAAATATTGTCTTAAAGAGGATCTATCGACTATACCAAGAGCAAGAAAATTCGTGACATTGTAAGTACAGTGTAAATATATTTTAATAAAATAATTATTAATATAAACTATTTACAATAATGGCCTAGTCAATAGGTAATTTTAAGTAATATTAAATCCAAGAGTTTTGATGTTATTAAAGGTAATCTAGTTTCGGGTCCTTAACTTACAATTAGTGTAAAAAAAAACTGTAAAAATTTCATTAAAATTGTGTTTATTATTTACCTTCAAACCGCTATAACTTTTACAATTTTAAGCCTCTGCAATGTCTGATATCATAAAGGGGCAAGCAAAATTTGCTAGCAATTTTGTGATAGTATCTTCCATAATATATAGATTTACTATAGAATTTAGAGCAGAGATACTTGAACGTTTTGTAACACAGTTGGCAACTCTGACCGTACGAAATGATTTTCATAATATCACCACTGTTTTTATATCATTGGTGTTTACATACAACGCGTGCGCGAAACTTGTCAAAGTCTTCATGAAACTTCAAGACCCAAGGGAACTGTCATAAGAGTTTGAGACCTCATTTGAGAGTGCTTACTAGCTAGCAAATTTGTTAGCTCCTTTGTGATATCGTAATAAATTTGTATGTAAATTGTATGTAAAGGTGCTATCACTGCTATCGTACCTAAAGAACATTTAATATAGATGTAAATTAATTATCTCATGTTTTAAGTTCAATAAGTTTCTATCTTTATGTTAGGAATATCATAATTTTTTAAACAAAATGTTTAATATAATATAATCTATTGAATATGAAACATAATATTTACTTTTTGTTTGTTTCAGTTTATATTTTCTGAATCTTGCGGCCAAAGTTACATTTTTGTATTATTTCATCTACATCACTTTATCCTGTTTTGGTATTGGTCACATGGCCAGTTGGAATTATTGGAAAAATAATATATTTGAGCTATAATTGTAGGTACGTTTACAAAGTACCTAGCATATATGAAGTATTTGCAATAATTCATTAAACATAGATACATTAGAAGCTTCCATTAGTAACAGGGGATGAGTAGAGCGAGAATAAACCGGGTGGTCTATTTAAATTGAGACAATGAAGGTAATTTTTTTTACCTTGAATGGAGGTTTCAAGGTCATTGTTAGGTCAACTTCATTTTTTTTGTTTATTTGTATTTTACAGAAAAAAAGAAACAACTTTTTTCCAAAAACGTCAATTTTAACCTATTTTTTTAATTAAAAATTAACATTTTTAAAAATTTCTACTAAAAAAAGCAACAAAATTCTTAAATTGAATTGTTTTTTAAGTAAAGATGTATAATTAAGAATAATAAAATATAATTTCATAATTTTTTAATGAAAAAAAAATTATAAATATTTCCTTTACAATTGAGATTTAAAAAAAATCTTCAGACAAAGATGTTTCCTTTTTTTCTGCAAAATTCGAATATGCTAAAAAGTAGGTGAGGAGGCGTGCCATTATGAAGGTTTGGTCTAAATATATGTAATCTATTCCATTGGATGAAACTGTAGTTATTAGTAGTAACAAAGGGGTGTTGATTAATTTAATAAATATTTTTATATTTGTATTATCCGGAAATATAAAATTTCTTAACTATAACAAGCACTTTGAATAGGTTATCAAACTCATCTTCAATTTTGTTTTATAAAATTGAAGTAAACATAATAAATCTCACAGATGTAATATCTATTTCAAAGTGGTTGCATGTTAACAAATTTTAATTTTTTTATAACATCGGGCACTAGTATATATACGTGATATTATGAATTTGTGTTTTTTATTTTTTGTATATTTTTTATTAAAATGTATTATTCTATATATATTTATGTATATTTTTTTGTATAAATTACACAACCAATTCAACAATTGGTTCTGACGTTAACGAATTTAGCTTTAAAAGCTCTATTTCTATTCTTCGTGTAGCATTTCGTTCACTTCTGGTAGGTCGCGGTAGGTGAGGAAGTGCATAACGTAATTTATGCCAAAATAGTCGATCATTTCTGTCTATATAAGTGTTCATTGTTAAATAAGAACGTAACTCGGGTCCTAGATCTTCAGTGGGTCCAATTTTCTTGAGCAGGATAACAATAACTTTAGGACGTTTCTCTTTCAACGACGCTATATGTGCTGTTTGTAACTCTATCCTACCCCATACACTTTTTAAGAAGTCCGGTGTTAATATTATCAGTGTTCTAAAAATAAAGGTAAAACAGTTTATTAGAGATTAGGGAGGAAAAAAGTATCAGAACCTACTAAAAAATTCTGATTAAGATCCTAAACTTTTACTGTTATTTAAGAAGTTATAAACTAACCTTCGAGAGTTTTTCACAGATCGAGCGATTTGTGCCGCGATTCTGTCACCGCCCAGCCAGTTTCTGTAATGGACACACAGTTTAAATGGGTTCTCCCCTTGCTCCAGTTCTGGTAATAGTTCATCAGCTACAAATACTTCGTCTTCGTGACTGAAGCTTACAAAAGCATCATACTCTTTATCTTTATCTAAATCTTCTTCGGAGAAACAGCATAGGCAAAGTCCATGTGCAAATAACCAAACTTTTATTTCTAAGTTGTATTTAAAATAGAGAATCAACGAAATAGTCACACTAATCATAAGTAACGATAGTGGTGTGAATATTAATGCATATTTTATTGTTTCGCTAACTGAGCAAAAGTAATCAATACTAAGTTTATAAATTTCTAAACGATCATTACATAGTACATCTTTGATACGATCAATCTGAAACAAAAACAAAACTCAGTATACAGGCTGAGTCATATCAGGTGGAACAAACTTGAACAGTAGGTATATTGAGAAAAATATTTTAAGAAAAAAAGTGCATATAAACATGTGTCTGGAAATTCTTCACGAGAGAGCTACAGATCCCCAAAGATTTAGCCGAAAATTAGTTTTTATTTAATACAGAAAAATCGAGTGAAATTTTAAAAAAATCTAAAAAAGATTTTTTTCCATTTAAAATACGACCGTAAAACTTCTCGTATCTTCGATAACAAAACAACTCGTAACAAAAATACAACGCATTTTATTCATTATTGAATAAAAATCACAGTTGCCATGGAAAACTAAAATACGCACATTCACTCGAGTGCAATATTAAATTCAAGTCAAGTAAGCTTTGGAAAAAAGAATGGTTGATGTTTGAAATTTTTATATTTATTAAAATTCGTTATTTATTTTGTTAATGTATAACAGCAATGCTGGTTTTAGCGGCGGACTGTCACATGGAGAAAGACTCGCTTAAATTCTAGTATAATTTTTTTCTCTTTAAAAAACGGTCATAATTAAGTCAAATTCTTGAATATCTGTACCTACTATAATATTTTTCGTAAACGGTTGAGGACCCACTGGCCCCACACATCCCTTAGTTGATACTGGAAATTGATAATAAATGTTAATACTAAACTGCCTATCAAATTTAATTACTGTATCGGAATGGGTTCTCAAAATATTAAATAAAAACTAATTTTAGACAAAATCTTTGAGAGTCTGTAGTTCCGTTACGAAGTTTCCGGACACATATTTATAAGAACTTTTTTGCATGAAATATTTGTCTCAATCAACTGTCCAAGTTTGTTCCACCTAATATGACTCATCCTGTATATTATTAATTAATAAGTCCAAGTAAGATCAAGACAGAGACCGAGAAAATGTTGCCTGACATTCGAAAGAGAAAAGATACTTTACTTTAAAAAAAAATGATATAGGTTTTTTACTCCTAATTCAAGTTTTTTCATTTCAAATTCAATTTTTTTCATTTCAAATTAAATTTTTTTCATTTCAAATTCAATATTTGAAAATAATTGATATATTTATTATTAATTTTTTAAACTGAAGAAACTAAGTATTTTTAAACAAAACAAATATATTGTTAAAGCCAACTGCAATTGCTTTATCTTATCTTCTTTTGATTGAAAATACTTAGTTTCTTCAGTTTAAAAAATAAAAAAATAAAAATATCAATTATTTTCAAATATTGAATTTGAAATGAAAAAAATTGAATTTGAAATGAAAAAACTTGAATTAGGAGTAAAAAACCTATATACAGTGCGTTCATGATGAAAGGAACAAATTCGTTTAATATTCAGGTACCTAATGATTTTGTGGAAAAACGCTTGGACCCGTCGATTAGTATTTTTAGTTGCGGATTTTTTGACATAAGAAAATTGTATACAGGGTGTCTCAAGAAGAACATACGCAGTCATAATTGATATTTTTTAATGGAATACCGTATATATTATACCATTTTTGAATTATACGATAAATTCTGAACACTTTTTGTACAGCATAGCATATCTCTAAAATCAGCGGTTTATGCAATAATGACGTTTGAAATGTGTCTCAAGATGAATATAATGCAGTCATTATTGATTTTTTTAAATGGAACTTCCTGTATATTATGCCATTTTTGAAATGTACGGTAAATTCTGAACACTTTTTGTACAACATATCACAGCTCTAAAATCAGTGGTTTTTGGAATAATGTTGTTTGAAATGTGATAAATAAATAAAAAATTAATGAACTTTAATAATAAAATATACAAAAGAAATAAAATTATGATATGGTATGCTGTACAAAAAGTGTTCAGAATTTATCGTATAATTCAAAAATGGTATAATATATACGGTATTCCATTTAAAAAAATCAATTATGACTGCGTATGTTCTTCTTGAGACACCCTGTATACAATTTTCTTATGTCAAAAAATCCGCAACTAAAAATACTAATCGACGGGTCCGAGCGTTTTTCCACAAAATCATTACCTGAATATTAAACGAATTTGTTCCTTTCATCATGAACGCACTGTAGACTCTCATCTCGTTTCGTCTCGTCTTGTGTGTAGACTTAATAAAGAATTTATACAAAAATTGATAAGAAAATTATTTTCTTCATTAATCTGGTCAATTTTCTCGGGTAGACATCTGAAGGATTATAATATCGATAGGCGGTTTAATAAATTGTAAATTATGTAATTTACCAAATTATCGAAAATGTAAAAAGATTCATAATCTTTACCGTACTAATATCCTTAATTTTATATTTTGTAAATTACCTTGGACAAATTATGATTCAAAAGCGATATCAAGTATTTATTTTCACATATACATTACCATGGATTGTTATATAGACTTATTGATTTAAGGGAGGTTGAGTTTTTTAAGTTAAATATAGTTGACTTGTTCAAATAGTCTAAGTTATTTCCATGCAATCGGAATACCTGGAATTAAATCAATACAAATTCAACCGAAGGTAAGTACATAACTACATGTCACAACTATCATTCATTATTATTATTAGATATTATTATTCAGTGCACAAGAAATAAAACTGTCTTAGGCCAAGATAATCCTTGCTGTATAGAAAATGAAAACAACATTATATTTAATATAAGAATGTAATTTTAATCCAACTATATTATATTGTTTCTCTAGCAGTATTGTCGGATGAAAACAATATGTTTTAAGGGGCCAATCACATTGAGCTAGTTTACTAACTACTAGTTGGTGAATTTACTAGCTGCTGGTAAACTCACCCAGTGTAATCATGTTCACTAGGTAACTAGAAGATTGTAAACAATCTGCGAGAAAGTTTTAAGCCGTCGGGCTACTTTACTCGCTACTCGCTGGCGTGTGGGCTTGTTAGCTAGCAAAATAGCCGTGTGTCATCATAGTTGTTTGTGAACTAGCTGCAAGTATCCCGGTGGTTCCTGGTCAACGTATTCATAACATGTGGTTTAAAATCGCTATCTAGTTAGCTTCTAAGATCGCCGGCTTGTAGTTAGTAAACTCACTCAATGTAATCGAGCCTTTAAACAATATTTCGTAAATAATATTTTTTCTTGCTTCAAGTAAACTTTAATTTCCCAATTTATCACATTTACAATTAAAATAATTCCTGTTTAATACTATAAAAAAGCATAGGTGGGCATTAACTCGTTAATCCGTTAATCGTTAATTAACGAAGTTAACAAAATGGTTAACGGATTAACTTTTAAGTTAACTCAAAAAAAAAGTTAACGCTTTTGTTAACTTCCGTTAAATTTAACTTCCGTTAACTTTAGTCCGTTACATTGGTTGTTTGATGAAAAGTACATAAGAAAGTTGTCGAAATAGCAAAAAAAGGTCTTCAAACATTTTGGATGCTTAACTTTTTAACGATTAACTTTAACTTTCGTTAAATTTTCAAATTTTCGGTTAACTTTAACTTCCGTTACATTTTCGGAATTTTAACGGTTTAACGGTTAACGAAGTTAACTTTTCGATTAACTGTGCCCACCTATGGTTATAAGACAATTATATTGTAAAAGATAAAAATAATTTTGATAAAAATATTGATAATTTCTTACTTCCAGTTTTGGTGGTATCCATTGTATTGATGAGATCTTATTATTGTGAAGATGCAAAGATGTAATATGCTCATAATCTTCTCCTGCTTTGTACACAGATGTTAAGTTATTATTATTTAGATAAACGTCTATTTTAATTGACAAATTTGGTCTCGGCAATTGTAGTGGTAATGAAGTTAACCCGATGTACGAGCAATTGATGATTAATCTGTTTAAGTTCGGTAATATAAAACAAGAGCATTTTCTTGGACATATTGATTTCTTTAAGTGACACATAATTTTATCCATATTTAAATCGATGATTCGGTGATTTTTAAAATAATATGGTGTTGCACATTTTAAATTATCGATTATAATATTCTCTTCTGGGGCAAACTGAAATAAATAAATTATATATTTATTATCAGGTATCTGAATCTGACTACTTGATTCGAGTTCAGGTTCAGATCCTTGCTTGTTTTTATTAACATAGTGATTTATTGATTGCTTTTTGTGACCGTCAATATAATTATAAATCATAGTGTAATTATTATGATTATTGATTGTACCTAATGGAAATTTAATTATTATTACATGCATAGTTAAATATACCCAACGGCTTACACCGTACTAAGGACCAAGTAGGTTAGCCAGAAACTAATACCTGGCGCAGAACAAAAGTTTTAATTTGTTGATAAATTATCTGACAATGAGTGAATTTTTTTGAGTGATTCTTTTGATGGTTAGCGTTGGAAACAGTAATTTTTAGGAGTTTTTCCCGAAAAATGTTTAAAAATTGCATAAAAAACATAATATACATTGTTGAATTCATGCTTGAATAAGCTTTCATTTGACACCCTACACAAAACCTTTGATTATTTTTTCCATTCTCTAATTACTCACTAAAATTAAGCCCTAGAATCAAAATCCAAATTTTTATATTTCACGTCTATTATTGGGCCAAATTTAAAATTCTAACGCCGAACAGTTTCAGATAAAATCACCTGTGACTGTCGGACGGACAGACACCGAAGTGATTTCAGTGTTTCATTTTCACGTATTTAAGGGTGAGGGAGCGTTGGTACTTATAAACGTATATAGCAATAAAAATATTAGAAATTAAAAGATAAAAATATAATTTAAATTGGAGGAGAGGAGGCATAAGTACTTATAAAAAATAATGTTATGACTATATTAATTATTATCTATTAATTATTTTCTTACATTTAATTCTTTTATTATACTAACGTAGCGTAAAAAATGTAATATTCCACAATCACATTTTACTGGATTTTCATTGAGAATCACATTAAAATTTTTCTTCAAAGTAAGACTAAACGCACCATGCGTATCAATATCTTCAATTTGGTTTTTACTCAAGTCAATAGTAACATTATAGTTAGCAAATTTGAAAGTTCCCACCTAAAACATGTAAACTAATCAATTAATGTGTAATTGAGCTTTTTCTGTAAAACAATTTAATATTGAAATTTTATTTTTATTACATTTTTTAAATTTCTTTTATTTATCTTAATTCCAAGCAATTTTAGAGAGGTGGAGATGTCCTTACTAATTGTTCATTTATTTGTATTTTGTATACCTACCTGATATTTGTGTATATTGTTTCTGCTGATATTTAGTAATTCTAAATCATCATTATGTTGAAATTTGTATAAAATATAGACATCAGAAATGTTGTTATTGGAAAAATCTACCTCGATTAGTGTTGGAACATTAAAAGCATCTGAATCAATTGTACTTATTTTATTGTTTTGTAAATACAAAACTTCTAAACTTTCCAAACCGTTAAATGTTAATCTTAAACATAAAATAGTTTGTAAATTGAATCTAAAATTTATTACAATAATTAATAATGTCAATATTATATAATTTTTTATTATATTTTTTAATTTAAAACAGTTAAAAGCATTATATAATTTATATTTGATCATTAAGTTTATAGGTATACTTACTTAGTCAATTGTTTAATTTGATTATTGTTCAAATAAAGATCAATCAAGTTAGTTAAGTCAATGAATAAGTTATTTGATATCATACTAATCATGTTATGTGATATATTCAATGATATCAGATTATATTTGTTTTTAAATATTTTATCTGGTAACGTTGTCAGAGAATTTTTTGCTATAGAAATATATTTAATTTTGTTAAAATATACAAATGTGTCATCCGGAAGAACTTTAAATCTATTTCCAGATAAATCCAATAATGTTAAACGGATCATATTTTTAAATAAAAAACTGAATAAATTGTTTAACTCTTTTTCATTAGTTATATCACATAATTGGTGCTTTGTTTTGTTTTCATTTAATACAATACAAGCCGTTTTGTTATTAGATGTTATAGTAAAATCCTTTAAATATATTAAATCATCAAATGTATTGTGATCTACTACGATCGACTCAACATATTCTACTTTTAATTTATTTATATTTGAACCATATTTAAATATTTCTCTTTGTAAATATAGTGATTTATTAATAATCCAGTAAAATGAATTCAAATGTTTCATATCATTGAAAAAATAGTTTTTCAATAGTACATCACTGCGAATAGCAAGTTGACGTAGGTTTGGTAATTCTTTAAATAAATCATAAGCAATGTTATTATTAATAATTAAATCTTTAAATATGAGTGCCTTACAAGTTTCCTTTAATCCTTTGAAATATGTATAATCGAAATCAATCACTTTTAAATCTTGTGAGTTCATTATTAAAGCACCCGGAAAAATACGATAAAAATTGAAAAGTGTAAAAATATTATTGATATTTTTATCTAGTTTACAAGTCAAATTCATACTGTCACAATTAATTTCTACTATGTTTGATTTAAAATTGATTTTTATAAAATCAAAGCAATTAATTGATGAATCAGTCAAAATAATCGGTTTATTGCATTGGCATCTTTGTTCTTTCAGGCATTTTCTGATATCATTTGTTGTACAGTATTTTATTATGCTTAAGAAAAACAATAATTTTCCTTTATTCATAAAAAGATACATATTTTCTGATATTATTGATTTAAGGTATTTTAATTAAAATTGTATATTTCTTGCATTTTATCGTTGTAGATATATGTATTTATAAATTCATTTTATTTATAATTTTAATAGTTCCTGAAATAAAATTATATAATTTATTCGGATAGATATATTTTATCCAAAAAATTTAAACTGACAGATACATTAATTATTAAGCAATACAAAAAATAATATAATTACTTACAATCATCTTTTAATTTGCGGCACAATACATGTAGGTAATAAAAAAAGTAAATAAAATAATTTAAATATCATTTAAACTAGTAGCATAATTGTTTTATAACTACGATGCATATTATTTCTAAATATAAAAAAATAGTTATTCATAGTTTGATATATTTTAAATATAAGTTGTAATTAATTATTTGTGCGGTTGGGAAAATAAAAAAATAATTATGTTTTATCAACACTGCTATCATTGTACGAGAAATTTATTTATCTTATTATCCATTATATCCGTTATTATTTCGTTTTGTATGTTATTTGAAAATCAAAGTTAAAAGTTTAATGTTTGCAAGTTTAAAACTGAAAATATCATAAAATAAAATATCAATATTAATTATACCTACCTATAGGTAGGTACATAGTTACCTAAATAAACAATAAATTGTATAAATCACAATAATATATGCCTACATATTATTTCATTCGCCTATAACTTTTTTCGTTTTTTACCCATACTTGGAATGACTAATTAAAAATAACAAGTTTTTTTAGTTAATCCTGATTTTTAATAAAAATAAAATACTTTAAGTTAATTAATTACGTTATTCCGTATAAAGGAAAATGAATACTGCATAGCCGTTTTATGACCGTTATGGTAAATTGAGGTAGTACTTTTACTCTCACCAACAAAGTGTATTAGTGATCCTTTTTAAGTCACTGTAGCTGACGCTGCAAGTAACCGTGTTATAGTATTAACTCTTTTAACTTTCTCGTGAAAGGGTTGGAGTTCTGCGTTAGTAGGACTTCGGCCTAACTTATAAACAAAAATATATTTTATTTTATCCGTGAATGTAGTCGGAGTATATAATTAGCTTGATTATGTAAATGATCTTTTGCTGTTTGTAATTTTGTATTATTTTTGTAAAAACATTCATTATGTTTGATGATGATTTTCGAAACACGGATTCATAAAAATTAGGGCGGGAGGGGGTAACATTACGTAAGAAAAAAATGTAACGTATTTTAATTATATAATTAGAAAAAAATACGTAAGTGTAACACTTTTAACTCCCCTTCGCATAAAGATTTGTTAGGTTTTACGGACCCCCCCCCCTCCCCCCCAAAACCCTGAAATGCTTTACGTAATTAAATAGAGACGTACATTCATTACATAAAGATAATTATCGACTATACTTACTTTGCGTAAGTGATTTCAAGAAATGTAGTTTAATTATATTATGACTAATAAAAATTTGAAACTATGAATTATTATTTCTGAAAATATTATTTTCTGTCATTTTATATTATGTATTGAATACTTGTTACTTTATTTTAATAATATTAGTAAAACTTTTACATTTAATTAAAAATTAAAAACAAGTAAATAGTCCTTTACGTAATAAATCATATGGTTGTATGTACCCCCCCCCCAAAAAAAAAAAAAGTCTTATAATGTATGCTTTCAAGCCCAAGGGATGACTATATAAAAGAAAATGACAATAGTTTGAATAGTTTATAAAAACATTTTATTTATAAATATAATTATATTATAGAAAAATTCAGTTTATACAAATTAAATCTATAAGTACAATTTACATTTACATGATCTTACAAAATAAAAGTTATTATTAACAATTTCATAATATAAGTAATAATAACTATATTTTTTACAATTTATCAAAAAATCAAAATATGTATATAAAATGTAATTTTTTTCATAATTTTTCGATTACATGTAGCCATTTGACTTAAAATATTTACGTAATTAGTAATGTTTTGTCATAAATTTAAAACCCTCTTTAAATACAATGAAAATAATGTATCAACATAAAATATCTTAAAAATAAAAGTAAATAAGATTTTCACAATGATTATTACTTATCTTATCAGTACCTACTAATGGAGAGCTACATATTATCATATATTAATCTACTAGTAGTAGTTTAATATATGATATTATTAACACAAACATGAAATATTTTTCAATACAGTACTGATTTAAAATACATACTATTTTTTTAATTTTTATAAATTGTGTACTGATTTTTTTTAAATGGGTACTTGTTAATTATACCTACACAAATGAACATAGACTCAATGCCGTAGTGTGGGGTTGGTGTCTACTCGGCAAACTCTGAATTGAAGATTTTTTTTCATTACCACCTCAAATTTGTCACCCGCCAATCCACCTGCCTTCTACTAATTATGATAACCTTTTTTGTACTCAGAATGTCACTTTTTAATCTTCGTTATGCTATTTTCACCCGTTTAGTGTATACTACTTAAAAACAGTTCGTTTTGTTTGTTTTGCAACAGGAAATTCTAGTCCGAAGAAAAGTTGTATTATGAAAAATCGTACGTATATACTTTTATAATATCGATTAATTTGTAGGGTTTAATTAAGAAGTACCAAAAATGTAGAGGTATAAAAAACAAAATTATTGGTGCCATTTCCTTATAAAGTCAAATCCCATGTACCGACTTTTTAACTTGTCGTTTCGCATTTACGTACACTTTTAATTTTCACTAATATTCAAAGGTACGGCACTTACTTTGAGTGTTACATCTTTTTAATGGTATGAACCTTCGCCTGATTGTCTTTAACATGTAAATAGATTGCTTTGACTAGCAGACAATTTTAAGTAATGTGTCTAGTCGCTTTAGTTATATATTTGATATTAACGCCCAGTATTATCAAGTTTAACTAAATGCTCCTTTAACTAACTGTCATATTATCAACAGATCCAAGCATAATACATTTAATTAAATAGATTTTCTATTTTCTGCAGTATTTCTTTACAATGTATATTATGTACATTTTTCATTGGGAGCTTAAATATTTATTTAAATCACGTTTGTAATACACCAAATTTACTTTAAAGGAGCATTTAGCGCTAAAGGAGCTTTAAATTGGTTGATAATACCGGGCATAAGAGTTTTTGATTTTGCTACTTTGCAAAAAATTTTAAAGTATACATATCTTAATACATTTTATAATAAAGTATTGCTCTTCTTTTTCCTATCTCTTTAAGCATAGTTTTTTTTTAATCAACAGTATAACAACTTATATTCATAATTCTAAAAAGGTATGTAACTAAAATAATAAATAAAATTATTTAATTTTACAAATACTGTCAAATATATGTAAAATATTTCTGATATCTACATTACAATCTTTTTTATCAGATGAAGCTATCAATGATTTTAAAGTATTTAATTCTTCTTTGTTATCTTTCATTGAAAACAGTAATTCTCTAGCAGTTTCTTCATTTAAAAGTTGAAAATTGTTGTAAATAAATTCACTTAAGTTGACTTTTAATTCATCTTGGTCTTCTATATCATATATTATCATGTATATGCGTAATATCACAAAAAATATATTAGAATGAAACACTTTTAAAGCTTCACAAATACTTTTTGTTTCATAAATAAATGTTATAACTACACTATCTATAGGAAATAATTTGTCTTTATCGGAAAGACATGAAATAATATCATAAATATAATCTAATGACTTAATAAATAATGGTTTCAACAAATTGTACATATCTACATTGTAGTTTAAAGATAGTGCTTGAATTACATAGCTAATTAAATCTAAAAAGAGCAAATCATTTTCTACATCTGTACTGACTTTCATAAAATCATCTTTTGGTTCCTTTAATTCTTGATAGCAAATAATAATTCCATTCAATATTTGTGGATTTAGAAACAGTTTTAAATGTTCTTTATTTTCACGTTCAACTTCTACATAAAGTAAAGTTTGTAATGTTGTAAGTAGACTCTTCAATAAATCTTTTTGTTTATTTTGATTAAGAAGAAAACTGAACACTTCAATAAAATTATTACTTTTGTTTATTGCTTCATACAAAAGCAGATTATTATCAAGACGGCAAGCTAAGTTAATAAATCTCATTAACTGTATTAATGTTTCATTATCTGGAAATTCAATTAACTGAAGAAGAATAGTCATAATATAAGTATCACTTACTACTCTTGTTAATATTTCTTTCTTAACACATAAATTTGATATCATACCGACTAATATTTCAACCAGTCGATAGTTTTGTATATTCGCTATAATTAACGACACAGCTAAACTAACAAAATCATGTTTCATTAAAAAATCAACTACATCTTCATCGACTGTCATATCCCAGAGTGTACATAAATCATTTTCAATTTCTGTATTCCATTCTTTATCTTGTAATTGCAATAAAGTTTTTAATACAAAACGTTCACTGTACATTGAGTTACCAATTGCATCTCCTCGGATTTTTTCCATATCGATATCTTCTTCTACATATTTCGCTTCACAATTCGTACCATTTGAATTATCCATTGTTATATTTAAATTTAACATATAATAAAAATAAATAATTACTTATATTTTTTCAATACATATCGTTATTATTTCCATACGTCAAATTTAATTCATAATACCAACATTGTGAACATCTGTCATAAAACAGTTTGACCAATAGATGAAAATTTTTAATTAACACGTTAACTGCCACCATACAAACTTTTGTTGGGTTCCTTCCTAGGGCCAAATTCTAATCATTTCTATAAAAAGATCTAAAAATGTTGCATTCTTTTATATATTTACCAATATATTCCTCTTTTTTTCTAAGACACAATATCTGTGCCTCACGGTCTAGTAGCAAAAGCTTGCATGTGTACCTATTGAAAATATTGTTTTTTAGTAAATAAATAAAATTCTTAATTTTCTGGATTATTTTGTTATCTAATTTCAATAAAATATATTAATATACGATAGAAAATCATATAATTTATTTTCAGTTCTTGGTTCATCGAAAAAATTGAAAACATGTTTGACGATGTCTTTCTTTTAAAATAAACCTTTTGATCGACTTAAGATGAGTCTTGAACTTGTTTATAAAAATACCAACAAAACAGCAAGTTTTCAAATTTGTAGTTGCTTATTTTACCAACACGAGTTGATTTTTGTGTTTTCTAATAGATTTTGTTTTATTGCCTAAGTGGACAACTGCGTCAACAGTAAAATTAAAATCGCTTTGTTATATATAAATAAATACATGTATAGCATTATGCACCAATTACTATATTTGAACTCCTATATTCAGACTGGTAGATATGGTTGTGAAAGGTAATTAAAGTTTATACAACAATATTGCAGGGTGTGTGATTTAATTTGTATAATTTATTATTAATATACAATATAATGTAGACAAATGTGTGAATAGCAAAGCTAAAGTTAACTTATCTATATACAAACTTTTGAAGTAGTAAAGATATAATAATGTTGATTATCCAATTAATTAAACAGTATTAGTACTTTTGGTACTATAATGTACAATTTTACTTATTAATAATTTTTTATGCTACGACCACGCACATGCAGTTAGACTTGGCATGCAATTTTTGTGGCAAAAATATCAGAAAATTGTGAGTGCCAATAAGCCTTATATTGCTACTAATTGTTAGCTAATTAAATAATAACTTAAATATTATTTTAAAATAAAAATGTATAAATTTTATTTTTAAAAGACACTAACAATAACATTAATATGTTTAAATTTAAAATGTAATCATTAAAAAAATTTCAGTATGATGCTTTACATATCAAAACTTATTTTTTATGCACACAAAGTACATTTAAAAAGCATGATAGTCCATGCTTTGCCTAATAGTCATACAATCAACTTCATCAATCTGCAGAGTATTTAATTTAACATTTATGTCTTCCTCTAGTTGTATTTGAGTTCTCAATAAATACCGTAATGATGCTTGAGCCTGAAAATACAACCAAAATATTAATAACTGATTGATTAAAAAAATAAATTGAACACACCTCATTCAACATCTGTTGTAATTTTTGAACATTTTCTTTTATAAGAAATACTTCATTTGCTAATTGTGATTCAACGGTATCTCGACATAATTCAACACCGGGTCTTTGAGCACGGTTTCCAAGTCTTGTATGTGCTAAAGCCATAAAGCCTTCTTTTTCAGCAATTGCCACTTCTAATCTTGTTATGTTACGTGTCATTTCATTAGCTTGACGAGCAATCTAAAAAGTTAATTAGTTTAAAATTATAAAAAATATATAAATTGTCTGAAATACATATATACATACCTCACTGTGTTGCATTTCTAATTTAGTTTTAGCTTCTTTAGTTTCACCAATACGCATTTGAAAAGCTTCATTCACAGTATGATACTGATTCCATAAATCTTCGATAACTTGTTTTAGTAAAGTATCGACATACGAACGTAGAGGCCGTGCACTGTTGATTTCTTGAGCAGCCTTAATTATGTTATTGTTGGAAAATTCTTTCCATTCTTCTAAAGTGATGTTACTGAAATATAGAACATATTAAATACATTTTTTAAATATTATATTTTTCATCACTTACGCTGAGTCAAGTCTACATTGTCCATGATACAAACTGAGATTCATATCAGTTTCCGTAAGTCCAGAATTGTGCAGATCAATGTTTAGAGCATTGGTTTTGTCATTTAAGTCTCTGTCTATAAAGTACACAGTAGATTTGAGTCTACGAATCTGCTCGTGGGTTTGTTCTAATGTTCTTTTAAGTAGTGCCTGAGCGCCTTTAATTACATCCAATTCTTTAAGTAATTCTGTTTCTACTTCATCGTGGACAAGATCGATTCCTATGCGATTTTCTCTATATTGATATTTTTATGTAAAGGCATTAGTACAAAATTAAATAAATATAATACAAATACAGTAATTGCCAGTTATTGTATCGTATTTGTCCCACAAGTTTTTGTAAATTTAACACAAGTAGCTAATTAGATTAACATAATTAATACAACAACTAGCACCTACACTGCCGTGCTAAGCACAAAAGCGGTATCTCAAAAAAAATCGTAAAGTTGATTTTTATGGCATCGAATAGCTTAAAAAAATACGAATCCAATGAACCAAGCCAAATAGCGGTATTGTATTTAAAACATATGAAAAAACCCTTAAAAATTTTTTCCCTATCTCAGGTTTAACTTAAATCACTAAGAGAATTAGAGGTATATCAATAATATGTAGGTGAATAACTGTATATTTTGATACCGCCAAAATTCCCAATATAATGAATAAATTCCAATTAATAAATCAAAAAAACAATCTGTAAAGTAAAAATAAAACTATTTTAACAAAATTTTGATTTTCTTGAAACTTGCCTTTACTGAGATACCGCTTTTGTACTTATTAGCACGGCAGTACTGCTGTACCTAAACATTCAGTTAAATTTGCAAATAAAATTTAAACAAATTGAATTACAAATTGTAATTTTAAAGCTGTTTTTCATAAAACAATAACAAAATAAAAAATAGTATAAAAATTTCAACTATGCAGAGTTTGTTTAAAACACAAAGTTATTTAATAAAAAAAATATTAAGAAGTATGCCGTATACCCTCTGAAACATATAGGTGTAATTACGTAGACTATATTTTGATAAACACTGTGATAGACTATAATGTATTTTATTTTTTATATTTAAATGTAATACCTTAAAATTAAACATTTTTGGCAAAGTTTCAGCCCTTGTTCTTTTAAAGCTTCCATTGCGTCATAAATTCGTTCTTTATATGTATTCAAAGCTTCTACTTCTAAACAAACTTCTTTACGCTGTCTCTCAATTTCTCCTTTCAGAAATTTGATTTCTTCTAGTTTTTCTTCAAGCAATCGATCACTTTCTACCTTATTTAATTTCACAATTTCTCCTGCTTCATCGCGTACTCTAAATTAAAAAAATCGTATTTTTATAATATTTTTGAAATAAGAAATACGGTGGATATTTTATAAACTCTTATGTAATAAATACACACCTATCGCATTCTGCTAAAATCTGATCTGCCAAAGCTTGTTGATCTGCTGATGTCCTGTATCGCTGTCTATTATTTAAATACCATTCCTCTATTGTAAATCTTGGTGGAGGTGGAGGGATAATTATAGTTGATTTACTGTTTAAATTTCTCAACATTTTTATTAATAATGTTCCAATTAAATATACAAAAAAACTAATCAGTTTGGTCAATATTCACATCACTATTACAGTTGTTATGTATATTCTACAAATGTGTTTCTATAGAAATATGTATATTATAGTAAATACATAAATTGTGGTATTCTTTTTCTCCTTCATGAATTTTTGTCTACTGGCTTAGACCCGTTGGATACTTATACATTTGTTTCTAATACAACAATATGTCAATTTGTTTTAAAATGTCAGAAATTGTCGAGTACATTAAGAAAAATAGCTTTTTGTTAATAAACTCATGTCCACAAAAGTCATTTTAAATAAATTATAATTTCTGCTTTATATACGTGTGGTAAACTGCTAGTATATAAATATATTTAACTTTGATGTATAAAAGGATTTCTTTTTAATTTAAACAAATGTTATAATACATAAATATTAATTTTAATTGTTATCGTTATACATGCCTTTCCCTCCTACATTTATCAACCCATTATAAACATGAAATTGATACCTACTGCTTTTAATCAAAAAGTTCAATCAACATATACCTATATACATTAGGTATTCTATATTGTGAACCTGGTTTGACATGGTATCTTCTAAACTGCATATTCCCACTTCTTAAAAGCTCCTATATATTATTACAGCCAGTGGCGTAGATAGGGGGGGGATGAAGGGGATCAATCCCCCCCCATGAGTTCAATTTTTTTTACTTTCGACCATATAAAAGATGATTTATTACTGTCATATCCCCCCCCATGAGACTAAATCCCCCCCCATTGCAAAAAGCTATCTACGCCACTGATTACAGCTATCATTTATAATATAACTGATTGCCAGCGCAGGTCACAGTAAGGAACTTCTACTATATTGGTTATCCTACAAATAAAAAAATTGTGGTATTGCATTGGTAGGATAAATTAAAATAATACGGTAAATGATATATTGTTTTATTAATCAAGTTACTTTGCACATGATATAATACAATAATTTGAATTTCTATATTGCTAACTACACTTACTCAGCTGTGAACAAATCACACACTTAAATACACATTACATAATGATACTACTAAAATATAATATATACAGTTCATTTAACCAAAAACTCGTCAAAGTTACTCACTTGAGCTTTTAAATTACAATTAATAATAATTAATGAAGTTATAATCATAAGTAACTATTACAACAATAGTTTTTTTAAAGTTATCTATTAAGATGAAATGCATGAAAGCATGTGCAAATGTACGTAGTAAATAATTATGTATATTCTATTCGAAACTCGGATATACTTTTAACTTTATCAACGCTCAGAGATCGCTTTCAAATAAATAATATCTTATTATGGTGGTCGATAATAACTAATACTTGGATTACTGAATCAATAGTTTACATAATTGATGTTTACATTAATACACACAAAATATATCAAAAATAGTACTTTTTAGAAAAAATAAGTACTTTCAAGCATTTTATGCTGCAATTTGGCAACAGTAGAAACATAAACAATTTTAGATTTAAAATAGTTTATAAATAGAAATTATCACAAAAATATCATGTGCATTATTACTTGATGAAAAAGTACAGAGTATATCAGTATGAAGCAATTGATTCAGTAAGTCCTGTTATAATTTAGTTTTTATTAACAGAGATTAGGAATGTAACGTCAAGTTTGCAGTGGTACATTTGTGAATATGTACATTTATTGAAACATTTCAAAAATTACCAAGGTGCACGACAGAAACACGATATATTATTTGTTACACCAATATATAATTTGGTATACCAAGTGTCTTTCATTAGTAAAAACGTACCACTGAAAAAGTACAAAGTACATGCATACTTTAGATTAAAACCACTTTAAAAATGTTTATCTCACAAATACATCATATTCTTTAGTCATGTTTTGAATAATTGATTGTAACAAATCAACGAATATGTTGTTTGTTTTTTGTCTATATATTCTTGACACAAGTATAATTAATTTTTTTAATATTATTTATTATACTACTTTATCTTATTCAAATAAAAATTGTAGAACTGGCTTTAATGTAGAGTTTGCTTGTACTGGATAATAAATAGCAATATATTTCCATTTATAAACTATACCTATTATCATTGTTAACAATTATTACTTAAAAAAAATCAAAACGCCTATTTTGTTCGAATTAATGGTAGAGCAGATTTTTTTAAAATAATATAATTGAAAAAAATAAAACCTCATTCCAAATCCCTGTTTACATATCCGTCATACTCAACTATTCATAAAAATGTATTCAATTCACTCACATCACATCTCTTCACATTCATAAATAGAAAAGACAAAATTGAAACAAAACAAAATAAAAGAATGTCAATTTCTTAATAATATTATCAAATAAAAATAAAAATATCTGGCAACTTCTTAATTGTTAACAAAGCTTACAACTAAAGGTCGTTTCCTTACATCTACTACAATTAAAATTCACAGAGTAGTAAAATTATCACCTATAATTAAATTATTTATAAAATAAACAAATACAACTACTTAATTCAATTTGAATTGTCTGAGCATATCGACAAATGCTTAAACTCGATGACCCGACAAGCAACAAAACAAATATCTCTTGGTTGAAAATTATATTTTCAAATTTCAGTTACAAAATCAATATACTTCTAGTTCATAATGTTTTAGATATAGCTAAAACAGCTAATACATTTAACAATATGCCATTACGTCATCGTACAGCAGTCGACAAAGAATTTCACAATGCAAGCTCAATTATCGATTATTGAGAAATTAAGTATAATATTTTATATATCGTGTTCATAAATTCTAATTTAACTATAGGTTATAGATTGAGGAACGCCGTTAACAGTCTTTGAAGTTAATACGTCATTTTCATATGACATAATCGTCTCCTTGCCATTTTCCACAACCCTAAAACAAATATAAATATTACTCATTTAATATAAACATGTAAAATACATTTTTTATTGTTAATTCAAACAAAAGCAGATTAAAATTTTATTTAGTTATAAAGTACATACTTTTTTGTAGTGATTTTCTTCCCGTTGATAAATCTTGTCGATGTTGATGTTCTTTTCACATTCCCTCCGCTGGGACCTCCAAAACTACTTTTAAAACTAGAGAAAGATGTGAAACCGCCGTTAGTTGCTGCTGTGTTAAACAGGTCATCCATGTTCAGACTTAATCCAAATGGGTTGAAAAACTGAGATGCGATTGTGTTCTGCGGGTGCGAGTGTCTGTTAGCTGCATTGGCTCCACGCCGGCCGTGAGATCGGTGTCCGTTCATGCCTGAAGAAGAGTCAGTGAATTCTGGTTCGTCCAGCGTGAACAGGAAGAATTGTAGGTTAGTTCATGTTAGTACGTGTAATTAAGTAAATCATTAATAGAGATTAGTTAGTACGTAAGAAAAAAACCACATAATGTATAAACAATAGAAGTGTAATTTTATTTGAAGCTATTATTTTAATTACTATAATATCACCTTCAATAAAAATATACACCAAATGTAGAGAAGAGTTGCTTTTATATTAACTTATTGTTTAATTGATTTAATTAATTAAATAATATTAGGCATTTTTCATTATTTAGTAAATATAATTTGTAAACATTCAATTTAAAAAAAAAAAGATTTTTTAATAAATTTATAACTAAAGTATCGGCAGATAGAAAAATACAAATTTGAAGTAAATAAAATTTTACTTTAATAAATTGAAAAGAAGAAATACATTTAAATAATCATAATAAAAACAATAAAAACCTGGGAATAAATCTGCTAATGGAGAATCTCCAAAGAATTCTCTAAAAACATCGTCCGGATCTCTGAAGACAAACGGATATCCGAAGCCCATGCCGAAGTCATCGTCATATCTGCTTCTTGATCTCTGGGTACCTGCATTACCCATCAAACCCTCCTTTCCATACTGGTCGTACATGCGGCGCTTCTTTTCTGTAACATAATATGCAAACAATTACAAGGAGCCTTACGATAATGCACGTCATATCCGTCTGTCACCAACGCCGCGACGCAGCTTAGCTCCAGATGGTACACTAGAAGCTAGAATTTATAAACATCAACCAATTGTGTAGCCGATTTAATGTGTTATTCATTTATATCATTGTTGACACAAAATTTTCTATTCATTATTAATTTTTCAATTCCCAGTATTTTTATAATTACTAAAAAAAAATTTTTTAAGTAATATAATTTTATTCTAGAAAATTTTGAGCCAAGAAAAGAAATATTTTTTAAAATATTGATTAAAATTAAAATAAATATTTTTGGAAAAAAGTGTAAAATTCGAATGTGCATGTGTGAGAAAAATCTAGTTGAATCGACAAATAAAGGGTGAATGAAATTCAGAATTACATGTTCATGTTCTACATACACATTATTTATGTAATTTTTTTTATAGCTGCACGCGGGTAAAATTAGTATCAAATATTATTACAAAAAAAAAAAAAACACGATTTTATGATTAATTGTTTTACAATATAATTTAATAATATTATGAATGTTATACTATAGTTTTCATTAGTAAACTTATGATTTTCTTTAATCTACCCAAACACAGTTAATAAAATGGTTATTTATAATCATATTGCTTTTAATGAATATACATTTTTTAAATTAATTATATGTACTCAATAGATCTTGAAAAACAATAGAACTATTTATTGGTAGAAAAATAAATGGAGGGGAAAAATTAGTGTATTAAAAAAGCAAAAACTGTAGTTATAAATCTGTTATAGAAGTAAAAATATTCATGCAATATGATTGAAATAAAAAAAGTATAATTTATTATGAATGGATTATAATATAAAAAAAAGTATTAGATATTAGAAAAAAAAGCTTTTCCTTTAGCTGATGAAGCGATGGCTAGATAAAAATATTTTTATAAAACTCAAACTAGATAAACAAGAACACCAACGATAAAATGCGGAAAAAATTGAATTAGTTAATTATGTTGACAGGGATTGTTGCTCAAGCCAGATGGAATTACAGTTATTCGGATTTATAAAAAATCGTAAAATTCGGTCTCAATTTAGTAACTACCAAATGCGAATCGGTGGAAAGGATTATCGAAAAATCCCCGGAATGTTCGCTGGTGTCCTGTCGAATGATGATGGCTTCCTTGGCTTCTACGAACTCGACTGGCTTCATATACCTTCCGTTTTGACTCTAAACATGGTAATTTCAACAATATTCACTAAATAAACATTACATTTTTCAACAAGTACTCAAAAAACGACTAAAATATTTTTTTTAATAATTATTATTAATATTCTTAAAAGTGGCTATCATATTATAAAAAATAAACAACTGATTAATCCAAATTAAGTTTTAAAAAGTACCAAATTCATACATTTTAATCATGAAATTAGTGTGATAGCATGATATTATCAAACTTTCAAAAGCGATATTATTTATAGGCAATTAATTATTTTATGGTCAGTGAAATTAGAGAATAAAAATGCATCAAACAATTAAACAGCTGTATAGTTTACAATGACAATTAATTGTTAGGTAATTAAAATCAGCATAAAATAATCAATGAAAGTAGTATATAAAAATATATTTATCTTAAAACAGATAATATTTCTTTTTTTTGATACTTTTTGGTAATTTAACAGAAAATTTTAAATAAATACTTGATTGTAGATAGCCATATTAAATTTTAAAAATATTTTAATGAACGAAATTTGAGTAAAAGACAGTAAACACTAATTAAAAATATACAATTTTAATTAAATATAAAAAAAACTTACCATCTGAAAGTACTTCATATGCCTCTGATATTTCTTTAAACTTTTTGTTAGCTTCGTCTGAATTATCTGGATTTTTGTCAGGATGCCATTTTAATGCTAATTTACGATATCTGAAAATAATAATAATATTAAAACATCATAATGAAACGTTTATTATACAGGCTGTCTCAAAAACATACCAACAAGGTGTTGTCGAGGACATTAAAACAATTTCTTTTAGTAGTAAAGCAAAAGAAAAGTGCACAAAATCAATTAATTTTGCCTAAAGTTGAAAATTTTAGTAACTTGTGGTACTTTAAAGTGTGCTAATCAAAAGTTGTAATAGGTGAAGCAATCTACAAAAACCCATGATTTTATGTTTATTTTTATTTCCTTTTAGAAAAAAAAGAATAATTAAAAAATAATAAAAAGTGCTTAGAATTACGCAAAAAATACTATTTTTAGAACTTCTGGTGATATTTTTTAGTTTTTCGGTTAGGATTTTTTTTATAAAATTAATGAATGTTATGAAAATTTAAAAAAATATTTTCTTTGTTTTATTTGGATAATTTCTAAGGACTTTTCATCCTTTGTAAATTTTTCTAAAAGTCGATCCTTTAGTTTAGGAGACAAGAATTAAAATAAACACAAAATGTTTGGGTGCCCCCTGGAGCGGAAATTATGGATTTTCGAAGGTTGCGCACATTACAACTTTTGATCAGCACACTTTGAACTATCATTACCTAAAGTTACAAAAATAGGAAAAATTTATTGCTACTGTGCGGGGGCCATCGTTTGTGGGCATGGGTTTATTGACAAAAAGCGATTTAACATTTCTTATTTCATTCAGTGCATTATTTTTTAGGTAACTTTTACAATATTTTTTAATACTCACGCTTTTTTAATTTCTGCCGTGTTTGCATTTTTTGAAACGTCTAGCACCTTGTAGTAGTCAACCATGGTGCTTGTCTAGTATGAGCCACTTGATTAGTATCACTGTCTCAACTTGATTCTATCTGTAAACAAAAAAAATCAATTTTAAAATACAAATCATAATGATTGTAAATATTATCCAAACAAAAATTTCATTTTCTTTAGAAAGAAAATAATACAAAATAGTTGTTTTAACATCCAACAATTTAACTATCGCATTTTACCACTCTTAAATAATAATGATTAATATCAATTGTCTGCAATTTATATTTATTAGAAATACTCTTTAATAGAGAGATGGAAAACATACCTGGACAATTATTTTTAGGTCAACGTATAATGTATAATGGGCGTAAACGAATTTTGAAGGACAAAGCAATTTTATACACAGGTGTACAGAATTAAATATACAATAAAATGTTGTTGGAAATGATTGACAGATGACAAATGAAGCGGCTCGTCAAAATAGCATAAACGCCAAGTAGGCGAAATCGAAAAACCAATTAAATATAAAATGTATTTTATGGACTATGGACCTACGGCGTTAAAAGTTTGTTTATATTCCTGGAATTTAACACACAAATGTGATTTAAATCACAAATAACACTATAAAAGTGCCCAATGTAAAATGAGACTTCAGAGGGGGCCACGATCAAAAAGGGTGGGAACCACCGATTTATACGACACATTATTTTCAATGCATATCGAACACACGCTTTGAAATAATTTAAATAAGTTCGGGTAATAATTAAAAGTATTTTCAGTAGTCTGTTTTATAATTGAAACCATCCCACAACTATGTTGTACAATTTTTCCTATTTTCGCTAAGAGTGTAACATGTAACCCTTCCTAACCAGAGATTGTAACAAAACTTCGTACAGAAAAAATTAAACACAGCTATTTATTTAATCTGAACGCAACACAATATTTTTCACAAAAGTAATATACATATTGGTGGTAAATTGGTAAATATTTAAACAATCACAACCTAGTTATCTGTGTTTATAGATAAATAATTAGGACAGTGTGTTTCAGATCTTTATTAGACCAACTATTCTGAGAAATAAATAAACTATATTTTAAACAGATGTTTATACAAAAATCAATTAACTTATTAGCGCACCGACTACAAAGAATAAACGTTTTACGAAAACTAGATAATTATTTAAACACGATATTAAAAAATATATTAATTATAAATTATGTATTGTTCAATGTTAACTAAAGGTAAATAATTGAAACGATTGCACAATATGGAAGCACGTCTCCATTTTTGATATTTCTTTTGATTTTTTCTTAAATAACGTAATATGAAAAAATTGACAGTCGATATGCAATAAAATATTAATGCAAAATTCGGAACATAATCGCAAAGCCCGAGAAAGCTATTATAATATCAATGCTCCCACCATCTCCTACAGTCTGCATTAGTCCAGTCTAATTTAAGATAAAGGCTCTAGCCCATTAAGATGGTAAAAATCCCCCCTCAACGGATTTGGCTGAAATTAGGTACACTTATTTGTCATTATAAAAAAATAATTTTTCCCGAGTTACAAGACCTGAGGCGCCCTCTGTCGTCCATAACCTCAAAAAATATGTTTTTTCTTTAATATTTTTTTTCTCTGCGAGTTTTTAACCGAATTACTTGAAATTTGGACTGGTAATAGATTTTATAAAGATGAATGACCACATATTTTTAAAATTATTTTTGGCGCGAAATTTGAATTTTTATAGCAATAATAAAATTTAAAAGGGCCATATCTCGGCTCTCAGGGCCCATGTAGGCTAGATACTGCAATTACATGTGTATCTTATCAAAAACTAACATCTTGATTTTTTTCATAATTTTTGATTTGGTGCGCCGTCCTCAAAAATTCAAAAAACCGTATTTTTCAATAGACTGAAAAAAGTGGCCAAACTAAGAAAAAAAAATACATCAAGCTGAATTTTGGCGGATACTTTTATTTTGATTTTTTTAGCAAAAACTAAAAAGTAGCCCTAATTTTGGCTATGTGTTTTCGTTTTTAAGGGGTAAATGGGGAAAATTATATTTTAAAAATATTAATATTTTAACCAATGAAAATTGTTTCTTACCCTTAAATATTACCGACTTTCATTGGTTAGAAAAGAAATATTTAAAAAAATTATGGTTGATCATTATTTTTTAAAACTTCAGGAACAATTTGAGGCGAATCAGGATTTTAACAAAAATTATTAATTTTTAAAATATTTTCTCCGAAATAGTATCTTTACGTCTTTTAAACCCTCGAGAAAGAGTATTCCATACAGTGCCGGATTAACCAATGCATTAAGCAAATGCTAAGGGTCTCGCGGTCTGGGGGGCTTCGCGCTCCAACCGTAAAAAAATCAATTTAAATAAAAAGCTAAAAAAGGTCTTCATAATAAAAAGCTAAAAAAAAGGTCTTCAGAATAAAAAGAACCCTAAAAAATTAAAAATAAGAGCCTCTTGACAGAATTTGCTTGCCCCTATAAATTCGGATTTTTCAATGCGCTTTTAATTATAAATATCTTTTTTGTGTAGAATTTTATAAGCTACAATTTTCTTCATAACTATGTTCCTTGAAAAATTGGTATTTTTTTAGATATTTGCAAATAAAATATAATTTGCCCCATTTACCCCTTAAAAACGAAAACACATAGCCAAAATTAGGGCTACTTTTTAGTTTTTGCTTACAAAATCAAAATAAAAGTATCCGCCAAAATTCAGCTTGGTGTATTTTTTTTTCTTAGTTTGGCCACTTTTTTCAGTCTATTGCTTGGGCTACCAGGTGGCGCTCAAGAATAAAAAAAAAATGGATGTCAAATTCGGAATCCTCGTACCCAAAAACCATTGGGTTGCTGTTTTGCTTAAAAAAATCAATGCAAAATTGTAACTTTTCATGTATTATAACATGTATACTAGGGTGGTCCTTATTTTTGAACATTTGAATTTTGAACTCCGTACCCCCCAAATTTGTTCGTTATCATGAGACTTGAATTCCTGTTAAATTTGGTCATGATCAACCAACCCCTTCCCGTGCCGACTTAGGGTTGAAAAAAGTCCAAATAGGGTAGTTTTATTGTTTTTTGCGTTTAATTAAAAAAATAAAGCAATTAGCATAAATATGTATATAATATTTATTGTAGAGCGTAAAATTGTCTATAAAAAATGTTCTCATAGTATACCACGAATATCTATTATTTTCCATGAAAAATAATAAATTTTATTTGAAAAAAGTTATTTGTTTACGGTAACGTAAATATATGATATGAATGGTAGTCCAGTTAAAAAAGCATTTTGACAAGAAATTTTAAGGGACAAGCAATGTTATTGTTGATTATTGTAGATTCTGGTGCGGAGAATTCGAAAAAAATAACCCGGACTAGAAAAAAGTTGTGCAACATCCTTAAAAATAGGGTTGAAGGGTGAAATCCCATTTCTATGTGTATTTTCAATTTATTTCAAAATCTAAAGAGACAATAAGGTATTTTTATGGTTGACATTTGTTGGGGACACTGAGATGAATCGATTGAGACCTTATATACTGAATTTGACCCAAAATTACCCCTTCTAAAATATTTAATATAGGTAAAAATGTTTATTTTTGGTGAAAATAGTTTAAAAATTAATAACTTCCGTTAAAATCATCCAAATGACTTGAAATTGGTCTCAAATTGTTCCTAAAATTCCAAAGAATAATGAGAAACTATAATTTAAAAAAATATTAATAGTTTAAACAATGAAAATTGTTAATATTAGGGTAAGTGACGTAAATTTTTGAAAAAATGTCATTTTACTTAAATTTAATTAAAAACATAATTGTTAAATATTTTCTTTTGTAAAACTAACGTGAATATCTTCGATTTGTATAAACAAACAAAATGAGCCCCTCCAAAAAAATATTTAATCACTTGAACGGATACAATTCCACACAAAAATTCACCGAATTTTTTTGTTTTATTGAAATAATATATTTTTATGCACTTTCGCATACATTATTGTGTACTCATATGAGCCTTTATTAATGCATAAACTTGTAATTTACGTTAAAGCATACATAAAAGTATGTTTTAATCATAATTTACAGTTTTATTTAAAAAAGTGTATTTTATTTAAATTGTATACAACAAATGCGCTGCATTTTAGTGTGGAATTACATCCGTTCAAGTGATTAAATATTTTTTTTGGGAGGGGGGGTGTCTCATTTTGTTTGTAATTACAAATCGAAGATACTCACGTTGATTTTACAAAAAAATATTTAACCCTTATGTTTTTAATTAAATTTTAGTAAAATGACAATAATTTAAAAAATTACGTCACTTACCCTTAAATATTAACAATTTTCATTGTTGAAACTATTAAATTTTTTTAAATTATAGTTGATCATTATTCTGTGGAATTTCAGGAACAATTTGAGACCAATTTCGAGTTATTTGGATGAATTTAACAGAAGTTATTAATTTTTAAACTATTATCACCAAAAATAAGCATTTTTACCTATATTAAACATTTTAGAAGGGGTAATTTTGGGTCAAATTCAGTACATGTGGTCTCAATCGATTCATCTTAGTGTCCCCAACAAATGTCAAACATTAAAATACCTTATTGTCTCTTTAGATTTTGAAATAAATTGAAAATACACATAGAAATGGGATTTCACCCTTCAACCCCATTTTTAAGGGTGTTGCACAACTTTTTTCTAGTCCGGGTTATTTTTTTCAAATTCTCCGCACCAGAATCTATAATAATCAACAATAACATTGCTTGTCCCTTAAAATTTCTTGTCAAAATGCTTCTTTAACTGGACTACCATTCATATCATATATTTACGTTACCGTCAACAAATAACTTTTTTCAAATAAAATTTATTATTTTTCATGGGAAATAATAGATATTCGTGATACACTATGAGAACATTTTTTATAGACAATTTTACGCTCTACAATTAATGTTATATACATATTTATGCTAATTGCTTTATTTTTTTAATTAAACGCAAAAAACAATAAAACAACCCTATTTGGACTTTTTTCAACCCCAAGTCGGCACGGGAAGGGGTTGGTTGATCATGACCAAATTTAACAGGAATTCAAGTCTCATGATAACGAACAAATTTGGGGGGTACGGAGTTAAAAATATCCAAAAAAATTTCCTTCACCTATAAATAAGGACCACCCTAATGTATACATATTGAATTCAAGGGAATCAAACATAAAATTTTCAATCAAAAATGCGGCGAACTAAAATTCAATGTAGAGGTATAGTTCCATGGGCGTTTTTTCTTAGAATTGAGAGTAATATAGGGGGGTAGTCGAGGTCAGTTAGAAAATTAACCCAACCTTATATATACAAATAAAAACAGAACTTTTGCTGGACGATTAACTCATATTTATTTAAATGCTTATTTAATTGATGAAAACCTTTTTTTGAAATTTTTTTGAGGCAATAATTTTTTTTGGTCATTTTATGAGCAAGCCATTCTTGAGAAAATATTATTATACAAATTTTATTTATAATTTCATCACATTAATTAAAAACTAAAAAATCAGAAAAATACGGTTTTTTGAATTTTTGAGGACGGCGCACCAAATCAAAAATTATGAAAAAAATCAAGATGTTAGTTTTTGATAAGATACACATGTAATTGCAGTATCTAGCCTACATGGGCCCTGAGAGCCGAGATATGGCCCTTTTAAATTTTATTATTGCTATAAAAATTCAAATTTCGCGCCAAAAATAATTTTAAAAATATGTGGTCATTCATCTTTATAAAATCTATTACCAGTCCAAATTTCAAGTAATTCGGTTAAAAACTCGCAGAGAAAAAAATATTAAAGAAAAAACACATTTTTTGAGGTTATGGACGACAGAGGGCGCCTCAGGTCTTGTAACTCGGGAAAAATTATTTTTTTATAATGACAAATAAGTGTACCTAATTTCAGCCAAATCCGTTGAGGGGGGATTTTTACCATCTTAATGGGCTAGAGCCTTTGGAGAAAGTGGAAAGGGGTAACTTATAATAAACATTAACGCAGTGTCTCTGCCTTCGGTTCTATTTTAGAGACCCAGCACTTACTACAATAAATAATTTTTATCCAATAACATATTTTATACAGGCTGAGTCATATCAGATGGAATAAACAAGTACATATAATCGAGAAATATTCAAGTTTGTTCCACCTAATATGACTCATCCTGTATATAAAACTTTTAAGAATAGGGCCCGGGTTCACCAATTTGCATGTGCATATATAAAATCGGCACTGACCCTGTCAGGTTGATTAGATAAATGAACATATACTAATCAAAGGAAGCGGATGTGTGGAGGACAGCACATTGTCACAGCGTTTCTATTTAGAAAAACCGCTTACATTTTTCTTTTTTTAACATGAGTGCTTGAACTCCACGAATGAATCACAGAGTACATATCAGACAATAAGACGATTTTGTGTTATTATGTTATGTCAACAAGTTTTCACTTTCAGAAGCCAAATCTACTAGCTCGTTTCATTTAAAATAAATTAAAAATTATATTTACGTGTCAGAGCTATCAATATTTCAAGTAAAATACATGAAAAAGTACTTTTTGATACTTGAAGTATATTTAAAAATAGTACTTGATACTGCAAGTACTTCTTGAATGTAGTATTTAAATTTAACAAGTACTTCACATTTAAATTAGCTTGAAGTATTATTAAATACTTCAAGTACTTTTATAATACTTGATTTTAACAAGTAAAGTACATTGAAGTAATTTCTTCAAGTACTTTTAAAAATAGAAAGAAGTACTTGATACTTCAAGTACTTTCTCTTATAGTACTTGTATACATCAAGTTCTTTCACTGTTTTGACAGATCTGGTACGTGTTCATAAAAACACCAACTTTATTTATTTTTAGACTTGTGACAAATTTTGGAATTTAAATCTTCCAGTTTGAATTCAAACAATCTCATAAGGAAAATCAACAAAACACATAATCGAACTTGTTCAAGAATATTATTAAATGCAAACAACACCCACAAAAATCAAGAGTTGTGTCACATTATGAAAATCCTTTACAAAGTGACTCAACACCTAACACAGTTATACTTGACCAATGACGTTTTACTAAACGGACCGGTCGCTCCTAATACGTAAACGACCAACCGGTACTATTTACAATATCAATATGCGACACTTAATTATACTAATTACAGTTTCCACAGTTTGAGATTCACTTTCATAGATTAACATGTGTGTACATGTCAATAAAAATTTAACTAACGATAAATATTGAACATTTTCATTCAATCAATGCCTTTCTAGAAAGTAAATACATACATCGGTATAATATTATTATATGTATTACAATCGATAATAAAAGGACGTGGGAGTTTACAAATTCTGTAGAAATTCTAAACACTTCTATGTTGTAATGTTTTATTATATTCTTATCATCACCATAAAGAATTGTTTACTCAGATCAAATAAACCGGTCATGTTTTAATTTTTTAATGTAATTGTATAATTTTTTAGTAAGTACCCACATTTTTTTTAGAAATTTCTTATTCAATAGATATACCATTCTCAATCTGTAATATACATATTTATATAATTAGTTCATTTTAATATAAACTCACCTTTTAGATCTCACAAACGAAATAATAACACGACATATATGTCACATCACATAAACCTGATATCTAATGTAATTTGAGAAAAGTTAAGAGTCCTTTTTACAGAATCTACTTTGATATTTGATACACAAACAAAAAATAGTCTAGCTTAAAAGCGAATATCCACATAACGTTTATTTTATTCACAAGTTCCAAAACTTTCCTTATTCATTATTTTTTCACATTTGTGTAGTATCTATATGGATATACTAAAATCACTGTCTTAAATATTTAAAAGCTATCTACCTATTTCAGTTAAGTAAATAGAAACAATAATAATATGATGCACATCTGCATATGAGTAAACTAACTTTCCACGAATTTATCTAATAATGATAACTAAATATTAGTCATCGAATATTAATTATATCTTCAACATGATAAAAAAACACTCTCGAAATATTTATGAGAATAAACATATTACTCGTATTTATTTCTTGTGTATATGACATAAATGTAATTGTATAAACATTCTAATAATAAAACATATTTAACTTTCCTAAAAATATTCTTACCGAAAAAAATTTTGATTAAAATTCATTAACAGTTGAAACTAAACAAAATCTTTTACAATAAAAGGATTTTATGTAGAATAAGAAGTTTATGATTGTCTAGATCAGTGCTTCTTAAACTTTTTGACGTCGCAAAGGGGCAGTTCATATTGATGACTCACGGTCCCCCTATTTTTTTAAACCCAGATGGGTTAAACAAAATTTGTGTCATTTATATAATTTAAGCAAGTGCATATTTGAACATTAAAACTTATTTAACGATAGTAATTTTATTTGTTATATTCGTTGTGGGAATGCCACGGCTTCTTAGGGGACCGCGGTCCACCATTTTAAGAAACCCTGGTCTAGATTACTCTAGATATTAGACGCTAGTTGAAACACAATTATTTGAGTCACACTTTTAAACAAAATTCAATTCATTTGAGAGATGTACCTATTTTATAGGTACTATTAAATACAACTGACGTTTAAATAATCATGTTAAAACTCATAAAACATCCATAATTTTATATTCCACAAACACTTCACCAATAAAATACTGCTCCACTACAGCTTCCAGACATTTTAGACAGCCACACGCATAGCAAATGCACGAGCGTTTGCAAAAATTAAATTAGAGAAGAATTCCTTATTTTTAAGAAACATTCACCGTCTCTAGAGCCTTGTCATGGATGTTACATTTTTGATCCAGGTATTTGACGTTTTATTGCATGTATACGTGTGTTTATGTTTTCCTCTTGACCTTTTCGATTGCCAATTTTTCTGTGTATTCGCATTTTTATCCTTATTGAAAAAATCGATACTGAATGACTTTCTTTAGTTTTTGGGAAAGTTTTTCGCTAGTCAAATAATATTCTGGTTCAATTAGCAAATTGAAAAAAAAGTATTTAGTCACGTGGCGGAGTAAGAAAGAATGGGGTCCGGAGCAGAAGTTATTAGTTATGCTATCCTCTCCAAATTTAATAAAACACTGCCAATTGAGGAGTTACAATAAATAAATAAACATTGTAAAGATTACATCAATAAGATAGGAATCATCAACCCTACAGCATCAATTGCTTTGTACTTTTATCAGTTATTAATCTATTAGTCCCTAAATTTCTTAACTACCTCTTAGATTTAATTAGTGTAACCATTATATCATAAGAGAAATCGTCACTACTGGGTGGTAAAAAATATTGAAAACTTTAAAGGTTGCATGACAATACACTCCAACATAAATTTTAATTTTTCTGTTAACTTAAAATACATAAACATGCCTACCCCAAGGATTTTACTGTCACCCTGCGCACACACACACAGAGAAACGTATCCGAATAAATCAGTAATGAACACCTGAGATAAAATCACTTAGGCAGTGAATACATAAAATACGGATAAAAACATAAAAATTCTGCGCGTAGCATTGACAAACTGGCCCGCGATGATGTGGGCGAGCATTATGGAGAGAGTGGCACTGTGTGAGGGGCCCGGATCATCAACATCGGTGCACCCGAGACAGACAGAGATGTCAGCATAAGTGCACGCTCAATTCGGTGCAGAATGGAAACAATTCAATAGGGTGGTTACATAGTATGTATATTATGTGATTCTGTGGAGGTATTCGAAATTACTTGGCGGAGTAAAACTATCCAGAAAAATGTTATGTAGAGCGTAGTTAAGACTTTGACTAAAACAATTTTTAGTTACACGTTTTTATATGAGATATTCTGATATTATTAAAGTGGAATTTTTGCGGAAAAATTATAAATAAGGAAACATGAACGGTCCCCCCATCAAAAGAAGGATTTGGTTTGAGAAGTTTCATTGTACAGAGAGTTAAAAAATCTAGAAGAACTTCGATTTTCATACGAATTTAATCAATAGACAATATTGTATATACCTTATACCTACTCGAATACAGGGTGATTCAGCACTGTCGTGCCAAACTTAAACCATAGATTAAGAAAAATATTTTAAGCAAAAAACTTCTAATGAACATGTGTCCGAAAATTTTTCGTGAGGGAACTAAAGGCCTCCAAAGATTTTACTAAAAATGAGTTTTTATTTAATATCTAGAGAACCCTTTGTGATAAAATAATGAAATTTGATATTCTGTTAAGTAATAATAAGTGTTATCGATTTCTCATATTAACTAGTTATAATTTAGACTAGGGATGTGTGGGGCCAGTGGGCCCATCGATTTTTATCTAGTATTTTTGTTCTTTAATTTTTTTTATAAAGTTAAGCACTGATTTAAGGTTATATGACACAAAATACACGAAAACATACTTTGCTTATTTGTCATAGTATAAACCGTTTTCGATAAATATCGATGGAAAAGAGAGCATGCAGAATTTAACTTAATATGGATGCTTCAAATTACAAATAATAAATTTATATTCTTGTTCTATGATAAAAATTAAGACAAAAAGTTAACATAAGTTTACCTCAATAAATGCATCCTTACCAACAAATAGCCATTTTTAGTTTCGTTTTTTAGTCAAATTTTTAAAGTACATAATACAGTATTACAACTGGCTATAGATCTTAGAGGATTCATATTAGTAGGTTTCTTTATATGAACTTTTTTTCTTACCTTTAATCATAGAA
This sequence comes from Sialis lutaria, assembly GCA_949319165.1. Taxonomy (NCBI): domain Eukaryota; kingdom Metazoa; phylum Arthropoda; class Insecta; order Megaloptera; family Sialidae; genus Sialis; species Sialis lutaria. The sequence goes on along the minus strand of OX439231.1, from coordinate 22,767,274 downwards.
CAAGAATATAAATTTATTTTTTGTAATTTGGAGCATCCGTATTAAGTTAAATTCTGCATGCTTTCTTTTCTATCGATATTACTCGAAAACGGTTTATCCTATGACAAATAAGCAAAGTATATTTTTACGTATTTTGTGTCATATAACCTTAAATAAGTGCTCAACTTTATAAAAAAATTAAAGAACAAAAAATACTAGATAAAAATTGATGGGTCCACTGGCCCCATTCATCCCCGGTCTAAATTATAATTGTTTAATACGAGAAATCGATAACACTTATTATTACTAAACAGAATACCAAATTTCATAATTTTATCAGAAAGGGTTATCTAGATATTAAATAAAAACTCATTTTGATGAAAATCTTTGGTGGGCTGTAGTTCCCTAACCAAAAATTTCCGAACACATGTTTATTAGAAGTTTTTTGCTTAAAATATTTTTCTCAATCTACGGTTTCAGTTTGGCACGACAGTGCTGAATCACCCTGTATAATAATAATGAAATATATTACAAATGCCCCACCAACTATTTGCAAATAATCAATGTTAAAAAAACACACATTAAATATTAATAAATGTACAATACTAAATAGAAACCCAATAAATAACTACATGTAAATATTAAGTGACGTGTAATTTGTAATCGATGTTATATTCCACTGACTGATCGGCAGAATATATAATTGTGGACTTTGATGGGTTAAATACCTACACAAGTAAACATAAACGTGGGATAAAAACAAACTGTAATGATACCACCAAAACTCAATAATACCACATTATGTCATCCTCTATATAAGCGACGACGGTAGGAGCTATTAAAATAAGATCAAATAAAAACAACAATCGTCTGCCGAAAGAGTTTTTGTAAAACCTGTGGTCACGAAGAGAGACTGTTATTACAATGCGTGGTAGACAGGATCACCAACATGCGCTACACATTGTTGCAGAAAGAGATGCACGAACGGGCGTTGGGTGACGCGGGTGGAGGATAGAGAACGCGCGGAGGTCGCTCGTGGGCTGTGTCGATACCGCGCGATTGAGTCATCGCCGTCAGACACGACGGCGGGAAGGTCATCGCCGCAGAAGCAATCATCATCGGGCGGTGGTAATAGCAGATGCGTGTGTAAGATACAGACCATTGAACAGATGAAATGATGATGGTAGTGATGTCAATGCAGAGATCATATTTACTGTATTCTATTTGGTTTCGATCGATAATTTCACAGCTTAGTAACCGCATACCATAGAATCATCAGCTTTAATAAAATATAAACAAACTTAAGTGTTGAGTCATTTTTGTTATGTAAAATAACAATTGCTATGAAAAAATCAATGAAAACATTTCAACCTAATTAAACAAAGAAATGAATAGGTTATACCAAATATACGAATTGCATGATGATATTCACTACTGAAAAACGGAGAAACTGTGGTTTCGAGTCACTTAAACTAAAATTATACACTTTAACCACAATAAAACAATGTCACTCGACACTATTTCGACTTCACAAGGAACCTAATAATGTCCCAGTCAGTTTCCAGTCTGGAACTGTTAAGTCTCTTGATCAGGACTTCTTGTAAAATCGAAAAACGTGTTGAGTGACATTGTTTTATTGTGATTAAGGTATATACATATTTTTATTTTAAGTGATGGTATCCAAGTTTTTTTGAAATACCAAATTAAAATATAAGTTTATCAGAAATGGTAAAAATTTCCATTCCAAGGAAAATGAAAAGTTGATATTATACATATTTTAGACAAGTTAAAAATAAGTATATAGAATAAACAAATTTAGTAGGTTTATTGATTTTCAGAAGAAAATTAACATAAAAAGGAAGTAAACAACATTAACATAAATATTTAATTGGTCTCCAACGATTATATTTTGTCGTTTTAGATCAACTCATGGGAATATACATTTCATACCGATAACACACATAAGACAGTATTGGAATGTTATAACGTGTCTTGGACATCAGTTGCCGGCCTTGGGCAACTGGTCCGTTAACCTGACGGGCTGAGGAGCGCATTGGGATTAGAATATTAAACACACTTCCCGCTAAAACAATTTCGTAGAAATAATTGCATACAATCCTTTGCCATTCACCTACGTAAGTAAATATGACTCCTTACCTAATTTTAGCTACTTGAATATTTATTTCTAATATGTAAATTATACAAAATGCCCATATCGAAACAGGGAATTTCCGATGGTACAAGGCTATTGATTTGTTCAAAACAGAAAGAAATTCAAAAATATCTCAATGCTATTTCATTAATCAATTTAGTTCCCAAAATAGAACTTTTATATCAATTTTGAGAACCTCCACGGACTGTAATTATTTTTTTTTTGGTCAAATCTAATAAATGACTTTTGCAGATAAGACTTTTCTCTTCAATTTGCTTTTTTGTATCGCTGTATGACTACTTTTTGACCGAGATACGAAGAAAAAATTTTCAGATTTCCAAATCGGCTTTTAGTTTTTTTACGATTATTTGTTTTGTTCCTTTGTTATAGACGCTCAAATTAAGAGTAGTTTTTTCTTCGATCGCAAAGAACGTCAACATTTGTTGTATAGCGATATCACGACCCGAGCAAGCTCTCAAAATGTGAATTTTCTCCTTTTTCCAATTTTTTATAGCAAATTTTTTTTGGGGTAAACGAATTTTTTTATTGTCAAATATGTGTAATCAATCATAACATTTTATGGAAAAGGACAATGGCAATATTATTGTGCATACATTTCCATGTGGATTTCAGAAAAATCATTAGTTAAAAGTATATAAAATATCAAGTTTCAAAAATGATAATTTTCAATGAAAATCGCATCAACGATATTTAATTATTTAAAACATACCGACATCATTACAAAATAAGATATAAATCACACTGGATCAAAATGAAATAAGATTTAATTTTAGGTATCGCATTACCATAATACCTTCACTGCAAGACCCACAAAATTTCGCCCACTAAGAGATACATAAATAATTACCAAACCTTCAGAGATCAGAGAATATATACATATAGGTACACATACATACAAATATAAGTGTGTATGTGTGTGGAGGTGCACGCGATTGTTACGTCACTGCACTGTTTCAGATTAATGACATTGAATAACAGAGAAATGCATATCGCTGCATTGCACAAATGAGAGTTTCATTTTCAATAAAACAATTATATTTAGGTCATACAACATAAGATTACCGCATGTCCTCTTAACGATCAAAATTTGATGATTTTTTATACAATACAAAAGTACCCAGTGTTTTGCAGTTTCTCTGTTTTTCAGTAAAATTTGCTGTTTCAACAACAAAAAGTTCGAATGGGACAAGGTTCAAGTAATTTTCAAATTTAATATATTTACAAAAAATATACACGTACCTATCTAAACAATAGAATTACAAACTATCTAATCAACAAATAAAAAAAATATTTATCAGCTGTATCGTTTTGGTATTATCATGTTAATCATGTTAATGCAGTAGTTCCAAGTATTTTTACCTGCTGAATTTTTTTTCTGTCTCTGACATCAACCGCCGGAAAAATCACAAATTTTCGTTTAGGGAGTGTCAATTAACTACGCAAGGCTTTACAAAGAAAGGGGGGGGGTCCATAAAATCTTGCGAATCCTTACGTGAGGAGAGGTTACTCACGTAAAATTTATTTAAAAAAAAAAAAAATTTTATATATCATTTCAATTTAAAAAAGAAAAATACTAGTTAAAGTTTACATTTTTTCATGCATCTGAGTTGCTAGGAATTACAATTAATTTCTAAAATCATCCTTACGTAAATTAATAATATAATTATAAAGACAAATATACTAATAATAATGCGGATGCATGTAGTAAATAAGAATATCGTTCAACCCTTTTTCAAGTTGGTATTCCTAAAAATGCAGTTTAAACGTATGTTAAAATTACAATTACACTGACAAAATAATGATGATTACGCACAATTATTAATCAAAATATTTGTATTTACTTATATATTAATAAACTTATTTCATAACAGGTTACAAAATACAAAAATGTTGCCAAGCGTTGGATGCAATACCGATTGTTTTCTTTACTTTCAGTTTTAAAATTATGAAATTCCACACAACAACAGAATTGCTGTGAATCGTGCGCGATGGACAACATTAATAATTCATATTTTTATATTTGAAAAACATACACACACACATTGTTATATATCGCAATTAAACCAAATTGGCTAATTATATAACGAAATGAATAAAATAAATTGCATTTTTGTTAATTATAAATAAATGTTCTCAATTATACATAACATAAAATATATATATTTTTTTTTATTAATTATTTATTGGCATTTATGACAATACAGCCAGTAAGATCAATTTAACTAATTTATTCTACCCAGCACCAGACTAGGATTACTTGAGGGAAGGGGAATTGCCTCGGGGCGACCAAGGCTGGAAACGTTCACGAGGCCCGGGGAAGATGGGGGTTCACTATGTTTGAATTTTAGGCTCTGAAATAATGTTTGTTAGTTATTTATAGATTACCAAAAGGTAACATATTTCAGTTATCCTTTGGTATTACATTTTTACTTTTTTTCTCTTACTGGCTGTTACAGACATAAAATATTAATTAAAACTTAAAATCAAGAATCTGAATTTTATCCATTTTGTATAATGTGTGCTCAAGTGTAAATCAACAGTTAAAATAGTAAAATTTGAGAAAGAGACTAATATAAACTATCTTTGGCGTTTTTCGCTATACAAAATCGTAAATACCTCGACTGCTATGCAAGACAGATTATAGATTTTTATCTTAAACCCCTACATCCCGTTAGATTTTCCCTCTATGGATCGAACGAGACCAATTTTATCTGTATGGACTATAATAAGCTATATATTGTTGTTTTATTTATTGTTATATGATTATTAATTTTGGATACACATATCTGATATCTTCTATCTACATTATCAGTTGGTTTGTGTTGACAGCTTAGTACACATCTGTTAATAGCAAATTATCATTGGTCCATTTGGTGATTTACATGGCTAATACCAATAACATAATTTGATAAAACCGGGGGATAAGCTTTTAAAATTTTTATGCCGTGTTGAGACCGAAAAACAAAACAGCAACATCGTATCTTTCTGACAAAAGTGCAACAGACCCTAGGTACATTTTAAAATACGAAGTGTTTTAAAACATCCTGTTGTTGTTGTTTTTTTGTGTCTAAACACGGCATTATATTCGTCCTCACAAAGCAACCCCTTCAAATCGCCCGCGCCGAGGAAGATGCAATTCTACGACAAAATGAAAAGTTTTAATAGAAATAACCAGATATATAATATCAGATCTTCAAATCCGCAGATCTTATAATCTATAATGGACATACTACACTCATCACTCTACAATACGACGGCATCGGTAATTCAATCGTTCTAACGATCGACGGCTAGAGGGGGCACCCACCACCTTAATTGGTGAATTTAAATTTCGTGCAGAAATATAGCAGTCACGTTGGTATTATGGGGGGGGGGGAGGTCTATGGATAGAACTGTCGGCCAGTCGTCTGATGGAGCTTTCGTTCAGTAGAGGTTCGTTTTATTGCTGAGTGTATTAATTACCACATTTCCACGTCAATCGAGAAATCTCACAAAGTATGAAGACAAATTAGACAGTATAAAATGTTTACTTTTGCATAAAAAACAAAATTGACCACCCGCAAATACCTATTTCAATGTTGTGATAGGCAAGTCACGACGTGTGCTTTGGCAGATGTGGGGGATTAATGTTAAATATGTTATCTTAATTTCATTGCTCTATATTTCGTTCTGTTTCTGTTATATTCTCTACATTCCACATTACAATTAACGCCGCCCCCCACAACTATTTATTTTTATTGAAATTTTTTAAAACAAAGTCTCCCACCGCGTCTATTTCTCTGTACACGATTATCTCAGTAACTACTGAACCGATTTTATTCTGGTTTTCACTAATTGATAGTGTTTTAATTTAATATAAATTAAATTACATTATATGTGCTAGTCATTATACCATAATTGAATTCTGTAAATTAATTATGTGCACGAGTGCATATGGATATGGTTATTTTCGAAATTATTTTCTGTATTCATATGCAGGTAATTCTGGCATTGCCTTTGTGTACTGTACTGTAATCACTATTAAGAGATCAGTGTATCTCTGTATTAATATTATAGCTGCCAGCTCAATTATGCGAGTTATTTAGAACAGAATAACATAATTCATATGACATTCACCAACAGATATAACATTTTCACTATAATTAGCTCTATTGACGTTTGGCCATGATACCGTGAATCACTCCACATCGTATAAATACTCTAATAATCTCCTACGTGGGATATAAACATACAAGATAAAATATTTTCTATAGTCTTATCTAAAAAGTCTGATTAAAATAGAACAGATTTATCAAGTGATAAGTATTTTAAAATCATTCTATATATTATGTACGTAACAACGTGGCTCAAAGTAATGATGATGAAAACCAGTGTTTTTCAAATATCTTTCCGCGAAACAAAGGTTGCAGTGGTTTTCAAACTAATTACGCGTGGGCGTTACTTTTGAAATTTGAATTATCTTATGTTAAAAATTTTTATCATTTCACGTATTTACAAATATTAGAAAAGGTAGCAGCTCATGATCGTTTGAAAATTTATGATAAATATTGGTTCAAGCAATTTAATGTTTTTAAGTAATCATATTTAATATTTTCGTGTCATTTCTTGTAATCGAAACCACCCTAAATACCACTGAATATGTATAGGTATAATATCTAACCTAATCTAGAAATACCTGTATTTTTATATTGCTTTTAAAATTTTATTAACTTATTACGTATTCACACAATGTAATAAAATTATTTTTAAATGAAAATTACGTCATTTAATACAAGCACATGTAAATAAACTATTAGAAATAATCAATAATATTCCACGAACTATGACAACACTTTTACCTTTCATTAATAGAACTGGAAATGTAACTTTACTAACAATAAGACATTTATTGTACTAACATCGTGTCAGAATTATATTATAAATAAATAAACTGTAAATATATTGATAGGACACAAATTTAGATAAATACTTATTTATAACTTACTCGAAACAAACTGCTGCCTACATTTAAAACTAGAATTCCAGAACTACCATCACATAATGAATCGATTGTTTCTAAAACAAAACACTACACTTATAACAATATTTTGCACACAGACACACACTGCAACAATATAGGCACACCTGACACTTCACTGATCAACTAGAACAGACGGACGAGATGGAAACACACCAGTCAAAACTTTCCGAGTCACACTTGTTCCAAACGTTCAGCTGCTCGACGCTTTTGTTCGAATATTTACTGAGGTGGTGGTACCACCTTCTCGCTTGTGTGTGTGTGTGTGTGTTCGCCAGACCGGTATGACACATATCGACACAGTGCGTTTCAAAATGTTCACTCAAAGGCTGTAGCCGGGTAAGCATGCAAAATCGGCCTTTGCATGGATTTGGCTGTTTTTTTTTTTGAAAGTCACATTCTATATAACATTCAACCTGACCAAATATCAACTTCCAAAAATTTGTAGTTTTCGAAAAAAAAATTATTTTTGATTTTCAAAAAAAAATTTTTTTTTGATAATCTATCAATCGAATTTGATGGTGCTTACAGTATATTGTAGATGTACTTATGATACATCAGAGGTAATTTTATTATGATCATCTGATCATAATTACCTGGAAAAAAAATTAATAAAATTTAAAAATTAAAAAAACACCATGATGTACTCGGGGGGCAATCACCATTTTTTCACCAAATATACCTAGTATGTACCCATACAACATATCAAAATCTCAAATTGTTCCGAAGGGTATAACATACTCGTATAAATATTCAAAATATTTTGCATGCAATTATATGCCAACGGAGGCGTGGCTTGGTGCGGACGGACCACAGAGATACTATAATATAGATAAAAGTAACATAACATTTCATGTAAGTGGAAACAACATGTAAATAATTAATAATAGAGTTATTCTCATTTTTTTTAAACAGGGCTTGACTGGCCCGGTGGGATATCGGGAATTTGACGATGGCGCGTGCCCTGACAAGGTTAAAAATAATAATTTTTAATAAAATATAGATTAAATATTAATACAGGTTAAATTATGAAAAAAAATTCAATAATTTTTTTTTATTAAACTTTTGTACAAGAACAAATGTTTTTATGATTAGTTTGCATTACTGAATTAATTTTCAAGTGCGTAGTGCAAAAATTATTAGTGTATTTGATACAGAAAATTTTTCTTTTTATATATTAGTTTTAAATGTTTTTTTGTATAAAATAAAAGGCTTAAAAATTTTTGTTAATATTTTAAGAAAATAAAAATAAATTAAATAATGTTTGACGTTTAAAAAGACGAAATTATTCAACCTTTAATTTAATACCAAATAGGTATTGCTATAGTTTCTATCTCCTTCTGCATCAAATAGATAATGAAATTAGAAAACGACAATTTATTTGTAGGTGATACAAAAGCTATTTACAAGGCTTTGGTACCTCATTATTACACGATAACATAATTCGAAATCACGTGATTCGCAAAAACGGCACTTGAGAAAAATATTTAATTTTATTTTAATTTTAATACCAAAAATTATTATTTTTAACCCTGTCAGGGCACGCGCCATCGTCAAATTCCCGATATCCCACCGGGCCAGTCAAGCCCTGTTTAAAAAAATGAGAATAACTCTATTATTAATTATTTACATGTTGTTTCCACTTACATGAAATGTTATGTTACTTTTATCTATATTATAGTATCTCTATGGTCCGTCCGCACCAAGCCACGCCTCCGTTGGCATATAATTGCATGCAAAATATTTTGAATATTTATACGAGTATGTTATACCCTTCGGAACAATTTGAGATTTTGATATGTTGTATGGGTACATACTAGGTATATTTGGTGAAAAAATGGTGATTGCCCCCCGAGTACATCATGGTGTTTTTTTAATTTTTAAATTTTATTAATTTTTTTTTCCAGGTAATTATGATCACATGATCATAATAAAATTACCTCTGATGTATCATAAGTACCTCTACAATATACTGTAAGCACCATCAAATTCGATTGATAGATTATCAAAAAAAAAAATTTTTTTGAAAATCAAAAATAATTTTTTTTTCGAAAACTACAAATTTTTGGAAGTTGATATTTGGTCAGGTTGAATGTTATATAGAATGTGACTTTCAAAAAAAAAATCAGCCAAATCCATGCAAAGGCCGATTTTGCATGCTTACCCGGCTACAGCCTTTTTACTTCAATTTATTATCTATGTTTTGCTTCCAATAGGTATTTAATCGTAATTGTATTGAAATTCGAGATTCATAAAATTAATTTACACAGAAAAAAACTTTAAGATTTTTATTTAATTTATTTAAATCGCCCAATAAAGTAAAAAGATTAAAACTACAAACATTATTAAAATGGATAAATAGTAATTTTTATTATTGATTAGAATAATTAAGGATTGTTAAAGTTAAAACATTGTAAGTCAATACATTCCGGTCAAAGTTGTATAGCAATCATTAAAATAATTAAAAAAAATTTATCATCAAAAACTAAAGTTAGAAGCAGATATTACATTTTGACAGTCACTGGTTTTGTGCAAGTCTGTTTATTATGTTTGCATTGCTCTACAATAAAAGGACAAGTACAGTATAATAGCAGAAGGTAGGGTAGGTAAGTATTAGATCTCTCAATATAGCTTTCAAAGTTATACCTTGAAAACAATTTGAAATACTTACAAATCTCCTGGTAAACATTTTTTTTAGTGTTGAATAAATAATATTTTACATATTTTACCATACCACAATAATATAAACAATCGAAATAAAATACATGTTCCGGTAATTAGTAAATCACGCAATACCGCGAACTAATAGTTTTGTTATTGAACAAGCAAGTCAAGCAATTGTATAATTATATGACAATTATAATTAAAATATATAAATGAGTTTTTTTTTTCACACACACGAACAATATTCATTGTAACAATTATGATTATTAAAAATTATAAAAAGGGTCAAGATTTTAATAAGAAATAATCACATTTATATATTGTATAACTAAAACCAATTTGTCAAATGGAAGTCGAACCTCGTGTACTAGTGTCCCGTACCAAATAGTTTTTCAATTAATTCGATTATGCTAATTTAATGTTAGCAAAGTTAAAAATCATTGTACTTATTTGATAGTTCGTTTATTAGAAAACAGATAGGTCCAAATGTACCTACTGTATTTATTTATTTTTTTAAATACGTAAGTGCGATGTACCGATACTTTTGTTTTGATACCGACATCAGATTTTTCTCACATCAGTGTTACTTTCGGAGATATGGATAAGAAACAAAATATTTTTTTCTATTTTTTATTTATTTTTTATTTCTCTAACGAAGATATTAATATCAACAACACGTTTACATATTTAAATTCCTTAAATTGTCAGCTTTTATTCGATACGTCACTCATAGGGATTGAATCAAACGATTTTTGGTAACCTATTTGCCCTCCTTAATAAGTAGGTACCAAAAACTTAAAATTGTATTTTAACAACTACGGTCTAATATTGGTCAACTATTTAATATAATTATGCAAAATCTCAAATTTCTAGGTCAAATGGTTCAGTAGCTAGAAGACTGTGACATGCAGTGTTAATGTTGACATCAACGTGTTCTTTTTTCCGATTTCAGTACGGAACACTAAAAATCGAAGCCAATAATAATTAAATATTTTCTCAACTATGTTGTTTGAAACATTTTTAATTTATTTAATAAAAATTTATTAGTAAAAAGACAATGGAACATCAAGCTATGGTAAAACTTAAGAAAATTAGACTTAACCAAGATAGCAGCTGCAGCATCCTTATATAATAAGTGATTTATATTTAGTTTTTTATCTTTCTAAATTAGAAAAAGGTGTGTGTATCTTTCTTAAAGATATAACACATAGTGAAATGACTCAAACTTAGAATTACCAAAATTACTGATTTACGTCAAAGGACATTTCACAATAATAAAATACAAAAGCTCATGTTTTGTTTGGCTGATAACAAATTGATGATAGAAGACCAGTTGGCACTCTCACAAAAATCATGGTTTCTAGAAAAATTCGACAATTCCCAATAAAACAAGTCAAGGATTAATATTTTGATAATGGCTCTTCAAGAAGTTATTGGGTTTAAAAACCCATAACCACAAAGGAATAATAATATTTACACGCTTTCTTATAGGTAATATTTATAGAAAAATAGGAATACATTTACCTAACAAAACCAGTACAACACGTTTCCATGATAGGAAATTTGATGATGATACATTGATAATCCTACGATAGTATCTACCAACTGAAATATAACGGCTCAAAATGATACAGAACTAGTCATGGAAAAGATGCCACAAATACGATGGTTTTATATATTTTCTACATTATTTCGATTTCAGTTAAAATTATTTTATACGAGTATAAATGTCATTCCTAAAAGGCTCTACGGATAGCAGATCATTGTTATATAAAGCACAAACATGTGACGTGCATGCTTTGAAAAGAAAACTGTATTATTTATATAAAAACAATACATTTTGCTCTTGGGATTCAGCTGTTTATTCCTGTAATCCTCACACATATTGTACAATATAGTTGTCACTTCCTCGGTTCCCATATTAGACAGTATATTTGTCAATACATTACAATAACAATAAAAATACAATACCATACGTTCATGTTGCGCAATACATGTGAACAGTTGTTCAGTACACATAGGTGGGTAAGTGCGGCGGGTGTGTATGTGTGTCGTATGAATGCAGGTGAGGAACGTACACGCACACGTACAATTACAGTATGATTCATAAGTTATCAACACCTGGATAATATAAAATTGTTGTGAAATATTTTACATGGTTAATAAACCGTGAAATTACAACTATCATTAAAAATAGCCTTTTAATTAAACGATACGTATATTATCAACAATCGACATAAATTGCTTATGTGTGTAATGTAATGTTTGTTAATGTACCAGGTACTGTTTTCTATTGGGGTAAAATACGGTTAGAGATCATAAAAAGGTATATGTTCACTTCGCGACCGTTTTTTTGAGCATTTATTTAATTTTTGTATATACCTACATACTACATAAGGCCTATTTCACACATATACGGTTTCATTCAGTTCGGTTCGTTTTCGGTTCGTTTTCGGTCGCTGCCGACAAGTGTGAAACGATGATTCAGTTTGTATTCGGTACCTAATAGAAATCGTACAGAACTGAATACTCCGTCCACACGGACAGATTTCATCAGGTTTCAATTCGTGTCCAGGGAACACAAAGCAATGAACGCGTTCACAAATACTCGGTTTAGTTTCGGTTTTAACCTGATAGCGAGTGTTATTTTTTTAAGTTTTGTCGCGGATTTTCTAATAAAATGAGCGGTTTTCTAGATGTTGATGTGGATCGTCTTCATGCTCTTTAACTTCGGGAAAATAGTGTAGAATGCTCCAAATTCCTGCTGTAAAGTTATGAAAGGGTGCTCGCAATGAATTCTAGTATTCCTCCTTCATTTTTTAATTTTTTTATAGAGAAACAACATGGCAACAACTTGCTTTCTCTCAATGATAACTACTGAGTTTACGGAAAAAATAAAACCTAATATGAACCGTATGAGAACCGTGTATGTGTGAAAGGGTTTGATTCGTTTTCGGCTGAAACCGAAAACGAACCGAACCGAATGGAACCGCGTATGTGTGAAACAAGGCTAAATAGGACATGGAAAAAATCAATTATTATTTGAATCACATTATTCATGTGTCAACATGAGAAAATTATAAACATATCCGAGCTGGAATAAAAAACCAATATAACTGTACATATTGTAGTGAATAACTGTATATTGCATTGTTATTTTTGATTAATTAGTTGTTTAAATTATGTGGAACGTTATTTGTGTCAGTCATACCGAGTGCAGCATGCGTATTGTAAACAAGATTACACAAATCTGATATAATTATATACATGAAAAATTGTATACATGAAAAAATCTATCATATTTCATTTTACATCAAACTGTATAAAAATATTAATGATTGTTGAAATTCAAATAAATTGTAATAAGTTAACTTTTTAACATAAACTCGTGCAATAAAATGTATCTATTTTTATACAAATGAAACATTATAAATAGAAAAAGAAAACAATAAAGAATTATAATGAACTTATTGTTAGGTCAAAAACCTTTACAAAATCATAAAAAAAATGATTAAACAAAATTACTGAGTGAGTCAAACACCGTTGCAGTTAATTTCTGTATTAAATTCTTTTATAAATTACATACATTTGGTTTCAAGCAAGTCCTTCCATTTATAGTGCACAAAACCGATCCAAAAACCCACGATCATGACGTATCTATCGTACGAGAATGCAGTGTAGTGTTTCCAAAAAATCAAAGAGAATTCAAATCACAAACAGAGGATAACTCAAAAGCCTATCGCGCGATAATATTTAGATTATTTTTAGAACTAAAAGTCGTAACTAAAGGTGAAAATAAAATTTCCTTAGTAAAGGGAACCGAGTGATCATTGCTAACTTTGTTATTATTGGAGTTAGAAGATCGGTTAAATGAGCAAAGTATCAGTATAGGCCAGTGCCAAAGCCTTTGAGGAGAAAAAAAATTCTCTACAGGATAGCGATGGTGGGAATCGTTGCTAAATTAAAGATGATTACAAAAAGAGGGGAAAAAATGCACCTCTGCACATGTAGCGGTTTCGAAGGGGGGTGGTTTTTAAGGGTTGAAAATGTTTTTTTGCGATTTCCGACGAAGTGCGACTTTCTATCGAAAAATGGTCTACAGTAAAGTTGTAGATAAAAAATAAATCTACAATTTTGTTTCAAACCGATTTACAACATAACCTCAAATTTTCCGAGATAATGGCGAAATACCGTTTTTTTTAATTTTCGAGTTTTTTATATCAAAAAAACTTCAAAATACTTGAAATTTTCATGAAATGTATGTTTTGAAGTCCTTTAATTTTACCGATCTGTTCGGAATTTTAAAGTTAAATATTACCTGAAATATTAACGTTTTCCGAAAAAAATGAAATTTTTTCAATCGAAAAATTGATCGTAGAAATTTTCGATTTTTTAACTTTTAGGGGGCTCAATTTTTTCGTATTGAGTCGAACTTTAAGATAGATAAAAAATTAAAATACCTTTACATTTAAAAAATTTGTGAAAAATTAAAAAAACCAAAAGTAGCGATTTGTAAAAAACGCAATTATATTTTTAAATCACTATAAAAATTTTGTACTAATCATTCAATTTTTGTGCTAAAATACAAGAATAAAATATATTTAATTTTATAAATGGATAATTTACGAAAAAAAATGTAATACAGTGTAAATTGATAGGAATAGGATGCTGTAAATAAGTAATTAAAAAATTTTAACATAATAATAAAATAACTTTATTAAAAATAAAATAATAGTATTTAAATTTTCTGTAAAATTAATATAAGTACTATGTAATGGAACTTTCTTTTATTTTTTAGAACAAAGTAATTTTAAATATATTTAAAAAAATGTCAATTTATAATGCTTTTACGATTTATTACCGAAAAATTACTTATTTACAGCATCCTATTCCTATCAATTTACACTGTATTACATTTTTTTCGTAAATTATCCATTTATAAAATTAAATATATTTTATTCTTATATTTTAGCACAAAAATTGAATGATTAGTACAAAATTTTTATAGTGATTTAAAAATATAATTGCGTTTTTTACAAATCGCTACTTTTGGTTTTTTTAATTTTTCACAAATTTTTTAAATGTAAAGGTATTTTAATTTTTTATCTATCTTAAAGTTCGACTCAATACGAAAAAATTGAGCCCCCTAAAAGTTAAAAAATCGAAAATTTCTACGATCAATTTTTCGATTGAAAAAATTTCATTTTTTTCGGAAAACGTTAATATTTCAGGTAATATTTAACTTTAAAATTCCGAACAGATCGGTAAAATTAAAGGACTTCAAAACATACATTTCATGAAAATTTCAAGTATTTTAAAGTTTTTTTTGATATAAAAAACTCGAAAATTCAAAAAAACGGTATTTCGCCATTATCTCGGAAAATTTGAGGTTATGTTGTAAATTGGTTTGAAACAAAATTGTAGATTTATTTTTTATCTACAACTTTACTGTAGACCATTTTTCGATAGAAAGTCGCACTTCGTCGGAAATCGCAAAAAAACATTTTCAACCCTTAAAAACCACCCCCCTTCGAAACCGCTACATGTGCAGAGGTGCATTTTTTCCCCTCTTTTTGTAATCATCTTTAGCAACGATTCCCACCATCGCTATCCTGTAGAGAATTTTCCTGTTTTTTGGCCTCAAAAAGTCGGATTGGCACTGGACTAGTATTTTTCCGGGATGAATAATGGCGGTGTAAAAAAAAAAACAATTGAATGTCGGATTTAATAGATATATTGAAATATATTTTTTAATGGAATACTCCTATATATTATTATTGGATTTTATAACTGAAAATGTTCTCTTTATAAAAATGTGATACATGCATGGTAGTAAAATTGATAGAAAATGTCGAAAAATAGTGTGCTAATGCAGATTTAATAAAATACAAACAAATGATAAAAAAAATTAAAACAATAATTTCAAATGGAAGGTGTAATGAACTGCATACTTAACATTTATTTCATTTAAAAAAAATACACTACCTCCTGCTTTCAAGATTTGAAAGAAACTCCATATATAAATGTTAATTGGAAGAATTAAACAACATGGTATTTGTAAAAAAGAAAAACATTAAGATAGTATTAATATATTTGCATATACATACTGCATTAATTATATAGAAAATGGTAGTATTATAAATTATAATAGCTATTATGGAAATGCTGGATGCAAAGCTTGCATATATATTGTTATTTCTCATAATTTACTTCACATATTCAACGTGAATTTGTTTTTTTTTTATTAAAACTTTACAATTTAAGAGATATACAGATGCATGTTTTTATATTCATGTGAAATATTGGATAATGCTATAAGTAAAAACATAAACTGTGTCGTCTCGCCAAGTTTTTCTATAATACGAATGTATTAAATGTATGTTCTTCAAGAAAGACTCTAGACATAATAAATTCACCCTAAAAATATACCAATTGTTGAAAATTATTCTCCGTACTTAATTTTTTCTTCTGAACTCTAGAATGTACTATTTATTTTTAGTACCAAATGCTATTAGACAAATAAACTGCATTAGTAATTTACGTAAAAAATTCTTCATTTTGTATTAATAAATAATATTTAGATATAAATATATTAGTGTGTATGCAGTTTGCACTGAAATAATTTCCAGAATTTACTATCAAAAACATAATTTCACGATTTTCTCTATTTTTACGTTTAGCCCACATCCATGATATGAGCCAAAACATATTGCGACTTTGAAAAGCAATTTTTATTATTCCTGAAGGTAAAATTTATATCAAAATATTTAGTATATATTTACCTAATTAAAATAATCAAACGAAATATGTATTAGGAAATGTTGAACTCCGTATGATTTTCAAAACCTCTCATTTTAAAAATCATGTAAGAATTTTATTTACTTCATTTTTTTATTGTTTACCAGGCAAATAACAATGCCTTATTTCTAACAAAAAAGTATTTTGATCACTTACTTCTTCTCTTTGAAAAAAAAAAAAATACAATTTAAAATTAAATATATTTCAATTTTATTGCGTTCATTATCTTTTTTCGCACAAAATCATATTGGTGCCATAGAAACTATTGCAGTCTCATTATTATCTTCACACGTTTAAATATTTATAGATTCGTTGCATTGAATCAATATTCAGCTAACGAAATAGCAATGTTGTCATTACATTTATAAATACTCAAATGCAAATATTAGCACTAGAGATTTTTAAGTCTTTAACCTAATTTTCACAATGCAGTTTCACTAAGCAGACACTTACATTAATGTGTTTGTCATATATTGTTTGCTGTTTTAACGGACAATAACTTCTAAAAGAAACTAGTAGAACATTCGACACCGAATAAACATTGTAATGCAAATTAAAAATTATGCTGTACTAATGGTTGTTTTCACAGACGATAGTTAACAGTCGTATAACTTTATCTGTCTGGTAACTCCTTGATAAACCATTGATCGAGGTTCACAAAGGTCAGTTACAGATAGAGTTGCCAACTGACCTTTTTTTAGAACGGGCAGTTTTTTTATATCTTTTGTCCTTTGTCCTTTTACAAATTGAAAAATGATACTTATTTCAGCATTATTCCTACTCAAAAATGTTCTATCAAAAAGAAAAAATAAAACCAACAGCAATATTGTGGTCAGTGTTTTTGAGTGGTGAGATGGGACCCTGGGCAGTCGTACTTTAGAATATTCACAGATTTTTCACTTTCATTTTAATTTATTAAATAGTTTTTTTTAGTATTTATCAGAGAGTTATTCTTATTTTCAACCGAATTTTACTTTTTTGTTAATAATCAAACTGCTCTTCTCTCCACTAATAATAATTATTATTAAATCTGTAAATTTGTAGTCTTTTAACTACGCCATCGCCACAAAAAAAATGTGACGATTTTAAAAAGCGATAAAAATATGTTAGGTTAGGTTACCACTTTTAAATAAATTCGTAAATAAAAAACACAATAATAATAATATTTAATTCTAATTTAAATAAACATGAAAACTGTAAATGTTACAGCCACTCTACGAGTAGGTATATATTTCTAAACAACGTCATAGTACGGGTGGGTGTACACAATAATATGAATGTACCACGTCAGGTAGCAGACAATAGCCACACACAAACAAACATGTAAATATGACGTGTTATTACCAAAACCCTTCTCGCTGGGTCATTGCATCGAATACCCGTTACATGAGCAAGCGTTTTCCTTTATTAAAAATATGAAAACTATGAATCACAATAACACATTTCACGATGTTTCGCAACCCGGCTATTTAATCTAGGTTAGTTGATAGACATTTTCCCAAAAATAAATAATTGTTTCTGAAGAATTGATTTTTTTATGAATGTTATACTATGTGAAATTCGATACAATAAAAGTGTTTTTAACCGATATACACGAATAGATAAAATAAAAAAAACGATAACAATAGTACGATGAACAAAAAACTATGTCGTCATCAAAAGATAAAATAAAAGTGACAGAGATTTAACGAAACTCATCTCAATCTCAAAATATAAAGTAAAAATATAAGTCTCGTCGAGAGTATCGGTTTTAAATAAATAAAGCAAATGTATTTTTATTATATTTGAAAATTCCTTTGTTTATTACAAAAGAATAAATGGAAAAACAATTATAAAAAATTCACAGAGATCGAGATTTTCTCGTTTCCGGTCTTGGTCACGTGTGCGAGATAATACAGAGAAGAAACCGGTTCAATTTTTTTCGAGACGAGATCGAGACGAAACTTAATTGACTCTTGTCTCATCACATTTTATGTGCAGTCTTAAATATAAGACGTTAAAAAAGCAGCTGTTGAGTTACCAATAAACCAAAAAAAAAATTCTAACTCAGTCTTAATGTATCTCAACCCTTGTATTTGATTCATATTAAGCTTTTAAATCATAGCATTACGTTTTCCATATCAAACGAGTATCTATACATTTATTATAAGTCGCACCCTTTGTAACAAAAAAATACCTGACAATGAAAAGAAAGTAGGTACTCATATATCATTTTGAAGTTTCAAAATAATAACTATATTTAAGATATCTTTCAAATAGATACAACAAAATTACATGCCAACGCCAACGAAAAAAAACAACATATTTGAATATTATACAATAAACAATACATCCCGAACTAATTATTTATATTAAAAATCATTGTTCTATAGAATATAGCTTTAACTTTTTATTTACATTCACTTGTTAAGATAAATTAATTTAATTTACTCTTGTTATAAAATAGTCACGATAAATATCGTGTCGAAATATAAAGATCTGATTACGGTTGACAAAATCCAAACAATTCTTTTATTAATTAAAAAATTAAACATACAATGTGAATGTTTTTGATTACTTTAATTACGGCATAGTGTGTAGTTATTAATTAAAAAAACTCAGAACCTACTTTCTTCTACGTAATACCCATAATTTTCAAGTTAACATTACAAAAAATCTAGTTCGTCAGAATACTTAAATATTTATTAAGGAATTTTAGTCGGGTGTTATAAAGAATTTGCTCTAACGTTATTTACGTGTCAAATCGTTTTGCGAATTTGCTCAGGATTTTAGAGCAGTGATAAAATAAATGTATAGTTATGTAAATGATGTACACTTCTCACCACTGCTATTAGATGGCTGATTTCTACTAAACGCGTATTCTTCAAAATCATTTATATAACCGTACCATTGATTAGAATTTTTAGTGGGCTATCATTTATATTTAATACCCACAAAGACAGTGTTATAGGTTCGTTTTTGCTCTAGAGCATATTCGATTTTATCTATAAAAAGGTGAAATTCAAATCATCACATATTTGTGAAATAAGATTGTTGGACAATTATTCAAAAAGCATTTTGAATTTTGTATTTTTTTAATGTAAATTCAGTTGATTTTTTTAAAACTTTAAAGTTTTCACTCCATAAAAATAAAATGCATATATTGTCTGGTTTTCAATTTATAATTATTTCAGCTTTTCGAAGTCAATGGAAATAATTTTTTTAACATTAATATCGGTATGGAGAACCATACATGACTTCCATGTTCTATAATATCTTTTACAATAATTTTCAATATAAAACTCACCTTTCACCTTTGTATTATAAATATTAGATTTCTAATATTCTAATGTCAGTTGTAGAATAGACATTTTTGTAAAATAATAATTATCTGACATTTGAATTTAACTGCGCTTGTTTCCATGGGAACATGAATTTATTAGTATTTAAAATTAAAATTTTGAGGGTGGTTTTCACCCCTTCAGTGACTATCTAAGCACGTTTATGAAATACGTGCCCCTTAGATTGTATTGAACTACAAGTGTACCAAGTCTTATCAAAATTGTTGAGATAATACTCACTTTTCAGACGATAATACACGCAGAGAACAAATGGAGGCTATCATATACCCAGAAATGCCAGCTCCAACATGCGAGGCTGTCAGAACTATGGGTTTGCGATGTAACTGTAACTGTATTGTGGCTTTCCGAACCGTAATTTTGAAGTTGCGGTAGCGTTAAATGAGGTTATGTTATCTAAAATACATTTCTCAGAGCTATAAAAGCAGAGTTATAATAGCTCCAAATTTAAAAGTTGTGGTACCTGAATTGAGGTTGTTGTGGCAATATAAATAGGGCACAGGAAAAAATGGCACAGGAAGAAATGGAACACATAATTATTTATTTTATTAAATATCGATAAAATTATGAAATAAAATAAAACATTTCTTTATTATATTATTTTTCAGTACAGTGGTACCTCGACATACGAGTTTAATTCGTTCCGCAACCTTGCTCGTATCTTGAATTACTCGTATCTCGAAGCAAATTTCCCCATACAAAACAATTCTCATGTTTTTCTATAATTTCACGTTTTAATTCAATACTCATCATCTTTTTCTTAACACTTGACTTTTCACAAACTTTCTTCCGATCCATGGTTATAAAAATAAATGAACTACCGAACTCGTATCTCGAATTTCGCTCGTAACTCAAAGCAAAAAATCACTCGCTCGCCGGCTCGTATCTCGAAAAACTCGTATGTTGGGGCACTCGTATGTCGAGGTACCACTGTATTTGAAAAAACACTGAATTTTTCACCTTTAAATATTTTTTTAACTATTGTTATTCATTTGTTATACTTCATTTGTGTAACTGGGGCTATAAGAACTATACTAGAGTTTTTATAACTCCAAAGCGGATATCATAGCCGAATTGTACCTATAGAAACCATGTAAAAGGACAGACAGACAATTATTTGCGGCTATCGAAAAAAAAACATTACGGCTATAATAACCGAATGTTTTTCTAAAAATTTTAACATTTCTTATAGTCATAATTACAGCTATGACTACCGAATGTAAGCTATTTAAACTAACAAATAGTATTTATAGCTAAAACTTTGATACGATAGACGAAAATTAGATTTTATTGCAATAATTACGCAATGAGAGCTGTAATTTTGTATTTGCAGCCTATGCCAAATTAATTTTTTCTCTGCGTGTAGGTACAAAATTTCGAATATTTCGGAAACCCCTAATCCGATTAGCACCAAAATCAATAGGTCTGGAGTACTCACTGAGGTAAACATTTTCCCCAAAAATAATTCAAATCGGTGCATATCTACAGTAGTTATCGTACACGGAAGAAAATTCTACATCCAGACACACACACGCACAGCCGCCATGCGGAAATTAACTTTTCTTTACGTTTTGAAGTTAGTACAATCAGAATCTGCTCTTATCTCGGACACGATTTTTTGAAGGTATTACAATACTTCCATTTCTTCGAACATGGAAGTGAAAATAAAAGATTAAAAAGCTTTATAATGATTTCCAATGATCACTTTGCTGCTATTTTTAACGAATATGCCATATTTTGAATATTTTTGCCATAGGAACAATAATTTTATTGTACTTCATCGATATATTTTCTATTGCCTGTAATTTTCAATATGATAAAGGTTCAGAAAATGTTTGGGTGAGGCCAAGCCCTTTCCTTTGTAGTTGTGTCAACTGTTAATATAATAACAATGTTTTTAATTAAATTAGGAAATGTGAAATTTTTACCTATATAAAAATTATGTACACAATTATATTATATTACGATTTTAATTTCATTCATATCATACATAAAAGGCTAAAAATACTTTTTTGTTAAGTTGTCCAATTCTGTCAATATTTACTTTATGTTTACGGTCATTCATTAATCATTAACTGATGTTAAATATATCGCAATAATTTACGTGTGTATGTGGAAACACACATGACTCCGTTTATCAATGAACAAAATCTTTATTTGCTGATAATTAGGTACTTCAAGGTAATAGAAAAAAAAACTAAATATTTATTCTAAAAGATATGATTACTTTATTAATTTCATTATGTATAATTATAATTTGAGAAACCGATCAAATAGTTTAAAAATATACACGCAACCTCTGATTATAAAATCGCTGAGAATTTGCGTCAAATACATAAACATTTTTTGCAGCATCACAGTGCTGTATCACAGGTCACAAAAATACGTCGCGTGAAAATTGTGCATTATAAAACCCATCACGTCACAAAATTACAACAGTGACGTCCAAATTATAATAATAATAAAGAATCAATGACGCGAAGAAAGCATTAAGAGTAACATTCAAACTTTACATACACGCATGCAAACCAGTTTATTTGCAACGTCATAATATTAATAAAAACATATTTAATACAAGCATTAGTACACCCATATATAGCATATGGGTTTTATCTTGTAAAATGTGATTTTTTACAGTTCATATTTTGCCCGTGTCATTAAAATTTTTGTAAATCAAAATGACATAATAAGATAAAAATAAAAAGATGCATAATAAAATATTTATTATGCATCTTTACTTTGAAGATTGATTTCGATAGAGTTCTTTTAAAACATTACAGGTATCTAAATATTTGGCAATGTACTTGTACTAAAAAACATTTTGTTTTATACTTGAACACAGCTTTGCTTATATTTATAAAAGGTTAAATATTTAGGAATGCATGCACTTGGACAGAAGACTGACATAGAAGAAATATGTACATCTGGAACAGCTTGGTTTCAAATTCACCCAAATATACTGGGTAATGAAGAGAAACTCCTGTTCTCAAACCAATATTATAGACCTCTATCTAACATACAGTTATGGACTTCAGTTTTCAGCGGGGGCCTCCTTACACACATTCTGTCCCGGGACCCATGAGCTTCTAGTTACGGCACTGGCACCGTAGTTTGTCCCCAACCCGGTGATACAGCAAGATTTTAAACTATTATACTATCAGTAAAAGACGAAATTAAAATGTTGAATGCAAAACATCAACTAGACAAAAAATTAATAAGTGAACATTTTAATTAAGTAGCAACAAAACTGTCGACAAACAGTAGTGACAGAAGTTTGAAAAGACAACCACATTAGAATTCGTGAATAGATTTAATTAGCTACAATGTCCTTAAGTCATGTATACACTTATTGTTAGTTTTTGATAATTGGTTGTAGAGAGCATTGTTACTGAACAATACTCTCAAATGTCATTATTCACTAACATAGAATTTCGTCATTGCACGTCTAAAATCTGCTGTATCATTTTTTAGGAGACAATAAAAATTTAATAACATTACTTGATACATTTTATTTACAATTAGCAGATTTTGCAATTACACTGTCAGTAGTCTTGGGGAATCATTAGCACATAGCAGTTATTACCAACTGTTGCAAAACAGTGTTTTCCAACATTAAGCACCATAAAACTATTCCTCCAAAGACAGATTTATCTAACAGAAAACATTGATTGTCTCAGTCTTTACAATTAACGAAAATTGTACTCTGAAATCGAATTGATGAAATTGTACCAGCTATCAATATTGACATAGTAAAAAGTAACCATATTTCACCGAATCTTGGCACAATTTGATCACTAACAACACTTAAAGCAATGAGGCGAGAGAGCACTGTAAGATTCATTACCCGGTTTACAAACACCATAGCACAGGGACGCAGGTGAGCCGCGACCGCCGCGCTATTATTACTTTCGTTCCGCGTACTTTCGGTTTCCTTTAATTGCGAAAAAATATACACATAATATATCATAGTACGTTACACTTCGTATACTGCTTTACACGTTATTTATTATTATGTATTATTTATGCATAAATATGAACTACGAAAACAATTATTTATTACTATTGCACTGTTACAATATATACGTGTTTCTTATGACATGAACTCCTTACCTTAATTTAATCCCACAAAGATGCATTAAAGAAATCAATAAAAATTTCGCTCGCATTTAATTTCGAAAATAAAACCTTTATTATTTTTATACCATTTTAATACAAAATATGATCAGTAAATGTGCCTTAATACGGATTCTAGGGTCTAAGGCTTTCGAACAGTGATTTACATGTCAAAATCGGATCAAACAAACGAACAGACAAATAAATACACCTATCCTTCGATTTACACGGCACTTGTTTTATACGATTTCGCTTTTACACGATTTATAAATTAACAATTTTCAAAAAACTAGTAAAAATGTTTATTCCGCTCCATATACGCCTATACAAAGATTTGATGGCATTTTTGAATTTTTTTCCTTCGGTAACCGGATGAAAAGAACAGGGGATTCCCGGACATGCAAAATATACATTTAGACGATAATTAATTTTTAAGTCTTTTTTTAATTTTTTGTTCCTAATGTAAAATAAATTAAATATCTACTTATATTACTTTCATATGTTTGTTGTTTTATGAACTAATCGTAAGAACAATTTTGATTTTTCCAAGATGTCTGACTTTTGTTTTACTTAAATAAATTACTGAATCATGTACATTTTTTTTTCGTTTTACACAATTTTATTTAGCAAAATCCAAGATTTCAGTTTACACGGTTTTATGTAGAACGTATCTACCGTGTAAAACGGGGATAGGTGTATTCTTAAAATTATAAAACAACGCATACTAATATAGATATTACCTATTATGAAAATCGTCTCACATATAACAATGAATTATTCTCGATTAATCATTATTAGTTAGTATGATATTTTGATAATATTCTAACAAACAATAAGAATAAGTTGGATAACTAAGAATATAATTAAAAGTTTAATATGGATATACAATGGAATTAACATTTGACTCCCGTATTTTCTCATTATGTGAAAATTTTCTTATTTACTTAGTTTAATAATTTTTTTATGTGAAAAATTTTAAACACATGTTTATAGAAAATAAATAATCATTTTAAAATAAATAAATAATAAACAATTGAATATAAAGGCATACATTTCCCAACATATAGAAAATTAGATGATTTAATTTTCATAACTCCATGATGTAGTATTTTTTAGTTATTCTATTAAGATAAATGTATTTTCCAACACACACATGAGCTGAGAAATGGAAGTAATTTATTGTTACGGGTTTCCGGAATTGTGGAAACTTTTCTCGGCGTAAATAAATTCAATTTGAAAAAAAATGTACGCGTTGTATTTATTATTTCTTTATGCACATACAATAATAAAGCTTTTCGTTTGTATTCTTTTAATGTATTATGATTTCTAATTTTACTACCGTAAATTTTTTTATTACTTTATTTTTAGAAGCATAGTAAAAAGAGGAAATTTATACTGAAAAAGTATCAAGTACTATGCTAATTAATATTTATAAATATTTAATGTCACAATAAAAACATTCACAAATACAATTTTTGCAATTAAAAAAATACTTTCATAATATGATCTACACATAAATTACGTACAGGTATAGTGTAAACTGTAAGGTTTTAAACATACATATTGTATTAGATTTGTTTAATGTGGAACATAAGGGAAGTGAAATACAATAAAGAAATATATAATAATATCTTCCTAGTAACATATACATTATAGGAAAAATTAATAAATATACCCTTAAAACATTACATTTAGAAATCATAGATTGAATTATTTATAGAGGAATACAATGATTATGTAATATATTTTCATTTGACCTCAAACCGTTCAATATCTAAGGTCAAATAATAATATTATTGTGCAGATGTAATTGAAATAGAACGACTATTTCTAGAAATAGAACATTCGTTTGTAAGCTATTATCAAAGTAAAATACATCGATTATTATTATTATTTCTTCAGTCTACAATATTTTGGATACGTAGTTTATATTGATAGGTTGATTTTGAATGAGTTGATATAGTTTTTACCATCTACATATTCTCATATAGTACACTGATTATGAATTTGATATTACATTAAAATTTTATATGATCAAAAGTTCATAGTTATGATTTTCATTTTATTCTATTAATTAATACCAATGCATCTCATATCTTGATTGAATGGATATTTTGATAAAAAATTACTTAAACGTGATTCCTAATAATCAATCTTCATGGTGAAATTAAGGGTTTATATTGAAACTACTGAATTTTGCTGATACCTTTTTTAATATGCCAACATTATAATTATTATATCGTAACATACATACATATAAATAATAATCGGACTATATATAAATAAAATATAACGAAATAAAAATATATAAAACGTATAAGAAAACATCAACACCCCGCGTGTGTTCATACGTAATATACTACCTATTTACTTTTATATATAAACTGCTAAGCAACAAAGTTATTTGAGTAATATTTTAGTTTTTGACACCGCCTCTTCAAGATGAACACTACTGCAATGTGGCGTCAAATACTTTACTGACGTTAGTGCATTGATTGCACAACAAACATAACTATAGCGGTAAACTTATTTATTATTGACATTTACAAAACGCCGCGTTGTCGCCTCCAGATCAGTGATGGTTAGGTGTGTCAAATTTAGGAAAATCAGGATAAATCATAGCTTAATGAAATTTATGTTATTTTATATTAATTTGTTGAATGCCATTAATTTTTCATTACTTTTGAAGATCGAAACGTTAGTTTTCTTTTAAACAATTAAAATGATAGAAATAAAAATGTCAAGTCGTATTAATTCAACATTTGTAAGGATTCGATTAATAAGTAAATATTCTCAAATCTTTGTTCTTTACTTTTTGGTGTTAAAAAATGCGGAAAAATTACGAAAATAATAAATATTGTAGCTTTTAATTTTTTTAATGGTTTTCCATTTTTACTAAACTAAAATTTTATTATAAAATAAATAGATACGTTATAAAAAGATGATGTAACGAATGTCTGTCTAATAAACGGGTCATATATTAGCAATAGATAATATTGATTGTCAATAAAACTGTCAACTACGAAAAAAATAAACACGTGCATAAATGCTATGAAAGCTTTGCCAATCTCATAGTATACAGTAATAATGTTATCTTAAGTTCATTACAGATGATTTATTAATAAATCATTATAAAACAAAATACTCATAATACGTGGATACCGAAAAATTATCCTGTAATATAATAACTAGTATAACTTATAATAATAGCTCCTTCAAAAATAAAGATTAAGAAGTAAAATATAAAACACCAAACCCGGAAAACTTGTGAAACAGAAGCACTAAAACAATTTATATAGAATATGACAATTTGTACCTTATATTTAACATGTGTAATTCAAAATATTATTCACGCCGTAATCACTTCCGAGATTCATTAACACGCTAGAACCATCATGAAATTTAATTCATAACGCAAGAGTACTATAATGCATATAGACCAACTTTCGAAACGTCCCATAATTTTAAGTCAAAAATAAATATAAGATTTTACAACATAACTTTAGTACGTAGAATTACGTCTTCCCTGGAGGTATTGGGGAGTAACTTCATGAGTATATGATGCAAGGTTTTCATGTCACACTTTGTAAGCTTAATCTCAGGAACTAATTAATAATCGTATAGCAATAAGAAAAGGCCAATCTAGCCCATTATATATATAAAAAACCTTTTACCCTTCATTCAACAATTCTTAAAAAAAGTTAAGCTAATTTTTATAGGTTTTGTACAAGAGATCCAGGGGATATCTCGTATAGAAATGAGTTTTAACCTTCATTCCTTAACCCTTAAATTCAGTAGCTTTTAAAAGTTTCATAGGATATTGAACGTATAGCCGACCTAATAATAATCTTTAATATAACATATTTTCTATAATAATTGTCTCTTTCCTACTTTTCAATAAAATTTACTCATTCAAAAAATAATATCACAAGCAGGAATGGACTTGAGCAATTTTTTTAGTTGATTTAAGAGGTTAGGTGTAGTCAGAATTTTCAAGAAATCGATATTTGTTTTTTGCATTTTTGGAAGCTGCTACAACGGCTGAAGAACTATTTTATGGCCCAGGAATAGTTGACTCGGTGTAAGTAATTAAATAATACGTATATTACTTTACGTAAATTGAGTGTAAAACTTTAAATGCGTTTTTCTCAAAACTATGTGACCACTGTAGCTCGAAAACCGCTCGGTAGATTTTAATGAAATTTATACAGCTTTTTGAAAACATGAAAAACTAGTGCCTGATCGAAGGATTTTTTTTTGTTTTTAAATTTCGATTTGCTATAAACAATTAACTGTTGGTTTTTTTCCCGAAAATCTTGAAAAAAATTTCCTGAGGCTGCCATTTTGTTAAATTAAGAAAGAAAAAAAAGGTTCGATCAGGCACTAGATTATCTATTAATAAAACTAATTTTTTTTGTCCGATTGAATTTGGATGAATCTCCAAGGATAATTGATGGTCACCGCAATGAGCTTCGGTTGGAACTGGATCAACACAAACAGCCATTACTTTTAAAATTATTAATTTTT
Organism: Sialis lutaria; assembly: GCA_949319165.1. NCBI lineage: Eukaryota > Metazoa > Arthropoda > Insecta > Megaloptera > Sialidae > Sialis > Sialis lutaria. The sequence continues at coordinate 22,738,665 of OX439231.1, read as the reverse complement.
TTTTCTAAAATTTCTGTCAAGTCAAGTCGAAACCTTATTTAATAATGCTATGTTTTTACGTTTTTACTTTTATAAAATAAAATAATTTACTGGCAAAAAAAAATTATTTAAAATTGTCATTTTTTCATGTCTCTGACTACACCTAACCCCTTAATCTAAAAATTGCTCGCATTCATATCTAAAGATCTTTTCTTCGTTTCCACTTTAAAAAATTCGCTCCACCCACCCAGAAATTACAGACCCAATTGCCTAGTTTATTTAGGTCAAAGTCCGCTCCAGACAATAAGAGGAACTTTAACAAATACTTGGACTTCAAACATTTAATTGACAGGAATTATTCAATCGTATGTTTATTATGAATCATAATCATAAACCTACTCTAAACAACGATCCACAAGGTATCTATTGTGAATTTAACTACACAAACACATATACAGTCATATAAATGCAAGAACAATGCTGCAATAGCTCGCGTGTTACACTAATTATTATTTAACCGAAAGGCGTGAACAAACGTAAAGAATTCAATGAATTCCTTCGACAAAACTATCACCTTCATACAAAAGTTTACTGAACCTGTTGAAACACAATAATTTATAGGTGCCTTTGTGTGATCTAGTGCGTAACGCACGACACGCGTCTGTTTCAAATGAGAGACAATCTAATACGATCTACACACTGTTGAAAAGAGACACGAGCAACGTGCACGCACCGCGGATGAGCTAAATATGGACACACTCAACGCGGGTGATAGGTTCAGTTTATTTTTGAAACCACCTTGGATGATGTTAAGGTCTCTTTGGATTTAATATAAAATATAGACAACAATTTATTATAAGATAACTAAAATTTATAAATGGTAACATGTATATGTTGGTGGTATGGTCGGACGTGTGATTAATAACACAAGAAACGGAAATGCATATATACACAACGGAAGAGTCATACTTTTGATATTTTGCCATCAAATACGTGTGATTTTTTACTTTCTATCGAGAAACGTGAGAATAGAACTCATTCTAAATGATAATTAAATGAAAAGTTGAAATACCGATAATTAAAACTATTGTAGCCGTGATAGTCCAATCATTATGTATTTTTGCTCAAAATTAACTAGTAGAGAAATGACTTTTGGTGGAAAAATGTTTTTTTATTTAATTTTCGTCGAATAAATAATAATACAAATAACGAAATAAATGCAGATTCACAAAATAAATCTCTTGAAAATGAACCACGTGGTATACCCACAATTATTGTTGACAACGAAGTTTAGAAGACCTTGACTTAAGACTTCACGAGAACTTGCAGAAAGATTAAATGTTGACTATATTATATGCTACTGTTTTACGATTACTCCATGCCATAAGTAATTTCAGGAACTCAGTAGGTACTCGTGAATCGCTAGAGACCTATTCTGTTACTCGCATAATGATAGACTCTATACCATATCACGAAAATGTTAGTTAATCACCTTTTAACAACAAGAAAGCTTCTAAAATTTCTGATTTAAATTTCGTGTAATAAAAACTATTTGTCATAACTTAATACATTTTTATGTACGATTAATAATTTTTGAGCTAGTTTAATTTGAAAAAGTACCTACTTCTGATTTCGCAAAATGGGTTGACATGTCAATAAAGTAGGATTTTGCGCACCGCTATATCGACACTGTAATTTAATTAATGAATTTTGTATAATTACATATTATTTGTAGGTAATAGAACTTATTTTAATGAAGGATTGATTAAAGGCTGTAGCCGGGTAAGCATGCAAAATCGGCCTTTGCATGGATTTGGCTGATTATTTTTTTGAAAGTCACATTCTATGTAACATTCACCCTGACCAAATATTAGTTTCCAAAAGTTTGTAGTTAACGAAAAAAAATTTTTTTTTGATTTTCAAAAAAAATGTTTTTTTTGATAATCCATCAATCGAATTTGATGGCGCTTGTGGTATATTATAGAGGTACTTATGACTCATCAGAGGTAATTTTATTATGGTCCTCTGTACATAGTAAACCAGTAAAAAAAATTAATAAAATTTAAAAAATTAAAAAACACTATGTTGTACTCGGGGGGCAATCACCATTTTTTTATAAAATATACCTTGTACGTACCCAAACAACATATCAAAATCCCAAACTCATATGAAGGGTATAACATACTCGTATAAATTCGTATACGATCGTATTGGCACGGCGCGGGCTTGACGCGCGTGGACTTTATGGAGTGGAAGTGTCTTAATACTTTTAAAACATCTCTAATTTGTTGCTAAACAACAGGACTGAACTGGCCTGGAGAGATCCGGGGAATTTGATGGGGCCCATGGCCTGACAAAGATAAAATATAGAGGCCGTAGCCGGGAATGTATGGGAACTGCCATTAAATCAATTATGCTAATTTTTTCTCATAGGTTGCTTTTTAAGAAACATAAAATCGCCCTAATTGTATTTGTGCCTAAGAATTTTTATGTTTGCTAAGAACATTTTTATTAAAAAAAAAATTATCTATATAACTTACAATATAGAATATAATATATAGAATTCTTATAGAAGAGTCGTTAGGTCGCAGCGGCAATGTGATTTATTGCTAGTAATGACGATTTGAGGCGATTTTATGTTTCTTAAAAAACAACCTATGAGAAAAAATTAGCATAATTGATTCAATGGCAGTTCCCATACATTCTCGGCTTCGGCCTCCATATTTTATCTTTGTCAGGCCATGGGCCCCATCAAATTCCCCGGATCTCTCCAGGCTAGTTCAGTCCTGTTGTTTAGCAACAAATTAGAGATGTTTTAAAAGTATTAAGACACTTCCACTCCATAAAGTCCACGCGCGTCAAGCCCGCGCCGTGCCAATACGATCGTATACGAATTTATACGAGTATGTTATACCCTTCATATGAGTTTGGGATTTTGATATGTTGTTTGGGTACGTACAAGGTATATTTTATAAAAAAATGGTGATTGCCCCCCGAGTACAACATAGTGTTTTTTAATTTTTTAAATTTTATTAATTTTTTTTACTGGTTTACTATGTACAGAGGACCATAATAAAATTACCTCTGATGAGTCATAAGTACCTCTATAATATACCATAAGCGCCATCAAATTCGATTGATGGATTATCAAAAAAAAATTTTTTTTTGAAAATCAAAAAAAAATTTTTTTTCGAAAACTACAAATTTTTGGAAACTAATATTTGGTCAGGGTGAATGTTACATAGAATGTGACTTTCAAAAAAATAATCAGCCAAATCCATGCAAAGGCCGATTTTGCATGCTTACCCGGCTACAGCCTTTATAGCCCTGTTGACTGGCCTATGGTTAATATAACCACAAAAGTGCATCTTTCAGCATACATAAACGATTAAATTAAACAGACAACTAAAGCAAAAAATCTCTTGAAACGTGTTATGATTTATCGTACAAATAAGCATCATTATTATTCTCTTATTTTTGTTTATTTATCATCGATTCTAACCACTTGAGATCTAAAAGTGTACGAAATAACCTTCAACAATACCATCTGTTTTATATTTTCCTTCCACAACATTTTAATTTTCTTAACCCTCAACTCAATTTTTAAAACCACTTTGTTATTTTACGTTTCGCACAGTTCAGTCACTTTTCATCTTCAAGCAAACATTAATAAAGAAACATTGAATTAATACAACGTTACAAAATTAACTGATCATAAAAACTTTTTTTAATTACAAGTAAATTAACTCCAAATGTCTAGTTCAAGCGTTCATTCATAGAGCTGTACTTATTGAAAAGCACCGCCACATTTATTTATAGAGCAATTGTCTTCAAATGTCAATTGGCTATAAATGTTTTTCTTGGTAAAACAAATCAACACCGGTCATCATCATGCCGTAGTGGTCAGATTATGCAACGGGAATAAGTGTAGTAGAAATTTAATAATGAATTGAATTTATGTTATTTGATATGTCTATTTTATTTAATATTATATGACGAGTGTTTTAGAGAAAAGCTGACCATAATAATTATTACGAAGAAAAACCGCAACATTATCAACATTTTATAATTATTTGTAATTTAATAATCGTACTTGCATACATAATGTCTGGTAGGTTTTATTATTAATTTTAAATATAATCAAAAAGAACAAAACACCGGATATTATGTAATAATAATTATAAATTACCCAAATGTATCATATATAAATATTATAATTGAAGACTATAAATAGAATAGAAAAATAACAACGCACCTTACGAAAGTATATTCGAATATATATGAAGGTTATTATAAAAGAACAAAAATTTGAAATATTGTAAATTAATTATCAAACTAAATAAACATCAAGTACAATGTTATAAATTAATAAAATCTAGTAACCTAAAACAGTCAAATATAATATATTTGTACTAAAATATTGCATTAACTGCATGTAAGACCACATCAACAATATATCTATTGGAAGTATGTCAAATGACTTATTTTTTAAATAAACCATTTTAAAACTCATTTCATATAAACTCGCCATACGCTGATTCCATTAGGTTAGTAAACAGTGAAAAGAGGTCGGGCCTATATTTAAACACACAGTTTTACATAAATTAAATTTTTGAGTGGCACAGTGAGCTGATAACAACCGTCCATCACAAAAACAATTAAGTGTATATATATACACTAACACATGCGCGCACACAAATGTACGTTTTGTGTAAAATTAAACACAACATTAGTCTGATGGATTGACCAAATATATAATGTCACTACATTTATGTGACGTTAAAAAATGAATTTCATCCGTTATAATTGATGCATTTGGGTTTATTCCAGAAAAGTAAACCTTACCACCTAATTGGAGTTATATTTTTTAATAATATTAAATAGTTAGAATTGCTATTATTTTTTTTTTGTAAGTATTTATCTATATTATTTATTTTAGAGGAGGGTTAAAAAGGGATACATTTGCAACTAAGCCTTCATTGTCTTTTTTTTTCAAATAAGTCGAGTATATGAAAAATCTTTTGACGGTTTGTTTATTGCTCTACGAGTGTTAGGTACGGAGATATAAGCTTTCAAAGAGTGACAAAATCCCTACTACACGAAGTTACATCCTAATGCCGATGGGGAAGACGAAATTCTACGTCAAAATGTATCAAAATCAACATGGACGAAAATAAGTACACCTGCATAAATAATATATGTAATTCACTCATATAATAAACGAAAAAACACAATCGTGCATTCATTGCAATTTTAAATTTCCTAGAACAGTTAAAAAATAATTAAAATAGATTACAACACTTAAATCATTTTAAACATTTGTTTAACTCAAATATTTACATCAATATAATTAAAAGCTTAACCAGTTGACGCTAAACATAAAAATAATTAGGTAATAAATTAATTCTATTGGCATTCAAAAATGATAATAATGAGAGTTAAATGTAAACAAATATAATTAGAATAGCAACACGCTAGTAATATGAACATTGAAATAGACAAACAGTTATAGATTGTTTCAGACATTACGAAAATAACTACACAATTCAAGTATTTCACTACAAAAATATCAAATAATTGTTTGTTTTTTTTTATTTGCAAACACGTGCGATTATATAATTAGATTTTGTATGCATTGCTCATGAAAAAAATAAAAGAACCTATCTGGCAGCATGACTATATTTCAAACTATACCAAAATATGCATTTAATAATGCATACTGATAATATATATATTTAACATGAGTGGCATAAAGGTTTCCAAGAGTGCCATGAAGTCGTTGAGGATGACAAGTCGAGCTTATCAACTACCAATGAAAACGTGAATTTTTTTTAAGTTCTTAACAATCGTCGAATCACTATTAAGATGGTTGCTGAAGAAGTTGGTATATCATACGACTCATGCAAAGCAATTTTTACCGACGTTTCAAATGTGAAACGAGTGGAAGCCAAGTTTTTTTTTTTCGAAATTGTTGAGTTTTGAACAAAAGCAACACCGTAAGGAATTGTTAAATCGAGACGTTAGCCACCCAGAATTGCTCCAACACATCATGCCATGTGACGAATCATGGATGTATGGTTATGACATTAAAATAAAGGCCCATTCGAAGTGTCCTAAAGAACCGAGACCAAAAAAAGAACGTAAAGTTCAATAAAATTTCAAGGTTCTCTTTACTGTTTTCTTCGCTTTTAACGGTATAGTCCACTACGAATTTCTACCATAGGTCGTACGTCAGTAAGGTGTATGTATTAGTTGCAACTTTTACACCATTTGCGTTATCAGAACTTGGAAAAACCACGTCACAATTCACTCCTTGTTCGTGATTTTTTGTAAAAAAATACCTCAGTCATTATGACCTCCTGCGTTGTGTTCTCCAAAATAAAAAATAATCATGAAAGGACAACATTTTGCGACCATAGAAATGATAAAGACAAAATCGTTTAATGAGCTGAAGGCTATATCATAAAGTGCATTTCAGAAGTATTGGAAAAAATGCTGGCATAAGTGTGTTATATTCGATGAGTACTATTTTGAAGGGGGTCATATCAATATTAAAAATAAATATAGATTTTTGAAATGTAGGTATGGAAATTCTTTATTTAAAATATTAACATAATTATCTAAATACGACTAACAAAAGTACAAAGCTAAATATTCAATTATAATATTTGAGACACAAACTTTAAGAACCGCTGTATTCAATAATACTAATGATTTCATTGCAGTGTTAAATGGTTTGTTTATATAAATACGCCCATAGCATTTTCCTTTGTTCCGTCTGATAACACTTGTTAATGTATTTATATTACACATACATTTATATTTGTATAAACATAATAACATATGTTTCTACGAACTTTTACTATACTTTTCCATTTTTTAAATCTAACCGAGCTTCAAAATATTTAAACGTAACTTGATTAATTTTTAAACATTTAAGTCTAATTTTATTACAATTTTTGAAAGAAACTAACAAAAAAACTTACCACCTAAGGTAATGTCATGTTATCGAAACTCACCTGAAAAAGAAAAATGTGTTAAAAATAAATAAAATATGAAATGAATAAAAGTGATAGCGCATTCTGATCTAAATTCAATAACATATTAAGGATATTATTTGATTGGAATTTCAAACATATGCAAAACAAGTTAAAAAATAATTAAGCTGTCACCAACCAAACATAATCGCATTCAAAAATATTGAAACAAATGTACGAGTTTTTCCGCTCGAGCAGTGTCACTGATTTGTTTGGGGTAACAATGATTGATCCAAACCAGTGGTTATTTTCGTTACAAAACCCAAGGTCGCCGTTCATTGTCATTATCTCCCACTCCTCGACACATCGCCAATTACACAATCCGCACACGTAAATCTGTGCAAAACAACACAAATAGACACAAACTTGCCCAGTCGGCCGGCCAGAGTAAGTATGTAATAATACTCTATTCCCAACTTGTATACAAATCTACACGATTTACGTTTATTTCATTGACAACGTTTAGCTTCTAATTTAAAACAACAGGTTCAGCAATGTTCTTTCAGTAGATAATTAAGAAAATGAGATGCTATGAATGTTTCTAAGCAACGATTTTTGAAATAATTATGTCTACACAATGTTTTTTTTTTACAGAACATTAGTCAGATTAGTATATAAAATAAATAAACACTTTTAAAATAAAGAAATGTGGCTTTGCCCAGAAGCTAACAATCAACACAAGCCTTACAAAATGTTCTAAGAAGCAATATTTGTTTTTGATGGAAATATGAAATAAACTATTTAAACCAGTGGTTGGCAACATTCCTCTAAGATGTCCTATCTTATTATTCAAATTTTAATATTATATATACAGATATGTCTTGTATTGTTCTTAGAAAACTACAATAACCTTACTTTATTTTCTGAAGTTAGTCGTGTTTTACTTCTACACGACTAATAAAATTAAAATATTCAACATTAAGATAGTTTACTCAAATAACGATCATTTTATGATAACCAACTCAAAATCAGATAAACATTATCTGAATATAATCAGAAGATTGTGACAACGGTTAGTTGTCGAGTAAGAGAGTACAGACCACAATACCTCTATGTACGAGTTTTTTGACGCGCTGAAACCGAATCACATGTAAAAATTGCGCCTATAAGACAAGGATTTTTTCTAGAGAAAAAATCCTGACCTTATTGCGTAATTCTGTCGTCAAATTCGGCTTCAATAATTTTGTGTGTGGCTGTATAATCTAGCAATCACATCGCAAGCCATCCATATCTTTTATTTTTTCCATATTCTTAATTCTTCTATCTAATTCTAAATAAAAAAAATACATAAGCTAAATAAGAAAATATCAACCGTAAAATCCATTACTAAATATAACCGTTTTCTTGTGGTTTTCCAAGTAACGATCGCGAAACTAATTAAATTGGACAACCTGTTCCGTAACCCGGTTCCTGTCTGGACGCGTTGCATGTTGACGGGATTGACGAGGGACACGAGGGGAGTCATCTGTATCAGGAATGTCTGCTTGGATCTAACTATAACGCCGCTCGTCTATAAATACCTGTGTCGGTTTTAATTTTACCTATTTTCTGTACGATTCACTCTCCCACTGTAGCGGACCCCTTCACACACAGAGATTTGTGTTATTTATAAATGTTCTGTTGAAAAATGTAAATGCTACAGAATATGCCGTTTAATTTGTGTGATATTCGACAGAAAAGTTGTCCACGTTATTTGAAAGAAGTTTATTAAGATTTATGTTTACGTTGAAATATATAGAGTTGTAGTTTTTTTAAACAGCGCGTGTTTATTGTAATTTTATTTGAGTTGTATTATAAATAAGACAGAAAATATTAATAGCGAAAAAGTAAAACAAAAATTAAATTACATTTTAATTTAAATGTGACCAATTCACTGTTTGTTTCTTCTCATTCTTTAAACATTCAGTTATCTAGTTTTCAATTAATAATTTCTTCTTTTTTATAATGCATTGAAATTTTAACATTCAACGTATAAAACGAGGCATAATCCATAACTAAGATATTTGAATTTAGATTTGGGATGCACAAACTAGAAGTTCGTTTTGTTATTTGTATGTTCTAATTTACTACCAATTAGTATTAAAAGTAGCTATAAGCAGTAGTTATTTATATTGATTGTTAAAACTTATTTTTCTTAAAATATTGTAAGCAAAATAAATTGTTAGTTACTAAAAATCTATTTTATTAAGCTGTACATCCCGAGAACATGAAATCTTAATGCTTTATCAAAACACATGCTTTTACTTATAAAACCAATACAAAAAGCAGGTCAACCGAATGATTCATAATTTACTTTTCTTGAGACCAAATGCCAAAACAAATGAATAAGCTATATACACAACGAACACTACTACCACCTAGAAGGCATTGAAAATATTTATAACGAAGGGACACGCTGTCTATTTACAAACACAATACTACAGTTGCTTATCTATCTCATTGCCAACACATCGATTAAACTGATACAACATACATACTAAAATTGCCAAAGGTCGGTTCAACATTAACCCCATAAAGTAATAGACGTAACGACTTTTGAAACATTAAACTTGTACAATCTAAATGGGACCAAAGCCAACATTAATTATTACAATAATGCACAAATAATATTCCTCGAGATGGCATTATCGTATTATGGCAAAGCGTAGGGACGGCTAATTAAAGAGTGACCCCAAAAGTTGCCTATTTTGGGACACTGCAAGTTTTGAATTGAATTGTGATCTAAATTTCTGAATGATACCTTATGCCTTATGATGAAACAGTATTATAGATATACTTATGATAAAAAAGTTTAATTTGAGCATTAGGGTGATTCATTTCCGCAAAACATTTTTTTTTTCAAGGTCCTCAAGCAAAATTTTAATCAACATATAGAAAAAAAAATTCTCACCAAGATTGAGCTCTTTAATTCCTATTTTAAGTACTTGCAATTTAAATATGAAGTTTTCCCATTTAAAATGCATGTAAAAAAAATTTTTTTTTTCAAATTTCTAATGCTTAGACGCCTTTTATCATATTGGGAATCGGTTTGATGGACCTTACGGGAAATTTCACGCTCTTTAAAATTGCCTCAGTGTTTTTTTCTGTAACTCACACTGGTTCGCCAGTAGGAGTCATCTAAATACTAACTAATAATGCAGCATTATTAGTTAGTATTTATCAATTTCTTGCGTTTTAAGGCCTAAAAATGACTGTAAATTCATTAAATATTGGTAAAAAAACTATTTTTTACGAGTCAGCTCTTTTTTTCTCCCTAATTTTTGCGGTTTGCTAAAAAAAAATGGAAAAAAAAACAATTTATTCCAAAAACTGTATTTAGATGACTCCTACTGGCGAACCAGTGTGAGTTACAGAAAAAAACACTAAGGCAATTTTAAAGAGCGTGAAATTTCCCGTAAGGTCCATCAAACCGATTCCCAATATGATAAAAGGTGTCTAAGCATTAGAAATTTGAAAAAAAAAAATTTTTTACATGCATTTTAAAAATTCATATTTAAATTGCAAGTACTTAAAATAGGAATTAAGAGCTCAATCTTGGTGAGAATTTTTTTTTCTATATGTAGATTAAAATTTTGCTTGAGGACCTTGAAAAAAAATGTTTTGCGGAAATGAATCACCCTATTGAGCATGCAAAGTTTTCAGAGATATCAAGAGTCATATCTCACGTATCACCACAGATGAATAACATTTTTTGATATTTTGGAGTGTGATATTTTTTTTTCTTTTATGATCTCCTAAATCGCGATCGACATGTTAGAGTAAATATTACAAATGTTATAGAATAAATAAAAAACAAAATAAATATACCACGTTATAAATATGAAGAATATATATGCATGTGAAAAATCTACCATCCATTACTTTTAAATCATCACAACTAGATATTTAATTACATAAATACGAAAAGAAAAACAAATACACAACATACCAAAATAAAAATTTCGTTAAACGCATTGTTTCAGAGTATTTAAAAAAATAGTTGATGACTAATTTGACCTATAAAACCACAAAACAAATAACAAAATGTGTGTGACTCGAGTCAAGGTGGACGTTACTAATTAGCATGTCAAAACCTAACTAATATAGTTAGTAACTCAGAAGCTGTTAATTACGAGAAAGTGTATCTAAAACACTTTAAAGAAAATAATTAAGAACGTTCAAAAATAATCTATATGATTGATTCAGTCATAAATGTCCATCATTATTTATTTGATTTGCAAATCTGAAAGTAACTTTAAAGAGTTAACTCAATCAAAAAGTTATTGTTTAGAAATATATAATTTTTTTTTTCGTTTTAAAAAAAACTTTATTCAATATTGTACATTAGATTGGATAAAACTTATTACCTACTTAAATAATTATCGGTTTGTTAAATCTATATTATCCTACTTACTAAAGATAATATTAAAATTGAATTTCCATATATTAAATACCACTGGACCTATGTGTGTCAAATAATTTACAACATCAAACTAATAATTCGTACATAATTATATAAAATGACCGTCATTTAGGAAGCAATAGAAAACCAATTTGCACTACAAGCTGCTCTTTAATACGCAAGGTCGGACTCTGTTGAAAATAAATTTTGCAAACAATTTTTAATGATATTATATTACACTAAATAATCAATTTAAAGACACATAAATATTAATATATCGTTGAAAGCGACAACTTTCCAGACCAGAAAGTTTTCTTAGTTTGCCGTGATCTATGACAGTCAACAGTTGTAGAGGTCAACAACATTTAACTACTAAACAGGGTTTGGACTAGCGTGCCAAACTTTAACAATTTTATCGAGTTATTTTAAGCAAAAAAGCTTATATGAAAATATGTCTGGACATTTTTTGTGACGGAGCTTGAGCACCCTAAAAAGTATACCAAAAATGGTTTATATTTGTTATCTTGAGAACCCATTGTGATACAATGATAATATTTGATATACGGTTTAGTATTATTAAGTATTATCGCTTTTTAGTATTAGCTATTGATTATTACTATCAGAGGTATATATGGACAGTGAGTCGTTCAGTTCTTTATTATTTTGGATCTTATAATAGAAAATATACAAAAATTACTTCGTTAATTTGACGTAGCATCAATCATTTACAAAGAATATCGATATCGATATAAGAGAAATTAAATATATAACTGGTGTATTACTGCCGGTATAAAAATAAAGAATCAATTTTTAATCAATAACTTTTTCACTAGCATTCGTAATTCCAATGACAAAGCGTTTATCTACTGAAATATAAATCAATTAAGGTTAATTCAATATGAAGATGACATAGTGATATTTTTGACGGGAGTGGAAGGAAGTTCCCATTAATTTTGATAACCTCCCAACATAGCAAAAACCGGACTAGTTACAAATAGGAAATTGCATTTGACATATTAATTTTAGCTATTTTATAGTTGCCTTAACATTTCAAATATTTAATTTAAAATATCAATTTTTAATTTATTTAGAAATGAGTTTTCTATGCTTGAATAAGTATTTTTTTGTTACTAAAAGAAACCACCTAATATAGAGTAAAAAAGATAATTATATAGTTTACCTCACTATTGCGACCGTTCATAATCTTGTCTTTTTGTTGAAGTTCGTCAATCAACCATTAAAATATAATAAATAATGCCACTGCAAATGTTATAAATACAAATTTGAAGTAATATTTCACGAACTTATTCATGGATACGTTTTATATTTTTAATTAAAATATTTACAATTTTTCCAATTTTTTTATATATTATTATTTTATAATGTTAAAAAATACTAGAATTTTGACGTCTCTAACCAAAGCTGACTAGAAATTTTAAGAACTGAAAAAAATCAATTGATACAAATTTCGTTACCTAATTACCCAACAGACTATTATTCAGAATCCTCAACAGCTCAAGGGGGTAGGAGGTTAAAAAGATATGAACACATATATAGCATAATTAAATGTGAACACCCAAAGTTAATTGCTATTTTAATTATAATAATAAATGAGCCCACGTACAATATATTAAGCAACTACAAATCATACAAGTTGATCATTATCAGTACATTTGAACTAATAAACTGCCAAATTAATTTCCATTCTGGCTTCAGGCAAGGATGTTAGCCAATTGTTATTTATACGTTTCTATCCGCTTTGTTAATCATGTGTAGTTTCTTTTATACGATATTTATTAATGTCGTACAAAAATTTCAACTTACTATACAATATAACATCCATATATATTATAAAGCTCAACCGTCTCTCTGTCTGTCTGCCCGTTAGTGTGCTTATCACTCGAAACCCAAATATCAGTTTTACGTTTTTTTTTATTCATAGATATGTTTTCTGATTAGGTTTAAGTATGTATATATTTTGTTACGTTAGATAACAATAAGGAATAAGCAGTGACGATAATAGTAAATCAAGTCACAAAAAATCGAGAGATCTCTGCTCTTTTGCGATATTTTGTTTTGTCCCTCCGTGGTATTTTTCCCGCTGGGTCTAATGAAACTAATTACAACCCTCTCCATACGTGACAAGGTATGAAATATTAACTCCCGTGCGAAGCCGAGACGGGTCCGTTAGTTATTATTAAATTACAATCTTAATTTTGATTTTATATCCACTAAGACCACTACACATGAGGATTACGAATAGATTTTTTAACATTGAGAAACTAAAAAAATTTACCAGCTTGCAAACACTTTCAAACGTGGTATGAAACTAAAAACAGTTTTCTTTGAGTTTTTGACAGATTATTGTTGTTATTACTAGCTAAGCATGCAATAATCTGTTAAAACCATAATATAAATTTGATACCGCGCTTGAATAGTTTGCAAGCTTGCAATATTACAGAATTAGTATTTTCTGCTAATATCAAATATTGGATGGACATTATTGGAGCGATCCACGTAAAAACAGTCGAAACAAGCTTTTCCAATAATTACCCCATATTATACGCCAAAAAATAAACATTGCACAATTCGAAGGTTCAATAGAACCGTGCAATTACCACAAATTTCGCAACAAATACACACACTCGTATTACCGTTCCGGTTGACAGAACCAAATTCAAATGGCTTGGCCAAAATCACGAACGTTAAAAGCGTAATTTACAATTCTTCCTGACACAAAACAACTTCCATTATGTAACGATTACACACTACAAATATGTCCGTGTGTTAGTATGTAAGTGTATGATTAATAAATATTTATATGTATGTAGTGTAATTTATAAATTTTTAATTTTCAGAAAATATTGTATGTAACAAAGAATGCTAGTTTGGACCAAGCTAATTCAAAATCTTTTTGTAGAGTACCTACTGAATTGTGTAGTGTTCTTTTGTACGAATATTTGGTGAGAAAAAATTCGATTGATAATAATCGTATTGAAAATGATTTTAATTTGCTTTGGTCGCAGCATTTTTTTTTAAGATACCGAGTATCACAATTTTAGTTCACACTATCTACTCATTTTTGATAAGTATAACTACATATGAGGAGTTGTGGAATAAAACTTGATAACTCCACTTACATCATGTGCAAAGAAGCTAGTTCAAAATTTGGGTATTGAAAATCTCACCTATAACATTACTCAACAGTTTAAAAAAGTACACGAAGAGAGAGTTGTTACAATTTGACCTCTTCTGTTAAGTTTGCGAAAATCGCGTTATCCAGTTTTGTTCCTCATATATCTTTTGAAAGCTCTTTACTTATTTAAAACGCACTAATGTTTTTTACCTAATCTACTCAATATAATGCATTTTAAAACACGAGGTTAAAAAAATCACTGATATACACAAACTTATGAAAACAACAATAGGATTGCGTGACTAGAGTACATACACCTATCCAAAATAGCCATCAACCGATCCTCCAAAACTGTTGCACGTGAACATAAATAAAACAGCGATATCTCGATTTACACAACCCCCTTTGTGTTTTGATTTAACACAGAAAAATACATCTACAAAATCTACATATATATGAACTTTGCTTGTTCTAATATTATTTCATATCCTGAAATATTATTTTAATGTATTAAAGTCACTGTATATGGAAACAATATAATATTATATGCTACAAATTGTATTGTGCTACCAAACTAAATTGAACGATTGCATGTGCATTTTATGAAAGAACGTTCGAGATATTGCTGATTTAAAATTCGGTAGTTTAAATATTTTATGTTGATCAACTCGCATGTAAGTCAATAACTGAACAGTTCATTGAATGGATGAAATCCTTAACAAACTTTAAGTTTGACACCACAATTGCTATTGAAGTTTACGCTTTTGGATGGAACCATAGCCATGTTTTCAATCACAAGATAGGTGATTACAGTATTTTTGGGGTCATACATTGAGTGATCTTTCTTTATTTGATACTTTTAAGCAATGTTGACCAGCAGGGATGGTTCTGAAGGTGGAAACAAGCGACGAGTTAACATCTCTAAGAACACTAATAATCAGGAAGATAACAGAAAAAGTTGCATCAGCTCGAATAAAAGATCTTTATAAAATTCCATATCTTTATTGTTTGAAAGTGAATTCAGTGTACCGTTTTATATTATGAAAGTTAATACCTGAAAATAATGTCATCTCCGTTATACGATATTACAGTAAGTGTTTATTTATCATACGCGATATCTGTTTCAACCAGAAGGTCAGTTTCCACGAAGCAGGGACAGAAACAAACAAACACACAGACGCACAGGAAGGTGCCGAGTATAGCAATGGCGTTAAATTACTTCAAGAGCGTAACCGAGTTCAGATTTCCTATTATGCTCTAAGATCGAGCCAAATTACCGTGAAGCGTGCCGATTATACAGGCCTGAAACGCAAAACTAGTAGCATGTTTTTATTTAACTAATCGCATATCATTTAATACTAGTACCACTTCCTGTCACATGATCTATTCAATAGAAGAAGTAGGATTTAAAGTTTACTTTGAGATTTACGTAATGCAGCAATAAGAATAATTCGCATCTTATTATGTATAGTTAATTAAGTTTTGATTCTGACTTGTACATTGACAAAGAGCTTCAATTAGGCGCTAAATAGTTTTCGGGTTCATAGAACCAAATTAGTTTTAATTAAATGTTTTAACCGCAGTTAATAGGTTAAGATTAACCGAACACGTATAAGATTAAACAAACGATTTTAATTTTCCACACAAGTTCCCAGTAGTTATCAAATTACCACAATGAATTTAATACACAATGTTCTATAATTATATATACATAGGTAATAAACTAGGGAAACGTATTTCCATAATTGCTTTGTTTGGTTAAAACATAACACTGACTCCTCGTTTACCCATCCACAATGTTAATCTAAAATTCAAATGTTGTCAATATTCTGTAGGCTGCTAGTTTGAAATGTTTATAATCCTCTTTAATTTAACGATCACAGTATAATATAAAGTTTGTTCCTTTACGTGTTTTATTTTTTACATTAGAATGTGAACTATACTTATGGTGTATTCAAACTATTACTGAAATTAGTTTAATATAAATTAATGTTGTCGGTTATTATCGTTTGTAATTTTCATTAACAGAAATCATTATATTCTGTTTGAAAAATAATAAATTGCATTTATTTTTATTGAATAAAAAATTAATTTAATCTTCAAATTATGTTTTAAAAAGGAACGATAAGTTAATAATAAATGAATAGAAATAGAAGGGTACCAAATTATTGACTTTCAAGCAGAGTTGTTAAGAAAATTGGGTTATCAACAATCACCATAAAACACGCTCTTATATAATCAGATTGACGACTTTTCATCTACAGAAAAATAATAAACCGTTACCTCGTTTTATATTCATTCAACACAAAACAACATTTTCTGAAAAGAGTACAACATTCACAAAGACCATACGATATATTGTTATTGCATACAAAACACATCTATTCCAAGCACTGTGTACCTATATGTTAGGTAGAAACCTCCAGGATTTTTTATTTATTTTCTATGGCTCTACCTGTCTTCAAAACATGTGAGAAAAATAAGTATACAAAGTTTTTAATTACGCTATGCAAACGAAGTAGTACAGTAGTTGAAAATAACAATAATAATAATAAAACTATTATGCAGATCAGAATAAAATATACACTTTAATAAGCAGTGGCAGTTCGTTAGTAAAAATGGTGGACAATTCATGTTTCATAAATATTTATATCACTAGCAAACTACAATTTTTTTTAATATCAATCTATGTTCAACGTATGTGAACTTAGCATCTCAAATGTTAGCATCTCAAAAATAAACTTCAGTTCTGCTTGCATCCAACATAGTTCTATAGTTCCTGATAAGTTTTAACAATAGTTCCGTTGATTTTCCTAGAAAAAAATTGATCTGAAAAAATGAGATGCTAACTTCTCGTAACACCTTATAGCATCTCAGCGGAATTCAAAAATAAACTCATCGAGAATAGTCCAGCATCTCATGTTTCGTGGATATGAAATGAACATAAATTGTTTTCTTGAAAGTTTTTTCCACATAACTGTTGATAAGATGCATACAGACAGTGAAACTCTCCGGAATTATACTATTTAGATGTTGAATCGTTGAATTCCGCTGAGATGCTATGAGATGTTACGAGAAGTTAGCATCTCATTTTTTCAGATTTTTTTTTATGAGAAAATCAACGGAACTATTGTTAAAACTTATCAGGAACTATAGAACTATGCTGGATGCAAGCAGAACTGAAGTTTATTTTTGAGATGTTAACATTTGAGCTACTAAGTTCACATACGTCTATGTTCATTCTTATAAAAATGCTAAGCTTACGCTATACTATATGCTGTGTATTTAATAAAAATGACAACCCGCTGGTAGTTCTAATTCTAATGAATGGTATGGTTTATATAAATGACGTCGACACATGTACATTAAGTAGAAATCAATGATCTACAAGCAGTAGTGACACTTGTACCCCAAAAAATACTTGGCATTTATTACAACTGCTCTAAAATCCCGAGCAAATTCATAAAAATTTGACACCTCGCAGATAATGCTAACATAGTTTTTGCCCTATAACAAATAATTTATCCGACATTACATACCGAAAAAATGCAATTCAAATAAACAAATACAATTGCCAAATATTCTTCGAGTTCAAAAACAGCGTTTTGATTTGAATGAAATGCAAAATAATTATGATAACATATCGCCGCCACTGTATAAAATACAGGTGCACTGCGTTGTAGTTTGAATTGTTTATAATATTCGCATTAAATCTAGATGGCTATCTTCGCGTCATCGCCTACTTGTTTCTCTTTTTGCAATTATTCACAGCCATGAGAACTGATGAAATTGGGTGAATGTGTGAATAAAGTCAAACAATTCCTCATCACTCCTTCTCTAAATACATATATTCCATAAATAAATAATCTATATCTACCAATGGACAGTACTTCAGTTTGATTTTGATTAATATTTAATCATTTATTTACATTTAATATTACAATTTAGTGAATTTATATTCACTTCATTGTATAGGTGTAATAATCACAATGAAATTTTAAGTTTAATCATTTGTTCAAATCAAATAATTCATCAAACGTTAAAAATAGATGGAAAACATTTCGAAAATTCGGAAGTTACTCGTAGAAAAGATATTTTTCGCCTGATTCACTGAAGAGAAATAACAAGTCACAGTCTTTGTGCATGACTATCTACCATAAATTATGTTTATTATAAACAACCCTATACTTTTTTATTACGCGCAATTTCAGCGAAAAATTGTTTAGAATAAAAATTGTTGTAATTTTTCGTATTTTGAACCTAACTACTAAAATAATTAACATCGATTTTATAAACAATTTATTTACTTGTTTATCCTGTTGTAAGGGTAAAATATTTTAACCAATGTTTGCAATTATAAAAGTAATTAATAATAATTGTTTTATAGTGCATTCAAAAGTATTTTAGTGATAATTCATTAACAGATAAACAAAACTATCCGTTTCAAACAAATTCAATTATAATTTTATGCATATATGCGCTTACCTGTTATAAATTTTAAACCGATGGGAAATAGATATTAAAACATATATTTGGAAAAAAATGCCGCCATTGTTTTGAAACCCAGATTCATTGTTGTGTATTAATAAACTTTATGCAAATTTAAAAATTTGAAAATAAAATTTTTACACTAAAATTTTCTTCAGTGAAAAGAATGTATATATACATCTAGGACAGAGGTTCTTAAACGGGGGTCCGCTGAAGTTTTGTCGGGGGTCCGTGAAACATGTTTGGTATAAATTATAAAGTACTTTTACATTTCTATTTACCGATGATTAATTCCTAATCTAAAGACCTTCTCTGAAAAATAATTGTTCAGGGGGTCCCTAAAAAAACAAAAGTTTAAGAACCGCCGAACTCTAGGATAAATAAATTATTATTCTAATCATTTGGTACAAAATAAATTATAACTTACAGTTATTTCACTTTTATTACCTTGCATTACAATTTTACGAGTACAATTTTTTTACTACACAAACTACTATATGTATTGTTTCCAAAAGAAACAATACATATAGTAATTTTTATGAATGCTTATAAATTATATTATAAGTGCATGTCATGGCAACATGATGCGCGTATACTAAAGGTAATAAATTAATTTTATTTAATGTAATAACTGTGTATAACTAGGTTAACAGACATTAACAATAAAGTGAGTCTGTGCCAAGTTGAAGGCTGCAATTTAAGATAGAAAACAGGCGAATAGGTTAATTACATTTAATGCATTCGGCATTCTTGATTTTTTTTGTACATTGATAGATTTAATAACGATTCTTGACCTAAGAACATGATAGCAACACTATGTGCACTTGAATATTTTTTATTTATAAGTAGGTATGATTCTGACTTTATAATTAAAAGTTAGTTTTATTTAACTAGTATTAGTTTTCCTCCACGTTTCATTAGTTTAGTCAAGTATTCAAGTTTCATAACATACTAAATAAACATGTTTGATCTTTTTAAACTTCTACTAAGTCCACCTAGTATCCCAAAAAAACATATTTTTATTTGATTTTATACCACAACGAACCTTTATAAATATTATGCAGAAAACCCTGCAATAATGGTATTGCTGTTAATTTTAAGTTAAATGGCACTTTTATATCATTATCAAAAAAATTCTCCCTTCTTATAATCAAATGGTAATACTTGATATGTTCTTGATAATTATCTGAAACTCTAAACTGAATGTTACTTATTTTAAAATTCATTTTTCCGACAAGTAACATACTTATTAAATCCATATATGTATATACATATTTTTCTACTGAAAAAAAAAACAATGCCGACTTCCTCAACCAACAGTAACAAGAATTTAAATAAATCAACATATACAAAATATGTTAAAAAAGACACCCACCAAAGGTTACACAGACAGATGTAAAAGTCAATGTCAATAGACGACAAACGCTTCCGGTGTCGGACGAGTTCGGTCATGCTCGTATCGGATACTCCGTGACCGGAGAAACCTTGGACAATACACCGGCACAATGAGTACCGTATCTAAATAAACAAACGAATACTCAGTGCCATATTTGGTACAGCGAGAAGTGTCCTAAAGATTTATCGCATGAGATAATTCAAATCACTGAAGGCTTTTCTCTACCAGTACCTAACGACTAGTCTTGTGAATTATTTTTATCAATATTCATTAATCTGTTAGCGATGTCTGTACAATGGAAATATTTAAGGTTTTATTGCGTATACCTTGTTTTATAGGCAATAAAATTCATTTTGATACGTACTTTTAAAAAAATTCTGTTACTTACTTTACTTTATACATTACTGAACTGATTTTAATGGGATGTATTACAGTTAGAAAGCTTATGAACCTAAAATAAGTTTAGGCTACAATCTATGTACATCATAATTGATTTAGGGCAGTAGCAAAAAAATTTTTTTAATCATAAATCGGTAAAAATTAATCGTAAAAATAACCGAAATATTATAAATTTAAAAAGTTTTAACCTTTTTTACAAACATTTTTAAATAAAATTCGCCATTTTGAAGTAATTTGTGATAAAACAGTTTTTCAACCTTACACCCCCTGCAAAATCCTTGGACAACTACACTCATCGATTTCTTAAAGTGTATGTATAAAACTACCAATTTTCATTGTTGCAATATTTTTACAGTATACTATTCTTTTAGTTTTATATATTTTCCAATAATTTTTTTTTATATTTTTATGTATATCATAATAATGCCCACTACTAGCACTATATATAGCACACGCATAAATAAAACACTGTAAATAATTAACACTTTTCAGTATACGTACAAACTCACACACTACATTTCCTTACCATATTAGGCATAACGTGAAACGCGAAATCCAAACATTAATCATATGCAATGTTATAATGCACTTGAAATACTCCAACATACACAAGGTTAAATTTTTTAAACTTTCCGCAAGCCTTCGTATTGTATTTAGATGTTCAATAATTTTACACCATTTATAGAAATTCAATTTTTTACTCTAATATTAAAAATTAAAACTATTGACCTTGTTTAAACACGATTACAATTCATCGTAAAAAAACTAACATGCTTATAATATTGATTTATGTAGATGTTCACTACGGTACATAAGTATTTCAATGTTATTTGAGATACATATAAATATTTGCTATCCTATTAATATTGCGATAAATTCGCAAGTTATTACAAACAATTAATAAATAAGACAAATTTTTAGATTGTGGCTATTTGCACATACCGTATGTGCATGCAGCAATAGATTATTTGCACATACTGTTTATCTACCTAATTAAGTTGTTAAGTTAGGGTAGGTTAGTTTACGTTAAACTAGTGGTATTTGCAAATAGGCAATGCATGTACATACAGTATGTGCAAATAGTCCCATCCAAATTTTAATAGTTAATTTGGATCAAGCGTACATACGAATTTGTCACAATATTCATAAGTAAGTAAATATTTGGATGTATCTGAAGTCACATTAAAATCTCTAATTACCTTAAAGTGGCTTAACCAGGGGGGAGGGGATTCTCAAAAAAATTGTAAGAATATTTTGTCCCTATATCTCCGAAAGTAGCAGTGATAAGAAAATTGGGATGTTGCGCACGAAATAAATAAAAACGTATTATTTTTATAAGGTCAACTAAAAACCACCTTATAGAAAAGCTACACAAACAAAAACCTAATCAAATAAGTAGGCAAATCGTTTCTACCTTACATTAAAAAATGCCTTCATCACAGTTATATCCAATTTGAAAATAACAGTATATGCGATTGGAGTTAAATCTTGTAATTCTATAAAAACAATTGTTACATGTGCTTTGTCATGCTCATATCATACAGACATCTCTGTCCGCTCAATTATATACTTTATTGTATCGACTCATATTGTAACGGTTTTGCGGTATTTCATCGATAAACTTAACGATCTATAAAATCACGTATTCCATACAATTTTTTTGTAAGATATTATGTACAAAGATTAATCGTGTACGACACTATACGACATACAATTTGCACTTTTTCTAAATTGTAATTAAAACTGTACAAGTAAAATTTAGAGAAATATCTGGATTAGATATAGACGATATAATTTTATATAATTTTTGTTCATTCATACATAGTATGATCCTCGTATCTGAAAAAAAAACGATTTTAAAACTATTAAAACTTAACGTAAATTGGATGTGAACAAATAGACATCCAGATGGACATGATCTAACTACCATTTCTTTTGTTATATATGTAAATCTCTGATTGACCCGTTCAATGATTTACAAGGTTGTTAAATATAACAAAGCATTTTGGTGAAACTAGGGATTATATTAGAATTAGATAACAAGTGACCAGATTTTGAAATCAATAAATATTCTTGCATTATCTAATGTTGTCTACACTAATAAAATGTGAAAATCTATATCGGCATTTTCTACACTATATAGTTGAATGAAAATAATAATTATAGAACCAATAATTTTGGATACAATATTTTTTGAAACGTTTATCATTAAATGTACAAATATATATTCTCATCGGGAGTAAAGCCCTCCTCCCCTAGAACATCATAAGATTTTATTGTTACGCTGTTTTTCCTTTCACAAGTCTATAAGGTTTTATATTGGAATTATTTAGACATTTTTGTCCAGCTTCAAATTATTTTTAAAAACAAAATAATATGTACTGTAGACATTTGTGGTCGACCGAACATAAATTTCTTGGGTTTTGGATGTTTTGACCGACATCTCGCGGTTTTCTTTTTTATAATTATGTACCTACTGTCTTTTTTTTACCACGGCGCACAATTCCTTTTTAAAGTCCATCATATATAATCTTTAAGAATGACTTTGTATTACAAAGAACTGCATTGTGTATACATTTTTACATATACCTAAACATTAAACTACCTATATCTAAGGTTGGTTCTGCACAAAAGCATAAAACAAACGAAAGTTTAAAGCAACGCAACATTAAATATAAATTATACACAATTACTTCAACAATAGACCAAAAATAAATGTTAATTCAGTTACATTTCGTGTATGGTTCTTAATTTAATTATTTCTATGGACAGTTTACAATAAATTAAGCAACAATATACATTTTTAACTGTCCACTTTCTCTGCGTGTAAAATCAAGAACATTTTGATGTGAAAACAATACGATTAGATATACTGACCTAATAAGTTTTTTTTTCTAAACCATAATGCGACAACCGGCCACAGATTAGTTGAAACATATTCTGCATATCCGCCAATCAAAATGTACCAGTTTTTTTGTTTAAATGAATGATAGATATATGTAGAATCTGGTCGATGACTTTATGTGGAAATTTTATTGTTCGCATTTTGATTGACTGGTTAGTATTAGAATTTATATTAAAATAAATACAAATGAAAGTTATGATTATTTACAAAAAGCCCATGTAAAAATATTTAAGACCCCATGTTAAAATATTTCGTTAATGTGATTTTCTCGTTAGTACGTAATTTCCTCCCAGTCCCTTCAAAAACGTACTAACGAGATTCCACTGTAAAGCGAAACTATTAATCGGATCAATATTTCGAGAAACGTGCATTGTAAAATTATAAAGTGTCTAGTATCTACATCAGGGTGGCCAGTATTTCTCTGGAACAAATCTCCCTGACTTTTCCCGGTTTTCCAGGAGAATTTTTAGCGTTTTTCCCTGTTTTTTATAATTAAAATTTAGATAAAAAAGCTAAAAAAAGGTCACATAGATAAAATTTAAATATTTTTGCAGAATTTGCATTTTTCCCTGACTTCCAACCAAATTCCCTGACTTTTCCTGGTATAGCAAAATTCCCTGACTTTTCCCGGTTTTCCAGAAACTGGCCATCCTGTACATATATAGTTAATATTTAGAATTAATTAAATAATTTACTTTCATTCATATATATTCATATATAAAATTTAAAGTAAACGCAAAGTAACTAATAATCACTTTCAAAAGATTTTACTTCAAACAGAAATGTTAGGTGTAACGTCGTAACGAGACGTTCGCGTGACATTTGAAATATAAGTTTCAATTATATTATTACGCGGTTTTTTAAGTGAATAAATAATTTCTATGTGGGATTTTATTTGATTAAGTTAATTTATATTTAATTTATTTATTTTTAATCGTTCCCTTTCACTTAAATTAATTAAATTATTAGTAAAATAAACAGAAAATATACTAATTAAAACACATTTTGTTTTAAATGTTGATGTACAAAAGTTTTACTTTTCTTATGGATATGGATATCATTAATTTTTAGTAGTTGTCTCAAAAAAATAATATATTAAAAATAAATCTAATCACTATCAAAAATAATATAATTTTTTTAAGTGCATGTTATTTACAAATGAATCAAAATACAATATCAATGCAGCCACATTTCTTAAAATAATCTATACCTACTTCAAACGAAAAACCAAAATAATTGATAATAAAAATAAACAAACACCTTCAAAATTTAAAGGTTCTACATATGTCAGTTTTTTATTCGTCAGATGTTATCAGCGTAATTAAATAAATATGTGTGTATATTGTTATCAACAACACGATGTTTTAGATTAACAGTAGGTATACGTGTTCTATGAAATATAAAAATGCTTTTAATGAAAAAAATTACAATTACAATTCTTATCAGAAAATCGATATTTTTAGAAGTAAAACTATAAAATGCGTACATTTTGTAAATAATATGTATTAGCAGTGGCAGCTGAACATAGTCAAATCTTATTTTTTATTCTAAACTTTTTCTACTTATTCTCAATTTATAAATCATAACATCAACTCTCTGAAAACGTAGGTCCTATGAAAGAAATATGCATAAGAAAAATTTTGTTTTCGCGAATTAATTGAGGTAATTGTTAATTTATAATATTTTACTATAAGTATGTCTGATATACTTAACAAGTAATATAACTAAGTAATAAAATAATAATAGTAAATGAATGTGAATAATGTAATATTTTTAGTCAACCTAAACCACACATCAAACGTAAAACAAGAATATTTATTTATGAAGTGATGTAGTTTCAGATAACTTCAATACATAATACCGGGTGTCCCAGATAACTTTTCCAGCATGGGGATCTCAGTATCTATAAGAGATACAGGTTTGGTTAAATGAGATCAATTATTTGTATGGAAGGGGTGAGTATTATTACACAAAAAAATATTCATAATTCTATGTGGTTTAGGCGGTATACCCAAAAAAC
The DNA here is from genome assembly GCA_949319165.1 of Sialis lutaria. Lineage (NCBI taxonomy): Eukaryota > Metazoa > Arthropoda > Insecta > Megaloptera > Sialidae > Sialis > Sialis lutaria. The sequence goes on along the minus strand of OX439231.1, from coordinate 22,712,924 downwards.
TGAAAATTCGGAATTTCTTTAAATAGCTAAAACTTTTTTGTTAAAGTAGATAGGTACTTTTTGTTTGTGATTTCTTAAAGCACTTTTTTATGTAGAATTGATTGATGTATTTAGATTTTTAATATCACTTTTAGTTTCCGAGATACAAGCCCTAACTTTAGTTTTTCTTATGGGCCGCTAAGTTGGCTATGACATATTTGAACGTGTTTTTTACTCTACTTTACAACGATATGTCACTTGCCATATTTATTATCGAAAATAAAATTATAATATATTTTTTCAAATAGTTCATTGTTTCAAATATTCATTTGTTATTTTGATTGTTGTTATTGTGATTTTTGTTTACAATTTTTGTTTTTCATGGCTCACTTAAAAGTTTGTAATAAAATACTTCGTAAATATCACTGATATTTAGTATTTCGACTTTTTTTTAATAATAAATATGGCAAGTGACACATCGTTGTAAAGTAGAGTAAAAAACACGTTCAAATATGCCATAGCCAACTTAGCGGCCCATAAGAAAAACTGAAGTTAGGGCTTGTATCTCGGAAACTAAAAGTGATATAAAAATTCTAAATACACCAATCAATTCTACACAAAAAAGTACTTAAAGAAACCGCAAACAAAAAGTACCTATCTACTTTAACAAAAAAGTTATAGCCATTTAAAGAAATTCCGAATTTTCAGTTTTTTGGGTATACCGCCTAAACCACGTAGAATTATGAATATTTTTTTGTGTAGTAATACTCACCCCTTTCATACATATAATTCATCTCATTTAACCAAACCTGTATCTCTTATAGATACTGAGATCCCCATGCTGGAAAAGTTATCTGGGACACCCGGTATATTACTGAAATCATGATTTATTATTAATTTTATTTATATACCTACACATCTCATGACTTATAAAATGTAAAATATTCTTCTTACTGAATAAAATCTTATATATTCTCAAGGTTATAATATAAATATATTTACCTTGATTATCCAGGATAATATGTTTTTCAATTATTTTAATAATATACGCAAGTTTTTTAACTGTATTTTTAAACTGCCAAAAATAATAACTGCATGGTAAAAAACAATATAAAATGAAGCTTCTATTATGATAGATACAAAATCACAACTGATTTTTTTTAGAACAATAATAGGTTATTTATGTGAATAAAAATTTCCTGACTCACTACTTCAACAACCATCATCAAAACACCTGAAAGGTAAAACTATGTAAATAAAGCTCTCTCGGTAGCCACATGGGGTTCACTTGTTTCTGAGTATTAATTAATAAATGTATCGTCACACAAAAGCAATTCGTAAGAAACGATATGGAAAAAGTTCCTGGAATAAACGCTTGAACCCTGAGTACCTGCACCAATTAAAATTCTTTTTGAACAATAACTGCATATGAATGCCATACTCTTTGTTAAATTTACCCTGAACGACCCAGTGGTAGCACATTCCCATCATATGTCCACGTGTAAACATAAAAACAAACTATTAAATCAGTAATGAAAGGCAAAAAAAGCTGCATATACAGGTTGTCCCATTTTAATCTATCACCCCCCTAATTTTTTTTATCTATCAGTTAAATCAAAAAATGCTTCAAATAAAAGTTGTTTGGTTTTGAGGGGGACCCAAAATGGCGTTATTATTTTTTTATTTTTTGGACGTCTTCATGGTTAAATAGGCCCAACTTTTTTTTTAAATGGAAACCTATATTTTTTATTACAATATCTTATTGTTTGGAAAAAAACAAGTAGTTTTTGTTTCAAACAAATTTTTGTATGGCTTCATTTTTTTTTAATATTCAACAAAATAATTTTAGATTTTAGAATTTTACTAATTTTTTACTCGAAACCCATTAACTTTAGAGAAAAAGTGTAAAAAACAAAAAATGTTTATTTTAATATGATATAACTAGGAAAATTATTTCAGATTTTTTATTTTATTTTTTATTTGCTTTAATATTTTGAAGAGCAAAAATCAACAAAAAATCCTGATATAATTTTCTTAGTTATATCAGATTAAAATAAACATTTTTTGTTTTTTACATTTTTCCTCTAAAGTTAATGGGTTTCGAGTAAAAAATTAGTAAAAATCTAAAATTATTTTGTTTAATATTAAAAAAAATTAATGCCCGGTATTATAAAGAATGCATGCAAGCAATTTGTTTCTATGCAAAGCAAACGCTATCTACTAGGAGTCAAATTGTCTTGATATTTTAAAGCTACAATCTGTGATTGGTTGTCATTTACATTTGACTCCTAGTAGATAGCGTTTGCAAATCGCAAATTTCCATGGAAACAAATTTGCTTGCATGCAATTTCTTTATAATACCGGGCATAAGTCATACAAAAATTTGTTTGAAACAAAAGCTACTTGTTTTTTTCCAAACAATAAGATACCGTAATAAAAAATATGATTCCATTTGAAAAAAAAAAGTTGGGCCTATTTGACCATGAAGACGTCCAAAAAATAGAAAATTAATAACGCCATTTTGGGTCCCCCTCAAAACCAAACAATTTTTATTTGAAACATTTTTTGATTTAATTGATAGATAAAAAAAATTACGGGGGTGATAGGTGTATAGCTTCTAAAAAAAACTCAAGATGTTTTAACAATGAAAAAGTTTAGAAATGTTTATTTTATAAAAAAAAATACATTAGTTGATTAATGTTATATTTAAAATTTGCAAAATATAATAAATTACGAAAAATATTTATTCCAACATTCTTTATTTTACAATTTGGTATCAAAAAATATTGTAAACATTTCAGTACTAACAAATTAACACAATATGCATTTTTATGAATAGTAATCATACAGTTTAGAATACGTTCTTAAATTAGATAGTGTTTATTGCCATAAACCATTCACCACGTCTCTGGAATGTTTGACATTAATAATCTTAATTTAGTGCAACAATTAACATCGTAATTAGAGTCACTGCTCTAATTATTACAAATATAATGTCTGAAATATATAATTAGATCTGTCTACCTTGTCTGGTGACTTTTGAACTTTGGAATCAAAAGTTTTATTTTAACTAAATAAATCAACTATTATCTCTAATTTATCAGAGATATACTACAGTCTTTTTTCAAACTCATTGATGGTTTGCGTAATAAATTTTGAGGGTCGTAATTGAATATTAAATTATTTTAAAATAATTGAAAAATATAGTTTAAGAAACGTCGCAACAAAAATATATTTCTAAAACGGAAAAGGAAGTTATGATTTATGAATATGTAACATACAATATTTTAAATATGTTGTCAAATTATTTAATTATAATAATTTATCATAAACCAATAATTATCTATGTTGAAATTGACTAAATAAGAACATTAAGCAACGAAAAACATAATTGAATTAATTATATATTTTAATATCGACACAATTACAACACGATATTGATAATACCAATACCAACATCTAAAAAATAAATAATAATACTTAAAATCTTGAAACTTTGAATCAATCTGTTTATAACTTATTTAAAATAAAATAAAAACAGCCGACAATTGACACTTCCAGATGATATAATTAAACGTAACATTAACATATTACATACTAAATTGGTATCACCCATACACATTATCCACATTTATGAATCTGGAAACGGGCCAGTAGCTTTATCTATGTTATAATTATAACATCCGGGCTATTTATACACTAGGTCCTTAAACCGTAATCAATGGCAGCTAACATGGCTGAACTTTTTAATTTATGACAATTATTTTAACTGTCTGAAAATTAGTACGTGGGTAAAATAATAGAAAATGTCCTATTTAATGACCTCTATCGAAAAATTAAGCTAACAAATAATCAGAATATTTAACTCAAGAAGTACGTATCATATCTAAAAAATTAATACGATACTTATTTCAGTATTTTAAGATACCTATTTATTTATAATCTTTCGTAGATTTTATTTCTAAAAGAAACATTGGAAGCTCTACAAATGATTCCTCTTCAATTACGAAATATGAAGATAAATATATTATATTAAAAATTGAACGCCGCCACTGATACCTAGATATATTACAAATCGTAAAATAATTATCAATGGTAGAGACCTCACAGTTCAAGAACAATAAAAATCCCATTTTTTCCTACGCACTCGAACATATCAGTATTACCAACATTAAAAAATCATTAAGGCTAACTACAATTACCCTAAACCCAATACTTAAAACAAGTACAAAATAAAATAAGTAACATTGACCAGACTGTCATTAATTTATTTATAAAGATGTAAAATAACACTCCATAATCATTATACAAATTATTATTCAATGAACATCACATTTTAATGTGTTTTTTATTCATAAATTTTGCTATTTATAGACTCTATCAACGCTATTCAACAATTAAGTTTGCATATAGTACATAGGATAATTTTTATTTAACGCGTATATTTTATCAAGTTAATAATTAAAATATAGATATAATTTATAATGACACATTTTTTAAAATAATGTAATTTCTGTTGTGATAAAAATATATGTGCCTTATAATTTACAAAAATAAATAAATAGGCACAACTAAAATATTGTTTATATTTGTGAAAACACAAATATACAATATAATAAGCTCTACACCAAAAACTACAAAATAGAGTCAAATTTTAAGCTAGATTTGTATCTACGTCTGGAAGTTAAAACTTTGCATATTAAATTAAAATTTTAAGTTTCTAGCTTATAATAGTTACAGATATTTTGTTGTGACGGATGGACCAACCACAAAGTGAGATTAATATGGTTCCCATAGTAGATCTATGGAACTCTACCCTAAAAATGAAGCAAGTGCATTGAAAAAAATAAAGGATATTTTTCTCTCTTCAAAAGCTTTTACTATCAGTTTGCAGCTATGCAGAATATCCATCACAATTACACATACAATTAATTCTGATTTGAGTAATTAATTTATAAATAACTGCAATGCGAAAATAAACACACCGGGATCAAAGGAGAGCAGCAAACCATAATACAAACATACACACACAATGACAGCAAGCAGAGATGACAAATCCTAACTAAAATATATCTGCATTCATTCTCTATTGTATCAGGCGTATAGCAATAAAATTATTAATTAGTCAAAATACAATGAGTTCATAAAACTATACATAAGCAATTTTAACTCCAAACAATATTATTTATCTACGTAATTCAATGAGACCCCAAAAGATGCAAAATACAGATAAACAACATTCAAGTATATAACGTCACTTGTTGCTGAGGCTTCAAATAGTTCTTAATCCGGTACTGGGTAAACAAAGTTAATGGCCGATACAAAAATTGTATTTTTTTAAATTATTGGTAAATAAATAAAACATGACAGATCTTTTTTATTTACTAATAAATACTACTCTTCACTTATTATTACTGAAGTATGACAATTAAAAAAAATCAACAAAATCTGAAGTTATTCGTTCTGGTTTCTGAAATACTAAATATGTATTGGTGTTCTATTAATTATAGTATAATATGTACTATAAACACGACTTGCAATATAATTCAAAATCAATTCATTATATAGTCAGTGGCGTAGCTAGGAATTGGCGAAACAGGTTCCCATGGGGGCGCAAGGTCTAGGGGGTCAGTAAATTCAGTCGGAAGGGTTTATGAAAAAAAAAAGTTATGGGCCAGTAAGGAACGCCAAAAATGACATGACAACGAAAAAAATCATTTTCTTGGCCCAATGTATTTTTTCTTTGCATGTAAATAAATATGTTCTCTAAATATATAAACAAATTATTTACTATGTTAACTGATAACATTACTGATACCTATATGTCAAAAAATAATTATCTATGCTTACCATAAAGTCAAATAAAGAAGTGCTTTAGCTTACCTGAAAAAGAAGAAAATATTTTAAATATAATTTAACACTTGATTTAACTTCTTGAATTCATTCATGAAATAACATGTACTATTGTTTTTTTTACCTACTATTTTTCAATGATATTGACAATGAGTCATAAAATGTTAATTTTATTTTTTGAGTGAGTATATCTTTATGCATATTATTAGCTATTATTTTGTATTTTTTTATTAACTATTTATATTATTTTAAAATTTTGTGCACAGTTTATAAAAACATGTATTTTAAGAAAAAAGCGATGTTAAAATAATTTTTTTATTTATTGAGTTATTTGGCGTTAGAAATTATACTGAACTACTACGCTTTTATTTTTATTTAAGAAATGTGTTTATTTTTGAATTGAGCATTATTTTCTTGTTTTTATTTCATTGTTGTTAAATTGAGGTTATTTATAATCAGTTGTATTTTTTGTTACTTACTACATAAAAAAGTTGTAATAATAGTTTTAGATATAACATATAAGAAAAATATTTTAAGAAAAAAAGTTCATATAACATGTGTTCGGAAATTCTTCGTAAGTGAGCTACAGATCCCCAAAGATTCAGCCTAAAATTAGTCTGTATTTAATATTTTGAGAATTTAAACGATTATTGACTTGAAACAGAAAGATCGAGTGAAATTTTAGAAATCGGTGAACATATTTTTTATTTAAAATACGATCGCAAAACTCGTATCTTCGATAATAAAATATCTCATAACAAAGATACAACGCATTTTATTCATTATTGAATAAAAATCACAATTGCCATGGATTCACTCGAGTACAATATTAAATTAAAGTCAAGTAAGCTTTGGAAAAAAGAATGGTTGATGTTTGAAACTTTTATATTTGTTAAAATTCGTTGCTTATTTTATTAATGTATAATATAAAAGCAATGAGGAAAGGAGATTGGGTAACCGCCCGGGGTGCCAGTTCAGAAGGGGCGGCGGACGGCCACAAGGAGAAAAACTTAGCTTAAATTATAGTAAAATTTAAGACCACATCCATGGTCTAAAGAATCATTAGTTGATACTAGAAATTGATAACATGTGTTAAGATCTCAAAATATTAAATATTATCTAATTTTAGACAAAATCAGGAGTCTGTAGTTCCCTCACGAAGTGTTTCCGGATACGTGTTCATATGACTTTTTTTGTTTGAAATATTTTTTCAAATAGCTGTTCAAATTATTTCCACCTGATATGACTCACCCTGTATACAGATATTTATAATATATTTTATCAGAAATGCCATAACCGCTATCATTTAAAAGCACAAGGTCTTCAGTTCTCTCACAAAAAATAACAAGAGGTTATTTAAAATTTGAAAATGTTAAAAAGTGAGATATCTTTTAGTCTATATAGATATGTTTACTAGTCTGACAAACAAACACCTATAACCTATTTATTTACAAACATAATCCAAATGATAAGAAAACAATGTCCAAACACTTAATCTCGGTTGTCAAAATAAATAACTAGACTACATGACACCCCTCATAATTTATTACCAGCACCCGCCACTGATGCGTATAAATAAACCCTGTGGACTGTAATCCTGTTATATCACACGTTTATTTTTCAACAGGAATAAAAGAAGAAATGAGTAGTGCTCCAATTAAAAATAAACTTTTCACACGGCGGCTCTGCCAACGCCAATAAAACGTAAGAGCCTCTTTGTGAGTGAGGCGTCTACATACTACAAATCGTAAACAAATAATTACTATAAAAATAAAGACAGAAATGATTTCTATATTAAATCATATTTATACAGCAAGTATAATAATCTACAATGCATGCAGTTAAATATTATGTAACTTAAAACATTGCACAGTAAAAATATGTAAGGAACATTAACAAATGTGTTCTAATTTGAGTTAAAAATAATTTATATATATTATATAGAATATATACTTATCATAATATGACAACATGAACTGAAAAAACAATGCGGCAAAATGTTGGTGAATGCATAAAAAACAAAAATTTACATAAAATAATAAGATAAAATTATTTTATAATAGGATTACAATTTAATAATAAAACAGCGCACTAATCTCTGAAATGTGAACACTGCCTAAAAATGTATACTTACTACAACGTAACAGTTGTAAAGCATTTAAGTGCTATCAGCTGAAGAACATCAAATCTGATGTAAAGATCTGTGAACCATTCAGAAATACTACGGACATGTCTGTTTTGGTTACAATAATATTCGCATTCATAATTTTAAAGAAAAACCAAGAAGCTTTGCCAATTTTCACGTATCAGTTTATAAGTTTATTCATGTTTCAATAACATGTTGCATTTTACTTATGCTAAAATAGTTTTCATGTCAGAAGACCATTTGGTGAGATATAGTTATAAAAATGTTGATAATTTTATTGATAGCTTTCTTACAATATTGCAAGTATTGCAACAGAAATATTAGGCTAACAGCTTGATGTCCATGTGTTCAATAGCAAATGCTATATGCTCTGGTTTGAGCATTTGGCGTTAGAAATACTAAACCTATGTGAAAATGGGGGTGTTTCATTAATTATTATTAAATTATTCGCATGATCAAGTTAACCAATCACATTTTTATTATAATACACTATTTTATATTTCTATCGTTCCAACGAATATACACGAAATCCCTTCTGTATGCTAATCAATTATTCCAAAAATAAAGTTAAGAAAATTTGCCCAATACCAGCTACCTGTATAATCGAATTTTCCCAACAAAATAAAAAGCAAATAAAGCTTTTCCCTGAGGTTCCGAAAAGTATTATTGAGTTGTCTACACTCGTGAGAAAGCTTTGCTTGTTATTTTACTCGGGAAAAAAATTATATCAGGCATGGAACGTAAAAGTTAGGATAATTTACCTATAAAAATCTTAGACTTTTATTTAACATTCAATCACCGACATCAATGTCACACAGAAGATGCATACTCAAAGCATAGACAACAAGACAATGCTATGCAGTACCGTGGTTTTAATATCTACATATCCAGTAGCGGATTAACCACAAAGGTTAAAATTAGGGCTCAGAAAATTGAAAAAAGGTAATTTTTTTTAATGACACTTAAAAATATATTCAATTAATTGCTTCCTTCCAAAAAAAGCGCAATATTTCATAAGCACTGTAACTTTCTTTGATAAGGGTATGTCATCATAAACTCATTATCAGAAAAGTTTTCTTCAACTTTGTCGGTGTATATTGAATTGATTCTTAAAGTTTTTTAGGTGAAGGCATTCTAATATAATACAAAAAATTCCATGGCATCCTAGCATCGTTTATTTGCTTTTTCATATTTTTTTTATCTATTATGGATCTAAAATCTAGAATTATTAAAAGAAAAAAAAATTAGATTTCATGGTACCCCTTTAATGCATTTGCTTGAGTTTTAGCTTTATATCAATGGTTTAATGACATTTTGGCTATTATTTTCTGATTTTATGTTTTCTTTTGTTCATCCAAAAAATCCGTTAAAATAATTAATAATACAAATCGCTCTCTTAAGAAATCAGATTTTTGTCGTTATCATGTTATGACTTAAAACGTATAGGTATACCAGGGCCCCCACATTTATCGTAGCCTAGGGACCACATTCTTTTAATTCGACCCTGCACACACCGGTACGCACGTACAGTGTTAGTGGTTGGTATGCGTCGCCGTTCGCCCAGAATTACAATGAGAGATAAACAGCCGCGTTATTGGTGGAGGTGGCCATGTTTACATGTATTCTGCGGTCTTTAATTCGATTTGTTTATTTTCTGTAATCTAATTACATACAAATATTGTGTATTGTTTTGCATTGCTGTTGGTAGTGTTGTTTCTTATCTACTAACCGATATAATAATGTTACTTACAGTTGTTCTTATGTAATGTTAAGGCTGTCCAATATCGTTTTATTAATTATTTAATTAAAAAGAAACAATAACAAATATTTTCAGGAAAAAAATAAACGGTGTTAAAAAAGTATTATAGAAATTTTCTTACAATCGTTAAATACGGTTGCAAAACACTGTCGTTGAAATGGTATTTATACACTTTTATATCCGCTAATATCAAGAATAAACTATGATTCCTTTTTTTTTTAATAATACCAATGAAAACTTAAACCAACGAGTCCTTAAAAGTTTTTTAATTAAATAAATTGAATCGATACGTGCAAACTTTTTTGTTGAAGGACAATCAATCTGGAGATATAACTTTTGAAGTAATTCATAATTTAAAGAATATTTTGAACGACTCATGTAAAAAATAATTACTTACGTAAAAAAGTTTAATGATCAAACAAAATAAATATATTTTGTTTCTAAATATACACTGTCTGGCGGGCGGCAAGAAATGTGCTTTCGTTTGCATATTGCACACATGTATGTAAGTGATGTACATTTTTTAATATAAAGCCAGTCAAAATAAAAAAAGAACCAAGTGATATATTTACAAAATAAATTATACTGTAGCTCAATAAATTACATAATATTAAATTTTTTTGTCTTATGTCTTATGTCATACTAAATTATATTTTGTCATTTGTACATAACTTAATAACATAATTTAAACAACATTTAAGACCAAGTTTACACCAATAATTTTCCAGTTACCTGGAAAGTATTCTCAGAGTTTTGATTTACGCTTTGCATGTGCATTTTTCATTAAAATTGTGTAATTGTTTACCAAAAAAACCGTAATAACATTTGCAATTTTTAATCCATTGTAGTTTTACAGACAACGTAAAGAGTATTTAATTTAGATGCACAGAAACTATAAATATCCTTTAAAATTGATGAATCAGTGCAATGGTAGCGCCAATTAAATGGGTGCCGTAACAAACGGTGAGTGATCTACTTGCACGTAAACAGATCAGTCTAATAATGGCTGTATCTGTGAAACTATTGAACCTACAAAACAATGTTTGAGATAAAAATTGTTGGGAGTTATCTCTTCTATAATACTGATAACTGTCTCAGTAGAAAACCCTATTTTTGTCGGCCCTTTTTCGCAAGCAACTGAACAAATTTCGAAAATTTCTAAAAATCTACAAAAAAGCCAAACTTTCCAAGTAAAATTAACAAATACATATAATTTTCGATAAAGAAATTGACACAAAAAATAATCATAGGTATATAGCGTGCAGTTAATACCAAACAATTTTTCTGTGTATATTTTTATTTAACTATTAATTTTTAATTTGTAGCTGTAATAAAGAAATTCAGAAACACACGATAATAAATATATGTAATTATTAACGAAGAACAGAATAATTAACCTATAACTTTACCTACTTATTTTAGTGTATATAGAATAATCAAATCTCTCGCGTGTTTCGGTACAAGGTCAGTGTGTAGTCCAGCGTGTGAGACTTTGGGATATTATACAAATCACGTTACTATATTATTTAGCCATGCACATATCGATAAGGTGTACAACGTGAATAAAAAACACGTGCATATTTTCAATATAATTATAAGTATAAACTTTTACCTCGTTTCATCAAAGTCTGTTATATTTAACTGTCATGTAAAACTCTATATGAACCAATCAGAGTCCAGCATTTGTTATTTAACAGATGGGTACTAAACTATTAACGCAAACATAGTGGTCACATAGATTGTTGAAATTAGATATTAATATTGTATTTTTAATATGTTTATACTCTCTAATCTAAATGAGCAAAAAAATATTCGTCGGTAAACAACTGTCGCTGAGGAATCACCGATTTTAGATTTATTCAATGAAAAATCAATTAATTGACCTCTCGCTTGGGAAACGGATTTCCAAATTTAAAATTTTAATGTGGCTATATTGTATCTAATGTTCATAAAAATCATTAACAATTAAGAGTCTTAGCCGCTATATTTATATTGTATACCGTACTTATTGTATAATAATGTAAAAAATATAAAAAAATATTATATTTTACTAATTCATCGGTAAAAGGGATGTCACTGAATGCATCAATAAATTGCACTGATTCAATCAGTGACAATATATTTTTCCCTTGTCTATAACTTTTGTAATAAAATTAAGAATGTGCATTGTATTTTATTAGTTATATCTATTTACTGGCAATTGTGTTTCTTATTTTTTATGTACCCAAATGTAATTGACTTTCACATTGTAAATAAACTTGTACACTGAGAATTAAAGATCATCTACAAATCACTGTTGAATTTAAACAATATTTCATCAATCTTTCTGTTTTGCATATCAACAATATGGCATTAAGAAAGATTATTTCAAATATAAATTTCAGCTGTTAATAATTCAAGAAAAATAATACTTTCATACAAAAGATAAGGCAACCTAAATAAATAATAATATTGTATTGAAACAATATTTAAACAACTTTAATTAATATATAACAATGTCCTTCTGTTTCTAGTACTAAAATTAGCATAGAAAATACTGTCTGTATGCTTATTAAATGTATGTACTACAATACAAATAACATACGCCAAGACACAAGTACACATATAATGAGATATTAAATTAAATTTTGTTTTTGTTTATGCGCGCGCCAATTTCTTTTTCACGTAGTTTTGCAGTTTCAACAATAACAAAAAGTATATCGTCGCCTTTGTGGTCATTAAGTTAATGTCATTTCTTTGAATTAACAAAGGTTTTTATTTGTAATCTAGATCACGAATACATAGAAAAAGATTCATTAAACATTTAAGTACCTATTTTATTTATTTTCTTTTATTATTTGGCACATATTATGTAAAATATTGCGCTTTTGCAGGTAAGTACATTTATTAACCAGGCTGTACATTGTACATATTAATATCAATGCTGTATGGACTAGTAAAATATTTTAATCCATTGAAGTAAATTACCTTTGAATCAGAGTTTTTGATAAATTTTATTACCCACATACATTTAATATTTATGTTAGTTTTATGATTTAATATTGCATCATCAGATTTGTATTTTAAGTTCTTAAGAGCTTTTAATAATGTAACCAAATAATAAAATTATATTTCTAAATTAAATTTATTTATTTTAATAAAAAATATACACTACATAGGGTATTAAAAAAATAAATATTATTTAAAAGGAGATTGTTGCTGTTTTGCAGGGTGGGCGGTTTAAATGAGATCACTTATGTTAACAATAAGTTAACAGAAGCATTTTTTTATTGAAAAAACTGGCCAATTTAAACTTGTAAAAAATTATTATTTTCTATCAGATTACTTTTTTCATTCAAATTCTAAACAATACTTGGTAATTTTATATAATTAGAGAAGGGTTTCCTAACGTGGTTTATGTGGACTCCCTGGGGGTCTATAGTACATCAGGGGTCTATATGGGAAAATTTGTAAGTTTTAAAATACAATATTTTTTATGCAATGCAAGAGTTTAAACACAGAGCAAAAAAAAAGTAAAAAAAAAGTGATTTACAATTTTTAATTCACGAATAAATACAGTAGGGGTCTATAAACATTGACATTCCTTCAAAAGGGGTCTACGTGCAAAAAAGGTTAGGAATCCATCCCCGGGTTAGAGTATTTTTTTCAAATATATTTAGTTCTCATTGAAATTGTGCAACATTGCTAGACTTCTTAGCTTGTGTATGCATACATTTCCAAAACCACATATTTTCATAAAATTTTAATAAAAAAAAATGTAATAATTTTGGGTGGTTCAAAGTTAATGGTATTCTTTTTAAATAATTTTACTATTTTATGATAGACTGTTGAATACAATAACGATCCTGTATAAATTTTTGAATTATTTAATTGTTTTGGTTCTTTAATTTTGCTTCTAAACAGAACATACATAATTAACAAATTTCAATGTACAGCTAGACTCCTGAGAGCCAATTAATTAATTGGACAATTATATTTTATAACTTTAGATATATACAAAAGCAAAAAGCTATTTCGAAAAAAATACTATATCGTATTTTATAATAAATAAATAGACAAAAACTTTCATATATTGGAAATATTATTAACACATTTACGCATATATTCACACGCCTGCCGAATCATTTTCACCGCCATAAATTGCACGTGTTGCACGAAAAAAAACAGCAAAAAAACTGCCAGATCTAGAACTTGAGAACGAAATCGGTTTGAGGTCGCACGTTTCGGTTTACTTATAAGTTATTATTAATCAATTTATTGTACGTAATTTTGTCTGTGCGTAACAAATGTATTATTCAGATAAAGGAAGTCGATGATTGGTGTTTATTGATGGACGGTATTCATTTCCTTTGTGAAGATTCTTCGAATAGCGAACAGCAATGCCTAACCTTGTCATCAAAAAACTAAACTAAATAATTAAGTTAATCTACACAAATGTTAGAAAAGTCCTAAAAAATATGATGTGTGACTGATTTTAAGCTCGATACACGAAAAAATACATTGTCAATACTTACGCCCAGTATTATCAACTTTAATTAAATGCTCCTTTAATTAACTGTCATATTATCAACAGATTCAAGCATAATACATTTAATTAAATAGATTTTAAATTATCTGCAGTATTTCTTTACAACGTATATATATATATTTTTCATTGAGAGCTTAAATATTGATTTAAATCACGTTTGTAATACACCAAATTTACTTTAAAGGAGCATTTAGCGCTAAAGGAGCTTTAAATTGGTTGATAATACCGGGCGTTAGTGTACAAAATATACGTTTTTAATAGATATACATTACATAAATACGTACATAACCAGAGAAAATATTGTTTAAAACATATATTATATAGAAATTATTGTTTTCGTCCGACAATATTATTTTTTTGAAGAGAAACACGCTAGTTAAAGATTATATTAAAATTTTAATAAAATATTGTTTTCGATATTCATATACCGGGTGTCCCAGATAACTTTTCCAGCATGGGGATCTCAGTATCTATAAGAGATACAGGTTTGGTTAAATGAGATGAATTATATGTATGAAAGGGGTGAGTATTATTACACCAAAAAATATTCATAATTCTATGTGGTTTAGGCGGTATACCCAAAAAACTGATAATTCGGAATTTCTTTAAATGGCTATAACTTTTTTCTAAAAGTAGATAGGTACTTTTTGTTTGCTGTTTCTTAAAGCACTTTTTTGTGTAGAATTGATTGGTGTATTTAGATTTTTTATATCACTTTTAGTTTCCGAGATACAAGCCCTAACTTCAGTTTTTATTATGGGCCGCTAAGTTGGCTATGGCATATTTGAACGTGTTTTTTACTCTACTTTACAACGATGTGTCACTTGCCATATTTATTATCGAAAAAAAATATAAAATATATTTTTTCAAATAGTTCATTGTTTCAAATATTCATTTGTAATTTTGATTGTTGTAATTGTGATTTTTGTTTACAATTTTTGTTTTTCATGGCTCACTTAAAAGTTAGTAATAAAATACTTCATAAATATCACTGATATTTAGTATTTCGACTTTTTTTCGATAATAAATATGGCAAGTGACATATCGTTGTAAAGTAGAGTAAAAAACACGTTCAAATATGATATATTCAACTAAATGGCCCATAAGAAAAACTAAAGTTAGAGCTTGTAACTCGGAAACTAAAAGTGATATTAAAAATCTAAATACACCAATCAATTCTACACAAAAAAGTGCTTAAAGAAACCGCAAACAAAAAGTACCTATCTACTTTAACAAAAAAGTTATAGCCAATTAAAGAAATTCCGAATTTTCAGTTTTTTGGGTATACCGCCTAAACCACATAGAATTATGAATATTTTTTGGTGTAATAATACTCACCCCTTTCATACATATAATTCATCTCATTTAACCAAACCTGTATCTCTTATAGATACTGAGATCCCCATGCTGGAAAAGTTATCTGGGACACCCGGTATATGAAACAAAGATTATCTTGGTCCAATGCATTTTTTTATCTGTGCAATGAATCAATCAACAGTCACATTCCAAACAAAAGACACTTTAATTAAAAAAGTATGCAGTATAATACATGCCCTTAATTCGAATCATATAAGTTGCATTTCAGATTGTTTGAGTGTGCGTGCATCGACACAGTCATGACGTCACGAAACATAAAAGGAAGTTAACCATGTGGTGGTACGACAGTGTCTTTATATAAAAGGTTCATCATCATCTCAGCCAGCGTGGGTCGCTCGCCCGAAACAAACCGACATACCACACGAGCATAAAACCAACAGTAACAAACAACTATATCATTAACTAAACCTCTTATTAATCTTATTGAAAAAATCTGCTCGAACCCTTAAAAAGTAAATAAGGGTATGATAAAATGTACTTAAAACATTAATCCTGTGATTACCAATCATTTTTTCAACGAAATAACTCGTAAAAGAATAAAGAAGTGGCCATTTAATAGATTGAAAGTTTATAATTAAGATAATAAATAAACATTATTGTTTGAAAACCCCAATAATTCTTAACCGGAATAATGCAGTAGTTATAAAAAAAATTGCTCTCAAGGTAAGCTAACGCTATCTGTGGGGTATTAAATGAATCGGTGAGTGAAAGAACAATATATCTCCAAAATGACCATTTTGAGAAAAACGAAAAAAACTGTTTTAAAGGAGAACTATGGGTTATTTGGTCTAATTATGTATTGTGACATTATATAACTTATGTTAACCGATAATAATACGTACATAAATAAATTTAAAAAAAATTACAAAAAAAGATATTTGAAAAAAAAATGACCTGCAGTTATACTGTTCTTTCACTCAATTAAAAAAATGCTAATTTTTTTTATTGCTTTATTTTCGACTTTATTATTTCATTTTTTATTATTTTACAAAAAAAAATATTTGTAATTTTTACTCAGAATCTTCATTTTTGACTTTCCAAGAAATAATATGGTAGTAAAATTCGAGGATTTCGTCAGAAAAGTAAGGTAAAGGTAATTGTAAAAAAAATTGAACTACCCCCCGTCGCACGTACGATGTTGGTCGATGTATTATTATTTTGCTATGTGATAGAGCTATGAATTTTAAACATTTTGCCTATCTCAGTTAAAATTGCCATTTTTAGCACTTGTATTGTTCTTTCACTCACCGATTCAATATAAATGACAGCCCACTGACAGTCGTAATCAATCAATGGTTTACATGAGTGACCTTGACACATACGCGTTAAGTTTAAATCAGCAATCTAAAAGCAGTAATGGCAAGTGTACATAATAAAATGCATAGAATTTATGTTAGTATACATTTATTACCACTGATCTAAGATCCCGAGCAAATTCATAACTTTTTGACACCTCACAGATGTTAGCTTAACTTGTACTCTATAAGAAAATATAGATAAAAACAGCATGTTTCCAAATAATATCTGTCTTTTTAATGATAGTTCAGATAAATACATAGTATGTAGATATGTATTAATAATTGTGGTCATTGGCAACGTTGCTGGAAATATTGAAATAGATTTAAAGGTGCACTGTTTTTATTGCAGTCTGCTTTATACAGTTTTAATGTGCGATTTTTACGATTTATTAAAACTAATGAGCGGTAGTGGAGGTATCATTGAATTGGCACATTCATTAAAAAAATGTTTTTTTATTATTAACTGTAACATTTCCAGTCTTGAAGCTCATTATAAAAATGCAGTTGAAAAGCTTGAAAAAAAACATTTCCAGCGAAATTATTCGCTATATTTTTTTATTTTTGTTTTAACCATCTAGAAACGCCGTAATAATTACAGCAGTACAAAATTCTCTCACATAATAAAAATTTATCATTTATACGACAAAGAGAGAAACGGGTCGCACGTGTTTATAAATAAATTCACTACCGACTCTTACTTCACAGTTATAAAAATAGTGCACCACCACTACCACAACATTAGATTTGTTTATACAATACATACACATTTTTTCCGGGTTTTTGTCAATCGTATACAAAAACAAGTAAGACAACGACGCTGTGTGGTGCACCCACATGCAAGCATATAATATTTATAAATAGATAATTGTGTAGTAGTAGTAATTGCATACATATATGAGGTACTTTATTACATTTTTATATGGTCGCTGTAACAATTAAAAAATAACTTTTAGATTTTTTTTCTAGTTTTCGTGTTAGGGTGGGCCCCGCACAGCCACGACTAAATTTTTAGAAAAATTAAAAAAAAACATTTTTAACCTAATTAATGCCATTTTGTCCTTTACTATTTCTTACATATGTACAAAGTATAAAACAAACTCCGAAGCCACGTCTCTGTCTGTGCACAATTTGCTCAATAACTACATGAGTTTCAATTTTAGTTTCGCATTGCATTTACACGCTAGATATCTACGAATACGCCAAAAAAGTATAACCTATAAGGCGTTCAAATGTTACATACCCAATTTTTTATTTGAATCATTTTTCGGGATACAAGTCTATACTTTTCTCAGGATGCAAGCTATCTGCCTGCCAAATTTCATCAAGATCGGTTCAGCGGTTTAGCCGTGAAAAGACAACAGACAGACAGACAGACGATAGACACACTTTCGCATTTATATTGTTAGTACGGATTAATGAAAATGTTTAATAACTGCTTAAATTTAATGTATAACTGTGTTGAATAATACATAGATACATTTCTATTTCCGTTGTAATTGTTTTTTTTGCTTTCATTTTTTTATAAACTTTTTCAAAACAGATGGAGTAAATTATATAAAATACTTTGACAAAACGCCCAATACAATTTCTTGTTAATAAATATATACATCTGTTCTAACAGAAAGTAATGCATAATTTTTATTACTGGCATTTGAATGATTTTTTAATTTAAATCAATTAATTAATGTAGCTCGCACATTGAACAAAGGCAAATAAGAAACGCAATGCATTAAGTTAAATAATCATAACGATTAAATAAATGCACTCAAAAATTGAACTAATTATTTTTGTATATAAAAATAGAACATACAGTATAATCTGTTATATATTGGTCATTAATGCATATAACCAATACACAATATATGACAACATTTGTTATGCAGTTTTGTAACTATGTATATATAAACAAATATAATAAAATAAACAGAATTATTATTTAAAACAAACAATGGGTATTAATACACTAGAAGGTAGAAACTTTTATATATGTATATTGTATAAATAATAATAAATATAAGCAAAAGAAAAAATGTACAAATAATAAATTAACGTACAAGGTGCTTAACTAATTTTGATAAATATTTCAGAACTCATTATTTGCTCATTGAAAGATATAAAAGCATTTGGTATTTATTTACTCATTTTTAGGGTTCCGTAGAAAACTAGGAACCCTTATAGTTTCTCCATGTCCGTCCGTCCGTCCGTCTTGAAAAATTTTGAGATAATAAGATGAAATTTGGTATAAGGTCGTAGAATAATGACCCAAAAACAGAAATGATAAGATTTTTGAAAAAAAAAAAAAATTTTAGGCCCCCTTCCAAAAAAAAATTCACCTACCCCATTGAGTGGGGTGTCATTAGAAAGGTCTCCTAAAATGCAACAAAAAATGTAACAGAACTTTTTGATTTTAACCCTTCAATCACGATGTATTTGCTCTCCAAAGTCATTAAAAAAGCGCCCCCCTCCCCTCTATTTTCTAAACTATCAATTTAAAAAATCTGAATAAATTCCAGAATGTAGCTTTTAATTAGTACTTTCACTGAAAATTATAACGAACCTTCTCAAAAATATTTTGGACCCGCCTTCTACAGAGTGAAAAGTGAACTCTCATTTTTTTCCCCACTTACCCCATTGAGTGGGGTGTCATTTGATAGGTCTCCTAAATTGCAATAAAAAATGTCAAATAACTTTTTGATTTCAACCCTTCAGTGACGATATATTTGCTTTTTAATGTCGTCACGAAAATTTTGATATAACTTTTTTTTATAAATAGTAGTGAGAATGACACTACGGAACCCTATCATGTGCGTGCCCAACACGCACTTGCCCGTTTTATTTAATTAATATAATTAAACAATTTCAATCCATCCTATATAATTACAAATTAAAAAATGATAACGACTTAAAAAATAATAACAATGACCATTTACACTCCAGTAAACAACAAAACACAAAACCGACCTCTAACTATTAATACAGCTGCTTCGAAATGTAAGTACACATATAGTAGTTTACTTTAAGGTTACTAAATCAAAACAAGGTTAAGCTAAAAATATAGGAGAAAATCCAATAATTCATGCGTGCATGAATGTACATATACAAATATACTTATTATATGTTACATACGAATAAAGAATAATAATAAATATATCAGGGTTGCCATTTGCACAAATAAAGAAACTACTCCCAATCTATAATTGTTACTCCCAATCTATAATTGTTTTTATACTAGGGCTTTCAAGCAAAATAAAAAAAACTCATTTCAATAAAACTAAGGATTTTTTATGTTATTAGTTTAACATATAACTGAAACAATAAACAAAATTAAATACAAAATGAATACCACCAAGATACATTTTTATATAGTTCTCCTCCGTTTCAAATACGAGCTTACTTCACTTTTCAAAATTTCTTTTAGGATTAAAAATTACAATTTTGTAGTATAGGTACCAAATTCAAAAGTACTTCAATATTTCAAAATGTTCTTATAACTACAACCCGTTATTATGTTTAATATTGAAAAATAGTTTTTTTGTTCTAGGAGAAATCATTTTAATGATGATTCGCACAATCATTTTCGCCAGTATCGATTTTATAAAAACTGTAAAACGTTGCTGTCATTCTGTCATAATTAGCATTTACATTTTACAGGTCTACTTTTCTTTTTCACGTGTTAGCAGTATTAAACGAAATATTATTATACTTAAATGCATGTATTGATTAAACTAGATATTGAAAGATTCAAGAAACTGAAATAACTTCAGCATATTTCTATCTGGTTTGTTTATACCTATCTATTTTAAAAGTATTACTTTGAAAATAGTGTGTCAAACCTAACTATTATATATTATAATAAAATATTATAATATATAATGTAAATTTTTGATATATGTACCTAACACTAAAGTTTTCATATTAGCATTTTTCCAACCCTAACATAGGCGTACGAGTACCTATGTATAACCTATATAAACATAAATATATTAATATGCACCACATATACGCATATGATCTCAACTCGAAAATAATTTATAACATTAGATTCCCTGCCAACATGTTTATGATCTCTGCACACAACGTGAGAAAAATGTATAGATTTTTCTTTGAAATAAAGTTATAAAGTGTGATGGTTATCGCGAGGTGTGGAAAACCGAAGATGCTGCCTTTTTAATTAACATATTTGTGTATTCTCGACTCTCGATTCGATATATGTAAACAAATATATTCGAAACAAAAATAGAAACATGTGTGTTTATAAACAGATTTGATAAACTGCGAAAAATACGTCATAAATATGCATGAATATTATTTTAAAATTACATAAAGAGGTAGAATTTAAAATGATGTAAAACCCTAGTTTTCTACCCTTCCTCTGAAGTTTTATTAAAATGATATTTGTAAGAATGTTTCAATGTAAATCCAGTATTGATTGCAAGAATATTTCTTTTGTTCTAAAACAAACATTACACATTCTTATATAAAAGATATTTATAAAGTATTGAACTCAATATAAATATTATCATCTCGAAACTTATCTTTTTGTCAACATTGGCAGCTATGTTTGTAAACAAAATATGCAACAGATATCAATATGTTAATAAATACAATTATACGATTTGTAATAAGGAAAAATATACAGTCAAATATTCGAAGAATTCGCGTAAAGTAGTTTATCATATTTTCATTTTGAGGGTGATTTTCACCATTAAAATAAAACCATATTTCACTCTATAGAATACTTGTAATTTTTATTGTAAAAATATTCATAGTAAGATGGGAGTTAATTAAAAAATCGTATAACCTCCTGGATAAATCATTGACTAATATTTTCAATTGACACTATGGATTTTTGAATTCAAGGGTAGATAAAAAGGCATTAATCTTATTGTTAGATGAGGTACTGTACTCTTGAAAGATAGAAGTCAATATTTAAATAAAGAAATAAATAAAATTTGATTGACATTTTTGTTATTAAAAAACTATCAAATAACGAAGGAGAAGACAACTGTTATAGACATTTTTTTTACATTATTGATAAATTATTTTTATGCAAAATTTTCCTATACTTCTAAATCGTAAAATATTAATATTTATAAAATAAAAAGCTCACCTTTGAAAGAACGTTTTACACTTTATTCAATGAACTACCAAATTTATTAAAAAATTAACAACCATAGAACAAATCAATCAATTTAATAAACAAATATTCCACAACAATAATATTGGGCGTTCACTTTGATTGGTATACAGTTCACTCACATAAATAACTCAACAATTAAAAGTCCAATAATTGATCAAAACATCTATGATTAGTTAAAGTTAATAAAAAAGATAAATCACACGCTCTGACAAAACAAAACACGATTGAGACAGCTGTGTTTTTAAGAAGCACCCTGCCTACTACGTCTACACGCAAACAGAGTACATCGGACACTGAACAGCTGTTACCGGATCAGTTCTACCAATGTTATCAAGGCTATGTTACTAGACGGAGGGGGGCAACAAGGAAACGTCAAACTAAAACGCGACGCCGGAGTATGTATATTTGATCGATAAGAAGCTACGTGCTTGGAACATTCTGTTACTTTCTATAACAAAATAGTTAAATTATATTAATATACATATGTATCTTGCAGTACATTTTATTATCAATATCAATTACTTTTTATGATAAATTAAAATTATTATTATAAATAATTAGCTGCATAGTAAAAGCAAAGCTATCATTTAACGCGTAAACGTCAATGTCATTCATATTATTATATATAAAGTGACCAGACGTCCCGGATTGTGCGGGACAGTCCCGGATTTGAGTAGTCTGTCCCGCATAAGAAATTGTCCCGGATTAGACATTAACAACATTATATTATCATTATTGTGAAAAAAAAGGCGTCAACAATTTTTTCATTTTTTTTTTATAAAAAAAAAATTCTAAAAAACCTGTATAGTAGGGAGGGGTGTCCCGCAACAAGGTTTTAGAATTCTGGTCACTTTAATTATATACCATACCATTGATAACAACTGTCAGTGGGCTGTCATTTATATTTAATACCCCGCAGATAGCATAGCTGACATACGTCGCAGTATTTACTGCAAATTAGAAATTTCAACCAATCAAAAATCAAACCTATTCGACCACACGAAAAGTATTCTTTTTTGTAAATGTGGTTGGCTATATTTGATTTAATTAATAGATTAAAATTTCAAACTTACAGTAAATATTGGCTATTTATGTGTGTGTGTGGTCGAAGCTAACATAAGACAAACTAGCGAAAAATTGTATCTACGTACGCTACGAAGATTTATATTGGAGTGACGCTCGTAAATTTTTGTAAGACTACGTACGTAAGTTTTTCGCCAGTGGACCGGAATTTAATTTTAATAAATACAAAACATACCTTTTAAAAATGAACTGACATGATACACCTCAGAATTTTGCTATCTGTAATAAATAAACTAAATTAAATGAAAAATGTTTTTTAATGCAAACAGAAATTATGTATAACGAAGTACAAATTAACAAATAATTCAATCATATAATAATGAAATATTATCAATATATTTAAAAAATAAATCTGAATAACAACAGCAAATAAAAAAAAGTCGGACGATCCGCTATAAATCAGAATGTAAAACAGAGGTGTACAAAAAAAAATACTAATTAAAAAAAATGTTGCGTTCATTCACAATTATCAATATAAAATCCTTCAAAATAGTGAAATTCTTATGGCAGACGACGCACATTTTCTAAATATGTAGTTATTAAATATTTGTTGAAATGTTTTCGTCATGACAGATCTCTGATAGCTGAATCGTTGAGGACCCGAAATGATTAAATCCACTTTACAAACAGTTGAAAAAATCCATATTTTGTTAATACACATAAGCCTTGGCATCTTAAGAGTAGCGCGCCGAGTTAGCGTAAATCTTTATATGTAAAACAGCATGGCGTTCGACAAAAGTAAAATGCCATTTTTATTGAATCACATATAATAGATTTGCAAAGTCGTAACGCAAACGCGGTGCGCTACTCTTAAGATACCAAGGCTTTATATGCAATTAATTGATAGATATATGTTTTTCTAAGAAATATACTTACTAATAAAGTACTCCATAAAAATACAAACATAAATATAGTGACACTTTGTCACTACCAACATTTTAATCTCTTGAAATAAGCCACCTGAACAAAATCTATTGTTGAAATCAAAGATTTATTTAACAATAACAAACAACGCACTAAGAAGGTTGGGTATAGTCTTTAAGAGATGAGCGGTAAAGAGGGTCGTTTATGCTAAAGCATACAGTTCAATAATAATTAACAACTATTCGAAAACAACATTTTTTGTTGAAAAAATAATATTAAAACGTATATAAAAGTATATACATATATATGGTACCATAAAACCTCATTAATGTCCGTTCACTGTTATTGTCCAACCCCTGACTAAGACTAAATATAGTATTAGTACGGCACTGGCTGTTTTACAATATCTGTGTCGAAGGGCTTGCCGGACCATGTTTCGGTTCCCATCACGCAGTGATACGTTTCTACCCCCGGGCCGGCGCGCATTGACAATTAGCCGCGACTCCAGTCATGTTTCACCGAAACGAAAGTTTAATTGTGTCTGTGTGTCAAAATATTCAATCTACATTAATACCAAAGAGATATTCATTTAAATAAGTACTAGCATTAATTAATTAAATTTATCTTGTGATTTATAGAGCTGCACACGAGACGAGTTCGTTAAGTCTAGTCTCGACCTCGTCTTGTGAAAACTAAAGCCAATCTCGTCTCAAACACGTGACCGAGATTGAGATAAATTTCGGTAAAACCGAGACTCACGGTGAGATTCTCGACGAGACTTATAAATAAAGTTAAACACGTTTCGATTTAGTTTCGACCGAAACCAAGGTACTTTCGTCTCGGGTCTAATTATTTATATATACACCCATACCTCACTTTGCGTCGTGGTTACGTTCCAAAAAAACACGACGCAAATTGAAACGACGCAAAGTGAATTATTTAAGTTACTCTCGTTTTAATTAAAAAAAAATTAAAGACTCGAACCCAAAACAACGCAACTTCGAAAATTTAACGACGCACAGTGAAAATTAGTACTAATTCAGCAGCGACGCAACTTCGAAAAAAACGCAAAACGAAACGACGCAAAACGAGGTATTGGTGTATATAGCTATAGTCCGAAGAGATACCTTTCTCCTGACATGATTACATGGAGGAATAGGAAATACCCTGGGACGATCAGATTCAGGAATCAATAGTTTCAGCCAGGAACTATTAGATTCCTGACGAGGACTTTATGTGAAGTCGAAACACGTGCCGAGTGAGATTGTTTTCTAGTAGTTAAGGGTGTTATGTTTAGTTTAAGTGAATACGGAACTACTGTTTCTCCGTTTTTCAGTAGTAATGAAAATAATTATAGTTATGGTATTTTTAAAACCCAATTAAAAAAATATTATTAAATTATTAACAATAGAACAAAAATAAACCCTAGTTTGATAAACACCAGTAGCTATATTTTTTCTCGCGGTATTAAAAACAAATAGCCGTATGAAAAACTCTTCTTCTTTTAATAGCTATAAACTATTATAAATTTAATAGCTAATTTTTGAATAATGCCGTATTAAAACTTTCGCTGTACATATACACATGTTTTATTTTTATATGGCCATATTCATATCGTTAGGGATATACAATTATATATTTTTTAAATACCAAATAAATAAATGTTATACGTTTTATATTATATATATCTATGCATGGATTCTACATAGATATATATTTAACATAAATAAATATTCAATTCTGAATAGTCCCGGTAGACAAAAAGATTACACATTTTAATTATTTTTTTATTCTGCATGGGGGGGGACAACAATATACAAATACAATAAATTAAGACTTATAATTATTAAAACAAATTTTAATAAATAGGAAAACCTGCAGCTTTGTAAAAATGGATGATTAATGTATCGAATTCAGAAATGTTTATAATTATTTGAAGAACTAAGCCTTTTAGGGTACATATTTTATATATATTTTTTCAATCGCGATATATTTGCTTTTCAATATCGTTATCAGAGCACCCCCCCCCCCTTCTAATTTCTAAAGTATCGATGCACAAAATTCCAGAATGTAGCTTTTAATTAGTAAGTACTTTCAATTAAAATTATAACGAACACTGTAGCAAAAATTGTTTATTATCAGGTCAGTCCATAAGTTCGTGCGTATTATTTTATATAAATTTAACCAAAAAATACGCACGAACTTATGGACTGACCTGATATATATTATAAGATACATTTAAAAATAACTATTTTTCACAAATCGTAGTGAGAATGATTACGGAACCCTAACATGTGCATGCCCAACACGATTTGGTAGTTTTTTGGGCTATTCAACAGGAATACAAGGAGAATTAGAATGTCGCCGATGAGCCGATCATAGCAGATTTACAAATATGGAAGTCAGGATCCAAGAAACGTAAAAGGCAGGGGTACTTAGAGGTTGGGATTACATAAATTTTATAGTTTCAAATCACAATCATTTACGAATTTCATTAAATGTTTTCCGGCAACTTTGTTTATTATGTTTTAGCCATCCCTGATTTATCTGAACACACGTGCAAAACTAATCTAACATGAATTTATTATTGTCATAAAAAATCATCCTAAAAATACGTTTATAGTCGTTTTAACGTCAGTGTGCACTTGAAAGTGGGCTATTGTACAGAACAGACAATAGATAAATGTTGATAACGCTTTCTAAAATAATAAACCGAATCGACAGAATTTATTTATTTCCATTAATTAACAACGATGATGTTGTCGATACACAGACCCGACACACCCTTGGGCGCAATGTATCTCGACAATGTTATCTTCAATTAGAAGAAAAGTGGGTGATCAATGATTGGCATAACAAGTTGAGAGCATTGTACATTCCTCGTGAATGAGTTGTTCTAGAATAATGACAATAATACTGATCATACTAAATAAATAAATAATCAACAAAAAGGACGATACATTTGAAAAAATATTCATGAAATTATAAAAAAATATATTTTCTAATTGATTTCTTTTTTATTCTATTGTAGTTTTGAATTACAGAATCTATAGACTAGCACACAAATGTCATGAAAATAATTTGATTTAGGAAACGTAAAAAAATGAATATATCCATTAAAAACATCAATTTGTAAATTTTTCAATTTATTTTCTTATACAGTAATTATTTTTATTTTAACAAGAATCCTTACAACATTTGCCAATTTGTGCTAATCAATACACGTTGATTATAGTTATACATAAATGCTATATATATTATATTGATGTAATTACTTAATAGTATACAGCACTGCTATCGGATAACAGAGAAATTAACTTTATTGTTGCTAGCCGGTATATTGATTTAATGTCTGTCTTACACACAGCAGGTTGACGACATTACATAAAATTCCCATGTACACTGCAGTCAATAATAACAATCAGTTGTCAAGATATTTAAACCCACTATACTACAGTTAAGTCAACACAAAAAATACACAACGAAAATGGTTATTGTGAATATCATTATTGATAGAATTATTTTTTGGCTGTACTCGTATTAACAGTAAAACTAATCTATTATGACTTGATGGTCTTTAGTATCATGAATTACCAATTTACTTGCATTAAAATATAATTGACTTGCAAAGCGAAGTTCACAAAAATCTTATAAACTCAATATGCCTTAGAAAAGGAAAGGATTCATAACAAACCACCTAGTCTAAAACTGAATCAGTGAACAGTCACTGATTATCAGTATCTATGGACTGCTCTACACTGTGAAATAGTGAAAAGTAGACCACTGCTACTCAACTAATAATCATTGAACAAATCAGTAGATAGTCACTGAACAAATCAGTTGATTCTTATTAATATGGTTAAAATCACTGGTTGATCAGTGAGAAATGGTATTCAGCACTGATTTTCAGTGACTTTTATGTTCACTGAAGGAATCAGTGGAATTCTCACTGATTCAGTTTAAGATAGTACGAAACTATGACCATAAACGCTTCTAAATAATTAATTTTAAGATCAAAATGATACGTCGCTGCTATGTCGGAGAGCATTTTTGCAGAGTATATTGGCTTCAATTTTTGGTTGCGTATCATAAGCTATATCTTTTCTTGTCCAAACAAATACAAATACAAAATACAATTTAAATTATATTTGAAATATTTTGTTATTCAACTGTTATATACAGGGCATATAAATAGTAGGTATCTACAAAAAAGTCATCTTACATACCCATAAACCAATATACACATTCAAACAACGATTTTCTAAATATAGATTTACGATGTAACTAATACATATTGTGCGTACACAGTTTTCTAAACAAAATAAATAAATACAGAGTAACCTGATTGCAAATCCCCCTAGGAAATAAACAAGCGCTCTGTTGGGTTTCTTTTATAATTAAACATAAATATGGAATATAATTTACCATAAAAGTCTAATTACAAAACTAGTTTCGGAAAGATGATCAACAGGAGAACTAATATAGAGTGAAATTTATTTTGTTTATTTTTAATTTTGAAATGATTTATGTTTATATGTACATTAAACCAGTCTGATCTAACCTAACATTCGACAATGTGTGGCACGCGAGAACATTTTAGGTGGCACGTCAAATTGTTTGTCCTTATTTATTTCTGTATTTGTAACACAATATATTATTACGATTACATCTTAAATTCGAATAGAATAGGCTATTTGACAACATTGAAAATATACTACAAATTGTGGTCATCCTATCAGATAATAGCATAAAAGAACATATTTCACTTTATTTTAAAATTAATTATGTATATTTTTTGCAAATTACACGAAAAAAAAATATAATAATTTTTGAAATTTTATCTATGACGGGAACGCTATGTGATTGGTTGCAGCTCTAGTGACGTCACACGCAAGTTGAGTTCGCGTTTTATGCTTTCTGTGTATTATATCAAAGTATTATATTCGATTTTTCAGCTATTTTTGAAGCAGTTTTTAGATAAATTTTATTACTAGTGGCATAAATATTCGTTTCGAATTTCAAAATGGAATTAAATTTTGTGCGAGCTGATTATAGCAACCTATCTAAGGTAGACGCTTTTATGGTTGCACTTTTTTTAAGAATAACGCTGATTACTGTGCTGCGGAACTTAAAAATGTGAAAACAGCAGTGTAAGTACCACATAAAACATTTGAAATCCTATATGCCGCAAGATTAAGCTATATTAAGAGGTTAGGTACCTATTAAAGATGTTGGTTAATACTGAGTGTACCGGTGGCCGCTGTCAGAATTGTCAAAAATCACGTGTATAGTAGTATAATTATTCAGAAAAGATGTTATTTCGTTTTATAAGAACCGATATTTTTAGCTACTATCTAGTTAAATATTACTTATATCAAAGTGATCTTCACACATAAAAACATTTGTATTCAATAAAATACTCGTTGGATCTTTTCAATTATTGTAACCACATTTTTCGTCTTTTGGGATTCTTTGGAACAGAAACAAACAGTTTGTGTGGACTTTTTATAGACGTATTTATACATTGTGGCACTACACACCATTATACACCATTCTATCCACTAAATTTGAAGATGAAATTCACTTCAGATGCACTGTTTTATTAAGGCAATGACTTATTTACTTGCGTGTGACGTCACACGCACCATATGACCAGCGCCATGATAGAAACAGCGTTTCTGACGCAGTTTTGAAAATTTAAACTTTAACATTGATTTTTATTGATAATACAGTAGATCTCCCCGAAATATCAATGTAGTGTGCTTATTATGTAATAAAGAATAATTTAAAAATATTTTCTAAAATTAGTCAAATAGCCTATTCGTACAAAATATACCTACAAAAAATTAAAGCAATGAACAAGTTACTCTATTTTTCTTATTTCTAATTTTTCTGCTTTCTTTTTTATTTGTTGATTTAAATAATGGTTTGCACTACAAAAACGTCCATATATAAATTCTAACAAGGCAATTTTTAAAATACTATTGAATATGCATGCCTCAGATAATATTATACAATGAAACCTAAAAAAAATCACGCAGCATATTTTCAAAAAAAACATTTGGTAAACACCGTCAAAAACTTCCAGGTTACCCCACTATCCTATAAATCCTGACGGCGAGTAGTCACTAACCAATGTGCTGGCTCAAGTAGCAGGTTGGGGTTTTTCTTTAACAGTTCATGATATTCACCAAAAATGTGTAAATATTAAATATGTATGTAACCAAATAAAGATATGCGAATTTGGTTTTTAAAGTGAAGTAATTAATTATTTTTCAATATATTTTAGAGTAATTTAAGTCAGAGTTTAAGGAGTTTTGAGTGAAGTCGATGTAGGTACCGGCTCCGTTAGTGAAATAATGATTTTTGCATGGTTATCCTTTTGAAGAAGAATATATTTTTTTAAGATAATATTAATTTTCTTCAATATTATCAATAAATAAAAGTTTGCAGTTATTAATTGGTACAATGTATAAAACAATTAAAGGATCCCGCAATATCATTATGGGAAACTGATTTCCGCTAAACTGAAGTCAGTTTTCCATAAGGATATTGCGGGGTCCTTTTATATAAACTGCGGTAGTTCGTAGTTCAGCTATTATCAAACCAAAACAAGAATAGATTTCCAAAATAAAAACCTAAATATTTTTAAAAATAATGTACAGATAGAGAGACCCGGCCAAAGTCAGACAGACAAAAAGAAGACACCCAAAATGCCGACATGGACAAAAGCATACTCCCAAAAGGCAGAGATAGAAACGCTTTTTTCCCTTATTTCATTAATCACACAATGCTTTTTTTATATTGTAACACTGTATAATTTACGTAGTGACGATTGTGCTACCTTTCGGTACAGTAAGAGTCAGAGTCGAACAGTAGAAAAATATAGAAATCGGAATCGTAGTTTTTTCCTAGCGACTCCACAGCCCTGCTCCCAAAATATACATTTATGTATGAAGGACATAAAAAATTAAAC
Source organism: Sialis lutaria (assembly GCA_949319165.1). NCBI lineage: Eukaryota > Metazoa > Arthropoda > Insecta > Megaloptera > Sialidae > Sialis > Sialis lutaria. The sequence goes on along the minus strand of OX439231.1, from coordinate 22,681,921 downwards.
TCATTTTTCTTACACAACCCAATATAGACATGCTTTAACAAAACGAACTCGAGATGAGCATACTAAGAAATGCTCTCAAATTTGTACAAAGTAACCCTGGTTGACAATACATCACTGATCAAGAAAAATATCAAAATCGGCAACATGTGATATCAATCGTTTAGGTTACTGAAAGGCATGTTGATATTATTGGTACCCCACACTTGGTAATGTTATCAGCAACCAATCTGCAATATAACCAGGTCAGCAGGTGTACACGGCATACAGTTTTTTTTAACTACATGTGTATACTTCGTCTGTAATGAATACCTGTCGCCATGTGCCGATCGTCGCGAAATTATTAATCCAGCTTTTACATTTTTGTTTTTAGTTCACCTTTCGAACAGCGTGTTAGATATTTGATTTTTTTTTAATAAAAACTTGCCATAATACTTTTCTTTTAATTTATTGCATTGTACTTTCAATATCATGTTCAGTAATAACATGATCTGTAACTTGTTTGGTATATAAACTACATATTCTGAAGTATTTTATAAGAATATAATATCTCAATCTGAAAATATATAATTATTTTCATCAATCAATAAATTAGTAGTAAATAATTTATGAAACTTTTTGCTAATGAGCATATTATTATTATTAATATGTCGGGTGTCCCCGAAAAGTTTTCCAGGATAAAAAACTCATTGGCAGTAATTATAATAACAGATACATATTTGGTTAAATGAAATGAACATTATTTATAAGGAAGATGCTGGTGTTACCTTACTTTTTTAATTCTTGTGGTTTAGGCAGTACCTACATCGAAAAATCTACAATTTTGAGTTTCTCTTTTAAAGGTTGTTTTTGACAATAGTTTTGTGGAACACTTTTTTTTATAGAATTGATTAGGGATTTTCGATTTTTTATGGGTATCATTTTTTGAATTCGAGGTAGAACCCTTAATGCTTTAAGTATAATTTTCCATATGATGCACAAATTTAGCTATATGGAATAAACATGTTTTTACTCTGACTTAAAATAATATTACGAATTGATATAAAGAAGATACTGTTATGGCATTAATTTGTTTCAATTGACGTGGTTTCGGCAATACCTATACCTACATAAAAAAAATTCTGAGTTTTTCTTTTTTGATATACATTTTTTCCAGAATAGATCAGTTGTTTTTAATAGTAGTTTCAAAGAACATTTTTATGTGTAGAATTGAATAGATATTTTAGAATTTTTATATCAATTTTCAAATTCGAGGTTCAACTCGCAACACTTTAAATTGCTTTCCACCGACATGTTACTTGTTATTTTACAAAGAAAATATAAAAAATAAAAGTGATATTTAAATACTTTTTCATTGAAAACACCCAAGTTGACAACGAAAAACAAAATTTATTATATAGCAATTGGTTTTATTAAAAATGTCAATGCTTTTTTCTACAATATCTAATGACTTATTTATAGCTCATAAATTGCACTGCACATTAACGGCAAATATGTTATCTACCACTCATTAGAGAGAACAAAAGTATCGCATGTTTTACGTTGCACGGTACACTATCAGTGTAATTAAACCCGTTTTAAATTTATTTTTTAAACACTCACTCGTCCACACACTGATAACCGTGTGAAATAGAGTGTCACTTCTTGATAATATTATGAACTTGTATTTTGCTTACGAGCTGAAAATATGCGCGTGAAAAAAATGTTCCGAATTCAATTATTGCGACGTAGCGCTACATTCGTTGCAGAAGTGGACAACAAGTATTTATTGGGGTAAACTGAAGTACAGTCAGTAATTATTTTAGTTTATTTAGTATATGTATAACATAATATTAACATTGTTCGGATTTATGGAATTTCTGGTGGAATAAACCAGCCAATCAAAACTCGCCGGTCACTAATCGGTAACTAACCGCTTATGCTGTGAATCCGAACATTCACTATGTTTATAATTCAAAGAATTCATTATATTTGCAAATAAACACCAAACAATATTGCTTGTATTGATATACCTCTTTTAGTTTAGGAGCAAAAAAACTGTGTCAAATTGACAGACATAATACTTACAAAACTATAAGTAATAACTGACTGAAATTTAAAAATGATAAAACACATTGAAAAAAATTACACATGGTGTATAATTTCAAATAAACGACTAAACCACAATAAGATATAATATGGGATGATAAACGCCTGCCACATTGACACACAAAACTATCAGAACTTGTCGCTAATGCATTGATAATGGTTGCAGTTTCATATGCCTCGAGATATTTCATAAGTGAGCAGTTTGCACCTTATAAATATAATATAACGCACTGCCAACTCAAGATATCCCATCACCCATAATTATTATAAGTATACATATCATTTTAATGAAATAAAGATTAGATACCTACACGGTTATTCAGATTTTATTGTTTTATATTTTTTTAATATGCCTACAGTATTTTAAGGTCGATATGTCATTTCATTACATATATGTGTGTTCTGTGCAATATACAGAACTAAATAGAAAACAGTTGTGTCATGGTAATTGGGCGTTTGTTTATACGCTAATGTCCAATTATCGAAGTTACCCGATTGCAAAGTGCTGTTGTCAATTTTTGCTGTTGGGAATTTTTTCAAGTGAAGTACTCAAATAATTTAAACAAAATTTCCCTCCATCCACATTCTATACGACTGGTGTCTGTGTCAGCGATGTCCAATTAAACGGTGGTCTTAAATGTACAGTAAATTTTTAATAATTTTTAGTTTCTAAAACTATTTTACTTTTTCAATTATTGATGAACTGTATTGTAAAAGCATGAATGGAGAAACTAATGTGTATAGTTAATGCGGCCTTCTATATGGTTGTTTAAAAATATTGCACGTCTTATGTTTTATTTTCATTTGGTATAAATTATACAATGTTAATAAAAGCTCGTTTTAAAATCAATGATCCCGTGTTTTAAATGGTAAATATTTTGTTAAATTTTACTTATGTATTCATGCAAGGTAATGTGAAAATTTCTAGATAGTCTAGTAAAAATATTACACCGAGAGAATTACCTTAAAAAGACAAAACATAATAAAAGTTTAAACAACCAACTACTAAAACAAAATCATAGAAATCATCCAATAGTTCGAACCAATGAAATACTACAAATTAAAAACTATGCACACACGTATATTATTCTCCGCAACTCCACAAAACAAAACATCAACAGTGCAGCAAAACATTCAAGCATATATCGCTCTCCACAACAACCTGCTACGCACAAACCGTCCTAGATTTCAAGTAGGCGTCCGCTTTGCCATCCTATCAATCATTACGCATTTCTATCTGTGATCGACATATAAAAATTAACAATACAGAGCTCGTCAAATTTTCTTTATACATCTCAAACATGTAACGCATTGTTGACTAGGAAAATCGTGACTAAATACCGGATGCGTCTCAAAACATGAGCGCTTCCGGAGGATACCGAAAACCTCAACCCTGTATTACAAACTCGATTTTACTGATAAAATAATCCTGTCGCAGTCGGTATGTCGGAAAATCGCAAACGTAGATAGTTAGCTGAGACGCTGATACATGAGAATACAGCGGAATTTATCATTTTTCACGTAAATATGATATTGTAATCTGTTAATTAATATAAAAAAAATTACCGTTAAAAAATAATTATTCAATATTCATTTTATTTCACCAATTCCTATTTTTGTCTTCTTCTAAATTTAATTTGATTAAGCATACATATAAAATACATATATAGATGTATGTATATACATAAATAAATAAATTATAAATAAATATCGCGGTTAGTTAAATAAGGCAAATTTAATAAAAACAACTAGATTGTCTAAACGTCAAAAAATTTAATGAGTAAAAATTAGAGCAAGCTTTCGATTCACAGAATCATCTTCAGGCTATTAATAAGGGATAATGTGAGAACGACATAGTATATGTATGAATGTATGTATTTACATAAGAGTGCCGGTCACTCTATTATGTGAAGACTATATCTCACCGAAACAGGAGGTCTATTCGTTAGTAAGAAAACTCTCGGAATGGGAAATAAATGGACACAAACTGTGTCGAACTAACAAGTTTTGACCAATTGTGCACAATATTTTTTTAATCTGTATTAATAACACTTAAAATTAATAATAATTACACTTGAATCAGTTTTTCACAAAATATTAAAAAATGTTAAAATTACTTTTATCTGATAAAATATGTTTTTTAAATCATGCATAAAACTCTTTAAAAAACAAGCAAGATAATTAAATACAGATTTCAAAGCATTTTATTTATTAGATAAATATCGTATTTTAAAAATATGTACATATATCATCTACATTTTTTTAAACAATAAACCAAGTACAGAGAAATCAGGTGAAATTGCTCTAATTGGAAATGCTTTGCCTCGAGTATCAGCACTATATAAGGGGTTAAAAGAAACACATTTTGTATATACTTTCTTCGCGAGAACTGGTCAAAATCACAGGTGTGTCACAAAGCATATTTTGTTCTAGAATCTATTGTGAAAAGGAATAAGTAAGTCGATGGTTTCCGTAATCGACAAGGGATATATGTGTATTACTGTGAATTGTGGATACTAATTTATATATACTATGGGGATCGTAGTTAAATTTTTACAAATGCATTGTTAGTTTATATTACAGCATTATTGTCCGCCGATCGGAACAACCAAACGTCAATACAGTCTCCTTGTATTTTTTCCCCACTCTGAGTTTTTTTTCACGCACATAGAGTGCATACGAATACATACATATTTACATATGCAAAACTTAATTGCGAAAATAATGAAAAATATTATATAAAAATAAAAAGTATGATAAAAGATATACAGTACGTTCCAAAACATTGAGGCCACCTAAATAACTTTTGAATTGTTAGACTGAAATTTATAGAGATACGATGGAATCGCCAAATCTATTATTTAACCACAAAAACAATCCCCTGCATATCTCCGGGAGGCGGGAGGAGGTGGAAGCAAAGAAATCTTAAATAGCACATGGGGTTGAGTAAGAGCTCGTTCGAAAAGGCTTACCAAGGCAAAAACAACGCGGAATCGCCGAGGTTTGTACGATTTTTTTTCGAAGAGTTATGATCATTTGAACATTTTTATTGAGATTAGGTTAAATGCATTTTCAAAAATGTTATAAAGTGAAAAAAAAACAAACCGAGTTGAAAAACTGATGTTTATCAGCAAGTAGTGCCATCATTGTATGAAAAATTCCACTCTTGTTTTTTTCATTTTTTTTTTATTTCAAAAATGTAGGTACTAAAAGGAAAAAAATCTGCCCTGGTCTGCACAAGACTTTTTTATACATCACGATACCAAAGTATTGATATGATTAATTTTATTATTTAACATTTGATTTTTAAATATTTTACTTACAAAATGATATTCAAAGAATGGAATGGATACCTATATGTACATTATAAATTTAATATTGATATTAAATACTAATCAAAACCAATTAAGATTAGTGTGTTTTTATTTTCTTATGTCCGGTATTATAAACGACCTAACAAATTTGCAAGCTTGCAAGCACTTTCAAATAGGGTATCAAACTTATATGACAGTTCTCTTGAAGTTTTAGATAGATAGTTTCATACATAGGAAGTAAAAAAGGTATGTAAAGTATATTTACTAAAGTGTATTTACTAACCTTGCGTAAAAAAGGGTAAAAACCAACTTACTGAGAACTATCATATAAGTTTGATATCTCATTTGAGAGTGCTAGCAAATTTGCTAGGTCCTTTATAATACCGGACATTAGACTTTAATTTTGACAGTTGTAATAACAACTGTTGAATTAACGGACTTTAGGTAATTGCCTAGGCCCTATGCCAAAGTCTGCTTCTGGTCGCCGCTAGCATATAAAATAGCCCCTAAAATCTAACCCAGGTAATATTTGGGGTACTTTTTTGAATTCTACATAAAAGATGATGATAACTATTTGATAATTCTGTTCTAGAACATTCGATATTTTACTAATATAACGGATTTTAATTTTAAAAATTAACCATATTAAAAAATGTATAGTATATATTTATAAAATAATACACATTTATTATATCCAATAAAAATTACAAACTATATCACAATCAACAATGCGATATAGGCCTTATTAAACTCACGTTTAATGTTAGATTTAATTAGTTTAATTTTTAACGGTCATTATTAATAATATTTAAAAGATATCCTTTTTAGTTGTTATTTATGTAAACGTTCAGTTCAGATCTACATATTAATTTAATTTACTGAATTTTTAAAAATACTACATAAACAGAGGGTTGTTGCGATATGATGTAATCTAACCGTATAATATCAAACAAGTAGGTATCATTTTTTTAAAGTAGATGTTATATTAAACTACAAGTATGTGAATTAAATAAACCGGCTTTTTACAAAAATTGTATAATAAATAAAATGTAAATTCTAAAAATGATAGACACCACACAACCCTTACATAAAAGGACATGGTTATGTTCGTTAAATTTACATGATTGTATTATAGAGTTAATGATTTATGGTAACAATCAAACATAAATAATAACGTTTATGTTTAATACTCACCTTGAAAAATAAATACGATTGACAACGAGCAGAAAAAACAAATAATTTTGCACACCACTACACACAAACACAAATCAATTATAAAACTGAAGTTGGTAAAGTTTACCGAAATTTGTAACTATGCCAACATAATATCGTAAAATATCCTAAGAAATTTTGATTAAATGTAAAATGTTATCGATTTAAAATAACTTGCATTTGTATTTCCTAAGTAGTATCAAAACGGTTGATTAAAATATTATAGTACAAAACATATTTTTTACAAATATTTATCGAAAATTGATGGCAAAATCAAAAAAAAATATTTAAAAAAACTAGAAAAAATCATAGACATAGAGATATGGACAGCGCATTCGTATTTAACATAATGGTGTAATATGGGTGTAACATATGTTCTGTAAGTGAGAGAGAGATGCATGTCGTTTGGAAAATAACATATATGATTTCCAAACATCTTCTGTCTCTCTCATTTGACACGGCTCTTTTTACGAGTCAGATGCGCTGTCCATTTCTTTATGTCTATGAGAAAAAATAATTAACTAGAGCCATCTATTACTTATTTCTAGAATTTCATTTTGACATTTAAATTCAAGGTTATTACGGTCATAAATGTCAATTCACCGAAAATGGCGATTCCAACAAATCATCAAATTTTACGATTGTATAGAGAACTATTGAGATACGGTCAGAATTTAAGGTATACAGATAAAAATTACTATTACAGGCGAGTTAAAGGTGACTTCAAAATAAACAAATCTTTGAGTGATCCTAATGAAATCAGTTTCAACTTTGAGGTATAAAAAAACATTTTAATGGTACATATTTCTATAATACCTACACAAATCTTTTTAATTTTTCAGAAAGGTGTAAGCTTACTTAAAAGAAGAACGGTACTCTAATGGCCTTGTTCAAACGGAACACTACATTATTTCCATTTGGCCGTAGTTATTTTATTAGTTCGCTTTGTTTAAAAAAAGTTGTTGATTATTCTCGAGTTCCAATTCTTCATGACCGTGAATTGGAAGAACAAAATGTAAGAGGTAGTGGTCCAGGTGGACAAGCTGTTAATAAAACATCAAACTGTGTTGTATTAAAACATCTACCGACAGGGATTGTTGTAAAATGTCATGAAGATCGTTCATTAGAAAGAAATCGCAGAAAAGCACAATCATTATTAATAACAAAATTAGATAATTTAATAAATAAAGAAAATAGTGTAGAATCTCAGTTAAAAAAAATTCAAGATGAAAAAAATAAAAGAAAAAATTATCGACAAGATAAATTAAGAAAATTGAAGTCTGAATGGCAAGAAAGAGAAGGTATAAAATAGAAAAAAAATAGTTTTTTAATGTATGATTAAAATGAAATGTATTGATAATACTTAATTTTTTTAATATTGCACTTAAATGACAATTGTGTAATCTGTTATTGCTATTTACCATTCATTTTAATGTTCAAGAAGCCAATAATGGTAAAAAGTTTGGAAACTATTAAATAGTAAGATAATTTGAAACCCGGATACTTTTTTTGAAAAAATCAAATATTAAATACATTGCACTACAAATTTTTAAATTATAAAAAAGTATATTCTTGAACTCTAATATTAATTATATTAATGTAGAGCTATCCATAAGTACAACAAACTATTTAGGATCGACTAATATTAAAAACTGTGTTAATTATAACATGTTTGCTCAGTTATAGTACAAAATAATTATAAAATAAATACTGCTTCCCTTTTATATCAAGTAAAACACTTAAGTAGGTTGATATCTTACAGTCCAGCCCAAAGCGATATATTTTTACTTAATAACTAACAAATGGAACTATTTTAAAAATTACAGTAGCTTTACCAGAGTATTTATTTTAATACTCAATTTCCATTTGAAGAATGGATCTATGCAATGTAACAAAGAAAAGTTTCCAAATTGATCTGAAAATTAAATTACATAATTATGCTTACAACTTTTTATTTAGCTGTATTCATCATAATATAATATCATATATTAAACAACTAGTTGTTTAATATATGATAATATGTACATTAGGATGTCCATACATAATACAATTAAAAAAATTTATAAATGTGCTTTTTAAATAAAATTAAAAAGTAAATTGTATATGAGTATATTATTAAAAATACCAGAATAATCGTTAATTTCTTTTTGGTTTAGGTTTGATCTATTAGTCTGAAATTTTATTTAGATCCAAAGCTAAAACTGGCTAAAACAGAAGCCAATGTGGACAGATATACAAAGATCTTTTTTTTTTTTAAATGTCATCAAAATTATTTCAATACCTATAATAAAGGTCTCACTTTTTTCTGATTGCCTCGGGATCCTAGGCTGGAATCTAAAGTTCCTACTGGAAATAACATAGGAAAAAATAAAAGTAATTTTAAATGGCAAAGCAATTTTTTTTAAACAAATTACGTATTCAAGAATTTTGATGTTCTAGCATATTTTGTTTATCTTAAAAAATGAACAAAGTATAATAAGTGAGTCTAGTTTTGACTTAATATAATCAAAACTATTGTTTATAAAAAACATATCTTCGCAGTATTTAGTTCGTGAACTAGTGCTCTTTTTTTATCCATTCCTTTATCTTTATTTTCACTTTTCAAAGACTTATTTTTTTATTACATAAACAGTTTTTATGGACACTAGTACGCGTTCATTCATTTTAAATTGTGAGTATAGCAACACTGTGGCTAGATGTGGAGATAGCAACGACACTTATCTGGACACAAACATCAATACTTGTGTCTACGGGTAAACTGAACTTGACTATATGCAATTTTTACAACTTCTGAATTTTTTTCTGCAAAATAGGTTTCCTAATCACTTGATAGTAGTTCCTTGAGCAATATTTTTTATTTAAATCTAAAAATTGCAATATACAGCGCAAATAAAACCCTGAAAGCAAGTTAAAATATGAAATCGAAAGCTATATTATGTTGATGGCACATTAATAAAATAAGAATATAAATGTATCATTAATACAAAAATCAATATTTTATTTGAAATGGTTTTAATATTTCAATATTGACATGAATATGAAGTTTTACAGGTTTTATAACAAAATGTATTTTTATGTACCTATTCAGAATGATTGTATAAAATAAAAATAAACGTGTAAATACATAATACTGACATAATATGTAGTAATGAGTTTATTATACATTAAAAAGTTCAAATTAACTTATACCTATTATCTTACAAAATTATAACAATCCACGTTCTTTTATAAATATGCAAACATAAATAAAAATGAAATGTATGAATGTTTCAACAAAAATGTGATTCTTAATTCTTACAGGAAAAAATATAACATTAAACTTAAACGGTTTCTAAATTTTGTCCCATTTTATTTCAGGAATATCGCACCATATTTATATGTTAAATTTTGTACACCTGAGATTTGTAACTCTTATAATTAATTTTTTATTTTAGATATGTTAACAAAATATTTTTTTAGACTTTACAAATGGTGCAAAATATACTAGCCATTTAATAAATTAAATTAAGAATAGAAAAACTTTAAGCAGAAAAATAAATTCTATGTTTATGGCAGTATACATATATATATATTTATTTATCAAATGTACAAACACGGCCTTTTATGATCGTCCAACAATACAAAAACGTTAATTATTCAGTTCCACAGATTCCCTGTCTTGTGACGTTTATAAACTCCTCAATCCATCCCAATCTACCTCATCTATCACGGTACCATCTACCCCTCTGCTTCCGCAATTTCCTTGGCGAAATCGGTGGTGAATTCTGTCTAGCTCGTTTTAATTTTAGCTCAGAACTACAGACAGGGGAAGAAGAACTGCGTAATCTTCTTTTAGTTAGCCTAGATACATTTAACGACAAATTCTCTAACTTCTGAACTCTGACAACAGGTTGAAATTCTATACTAGCTCGTTGTATTTCATGAACATCAACACTAGAACGCCGACTGCTTATATTTTCTGAACAAGAATCTTGATCATCAGAATTTTTTGAGGCAGCAAATTTTTCACCTAACATTTTTTCAGCATTTTCCCACTTGTCCAAATCAACATTGACAGAATTGGAACTATGATGATTTCCAGAACTACCCATTCCTTCAGAAGAAGGATTTCTTGAACTAATACGTGTTGCTGGTGAATCAATAGATTCAAACTTGTTTTCTGCACTGTTTGTAATACCATCATCAATTCCGTTTTCTCTAATCCGACATTTCTGTTCAATTTGTACTTCATTATTAATACCGTTTTGTATGATCGACTGTTCTAAATGATTATGCTCTTTCATATTTACATCAACTAATGTATTTACACTATTAACTACAACACCACTATCACTGTCATCTGTTTTTGTTTGTTTAACATCCTCTTTTCCATTATTTTCACTACACTTATTGTCATTAACACCTGTACAAACATTTACATTGTCAAAATTATCTTGATGGCTTTTTTCTATCGGTTCGTCAATTTTCTCTGCATCTTTCTTTAAAAATACTCGTTTCTTTTTAGGCCAGCCAGTCCTATTGTTTTTTCGTTTTGATTTACGCTTGATTTCTCTCCGGAAAATCAATTTACCTGGTAAACCGAACTTTCGTTTCCTTCTAAAACATACTTTGCTTCCATCTAAAGCAACATCTTCCATGGTAGTACATTCCTTATAGGTACTCAATAAACTAATTACATCTAAACTAGAATCAAAACAATCTATATCATTTGATACATCTAGAAACTCATCGCTGGCTATAGATTCCTGATCTAAGATTTCATCAATAGTATTTGCTATGTGTACAACATCTTCTACGGGCTGATTTTTAATTAAGGGCTGTACTTCACGAGGAGTGGCAACAACCACGTTATTCACCGTTTCTTCAGCAATCGTAGGTAAAACGTCAATTTCAGATGTGTCAGGTGTTTTTGACTTTCTTTTACGCTGCTGCAACAGACTCAAGATTGCCAAAGTAGAAGCGTGTTGGCGTGGAGATTTTCTAGGATTTCTAGATGACGATGCTGATAACTTGAAACCTTTTCGTCTGCCACGGCGACCTCTTGTCGAGACAGGATGTGCTATACGTACGTGAGTTGGTGTTTCATATGATTGCGAGTCTGATGTTTCACTATGGCAAAACGAATCATCATTATCATCTAAATCATAAGATTTTAACCGCTTGTCAAAAGCTTCTTTACACATCTGAGGATCCAAAGGTGGAGGTAACCAATCCATTTCATAAGGCATCAAAAAAGGTTTAGTAAAACCTGTAAATATAAACACTTTATTAAAGTAACTAATAATATTAAAAAAATAAAAGGTTAATTTCTACTTTAAAAAAAAATAATTTAATATATCATTTTTTCAGATATATGAATTATTACGAATCATTTTGTACATAACTACTATACTTTCAACTAAAAAAAAAGTATTCTAAAGGTTCAGAAGTTAGCCTATATATTTTATAAGCATTTTATCAACTCAAAAATGTAGTCAATACAAATTTCAAAACGGGAGAAGACTGGATCTATGTATAGATAGAATAATAATATAGTGGTAACGAATACTATCCTAAATTATTTATTTAATTAATTAAGGTAGTTGTCGTGGTTAGGGCACACCGTCAGAAAGTTATAAATTTTTGTATACTTGTTAACGACACGATAATACATATACCCTAAAAATTTGAAGTCGATCCACCGTATAGAATCCGAGATAAACTTAATTAAAAATTGGATAATTAACATTGAGTATATACGATTTCTGTAGTTCTGAACCAGTTTGTTATTTATAAAAAAATAACTAACTGTCAGAAACGTCCCAAAAACTCACAGTCTTTTAATACATTTATTATGACTTAAAAAAAAAATAATAATTTTTTTTTACCGTCTAGTTATTTATAAATAACGGTTTAAAGTTCAACAATTTATATAAAAGTATACATTCACGGAGTCGGACAGAAACAACTTGGCAACGCTGTGCGCGAGTTGATATATTATTTGCGCGGTAAATTCGAACGGACTGATGGATATATTATACATATATTTACTACGTATAAAAATTTTAAATTTCTAGTAATCCAAAAAATGATATCAGAACAATCTTTTTATCAAATACAAAGAGAACACAACACAAAATTACCTGGAATTCAAAATTAAAAGTAGAAATAGCAACAAAATAAAATATTATTTAGCTTAATAATGTTTTCAAACTGATTTATTTTTGTGTCTTCAAAATGCACTTATTTCTAGTGACTTCTTATAAATGAAGAAAAATAAATATTTAATAATAAATAACTAAAAGTAAATATACTGTTCTTAGAAATGGAATAAATCCTATTTTTAGTAACACATCAAGTAATAGTATAATAAATTATACTATTTAATTACATAAATATAATTTTTATAGAATACAAAAATAAAACAAAGCATGATGGTAGAATGCTTCAAGTCAAACCCTGATTTTTATTCTGCAGAGTTCAGGAACGCTAAAGTATATATGTGTAACTATAAATAAAATATAATATAATAGGTTATAAGTTGATGACGAGACGATACATGGACGGATACATAACGTCTATTCAAAATCCAATTCGGTTACGATGAAGCGTTCAGTGCCACGATTGCTGCAAGAAGAGGCTGCAAACATGCCGTTTATTGAATTTATTCAATGAAATTACAAAATTTTATATTTATTTTTATTATTTTGTACTGTACAATAAATACATATTGTTTGAACATATAAAATTTATTTAATAATTGAATTCTGTAAATTTAAAAGAGCACCTATCGTGATAGCTTCGTAAAGATTAATCAAGAATACAAATTAAATTAAAATTAATCACAGTATGTGGTTTTAACATTGAAAACTTTCGTATTGTCCTTTCTACGTGAATTGTCAAACTAGTAATTTCTTTAGTTTGTCGAGTTTCTTCTTTTTGATAATTTTGAACCAGTCGCAACACTTGAAGGCTTCGGTAACTTAATTTATTTTCAAATTTTGAAGGTAAACATCCCTTTATCATTTGGATTCTTTTGATGGAACTAATTATTGAGTATTGCATGTAATTCGCCATATCCTTTGGTAACTGAAATCATTAAATATATTTTTTTAAACAGATTACAAAATAAAGTAGTTTTACGATAACCTAACCTCAACTGTCATTTTTTGTTTACATTAAAAGCATTATAAGTTTCGCGTTTATGACTTCAATGTATTTATGTAAAGTATTACTTACATTAAAATGATCTTCATAAAAGTAAAGCACTGATTTGGCTGATAACATCTTTAGATCTCAACTTTGCAAAATAGATCTCACCTTGCAAGATAAAACCATTTTTTCGGATATCTTCTTTATGTGGCACATGTATAAATTCATGCCGTTTATTTAACACTTTCGTTTTAATAAATTTTCCTTTATACCTTAACTGATCGGACATTATTACAAGATTTTATTATTATACAATAATAAATAAACACAGAAAACTGTTTGACATATCGATACTGTACATATATTTTGTCTCCAATATATCTACTGGTTGCGCGCGCATAAGCGACGTTGCCGGATTTAAACTTGGAAAAATATGTAAGAGTATTTGTGTATATATACACATGAATACTGTGTGGGTTGGTACAGTCTTGTGTAAAAAATTATGAATCACTTAGCTACAAGCTAGTATACTTTTGTGGCGCGTATAATCTATAACTTTCTGACAAGACTGTACCACGACAACTACCTTAACTAATTTATATAAACTGTTCTAAATTAGCGTAATCTCCACGGCAACAATGTTTTCAAATAATGTCAAATAGGCCTGCGGGCAGTTTGACAAGATTATTTAAAAACAGTTTGCTGTGGCCGAGATTGAATCCACGTTTGAACCTTTTTGTCACAAGTAATGTAAATATTTACGGTGAAGTCACATGTCACATAAAGCATTGCATTTTTATAATTAATTCTATAAAAACAGTGTATTGCAGGTCAATAATACTTCAAAAAGCTTTATATTATATTGATTTACAAAAAAACTCAGAAATGCTCAATCATTTTTTCTATTTTTATTTGATTTTTATACCTGGTGAGGGTGACATATGTATTTTCCATAAAAACCCATTTAAAACGAATGAAAATTAGAATTATAACTCAAAAGGTTAGTGAACTTATTTGTAATTTATTGTAGTGTATTATTGAGTTTGAAAGAACAATTCATTTTTTTATTAATTTTCAATGGTTCTGAATTCGATCAGGGAACTCTTTAAAAGAGATAATCGATTATTTTTTTCTTTTCAATTGGAATCCTAAGTGGTTAAAGTCTGTGAAGACCAATTTTTAAACAATAAACCTTTTAAATTCATACAGTATACTCTGTCTAGAAAGTAAAGTTTTATTGTTATATTTCACCAAACAAAAATGGACATACCTGAATCACTGAAACATCTGTAACTCGCTCTCTCGAGACAAAACTCCAATGGATCAGTTTTAACCAACCTCTCAAACGAAAATGTTAACTGATCAATCGGTGGCAGTTCAACAGATTCTTCTGGTTCTTGTTTTATTTCTTTATCATCACCTTTATCTATCCCACAATTACCAGCCATCAGTGGCATGAAACTGCCTTGGAATCTTAATCTTGAGCCAGGCGTTTCAAACTTATAATATTTTTCATTATCTGCGATAAATGCTTCTGCATGTGTCCTTCTACGCTTTTTACGGCCAGGCTTTCTAGATGTAACCGAATCAGATTCACAGCTACTAAACCCTGTTTGTGAACTCTCGTCATAACAAACTTCACGTCGATTATGATGATACTCATTATCACTACTTTTAATATCGATCGAATCATTTTTTATTGAACTACGAGTTGTGTTTCTTTCCTCATCGGTGTCACAACTGTCATCACCACTTGATGATTCATCACGCCTTGGAAACATGAAATTCTCAGCTTCATCATTTAAAACCGAAAGTTCTGAACGTCGAACTCTGTGAAATTTAACCACTAGGCGATCTGATTTCTCATGTCCAGCATTTTCATTAACTTCTGAAGCATTGACTGAATTTGAATGATCTCTGTGACTGCTAACTCCACTCGATCTTAACTTTGAACCAAGAACTTCAACTTTGTAAAAATCTTTATTCGGTAACGGTAACTTATGTATCTTTTTTCTACCTCTGCCTCTACGAGCTTGTGAATTTCGTTCTGAAGTACTTAATCTTTGAGATGATTTTTTTAATTCATTGTTAGCTATGAGTTTTGTATTCACTGTAAGTTTTGTGTTATTTGAGATATGATTTATTAAAGGTTTTTCATCATCACTGTCATCTTCATTTTTAATCTAAAACATGATTTATTACAAATAAATATCATGAATGAATTGAACTAACATTATAGGTCAGTCCCCAGACCCATAATCAACATAAAAGTATGTTAATTTATACCATGCCAATTATTGGATAAATTGACTCGTTTTGGCTTGAACTTTCAGCATTTTATTGGAAAAACCACAAATAGATATGATTTTTCAATCTACGGTTCTATTAATGGTATAGTTGAATTTGGGCTCATTTTGTTCAAAGTATAGTCTAGTATAAATTAATTCCTATAGATTTTTCTGGTCAGTGATTAAAAAGAAGTTATGAGACGAAATATAAAAAAATTTATTCTTTCTGTGATTTTCAAGCATTTTAGGTCATTTGATTGAGAATATCTCCATAATAAATTAGCGTAACAAGTAAATTTTTATAAAGAAAAAAAAAGTATCAATTCACGATTAGAGATAGACTGCAATGTGTAAAAAAATCATACCTATTTGCAGTTTTCCCAATGTTTTCTGCTCAAAACCCAATATCACAAAATTGAAAGCATTGAGGTCAGGCTAGAATGATCCCTTATTCAATAATTGGCTTGGTATAAATTAACACATTTTTATTAAGATCTAGGGGCTGGATTATTAATATATTACAATCATATACATTATTTAATTCAAAGTAGGTATAATAAACCATATTAATTTATTATACGATTAGTTTATTAGTTTTACAAATACAACTTCTTACCTCAGACTTATGTTTCTCATATTTACAATCTCTATCATGTTTAGCACTCTCTTTCGGTCCCGGTTTAACAGGATTCCCCTCATCTTCAGCTGTAGTTCCAAGTAAGTTGTTTGGCAACCACAGCTGACCTCGTGACCTCAAATGATGACCATTATCACTCAGAGCAGGAGATATAGGAGCAGGCGCTTCACGAGTCGTTTTTTCACAAGCAGAACTAGACCTTGTCATTCTTGATGATTTATTATATCCTATACTTTGTTCAGATCTTTTTTGTACTGGTGGTGGAGATGTACATTCACCTACAAACAAATATATTAATTCAGTAATAGTTGCGTGGCAATCAAAAAGTACAATACGTTTTTTCTTTTATATATATTTATGTCTGGTATCATAAAAGAACTAGCAGATAGCAAGCCCTCTCGAATGGAGTATCAAACTTATGACAATTTTCTTGGAGTTTGACAGATAGTTACATGCATAGGAAGTAAAAACAAAGGTATGTAAAGTATATTTACTAATATGTATTTACAAACCTTGAATAAAAATGATAAAAACCAGCTTACTGTGCATGCAAATATCTGTTAAAAACTCAAAGAGAACTGTTATATAAGTTTGATACCTCATTTGAGAATATTTATTAGCTAGCAAATTTGCTAGCTCCTTTATGATACCGGACATAAGTGTTTTGTTTCATTATTTTAATTGGCACACTTCTATTATAGAAAATATAATTACTCACCATTACATTTAACTTCAATTTCATTTTTATAAGAAATATGCTTAGTAGTACACTTTGAATCATTGCTCCTTCTTAAAGACCTCCTTCCAAACACTGGTGGAGGTGAAATATCTTTTGAAGTTCCATTTAACCTTAGAAAAGCTTCCACATTTGCGCTTGCCGATATGAAAGAATCCAATGATAAGAAGTTAGTATCATTTTGTACAAAATTCAAATGTGTTTCAGTTCGGACATGCTTGGCTAAATCTGAGTATTCAATCTGACAGATTTCACAGTAACCGCTTTGTACTTTATTATCTTCACTACGGAGAGCTAATCGTGTACGTGTCTTACGCATCATTCTATGTCTGTCGGACACAGATTTCACTTTTACCAATTCAGCTGTCGGTTCACAGAATGGAGGTACTCCAATGCTGCAGTTTAAATTTATTGTTGGCCAAATAGGAATCTGTTGGTACACAGGTCTTGTGTTTCTAAATTAAATATTAACATAAATTAATATATCATTTTTAGTATATATATATAATTCTGTTAGTATGAGTTTCTTCAATATTTACCTGCTAAATGTTTCAAACTTGATAAAAGGTGGTTTTAAATTATGTACTTTAGCAGTCTTTATTACAGATTTTCCTTTAATCACTGATAACTCTTCACCACGAAGTACAATCGACGCAGAAACTTTTTCAAGCCAATTTAAAATCTGTAAGAAGATATAATGATTTTTCTTTCCAGCTTATTTTATTATTCTGTATAAATAAATAAAATTATTTTTATCAGTTTCATTAAAACATGGAAACCCAAATTAAACAATGTTTTAAAATATTCTGTAAAACTTTTTAAATTTTATTTCACCTACTATAACAATTCCATGTTAAATAGAGTTTAATAAATCATAAAAACCGTATTACAAAATAAATTATATTCCTACCTTTTCAACAGACCAAATAGGGATTCCCCAACGTTTAGTATTATCAAGGGGGTCGATTGAATTGTGTGAAGATAAGAGACGTGCTCGTTCCAGCATGGCATCTGCCCGAGTCTTCTATAATGAAAAATTCAGTAAATAAATATTTTAAAATATTAAATACTTGGTTTGAAGTACATATACTTAATTAACATTAATAAAAGGATTCATATAGTAAATTCCTTAATATACAGTCGAACTCAGTTATTGCAATATTCTAAGGATCACAAGTTTCATGTCGTTATAACCAAGTGACATTGACATTGTAATCGAGATCAGGCAAAAATCACATAAAAAAATATTTTATTCTGTTAAAATATATAACTAAAATATAGTATTAAATTAAAATACATATTTTAGTACTGTGACAGGGCTCAGTAACATATAAACAAATATTATTTATTATATAAATTTATTACTTAAATCAACATTTTATTTAAGTAAAGTATGTATTTATTACACATAAAATTACACTATATTCAAAATATTTAGAAAATAGATGCAACTGTGGATGATAAGAATACAGAGTCCAACAATTTCTTTTTTCAAAAAACATTTTCATTATAAAAACAGGGAACTCAAAAGAAAAGAAAAACAATTTTGACATTATAGTTGAGTTGGGCTAACGTAACTGAAAAAAAAAAACAATAATATAGGGATATAAATTTATTAGAAGTAATTCTGTTGTTATAACCGAGTTGTTGTAACATTTGATATCGCAATAACCGCGTTCGACTGTATAACACCAACAAATCAATGTCAAATTCTGATTTTTTTTAACACTAATGTAACTATTTGTAATTAATATGATATCAATGTTAAGTACAAATGAATTTTGTATGAAAATTTAACCTATTTTCAACAATCCACACAGGACAAAAATAAAGTATAGTTTAACTACAATAATGAAGAATAGAGACAGGAGTATAAACTCTGTATCTCTGTAATACAATTTTATGAGTCAAAATATGATCCCGAAGTGGGTGATCTCTCGTGCTGGATCGCTGTGCAGTAGTTGACTGCGCAACCGTATAGTCCTGTGTGTACCACAAGGAACAAAGTGGTGAGTGCGCACAAAGTAAATTTCTTACGCGCAGAGGTCCCAAAAATGAGAACCGTATAGTTGTGTGTTTCCAGTCTAGTTTACTCTCTTGTTTCTAGTCTTCATGCATAATATTATAATATATATATATATATATATATATATATATATATATATATATATATATATATATATATATATATATATATATATAACAGGAATTTATATTTTAAATTCATAGAACATCAAACTACCAAATTATACATTTATTCTACTCACGAGTCTTTTATTCCCCACGGCAACACTGGATGTTCGTGGCGTGGCCGGAGACTCAAGGGCAGATGGTACGGACTCATTAGAGTAAACTGTAACTGGCGTTTGTGGTGTACTACTACTGCGACGAGTCCAAGAATCTGCACGATCGCTCACAACTAAACTAACTTCTTGTATTAGAAATACTTCTACTGTCTAGAATATGAAAAAAATTAAATAGAAACAGTTAAAATAAATAATCATGTCTTAACATGATTTTACAAAAAATATATATGGATTATCATATTTCAAACATTACCAATGCAATGCCATTCAATAGTTATTTTATATATTATTTTTTAACAAATAATTTACAACATAACAATGTAATAAATAACATAAACATACATATCCCTAAAATTCAATCACAAATAAATACCTCACAATACTAATCAATATATGTATAAAAATATATATTAAAATACTAACCTATATTTTTAAAATATAAACAAACAATATTAATTAACAAAACACAATTTCAAAAACGTTGCTTCAACCAACCACACATTATAGAACTATAATAATGTTCTTAAAGTATTTAGGTTACTGAATTCATTTTCTATAAAGAGCGTATTTCGAATACAGAACTATACTTTGACAGCTGATACTATGACTGCCTACATACAGGCTTGGGTGGATAAACAAAAAAATGTACATATCAGCATTCCAGTCCAATAACACAAAGTGGATACGATTTAACGTTTACATCTTACACATTACAAAAGAATATGCGAATGCACCACAGTAATATTTAATAATTTCAATAGAATGTAAAAATATCCAAGCATATAAATCACCCACAACTGTCACACAAAATGGCCCTGTAATACTCGAAGCAATAACAGTTGGCGTTGCGACACAACATACATACATACTGTAATACAGTACCTCCATACACCTCTATTAAAGAGAAAGATATAGTCGTTTTCCTTAAGCACGAATGAGATATAAGAAATTGACCAAGTATTTCATTGCGCTGTTGCCATATTAACACAAACATTTTACATTAAAGGAGGGCTATAATAAAATATCAACAAATGCATTGTTTACATAATTGAAAAATATCAAACATGTATTCCAATATTAAAATGAACATGTTAATACAGATAAATTCTCTTTCCATGGCGGAAAACACTATTTTCGTTCAATACATCAACGATTACAATTATTGAATTATTAGAGCATTGGCAACATTGAAATTAAAGGAGGTAAAAATAGTGAAAAAGTTTAAAAACAAAATAATAATTTAATTCTAAAATTACAAATATTTTATATAAATTATAACTTACCCCTCCTAGGTTTTTAATTTTATCCTCGATTTTTGTGCTAGTAACATGGTTTTTAACATCTAAATAAAATTTATGTTTTTGAAGCGGCTTAAGCCCACGAACTAATTTTAAATCATCTGAAAAATATATGTAAGGTTATTATCCACTTCACGGTACAATTATTACAAAAAATAACTCACGTTTAGATTGAACACGTATATTTTCAACGCTTTTCTTCGGGGTTAAGTTTGATAGCATCACTTTATCATAGTTGAAAACAAATTACGCGCCCGCAAATGTCGGGTAAATACAACTGTGTAATCTATTTTTGATGATTTGGCACGAAATGTATTGTACTATGGTTCAGAAACGTTCACGACTGCTTCAGTTGATAAAATTTATTTCGCTCGATAGGACGCGCCTTTGTAAGAGAAAGATCTTCGATTGCCAAGCGACAGCTAAAGGATGGATAATCAACCACGCCGGCCATTAACGATATACGATACGCAATACCAAACAGCGTTGCCAGCTTTACTGTTACTTATCGAATGACATCACGTAAACAACATAAACCAGCATGAGAACTGCTTTGAGAACGTTTCAGTAACCCAGGCAGTAACCACAATATCTTATGAAATATATTGAAGTAAAAGCAATAACATAATTTCTATTTACTCATATGTACTTATTAGGTAGTTTATTTTGTATTCACTAATAATAATAAGAGCATATTATACAATAATATATATTTTTTACTAAAAATATACATACAGATTTACAAATTTGTAAGCAATATTTAAAAAAAGCTAGAATAAAATTATAACATAATAAATATATCCATATAAACTACACTATCAACAAATCCAAAATCCTGAAAGAACAACAGGATCTACATAACGAGTAGGGTGACCAGGTCTCAGGTTTTCACCCGGAGTCTCAGGGTATTTGGGGGTATGTATGCTGTTTCTCCGGGCTCCGGGATTTGTTATAATTTCTTAGTTTTGATGACGACAACAAAAAAGAAAAACGATCTTCTAAAAAGCAGGGGGCACAAAAGTTAGGTTTAGAGGGTGTGGAAACTTGGATGTCAACAAAAAAATCAAAAAAAAGGTCTCATTTACATCTCAGAGTTTACAATAACTAAAATCTGGTCACCCTAATAATGAGCCTTTGCAAAATGGAGTTTCAGAGAATTTTTGCATTTAAAATATTATAAAATGTCTAAATTGATGCGATATGTGTTAGCTCTAATTTTTATATTTTGGTATTTCCCAGGAAAAAATTATCAGACCTGATTTAATAGCGACCAATTTTCAGATCCAACTGGATCCAATCAGATCCAATTGGATATAAAACTGGATCTGCTCAGATCCAATTGATCTGTTCATTTTTTCCTGGGTTGTTAATTACACTCTCACAAATGAACATAGACTAAAAGTATATGTACGCACAAAAACAATTTGTTGAGATTGTTTCAACCAAGAACAGTTGTGTTAATAATATCGATGCATATATTATAGTCTTATGATCATTTGCGGGGGTTCCACTAATAATTATATCATATTGCTTTATATTTGGAGCTTGAATTTTTTTGCCTTTTTTAAGAACCTTGAAAATCCTGAAACCCTAACATTTCCAAGTCCTGTGCAGATTATCAAATCATATTTATTATTATTTAGAAAATATAAATAATATTTACGTTATTAGTACTTATATACTTAAAAATAATAAACCCATGTCCTTTTATAATATAAAAAATAATACATATAATAAAAAACATAGTCGTATTTTTTTTATAAACTTATTCACTTACTGATATACTTTATATTCATGCATACAATATTAAAAAAAACAGTGGAATACCCATAAATTAACCTTGGCAGGATATATTTGTTTTTAAATATTACGTACACATTTACAATTAATTTATATTTTAATGTATTTGAAAATAGTCATTTTGAGAAGAAATATAAACAAGTTGTTTACACATTTTAACTACCACCATTGAGTAACACATTCAGGTCTCTCCGGATGATTCTTGTTTTACAGAAACAGAGTTGAATATGATATATGTTCACCCAAATGCTTTATGAGTTACAAATCGTAAAGCACAATATGTATATCATAGCAGTTATTGAATATTATAATTTAATATTAAAAAAAGACTGAGTAATATCTATGACGCATACAATTCAATTTTAACTAATATCCTCCCATAGTCCAACTTAAAGAACAAAAAAATAAAACATGACTTTCGTTGTTGATTTTTGTTAAATACTACAAGGGCCTTCAGCAGGTCATAATCCAGCACTGTGCATTCCCTATTTCAAATTAATAACTATTTACCAATACACCAATCTTCAAATGTTTTTAATTAATTTATGTAGTAAATTTATACTTACATGCAGTGGCAGCTTCATGTAAAAATACATTTAAATTAAATATTAATTTTATGTACAAATTGGTTCTAATGTGTGTATATGATATAAAATATTTTATATGTAAAAAATGTTAAAAATTCAAAACAGATATAATTTAATCTAATGAATTACTGCCACTTCTGTAAACTATAAAATTGTAAGCAAATGATTTCAAAAATTTTTAATAAAAGAAAACTATATTGTTTTTTCAAATAAAAATTCAATACCTAATGTAAACTGCGTAATAAATGTTCTCGCAGGGATACATAACAGAGCCAACGTGTCAATTCATTTTGTATTTTTCTAAAATAAAAGTATATACTAGATATTAGATAATCTTCGATAAGGAGATTCATAATTATATTCAAAAACACACTTTATGATACACCATTCAAACTGTTAAATATCTATTTCACAATTATAACAATCAGTAGATTTATACAATTTTTGAAATCATTGTTTTTATATAATACTTTTAAACAAAATATAACCCAACATATTTTTATGTTAAAAATACAATATATTGTCACTTATACAATCTCAGATAGTACTATAATTGACCATATCTTATACTCACAAAAATAGTCAACTCATAATTTTAAAGATACGTTTATTTACTAAATACATTATTTTTACATCAAATATTCATATAAGCATAAATATATTGTATTATAATCCAGTGACTAATGATACACTAATATCAAAGGAAGGGACTACCTATAGGGTGAGTGCACCATCAAATGAATACTTGCTGGTTGTTTATTGTACAAACTTTGATAGTTTTTTTTTTTTAGTTTATCATATCATTTCACCGTTAAGGCAACTATTTTGAGCGTTTGAAGTTTCTTGATACGTAATAATCATGTTAATGAGCAGGTTATTACATTCGTGTCACTTTTGCTATGAAAAATAATATGCACTCCTTTTTGGACAAATTTTCTTTTATAATTTGAAGAAACAAATTCTTATGAAAATCAACACAATAACCTTCCATTTTGTATAGTTTTTATTAAATTGTTTTACATCTTTACGTTTAAAGTTCATTTCATTTGATATAATGAATTTTAATCATAAGTTTTCAAGAATACCTTGTAATATTTAGCATTCGTGTACAAATTACATTTTGTAAATGAAATTATATTAATGAATATTTTAGCTATCAAAATATCAAATAAAATTGTTTAATAAGATTAATGCCCAGTATTATCAACCAATTCAATGCTACTTTAAAGTAGATTTGGTATATTACTAAACTGATTTAAATAAAAATTTAGACTCTCAATGAAATATATACATAATATGCGTTGTAAAAACATAGTGCAGAAAATTAAAAATCTCTTTAATTAAATGTAATACTCTTGGTTTTGCTGATAATACCACAGTTAATTAAAGGGACATTTAGTTGAACTTGGTAATACACGGGCGTAAGTGTTTTTTTAATTGTGCGCTCACCCTAAACCAAGCTTAAAATTAAACACATTCTATTGCTGTCATGACTATTGTAGTGATCAAAGGCCAAACAAGTTTGATAAATCTAAGTTAAAACTTTCAGTAATCTCCTCTAAAGTTAGATCATGAGTCACCGCTGATTAATAATAAACTACTATTTTGATTAGCTTTAAAATAAATATATAATAGGAGTGTTTGTTTTTATCACAATTAAAAATTGTTTCAACAGTTACTGAAGAGACTACAAATAAATACAATTACTTAATATAATAGCATATCTTAGATAGTTTTACAAATATTCAATAATTATCTGGTGTTTAACTAATTCACTTTACAATAAATTATTTCATTGAGTAAAAATATTTACTATTTATAAATTTCATTAATTCATATAAAGTACATGATTGCTACAAATTATGCAAAGTATTTTTAAATAAATAATTCCAATATTTTGTGTTTTGATTTATACGCATATTTAACTTAATTTTACTAAAAATTTATTTTATATAATAGTAAATGTAAATTAAATACACATACACATGTTATACAGCTATCTATAAATGATTAATTTAAACATTATTAATTAAAAGACAGCTTTATTTAAAATAAGTCATGAAACAATAAATTTAAATGATTATAAACTATTATATTATTACCTGTAAAATTATTATTTAAAATGAATCTATTGTAACAAAGTAGCATGGATTTCTATTCAGACAATATCGGTACATAAATAAATATATATTATGGAATTTTAATTAATATCAGATGGAAATACGTACAAATAAAAAATTGTAATCTATATACAGATAACCCCCATTTAATGTGGACCAGTTAATAGATTGCATTTTTATATGTTAGGTTTTCTTTTTTTAATTGATCTTCACATGAAATTATCAGCAACGAGTTTAGTCAAAAAATGAAGATTATCAAAATACCATTTTAATAATCGTTCACTTAACCCTTGGACCTTGAACATTAAAATTTTAGGAGTGTTTTCCTTTTAAGATGTAAGCACCCAATAATAAAAGATTTTCCGAAATTCTACCCCTTAGGGGTGCGGGGGGGGGGGGTTAATTTGAAAATGTTTATTTACATGACTTTATATTATAAAAGTAAATTTCCTGCAAAATACTAATCCTTTAAAATAAAAATACATATACATGTATTTTTATTTAAATTTTTTTTTAAGTTTCACACAATACACGTGTATTGTGTGAAACTTCAAAGTTCAGCCCTTATAAAGGTTAAAAAATTCTACCAGGCTCACAGTACAAATAGTATTAGATTTTATAAATTATATAAGTCCATATAGTTAGATATATAATTTAATTTATAATTTTTGCTAAAATAAAAAGATTAATGAAATATCTAAAATATTCAATACATATAAAAGTGTAAAATGAATTCAATGGGAGTTACATATACAATGTATATCTACATGTAAAAATATGACAAATTAAATAATTATAAAATATAATAATGAACTAAAGTAAAGACACACGTACACTTGAGAGTTGTCTGACAATCATTCTGTAATACTTACTACAAAAAGAATGTTACACCCGTGTAAAATACTCTCTAGTGTGCATGTACTGTAAAAAATATCAACATTTATATTTTCCGTAAAAAATACTTTTAAAGAAAAATTGTTGTACTATATTTAAAACTACCTCAGTTTCTATTGTATTCCTCTCATCAGTAATTGTATATAAATATAAAATAAATTTTATATTACATAAATAGTCAGAGATTTTTCATATTTTTCCATAATAATAATTCAAAATATAAAATTAATATCAACCTGTCTTTGATGATAAAATATTTCTGAATTACATATTGCCATTACTTTGTCCGCTATTGTAGTTTAGACTATCTAAATCAATTTCTTGTGGTTGTAACGGAAGGTTCTTGAATTTTTCATCAAGCGATCCAGGAATCTGACAACAAAACATATCCGATTAGTTTTAATGTTATTTAAAAATTCAAACCTTTATTAAATATTTTTTTTTACAAAAAAATAATCAAATTACAATCAGGAATATGTAAAAAAAAATTGCTACTACTTTTAGGCAGCAGCCACATGTACTCCTTGTATATGTAGTATTTACTGCATGTTAAAAATACAACCAATAAAATCGAATTCATCTGGTGACAGCTACAAAAAATTGTCATGTGTCCAGCTAGATTTGATTTCATTAGTTGAATTTCTAACTAGCAGTAAATACTGCATGTATGACCATAAACAGATTACAATAGATGATATATTTTTTATTAAATTGAATTAAAAAATAGAGTTAACATACGTTTTTGCAGAAACAATTATTTTTAATGAACATTAAAATTAAAGTATGTACAAATATTAAAATATTGTATTATAGTTTTTATTGATACTTAATTAAATGTCATAATCCTGACCATTTTAGTTAAGAACAGATTAGATGTATGTAGCTCCACAAAAAAAGTAATTACAGTAGGGTCACTCTCGGCGAGTGGGGTATCAAATTAAATACGTAAACGTTTATTTACATATTTTGTTATTAAAATATTTGTTTAACAAGATTTTGCACCAAATCACAAACTGTGCGCTGAGTTGTATTTTCAGATAGTGACGATAATTCTGATAAATTTTTTTTAAAATTGTTACTTTTCAATAAAATTAAATAAAACAAACTTATTTTACTTTAAGTTTTATAACAATTTTTTTCAGATTTTGGAACTAACTTTCTTTTGTTTTATTTAAATATTCTTATTTTTGTGAATTCTTATAAACTTTTTTATGCGATTTTTAATAGATCAATTTGGTCTTACACGGTTTTAGAGAATTATGAAATGTATCCTTAATTTTACAATGTAAGCAATGTCGTTTTTGTGTGAGTTTTTATATGAGGTTTACTGCATAAAAAAGACCTTACTGTATATAATAAAATTGTGAAGTTACTTAACGAAATACTACAAAACATTACATAAATTAATATAACAGTAATTTGAGTTAAGCAAAACATACTGATCTATATAGTCTAGAATATACGAGAAAAAAAATAAGAAAATCATAGTATTAATAAACGACTATAGCAGATGTTAAGAAGCATTGATTAAGGAAAGCAGCAAAAGGAAATACAAAAAAGCCATTTTGTTTTAATATTTTATATATTACAAAAAAAATTATACATAAAATCCAGAAATGAAACCGCAATCAATTAAATAAGTTATAAAATATTAATAATTTTAATTTAAATTGTTATTAAATCTATAGATTTAAAATATATTTAATTAAAATTAAGGCATATCAAACAATTAAAATAATATGGGTACTGAAACGTACCAAAGACAATGTTACTCACATATCTTCTATCTTCATTTAAATAACAGTCATGTAAGTTTTATTTTTAAATCATTGGTTTGACGTGCCTGCATTAATATTTTAACAATGTGTTAAATGTGCATGTGTGCGGTGTGTGTATGCAAAATATGTATTAAATAAGAAATTATAAAGTAGAAAGTGAGTGTCAAGATGCATAACATAACAATTTAGTTAAACTAAAAAATAAAAATTAACTCAATGAATGATTACGTCTAATTTGTTTCTAAAGAAAACAAAAATACAATTTATAAACATAAATAATTCAAACCAAAATGCAAATTAACAACGAAATATAAATATGAAAAATCTAAGAGACTAATTATCATTTTGTCGCTATTTATTTAATCAGACAGTCACATTAGACACTAGGCCCATTATATTGACATTTTAATAGGAGACTGTCATTTTAACTTTAGCAAAAAATATTATTTCAATGGATTAAAAATAAATCAATGTTCATAATTAATATTCCTATAGAGTCATTTCAGGATGTATTCAGTAAAATCTTTCTAAAGCTGTTCACTACACTATGTAGTGGAAAAAAAATGGTATCAAAAATTTAGAAACTTTTTTTTATAACAAAGAGTCAATAAAATAGAAAAAGATAAATGAGCACTGAAAGAAAAACGTAGCTAACATTAAAATGAAGATTGCCCTCCACATATATAATTTTTTTCCATGCACAATTTATTCATTACTGTCATAACAATTAAATAAATTCATTTTGAATACTACAGAGTATATATTTTTTAAATTTAACAAGTCATGCATCAACAATTCTAAACTAAACTGTCACCTACAAAATTATAATAATAATTTTTTTAATTTGACTAATTTCCTAACCCGTTGAATTATAGCTACTAATAAACAAACCTAATATTTTTAGTATTATTTTACTCATAAATTTCATGAGTAAGGTATTTATTTTATTTCTATGTTATAAAAAATAAAAACAAAATTTTTAAATGCTTCATGAAGAAATGTAAAATTAATAAAAATTATCATTTCTTAATAAAATACTTTAACACATTTGCTACCGACTTGTAAAACGTTGTTATAAAGTGACTACGGCCTTTACGAGCATCCCAGATATAAATCATTAATCTGTTTGAGAAAACTCTGTGGCTCATGTATGAGCCAGCCAGTAGTGAACATGTTAAAAAATCAAAATGTACAAACTTACAAACAATTCTAAATGGCAAGACGTTTATTTATTATAATAAATATCATGGCACTCTTTTTTTAGGCATATTTTTATATTTATTGGGTTCTTAAAAAGGATTTTTTTCTTAGCAATTATTGACTCACATTAGTTGCCCGTTGGAATTTTAAAAAATCAGTATTAAAATTATGAATTATACTTTAATAAATTAATTTTCATTCCAACAATTGTATCATCAATTTAAAAAAATTCAAATCTAGCGATGTACCACATCTTCAAAATATCAGCTACCTGGTAAAATAACGGTTTACATACTAACCGTACAGAAGAACCGATTTCTTCATTTTTTTAAACAAAGTAGTTAAAGGGGTGAATTTAATTTGAATTTATTATCAATGTTTGCTCGCAGAGAAGATTACATAACAGTCCGAGCTACCGATGCAGATATACATAGCAACAAAATTTTTATAAAATATATAATTTTTTAACTTTCAGTTGCCTCATTTGTTATTTTGATTTACTATATCCAATAATAAATATTTTGTTGCAATTATCTATAATTTTAAGCCACAATTGAAGATAATACACATTTAAATACTTTTTTTTAAATAAAATTTATCTAATATAAGCTAAAAAATTAAAAATAATATTACAATTTCCAACAAATAAATTTTACTAATAATATATTTTGTGAAGTGTTCTTTTATAAAATAATTTATAACAAATAATCTGTAAGTCTTAAGTTAAAAATAATTAAAAATTATTTTTGATTTAAGATACAAGTATTATCAGCCAGTATTCCACCAAACTCAACACCAATTACAGTCTGTTTGCTAATGCATGTCAGGCATAACTTTTAAAGTAGGTATGGATTTAAAAAAAAAAAATTACATATATACTACTCTGTGAATCCTACAATGCTTTTATATATTGATAACTCACCCAGTTGCCGTTGTTATCAATTATTGCCAAACATCGTTAAGGCATAATGGGTGTTTCATGGGCTGCAGAAGAAATCTACTCATACTGAAAAATGCTTAGGACAATAGAGTATTTCTGTAGAGAACGATATTTTCTACCTGTTTTCAATATAACCGTTTTCACAAGCATGCCATCATCAAACAGACTATACTTACACTTGAATAACAAAATAAACATTCTACTATTGTACTAATAAAAAATTATGAATCAAATTTTGCAGTTAATGTTTTTATATACTTATAATTTTCTGCATTGAGATAGACATCTATAACTTTTTTAATTGTTTTTGATTTCACAAAACTTAATTGTTTTTTTTTTTTAAGTTTGATGGAAAGCAAGCTGTATAGATTGTTTACAAATTCAAAATAAAAATTCCAAGATTAATTTAAAACCATTACATATTTTAAAGAATGTAATAATTAAATGTAAAAATGAACAATCCTTCACATATAAAGATTTATTTAACACCATAACAATAGCCTAACTTAATCTACAAGCCGTTTTTAATATGTGTTTCTGTAGATTTAGAACCCGCTACCACAATGTTTTGTTTGCTGGCTGAAGCGGGTACATCCTGCAACAGAAGGCTCTAATACGGAAAAGATATTGCTAGCTACATAGATAAATAAGCTAAAAGCTTCATTTAGTAGTGCTACTTGTTATTATAGTGTACATAGAATATATTTACCGAAAAAAAGAATTTAAATTTAATAATCCAGAAAATGTTTGATTATTCTTGTATCATCAATATTGACTCAAAACCAATAAATAAATTAAATTATCGCAATAAGCATGATATTTGCAATTGTTGTAAATATAAAACCAGTTGTTATTTAATGTAACGTTTAATAAAATAATAAAAATGCATTTATAGACCAAGTAAAAAGTCCTCAAAAAAATCATTTTATAGTTTCTCTTGTTTAAAAGTTAAATTTTAACCTTTGGCAGATAACACAGCGATGGAACGTCACCACATCGATCTTGAGAATTCAAACTGTGTAATTGAATTCTCAAGATCAACACAGGGACATTACAACGCTGTGTTATTTGTAAAGTCTTTAATTTATTAAATTCAAGATAAATTTATACAAAGGACAACAATAATGATTAATATTTCTAATGAAATAGTATACAATAGCATTTTAATTCAATGTTGTATTCCATTTTGAAATGCATTACTATAGATTACCACAATTTGTATATTTAATTACTGAAAATTAATTTTCTATTTACAGGGTGGCCACCTTTCTCTATAACAAATTTAATAACTGTCCACAATCATGTATAAAATGTATAAAAAAAATACATCTTTCTAGATTCATTTCAAATATGAACCCATCAAGTTCTATCAAAATCAGTAAAGTATACCTTGTACAAATAGATTACATGGTAAACAGAATTATTATAGTAAGTTTAATAGATAATATAGGAAACAGTTTAAATATCTGTAAGATATTTTTCAGCGTATGCAGATTCAAGCTGACAGGGCCTTTGGCATTGTCACAAAAATTTTCATGATTTCCAATCAAATTCACTGATTATCCCCTACCTTTAATATTATTGGTGAACATAATTTTACATATTTTATTTGTAATACATACAGTTATTTTATATATAAAACATCAAAACAAATGCATTTAAAAATTATCATTCCAATACATGTAGTTATTGAAATTAAAAACAATTAAATGAATAATGAATATTTACATGCACTACTGTAAAGGAATTTAAAAACAAATATCAAGCTTATCTTGATTGTACTTATATCCAGAAATAAATAAATATGATAAATATTTCATTATATAAAATTTAGAATATTGTTATAATACCCTTTCATACATGCATTCAATTTATTAATAAATAAATTAAAGCATCCATAAGCTTTTTTAATGTTAGTTTAATAAAAAAAAAAAATTTCAGCGAACCTCAATTTCTTAACTGAATCAACATTTTTAAAATTAAATATAAACTTATTTTTCGCATAAAATCAAATATAAAATAAAATATCTTTATTTATGTAGACAATAAATCGTATTAATCTGAGTAAATAAAAAGTAAAGTTAGAAATTAAATACAAGAAACACATTAATTCATTAATAAATACATTTACATTGACAAGAACACAAAAGAACAGTAAGAAAAAAGAGATTTTTAAAATAATAGCACTACTGGATGGAAAGCAATGTCTGATCAAATGTAATAATTAGTTTAAATAAAATACTTACCGCAGGTTTCGGTCTGTGCGTATCAACCGCTTCTATTGGAAGTTTTATATGTTCTACGTGACATCCGTAAGCCACTGGTGTCAATTTAATAACGGTATGTAGAGGTACATGTAGATATGGGAGTTCATCTGAAATTAAATATATAAAAATGAATTAATACAAGTGTAATTGTTGAAACAGAAATGCAATCAATTTTTTTTTGCATATGGATGGTGTAGTGTAGAATATAGCAATATAGCATATGTAATTGACAAGTAATTAATTCTATGCATTTACCTGCAGATTTATCAAGGAAATATGCAAGTAAACAACGAAGCACAGCTTGATGTGAAACAACCAACACATTTCCTTGCCTCTCCAACTCCATTATAACAGGTTCAAGACGAGCGACAAGATCTTCGTAGCTTTCACCCCTTGGATAGCGATACGCAAACTTATTCTGATCACGAGCAGTGAATTCTGCTGGATACTTAGCTTGAATTTCTTGATATGTCATTTCTTCACATATTCCCTGGTAAATAACATGTAATATTAATTAAAAATGAAGTAATTAAACATGAAAGGAATTATCTATACATTGTATAAAACAAAATCCCTCGCTACATCTGTCTGTCTGGCCACGATTTTATTTTATTCCGGTTTTCACTAATGGTTAGTGTTTCATGAGAAAGGTTTAAGTGTATAATTTATGTAAATTTCATTACATCAGAGAGGTACCTTAGTACCTTCACATGTACTACGTAAGTAGTTAGCGATAAGTGAAATCAATGTTTAATAAGTTTATTACACATAAAAATTTATATCCCTAGTTAATATCGGGTCCAATGCACTAGTAAAATATAAAAAACAATAAAATATCTTACAGCATCTATTTCATTTAAAGCCTTCCAGCGTTCTTGTGGCGCTTGAACATTGGACACAGTTTGGATAGTACGTTTCAACCATGAGGTCCAAACACGCAATCCTTCAATCTTCTGTTCACATATAAAATTTGCCAACACAGCTGCATATTGTTTTCCACGTTGACTTAAATTAGAATCTCCACCTATTCTACCATCCAAGTTCATTTCACTTTCTCCATGCTAGAACAATGTTAAAAACTCAGTAATTACATGCAAATATCCCTGGTTTGCCATTAAACATATCAAATTACTGTCATTAGGTGTAGGGTGTAGGTAAATAATTTCTAGCTGATGAAAAAATATTAATTAACATTGAAAATACAAATTTTTTATGGATTCATTTTGGCAAAAAAAATGTTGATATTGTAGTATTATTTGGTATGCAGTTAATATCATTTACTCACTCTAGTTAAATAAATGGTTCTTGGTGTGATATGAATATTCATTAAATAGTAAACAATTCGGGATTGTATATGACCTTCATGTTTGTGAACAACTACTTTTTCTCCTGTATTGTATATTTTCATGAAAGATAATTGTCTTTCGAGAGTTTCGTCCAGTGGGTGGTACCTATAATCAATACATTATAATTTATAATCTAAGTACATAAATATTTTGCATAAATATTAAGCATATGTTAAAGATCAATTACCTATCTTGATAATGTTGTATACGTTGTAAGAAATCAGCCAACGCTTCCTCTGTGTTCATGTTTAAATAATCAGGACTACTAACTTTTACTTCCTTAATATTTTGCTCAATGATTGAAGGGTCATCACATACAGACTCAACAAAGAACAATTTGTATCCCATATCTGTTACTACAATATCATGTATCATTTTTCTTCTGTCCATTGTTGAGTTTGTTGCATCAAATACCTACAAATATACACAGCATTAACATATATATTATAGATAAATAACTTTTCATAAAATACCCTACACTGATCTTATATGAGAAGTAGCCTTTGGTAAACTTTTCCGAAATTAAAGCATGTTGTAGTTCTGAAGTCATTGATTAAAAGCCTCCATAGACGCGAAGTTAGACAATTAAATTTTTCCAGCAAAAAAATAATATTTTGATCTGGTCTAATTTTTTTCTTCTTTGAACAATTTTGAACATTCAGCTGGCTCTAGCCGGAAAAATGTAATTTTTGTATGTCCATGGAGACTTTTAATCAGTGATTTCAGTACTACAACATGCTTTAATTTCAAAAAATTTAACTGAGGATCACATTCACATTCCAAAAGATTAGTACAAGGTTCTTTGTTGAAATATTAAATATGTCACTGTTCCCAACAAAATCAGCAACAATTTTCATTTAAAATTACATAGAAAATTATTTTTTATTCGATAAGAAAAAAATTGAATTCAACTTACAGCAACTTCACCGCCGGCTTCCAACCACGAACACACGTCTCTGAGCGCTTCGACAGCGCACCGAGCGCGGAGGGCCATCGCCTCGACATTATCCTGTCTGAAAAAATCATGGCTCTTGTATGCATTGGTCGCGTGTCTGCGGTACTCGCCTAGATTGAACACTCTTGTGTTTATTCCGATCCAGTTCAAGTAACGTGATAGTTTCTTTGAGATGTAAGTCTTGCCACGGGCTGGCAGCCCGACCATAGCAATCACATGTGGTGAGTTTACATAGTTGGCACGCTCACCTATTAAAAGAAAACAAAAATATATAAATATTGTTTATAAATTAATTTGTATATTTTAGTTGTTTCAATGAAGAAAAGTAAAAAAAAAATGAAGTTAAATTATCTGAAACAATCTGTCCAGTTTTATTATTAAAATAAATATAGTATGTTACCTGATGATAACATTTTTCTTTTGCTTGTATGTATACAGTACTAAATTTTAATTTACTATTGTTTATACTGATGAAGATTACATATCAAAAATATTATCTAATCCATTGCTATCAAATTTATCTTATTTTAGTATTACAAAAACATAAAATATTTATTAATAGATTAATTATGTTTTTCTATTATTCAATGCTATTTGTTAAATAATAAATAAATATTATAGCGTGAATACAATAAGCAAAAATTATTGTTAGTGACAAAACGTACAAAGCCAATTATTTTATTCTGTTATAAGTACATTTTTCATAGATTTATTATACTTTAAATACAAAAATAAAATTCTATAGAAACAACAAAGATTTAAAATTATTTTTACTTACAAATGTTATAAAAAAAAAACTACAACAGAATAAATTTTAAATACTTGAAATAATTTCTCAGTATTAAAAAAATACAATACATAAACAAAACTACCTATTTACCTTTTCAAATTCAGAGAAGTATTTTTTATGTGAATAAAATGTCTATAAATATTATTTATTATTAAATGTACATCTATGTAGTATATTTGTAAATATACTTCGACTTGAAAGTATGAATGAAAAAATAATGGTAATATCTACTACCAACAATTTCATAATTTTCTCTCATTTAGAAGAAAGTTTAATTTCAAGCTTTAACAATTTAAATTTAAGATACGAAACAAACACTAACAAGTCATATTGAACCACACCTGTATCTGTACTTACATAGGTATCTCATATACCTAAGCAATTTGAAATGTTTAATATTATGACAAAAATGTCTTTTGTGGCGACCAAAAATGATGATCGGTGTTTATTATTTTCCTGAAAAACAATGACGAAGAATTACCAATGTTATTGTAATTATATATAATAATAAGTAAGGTGTAGTACACTTTTATAGAAATCACGCAATTTGAAAACGAATTCAAAAACGAACTATAGGTACTATAAAAAAATTGATAATCCGTAGAGTTAAATTATTTTCTTACATTTATAATAATCCCAATACCGCTACACTATAAAAAGGAAAATTTAACAGATAACAATCATAGGTGGGCACAGTTAATCGAAAAGTTAGCTTCGTTAATCCGTTAATAAAAAATTTAACTTCGTTAACCGTTAAAGCGTTAAAATTCCGAAAATGTAACGGAAGTTAAAGTTAACCGAAAATTCGAAAATTTAACGAAAGTTAAAGTTAATCGTTAAAAAGTTAACCATCCAAAATGTTTGAAGACCTTTTTTTTGCTATTTCGACATCTTTTTTATGTATTACTTTTCATCAAAAAACCAATGTAACGGACTAAAGTTAACGGAAGTTAACAAAAGCGTTAACATTTTTTTGAGTTAACTTAAAAGTTAATCCGTTAACCTTTTGTTAATTTCGTTAATTAATGATTAACGGATTAACGAGTTAATGCCCACCTATGATAACAATAATCATTCAAAATTCAATGACAATATTGTAATCATTAACAACTAGTAGTTTAATATATGTTGTAATGCATTTAGTTTAGATAAACACGCCGTGTGTTAGATATTGTGGAAAATGAAATTAACACAATCGATATTATTTTAATCACAGTAAAAACCGCGACGAGATTATAATCTAATCTCTCAGCATAGCCTTTGATCTCGTGACAGATGTAGAGAAGAGCATGAATGACGCATGTAAACAATAATTTATAAATCAATATTGTATTTATATAAATAAAATACTTTGTATTATTTATATACCAATACATTGAACAGTTTTATTCTAACAGTGCCGGTCTAAGCAAAAAATTGCTTGTAGTGAAATCTAAAACTCGAAATTTTTAGTAAATAATACCTTTATGTACCTAGAACTATTATGGACCAAAATTTTAGATTTTTATCTAATCCTCCATCAGAGTTATTGGGCTTTGAAAAGTGTCATTTTCTCGAATTTTCAAATTTTGATAAATTTTTTTAAACTAAGGGGGTAAGTCTCAGGGTTGAAATTTGGTGTGTGATTACAACCAGTACCCATGATCCAATAATACAAGG
Source organism: Sialis lutaria (assembly GCA_949319165.1). Lineage (NCBI taxonomy): Eukaryota > Metazoa > Arthropoda > Insecta > Megaloptera > Sialidae > Sialis > Sialis lutaria. Next base: position 22,644,578 of record OX439231.1, on the reverse strand, counting down.
TCTGTTTGACAGTTCATTTATTCTTACTGTGACGTCATCGTCACGAAATTTTTCTTTGTGAAAAATGAAATGTAAATAAATAAACGATAAAAACTGTTTACATAATAGTTTTTTTAAATTTTTTAGTAAGTATGTACTATGTATTTTGAAGCACAACACACATATGTAAATTTCTAGTTGATGTAATACGGCGGTATTATGTAAAATGGCGGCTGTCAAAATAATCACAACAGACCTTGTGTTATTGGATCATGACCAGTACCCACCTCTTTGTAAAAAATAATTTAACTTGTTAACTTTTCCCTTTCTTGCAAAAATATCCCCTTGAAACTAGGATTTTTTCAAAAAGAGAGCTAAGAATCAAAGCTGAAATTTCACCTTTAGGATTACATCATATATTAATTAATTTTAAATAAATTGTCATTTCGAACTACCAACATATTAAGATAATTAGATACAAAAATTCATTTTTTAAAATGGTCAATCAACCATTTAATTTAATTATGGACTGCTTGATATAGATATTTTTTAAAGCTTTACCAAGCGCTTACTTGATGTAAAAGGCGTAAAAAGGTTTGTTTGGTTGCGTTTTAAAGCTCGAAAATTTCATATTAACTTTTAGATCATTATTTAAAAACGCTTATCCAACTCGACCACTATGAATTATTATTATTTTTGCCCCTCAGTCCTCAAAATTTATATGTACATTTCTGGTCATACTCATATATTTTTAACACTACTCTTTTCCATCTTCTGAGCTTAACATTTTGTTTAATCAGTGATTTATTTATATTTATATGCTTCGTTACAGTATACATCTCATTGAATATAACCGTGACTTTTTCTGACAAAAATAGATAATTGTGACATTATTAATCGTTTGACGTATGTATACAAAATTATAGTTTACAAATACCATTATTGATAAATCAATTTTGAAATTAAAAAAATATCTAGCCATGCAAAATTGATTATTATTTCAACACAGAGTTCAGCAAAAATAATTCAGATGATAAGAGTGCACGTTATATCTTCCAATGCGATCAAAAAATTCAATTAAATATACAAGGTGGACATATACATATGTAAGTCACATTATAAGAAATGTTAGATTCTTGATGTAGTAAGTGCGTTTAGTATGCCGAGGATACAAATTAATTACATTAACATTAACATAATATACATAGTATAAAAAAATAAAAGTTTAATAAAAATCAATGCATCATATAGAGTATTTTTTAACTGACCACTGATCCAGCTTCAAAAAATATAAAATACAAATTCTCTGACTTTTTTCTTTACAAAAGAAATGTCCAACACGATTTTTTTATTTAAATAAAATTCACAACGTAATTTATGTAATGATACTATGATCTAATATTGCTTTAAAACGCTAAAGTAACGATTGTATCCAGTTGAACGATTCCATCCAACCCGCCTTGTGTTTAGTTGTATGGAAAATTACTGTTATCTTAAAAGTTTAATTTTTAATAATTGTCATTCTTATTTGATCCCACATTCGTTCTGTTTAGTACAGTGATTCTCAATGTGGGGGTTGCGTAACATATTTGGGGGATCGCAGGAAAATTCAGGTTTAATTTATTGTGCCAAAAAAAGCAGGCTCACAAATCATATTAAATTAAATTAAAAAAATGTTTAATTAACTTACATTAGTATATAGCTTTACGTAATACTGAAATCTTAAATATAAAATGTCACCCTTCTATGATTTGTCGTATTTGAATTACACACATACATTATGATGAAAATAGTCAAAATGGAATCAAGGAAGGTCAAAATGGATAATTCCATCAAAATCCAGATTTCGAAAAAAAATCGGCTTAACAATACTTACTTATACAGTTATACTTACTATTACTTCATATACATGAATATAAGAAAGTAAAAATGTATTAAAATTGGAATGTATTTAATATAATATCATTAATATACCATTAAAAGCGTAATAACTTTTTAATCACTCGTATGTTATGAATGATAGGAAAAATTAAAGATAATTTAAATAAAATATTAAATACTAGCTGATACCCGCAGCCGCAGTTTCGCTCGCGGGGATATTGAGACTAATTACAACTTTCCATAGGTGACAGGAAGTGAACTATATTTTTTTCTTTTGTATTCCTTTTTATTCATTACACAAAATCGCAAATATCTCGGTTCCAATGAAAAAGATTCTACTTCTTATTTTTGTGTGTGTTGAGTTAATATTTCTATGGCAACTCGAAGAATGATGTATGAAATAAAATGTTGTGTTTTCATTTTCGTTAAAAGTGTGTTAATTATATAGAAAATGACGTGAAACGTTGAAATTTTCTAACCGCGGGTCTGTATCTTATAACGTTCCCGAGATATAGCATCTCAAATTTTTAGTTTTTTTCAAAATTTTTGAGAAAAAAGGCTGTAACTTTTGAACGTGTAGTCGGATTTGATTTTTGTCGACGGATTTTAAATCAGCGTGTTAAAATCTATATAATGGCATATATAACACATTAAAATTCGACAAAAAAATCTGTCGAAAATCGAGATTTTTTTCGAATTTTTATGTATCACACATGTCTTTATATAGATTTTGACACGCTGATTCTAAATCCGTCGAGTAAAATCAAATCCGACCACACGTTCAAAAGTTACAGTCGTTTATCTTCAAATTTTTGAAAAAACTAAAACTTTGAGAGGCCATATTTCGAGAACGTTATGAGATACAGACCTGCGGTTTGAAAATTTCAACTTTTCACGTCATTTTCTATAAAATAAAGATACTTTTAATAAAATCTAAAATTCAAAATTTTTTAGATGTATTTCATGCAGCGTGAAGGGGCCCGGGGCTGAATGGAATAATATTGAAAATTATTGGATAAGGAAAAAAGGTCATCACATTTAACAGTATTCAATTATTGACTTGCGAACTAAAAAGAAAAAAGATCTTCACTTTTTCAAGTCTTGGCATCTTAGGACGCCGCGCCGACCGCGCTGGCCGCTCCGGCCGCCAGACACGCAATACAGTTTGTGTTTTTTTAACCTTGAAAATAATATATACACATCAGTATTGCGTGTCTGGCGGACGGTGCGGCCGGTGCGAACGGCGCGGCGTCCTAAGATGCCAAGACTTCATTCTGCCCCGGGGCACCCAAGCTTCATGTTACATTGGGGCCCGGTTCGGCTCTCGGCGGCCCTGTGTAGGTATATAGATTAGGTAATACATACATATAATGATATTTATGTCTTATTTCATGTGTTATGGATAACATATGAAGTACAGAGATTTTTATAAATTTAAATAGATAGTGTAGTCAAAATAGATAAAAGAACGTAATCAAGAAGAACTTTAATAAAGAAAATGTTCATATTGTTAGTGTAATATACTAGAAGTTTCCTTCAGCGATTCCAGTGGAATTTATCTACTTAATTTATAAAAAGTTATTAGATATTTTTATAGTTTTCTAAATGTAATCCGTACTTAGTACTTGGACATTATACGAAAATAATTGTAATTTATTTTCCATCTTGTTTGTAATATAAGAAGTATTCATTATCTTAGGTATATATTTTAATAAGTCTCAGGAATATTGGTTACTTTCATTAAAAATACAATGATCATTATTAAGGTGTCCGTTCATATTGAATAATTAACGTATTTTGAGAAAAACGTGAAAATTGTTATTTAAAATACGTTACATTTTAAATTGCATCGAGCATACATAAACTAAATATGAATTGTCAATGCTGAGTTTGCGGTTACCTTGAGGTTTCCCGTTAATATTTCAATTTGAACGGGCACCCCAATGTTCGTATATTTACAATTTATTTTATTTTGTATTTAAACTAATATAAAAGTATTTAAATATTTATCAGTCAGTTAAAGCTCATAAATTCGGCAGAAGATACGGAGTAACTATTCTCGATAACCTCGTATATAGCAGGCGATCTAAATCATTTATTATTCGCATGTAATCCGTATGACCAAAAAAATTTATATTCGTGAAAAAATTGATAAATTTTTTGTAAGTCCTTGATTTTATTTAACCTGAAAATCTGCCATATTAAAAATATTGAGCCGATATTTAATTTTATGTGTTACTAGCGGAATCCCGCGGCTTCGCTCGCGTAAACTTCGAAACTAATTAGAACCCTCTATACGTGATAGGGGATGACATATTACATTTTTTTATATTGATTTTTATTCATTACCTATAAATAAACGTAAATATCTCGTATCTTATTTAAAAATTGTAAGAATTAACCCCCTGTCTACCCTCGCCATTAGGGGTTGAATATCAAATTTTTTTATTGCAGATTATTTTACCCGACTCCACCATTATAGCGTAAGCAGCTATGCAGATAAACATATCAATAACACAGACCCTGTCTACCCCCACCAGTAGGGGTTGAATGTTGAAATTTTTATTTTAATAGATGACTATTATAGTAAAGCAGGCATGCAGATAAACATATCTAAATCCATCCTCGTCCCCGTTATTCGATGAATACAAAAAACATATTTTACAAATTTTTCCACCCCTCCTAACACCTTAGAGGTTAAATTTTGGGAAATGCTGAAATAATTGTTTCATTATTTATATTGTAGAGTATGTTCGATAAGTTTCAATTAAATGCGAACAAAAAAAATATATAAACTTTGACACCCTGTTTTAACCCCGTCGGGGTTGAATTTCGAAAAATCCTTTCTTAGTGGGTGCTTACATCATAAAAGAAAAGCACCTACGAAATTTCATGTTTCTAGGTCCAGGGGTTTAGGCTGTACGTTGATATATGAGTGAATGAGTGAGTGGTTAAGGACAAACTCTTTTATAGATATAGATTTATTAGATATATAAAAAAATTATATTTAGAATCAGTGTTGTTCGATATAAGATGTTCCAATATACATATATTTAATCACATTTAATTGAATTTTTTGATAACGTTTTATAAAAAGTAAATAAAAATATTATAATACAGATTATATTAAATAAGTCGTTCAAAATTCAAAGGTAACGGAATTAACTGCACGTTTCTATAATCTTAAAAAGGTGTTATGATTTATGAAAAACTGTATGAGTTATCTTTTTGTCATTTTAAAACGTTGTATAGATTGTAACGAGATTTTAGTTTCTCTAGCGATTATAAATGATATTAAAAAATATGAAAACTATTATAATGTAGCTTTAAAAATTATTTATAAAGGTGTCGCGACTTTATCGTTTTTTGTGCATTATGTTTCTGTAAAGATAAAAGAGAAATATTTGCAAAATTGTATTATCCACCACAAGACTGTTTTGAAAAATTTAATTATAAAATTATAATGTAAGTAATGAAATTTGGAAAAAGTTGAATTCAGTATAGATTAATTATTAACTGCAGTAGAACCTCTATATTTCGAACTTCGGTAAATCTAAATTCTCTATATAATGTCCGTTCCCTTCCCTTCAAGTATAATTTCCTTAGGACTTAGGAGATATGTTACATATATACATTTACCCTCTGACTCAGTTATCGTTTTGGGACTCGAAGTGATCAATGTGTTATTTTGACGACCTCTGCAAGTTGAAACTTCTTTACCTCGAATATTTTAGCTTTTCACTTAAAATTCGACTTGTAGAGGTTCTACTGTACAAGTATATCGTGTATGTATGTATATCACGTTTTGCTTTTAATTACTAAATATGTAAAGAAGATATTTGCGAATTTAGAATTTCAGCTCCTTTTTGTTTGAGATTGTATCTCCTACATTGTTTTTATTTGCGTCATGACATACTAATTACATTATAATGTACCAATTCTTACATACTCTTAATATGATACAGGTCATCGATTGTGCACAGCAATTAAACAAGGGGTGAAGATACTTTTCTTAATTTTAAAACAACCGTTTTCACGACTATCATATACAATATACATAATAATGTATAATTAGTTCGAGAAATCCTGAGTATGATAATACTGTCAAAAATAGTTGTACACAAGATAAGGGTAGATTCTTTTTGTACTACCTTCAAAATGTAACTGTACGTGTACCTGCCTGAATGAATTTTTTTTTTCGTTTTCGATAAATAATATGGATTATTTTGTAATATGTTTGTTTCAGTGAGGACTCCAGACATATTGACTGCGAATCGGATAAGGAAATATTTGTTTTACACATATATTTTGTACCCATTATCGTATAACAAGAGAACGTTGCGAGGTGCACCTCACCAATTTTAATGAGACTTACATTAGTACACTTTTAGTTCAATCGAATTTAAGGGATACGTATTTTTATTCATGCCCATACGAAATTGAAGGTATGAAAACTACTTTCAAAATTTTAGATATTTTTCGTATTTAAAAAAAAAAAAACTTCATTTATTATTTATAATAGAACATTTTTTAGTGTGAATATAATTATATTTATTTTCAATAAGACAAAAAAATGAAGTAGGTACCAACAAAGCAATGTCATGATTAAGATGGTTCATTTCACAAATCATTGGTGACATTTTGTGCAACAACTTTATTGGACGTAGAAATTCCAATTATATGTACTACTTCATCTTTCATCAAGAAGTATTTCATTTTTGTCTAAAAGTAAAAACCAGTTCATATCCAAAGTCAACATCAACATTACTTTTAGTTTTATTTCATTTTGGACAATGCACCTACTGAATTCTTGGCCGAATTTTCAACATTCGAAAGATACAGTTAGTAATGTATTCAGTTAATATAATTACATATGACATTTCTGAAGGATATTGAAATTTTTATTTTTCAGCTGACTAGTAAATATAACACTATTATATTATCTAAAAGGAAATTGACAATTTGGTCAAATGACCTTGCTTATTTTAATGCGCATTGGCAAAAATAAATTATTTATTAATCACGTTCTTATGTTTAAATTAATACCTTATATTAATTTTTTTAAATATATGCTACAAACATGTTTTTAAAAATCTACAATGATGAATAGTAGAAATAATTACTAATAATTCAGTTTAACTGCCAAATTATTTTATTATAAATTAATTAAAAAAAGGATATAAGTATCGTATAAATATATTTATTAGTTTATTAAGTTTAATCAATATATACACTTAAGTAAGGGTCATTCTATTGACACCAAGACCACAAAATTTACATTTGTGTAAATTATTTTTTGGGGAGTTATTAATGTTTAAAAACATTGTATAACTCATAACTACTCTCAACCGTCACACGCAATACATTTTAATTTTACATGAAGAATAGTAAAAAAATATTTTTTTTCTGAAAACAATACTGACAGTCAAAATTTCCCTCCTACGAAATGACCCGTAAGTAATTATGAGATAAGGAATCTAATATAAATAATATAAATAATATATTATTAAGTACACATATAGTTATTTAATTCATGCTTAAATTTCAAAAATGCAATATGAATACTCGTATTTAAACTTTTAATGCATATGGCAGTTAAAGTGACTATATTGAATTAACAGAAATTAAAAAATAAATCAGAAGTGAGCAAATAGTGATCCAAATTATCCCATTTATACAATCTATCAATAAAAATACCATTGTCAATATAAATTTGCTAACTCCTGATATAAACGTACATCATGCTGAAGAGAAAAAAAGAATAATATGTAAACAGTAATAAAAATTATATGCATACATTTAAGGTTACATGTAACACTAGAAGATTTTTTTAATACAAAAACTATTGATTATTCGATATAAAAGGAGAACAGTTCGTAACAGGAAACAACAACATAATAATCAACAAAATACACACCTATTCTGATCGATTTGCACTTTTTCAACGCTCTCCTGCTAACAGCAATAGTAACAATATCTTCAGAATCCTTACGCCTTAAACTCACATGTCCGAACTCTTTCTCGATCATTGCAGCAATATTTTCATTGGTGTCATCTTCCTCAACAGTTTCCGCGACTTCCGCGGAAGTGCTTGCTATAGTTTGTTCATTGCTTTTCTTTTGTATAATATCAGCAATAACTCTGTTTATTGCACTAGCATCTTCAGGCGAATTGAACACTTTTGTAATTGCAGCGATTTCAATATCTTCTAAACTCTTTTGGCAGTGATTCATGTTTGTTTATATTTCTATATATTTCAAACTAATTAATGTTTTATATATCCCATTTACTTTTCATACACTGAACACTGCACACATTTTTTTATTTTACTAAAATAACCAAATCAATATTATTATTATTATTAGAAATGTTTATTTGCAGATACTATGAACACATCTAACAATTATGTCCAAAATATTATGTACGCGTACTGAACAGAAAGATAAGACGGACAAGCATCTGGAATTTTTACTACGCGGCTCGTATGCATAGTCATTTCCATGATGTGTGAAGGTTATTGTCAAATTCGTAACATTTTAAGTCTAAAGCAGGTATTTTGCTATAGTTACTACAACATCTACGAAGGTTGCTCGACTAAAAGGTTAGACGAGTTCAGTGGTACCACAGATATTGGACATAATAAAAGAAAACTAAAACATCATTTGACATCTGGGTGTAAACAACGTTTTCTTGGTATTATTTTACCGAAATGTTCTATAAATATCAACTGCTAGTAAAGTTGCCAACTTTCAATTCGTCCAAAAGCGTACATAAGCTTCGGAGAGAAAACAGTCCTACTTTTACAGTATTTCTAATGCTAAAACTCAGTTTTCCGTAAACTATTATTTTGTTTAAATTTACGGTTACATTTGTGAGACATTGACTATTCTTAACCAAAAAGTGCGTACATTGTACCTTGAACCTATACACACATTAACATTTTATAATGAAATATCATACTGCATGCTCCAAAAGAGTACTTGGCAACCCTATTCTTACTAATAAGGAGGTTGATCAGTTTTTTTGGAGGGGGGAGGGGCAGACTGTAAGACAAGATTGTCTGTGTTAAGGTGTGAGTTAGAAACCAATGTGTAGTTGAAAAAATAGTATTGGTGAATTAAAACTAATATTAGTTGCAATTCGATTATTTTTTCCGACTATAAGAAGTGTTTCTGAAACAGTTTCAGAAACACTTCTGAAGAAGACTCCGACATGAGAGTCGAAACGTCAAGTAAAATAATACTGCAACGTGGACAACAGCCCGAAAAGCTAGCACCAACTAGAAGAAATGTTATTTGACGAATTTGTCTTCTAAACCATGCACATATATACATACACACGCTATGCAACGTTGCCACACTTCTAAAACCATTGATGAACGAGAAGGAGAAAATTAAAAAAATGCCTATGTTTTACATTAAAATTTGTCCTGCATAAATTTGAAATCGATTTAACCAACCTCCTTAAAATGACATTTGACTATTACAGTATACATTTATAAAACTTCTTGGTCTAATTATAATCAACATTTTTTTTCTAAAACAGATTAATTATACATATTAATGGAATAATGGGCAACACTGACACGAAATTCGAATTCATAATTCAAGCACCTAAGTAATAAAAAAAATCTGATTAAATGAATAAAATAAATACATGTTCACTATATCGATCAATGTCGATGTCTATCACCGATTAACTAAATTATTCAGTAACTAAATTAAAATAATCCATTATTCCTATTTATGAACTGTTTTTAGTTGAATTCCTATTTCTTGGTATTAAATAAAAATTACGTTATCATTAATATTTATCAAATTATTATTTAATTTTCAACAATTCCAATTACTAATTGAAAGAATAAATTAATACTAATGTTCTTCATGTCGTAAAATTTCATAGAAATATTTCTACCATCTTAAATGCTCTCAATTAAAATATATTTTGTTTTTTGAACAAAAAAAAACTTCTGATGCAAATAATTTTACAAAATTAATCTAAAGGCTGGTTTACACGCAACGATAAATCGTAACAATTTATCGTAACGATCGAATCGTTACGATTTATCATAGCGTGTAAACAGGACATTGTAGCGATTTATTGGCATTTTATTCCAATAAATCGCTACAATGTCCTGTTTACACGCTACGATAAATCGTAACGATTCGATTGTTACGATAAATTGTTACGATTTATCGTTGCGTGTAAACCAGCCTTAATCAAAATTATAAACGTAGTGTCACGTACGTGCATTACGATTATTACGAATAGTGAAACGAGATAACGTTATTTACGTATTGTGTAATGAGAGAGCGCAAATAATCATCTCTGGCTTCACATTTATTTGAATAATGCACGTTTATGATACTCGATCCGTGTAATATCATCTTAATGGTCAACACTACAGCCACGTGTACTCTGAATCTGAAGGAAATCATTTTATTAAAACAATGAATATTTTTTTCTTCAATTAACTAGTTCATTTTATTTTGTATATTCCAAGGAATGTAATGACAGTTTTGCCATAAAAATAGTACAGTACCATTTCAAAAATAATACGAAATATTTAAAAATAAGTAAGAAAAAATGAATTATGTTACGCAATAATGTATAATGTATCAACCCACACAAATGTAATTTTTGAGTTTTATTCACAATAAAGTATAAAGTTTAGAATATTTTAGAAAATAGTTCATTTACATCATTTTATGTTTTGTCGTTCTTCAGTTATAGCGTCCACCGGCGCCGACTACGGGGGGGCGAGGGGGGCGATCGCCCCGCCAGATATTATACCAGGGGGGCTTCACCCCCCCCTGTGCAGCTGAACTATAGTTTCTTTTAAATTAAATATATTTTTGTCAATAAGATTTTACTTTAAAAAAAGGTGTAAATATTCAAATACTTGTCACTTGAGTAAAAATGATCACTAAAAATTTCTTCAAAAAGGAAATTAATACTAAAACATCTTTTATTTCCTTTACAAAGCTTAGTTAGATAAACAGCTTTAAAAAAAATTCTACGACTTTACTATATTTTCAGCTAAAATCGTCGTTTACGTTTCATGAGCCTCTGTAAATTAAATATAAATGTCCACTTTTCAATTATATCAAATAATTAATGTTAGATCGATTTTTATCGAAACTACAATAATTTGATGAAAAAAACATTTTTTTCACATTATTAGTTGTGCTTCTGAAATTTTTGTCGTTATTACAAAAGTTGGATATAGCATATTTTTTAAGGAAATTTTTTGCACCTTCCAGCCCCTCAAAATTAAAAAAAAAATCTCGCCCCCCCCCAGGTTAAATGAAAAGTCGGCGCCTATGATAGCGTCTAAATAAAATACAAAATACTTCAAATTCATCAAAATATTGAATTAAAAAAAATCAGTATTTTTTTATACATACATTATTATATATGCATTTCATACATTTAGAAAGTATGTAATAACTTGGTAGGAATACCTTCACCCGCTGATTTACATTTTTGATTATTTAATTTTTTACGAACAGGCTAAAAGATTTATTTTTTCCTCCAGATATTAAAAGTACTAAAACCACTTATGAATACTGTATTTCTATTTTTATAATGGTTCCATGACCACAATGCGGTCATAGAGGCGTAACGTTTATAGTTTCCGTGATAAGTTTGTTATAAATATTATATAATACATAATGCATAATGCTAATTTACTAATTTTAATTAAATATATATACAATAGATAAATATTTTTTTTGTAAAATATATTATGCAATTCAATTAACAATATAAATATAACAATTGAGTAATTTTATTGTCAAACTCAAGCTGATACAATTAAAATTAAATATTTAGTAATATTCATATAGCCTAGGGCCTATGCAATAGACTCAAAAAAACGGTCAAACTAAGAAATAATTCCGACCAAGCTGGATTTTGGTTGGGACTTTTATTTTGATGTCCTAAACACACCCTAAAAAGTACCCTTAATTTGGATGGCGGGTTTTTATTTTTTAGGGGGTAAAGAGGGGCTAATTATAGTTTTTTACAAATATCTCAAAAATTATTAATTTTTCGAGAAAAATTGTTATGAAGAAAATTGTAACTTATAAAATTCTACACAAAAAGGTATTTATACTTTTTTCATATAATCAATATTTTTTAAGTAAAATGTTAACCCACTCAAGGGTGCAGTGAAGAGTGCCAAAATCCGAACTTTTAGGGACAAGCAATTTTATGGTTGATTATTATAGATTTTGGGGCGTAGAATTCGAAAAAAATAACCCGAACTAGCGAAAAGTAGTGCAACACCCTTAAAAAAGGGGTTGAAGGGTGAAAACTCCGTTTTCAAGATTTTTTTCAATTTTTCTCAAAACCTAAATCGATGACGGGGTGTTTTTATTGAATCAACCAATGGTGGTGTGGTGAACTCCAGCCCGGTGGAACACAATATCCGTCCACCTTTATATTGCTGATATCATATCTATATGAAGTTCATATGGTCTTCATACATCATACTTTAAGGGTCAGGGCGTTTTTCCACACCGGCAAAACCGGTACCGGTACCGTTGCCGGCGAGTTATTGTTTCCGTAATTTATATATGTATTAAATAATTGTAACTGCATTATTAAATTGTTACATATTTTACAATATTTACATACTATGATAACCAGCATGTATTCCTAATCAATTATCAGATAAATTATTATTGATTATAATTAGTAATTATTCAGAACAGATTAAAAGCAGTAAAAATGTACCTACTATGTATTTACATACACAATTCGTTAGATTTAAATTGAGTGCGCAAGCATTCAAGGGCACAAAAATCACATTTATTTGACTATGTATAATCATGCAATTATTGATGAAGAACAGTTTATTAAAATTATAAATTTTGAATTATACCTTTACCTATACAGATATAATTCATTATTTTTATCCTATTGCATTTTTAAGATGTATCATACAAATTAAATATTAATCAATTAAAAACAAACTAATTTCGGATCAGGTTTAATTCTTGTTTAGAATGTTTGGACTGGGTCGGATCGGGCTGGGCGAACCCATAGGTGGGCATTGTTAATCGTCAACTCGTTAATAAAAAAGTTAACTCCGTTAATCGTTAAAATTCCGAAAATTTAACGAAAGTTAAAGTTAACCGTTAAAAATTAACCATCCAAAATATTTGAAGACCTTTTTTCTTATTTCGACAGATTTCATTTGCAAATCCCCCCCCCCCCCCTAAATTGCGTTTGATAAACAACTTGTCATGAAACAATCAATGTTAACGGAAGTTAACAAGAGCGTTCACATTTTTTGAGTTAACTTAAAAGTTAATCCATTAAGCACTTTGTTAACTTCGTTAATTAACGATTAAAGAGTTAATGCCCTCCTATGGGCGGACCTTATCTATAAATTGAACCAGGTTGGGTCAGACTTTACGAATAAATAAAAATATTATTTTTTCAAAACAAAACTTTTACTTTTACTTAAGTTGTTAAATTAATAACAATTCACAATTATTAATAAAATTATAATTTATAATGGTCGTGTAAAAAAATAAGAGCGTCCACTGTTTCTGGGTTAAGACGTGTCCTCATATAGAGTCACTTCGGGCCGGGTCAGCCCGATTCAATCTGAATCTAGCCCGACCCGAATTTCTTGTTTGCAACGTTTGGACCGGGTCGGATCGGACCTTAGTATAAATCGAACCGGATTGGAGTGAACCAAAAAACAGGTTCCGAACCGAATCGGGTCAGCAAAAAAAATTTAAATTATCTTCGGACCGGGTCGAGCTATTTTTTAAGGTCCGATCTGATCTCTAGGATTTACATTAAATCAAATACTTTCTATTGTTGATTCATAATTTACAATTAAATTAAAATTGTTAAAATAATTAGAACACATAAATCTTAAATGTCATTTTCAATTAGAAATAAACTAATTGTAGGTACGATAGTAATAAGATAATTAAAATAAGTAGTTAATTTTTAAGAATAATTTGTTAAATCCCATGCATTATAAAAATCATACCACATAAAATAAATACCAAATAATAATTTTAAACTACCAATAATATATATGCCACTAAATTACAATAAAAATTACCAATTATATTATATCATATTTACGTAGTCACAAATTAAAAATAATACAGAGATAATACACCACATCGAATATAAAATAATAATTTTATCAACTCATTCTCTGTAATTTTAAAACAGAAGTGCTTTAGATTCAGTATAGATGACGTTACTATTCTGTAATAAAAATTAAATTATTACAGTAAGATTTCGTTAATCAGATTAATAAATTTATAAATACAATTTATGTGATTGTAAAAAGTATTCATTTAAAATACTTCTGATAAACTGTGAAATGTAAAATTATACTCGTATGTACTCTAATTAAACGAGTATTTTTGCTGGATCTGAACTAGTAGAGAAATGTTTTTTGATGAAATGTAGATTTGGAGCTGGATATCTAAAAAAAATCTTAAACCTAAAAAAACTATTTTTTTCAATTTTCTAGAAAATTTATTTTTAAACTCAACAATTGTGGGAATAGAACGAGCATAACGAACGCATAATATTGCTCGACTTCTTCGATTCTTTCGTAGTTAAATGCTCAAGTCAAGACAACTACATATATGAAAAAATGCCAAAAAAACTATCAAAACAAATATATAAAATAAGATGTAATAATATTTTATCAACCTATATAAAAATATGTCTTTATGCAAAATATTATGTTATATTTAAAGAACGAAAACAAAACTACTATTTTTATCGGAAAACTATATTTCATGCCACATTTGATAAAATTTCAATATAGGTTTATTTGTATGTATGCACCTTATGTCTCATGTTATCTTAAAAATATCGTAATACTTTTATATTTCACAGCGATTATAATCAACTGTCTATAAATACTATTACCATTAATTAAATACTCAAATAATCATGAGTTGGCAAAGTGGTCAATCGACAATACCAAAGGTCAAGGTGGACAGGAATTATTATGCATTTTGCCAACTCCATACACATATTATACATATAATATAATTTGTTACATATGCATATTAAATTTAAAGCACCTATAATAATGACCTTAGAGCCGGGGTCTTCAAACTATGTCTCAGGAGTCAGAAATGTATATTATACTTTTATGCTATTTGTGACAGCTTCATAATCATTCAATAACAGCAACAATTTATTTTTCGTAATAAATTGTCCGTATGGTAGATACTCATGTAATTAAATATATTACTATCAAATGAAACTTTTTACAATATTGCCAATTTTAAAATATTGTTATATAATTACAAGAATGTAATAATAATAATAATAAAACAGTGACGAGGAAGAAAAATAAACACATAATATTAATAATAAATAGAAAATACTATCTACTAGAAATTAATTACAATATTATGTTTAGTAATTAATCGAATTCTTGACAGAATAAATAGTAAATAATAATTACTATTTATATATTACCCGAAAAAAGAAAATTTAAAACTGCATGCAAAAATTATGTGTACATAGATACTTAAAAAAAAATAACGCTACTGTATAAAAAAAAACACATGATTTTTTTAAACACATAACGACAATTAAAAAAAATTACAAAATACGGTATTATAAAAATGCCCGCAAGCTATCAATATAAGTTCGAAACCGTACTAAAAAAGTATTTCAAAAGCTGTCATTATATTTCAGTCAATAAAAAACACAAAAATGCCCTAAGCCATGACCCAATTGACCTAAGTTTGGTTTCAATTATCAATTAGCATACATTACAAAACCTAAATTACAGATAATAAAAATACATTAAAATTCAACAGTTCATATTATTGGTATATCTATAGTGCAGCCATGATTGTTTTTAATTTGAACAAATGTAGGTACTGTTATTTATATTAAATATATATAATTATGTAGTCATACAACAATAAATGTCGTGGTTTGTCAAACAAATATGATATCTCATTCAAAGTGCTTGCAAGCCAATAATAAATTTCATTCAATTTCTTTACAATATCAGGCAATAAAATTGGAAAAAGAATGTTACTATAAAATATAGTATTATAAATAATTTTCTCAAGAGCAAGCAAACGCTATATGAAGAGAGGGTACTAAGTTTAAAAGACAGTTTAGTAACAGCTGTAATAATTATGAATGGAAGTAAAATCGGCTATCAAAAACAGTGGAGATTGGTGTATGTAGGATAGCAACTTTATATTATCATATATTTATTGCAACTGCATCAAAAAAATCCCGAGCAAATTCATTACAATTCGACACCTCGCTTTGGTTTTGGTCTAAATTCTAAAGTCCAGAGCAAAATCTTCATAATACCGGGCAAATGTTTTTCTATGCGAAATAAGTCAGTATTTTAAAAATAAACCTAATATAAAATTGTAATTTTAACCTATTTATCACAAAGGCGTCTAGCATATCTATCACTGACGTCACGCATACCACGACTTTGAATGAACGTTTTGGCGGGAAATTATAGAAAAAATTAATAAGTGTAAAACGTTTAAAGGTCGCTAAGAAAAATTGGCCCGATTTTGAAGGAAAAAAATACAAATGTAATATAGGTTAATTTTTTTTTAAAATGTTCAATGACAAAATAAATACGTAATAGAAAAAATTTAATAGAGGAACTAATTGTATTTACAAGTTTTGACACAACTTATTTAATAAAATAAAAAATTAAAATATTATTATAAGTTTTATAAGACGTAAAATTAATTTAAACGTAATGCATACACATAGTGAGTCAAATACTTTAAAACAAATACTACGTTAATTCATAATTTTAAACAAAATTAATCAAAAATGTATATTAAAATGTACATTATTTTTAAATTAACCAATAAACTAAATAACAACAATAAATTCATTTATATAATGTGATTACAATATTTAAAAAATAAAACAAAGATGCTAATTAATGTAACGAAAATTATAATAAAATCATGTAGATTTTTTGTGATCGTACTATAAATAATGACGATAAATAAAGGTTTCAAAGATCGCTATAGAATTTGTTGGCATTCTATCTACTGGCTACAGTTCAAATTTTTATTAAGCTTTACAGTTTCTAGCTTCCCAAAAACTGGCTGTCTATTTATAAAATTTTAGCAAAATTAAATACGTGGTCTTACAAATGCACTAGTACTATTAAACAACGTGTAAGTGTACAACTGTAATGCAATTTAATTATTAGTGAATGAAAAGATGCATATACACGTGTAATAATGATAACGACAAAGAAAATCATATAACATTGCAAAACAAAATCAACAAACAAATACTACTAATTTCTAAAATAAGATTGAAACATCAGCAATAATACCTGGTGGAATCGTTGAAACTGACATTTTAATGCAATATAATATATATATTTACAACTGACTAGTTATCGTACATATATGTATGTAGTAAATGTATATTTCAATGAATGAATGTGAATTCTATCATAGAGGGCGCCAAAAGATAAAAACGACGTCAAAAGGTATTGATCTTTCACTAGAGGACGCCGCTGTGTTATTGGCGAATTGGCGAACCTAAAAACATTGGTTGCAATCGTTGCAATAATGCAAATTAACGATATTTGAAAGTTCTTACAAATAATCGGTACGGAAAAGTTACTTTTAATTATAATTCATAAAATCGCAAATAAATAGAGCAAGAGTAAAATAAACTTCTATTTTCTAGAGTATGTCTCATTTGAAAATAATTTATTACGAAATTTACATTTAAATAAATAAACAGATTAGGCAACGCACTTCTGTTCTGTCCAAAATAAAATAAAATTCATTTTAGATTATTTTGTATTTTTTTATTCTTTTAAGCAATTAATATAAACAATATTTAGAAGTTTAAAAAAAAAATATAAAGTAATACTGTTCTAAAAATTACAATAGATTTGTTAAAATGGTACGAAATTTTGATAATAAAGATATTGATAGGTATCTATGGCTATAAATCTACACAGGTTGGTACATTAAAAACCAGATACCAAAAACATTTTCGGCAGACCTTTATTTCTCGGAATACTGAATATTTAAAAAAAATGCGAATACTTATTTATAATTTGCAGCATCATAATATCATATTAGCCATTAATTTGTAGATACCTAATGTATTTTGCCTGAAATAACTGAATTCTGCTTTAAATTACTTGTTAAAAGCGAACAATTTTCAGACTGATTAGGAAAATTTAAAAAGAAATTAGGTATACAATATAATATATTCATTTTTTTAATTGTTTTTTTAATAAGATTACTAAATATGCATCAATCGACCTAATATCTCAATTAACTTGTATTATAATTTAATTTTTATTTCAACAAAATTAAGGGTAGCACCAAATTTTCATAAAAATAATTAACGAAAACAAAAATTAAAATATTTAAATTACTGTCAACAAAAACAACAAACAAAACAAAACACAAACACGCCACATAACAAAATGGCTGTAACGATCAGCTGATACCATCCCACGCATACATACCGGCGTTACCGAACGTTTCTTTATTCAAAAATTTCCATCCCAACGACTGTAAATCCATTCCTAACACCGGACAGACCCCCTAATTGTATTGTTCAGATTAGATTAATAAAAACGGCAAACCGGATCACAGACGTACAGTATAGAACACTAAAGTAATGTGTACCGTGCTAAACTATACTAGTCAGACAAAAAAAGAAAGTGAAAACAACATAGGATAGCAGAATCAACTGGTTAACAGTCGCTGAGGTCACAGAGTTGCACGTTGAAATTGGTTTAGTACAATAGATAAACAAACTGCACGATATCATACAAATGCTAAGTTTTATTTATAAAAAAACAATAATTAAATTGTGTCATTAAAAATAGAGTTGTATAAGTAGAAGTTGCCAGGTTTAGTGTAACTTCTATCTAAAAAAATATTTTCAATTATAAACTAAAAATAGCACCTAAGGAAAATATTTGTGTAACACCTTACGTAACATTTACAAATATGTAAACAAATAACTTTTGAATTACTTATACCGATAGGAAAATATTTAGTAGATGAACTATATTAATTCATATGGTCTAACTTTTATTATGATATTACACATAAATAAGTTTATATTAAATTCAAAACTCCTTTTGTAATGTCTATTACCAATTTATTTCTTCCTTACGACGCCCATGAAGATTTAAAGATCGTTTCATTATAAAAATGGTTATTGAAGTTATGTTTCTTTAGGCGCATCTCGCGTCTCGCACACATTTTTCCTGGGCAGTGAATAAGTCAAAAACATAAAGCTTTCACTCTCTCAATGGCTTATACTACCGTATATTTGTCTCTATCAGATTTGATCGAAGTGCGGTACATTTTTGGTGGCGTGTGCAATATTTACACGGGTTATTTTGTGTTACGTTTACATTAGCACTACATTTAGTATTTTGTTAGATATTATGTTTAATTTAATTTGGAAAGCATATAATATAAATAGGTATGATCTTAATATTTGAAATAAATATTTTATTTAAAATGTTAATTTTTCATAATTTTTTTTTAATAGCACCCATTTTTTCATAACACATGCGGTTAAAAGATTTATTAAAAATAGATAATGAAGGTAAGTAAAAATTATACTTGAAAAGAAATTCGTCAAACTAAAAATAAGCTACTCTAAAATAACGTCCATTTCGTTAAAAGAAAAAATATTTCCACACAATGCAAATTAGAGGTAGCATCTATACAATTTCATTCAAGAAGACTATAAAAATCAGTCAATTCTCATAATTAGATTTTTTATCAAAATAAAATACATGAAGCAAATTTAATTCTGTATATAAGAAGACATAATTTAATTTAAAAGTTGAAATCAATTATAATATAAAAAATGTACAGTCGTTTAAAAATATCTATCGAATTATAGATTTTAGCTGATCTAAAATATTTTAATTTGAATGCATTAGAAATTGCTTAACATTAAAATTCGAAAAAAAGTACTCGATGTCCACGAAGAATTCAAATTTTCAATTAAATTTTCCATAATGCTAAAAACTAATAAAAATAGCAGAGTGCGGCATTTTTGCAATGTACAAAAATCAATATTTAACATCAAGCACTTTTTAGCCGGAGTGTACTGGAACTATATTTCGTTTCCTATTCCATAAAATTTACTTTCCACGGATAATCTCAAAATATCAACATTGTCTAACAGAACTTCTTGATACTCCAAATACAAGAATTCCTTATTTCTTTATTATATCATTTTATTATATTATTTATTAAAGAAGCTTCCTGATATTTGATATCTCGTAATGAAACAATATAAAATTACATAGCAGAATAACACACTCGTTTAGACATCTATAGATTTTTGATCTAGCGCCGGTAGGTGGCTGCCACGTGTTTAATAAACACCGATAGGGATGGGTGCCGAGACGCTCCAGAGATGGCGCTAGTAGTGCACTAATAATCATTATGTGGGTCAAACACGTGCCTGAAGTGTATGGGTAATGGTTTGTGTTCCTGCTATATGTGTAAATTAATCTTGTGATATTTGCAACCAGTAGAAATGAATTGCATGTGTAATTAGTTCCATCTTTGCAGTTTTAATAAAAAGTTATGTTTTCCACAATTTAATTTAAGTATTTAAAATTTTAATTTAACAAACGTCTCTCTCTCTCTCTCTCTCTCTCTCTCTCTCTCTCTTTCTGTTAGGCATCTAAAACTTGTAAAAAGGTTTTAAATTAATTTTTAGTATAAAAAATCCGAGATAAAAATATTTGCGAAAATAGTTTTTTCGCAATATCTCGAAAACAGAAGCTGATTGACCAAAAGAATGGTCATTTCCGGATTTAGTGGGCCAAAATTACCCCAATGTGTTTTATGAAAATATATGTTTTAACTATTGCAGCTCTATACATGGACTTCATAAAATCGGATTTCAAATTTAAACAATATATATCAGGGTTTCCCAGCCTTTATATAAACTTTTAAAAGAATGATTTTTTTTATCTACCTCTTTACATTTTTAGATTCTAGAAAATATAAATATCTTGTCGAAAAAGCACAAGTAGAAAGCACAAAAAGATCATTACAATTCAAAATTTTAAAACAGAAAATTTTTATCATAGACCCCTAAAATACTATAGACCCTTTTTTAACTCCCATAGATCCCCATGAGGTCTACCTGGACCCCGTTGGGATTCCCTGGTATAAATTATAACGGATGTGATCCAAGCAGACGGATCGCGGAAAACAGCCAGGATTTTATATTATACAAGTAGTATTTACCTATAGAAATTTTAAGTAGGTACTTATAATGTCTATTAATAATTTAATTATGAAGTACTATCGACAAACATACACATAGTTAATTGTTAATTCTTATCTGCTATAGTCGCATGTTTTTTTAATTATTTACAATGTCGTCGTACTTGTATATTGAAATAAACGAAAAAAATATAGGTCATTTCATTGCATGATCTAGGATTAACAAAAAAGACTAAGAATTAGTAAAGAATTAGTACCTATATAAAATTATAGGAATACTGTTATACACTAATGTTACTAGTGTACCATCCAACACAAATATATTTTTAAAATTATTAATGCTAAGGTACCCAGAATTAAAAAAAATAAATAAGAGGACAAAATTTCAAAAGAGGGGTACCTACCCTACCATTCAGAAAAGTCCTCGGAAAAAGATAACTTAATTTTGGGATCCCGAAAATTTTATAAAAATTTATATAAAAAATATAAATAATGTAATAATTCAACTGCTGTTAATTGTAATTACCTTTTTTTCGTTGTCATCTTAATAATTCAACTGCTATTTTATCAAATAACAAAAATAGAGGACAAGTTTTCTATAGAGGACAGTTGGTCAAAAAAGAGGACTGCCCTCTTCAAAAGAGGACGAATGGTCACCTTATTAATGCAGATTCATTCAAAACAAAGTTTACAACATAACACAATTATAGAAAATAGCTCATGGCAATTATTTTATTTAAATTATAATTTAATTTAAAAAAAACTTACTGTAAAAACTTTTTACGGTTTAGTTAAAGAATAATTATAAAAATACAATATTTTTCAGAGTTTATTCATGGAAGATATACAAACATCAAATTACTTTTTTTCCAAGAAAAAAAGTGACAAAATCATAAATATATTTTTCTTTGTGAACACATAAAAAATGATTTATCGAAATAAGCTTTGTGTGGGTTGATACTGCCATGGGCGTACCGAGAAGGGGGGGGGGGGGGCAGATGCTCCTCCTGGACCTGACTGCTTAATTATGTGCCTAAGCCTAAGTACTATTGTATTTATGATATTGAAGAAGTAAAATTTATAGGTATTTCAAAATTTTCCTTCAGAACTCACGTTTAAGTCATGTTACAATTTAATAAGTTAACTTTAAAAAAAATCGCGCTACACGCCATATCAATTTAGGTAGTCATTCTATTATTATTTAATTGATGTACATTTGATATTTAATCTATCTTTTTGATCCAGAAAAAAACATATTTTTTTAAATACAATATCTTCTTGATGCGGTTAAACTGTCGTTTTCTTCTTTTTTATATAAAGTAAAAAAAAATATTTTTTTACCTTATATAAAACACAACATTTTTTGCACTTCAATATCTAAAAAGGTTAATAACACATCTGTTCGATCCTCTCTCCTATTTTTGTAGGGTCCTTGATGAAACACACCGACTAAATCGGTTTATAAAAAAAAATTGCCCCCCCCCCCTGAACAAAATGCTGGGTACGCCCATGGATACTGCAAAACATAATTAATTAAGTATATATTTCGTTCATAACTCAACCACACACAGCATACAGTAAAATAGATAAGATATTTTTCGGAAAAATAAAAAAAATCAAGAGTAAGTCCAAATTTTGTAAATAACCATAGAAAAAAATGTTATAAGAAGCTCCATTCAAAATCCTGAAATGATTCATGAACGTGTATACTCGCAATGTATTATTGATTTTATATTAACGATATGTTTGCTTGTATAGGTAGTGAATCATTTTATCATTTTTTTAGTTATTTACAAAATTTGGGTTTTTGTTTTATTTTTCCGAGAAATATACCCTTTTCTATCATATAGCGAACCTTTTGGCTCACCGAAAAAAACCTTTAAAAACGAATATTTTTTTGGAATATAGCACATAAAAATAATTATATCAATTTTCAATTATCCAAAATTAGTTTATTCTAAGTCGACACTAAATTTTTACCTCCACCATAACTACATGCATTTTCATCTTTAATAAACATATCTACAATAACTATAACATAAAATCAGTGAAGAATTTAAAGGTTTTCTTGTAATAAATACAATTAATTGTAAGCAACGAACGATCGATTACAGCACATATATACAACTTCATGTCAATAGATCCCAGGGAAGCCCACACAGGATAAGAGTAGGATGTGAACCCTGACATTTATTACGCCAGCCCTTTGTAAAATACAATTCATTACTAAAGTAAAAATACAAAAAGGTCAACTTTTTCTAATCATAAAAAAATAATAATTTCCAGAATTAAATATGAATGAATGAATTTAAATGTACCATATATTAACAAAACAAAAATGCTCGAGGCTTTTGCTCTCGATTTAGCTATGAACTAAATGTTTTTTGATTGGTGAAATACTTTACAGTAATTGGTTATTGGAAAATTGGAACATAAATGTATTCATACATTTGCCCTATACGGAATATAATATGCAACTTTTACGAATGAATTCATTGTCAGCCGATACAACTAATTATGTATAGCTAACATTTAGTAAATGAATCATTCTCTAGAGACACTAGACTAGTCTAGACCAAAGGTGTCCAACCTTTTGACCTTCTTGGGCCGCATTCCCCAAGGTTGGACAAGCCTGCTCTAGACTAAAATGAATATTGGAACTTTAAGGATTTTTAACTAAATTATTCATAATAACATTAATCAACAAGTTGATATTGAAGATATTCAGTAAAATGTTTATTTTGTCCACTGTCCAATTCCAACCTCTACAATATATTTCGAACTGCTACAATTTCTCGACATTGCATGATGACCTCTCGGCAGATGGTAAAGTTTGATCGAATAAATGCGAATCGATTAAACCGACATATGTGTTTGTGTGTAACGAAAATAACAAATAACACACGTTTGTATGGTTTCCTCAACAAAACAAAATCTAGAATATTCTACACGCTATAAATAAAAATAAAACTCATCAATTTCTAAATTTTCTAAAATATACGATACACATTTATTTTCTATATTTGTAATTACAAAAAATATAAATTGAAATTAAAATGATATGTTATTAATTCTTCTTCCGAATCTATTGAATTTAAATATTTTATTGTCTTATTATCAAAATAATAAACAAATTAATTTAGGTCATACTGATTTTAATACCCATATTTAACTATAATTATAATATTATTATGATAAACATTTAATATTTTAATACTCGTGTACCTACATAAAATATCAAAATCTTTATATTTAAAATTATGAGTCATTTTTTAGTACATGCACTCACCATGCACTAATGACTAAGATATTAATAGTGTATGGTGTATGATAAAAATAATTACCTAATTTTAAACGGCTTCCTAATCAATAACTATTTGAAAATGTGTCACTTCGTCATTAAAGGTTATGTGTATGTATATAAATATAAATACACTAGTTTCATTTTTTTTTTATATTAAACGTAAAAATACAAAAATGTGAGATTTTATATTGGATGATGTGAATGCAGTCAAGCTTTACTCGTAACTTGACTTCTTTCTAACAATAACTTAATTGATTTTTGGCGAGCTTTTGATTCTAGCAAAGCTTTCAACTGAGTTAATAATAATTATGTTTTACATTAGTTAAATTCGTGAACAATTTACCTGCCTGATCGATATATTTTTAGAGTGCCTGAGCAGGTACTTGAGATTATATGAGTAGCTTCAATTATTATGAAACACATTTTTTAAGTTATAAGTTTTCGTCCGACATTTATTTATTGTTAAGTAATATTAACTTTATTAACAAAATGAATGATAAGAATAGTAAAATAGCAATTACATTCACTGACACTGAAGAGTAAAATCAAATCCTGCTTCACCACATAGGCATAAGTCGCTTTATACCAGGGGGTCCCAACCTTTTTTGCACGTAGACCCCTTTTGAAGGAATGACAAAGTTATTTGTAAATTAAAAATTGTAAATTACCTATTTTGCTCATTGAACTGTTTTTAAACTCTTGCATTGCATAAAAAAACATCGAATTTCAAAACATACAAATTTTCCCATAGACCCTTAGTGTGCTACAGACTTCTTTAAAACTTTCATAGACCCCCAGGGGTCTACATAGACTACGTTGGGAAACTCTGCTTTATACCATACATACCCAAAAAATTAAATGTCGACATAGATACTGAATGTTATTACTTTATTGGGTGCGTTCCGAAATCATAATTTTTAATAAACAAATGTTAAGTTGGCAAAATTTGAATCTAAAAAGTAACTCGTGATTCTTTTAAACTGACTTACGAAAGATATAGCACATTGGACCCGGTATTACTCGGTGACGTCGGGGATATAAATTTAATCTGTAACAAACGTATTAAACACTGTTTTCAATTATATCGCTAACTTTAACCAACAATAATTAGTGCGGCCCTGTGTGCATAGACGACCTTGACCGTGTGCCGTGTGCACTTCGGTGCATCGCAAGGTCGGCCTGTATAGAGTAGTGCACCAACATTCTGTATGCGTCATTACTGTTTTGTAGTATACAAGTACAAGTACTATAAACTTATAATTTAATAAGACACCATCAATCAATCCAATAAATTTTTACTTCAAACGTGGCACTTGTGTAAGCTTTGAATGACCTACATAAATAATTGATAGAAAATAATTTTATTTAAACAGTAAAATTTCGAATTACTCCCTTCGTTTCCTTAGTTCTTATTCCGTAGAAACCATATTAATATCACTTTTAGAAGCAGGTTTTAGAAAAATAGTTTTTTTTTTTTTTAATTTTTATGTGGGGGTGTCAAAATGTAACTCAATTAGTGTAATTTGACCCAATTTTTTTCTCACAAGGGGAACCCTTCTGAGGGGCGCTTTCGATTTTCTTCATATTGAAATATGTTGTGAAGAGGGGTCCCCTGATAACACCTATATCCGGTTTTGGGCGCAGACGGGTACCTAATAGTTTAAAAATTATGACCCAAAATATATTTTAATGTTGCATGTATATGTTGTCTATTTATACAAGCGACTGTTGGCTTAGCGGTTATGATAATAGACCGGCAGCCATTATTGTTGCCAGTGGTTATATGGACAATTATGCCATAAGAATTATTAATAAATAAATGTATAAATTGTTTAAATATTCAATCATTTATTAAATGTTCTTGGTGTAATATGTTTTTATGTATAGTATATTTACGATAGATACTAGATACCTTCCAAAATTTTGTCAACCGTTCATAAATAAATAAGTTACTTGAGCATAAATTATATATGTTTTTATTTACAATCCCAGTTTTGAATTGTTTATCAACAAAATTTAAAAAATTAAATTAAATTGCACATTTTGAAAAATAAACATTGAAAACAAATAAATTCATAAGATATTTTACAGGAGAATACCTAATATATTTAAATAGTGTCACTGTTTGCAATTAAAAATAAAAATAAAAACTTAAGAGGACTCGAACCACAGACGCATGTGTAAATAGACTTAACATATAGGTATATATGCAACATTAAAATATATTTTGTGTCATAATTTTTAAACTATTACCCGTCTGCGCCCAAAATCGGGTATAGGTGTTGTCAGGGGATCCCCCTTTACAACATATTTCAATATGAAGAAAATTGAAAGCGGCCCTTAGAAGGGTTCCCCTTGTCAGTCAAAAACGGTGCCTGCAAGGAGTTCCAGTTGTTTGACTTGTTCATTACAGGTTATGTAATACTAGGGAAGATCACCATGGGAAAATCTTAGTTCGAAAAGGGCGCCGCGAGTAAAAAAAGTTTGGGAACCACTGCCCTGTAGCATTTATGTACTATACCTTTTTATAAATAATTATAAAAATTATCGAACAATACTAAAAAAAATAATTGCAGTTATAGAACTTTAAATGATAATTTTAATCGTATTATAAAGACCTTGAATAACCTAATATTGTAGCTAATGACTAAAATATCGCAACTAATGTACGCATGCAGCATTATTCTATATATAAATTATTTTTAACCTTAAAATCTATTATAAGAACATTCGATTAATAAATATACCGGTCAAAATAACAAATACATTCATGTCATAATGCGTCAAAATTAGGAAAATGGGTAGAAACGGCAGTCATTTAATAAGTTTTGAAAATCAGTATTGGTCTCGAATTTTTTTTGGTAAAGTTACTCATTCTGCCACAAATGGCAATAATTACAGTTTTATATATGTATATAGGTAGTAGGTAGTATGATCAACAACAAAAACAGAGCCATTAATATAAATAAAATTTATTAATTACGTTTGTGTATTAATGTACATATTTAACGTATTACAATCAAAGTAGACTCCTAAGTGTTATTCTACGTTTTATTTTTATGGTACCACATAAAAAAGAAATTACTATTTGTATATATACATAATAATATCATAGTATTCATAGTAATAAAATTGTTTTATATACTTTTCCCATTAGATTACAACTCTATTAAATCAAATTATACGCAGCAGCGTAGTAGGGATTTCGCAAAACAAGATAATTCTTTTCAGGGTTTTAACGGAAAATTACAAATGTCAAACACATGTTTAAAAAAATTAAAATATTTGTTCAACATATTGATTTATTGATAATTTATTTATTCGTCTTATTTGGATTGTGAGACACTACTAAATAATATAATAGAGATGTAGAAGAAACTAAATTATTTATCCAAAATATTTAAAAAAATTTACTTCTATATACCTAACCTAACAACAGTTACTTTCTTGAAATAATATTAAACAATTCTATAAAATTGCACAATGGTAAACGAACATTATTCGACAGGTAAATATTTAACCTAAGGCAACCAGAAAAGGGAGTTGATATTATTATTCTAAACTCTAAACCATTAAAAAATATTCTTAATTCAGTGTTCCAAACATGTTTTGTAGAATTTATTCGACAATCCCATATTATTATATTATAATATATATGTATATGGTGTGATTCATAATACATAATCTGTAAGCTTCAGTTACCAACTAATTAACTAATACTAGCTAATTGAATACATAAAGTTTCTGCCTTTCCCCGCGCCTTTCTTAAGGGATATAAACAATCGACTTTTCGTTAATAAGTAATCTAATTAATTAAACAACACATGTAGTCTGTTCGTCTTAATTGACTTGAGCCTTGTAAAATTACCAAATGTTAATTATACACTAAACAAAATCTAATTGCAATACTTTAAGATAATATCAAGTTTCCTTTCAAAACGAATAATAATACTTATTTGTTTTAGATAATTAGAACTGCTATATCTATAGAAGGTGAAAACCATATAGATATTATTTTATTTTCAAGAAAAACTGTTTTCTTAAATATTATTTTCCATATTGCTCACAATATTTTAGTAAAAAAAATTATTATATACAGTAGAAACCGGTTACAACGACATCGGTAATACGACGTATCGGTTTTAACGACTCAAAATAAAAGTCCCGGTTGAATCCATATAATTGCATTTTTACCGGTTTTTACGACTATCGGCTTTTACGACCTAATATGACCGGTCCCTTCGATGTTATAACCGTCCAAAATTTGAAATGACATTATGCTGACTTTAGTATTTGTCGTTGGTTATAGTATTACTAAACCCCTGTTATCTATTTTTTCGGATTTTTTGCGACAGCAGTCACCGAATTAGAAGGGGGATACAAAATTAATTACAGTTTGGGGCCCTAACATGCGCCATTTTTTAGTTAGAAAAAATAGGGTCTTATTCTACTGATTGGCTTTGACTGAAAAGGACACATGTGATAATAAGGTTACTTCGAAATCCTAAAGAATTATATAAAAATCATAATCTTAAATACAGAGCTTTTGCATCACCCAATCAATACATCGACCATAACAAGCATTACCTACGTATAATGTAAATCAATAGATATTCTAAAATTACTATATTCTTTACATATATAGTATATTTTCCCCGCCGGTTTCGGCTTTAATACAGTTATCAGTACCAATACGCATTATTTCTACAAGACATTCAGAAATATAAAACACGCCTACGCTACATAAATACAAGTGTTCAAATATGTTATTTTGTAAATTCCTGAGAAGTACGTGAGTAAATCTGAAGTCAGTGCGTCTAGCTCCACAAAACAAACGCAGTCACAAAAATCAATGTTTTTATTACAAGAAGTTTTATAAGATTTATAAAAATAAATAATCAATGAAATATTTATTTCTGTTTTCAAAAAACTATTAAACTCGACAACCAACTGGAAGTAATCGTTTGAACAGTACATAATGTACGTGTAAAGTAAAGGTTTTCATTATAATACCAAGTGTAACTGTGTATCAGAAACAACTAGGAAATCTAAACAGGCGCCTGCATGGTTTCATCCACCGGTAGATATAGTTTTACAAAAGGAAAATAAATTTAATAACCGCATAGCAGAAATATATACCTATGGAGCGAACACTATTCATATGCTAGCAATACAAATACGCAAGAGACGGATATTACGTAAAATCTGACAAGCCTCCACCATATTCTTTATACCTGTCCATTACAATCATGACGACATGTGCAGTATGCGTCAATAAAGTGTTATTTCTATTTTATATTTGCTTTTTCAGTGGGTGGTAGTTATTCATCTGGCAACATTTTAAAGAATTAAGAAGTGTAGCTTTACATTAATCTTTCATAATCTTTGACATTTTCCCACCATTTTACTCAAAACTCCTTATCTTTATACTACAGTAGAAGATCATCATTATCTAGATCGCTAATGTCCCTTCATCGTTATTGTATAATCACTAATATCATTACTGTCCGATTGTTTATCACCTTCTTCTGTTCTTTTTTTTTTGTAGACCATGATCATGATAGTAATGTTCACTCTTCTGTGCGTTCTACGCGTCATACACAAGTTACAATTTGCAATCTGTGAAGTAATCATACATTAATAACAACTGATGTATAAGCACACATGTCTCGTTTTCATATGTATACTCTGCATGTAAATAAACGTACATTCATAAGTATTCGTATATGCGCACTCTATGCGCGTGAGGGGAGAAACTTGCCCCGTCGACCATGTATGCTACCACTTAGAGTAGCATACATAATCAAAGTGCAGCCCCGTTTGTGTGTAAATTAAAGCTAAAAGTCCTACACGACGTAAGATCGAACAACACACTCGTAATTTCAAATGACAGTTGATGTACAACCCTATTGATCACTCCTAACGAAATCTATTTGTGCTATTCAACGCAAAACCACTGAATTACAAAATTGTAACATTCCAGTTGATTGTTTTTATTTGTGATTCTTCTTGTAAACATATTACGTACTCTATATTACGTCAGAGTTCTTTATGCTTGCTGGGTATCCGGTATTTTACTGGATAGTATACTGGTTACCGTTTGAGTTTCATATTGAATCGAAGCTAACATATATTTTGACGAGACGATATAAACTTTATTCAAAAGTTTTGTTTTATAGTTTAATAGTATTTCAACATGGTCCTTGGTTCGTTGATGATTAAAAGAATCTTCAAGACATACATTAGTGTATGTAATAGGATTGCGAAATACGCACTGCGTGGACTGTTTGAAGCCACCACTTACAGGTGCTGATTTTGACCTTACTCTTAAACTGAATAAGTGAGAATTCCACTCATTCTTTCAGTGAACGTAAAAGTCACTGAAAATCAGTAATACATACCAGTTCTCACTGATTACCCAATGATTGTTGGCTATATTAATGATCCACTGATTAGCAGTAGTCTACTTTTCACTATTTCAAAGTGCATAGTAGTCCAAAGTCACTGATAAACAGTGAGTATTCACTGATTAAGTTTTAGAGATTATAGACACAAGATTTTTTACGAACTAACTCTAAGACGACCGTTTCTATTTCTCCAAAATGTTACATGATATTGTTGACTGTTTTTTTTTGGGGGGGGGATGAATTTAATGAGGGGGATGAATTTCTGTTTGGAAAAAATAAGAAAACGTAAAATTTCGCTGATTTGGTTTTATATTTTACGAGATATTTTGCATTTACTGGAAAGGACGGACGGACAGACATAGGGTTTCTTCGGAACCTTAAAAATGTAGGGCCAGTTTATATTTTCACGAGACGAAACAAAATTTACATAATTTTCATTCTCTCATTTTTTATGAAGCCCTGGATAATATTCTGTAAAAAATAAAGTTTATAAAAACGAACATAAATATTTTATCATTTTAATGTTTTTTGTTGTCACAATATTTATGTAAACACTGTACAACGTACAATGAATAAAATAAAAATATAACTTCATAAAATGTATTATAATGGAGTCATTCATAAAATACGACACGCAAAATTCCCGCATTTTTAATCCTTAGCTGCCACTTTGGGGCAAAGAAAGTTGTTTAAAAGGTTTTCAATTTTTTTAATACATTAAATATTATATATATTTTTAAATAACCGATTTATGGACGACCTCTATTAACTATAAATCTGATTATTATTTTTCAAACGTTATGATAAACTTTAATGACACTTAATTTAACCTTATGACACAAACCTCCTAAGGTCGCTGGCATGTATCGTGTTACATGCAACTGTGTAATAATAAACACCAGAAATAATCGAAAACTTTTATAAGACAAATAGTTTGTAAAAAATAACAATACAAACAAATCACTTAAATAATACCGTAAACTGGGGCTACTTTGACTACTGTTTAAACATATTTTATCGTTACTATCAAAGGAACCCAAATGTCAAAAAAGCCCCAGTTTACGGTAATAATAAATAATATGCTATTTAGATCTAACGACGAACAATTTTTTTAAAACCAATTCAATGTTCAACAAAACCTTTTAATTATACATGCAAGTCATTTAATAAATTGATGATAGGTATAAACTAAAGAAGAAAACAACTTTATTTATAATATAATAAAATATTTTATATTCATTATTTCTGATGCAATACTTATTTTTGCATCACTGAAATAGTTGGTAGATCATTAACAATGGTTGGCGAATTCGAGAACATTGACCCACACAAAATAAGCTAATGTTAAATTGCATTCCATTGAATCATTTCATCAAAAAACTAGTTCCTCTCACGAGATTTATATTATAAGCGCTTTGTAACTAGAGAACAAATTAGTGTATAATCTTGATTCTTAATAAATCATGTATACATAAAAGTAACTAACAATAGACTCGTTCAGAAACCGAAACAACCAATTCAAATCAAGTTTTTAAAATTTAATATAATTTTGTAAATATGTACAATTATTTTTTGAAAATAGTTTGGTACGAAAAGCTTATACGAATTTTTATTTAAGTACATATTGAAGGAAATGGTTTAAATCACTTGAATTTAAATTAAAAAAAAAACGAACACATTCTTTTTGTTTTTTTTTCACAAGTCATGAAATAAATTTAAAATCTGTACGGTACGGGACACTAATACGCGAGGTTCGATTCGCACTTGACACTTTTTTTACTAAAAAGGACTATATTTACAAAAGAATCTGGTATCAGAATATTTCATTAGTGCCGAACAAACTCATCAAACCAACTAATACACTTGAAATATACTGCACTATACAACGATAAGCACAGCACAGTGTATGTACTAATTTTATTTTAAATAATAATAGCAATTACTAAATCTATTTATACTACTGCACCAGACCAAAATTTGAAAGTGACTAGGTTCTGACCAAGCAATAACTCGTTACAGCGAGTCCTATGACACTGTCTGCAATAATATATGTATATACTTACTGTATTATTTGTTAAAAAATCGAAATTATTCTTAGATGCACCAGTACAAGTAGATACTATTGTTTTAGATGTAAAGAAAATAAAAATTCCCAAGGGGGCATTATATTGTGCTTATGGTAAGTCCACATAATTCTAGCTACGCCACTGTTTGTTTATATTTCTTGTAAAAATTCCAATAAATTACTTACGCTTACGAACATCAAATAAATACAGCAAATTACGCGAAAAATACAAAAAGCTAGTTACAAAACCACAAAATATATAAATAGTTGTAAAGAAACATATATTATAATGACATACCATCTGGCGATTCTAGTATCGTGCTACCAGTTAAAATTATCAACATGAAAAATTATGGTCATTTCTTAATTTTTTTTAATATTACACAAAATACCAACATTACATTTATTTAAACAAAATAGAACTAATTGCATCACTGACATTTCGAAGTACAGCCCTCACAATGCTCTTCAGACATCGTTGGAGATCTTTGTAGATCATTGTAGATCTTTGTAGCCCGGTGTAGATCTTTGCAAGTCTTCACAAATCAAAACCAGTGAAAAATAGGATGTCTCAAAATGCAGCGAGATCTACAATTTTTTCCCAGGTTAATAATTATTCTAAAAAGTTCGTTATCAGTCATCTTATTCACTCACTGACTCATCAACACATAGCCCAAATATCTAGGCTTAGAAATGTGAAATTTTATCGGCGTCTCCCTTTTTATGACGTAAGCACTTTCCAAAGTGATTTTCCATGATTCAACCCTTTAAATAGAGGGGTGAGATGGTTAAAGTTTTATTTTATTTTAAAACGTTTATTTGCATAACTACTTATATCATAAATGTGAATGTCAGACAAAATACTCTTGTATTAATATTTTTTTTAAATGTGTGTATTACAATATGTCAACGTTCAACCTTAATAGAGGTAAACTTTTTCAGACAAACGGTATTTGATTTTATAAATTATATAGGTATGTTTATAAAATCGAATACCAACGCAGGCAAAGTCGTGGGTGGGCCGCTACTCGCTAGTCTAAAATAAAATACATAAAACCACAACAAATTATCGTCAACTTTGCACGAATTCTAACAGCACACACACTTGTCGCTGACGACGGCAGTAATAAAATCAATATCAACATCATCGTAGACTGACTCACGAGGAGGAGAACAGCAACGACAATAGTTTATAGTTCATGTCATTGTCGGTTTAAAAGCAAAGTCTTTTTCAACAAAAGTATACCGGAGTTTGGATCAGAAGAAAATTCAATAAATAAGGAAGAATGTACGCTGATAAAAGTTTGCTGAATTATGGAATAACATTTTGTTCAGCGGTTATTAGGCATAAGTTAGGTACATTTGAACTCAAGTTGTAAATAATGTATCAGCAGTATATTTAATTCGTTTTTTTAATTTTTCTATAACATATGACGACATAATAGTCCACTGTGTCGTAATATTTCAATATGAATTATTTAAATAATGTGATGATTCATTGAGCAATTATAGAATTTGTTTGATACAGCAGTATCTGAATATCCTTTTTCTATTATGATGATAATCGATAAAACATGTTTTTAGTTTCGCATTTGCACGCTAGATATCTACGCAAAAATATATAATCTATCGCGCAAACTAATGTACAACTAGTTTTTATATAATAAATTTTCATAATACAGAGTAGCCTATGTCCTTCCTCAGGATGCAAGCTATCTCCCTAACAAATTTCATCAAGATCGGTTAAGCTTTTTAGCCCTGAAAAGGTAACAAGCAAACAGATACATTCGCATTTATAATATTAAAGTATGGATGATAGCCAAAAATAATAGTACCTACTTCATAAGTTGTGAAACATTAATCAATTAAAATTATCCGAATTTCAAAGAAGATAATATCCATATGAGTAATGAGGCTATAATTTCGGATTAATCTGTATTAAAAACATATCAGCAATAGATCAAAACTTATTTAATTTTATTTCCGCAAGAAATAAATAAAATTTACGAGTATAATTCATATTCAATATTATAGGTTAGTGAATCCCTTTACATTAGTTATATTACAAATAAATTTAAAATATAAATAAGGTCAATTCAAATACATACATAGATTTTTTTAAAGTTCCCAAATCTGCCAATGCCGGCAAGTCTGGCGCCGCAGTAGCCGGGCGCTGCATTTTCACGGTCGCCCGCCGAACCGCATAGCGTCGCGTCGCTATTTCAAACAATTTGCGCAACTCACACACACACATACACACGGACATAGGCACGTGGCCCAATCTTGGCCAAAAACACGCGCGACAATAGCTCGTTTTTATGTACATTATTGTTGCATTGTGTCTTACTACTCAACGTTAGTCTTGTATAGATACAACCAATACTAAGAAACCCAGATTTATTGACAGTCCATTAATAAAAAAACATTTTTGAATGGATTTTTATTAAATGAAATTATTGGTAAATATGAACTTTTGTTACAAACTAGAAATACCTATTGGTGTACTATATCTACACGGAAGTCGTGAAATTAAGGGTTCCTTCGGGTCAAGAAGTGACTTATGGAGTGAGCGCGCGTGATCGTAATTAAGTCAAACAGTCGTGCGTGACTGCATGCGTGTATTTTTATCGGGCGTGATTCATATTAAACTACAGTAGAAACTGGTTATAACGACATCGAAGGGACCGGTCATATTGGTCGTAAAAAGCGGATAGTCGTAATAACCGGTAAAAATGCAATTATATGGGATTCAGAAGGATTTTTATTTTGAGTCGTTAAAACCGATACGTCGTATTAACCGATGTCGTTATAACCGGTTTGTAGAAACCAGTTATAACGACATCGGTAAAACTAAAACTACAGTAGTGTAGTTTTACTTTCAAAAATATCAGAAATGAAAACGCGAAAATAAATTATTCGATCAAGAAATTCAATTTGTCATATTTATTACAATACTATTGTTTCAATATGGATTTAACCATCTTACAAGCGTCATGATCCATCGCGTGAGTAAAACAATTTAAAACGTGAACGTAATATTTTTTTGTAGGCGTGAGTAAAAAAATTAATTCGTGAGCGTGGGTAATCTTAAGCGAAAATCATTCAAGCATCCAGCTTAAAAAATACACAGGAAAAAATCTGTATTGGACCAAGAAAGCCTTGTTTTGTATATAACGAAAACAATATTTTCTTAATATAAGAAACATACTCTTAATCCAGCTACGTTATTCCTTCGTTCATCGTTATATACAAAACAAGGTTTACTTGGTTTGAGAAATCCTTTCTACCCGTGTACTATAGTATGTTTTATTTGTTTGCAGTGGTTACCGGAGATTTGACGGTACGATTCACGATTCGTACCGTAAAATCCCCGACAACCACTGTCAACTTAACTTAAATGAAACAGATTGTAAATTCTATAAAGAACATTAATACGCGTTTAAATAAAAAATACACAATTAAAATATCCACTGTTCATACGTATAAAATTTTTAATGAGCAAATGATGAAATTAAATGTTTATTTTTGAAATTTTACCTAAAAACATTTTTCAGCGTTGATTTATCAAACTATATTATATTACAATTTAATACAAACCCAATCAATAAAACCCTAATAACTGTAATAACTATTTGATTCTGTAGGTAAATAATTCAATGCAATTGAAAAATTACAACAGGTGGTTTATGAATAAAATATTGAAGCAATTATAAAATTCAAACACTATTGTGCTAAATTTAATAATTCAGGATAATTCAAAATTGGAGTACCAAAGTTCAATAGTAGGTATAGGTTGAAGGAATTCTTTTGAAGTTTGGCACGCCAATTTAGAATTATTAAATTTTAGTCTTCTTTCACTTTTCTGAAATCTCTCAAGAAGTAGTGGGAAGAAGTAAAGAAATCGAATAAAATTTACATCAAATAGAAAATGTCAGTTTCAAAATACGTTTTAGAACATCAAAATCCATTCAATTTTCACAAAGATACAGCATACAGAAGTTAAAAGAAAAATTAAAAAAATCAAAAGCATTTTTACGTGTTAATATTCGATCGCTCGAGGGTACGTGTTAATAATATATAATTAAAGAAATTCGAAAATAAGAAAATTAATGGCCACCCTAGTAGCTTATGTACTTCTGTCGTTAGGTAAATGTAGTCAAACACTGTTTTAATTTTTATTAACGTATTGAAGTTCTATGCCAATTTTACTATGTATTAGACATATTGCCAAGATTTGTGACTCACACAAGAAAAACTTATTTGTGAAATGAGTTTAAAGGAAAATGTACCTATATAGAAGAATTTTATACTTTGTTCTTTTTACGTAATTTCAAACTTTGTTATTTTATGAACACATAATTACATGTTGATGTAATAATGTATTACCTACTTATATAAAACTTATATTTATATTTATTATAAAAGTATACTCGTAACAGTTATACCGGCGTTACGCATAGGTAAAGCAGCGCCAAATTCAGAAGTTAATGCAAATATATACGATAAATTCATTTTTGACTATTATTACTGAAGCAAAAAATTCAATTGTGTCTGTTGCGGGTGGCTAAAACTATTTAGTATAGTAGGTACCGAATTACACTTAAAGGTGATTCAATAAAACAAATAATTAATGCACACATTATTATACCACATTTCTACAGGGTGAGTCATATCAGGTGGAACAAACTCGGACAGTTGATTGGAAAAAATATTTCAAGGAATAAAGTTCTTATGAACATGTGTCCGGAAACTCTTCGTGAGGCAGCTACAGACTCTAAAATATTTTGTCTAAAACTATAGTTTTTATTTAATATTTTGAGATCACATTGCGATGGAGTAATTAAATTTGATAAGACCAAGAATGTGTAGGGCCAGTGGGTCCTTTGATTTTTATCAGTTATATTCTTAAATTTTTCCTATGTTTGGCACTTTTATAAGGTCATATAACACAAAATACATATAAATATACTTTGTTAATTTGTCATAAGATCAATCGTTTACGAGAAATATGATAGTTAAGATGGTATTTTAAGAATTTGACTTAATGATGATCGTTTTTTAAAGAAAAAAAAATTATACTATGATTTAAGCTAAGTTTTTCTCCATGTGATCATCTGCCGCTCTTTTTAAACTGGCACCCCGGGTGGTCACCCAAAGGGCCCATAACTCCCTCCTTAAAACCAGCATTGCTGTTATACATTAACAAAATAAACAACTAATTTTAACAAATATAAAAATTTCAAACATCAACTATTCTTTTTTCCAAAGCTTACTTGACTTTTTAATATTGCACTCGAGTGAATGTTCTGGTTTTAGCTGACGTATTTTAGTTTTTCATGGCAATTGTGATTTTTATTCAATCTCAATAATGAATAAAATGCGTTGTATCTTTGTTATGAGTTGTTTTATTATCGAAGATAGGTACGAGAAGTTTTGCGATCGTATTTTAAATGGACAAAATTTTTCTCGAATTTCTAAAATTTCACCTGATCTTTCTGTTTCAGGTCAATAATCATTTAAATTCCGAAAATATTAAATAAAAACTAATTTTAGGCTAAATATTTGGGGATCTGTAGCTCCCTTACGAAGAATTTCCGGACACATGTTTATATGAACTTTTTTTCATTAAATATTTTTCTCAATACACTGTTCAAGTTTGTTCCACCTGATATGACTCACCCTGTATATTATATTTCATCCAAATTTTCACAAGTTGACAATATTGTCTAAATAATCACGATATTAATAAATCGATAACATTAAATCCGTGTGTACGTTTTGTACATATATGATCTGTATTATAGTATTGGCGAATTGGCGACAACCATAACAGCTCAGTCAGTCATATTGAAGGCCATGTGTAACAATCAGACGAGACATGGCGGAAAACGTCAATCACATGCACCGTTAAGCGTTCTGCGCAAAAATTTGTGGAGAAATGCAAAAAATTAATAGACTCTTTAACCCGCTTTTTAATTATATCTCTCTGGTAACTAGTCGACTCGCTACATTGTTTTTTCTTCATCACTGAATTTGCTCAGGATTCTAGAGCAGATAGTAATAAATGTATACATTTTATTATAGGTACATTTAAACTGTCACCACTTGTTTTATATCACTGATTTCTATTTAGCACGTATGCGTCAAGGTCATTCATATAAACCATACCATCTATTACAAATTATAACTGTCAGTGGGTTTTCATTTATATTTAATACCTCGCAGATAGCGTTAGCTTAGTTTTTGTTCTCGAGAATATTCGTTATAATACCAGACATCAGAAACCGGTTATAACGACATCGGTTAATACGACGTATCGGTTTTAACGACTAGAAATAAAAGTCCAACTGAATCCCATATAGACATATATGTATAATTGCTTTCTTACCGGTTATTACGACTTTCCGCTTTTACGACCTAATATGACCGGTTCCTTCGATGTCGTTATAACCGGTTTCTTCTGTACTTAGATATAAATATACAATTAGGAATTTGATGTTTTCAAAACAACATAATCATACTTTTTCTCACGATATATTTTTAATGATACAAAGAAAAATGTAATTCAAAGAAACATACTAATGACAAGTCTTCAACCAAGATGACGAAGTGATGATGCAACAGTCAAAATTATGGATAATTTCAGTTCATATAATTATGATTAATGAATTCTGCAAAGTTAAAAATAAAATATCATTTCTTGTCGTTTGTTATAATACAAATAGAAGGAAATTTATTATAATGTATATTAAGAAAATTAATTTTTTGAACGTACGGACACTTAAAAAACATTTTGAGTTTAAATGCGCATCAAAAGTGACAACGGTTCTAAAATATGTAGCGACAATTTATTCCAATGAATTATTTATAACTTCATCGTTAAGATAAGAAGTTGTCTCTATTATCTAGTTTTATCGAACATTATGGTGAAAAATATATAAAAATAAACTACAATTATTATTATTAAAATTAAATTTAAAAATAAATAATATACACCTACGTAAGTAGGTATATTATTCTGAATATATGTAAAACAGATAAATATGAGCTTGGTGAATAGCAAATATGCATAAAGGATCTAGCAAATTTGCAAGCTTGCAAGCACTCTCAAATGGGGTATCAAACTTATAGGACAGTTCTCTTGAAGTTTTTGAAAGATATTTTCGTACATAGGAAGTAAAAAAAGGTATGTAAAGTATATTTACTAAAGTGTATTTACTAACCTTGCGTAAAAAATGGTAAAAAACAACTTACTGCGCCTGCAACTATCTGTTAAAAACTCAAAGAGATAACTGTCATATAAGTTTGATATCTCATTTTAGAGTGCTTGCTAGCTTGCAAATTTGCTAGATCCTTTATAATACCGGACATAAATGTCTAAATGAGTACGATGCAACAAAGAATATCTAAAGAAAAAACATCAAAAATGGATTTAGCGCATTTTCAAATCATTTCACTATTTAAAGGAAAAATGTGTTGAAGAATCAATATGTATAGTATTTCATTAAAGGGATCGCACAAAAATGTTACATTTACAGACAATTTTCCTGAATACATTTTTTAATAAAACTTCTTAGGCGCCGACTTTTAAATTTACCCGAGAGAGACGAGATTTTCATAACCACAGCAGAGCAGGGCGGTGACAGGGTACTGGTGTAAAAAAATTAGAGTGCAGATTTGTAAGGAGGTAATTGCTTCCCTCCCCCCTCGGATACAGCGACTGTAGCAGTATTAAAAATTGTGCATTATAAAAAATTCACCCGATTGTGTAAACTAAATAAAGACTTATCACAATTACATTTGGACGAGTTTCAATTTATAAAACATTGTGGTTAAATCGGATTTACAATGTTGGCAGACAAATAGTACATAACATCAACTGCCAGAAAACAGATAATTAAAAAAAATTTACAACAAAAAGTAAGAAATACATTGCACAATTCAAAAGATACATTTTTGTTTCTTCTTTGAGCAAAATTGTTGAAACAGCTATTAACTGCAACAAAATATTTTATTGTTCTTCTGAAACGTACCTACTCAAAGGTGCTTAAATAAAAAAATATTTATATATTTTATCTTTAAAAAAATGTTTGCATAAGTTATGGATGGGAAAAAATATAAGCGAAATTATTTGTAAATTATACGCTATAACGTTCATCTGTCGCCTGGAGTTAATTTTCGCAACATGTGTGAAATATAAAGCAGGGAAACGCGATCACGTGTGGGAATTTCCGTCTACGGACTAGACAGATCAAAAATGAAAATAATAAGGTTTCCTGTTCATTTTGTTTTTAACAAATATTTAATCGGTGTTAGATTTATTTTGTATGTTTATAAGAAATTTATTTTATCATTTGTGAAACTACAATTTCATAATTTATAAAACGTTGATTCTTAAATAAATTATAATTCATTACCTGCTTAAACAAAATGATTATAAGAAAATAACACGTTCAACAATAATTTAAAAGGATTTCGCTTTATATAAACAAAAGCGGCTAGTTACAACTAGGTATTCAGAATTATTAAAATTCACATCTAACATGTTATTTATTTTATAATTGCAAGGGTTACCCGGGAAAAAATTGTAGATCTGCAGAGATTTACTCAGATCTTGACAGATCTGCATTTTGAGACAACGTTATATTTTTCACTGGTTTTTGATCTGTAGAGACTTCCAAAGATTTTCAACGGTCTACAAACATATATTATTGGATATAGACACCGGTCTACAAGTAACCCTAATTTTCACAAAGATAGGGCAGTATGTGTACTGCATGGCTCTAGTCACGTTTGTCTGTGTGTGAGGGCACCCGCGTCAGTTAGAGAAAGCAATTACCGTTGCTTGCTGCAGACTCCACCGATGACCTCCATGACTCACCAATGATCAAATGTTGTGTAACTTTTCACCAAACGTAAGTAAATTATTTTGTTAAGTACTACTGAGTACTGA
This sequence comes from Sialis lutaria, assembly GCA_949319165.1. Classification (NCBI taxonomy): domain Eukaryota; kingdom Metazoa; phylum Arthropoda; class Insecta; order Megaloptera; family Sialidae; genus Sialis; species Sialis lutaria. The sequence continues at coordinate 22,602,730 of OX439231.1, read as the reverse complement.
CTACCACCTGGTTCTTTCTAGCGGTAATACACAATTCATGCCATCATCATCGGTACTTATTTTACAATTATTTAATCAGCTGACTTAACTTATAGGTACTATTGTAACTATTCTCCAATTCTAGTGTATATTAAACAGTTAACACTTACTGTTTATTTGCTTAGGATTCAAAATAGCAAACAAATTTCATTAATACTTATAAATAAATAAAACGAAATGTTTAAGTTAGAAACGGATTACTACATTGAAATAATACAGAAGAGATATACAATTTAGAGACTACATGCGGGAGGAAGGAGGGGATACAAAACAATAATTTATTTTTAAATAAATTCATTTTAAACTGTAAAGTCTTCATTTAACAAAAATTATTATTACTGGGGCATCTAGATGGTTTACTCGCGAATTTATTTAATTAAGTAAATAATTGTGATTTTTCATATTTTTATGTCTTTTCTCAAAATATTTCATATTTTTTCGTTACAGAGAAAAATCCTTCCTGGCACTCCCTGGATTCAACACTAATGTTACTATGTTACTGCTCACAAAATTTAAAAAAATCTTTTGGACAATAATTCTGTATTCGAGAAGCGCACGAATCATTACGAAATCGAATGGTGTTTAAGCGGGATATGCTTGACTGTAACGCGGGACTAGCTAATCTAGATTGGGACGTCTGGCGTCCCTGTAAAAGAGAGCCAAATACATGCCTTTTTGAACGCAATCAGATAATATCAATGTGCATGAGTTTACTTAGACGTATAAGAATTTTTATATAAGTACATATTTACAAATCAATATTAAAATCATATAAGCACCAAACTTAATATAAACGTTGACCATCATTACAAAATATGTAAGTGTAATATGAATTACATATCACCATTCGTTACGTCATACATACGGTATAAGTATAGAAAGAATATATTCTGAGAATATACCCATTGTGCGTTTGCCGGTATTTCGCGGAATCTCTCGTTTTGAATGATTCATGAAAATATGCACGTCCGCCCAGAATTTGAAACCGGCACAATTGTAACATGATGTAATAAAATTTATAATTATGTAGATGCCTTTTAGGCTGTGAGGTTACTGATGAGGACTTCTTGTGAAATCGAAACACGTATCGAGTGACATTGTTTTATTGTGGTTAAGGTGTTTATACTTTTTTGTAAAAAAAACTTTGCTAAATCAAGGGACGCAATAAGATCGTGTTAATAAATTATAATTGTATAGTTATTAATGAATATGTATGTCACCTGAGAACAAAAAATTAATTTCATTATGAAATTAGTGACCTCATGTGTGAGGTATTATATACATATGTATTTTCTCTGTAAACTATTTACTCGCTTTTATTAATTTTTTGTCCGGTATTATAAAAAAGCTAACACATTTTTGTTAGCTCTATCAAATAACCATGTTTAACGAGATATTAATTCTCTGATATACTCTATGGATTTTTATATTTGAACAATGGTACTTAAAGTTACTTAAAAAACACTGTTGATGAAAATTAATTTTAGTAATTTCCTTGTAACACCAGATATTGAAAAATCGTTACGTTTTGTTATCTATAATTAATTAATAAACAAATACCTTTTTCTATTCTTAACTAAATACATATGTATTTGTTTGATATGTAACGTAACAAGCAAATTAATAAGAAAAGTATCTTCAATATACCGATCGATAACAGAAATTCCATATAGGTATAGGTTTTTTTTTTCAAAATAACCAACGCAATGAGCCACAATTATATGGTAATCAATGCGCAACTAAATAGTTCAAACATAATGTTCTACTGCGCAGTAATAAAACAATAAACAAATCCATTGACCTCAAGTTACATAGAAAAAATCAATTATATCATAAATATGTCTCGAAAATATCAAACAAACAATCGTGAATTTAATTTAAATATCTATAAATAAATTTATTTGATATAAATTAATAGACTGCATTTGTATTGAATTCAATTAAACATACATTTTTATTTATGACTTTTTTATTGAATTGTAATGATAACTTCAAGAACATTTTCATACAAATAACTAGAAAAATATTACAATACGAAGAAAATTATGTGTATAACCTGTATGATATATATGTATATTGTATATACCTGTATCACGTATGTACTTTTCAACCCTAAAAATGCTCTTACAATAAGTGCGACAAATGTACCTCGAAAATGCCATCAAAAACCAAGTAAGCCCTAAATATTTCATTATAATTTAACCTTGGATAGTCAAAATATAAAATTTATGTACTCTTTGACGAGATAAAATATATATAAACAATGTAACATGGAGGACTTCGTCATTACTCACTTATATTATATCAATGTTGCACTTCTATATACCTATAAATAATATATATGCATATGACTAACTTAATACAATAAAAAAGATTAAACAATGCAGTTGACAAAGAAACTTTATCAATCGCTTGCATAGTTAATATATGATGTACTGTATTTTACATTAAAAATAAAAACATTGAACTCTATATCTAGTAGTAATTATACAGGATGTTCCCAAAATATACCGACAAACTGTTCGAGTTATCGAGGATAATAAAACAATCGCTTTTTTTGTTTACAAACCCATTTCTGCAAACGAACCATTTTAGCAGTAGAGCAAATGAAAGAACCCCACACAAAAGTACCGACAAACTTTCCTGAGTTGTCGAGGACAATAAAACAATCGCTTTTTTTGTTTATAAACCCATGTACGCAAACGAGCCGTTTTAGCAGTAGAGCAAAAGAAAGAGCCCCACACGAAAGTAAAGAATTTTGCTTGGTTGGTTGAAATTTTTGTAACTTGTAAAATATAGATCTAATCAAAAGTTGTAATGGACGCAACCTACGAAAATCCAAAATTTCTGCTCCATGTGAAATCGAAATTCGTAACATATTTTTTCATCATTTTTTGATCAGCACACTTTTATGATTTATAATTTCCCCGAGTTACAAAAAAATGTCAACCAAAAGACAAAATACATTGCTTTTGTACGAGATCCTTTCTTCTGCTCTACTTCAAAAATGGTTCATTTGTGGACATGAGTTTACTGACAAAAAGTGACTATTTTGATGTCTTTGACAATTCCTGAAAGTTTGTCAGTACGTTTTCGGGACATTCTTTATCTTAATATATATAAATTACGTGTCACATGTTCCTCCGCGATGGACTCCTAAACTACTTAACCGATTTTAATCAAATTTGTACACCGTGTGCACGTTGATCCAACTTGAAATATAGGATAGCTTACATCTCAATTTATGATCGCAATATTATTTTATTGTAAATTATTTGTCTTTATCTGTTAGTTCCAAACGATTCTAACAGATGGTGACAGCTGTTGATTGGATTGAGTAAGTATTCAATAGATGGCGCTATGTCAAACTTTCAAACGTTTCATATAACCTACAATTAAAGTATAGGTTAACCACAGCAACGCGTGGCCGAGTCAGCTAGTTTTATATAAATCTCTTAAGTACAGTTCCTACAAAGAATATAATAAACGAATAATAGCAAAATTATTATTACTTAAAAAAGTGAAACCTCTGTTTGAGGTTAATAAGAAGGACCTATATATGGTTGGATCAATCAAACATTAAAGTATATTATATACATATACAATATACATACTAAAATTGTATACAACTGAACAAAGCATGTACATCATATAGTTTTAGTTTTGAATTTCGTCGTTATTAATTTTTTTCATTATACCGATAATCTATGTAGTTGCAGCTAAATATAATTTATAATTAATCAAATTAAAAGATTACTATCACCTCGTATATAAACAATCAATATCACGTTTTGGTAATGTTATTAACAACACCATTCTCATCAAACCTCTAAAGTAAACATAATATCAGATATTCTTTTACAAAATAACTAAACATCTTTAATAACAAAATTCAAAGGGATATACCTTTTTTGTCGAATTTTCAAGAATTATACATGTCATTATATAGATTTTGACACGCTTATTCCAAATCTGTCAACAAAAATCAAATCCGACCACAAAAAAAATACCACCATTTTCATCTTGGTAAGTCCTTTCGAATGAGTCCTCACTCAACCCCATGTACCATTTAAGATTTCTTGGCTCCCCCCAGGGATATGCAGGTGGGTGTTTTTATGATTAAATAATAGACTTAGTGATCCCATTGTATCTATAAATTTGAATACTATACGTGATATACGTCAAACCATTGAAAAGTTATTTATGTGGCCCCAAACTTTTGGAAGGCACTGTATAAATTAATTCGGTGTATACTTAATTGATTAATGCCCTTATTATAACATTATGTTGTTAATTTACTTTCTTGGTAACCTAACTACAACCAGAGACTGTAACATAAATTGAGAACTCGGTGTACGTCGTAGGTATCACGTCTCCGTGGTATATTTCAATTAAAGTAATTTTTAAAATAGATCTGGCATATTACAAAACTCTCTAGTTCTCGTTCACGGCGATCGCATACTCTATAAATTATAATTATAAAAATATGTAACACTGAAAAAATACAATCAATACTGTTTTATAAATTAATAGTACCTATCGATATTATGTATTTTCACAATTAGTCAAATATTACATATTTCTATTATTTATTAATAAAAATTAATAGTAAAAATTACTCCGTAATATATCTATATAGTTATGTAATATTGAGGAAAGCTACATGGTAAATTTTGCAATTAACGTATGAATTTTTCCCAATAACACTTCAATAGTCCTGGAGTTACTAACCCTCAAATTTTTGCTGTAAACATTCATACACAATTTTCTCCGTGTATCAAAGGCGGCCGACTCGCGGTGCGAGTAATTTAATAAAGCTGCAGGTGCCAAAAAATATCAATACAAACAATTTTAAACTATAAGTTTTACATAGAGTATTTGTTTTCGCGTGTTAATGAATATTTAAATATTTTGATTTTTTAGAAACTTGAGCCCCCCCCCCCTCCTGTCACATTTTGTAAACCTTCTCCCTTCCCCTGAAGGTGTGCCGTAATTTATGGGATGATGACTATCATACAAATATATTAATACATATATACATTTATAGATCCAGTGTTTCAGTCAGTGTGAGATTCTAGGTTCGAGATGTTTCGATAAGACTCCAAAAATTTTACTAAAAATTTCATAGCATGCACTTTATACACTCACACATAAATTTTAATACTTTGCACTAGTAATTAATACTTTGTATTGAATGACCACACACTAATATTTGATATTGCTTCCTCGCAATATCGAAGATACGAGAAACTTTGTGATCGTTTTAAATTTAAAATAAGAAACTTTTTCCCCAATCCTTGTCACACGAATAACTCATAAACCACTGAATTGATATTAATGAAACTTGGTTGATTGGTTGAGTCTGGCTTAAGGACTGTCCCATTTCAAAATTATTAAAAACGTATGTATGGGGTACAGGTGACATACCAAAATATTTATTTTTTGAAGATATCTCAAGAAAGAATAAAAAAGAACTTTAAAAGTGCATTCGTTCTATTTTTTAAATTTTTTTCGGTACTTGTGCATTAAATCCCCGACCATTGCAGATGTGTAAGTCTCATGTTTTATATAGGGTTTCATATGATTTGATCAGCGGCAATGTGAGTAAAGTCTGTACTAATAGTTATATTTTAGTGTACTTTGGTAGAAACACGATATTTAAAAAACACTAACAATGAATTTATCTTTCAAGCAGTGGCCTAGTAACGGGGGGGTGGGGGGACAACCCCTCCCCCCGAAATGTTCAGTGTTCTAAAAAAACGTATGTTTTGAGAAAACATCAGTTCAAATTACCTTCCAAAATTTAACAAGTATGTATATATCCCTCCCCCTGAAAAGTACTAACCCCCCGAATTGTTTTTACTACGTCACTGCTTTCAAGTATGAGATTCAATTTACTATAGAGTGGCAGACAAAGATTATGAAAATGAAATATAGTGTAGCAGTGGCGGTGCGTGTAAAATGACTGTAGTGAGGCCAAAAAATCCTATCACTTTAAATAATATCAGCTGGGTTGAAATTTGGCGCCCTACTCCCCTAGGCGAAATCCCCCACCCCCTTCCTAGAAAATTGAGTTTCTAACAAATTACAAATTATATCCATTACGCGGTTCTATATTAAATTGAAATTCCTATTACTAGAACTAGGTATTAAAGAAAATTTAAAATATGAAGTAAAATGGTACAAAACACCAATGGAATGTTTAGGAAAATGAAAATTAGTATGTAGATACTATGTACAAGCGAAAAATTACATTAGAATGGAATCAATATACAATATAAAAAAATATAACATAAAATAGATATTGAAGACTAAGAATTAATAACGTTATACTTAATTGATAAATATTATCAATTAATATTATGCTAAATAACATACAATCATATAGTAATATGTAATAAAATTGTTGTTCAAGAATCTAAAATAAAATTTCACAACAATAACATTCAGCTAATAGCTAACTGAATCGAATAAGTATATTGCCTCTGCACACATACATATACCATACCTATAGTACGAATATGTATACAAACATACAAACTGCGCATGCGAAATAGAACTGAAGCAATATGAGATTGGCCTCAGCCTTATGTTATAATCTGCATTACCCTCTCTACTTTTTTATTTTCGTTCTCTCTCACACTCATGCGCTGCAATGCTGCTATAGAGGCCAGAAAAATATTTGGCTCAAATGTAAATAATTGGCTTTAAAATGACTTTTTTCATGTTAAAATAATACATTGGAGAGAAATAAAAGTTTGTTTTAGTAAAAATTATGACATACACATAGAAATACTAATATATTATAATTGATTTTATTATGTTTAATAAAATAAATATTTCTTTTTTATTCGCTGATAAAGTAAGTGAGGCTTGGCCTCACTTGCTTCATCTGACGCACCGCCACTGTAGTGTAGTACCTATTGTAGGTGTATAATGAGGACGAGGAAGAAAGATTATGTTATTTATAATTAATAATATTTCAGTAAGCCATAACTTACTGAATACATACATTATTATGCTTTTCTTTTTATGTATTTTACACACATTACATTTTTTAATAGAAACGATTTTTTAGTAAACACAAATATGTTTGTTTTTACACGACTGATCAATGCAAAAAATATGTTTACCAGTCTATATGTAGATACATATTATGTATTTTACAATTATTATTTTATATTATGTATTATTTTAAAAATATAAATATATTTATCAGTCTGTCTGTATCATGAAGATATATAATATGTATGTATGTAATGTTTACACAAATTTTAAATTAATATGAAAAATGGGTTAATATTGTTATCTGTTTATTTGAATTATTTATATTTATTAATACAAAAACATTATGATCAAAACAAAAATACGATTTTTCTAATGCGGTGTTTACACCGAAAAAACAAAACATCGTGTCTTTAAAATACTTCGTATTTAAAAATGTATAGGGTTTATTGGTTTTTTGTCATAAAAACACTGTATTTCTGTTTTCTTTTCTCGGTGTAAACACCGCATAAAAATTAAACAAAAATCGTATCTCTCATTTTTACTTGTCTTTTTTAAATTTATTCACCTTGTTATTTTGAGTTCATTATATTATTATATTTGATACAATAAACTTTTCAACCTTTGAATTTAATTTTTTTGACCTACCATTGTCGAGGTCACTTCTGTTAAAAAATCAGTGTTTGCATGTATGAAAAATTACTATTATGTATTTTAGAACAATAATAAATTATTGTATATGAAATTATACGTATAAAAAAACTGTTATTAAAATTAAAACTTTGTTACAAATAACATAAATGAATAAAACATATACATTATGACGCATAATTTCCCTCTAATATAATTATTGATTTAATAAATACCACTGAAATTAATATCCCAATGTAATTAAACCATAAATATAAATAACATCAGGTGAATTGTTATCAACGTACAAAACTATATTATAATTTATGTACATATGTATAAAAATCCTAACACGCTGTCATCAGCTGACATACGAACAGTAGTAAACAAGTTTATTATTTATCTTCATAAAATAAATACATACATAAGAGTAAAACTTTTATTATTAAAATTGTTTTGAAGTACTTCGGAAATATATCTTCAAATATTATACGAAATGTTTATATATAACTGTTATCATTTTAAAACAAAATTATTTTTAGAAAATAAAAATTCAAAACACGATAAAATAGTCCACAAAAAATGAAACATTTCTATTAATTTAATTTGGTCAGTACAATCATAAATAAATGATTACCATTGGTTGTTGCACACGACTAACATCCATCGAGCACGTGATATACATTTAGCCATACATGCAACGATACTTCAAATTATCGAAAATTATTAAATATAGGTATAAGTACCGGGTTTACAGGTAAACGTAAAAATATTCTTATTAAGTATACTATTAGATATTGACAATCATGTACGTACAATAAAAAAAATGTATAAATACTTCTCATTCTTGAAAAGGGTTTCTCTAAACTTAATTCAAAAATTACAAAAGAAATATATTTTAATAATTATGGCGGGTAAAAATTAATCTTAATTGAAATGTAAACAATGAATATAAAAAAATAATTACTTACCTCTGATTGGGAAAGGTTTTGTCTGAACAGTTTCACTTGTCGGGGGTATGCATCTTTTTATATCGGGGTGCATAACACTTGGACATAACCGCACTTCAATTTTCTGTTGATTTTCTACCGGTTTGTTTTTGCACGGCATCGGTGCCGCCGAAACGGACGTAACGACATTGCCGCAACATGTTTTGTCAACACAGAAACTCGGCACAGTGCTATTTCTTACGCGGAGAGAACCACTCATCGCGTCCATTCGCGTGTCGGACACACACTGAAAAACGATTTTCTACACGGCACGACTTCATTTTGACAACCGCGGATAGAGCAATCTCCAAGTCGATCGCTGCGGGTTGAAGCGACGACACGGGGGAATAAGCATTGCGCATGCGTAATTACAATGTATCTTCTCGTGTTATGCACTTTTCAATACAATTTTGTAATAAATTCATATTAAATGAATTAATTTTACTATTTTTAATAATCGATGTATTTATATTAATAATTATTTTTAAGTAAATAACATTTTTTTATCTAATCTTTACAAATATTTCTTAAATACAGATAACAAACTGTGAAAAATGTTGATAGAGAAAATTAATTTAAAAAGAAATATATAAGGTTCTAAAAATAAATAAAGCAAAGCTAAGTATGTCAATGTATCAATGACTTAGAAATCAAATAAATTTTAATTTTTTTTATCTTGAAATTTTTAAATATAAATACATACATAGAAGTTTAAAAGTTTAAACTAAAAAAAATCGATAAATCGTTGATACTATTATAAGATGGGAGTTTTTGAAAAGCTTAACTACATATTACTTTGAATGAGAATGTTATTAAAATTCTTCATACACCTTAATATTACAAACACCTCAATATCCTAAATGTAAGTAATAAATGAAAAATAATGATAATGATGCTAGGAATGTTATAATTTTATTTAAACTCTGAAGGGGCACAATAAATTATATATTTTTGTAATAGTTATTATACACAATAAATATTCTTTATAAAATAGGCTCCACTCCTCAGATAAATTTCATTGTCATTAAGACAGCACTTCAAAAAAGATTTTTTTGTAAACTTATATAATATCATAAGAACAATTTCTTATAACTAATTTTTTTTGCTACCCACCAATGAATGTTGATTACTACAACTGTACCCTCTTATTGCATTGATTGAGGCAATAATGAACATAGTTATGAATTTTAACTTATATATCTTTTACAGAAAATATTTTAAATTAAAATTTTCATATTCATTCCTCCCTTTTTATTTTATTTTTATCTGTAAGAATTTTTACTATTGATTACATTAAAGTGCCTCTACAGAGTTATAAATTATAGCAGGTTTATTAATTAATGACATTATTAAATTATTTGTAATCAAGCCAAAATGTGCACAAATATACATAAATTAAGAAAGCACTTACATCAAATACAAATAATTTAAGAAAGTATATTAACAATCAGAATACCACAGAATCTGAACTAAAATTATATTTAAAAAAATATGTAACAGTAAGAAATATTACACATCAAATAACCCTACTTGATTATTTTATCTGTTTATTTCAAATAATAAAAATATATGCTATCTTCTGTTAATTTTAATTTGAAAAATTCAACTTAATATAATTAAATGTACATCCAAATATAATATATTTAAAAGACAGCCTATACTTTTATTAAATTTAGGTTCAAAAGAAAATTAAAAAAAAAAAAAAATCAGTTAAATACATTTTTTTTAAATCTGTACAGCATTGCGATAAGAATTTTTCACTGCTACTGTTTTCTTTACATTTTATACGTTAACTGCCATGAGTACCATGTTAAGGTACTCAGAAAAATGTCTACACACGTATTGAATCACACCGTGTGTGTCTCATTTATATTAAATTTACTTCTGCTTGGCCTACTAGACCCGAAAAATAGTTTGCATGGTGGTAGTTAACGTATTAATAAGTGAATTTTTATTTCTTTCTTTTAAATAATATATATGTATATATAAATATATTGATATTATAAGCAAATGAGAGTATTTACTTTTATTTAATAGTAGAGTATTCAGATGTACTATTTGAAAATCCAGTTACATTTATTTAATTTGTGCTGATTTTCCAACTGAAATGACATTCTCTACATTAGGAAGAAATACAAACATAGTTGTCAATAAACAATAACAGTATGTATTTAAGGTATGAGGAACATAACCTTTCAATTCTTATTGAAAGAATCGAGTGTTAAATTAATTAAAAGATTCTTTGATATTTTCATTCCAATTAACTAATGATTTTTCTACTGTGATATTTCAAATTTAATTGTATCAATTGAAATTAAAATGTTTAATGGAAATAAATGTTTACGGAATTTTAGATAGATATTTTCTCTTTCAGAAAGTGAGTCAAAATAAAATATCATTTACTATCAACTTAAACAAATATAAGTAGATACAAAATGCTTACACAATTTTCATATTTTGTCAATTATTAATTATTGGAATTAAATATCAGTGTTGCATTTTAGAATTCCAACAGTAATAAAATAATTTAAAACTGTCTCAAAAAAAAATGTACAGCAGACGAGACTCCATATCATTTACTTATAAAGTAATCCATAATCCATAAACATTCTATTCACACAATAAATTAAAAAAAGTTATCAATATGCAATTTATATTTAATTAAATTAAACCTAAAAATATTTGTAAAAATAAAATTCTGATCATCACTGTTTAAGACGAAAACGACACTTCTCAAAAAATTTAACTAAATTTGTTTACGATACTACAACTAATATTAGATCAGGATAAGGAAAAAGGTTTAAAAGAGGAAGGACCACAGAGATCCAAATTATGAGACGTGAGCAAATCAAATCTTCGCATTGTGTCTAACATATCACTGATACTGATTCCTTCAGTTCACTGAAACAAAATAAAACATATTAATGTTACATCACAGTAATCTCTCTTAGGGATTATGTTCTAAATAAACTGCGCACACTACAGACTTTTAGTCAGCCGACAGTTTGATCAGTTTGGCAATTGGCATTGAATCAGCTGACTAAAAAATCAAAAAGGTTGGCCGATTCTCATTTGATTAAAAAGTCAGGCAACTATCGGTTAATTGTCAACCAATATAGCATGCTGTGTGAATATGTTTAGACAAGGAAAGATATAGGACTTGTACCACACTACCTAGCGTAATTACCACGTTGCTTTGCAAAAAATCGCTCCACAAGTCATTGATATATCACTCGGAATTTAAAAATGAAAATCAGTTGTTACGAATTATACAATTAATTAATAATAAATGTTTTATATTGCATTTAAAAGTATTTCAGTGATAAATCATTAACACATTGTATGCAGTACTATTACGTTTTTTGCAAACTGCCACTTGAGCGTAAAATTATGTTTATAGTAGACTATTCTATTATTTCTATTCTATACTGACCTATTATAATATATTTGAGTGAAAAGTAAATAAAAAATTAATTAAAAAAAAAAAAAAAACAAAGTAGTTTTCGATTTATTTCAATTTTATTGAATGACTAAAAAACCGCCTGCTACAGGCATGTGTCTGTGGAGCAATATACCTGCATACATTGTGTTAATAGAAAAACGTCTGTTTGTAATAATCATTTCACATACAGAACAAATTCAATTGTAATTTAAAGCATATTATAAATTTTCAACTGATACCCCTGGAATATATTCATGGAAATGGCATTTGATAAAAGATGACCGCCATCCAGTTTTGGTAACAGTTTTATATACCGACTAGTATTGTTGTTATGTATCTGTAGTCTTTCCTAATCTATGATGAAATGTCATTACGTAGTATTGATAAGCTATGAAAGTTATGTAGGAATTGTTTTTAGCAATGGAAACCATTATCAGCCGACAATAAAGTACATAGTGTGCACGGGCTCTAAATTCAATAAATATACAAAAACTAGTAAACAGATACAGATATCTATTAACCACTTAACTAATGGATTTTGGTGAGAAAGCAAACTAAGCATCCGAGTCACACTCAGGTAAAACAGTAAAGTGGTTAATAACACCCTACTGTATTAATTATAATATAAATAATTACCTGGGAAGCCACTGGAGGCAGACTGACCAGGCACAGAGTACTGCGGCCTAAAGTTAGCGAAATTTGCTGCTGCAGCTGCAAAGCCTGGTAAACTGCCTGCATTAAAACCAGGTGGGAATTGACTCATCACTTGAGCTATAATCCAATAAAAATATTGTTAATAATTTATATTTTAACTCCTGATCTACACAACTTGTCTTTAAAAGGTAATAATACTAATAATACATGCATTTAATAATATTAGACTCCGAAATGCTGATTCTATGATTGTTGTATGTCTGTTGCCTCATAATTATTAATATATTTTATATTATATCAGCATCATATTCAAAATATAACATGAACCAACATACCGAGTGGCACACTGGCACCTTGTATTTTTAAGTTCTTTAAGGTTTCAGGTATATGAATCTGAACACAGTTGTCAGTTATCTTATTATTTCCACTTACTTCCTTCTAGCACCTAGTCTAATAGTCTGTTTCATTTAAGTCTGCAGTGGTTGCCTGGTGATTTGACTGGCAACCACTGCAGACTTAAATGAAATAGACTAATTATAAGTTAGTATTTTTATTTTTAAACTCCGAAACAAAAATACATATTATAATGTTTAACAAATGGTCAGATTTTGAAGATTGTTATTAGCTAAATATCATTATTATGAAAATTCGTTAAATCAATGTTTACCAAAGTGTTGTACCTGATGGGTATGCAAAAGTGTTTCAAGGGGTACACGGTGTACTTTTCAATATTTTTTCATAAAAAAATTGTGTGTTTTGAATAACAAATTCTGCATGGTTGAGATGTTTTTATTCTTCTTTTTTTTATTAAGTATATTTGATTTTTTACATAAAAAACAGCTGCTAAGGGTACGCTTTGGGGTATGCTGGTAACAAAAGGGGTACATGGGGTGATTGATTAACCGAACTTAAAATTCAATATTAATATTTATGTCATTGAAATGTGTAATTCATATATTCAAATATAGTAATAATTTAACCCTTAGCTGCCCCACTTTGCCAGAATAATATACTTGCCACATTGGGGTCAACTCGTACCCCAGCTAACTACTCATAAGCTATTGAATATTTTAATTCAATAAAATTCTTCTATCATCTTCAAACGATACGGAAAGCACTCCAATTGATTATTTTAAAAAAATATTATCTTAATATATATAAATTACGTGTCACATGTTCCTCCGCTATGGACTCCTAAACTACTTAACCGATTTTAATCAAATTTGTACACCGTGTGCAGTTTGATCCAACTTGAAACATAGGAGGCCTCCTATGGGAAATGGGGGGGGGGGTTGCCCCCCCCCCCGTTCCTTTTTTTAAAGAGAGTTCCCATTTTTTACGGTGGTGGTGGTGGGGGGCTGTAAAGCTTCCTATGGGAAAAGGGGGGGGGTTGCCCCCCCTTTTTTAAAATAGAGTTCCCACTTTTTTACGGTGATAGTGGTGGGGGACTGTAAAGCCTCCTTTGGGAAATGGGGGGGGGGCTAACCCCCCCTTTTTTACAGAGAGTTCCCACATTTACGGGGAGGTGGTGGGAGGCTGTAAAGCCTCCTATGGCTAGAGTAAATTACTACTTAACCGATTTTAATCAAATTTGTACACCGTGTGCAGTTTGATCCAACTTGAAACATAGGAGGCCTCCTATGGGAAACGGGGGGGGTTGCCCCCCCGCCCCTTTTTCGCCCCCCCCCCTTTTTTAAAATAGAGTTCCCACTTTTTTACGGTGATAGTGGTGGGGGACTGTAAAGCCTCCTTTGGGAAATGGGGGGGGGGCGGACCCCCCCTTTTTTAAAGAGAGTTCCCACTTTTTTACGGGGAGGTGGTGGGGGGCTGTAAAGCCTCCTATGGCTAGAGTAAATTACTACTTAACCGATTTTAATCAAATTTGTACACCGTGTGCAGTTTGATCCAACTTGAAACATAGGAGGTCTCCTATGGGAAACAGGGGGGGGTTGCCCCCCCCCGCCCCTTTTTCGCCCCCCCCCCTTTTTTAAAATAGAGTTCCCACTTTTTTACGGTGATAGTGGTGGGGGACTGTAAAGCCTCCTTTGGGAAATGGGGGGGAGCGAACCCCCCCTTTTTTAAAGAGAGTTCCTACTTTTTTACGTGGAGGTGGTGGGGGGCTGTAAAGCCTCCTATGGCTAGAGTAAATTTTCGTATGCATCTAGGCTTCTGGGTATCACTTTAAAGCTTCCGCGGTGATTTTTATATGCATTCTTGGGTTTTGGGTATAATTATAGGCAACTATACTGTAGTGTTTGTCTTATTTTGTGGTGTTTAATTTATATTACAAATAATTTCTGTTTTGGTTGTGAGTAAATTTTCTGTCTATTTCCTCTTTGACAGTTTTTGCATTCCGTAATAAAAAAAAAGTTTCACTACTAACGCTATTAGTTTTCGACTGACGCTTTCATTTTTTTTGTCGTAAACGAATTCAATATTCATAGTTAAGACAGGACAACGTCTGTCGGGTCAGCTAGTATTTAATATATTTAAAAAATTGAAAACCATAAAAAATTTAAACAACTTACATTGAAGTTGAAACAATGTGGGGCGGCTGGTACCCCACAGTGGCAGCTAAGGGTTAACTTAAAAAAAGATTATAGAATGAGACTACCATGTTTTCTATAATTTATATTCCCAGATAACACCGAATAGTATTAAATATTGAAGTTGGGTGGTTAGCACCCAGAGGTACCTCAATCGTTTATTAATCTAGGAACAAATAAAAATAGTGTATCCAATTATCATTTCTTACATTGTTGGGAAGATGCAGACGATGCTCCTGTTGTCGAGCTATTACCACCTGTAGCAGCTAACCGAGACAAGATTGAGCGTTCTGACATCTGTAGCCGCTGTGCTACAGGAGGGATCCGTGCTAATGTTGCTGGTAAACGAGACACATCCGACTTCATGTCTGACAGCAATTCTTCTAACTGATTAAGCACCTGAAATTAACAACAACAAAAAATTTCACAATTCATAATTAAATCAAATTTGGTTGTTTTTTACCTTATGTAACACGGCATTAGCAGGTTTATTTCCAGCAAGTGATTCTTTTGACAAATGTTGGTGTGATTCTGCTAAACATTCAACTTCTGCAAAACGAGCATTAAGAGACATAGCTGGGTGGTTTGGATCCTGTGTTAAGTTAAGATATGCAGCACGTCTTAACTGTTCTTCAATTACTAATGCTTGTTCTAATAACTGAAACAAACAATATTAGTTTGAGTATTATACATTAAGCCCCTGTAAAATAGTTTTTTTAATGTTACAAATTACAAGTTAAGTAACAAGAAATAGAAAACTTACTTTGAATCTTCTAGCCAAGAATTTGTTTTTTATTTCAAGGAAATTTCCTTTTCCTACGTCCATTTTGAACGGCTCATTTATTATTGCAAATCTTATATCATTTTGGATGTCCTGCCAACGTCCATACCCGTGTGTGACAATGCCGGCTAACAACCAGTAATCATGTCTGCGGTGCCAGATCTCATACTCACGACCTGGAACTGCCGCTTTCTCCTCATTTAACCACAACGTATGCAGTTCTGTAAAACCACCATCTGCGATGTTAAACATGAACTTACGTTTGGGCATATCAATTTTTTCATTCGTGGAAGGTGTATCATCATCTTTAATAACAATTGGTTCATCATTCGATTTCTTTTCCTGTAATTTATAAAACATAATTACTGAAAATATTAATACCAGAGAAAATGTAATAATTTTAAACAATCATTTATACAATACTCCTTAATATTGTTAATTACCTCTTTTTTATCAGTTTCCTCATCATCCTTTACAATAACTACATCATCTTCTTCATCGGATTTCTTTTCTTCTGTTTTAACTTCTTCGCTTTTAACTTCTGATGTAGATGACGGTTCTTCTTTTACTTCTTCTTTCACTTCATCTTTTGTTTCTGGTTTGACAGTTGCATCTACTGCACCTTCTGTTTCTTTTTCACCAGTTTCTTCATTTACATCAGAAGTAGACGGTTCTTCTTTTGGTTTTACTGTTTCTTCTTTCTTTTCTGTTTCAGATTTTTCAGTTGTATCTGGTACAGACTCTGTTTCTTTTGTAGCCTCCTTAGCTTCTTCGGTTTCTTTTTCTTTAGGTTCTGATTTGACTTCTTCACCCTTTATAAAATAATTAAAAAACACTTGTAGCTTGGTGTACTTGTATAAAAATGTATAATAATAAATGAAAGTAAACATGGTATTAAAATATAATAATCAATCTTTATCGTAACATTTTTTAGAATTAACTGATTATTTAAAAAGCTTACTTCTTTATCTTTATCTGCATCCTGACTGGTCGTTGTAGATGCTGGAGCAGGGCTTGTAGCCGCACTGTTTGCCGGTGTTGCACTGGTGCTTGTTGTAGTGCTCTTTGGAGTTTCACCATCAGCCGTCACTGTAGCTGCACTTAAAGGTACAGCTGACTTCACAGGTTCACACGGTTTACGTATAAGTTCTGGCATACTATAATACCCATTTATGTGTTCAAACTCCTGTACCTAAAAAACATTTACTAAATTATTAAAGTATATAAAATAATTTATACTTCATAGAGGAAAAAAATAGTTAAAAAAAGAAAGGTAAAAATTTACTACATCAATCATAGAGAGCAAAAATGTTTAATATTAAAAAATGAAGAAAGAAAAATAGAAATAGATAATAATTTGAACAAATAAATACATACACTTACCTTCTTTCTTATAAGCGACATGACACCGATTCTAGTCAAAACGTGTTGTCTGCTCAGCCCTTCTCTCGGTACACCATCGGCAAATGTTTCTGCATTGTCAGCGCCGGGTTCACACAGATGACGCATGAAAAGCGACACATAAGCTTTAAAGTTCTTTTCACTTTTACCACGGAGGTCGCGCACCAGCCACTGTGAATTGAATGCATCTTGAGGAGGCATTCCATATCGCATGATAGCATTGAGGAACGCTTTACGTTGCCTAGCATTGAATCCAAGCACTTCGATATTACCACCTACACGAGCCAGTAATGGAGGCAGAGGACGATCACGTTCATCTTTACGTTCCATACGTCTGCGACTACGTCTGCTAAGGTCTCCTGTTAAAATTACATACAATTTATTTATCGTATCAATTAATATGTCTACTTAACAGTTTACTTTCTTATGTTAAAAATATTAATACAAGTTTTGTTTAACAAATTCAAAAGTTGTCAATATTTAGTTCAGATTAATTTTTACTAAGCTTTTTTGGTAACTTATAATTAACATTTTTCAAGTCTGTAACATACCATCATTCTTCTCATCAAAGTCATCATCTTCTTTATCTTCATCTGACCCAGCAGAAAAGTCAGAGTTGTAATCTGACAATGGTTCTTGCCACGATTGATCCTCACGTGTATCAGTCGTCATTCCTCCATCATTGTAGTTGACTTGTTTACGAACTCGTTTACCTTTGCCCAATGTTCTAAAAAATACAAATTTAAAATTTAGTTTACTTGTATTCTAATGTTTTTATTTATAAAAAAATAGGATACTTTTATAAATTAAAAACAAAAAAATTGTTTTGAATTCAATTCTTCACCTTGCAATATCTTCTTGTTGTTGTTCATAATGGTGTCTCAATAATTTTATCCAATAAGCTGGATCTGTGTTTTCAGCCTCTTGTTTAATAATTTCTGTATCTAATTCTTCCTCGTTATCACCTTCTTTGGTTACATAGCTAGCAACTTTGAATGAACTCAAATATTCATTGGCCCAGTTTTCTTTCTGTTCAATACCTTCCTTTGAACGATCAAGAAGTTCCTGAACAGCTTTGTCATCATAATGAATTGCTTCATCTTCTTTACCCTATTTAAAAAGTAATTTAGTTATATTTAACGTATCAAATCAAAACCTTTTAAAACAAATATAAAATAATACTATTCTGAACACATATGCTTTAAAAAAAATACAATATTTGCTTACTTCATCTTCTTTGAAGAGTTCTTCTGTACCAAAACGTAAAATATCATCTAACTCTTGTTTGGTAAAGTTCGATCCTTTTCCACCCATTCCTGGTCTCACAACCAAATGTGTAAGCATCATTTTACGCTTAGCAACTTGCGTTACACGTTCTTCAACACTGTTTCGAGTTACAAAGCGATATATCATTACTTTATTAGCTTGACCAATACGATGGGCTCTTGAAAAAGCCTGTATATCGTTGTGCGGATTCCAATCGGAGTCATAAATGATAACAGTATCAGCCGTAGCTAAATTGATACCTAAACCACCAGCTCTTGTTGATAGAAGGAAAACAAACTGTTGAGCTCCAGGTGCATTGAATCTGTCAATAGCTTCCTGACGTAATGTTCCTGTAATAGCACCATCGATACGTTCATACTTATATCCTTCGCCTTCAAGGAAATCTTCCAAGATATCTAACATTTTTGTCATTTGAGAGAAGATCAGAACTCTAAAATAAAATGAAGAATTTTTATTGATTTTATAAATTGAAAAATATTATAAATTTAATTAATTCTCGCTACAATTTTTAAAGATATGTCGTCTTCCATAATCCAATAAAAATTTATATTTATATATAAACCAAATAAGTAGAATCGTCCCTAAAATGATCAATAACACTGGTCAACAGTCATTTTGGTGCAGGGTTCTCAGTATCTTTTTTAGGGTAATTTTGACTCACTGAATCCAAAAATGATCATGCTTTTGCTCATTCAGCTTTTGTTTTCAAAATATTAAAAAAAAAAAAAAAATTAAGTAAACCGATTAATAAATTTTTGAGTAGAAGCTAATAATAAAACTATGACACTAATCTGTTATGCCATTTTGTTAAAAGATTTTCTTTCTCAAAGAAATCTCATTAAAATTCTGGTAAATATTAGCTAGAGCTGCTTTAATTTATTATTAATATTATTAATGAAACAAAAAAAATGTTTTTTAAAGTTCTAAACTAGAACACTTCCTTAAGTAGGAAACTATAATAATAATGATAACAAAAATGGGTCAATTATTACCTGTGCCCTTGATCTCGAAGTTTTCTCAACATTTTAGCTAAAAGCACCAACTTTCCAGCAGCTTTGATGAGAGCTTGTGTTTCATAGTTTCCGTGAGTACCTAATGGAGCTTCTTCTGCGGCAGCCGGAAATAGATATGGATGATTACAACATTTTTTCAAGTCCATCATAATATTTAATAAAGACACAGATTGTCCACCTCCTTTAGCATTCAATGCTTCGAAATTTCTTGTCAAAATGTATTTATAATACTTCTTTTGCATGGGAGATAATTCTACTCTCACAATAAATTCAGATTTTGATGGCATATTCTATAAAAAAATATATAAAAGAATATAAATGAGACTTAATTACTTTAAAAGTAGTTATTTGATTAAATTTTAAAATATATTGTTAATCTTATCTTTTTCCAACATAATGCCGAAAAAACGCTAAAAAATATTTTTTTATTCAATTTAAAAAAATCTCGCTAAAACGCGCTTTCAAAGTCGTATACGTGACTTTGACTTCAGCGTCTTGTAAGCAAAATGAAATCAACCAATAGGCATCCACTTTTTTAACATATTTAACAGGGTGGCCAGTATTTCTTTGAAACAAATTTCCCTGACTTTTCCCGGTTTTCCAGGAGAATTTTTACTGTTTTTCCCTGTTTTTTATAATTAAAATTTAGATAAAAAAAGCTTAAAAAAAGGTCTCACATGAAATTTAAACATTTTTGCAGAATTTGCATTTTTCCCTGACTTTCAACCAAATTCCCTGACTTTTCCCGGTATAGCAAAATTCCCTGACTTTTCCCGGTTTTCCAGAAACTGGCCACCCTGTTTAATGTGTTCTGACGTCATACCAGTGACAGTTCTGCTAGATGTGTTTGTAGTCACGTGACAAACAGGTTAAAAATTACAATTTAAAATTATGTTTATTATTAAAATAATGACTTATTTCACATAAAAAACTTGAATGTAAATTATAGTAATATATATTACACTATTTTAACATTTTAGTCTTTATTATCAATAGTGTCAAAAACCTTATTGCATTTACAATTGTCAATCAACATACCTTAAGTACATCAGCTTTTAATCTTCGCAACATGTGAGGACCGAGCAGCTCGTGTAACTTTTTGACTTGATCTTCTTTTGATATGTCCGCAAATTCATTTTGAAATGCAGCTAAGTCATTGAATTTTGCACTGTTTAAGAAATTCAATAAATGGAACAATTCTTCCAAATTATTTTGTAATGGAGTTCCCGTTAAAAGTAATTTATATGATATATTGTAGCCAGCCAACAGTCGGAAAAACTGAAAATAATATAAATTATAAATAAACTATGTCAAAGAAAATGTTAATATGTGACGAAAAAACACAAAAATTTAGTTTGTAAAAAAATCTTAATTTTAAATATTAATAAATAAAAAAATAAAAAATTACCTTAGATTGATTACTTTTCAATCTGTGAGCTTCGTCTACAACTAATACAGCCCAATCTATTGATCCTAAACAAGCAGCATCAATAGAAATCAATTCATAACTGGTTAATAAGACATTGAATTTAATGGCGTTTGTTCTGATCTTAGATGCTCTTCCTCCCCTAACAGCGCCTTCTTCAAATGATAATTCATTTTCTCTAATAACTGCACGGGAATCTTTATCACCAACATAAGTGATGCAATAAAAATCTGGTGCCCACAATTCAAATTCTCTTTCCCAATTTATAATAGTCGAGAGTGGAACACTAACTAAAAATGGACCTTTACAGTGACCTTCTTTGTATAACGAATAAAGGAATGTGATGGTTTGAATTGTTTTTCCAAGACCCATCTCATCAGCAAGAATAGTGTCAATCGCTTGTCCCCATGAATAACGTAACCAGTTAAGACCTTCCAGTTGGTATGGATGTAACTGCATTCCAGTTTCACAAAGAAAATCTGGTTGCTTTTCATATTTTTTCTTTAAATCTGTCATAGGTTTATCTGGTGGTGGTGTGTACCTACGACTAAAATTCATTCAATTAATTTTATTATATTTTCATCATATTTAAAATAATTGTAATATTATATATTATTATCAACACACATGCATTAATAATAATAAATACAGATACTCACGGAGCTCTTTCATCATCTTCCATCAACTCTTTCGCTTTTGTTCTCTTCCCTTTACCTTTCTTGCCTTTACGAGAACTGCTCGATTCCATACCGCAAGCAGCCCTCAAATCCTAAAAAAAATTACATCAAAATTAGAACTGCTTCAATGAAATAAATATAAACAGAGCTAACCATATAATATTCAATGGCTTGTTTAAGTCCAGCAATATCTTCTGATTCTTCTTCCCAAGTGGCTTGATCGTAAGGCAATTCACGCCATTTAACCAGATATAAAGTACGACCATCTCTCATTGTGCGATGATTGATGATTCGATGAACAATTAACCATTCTGGTTTTACACCGTATCTAGAATTTATTATACATTATTATTATATTATACATTATTCAACCAAACAAAACTTACTTATAATATTTCTCTTCTAAAATCGCATCACTGCTAGCATTAGATCCCATATCTCTAATTCGTTTCCATCGACTATCAGCCTCGTCAATAGGCTCTTCCATTTTAGGCGGTTCTTCCATGTCATATTTACGGGAGTAATTACGGAACATTAGTGGATGATGAACGTCCAACTGCAGTTCTGAAATCCAGTCACAATGCCAGTATGATTTCTCATGCCATTTGACAAAGAATTGACGTCGACGCTGTACTTGTTTTGGCTGTTTTTTGCTTGTAGATGGTTCTTCTGACGGTCGAGTGTTCACGGGAACTTCAATCCATCGCCATGTTAATATTTTAGTTACCTAAAATTAAAATATACATGATGTTCATTTTATTATATATTTATTTGAAAGCATTTATTTTTTTAAATTCAATGTTAGCATTTGTATGTTTCAATAACATTGTAAATAATAATAAAATGTTATATGTCCATAAACAGTGAGTGAGACTTCAACTAAGCTAACAAAAAAAAGGTTACTTATGTGTGTTTTTTGCATATTTAACGAAAACATGAATTGTTCTATCAAATACTGATTGTTTAAAGAACGGTCATATAGGAGAAGTAGTAGGTTCGAGAAGTTTCACTGTGTACATACAGTTCCATTCAGCAGTAAATTTTGAATATAATTTTGTTAAATCTGATAATTTCATTTACCTTTCCAGGCAAAGGAGGGCAGCTACATCTGGGACATTTCCAATCTCCATCCGGTATATCATTTAATGGAGGATTCAGACAGAATGTGTGATATGCTGACGGACAAGAATCACAGCAAAGTAATTCACCACCGTCTTTACACACACGACAAAACTCTTGATGTTCATCATCATCTTGCTCTGCACCAGCAGCTTGTCCAGCGCCTTCTGCCTCACAATGCGGGCAAGACCATCGACCTTCAGGAGTTTCATCAAGTTCTGGTTCAAGACAAACTAAATGATAAGCACGAGGACACGTATCACATAGAATGATTTCACCTCCTTGTTGACAAACTTCACAATAGTCTTGGTGTTCTTGTTGCTGTAAATGATGAAAAATATTAAAACAAAATTTCAAAAATTAAAAAGAAAAAATACTTACGACTTCTTCACCATCAGGAAATTTGTTGGTTGTTTTAACTTTTCGCTTGCGTTTTGATTTATTTCCAATTTTGGTCTTAGCTTTTCGTCGAGGGGCATCTGGTGCTGCAGTAGTTCCTTCAACAGTAGTTTCATTGTTTCCTCCAGTACTGCCTGATTCTGCGCCCGGTCCGTTAGTCTCTTTACCACCGCTTGATTCTTCTGCATCTGCTAACATTTGCTCAAATTCCATATCTGAATCACGGTCTGATCCATTTCCACTTGCGTCTGGATCCTCCTCCTAAATTAAAAATAACATGAACTTTATTTTCACACCATTAATTAATTAATTGATAATAATCAATAAAAAAATAAAAAATTGCATATAATGAAAACTACATCTTATTGTAAAGGAGTCATCCATAAAATATGTATGCAAAAAATTGGGTGGGAGAGGTGCAATTGCCTAGCGTGATGGTATGTGACGAGTGGCGGAAGGAGGTCCGAATAAACGTGATATGACACATTTGAAATACCTACATTAATTTTATTCTTATTTTTTTAAACTATAGATTTTATTGGGGGGTGAGAAAGGTGGCGAAAATACATTCAGATCCCAAAATTAATTTAACATTTAATTAATTAGTGATTTTTTTAAAGCATTCGTGCACTATTATAAATAACAAAAATAAGTTTTTTAATAAAATTACTTACAGAACTGCCTCTTTTACGTTTTCCTAATTTAATTTTAAGTGTTGGTACTTTTGATGTTTTCTTACTGCTACCAGATCCCTTTTTATTAGAACGACCTCTTTTCTTTTTACTTTTCTCTCTCTCTTCCTCTTCATCATCATCTTCGTCCTCATCAAATGCTTCAGAGTCAGCCTAATACAATCAAAAACATGTTATTTCACAAGATCATTCAGCTTTATTGAATTTAAGACAAAAAATACTATTCTTACTTTTATCATTAATCAACAAAAATCATACTTCATATTTTATGATAAATACTATTTATGAAATATGTTTTGTATTATTTTCCGAACAAAAATTAAAATATCATACAAGTGATTTCAACCAAAAGTAAGCCTTGTTTAATCAAAAAACAGAAAATATATAATAATTTACCTTTGTCGTAGACTCTTTTCCTCTGTTTCGACTTGCTTTTGAACTTATATCTGATGACTCATTCTGTTGCTCAATCTCAGCTTGCAGATGTGGATTTACTTCAGAAAAGCCACGCCACTTTGCAGCAACCAACATCATTAATTTGGACATTGGAACCTAAATATCACAAAGTATTATTTGTAATAGTAACTATATATTTTACTACAGTTAACACTTTGTTATTAAAAAGTTATCTTTTACTCTGAATTTTGTCCCAATAAGTTTTATCTGTTTGTACAACTAAACAGAACTAGTTTTCCTAAAAAACGCACATCAAAAATACATACATACATTAGGTCGTAAAAACCGGTAAAAAGCAAATTATATGGGATTGTTGAGACTTTTTTTTTTGAGTCGTTAAAACCGATATGTTGTATTAACCGATGTCGTTATAACCGGTTTCGACTGTATTTATATAAATTAATGCTGTTGTTGAAATTGAAAAAAAGCATTTTTGATTCTCTATCTCAAGACCCTTTCATGTCAGAAAGTTAAATACCTTAAAAACATTTATCATACATTTTTTTTCTTGATCAGGGGTATGTTCCGACATACACTGTGAGTACTAGCCAGTGGTTACAATTACTGAACTGTGTGTTCCTTTATAGCTTCCAGTGCTCTATTACAGTTGTAACAGTATCTTAGCAACATTAATGATGCCATTCTGATCACGTAACCAAAATTTAAAAGCAACTGACAAGGAGATGAATTAAAGGTTAACTTTCGATGTATTTTTTTATCAGGTTATTTAAAGATAAATTAATAACATTTGATAAATGTATATAACTAAGAAATACATTAATATTGTTGAGTAAAGTGACATAACAATATAAATTTAATGAATTACTATTATTTTCAATAATGAAAACAGTATTTTATTTATTTATTTATTTACTATCTATCGTTATAAATATATCTGGTCTTCATTTGGCATAAATTTTAAAATGGCGATATACATTAATACTGTATAGCGCCATTTCAATAGAATGTAGAGTATACCGTTATAGAAAATTCACTTATATTTCCAGTATAAAAACTAAATCGGAATAACGATTCAGTATAGAGATTCTGTTATCAATTTAAAAAAAAAAAAAACTTTTTTTACCTAACTTGAAGTGATTAATTATAAATTATACACTCCAGTAAGGTATATAAATATATATAATATTTACCTTAGGGTTTTCTTTTGCTAACAGAGGTCTCACATGTTGTTGGAAAAGTTTGTATGTTGTAAGATTTTGAAAATCCATTTCTGTATACTGCAGATCCACATCAGTCAAACCAAATGTTGTACAAACTTCTTCTATTGTTGGCATTCCAGCTAATGTAAATTAAATATATAAAATTACTTACTGCGATATGACACTCATTACATTTTAAATATATTTATACGTTATACGAGTAACAAAGTAAACTTCTTAGGCTACTTATATTTTTTGTTTACCTGCTCCCGATGAAGTATCTTGGGATGGTGTACTAACTGGTGTATGTTTAATACTTCCACGAGATTTACGACCTTTCTTACTAGAATTTACATAATCTGAATCACCACCAGCCACTTCATCTTCTCCTGCAAAATCACTTTCCTGAAAATTGATTTACATTATGAACACAATGTAACTCATTGAATATATACATGATTAAATTAATACATACATCACCACTACCATTCTTCTTCCTTTTTTTCTTTTTCCTTGTTTTCTTATCTTCACTTCGAGCTTTTCGTTTTTTCCCTTTTTTCTTTTTACGGCCATCTTCTGGTTCGTATTCATCATCTTCCTCCTCAAATTAATTATAATTTTTAAAATTAAATATGATACATACAAAATGTTTAAACAAAATTTCTTACTCCAACTTTTGGTGCACCATCATCTGATTCAGCTGAATTTTCACCTGCTACTGGATTATCTAAAGTGTCATCTGCATCTTCCTCCCCTAGAATTATTAATTGTTGCAAATGTTTTTATTAATATCCAAACAAACTTATATTTAGAAACTATTAGGAAAGGGTTACAGCAATGTCCATGTGGATGGACATCATGGTGACCACATGCCAAACAAGTGCGGGAAAATGCAATTTGTAAAACCCTCATTTTCTTAAAACTGAGGTTATGAAAATTTCCAATATTCATATTAAATTGAAAATGTCTTTGTTTGATGGCCTCCATTTTGTAAGGGCTAGGATTATGCTCGCGCTGTCACAAAAATAATGAAAACTGATTCCCTTCCCCCTCCCCCTCCCAATTTTCCAAAGCAAATAATTTTAATGCATTACTTATTTATATTTCGCAATGTATATTTGATATATTTGGTGTAAATAACAAACAGAACCATACTTTTACAATAACCAAATTGTTTTTAATAATGCATAACACGTAAATTAACACAAACACACAAATTTGGAATCCCGCTGCTTTCTGCAATCTTTTGTACATCTTCCGTCAAAATTTGTATTCACTTACCGGCAAAAGAGCCGTCCACATCATCATCTGAAGCCATTCTATAAACTTATCACACAGTTTTTTATACACAATATAAATTAATTTATAAATAGTATTAGAAACATGTAAATAAACAGCAAGACAGGTAATCGCCGCGTCTGCTTAAGCCAACCTTTCCCCTCCAGTATGCTCTTCTTGTCTAGTTTTGTTCTAGTTCCCTAACCTTCAACAAACTTGCACTAATAAGCGAGTGCAACGTATACATAAACAAATATAGTAAAATGAAATAGCGCATACATGTGAAGAAGATTTTCATACACACAAATATATTTTATTCTTTTCCACTAATGTATATGCTATTGTTATTTCCTTTTAAATTAATTGTAGTTCAATTCGTTCAAAAATATTAATCATTGCGTTTTTTATTTTTTATAAAGGCGATATTATGGGCTCAATGCAATGATCTGTATACATATTATATAAAAAGTAAAATTGAGTTATGACTCTGAAAACAAAAACTGACTCCAAATTTCATATAAAATTTAAAAAAATAAAATAATATTTCAATATAATCTGACATGATCAATGATGCTTCTCAAACCACCTCAAACTGAACGCGTAACTGCAAATTCAAATGGCGCATGGTTTTAAATATTTTTAAATTAACGCGCGAAATAAATAAAATACTTATTCTTTGATCCATTATAATATTAATTATAAATATATACGTATAATATATATAACATATTTGTTTATTTTTATTTTTACATATGTATGTATGCACCGGCGCCGAATACGGGGGGGGGGCAATCGCCCCCCCCCCCCAGATATTATACCAGGGGGGCTTCGCCCCCCCTGTGCAGCTGAACTCTAGTTTCTTTTAAATTAAAGATACTTTTGTCAATAAGATTTTTACTTTTAAAAAAGGTGTAAATATTCAAATACTTGTCACTTGAGTAAAAATGATCACTAAAAATTTCTTCAAAAAGGAAATTAATACTAAAACATCTTTTATTTCCTTTACAAAGTTTAGTTAGATCAACAGCTTTAAAAACAATTTTACGACTTTTCTACACTTTATTATATTTTCAGCTAAAATCGTCGTTTACGTTTCATGAGCCTCTGTAAATTAAATATAAATGTCCACTTTTCAATTATTTCAAATAATTAAAGTTTGATCGATTTTTATCGAAACTACAATAATTTGATGAAAAAAATTTTTTTTTTCACATTATTAGTTGCGTTTCTGAAATTTTTATCGTTATTACAAAAGTTGGATATATTGCACATTTTTTAAGGAAATTTTTTTTATTATTATAACATTATCTACCTACCTTTATACAAACTGGAAACATGCTTCTCTGGCGAGAGGTAATTTGCGAGTTTTTGGATCCAATTAGATCAAATTGGATCTAATCAGATCAGTTTGGATCCAATTGGATATAAAATCAAATATAAAAATGTTCATCTAAAATCAGATCTGATCAGATCCGTAATTTGGTCCATTCAGATCTGATTAGATCTGATCAGATCTTATTGGATCAAATTTCAGATCTGCTCTGATCCAATTAGATCTGATCGCTTTTTCCTGGGATTATATAAAAAATCCTGGTTACGCTATTTCCCTTAGTAATTTAACCCATCAGCTATTATAATATACTATGTACCCTATGTACTTACTATATAACTATATACTCAGAAAAAAACTATATTAATGCATTATTTCGGTAGATGTGTTTTTCCAGATTATATCTCCAACGCAATATTTTCTTTACCTCTATAAAAGGATGTTTTTTTTTGCTGCCTCGTTATATTGAAGATACTTAAAGAGAAGCTTTGCAATCGTTTTTTAATGAGAAAAAAAAGTTGTTCTCAGATTTCAAAATTTTCATTTGATCTCTCCGTTTCAGGTCAAAACAAACACTTTTTTAATTTTTTCTGTATGTGTGTTTATCACACGAATCCTTGTCAGAGCCGGCCATATAGGGTTATTTGCAAGGTTTAATTATTAAATATTTAAAGGGTTAAATTGTAAAATATTTAAAGAGCTGCAAATTTGGTAAAAACAATTCCTCTATAAAGCATTTTCATTTTCATCTTAATTGAAATCTTACACCCTTCAAAATATTAAAAAAAAAATGTATAGTTTTTACTTTTTGCCCACCGAGTTTTTAGCGCAACCCACGAAGTGGTAGCGCTTATGTGCTCGATTTTCATCTGTCCGTCCGTCTATCTTCCATCGCGAGATTTCGGCCCCCTGACAACCTAGAGACCTCAGGTTTTCGCTAAATGGTAAGTACGTGGATCTAATTTAGTCCATTTTAGAAATTTTTCTGGTCATGACCCTCCTTCCGGCCACGGAGAGGCATAATATCCATTTTTCATACAAAATTATTCATATATGACTTCATGTACCTCATTGGACTCGGGATTGATTCGCGAATCAATTGGCAAGGGTATTCTTTGACAATTTCAATATAAACAATTTGAATGCTATACAAAAAAGATTCTATAAAATTTTCACGTAACAAGCATGTCGTGTTCATATCGTTCTTGAGATATCTTAAAAAAAATTTGGGTTGTCATTTGATGGTTTTGAATTGAGAGTGTTCTCAAATCAGACCCAACCAATCAACCAAATTTCATTAATATCGGTTCAGTGGTTCATGACATACACACAGACAGACACGGAACTAAAAGTATTTTTCTTTGCCAAAAAAATGCTTGAAGACCTTCCTTTTTTTTCGTTGTTACCTAATTTCATTTTCAATATTATTTAGATATTTTTTTAAATAATAGATTCGGCTGGGGCCCCTTCGCGCTGCGGGCCCCGATTATTTGCATCGTCTGCATCGCCCTCTTGTCGGCCCTGGTGTGGGGGTTGGGACTGTTTTTTAAAAACATTTGAATAAATGTTTTAAAATCTGCCTACTGCCTACCCAGGAAAAAACGATAAGATCTAATTGGATCAGAGCAGATCAGAAAATTGATCCAATTAGATCTGATCAGATCTGAATGGGCTAAATTATGGATCTGATTGGATCTGGTCAGATCTGATGCTATTTTTGATGAAAATTTTTATATTTGATTTTATATCCAATTAGATCCAATCTGATCTAATTGGATCCAAACTGATCTGATTGGATCCAATCAGATCTAATTAGATCTAATTTGATCTAAAAAATCGCAAATTACCTCTCGCCAGAGAAGCATGTTTCCAGTTTGTATAAAGGTAGGCTGGTAGTGTTATAATAATTTTTTCTTATAAATATTAAATGATGAGTTGTTCAGCAGAAACAACAAGTTATTCTTTAATTCAGATTTGGTTTGATCCAATTGGATCTGATCGGATCCAATCAGATCTGATAAAATGACCAATTTTCAGATCCAATTGGATCTGATCAGATAAAATTGGATCCAATAAGATCAAATTGGATCTAATCAGATCTAATAAGATCTGAAAATTGTCCGCTATTATCAGATCTTATTGGATCCGATCAGATCCAATTGGATAACCATTTTACAGATCTGAAAAAGTATGGATCCAATTGGATCTGATCGTTTTTTTCCTGGGTATAGTGCTCAGATTAGGCAGAAAAATATTTTATCAGCTCTTGAACTATATTATGTATTTCTATGATGTACCTATGTATATTTTTGATACATACATAATACCATATATTTATTAAACTTCTAGTTTAATATGTATGTATGCGATAATACCAGCCAGGTATTATACATTTGAATGTGTACGAATACACGTATATTTTTTACCTATTTTATATTATTTAACCTCAAATTTGAAAACGTTGATTTTATATTTATTTTTAATTAATCATTCTATAACTTATTTATCCTAGAAGTAACACCTCGCATTTTAAAAGCAACAATTAATGTAAATTAACTAAATCAATCAAACGTCTTCTATAAACACTATATATTTCCTTATCATTAATATAATCAATAGACCAATATACTATAGAACAGTTTGGATATCTTTGTTATAAATTTTCTTTGTTGAGTATGATGACTTATGACTTCCTTGTAACCCATGATCCACTTGTAATCCTTGTAATTTAATGCTATGGTTTGAAATGCGTGTGTGTATTAATTAAATTGTCTGACGAGCCGCTACTGATAACATATGTTGTTCATCTACGCACCTTGTGTTGGTCGTTTAGTATTGTTGTTTCATAATGAAATAATTTCTGTGGTGTCCGTTGAAATAAATATAATTACTTTCGCTAATAATTATCCTATATTAGAGTTAATAAAATGTCAACAGTGATTAGTGTGGTTTATAAACTACCTGTAGAAATAATAGAACAAATTTTGTCATATAACAACCTTGATATAAGAGATCTTGTGAACTTCAGCTCAACATGTCACCATTTCAGGAGTTTTGTAAATAATATCAATGCGACCTGGAAAAAAAAGTTTTTCAAACGGTTAGTATTGAAAAACGGCACTATGATATAATGTACATTGCTCGATATTTTAAAATATATTTTTACTTTAGATGGCCTTATTTTTGTGATTTATTTAATGAACATCATTATGATTGGTATCAAGAAACAAAAATATGTATGCAATATCACAACAAAACTTTGAAAACTCTCGTTAAGATGTCAACAAGGTTTTATAAACGACAAGAACTGTCAGATACAGATATGAACGATTGGAAAGATATGATGACTGAACACCCAAGAGCTTATTATTATATTTTAAATCAGTTAATGAATATTGTTAATAACGACTCAGAAATAACTTCAATAGATGTAGTTCCAATGACGTAAGTATTAATTTAATTACATACATATTGCATTGATCTATATATTTTAAATCTTAAGTCTTTTATAGATTACTTAGTATATATTTTTTACATTATTAAAATGAAATATACTTAACAGATATATTTAATAATTCATTAAATAAGTTATTTATAAAGAACCTATTTAATGAATTATTAAATTTTAAACTTATACTTTCTGTTTATTTGACTGTTGAAAGTTTAATTTTGAATAACATTTTAGCACACCGGGAAATAAAACTCTTAAATATTATGGCATAAAAGTTTTGAGGTTTGTTCGGCAACAGCATCTTGCCAATGAATGGAATGAGTACATGTCTCGCCCTGCTGATGAACAAATTTTAGAGCGAGGGGCAGTTTTAGTTGCTCAATGGTGTCAACCAACTCAAAATGTTGCTGTTGAAGATATCTCTAATCAATTAACAGAGTTAGCAAACATTGTTAAGGAATATATTAAATCATATCATCCAAGACATCCAATATTTAATATTGATCAAAGTAATTTAGAATATTGGAAAACACATAATTTAACTGAAAATCAGTGGAATGGTACAGATTGTAAACAAATTATTGAAGCAATGAACATCGTTTTATTTAGAGAAATGCGATTCAGAGGAAATAATGATATAGATTATGCATTTGATAATTCTTGCATTAATTCAGTATGTTGAAATTTTTATTAACATAATTTAATTTAAAGTCAATAGCTTTTATAGTTTAATCAGTACATGGAGTTTATTTCTCAAACTTTTAAAAATATAATATTTTCAGGTTTTAGAAAAACGTTCTGGATCACCAATTACTTTATCTATAATATATGAAGCTATAGCTCGCCGTTTAGGTGTAAAATTTGAAACCGCCAGCTTTCCTTCTCATTTTTTGCTTACTTGGAGTGAAGGATTTGACTATGGCGAGTCATTTTATATTGATGCTTTTAATAAAGGACAAATCATTGCAAGAAGTACATCCCCTAGACTTAGCTATAATCAAAAAGGCATTAGGAAATTTACTCTAGGAGGGGCTTCAGCAAGACAGGTAATAATTATATTTATATACATATATATTATATTAATATATTTTTATATAATATTTAAGGTAATAATTATGCTACAAACAATTAAATTAGTGAATTATAATTATGAACTATATTTTAAACATGAGATCAATTAATTTTTTAAATTGTTTAGGTTGTAGAAAAGATTGTAAATAATTTGGATTGCACAGGCAATAGACGCGCAAAGCAGATCACAAGATTGCGTTTGACTTTAGAACTAATGCATTTAGTATCACCAACAGACATGACGTATGTACATAACTTAGCTCGTTTCTATATGTTATATGATATGGATACCAAGAATCTCATGGAATCTTTAATTGAAATAGAGCCAGTAAGTATTTTATTTTGTTACAATCACTATAATGCTTAATGTAAATCAATAAAAAAATTGTATAGAAATGTTAGTAAATTGAACTATTAATAATACATTTAAACTCAATAGCAAAGATTGTTATCTTCAAAGATTGTATACTAATACTTCGAATCAGTGTTAAATTTATAAGAAGTAGATTTTCCCTCCTATTAAAGTAAATTTTCTTTCTCAACTGAATTATAATAATTTTTATATAGAAATGTACACATAAAAATAATTAGTAGAAATGCAAGTAACCCCCCCAAGGTACTCTGGATTCAACATTGGTTATATATTTATAACATTCACCTCGGGTTGCACAAAACAAAATAATTCACGATTAGTTAATCAGTTGTTTTCAATCCATGATTAATGTTTATTCTAAACTTATTCTCAATTGAGGCAAGGTTTTGCAAAATGCGACAAACGCCAAAATTTAAAAAATACATTTTTTAACCGTTTCTGTTAGTAAATTTCACCAGGAATCGAATAGTGATATTACGGTTTGTCAAAACACTACAAATCCCGTAGTAAATTAAAGGTAAAGTTCAGGCGGTTTTCAAAACTTTTGCAAAAATTGGTAACTTTCATGATTTTTTTTAAACATCTGATAATAACTATTTCATTATATGATTAGAGGTATTAAAATTAGGTACATAAGAACAACCAAAATTTAGCAAAACAATTTTTTTCCATCAGATAAATACTACAGTAGCTAAACGTTTTTGTTAGATTCTGAACATTTTAAATTTTGGATTTGTAGGGTTTTGAAATACTGCACCTCAATTTGTAAATGAAAAATTCACTAAATATGACAATTTTTTACATTATAATATGTATCATAACCGTGATTCTTTTTTTGGAATTGATGTAATAATACTTTGAAAACAACTGATTAACTAATCGTGAATTATTTTACTTTGTGCAACCCGAGGTCAATATTTAAAAAATAATCATTCAGTTTTAAAATTAATTGCATAGCAAACTTGGAATATTTTCAGAAATATAATTCTTTTAATCAGTAAATCATCTATATTTTTTACTGTGGATCAGTGAATTTTCATTAGAAACATAATTTTTATATAGTTTTTATACTATCACAATAATTTATAACCGGTAATATATAAAATATGTATTAAATATGTAAAAACATATAATATAAAACTGGTAAGAAAACTGATGCATTTTATCTATTTTATTGAATTTGTCTAAGATCAACTCATAAAATTGAGCAAATTTCAACTTTGCTGTATGATTATGTTTTAAGTGGTTTATAACTGCTTTAAGGAAGAAGCCAACTGTGATGGCTTAAACAAACAATAATTTTCCCAATTTTTTTTTATAACTTGATGAAATATGTAAGGATTTTGGGAAGGATATGTTAATATACATTTATACTTTAACTATATTTATACAAAATTTTATTTAAAAAAAAATCAATATACATATAAAAATGAATGTTCGTTTGTATGTGGCTTATAGACTCGGGAATTACTGAACCGATTTCAATGTGGTTTTCACCAATAGTTTTGATTAAAAAATCAAAAGCAAAGAAATGTCATTATATAAAAACATAGTAGCCATGGAATACATATTTCTATAATTTACGGTTTCAATATTTTATTATTTAGGTCACTATGATTTTGTGGATATTAACCCGGGTAACACCGGGACAAGTGCCCAAGGTTATGAAACTAGTAGTTTAATAACCTTGACCAGTGCCCTAGTATTTATATAAATCTTCATAATAGAGTGATGGTCCATTAAAAATTTTCGGTGAGAAAAAAATTATTTTCTTAATCCATTTGCTGCTACCCCTGTTGTTTTAAATGTAAGCTGTGTCACAAATCCATAATTGAAAGAATTAAAATGCATTTTCAAGTGTAATTTTTATTAAATTTTTTCCCCAAAATTATATTTTTTTAAATAAAAACAAAACTGCTGCACTATTGAAAGTACAAGTTTGTGGAACAGAGTATCAATATGTGCATATTAGTGATGTAACGAATATTCGCATTCGCATTAGCGAATATTCGCACATTTTTAAACATTTGTATTCGCATTCGCATTAGCACATTTTTAAACATTCGCATTCGCAGGTAAAGTTGCGAATATTTTTGCGAACATAATATGATGTATTAACAAATAAAAATATCTATTTTAATCAGAAGACCGTTTTTTTTTTTTAGTTTTTTTTTTTCAAAAAGTCAATATTCGCATTCGTATTCGCGAATATCGACCAGTCAATATTCACATTCGCAAATATCGACAGCTAATATTCGCAATCACATTCGCATTCACGAATGTTTAAAATCATACATTCGTTACATCTCTAGTGCATATGTATTATATGCAACTCTTCAGCTAGATGAATATACATTAAATTTATTTGTATTGATTTTATAAAATTTCAACCATTATAAAGTGCTAATAACATATTTATTATAAGCTGCAATTCAATTGGCTCCAGAATTCCCCAAAATAAAATAGCTGCTCGGCCCTTTCGGTTGGTTGGACTCAGCCACTCTACCTGTTCTTACTAAAAATAATGTAACTTTGTCATTTCTATAAATTCCAACATGATTTTTGGTGAACATATATTTGAAAGTATATACTTGAAGAAAACTAGAGATACAATTATACTAGGTAAAAAGTAATAGGTCTGATACCGAGTCTGACTGCACTTGAGTATTTAGTTAAAGCAGCATTCTCCAAAGTGGGTTCCATAGTTCCTCATGTTTCTTGATATTGATTTGCTTATTTTTATAAATATAATTATGGTTAGATTTCCACAGTTTTTGAAAGATTGGGGACCGCTGAGCATTCCTTTAGCTAATAACAAAATCTTAATATTTACTACTAAATAAAGAGGCTTTGCTTATTTTTTATACCCCGCAATCCTTAAATGATCTCTGTATATAATAGTGTATCTTACATTTTTTATAAATAAATAAATAAAACTAATAATTTAAAACTTTTTTTACTAGGAATTAGATGAAAAAGGAAAAAGTGATGCAAAGCTGATAATTCAAATGATGAAGGAACATGATGCACATAGTAAAGAATCAAAAAATCTTCTTTATCCTAAAGTAAGGGTATTTTAATATCATTATTTTTATGCCTAATAATTAATGAAGTGTACAAATTTATTGAAAGAAAGCACATTGGTTATTGCTGAATGCAGTATCATTGATAATGAATTAGTTAATTTAATATAAGTATCATGCAAACTATCCACCATTTAAAATGGCATTGTTACATGTAACTGTCTTAATATTTTAAAAGATATTTTAGTCAGTGATGTAATCAGTAGCGGTGCAGATGAGAATATAAAAGTTGGTATCATAGATCAGATATATTTGGATTTTATCGTATCTTTCGACACAGCAGTTCTTTGCCAGATTGACTATGTCAAATTTGTCTGATCTTAATTTGTAATGTGGTACACCGCTACTGGGTGAACTATATAATTTATAAACACATTAAGTGAGAAACACTTATTAAAAATATATTTCAGTCAACATTTAACCTCTTGGACGGCTTGCTTCTTTCATCTAACGTATTTGCTGCTGTCATTCATACCAGGTGTTCAAAATAAAATGTTACAAATTATAATCTACTTACAGAAAAAAAAATTCAGACTATTCAGTTGAAAGTTTGGAGTGGGCATTAACATTTAATTAATTTTTGCCATTGTTTTTTTCTTTGTTAATAGTAACTTTTTCAATGAAAACCTATTTTTTGTTAAAGTTTTGATTATATCATATATTAAACTACTATTCTATGTAAAAAAATAATAGCTTTTGTTGAAAAAAATTTTTAATCCGAGACAATTTGTTTTCAAGGTGAAAAAAAAAATACAAATAGGTAGGTAACTACAAATTAAAATAACTTCCACAAAAAATGCTTATTTCACTTGAGATTTAAAATTATTATTTTTTGTTATGTTGTTTCTCTAAATTAATTTTTTTTTTTTCATTATATTAGCCTCTCTAAATTGAGTAAACGTTGTCTGGAAAGTTTTTCTGTAAGTAGCTTAATTTTCAAAATAAAAATTCATACAGTTCTATTATGAACACCTGTTTTACGTCATATCGCAGTATATGTATAACAAAGAACTGTTAAGAAATCAGAACCAAATTCAAAAATAATTTTAACATTTTTTCAATAATGGCAGGTGCTTAAAATAAAAAATACCAAATAATATTTTATAAAAATTGTAAATTATATTTTCTCATATGAAATCTACTACAACACTGAATGAACAACAACAACAAGTTGGTATTTTAATGAGTCATGCTTGTCCTCAAAACAGTACAAATACTTATGCTAATATATTCATCATATACAGAGACCATAGAGCACATTTTACATTGGTATATACATTCATCATAGTTGCTGAGAATTAACATCGACTATGTCAGATATATATGACATAAGCGCTCAAGAGGTTAAATAATTTTTTTTTCTGATACCACAGAAAGTGACATCCCAATCAAATTAAGTAAACAGGCTTTTATCCATGCCTGCGGTACACATTGATATTTTAATAAAGTCTTCAGTAAAATAAATAAACAGCACACTTAATTTTCTTCCAGGTAAGTTCTGATGTAATGCCATTGTATACACCACGTTTTCCTGTCAATGCATATGCAACTTTCTTAAATCAGTAATGAAATATTCACAACCATTAGCATATTTATTTTTTATTGAGACTGATAAAGACAATAATTCATATTTTTATATTATACATATAATATTACTTTACTCGTTTTATTTTATTTTTAAATGTTCTTTTCTTTTTTTAATTGTATGAATTTTTTATGATAGTTTTTAATAAATTTATAAAACAACTTGTGTAGTCATGTAATAATAAATATTTTTTATAAATGATGTAGTAATATAAATTTAGTAATATATACTTTTGTTCCAAGGTTACAATCATTAATTAAAAATATAACATTATTTTTATTATATACGTTTCGTCTATTTCAAGACTTCATCAGTATCTTATTTTTTTATTCTTTGGCTAGTTTCTATACATTTTTCAATTTTAAAGTTTTAACAATTGGAATTTCTTGATATATAATTTATCTATCAACCATTCTGTTCAAAAGATATAGCAAACTTACTTTTTGAAAAATGTATAAACAATAGTAACTAGCCAAAGAATAGAAAAACAAGATGCTGAAATAGTTTTGAAATAGACGAAACGTTTATAATTAATGATCTCGTAACAAAAGTATATTTAAATCAAAATGTTTATTCACATAAATTTGAAATGTTTGTAATATATGCATATATATTTACCGCTGGTATACATACATAATAGAATCTCGACTTTCCATAGTACGCATAAGTAATTTTTTTTACTAAACTAAAAAAACTTCAGTATTCAAGTCTGTTTTGACCAAAACTCGATTTACACGAAAATTACAAATAATAACTACCTACACTTAGATCTTGAAACCGAACAAATTTTTAAAACTAGCAATATTGTCCAGTTCCAAATTATACATTTTGTCAAAAACTTTTAAGTAGAATTTTTATTTTGTTTTTATATACTGTAGCTTAAAATTAGCTAGTTAAAAAACTATAATAATAATTTAATAAGACTGAATTAATAAATAAAAGCAATGTATGAATGGATTATGTATAAGCAAGTGTATCAATAGTATTATGATAGTTGCAGTTGTAACAATGTAAAATAGGTAATTCAATTAATATATTATGCAGTGCTTTCTTCTTATTAAAGATTTATCATGTCCAGTTTTATAAATAAATTTGCTCGGGAGCTAACGCTATCTGGAAGGTATCTAATCATATTAGGAACAATTGTCAGTACTTATTTTAAATCACTGATTCCTACTTAACGCGCATGCATCAAGGTCATTCATTTGTACAATTTTATTCAATACATTTGTCAGTGGGTTGTCATTTATATTTAATAACCTTTAGATAGCAATAGCTCCCAAGATTTTTTTTTATAATACTGGACATTATTGTTAAAAAAACTTAATAGTTGAAAATTAAATTTGATTTATTACACTCATCTTGTTTTTCTAATATTTTATAATTAATGTATGTTCTTGTCTTTTCGTTGTTGATAATGTTGATGTGTTTGTTTAACACAGTGTTTTCCTAACTTACAGCATGCACGTGGTGCACGTACCTCTTTTTAAATATTGATTTTATTAACGTATCCTATTTTTGACAAAAACAATTGAGGTTAGGGAGAAGTTATTAATTATTATTCTTATTATTAATCTGGATGAAATGCTTGTCAATATTTAATCTTGTACCCAGGCCCGGCAACAGAAATGTTGGGACCTGTTAATTTTTTTTTCAATGTAGCATTACTGTGGCTAGATTACAGCTGATTTTGTTTATCTCTTTATCCATATTAAATAGGGTGCCCCAAAGTTTGAGGCATGGGATAGCTGTACCTCTAGTCTCTCCTTGTTATTGGCCCTGTTTGTACCACTTTAAACCCTATGGTGTACCACCAATGATATACATATTATATTTTAGAAAACACTGCTTTAACTGAACAAATTGAAAACTTATTTCTATAATCCATATTAAATATAAGAAAAGTTCTAATATCATGTATTTTAAGTTAAAAAAAGTTGATTAATAACTTAATATTACACGCAATGTATTATTTACACAAAATTATAACACGTATAAGAATTAGTTTTCATTTTCTTAATGGAAGCGTTATCAAATATTGGTTTGTTAAATATATGGCCTGTTTTTTTCTTAATTTCGGCATTATTGACTGATGGTCAGGTAATCGTTCATTTACTAACTGTGATTAGGTCGAGTATTAATATTAATTATTGGTTGAGAACCGTGAATGTTGCAAATTTAATTAAAAATCTGAAATAATGTAGAGACAATATTGTAGGTGGTATAATTTTTAAATTTTAGTAAAATTGAAATCAGCGTTGTAAATAATGCATTATTTTCGTAATAGCATTACCAAAAATAATGCATTATCTCGCAATGCGCGCTATGCATTGCGAGATAATGCATTACTTTTGGTAATGCCATTACGAAAATAATGCGTATTATGCATTATCTCGCAATCCATAATGCGCATTGCGAGATAATGCATTACTTTTGGTAATGCCATTACGAAAATAATGCATTATTTACAACGCTGTTTGAAATTAATAATAGTTCTAATACAAATGTTGATATGAGCCATATATTGAATACATTAATATGTGATATCAAATCAATTACATATGGTGATAAAAGAAATTATAACCTTGCCAGTTGAGAACCTTGAAATAATATATTACAAAAAACTGGTTCTTTGAATTTTTAATTCTTTTATGACTGGTTCTAGAAAATTCAATGAAAATAAAAATATACCCTATGTAATTAATGTTTCAATGTTCTTTTTTGAAATAGATGAAATGTCATCTTTTAAGGTGTAATTTTTTATTGGGAAAGATAACTTTATGAAAATATAATATAATCGTATTAATTTACTAATCTAAATTCTTTTATGGTGGAAATGTATGTACTATTGAAATACTAACTTTATGATGATATATTAACATATACTTATCATTTTATTTACTGATAAGATAATTAAGTAATTCAAAAATAACATTCCAGTCTTCAGTAACCATTTTTTTCTTTTTTAATAATTATTAGCTTGGTTTGTTTATATTATTGTTATTAGTTAAAATATATTTTATGAAAATAAGGAAATAATTCTTGAACTTGTATTCTGTGTGTAGAAAATGAAAAATAATTAAACTTTTTTAAAATTTAATGTACAACATGCTTGATCACTTTTGCAACAATTACAGTTGCAAAAGTGATCAAACATTATTAGGGTTTTATTTTGAGAGCTATAAATAAAATTTATTAGGTAAATCAATAATTCAAACATCCTTTTGAATGCAAAATACAATATCATTATGTATACATTAATAAATGGAATATAGAAAATTATTTTATACTTCTGAAACTTCTAAAACCAACAATAAATCTCTAAAAAGTTTATGGCTAGAGTTCTGAAAACCGGAGTCCTCAGAATCACTTGTAACTTTACAAAAACATTCAACTACACCTAAACAAAAAGTACCTAAAGGGATTTTTGGCGACTCAAACCGGAAGTGAGTGAAAAAAAAAATTGTGTCAAATGCATATTTATACTTAGGCTAGAGTCCGGATAACCACAACCCTCCGACTGGATTCAAATTTTTATCAGATACTCCATTATGCACTAGATGATGATACCTGAAAGAATTGTTAGTGATTCAAAGTAAAAGGGGTGAAAAAAAATATAATATACTTACATTAACATCTACATAAATTTATACATGCGGACACGTTAACTATCCTTGGTTAGGGCAATATATTGAGTATTGAAAGAAATTTGGTTAGTCTTAGTTAAGTTAGGCTTAAGATGGATTCAATCTCCATCGCAACAAACTGTAGGAATTTTTATGTTTATTTTATTTGACAGAATAATTTAAAAACAGTTCATTGTGGCAGAGATTGAATCCATGTTAACCCCAACCTATCCAAAACTAACCAAATTTCTTTCAACCCAATATATTGCCCTAACCAAGGATAGTTAACATGTCCACGTGTATAAATTTTTCATTTGTTACTTGTATATAAATTTATATACAGATGTTAATATATAAATGCATTTGACACAAATTTTTCTTCACCTCTTTTAGCTTTGAGTTGCCAAAAATCCTTTCAAATATCATCAAGTGCATAATGGAGTATCTGGTAAAATTTGAGGCTTATCAGACAACTCCGATTTTCAAAACTTCAACCAAATTTTTCTTTTGACATATCTTGCTACACATAATACTTTTTACATATAACATATATTTATTTTTCCAAAAAATTTAATAAATGAAATGTAATTAAACCAAGCTATAATAGCCATATTGGTGGAGGGTAATAATGCACTATTAAA
Source organism: Sialis lutaria (assembly GCA_949319165.1). Taxonomy (NCBI): domain Eukaryota; kingdom Metazoa; phylum Arthropoda; class Insecta; order Megaloptera; family Sialidae; genus Sialis; species Sialis lutaria. The sequence goes on along the minus strand of OX439231.1, from coordinate 22,560,576 downwards.
TATTACTCCAAGTTGATATTTTATGTATTGTTATTGTAAATCTATTTTATAACTGTTGAGAATAAATAAATGTTTATTTTTACTATTTATGTGTATTTAATAATGCACCTTTGTACCCTTCAACAAATGTTATACAATTATGTAAGTTTTACTTTTTAATGTAAGTGTTTTTACGTGCTTTTCAAAGAAGTTAATAAAATAAAAATTAATATTCTGAATTATGCGAAGATGATAATTATAATGATAAATACATAATCATTTTTGTTATTATAAAACATATTAATTTTATTATTTCTACTATTAAAATACACATGAATTATTATATCAGTAAAGCCTAGTTCAGACTAGACTAGTAGTTCAATTGAGCGGCAAGTGATATACTTACCACTAAATGCTTTAGTAACTGAAAAGTGTCCGGACTACTTGTACAGTACATTAGTAAATGAGTCATGATGAACAGTGTACAGTGTAACAAAGTAAAAATAAATAAATAAATATTAGAAGAAGCGGAGGATGAAGTTAACAAAAAAAAATAAAAGAATGTGAATAAGAATGTCCTTCTGAAGGAATTAGACTTAGAAGATCCCAAAGAATACATTAAGAATGATGGAGTTATTTAAATTTTTGCAAAAAACTAAATGAACTAAGTATGTCGAATTTGTCTAGTAGCTTTTTTAGTATTTAGTGAGGGGTGATTAAACTTCTGGCCTAGTATGAACTAGCTTTTAATAAGAATATGCTAAATATACATTATGTACTAAAAATTAAATCTTATGCTGTTATGCACAAATATTGCTCTGAAACTGCTTTTTCCAAATATATTTATATGACGGCTTTACTGTTGAATAAATGCTCTGACTCTGATCAGATATTCTCATTTGCTCTTTTTCTTTAAACAATATTGAGTTACAATACAAGTTAGTAGTCCTCGCTCAAAGTCATACATAAACCATGAGATTAATTAGATTAGTAGAGTTGTGACTGTATATTCTCAAAAGGTCTGTTTAAAAGGATGGAACAAAAATCTATCTATATTTAGTATGTACAATATTTGCTTATTCATAGTTTAAAAACAATTACCAAAGGAATTTGTAATTGGATATCATCTTTATAAAGAGTTCACACAGAATATTTTTATATTTTGGTAACGAAGAAATATCTGCCAAGTAAATGCACATTGCTTCCTTATTCTAATCAGTAAGGCGGCAAAATTTTCTTTTTTAGGTCATATAATATTTCCTTGAAGTAAATACTGTGGTCTGTTTGCACTAGATGGTTGCGTTTCAGAGATATAGCGTGTAAAAGATGTTTTATGATTGTAAAAAATGAACAATAAGTAGGATGGCTGAAAATGATGTAGTATTAAAATACCAATCTATACTAGCCTATTAGTACCAAAACTGAATAAATCTTCTATTGCGTCTTGTAGTTACGTCCAAACAGAATAAGTATTTTCAGTATTTTGGCTAGAGCTTTATAATTGAACATATTTAAAATTTGAGCTTTGATTTTACTTTTTATTATAATTTATATTATATTGTAGCAAATTGCATGCTCTACAAAAAAAAGTTTTCATGTAAAAAGTTGTTTTTTAAATATCTTGAAAAAATAACTATTTTGGAATATTATCTCTCCCCTAACACACGATTTTAATGATTTTGAAATGAGATTGTCCTTTAACCATACCCAACCAACCAACCTAGTTTCATTAATATCGGTTTAATGGTTCATAAATGTGTGACAAGGATTCAAGAGTAGATACATACACACAAACAGAAAGAGAAAATAAAATAAAAAAGTGTTTATCTTGACCTGAAACGGAAAGATCGAGTGAAAATTTTGTAATCGAAGAACAACTTTTTTTGTTTTCTTTGAAAAACGATTGCAAAGCTTCTCATATCTTTGATATGACAAAGAGCAATACACTGATACAGATTTACTACAGTATTAATCGTTTTTTAAAAAGATGCTTTTTTTTGCGTTTTATAAAAATATTATCTTCATTTTAAGGGCATATTAAAACGATAAACTGTAATAGATTTTGAACTGTTATACATCATTTTAAGACAACTGGATTGCTTTTTAATTTAAACTATTGCACATTTAAACACTTTCGCCGATAACGAGACTAAAATTTCTGTCAGTTCCTTATGAAGATGATCGTTGAAGCACCTTACAAATTCCTTTGGTAGATAATTTTAGATTATGAATAAGCAAATATTGTACATCCACAATACTGTTTAATTTATTTCATTTTTAGTAAGAGCCATTTAAAATTTTTTGTAGTGGAAAGGTTAATTTATTTTTCTTAAAGTTTCAATTTTGAAATAAAATTTAAATATTCTAGAACATAAAAAAATTATAGGTACAGATTCATAAGCGTACACCAAGTGTCAAATTTGCTGTTGGTATGGTAATGAAACATCAACGTTATTATTATAACTGCGTTATTTATGATTGGGATCCTAAATGTCTGCAGTCACCAGAATGGCAAGCTAGAATGACAGTTGATAAACTAAAATATCAAGCCAATCAACCTTTTTATCATGTCATAGCTGAAGATGGAAGTTATCGATATGCAGCACAAGGTAATAAAGATATAATAAATACAGGCATAGGTACCCCAATAGTGACGGATTGGAGAATGAACCGTGCCCCTTTCAACCCCAAAATTAAATTTACAATTTTTTAATTTAATTTTTAGAAAATATTCTGCCGTCCAATTCAGTTGACTGTTTAAATGAAATTGGAGAGATTTCAAGATATTTTTCACATTATTATAGAAACCACTATGTACCAAATGAAGAAAAGCAAGCTGAATATCCAGAAGATGAGGCAGTACGAAAATTTTATTGTCAAAACTATAATTTTTAACGAATTTATTGGTTTAAAAAGAAGTTATTAATTATAATTTACTATATTTTCATGTGGTTGTTATTTTTTTGCATTTCTGTTGATTTTAATCACAATCATGTTTGAAAATACAGTAATACTTTGGTTAATGTGGTAAAAGTATCTGGGAAAACTATTATACTAATAAATAAATCCACATTGAACAGTAAATGCATTTAAAAGTAAAAAAATTGTGGTACATTCTTTAACTTTTCTTTACTTTTCTCTCATATTTTTCAGTTTATTAGCAAATACCTATATAAAATATGAATTCTTTTTTGATATCTGAAAATTCACTAATCAAGTAATCCGTATAAAAACTGTTGTCGTATATTTGATAAACACAGTTTATTAATAATAATTTGTAGTAAATGCTATAATATCTTCATTAGACATTCCCAGCGCCGTAACTACCACCAGGGCAATGCCCCACAGCAGTGTAAAAGAGGTTACAATAAAAAAATTATAATTAATAGCACTTAAATTATTGAGATCTCAACAAAAAAAAAGAAAAAAGTCTTTAGTTTTTATTTTACAAGGGCCCCCTCTCACACACACTCTACCCCGGGGCCTCTGAGCTTCTAGTTACGGCACTGGACATTCCATACTACAAATGTCCATACTGTAAACAGATTCATAGTATAAATCTATACTGTGAGCTTGTTTTCCACCTACTCCTAATTTTTTTGATTAAACATAAGATGGGCTTTTCGATAAGTATAAGGTTTTTAGTATGGAACATCTACTGTACATGTATATATTTATACAAAGAATAATTAAGAAAACAAATTGAACATGTATACAGTTTAAGTTGAAGGTACATACTACAATGGCAACTGATCATCTCATATAACAAACATGTAATAAGTATAATCAGAGCCGTATCTTCTCTCCCTCCATAATCATAATTAAGTATTTAGAAAAAATATACAATCTAATATGAAAATATATTCTGTACAATCTTTGAGTAAAAAATTAAAGTTATTTTTTACTCAATGGTACAATGCAATCATTTCTTAAATATTCATTTTAAACCGGCTGATTTTAATAATATAAATTATTCTTTGTACAGTTTTCTATGTATACAAAATAAAGAAAACTCTTACTTCAACATTATGATGTTAATTAAATGTTTTTTCACACATATGTTGATATATGCTTATTATAAAATAAATTCTACAATGGATATTTTGGCAAATGCATCACAGCAGTAATACTCATTTATTTATAAGTTTTGTGCTGTCTTCTTACGTCACTCTTACAGCAGATCCTTGAACATTTGCCTGTCGTGCCTACCTACTACTACGGCTCTAGGTATAATAAAATATAATATTATTAATACACATTGACAGAACTTGAAGAATAACAAATTTTTTTTTATATCTACATGACAATTGTGTAATCTGTTTCATTTAAGATTGCAGTGGTGGTTGGGGATTAGACAGTATGATTCACATGGGTACTAGGCTAGCCGCCCACAGAATAAAGATAGTAAGAAGCGATACTCCACATTAAAAAACTGGCAATCATTTTTACATACACTCTATGGCTATAAAATAAAATAAATAAAACATCTTTGTATTATGAATATTAGTTTTCTAATATCCTAATGTCGATAATATAATACACATTTCTAGAATAACTCATCTGACGGTTTGAATTTAATTGTATTTGTTTCCAAGGTTGCTACCGCTGCAATCTTAAATGAAACAGACTTTAGATATTTTCAAATTGAATTAAATGTGTATCTTAAACAAATCCCAACAATAAATGTTTGCTTACATTTGTTATGTCGTGTGGAACCAAGGTTGTGTGGAACCATCATAACAATATACAGATGTATAGTAACAGCTCTTGTTTATTTACATTTAAATGTATTTTCCATTCTTGTTTAAACATACACAAAGTCATAGAAACAGATTATTATTGTAATCCCAGTAATTGAGAAAATAGTCAAACGGAATGAAATACCATTCTGTTTTATTCTGGAATTTGAACGTAAAAGATATAGCAAATTTTCAATCTGAATGACGTTTACTGGATTCAGACAGAATCAATAATGAAAATTGACAACTAACAAATAGGTTGGCAGCATTGCAAACTTCAAACGTCAAAATTTGATTCCCTTTGATTACTTTTTCAATTAATGGGATAACAGAAAGCACTTACAGCAAATATATTGTAATGATTGTATAAATGCATTTGTGTAATTAGTATTGGCTGATAAAACAACATGAATCATAAATCGAAAGATAATCTGAATTAGTGAAAAAAAGATGCCTCTAAGTTTTTAGCTGTCGCTATACCATATAAACATGATTTTGTTATTTTGATTAAGAATTTCTTTTTATTAAGCATTGGATTTTATATATAAATGCATTTCTTGTTTATATAATGTTTATTATTTAATAAGATACATATTTACATTTAAGAAATTTATGCATATAATCATATATTAAGGTTCTAGGACAAAATGTCGCCGGACAAAATGTCGCGGACAAAATGGTGCGGACAAAATGTCGCGAGGACAAAATGTCGCCGGACAAAATGTCGCCGGACAAAATGTCGCGAGGACAAAATGTCGCGAGGACAAAATGTCGCCGGACAAAATGTCGCGAGGACAAAATGTCGCCGGACAAAATGTCGCCGGTCAAAATGTCGCCGGACAAAATGTCGCCGGACAAAATGTCGCCGAACAAAATGTTACCGGAAAAATTTTGTGGAAAAAATCTCTGAAAATAATTATTTTATTAAAGTACATTTTGTATATGTATATGTTACTGTAAAAGCCCGAACTGAGGTAAAACCTAGGTTTTACCAGGCGACACGGTAAATGTTGAAAAATAGAGTAGATATCAAAAATATTTTAAAAAAATATATAGAAAATCACTAATATTAAATTTTGTTAACAAAATATTGGGGCGAATGGGGATTATTCTAGTATAAAATACGAAAATTCAATCTCCGCCTTTGTTAGGCTATAACCAAACCAGAGATTGAATCCCCGTTTTTTATACTAAATTAATCTTCTTTCGCCCCAATAGATTGCCCTAACCAAGGCGGAGATTGAATCCCCGTTTCTTATACTAGATTAATCCCCTTTCGCCCCAATAGATTGCCCTAACTAAGGCGGAGATTGAATCCCCGTATTTTATACTAGATTAATCCCCATTCGCCTCAATATTTTGTTAGCAAAATTTAATATTTGTGATTTTCTATATATTTTTTTAACATATTTTTGATACCTAGGTACTCTATTTTTCAACATTTACCGTGTCTCTTGGTAAAACCTAGGTTTTACCGAGTGTATGATGGTAAAAGTTCGAAATCGGACTTAACAGTTGGTAAAACCTAGGTTTTACCTCAGTTCGGGCTTTTACAGTAACATATACATATAATAAATAATATTCTTACCGAGCTAATATGGTAAAAAGAATAATACACTGCAGTTAGATGCATCGGACGATCACTAAGAACAAACGTGCAATTTTTCTGCACATGATTCACAAGAGAAATTCCCGCATTCTCAATATTAATGTTGTTTGATTTTGAGGTTTATTAAAATTTTTGTTCATAAAAGAAAATTAATTTATGTTTAAAGTAAGTATTTGTTTGAATGACAAAGTTGCATAAAAAACTCAAATTGTTACCATATAATATGTACTTTGATAAAATTACTATTTACAATGTTTTTTTCCACAAATCTTTGTTCGGCGACATTTTGTCCGGCGACATTTTGTCCGGCGACATTTTGTCCGGCGACATTTTGTCCGGCGACATTTTGACCGGCGACATTTTGTCCGGCGACATTTTGTCCTTGCGACATTTTGTCCTCGCGACAATTTGTCCGGCGACATTTTGTCCGGCGACATTTTGTCCTCGCGACATTTTGTCCGCACCATTTTGTCCGCGACATTTTGTCCGGCGACATTTTGTCCGGCCACCTATATTAATATACTTATAGATTAATATATGATATAATATAGTTTCTACCAATTCTTAAAATTTCCAAAGGTATATGAAGTTGCTTTCTTTTTTCTTGGAATTTCTGAGTCTGTGATATTGTCCCTAAAATTCAAGATATGTTTAAATTTAAAATGTAATTTGAAACAAATAAATTAAGCATTATTAATTGAAATGTATATTTAATGTGAAATACCTGTACAATAATCTTTTTATTAATTAGAGGTAAATTAATTAATTTACAAAAATACTGTTATGTTATTTAAAAACATATTTGGCACAATTAAATACTGAATTTTTGATTTCCTCATGATTAAATATTGTTTTTATTTTTGGATTGTTCAGATAATGGATGAAGCAATAATATAATTAATTATTAAAACAAATATATTGCTGCAAACTAACCATTAAACCATACTTAATATATCACCATACTATATAAACCACCCGATTTCACCACATATCGGTTAGTGTAACACAGTATTTTTGTTTGCTTATATCTCGGGATCTAATGGACCAATTATAAAGTGTTTTTGTTAATCAATGCACCAGATAATAAATAATCAAAACTAATACGTAGATGAAAAAGAAATATGATAAATCAAAAAGTTTTAAGTTTAAATTTAAGAAAAAAATTAATTTTAATTTATTCTAAAAAATATAGTTATTAGATGAAGTAAAGTTGAATTATTTTTGATTTTTACCAGATGAATTATTCGTTTGAAAATGTAATAAAAATGTTGTTTTAGTAAATAAATAAAATTCTTAAATTTTCTGGTAAGTGAGGTTCACGTTCTGCTACACACAACAAAAGGTAAAATCTTTCAGTGAGACACATACGGTATAATTCAAAACTACTGTGTGGACATTTTTCTGAGTACCTTAACATGGTACTCATGACAGTTAACGTATTAAAGAGTTATTCAAGATTATAACACTAACTATTGATGGTTATGTACTGACAATAAAAAAATAAGGTACTTACATATCAGTTACAGGTGTTTTGGGATTTATATATTTTCCTACTCCGTCACGAAAAACTTTCATTGGACCTTTTGTAGTATTTTTACGTTTTAATGCTGCTTCTTCTTTTGATATCCGCTCTTCTTCATCTTGTCTCTCTTTAGCCAGCTAAACATCGTTCATAAATACAAATATATAAAAACAATAATATATTATACAGGATGGTCTCGTTTGGAATGCAGATATTTAGGAACTAATTCCCTGGCTCGTTGTAAGTAAGAAATTGTACGGGAAGGGAGGGTCTATCTTCAACACCCTCTGAGCTACAGGGTTTTTAAAAAAGTTCTATCAGGGCAGTACTTACAAACAATGATTATCTTATAACTTCTAAAGTAACGTAACTAGAGCAACCACAATGAGTCAGTTTCATATGTAATTAACTAATAATATTTTTAGTATTACTGTTATTGCTATAGCCCAGTGCCAAAGCCTTTGAGGAGAAAAAAAATTCTCTACAGGATAGCGATGGTGGGAATCGTTGCTAAAGATGATTACAAAAAGAGAGGAAAAAATGCACCTCTGCACATGTGGCGGTTTCGAAGGGGGGTGGTTTTTAAGGGTTGAAAATGATTTTTTGCGATTTTCGGCGAAGTACGACTTTCTATCGAAAAATGGTCTACAGTAAAGTTGTAGATAAAAAATAAATCTATAATTTTGTTTCAAACCAATTTACAACATAACCTCAAATTTTCCGAGATAATGGCGAAATATCGTTTTTTTTGAATTTTCGAGTTTTTTATATCAAAAAAAACTTCAAAATACTTGAAATTTTCATGAAATGTATGTTTTGAAGTCCTTTAATTTTAACGATCTGTTCGGAATTTTAAAATTAAATATTACCTGAAATATTAACGTTTTCCGAAAAAAATGAAATATTTTCAATCGAAAAATTGATCGTAGAAATTTTCGATTTTTTAACTTTTAGGTGGCTCAATTTTTTCGTATTGAGTCGAACTTTAAGATAGATAAAAAATTTAAATACCTTTACATTTAAAAATTTTGTGAAAAATTAAAAAAACCAATAGCGATTTGTAAAAAACAATTTTATTTTTCAATCACTATAAAAATTTTGTATTAATCATTAAATTTTTGTGCTAAAATACAAGAATAAAATATATTCAACTTAATTAAAGGATAATTAACTAAAAAAAATGTAATACGGTGTAAATTGAAAGGAAAAGAATGCTATAATTAATTAATTGAAAAATTTTAATATAATAATACAATAACTTTATTAAAAATAAAATAATAGTATATTAATTTTCTGTGAAATTAATATAAGTACTATATAATGGAACTTTCTTTTATTTTTTAGAACAAACAATTTTAAATATAATGTAAAAAAATGTCAATTTATAATGCTTTTACGATTTATTACCGAAAAATTACTTATTTACAGCATCCTATTCCTATCAATTTACACTGTATTAAATATTTTTTCGTAAATTATCCATTTATAAAATTAAATATATTTTTTTCTTGTATTTTAGCACAAAAATTTAATGATTAGTACAAAATTTTTATAGTGATTGAAAAATAAAATTGTGTTTTTTACAAATCGGTATTTTTGGTTTTTTTAATTTTTCACAAAATTTTTAAATGTAAAGGTATTTTAATTTTTATCTATCTTAAAGTTCGGCTCAATACGAAAAAATTGAGCCACCTAAAAGTTAAAAAATCGAAAATTTCTACGATCAATTTTTCGATTGAAAAAATTTCATTTTTTTCGGAAAACGTTAATATTTCAGGTAATATTTAATTTTAAAATTCCGAACAGATCGTTAAAATTAAAGGACTTCAAAACATACATTTCATGAAAATTTCAAGTATTTTGAAGTTTTTTTTGATATAAAAAACTCGAAAATTCAAAAAAACGATATTTCGCCATTATCTCGGAAAATTTGAGGTTATGTTGTAAATTGGTTTGAAACAAAATTATAGATTTATTTTTTATCTACAACTTTACTGTAGACCATTTTTCGATAGAAAGTCGTACTTCACCGAAAATCGCAAAAAACCATTTTCAACCCTTAAAAACCACCCCCCTTCGAAACCGCTACATGTGCAGAGGTGCATTTTTTCCTCTCTTTTTGTAATCATCTTTAGCAACGATTCCCACCATCGCTATCCTGTAGAGAATTTTCCTGTTTTGTGGCCTCAAAAAGTCGGATTGGCACTGGACTATTAGTCGTGTTTTCAGTTCAGAGTTATTGTTCATAAAAGTCGAAAAAAATAATTATTTTTTTGAAATTTTATATAAAAATGAAATTTTTCTCTAAAAGTACCTACAACATGTGGTATTTTTTATCATATTTTGGTGTGTCATAATGTTACCTACAAATTCACAATACAAAGTTTCAACCTGAGTCTTACAATTTTTCAGTTATAAAATCTAAATGAATCTCCAAAGTGACTACACTGATTGTCACAACAGTTTTGTTAAAAATTGTCATATTAATTTGAAAATTCAGAGAAATCATTGATGCGGTCTTATTTCAAAGCTCAAAGAGTTACACCTTTGTTCATTCATTAATAGGAGGTGTACAACTCTCAGAGTAGTGAAAAATAGCATTTTCAAGCATTGAAAAAAATATTAAAAACTGATTATTCCAAAATAAAACTAAAATTTACAATAATTATTATTTGTATAACTTATTTACACTCTAAAGGTACTATCTTATTAATTTTAATAATATTTTATTCTATTTACCTTTTGGTATTATCCCCTAAGTTTACTTCAACAAAAATATGGGAAGATTTATAAACAATTACAGTTAATATAAAATTACAATTTCAATCAAATCCAGTTATTTTCAATAACTTTTCTACTCTTAATTACTCTAACTCCATTAAATAACAATTATTTTGAATGACATTGGTAAAAATAAAATTGTGAAATTTACAAAATGAGTAATAAACTCTGTATACAATGGTATCGTTTGTGCCATCTTATTGCTATTTATAACCACTTTTGATTTATTGAGAAAAAAGTACAAAATTCAACAATATTTACTAAAAAAAAAACAGGTTCATATTACCCCAAAAAACAGTATGTTATGTTTATGTCTTGATCTCAAACAACACATTAGTGAATTTATTTGGTTGTAAATTATCTTGGTTTTTTGTAAAAACAAGTATAATACACACAAGGGTATCTGGCAATAAAACTACATATTTATAAAGAAGATGAAAGTTTACCTGTTCATCTGCTTCTTCATAAGGATCGACAAATACTTGTGCTTTTTGTAATACAATAGTTTCAATAGGTCTATCTCTGTTATCAACTTCAATCTTCTCCATTGCAGTTAAAGTTTCCATGCCACCGACAACTTTACCAAATATTGTGTGTTTTCCATCTAAATGTCGACACGATCGGTATGTTATGAAAAACTGTGATCCATTTGTATTTGGTCCTGAATTAGCCATTGATAACACTCCTCTACCAGTATGAGTGAGATTTGGTTTTATTTCATCTTCAAATTTTCCACCCCAAATTGATTCACCTCCTACTCCATTTCCTGTGGGATCACCACCTTGAATCTAATAACACTTTATTTATTATTTTGTAATAGACACAAAATTTGACCTCTTAATGTTTACATTTTCACAGTAATTCTAGAGAACATGATTCACAAGTCAAAGATTACCATATTATAAAGCATAAACTATCATTTATATTGTATACAGCAACTGTGGTACAAAGATATATGTATTAAAGAAAAATCGTGATATTTAACAAGTACATTTCTTTGGACCACAATTGCCATAATGGACTATAGATGATAGGTTTTACATTATTATTAATGTTTTATTTGTTACAAATTACAAGTATACATAATTTAAAAAAATGTACACTAGACCAGTGGTTCTAAAACTTGGGTCCATGGATTCCTGAGGATCCACTGAACTTTTGCCGGGGGTCCGTGAATAATGTTCGGCATAAATTAAAGTACATACTTTTATATTTCTATTTACCAATGATTAACGATAAATGATTTTCTTTGTTTTTCTGTCAGGCGGATCCTTAGACAAGATTCCTTAGAAATAGACAATCAAATAAATTGAGAACTTACCATGAAGTTTCGAATGGACCTATGAAACTTTGTTCCATTATAATAACCATTTTGACAATGTTTTAAAAAGTTTTCACAGGTTTTGGGAATAACATCACAATATAATTCTAAATTCAGTGGCCCTAAATTGGTAATAAGTCGTACATATCCTTAAAAATAAAAAAATAAAAATGATATATATTTTTTAATTTAATACAATTTTAAATTTGATAACATATTTTTAATTGTGAAGTACCTTTCTTTTTAACTCGTTCGTATCTAACAAGATCTTCATGTATTATGGCTGCTTCTACTTGTGTTTCTGGGACCATAGTAGTTGATGTAAATCCTGCGGCAACAACTCCTGTTGAGTAATGTGCCGCATTAAATTTGTCAGGTTGTTCTTTTACTACCTTATTTTCTTTCACAGGTTCAATATACTCTTTATTTAATTCTTCTAAAATATCTTTAGTTTCATTAGATACTGTTTTAAGTCTTGCATTTGGATCTGATCTTTGAGCAACTTCATCTGAAATTTATAATAACAATTGGCTCCTATTTTTTTACCAGTGTTTCTTAAATATTAGTATTATTATATTATATAATTATTTGTTTGCTCACAAGAAAGTTTATATAAAAAAAGTTATAGAGATATTACCTTCATCTTCAACTCTCAAACTATTTTTTAAATGATAAAAAGAAGAAAGATTAAATTTAGTTAAATTATTCGGATCTTGGATAGTTATGAGATTTTTACGTTCAAATGGTTCATCAGTAATAAGGTCCTTCCAATTTCTAGTTTTTATATTAAGTTGCTCTATTGCTTCATAAGAAAACACATTTCCTGTAGTTGATACAGCTATTATATGAGAATTCTTCGTGAAGTTTTTAAATAAAACTGGACAATGGTATTCTCCTTCAGCATTTTTGTGAAAATTTAGCTTGATAAGCTTTTTTGCTTCTAAAGGCTTTAACAATTAAAAAAAAGTTTAGTAAATACGGAGAACATGGGTGGATCAACATCACAACCATCAAAAATCACGTGTTGATGTGTTAGAATAGAGTAGAATCTGCTGTATCTATAGTAACATCACACATTAGAATTATTTGAAGACGTTTGTTACGGCAAAGATTGAATCCTCGTTTTTATACTATACTAGCTGACTCGGCCACGCGTTGCTGTGGCTAACGTTTTTGTCATATTACATTGTTGTAAACTATTTACAAACTATTTAAAAAGGGGGGGGGTTGCCCCCCCCCCATTTCCCAAAGGAGGCTTTACAGTCCCCCACCACCATCACCGTAAAAAAGTGGGAACTCTATTTTAAAAAGGGGGGGGGCGAAAGAAAGGGGGGGGGCACCCCCCCCTTTTTGCATAGGAAGCTTTACAGCCCCCCACCACCACCACCGTAAAAAAATGGAAACTCTCTTTAAAAAAGGGGGAGGGGGCAAAGCCCCCCCCCATTTCCCATAGGAGGCTTCCTATGTTTCAAGTTGGATCAAACTGCACACGGTGTACAAATTTGATTAAAATCGGTTAAGTAGTTTAGGAGTCCACAGCGGAGGAACATGTGACACGTAATTTATATATATTAATATTAACCTCCTTTCGCCCCAATAAATTGACCTAACCAAGAACAGTTAATGTGTCTATTATTAAAGCATCAACTTTATTTTGAATAACTAACTGATATTTGTGATGTTGGTTCACCTATGTTTTCCGTATTAACCAAAAGTTATAACTATTTAAATTATTTTTATTCACCTCGCCTGTAATTGGATTTATTTTAAATTTTTTTATAAAATCAAGAACTGCTTGAAGTTCGTAAACGTTTCCTTTTAAATCACAATAAGGATTTTCAAAAGGTTGAAGACTGACACAACAATGATCGAATGGTAATCTTCGAAAAGCAGCATCTTCTGAAGAAGATGGACCTGATTTTTTTCCTCCATATAATGTAGTCCATTCTGTATATGTAAGATACCTATTGAAATATGTACATTTATTAATATTTAAATATTATATACGTATATAGTTTACAGATAATTAATTTAATATTTATAACCTCACATTTTATCTTTTTGATGTTGCCGTTTACCCATTTTGAGAATTAGTATAAAAACGTTTCGAAATTAAAATTAAAGTTATTGTTCTCCTTATTTTATTTATGACTTTTATTAACCAATCTTAAATAAATTTTAACTGGGAAAATATGTACATATTTTAACAAATTGACATAAAATATGTGCATACATATGTATGTATGTATTCGTATGTAGTATCGTATGTATGTAGGTGTGATGTTAGGAACTTTGATTTTTAAATTTGGGGTGGTTTCGGTGATATTAAAAACATGGCTACCGGCATAAATTTCGCAAAATCGGCATAAAAAACAAATTTATTTTGTTGATATAAGTAATCATTTTACGTAAATAAAATGTGTTAATTTGTAATTCTTAAATATTAGAATTTTATAAAATAATAATAGTTAATATAGTCAAGTGTATTATTTCTTGTGTAAACGTGCCTCAGAAATTCCTCATTCACAAATTTTCTTTGTGTTCACAACTATTTTGAAATCTAGCATCATTAGCTGAATCATCACATTTGTGATATATTTTAGAAAATATAGTTAATTTTAGTAAAAACAGTTTCATTTTCGTGAAGTTTCGAAAGAGTTTCAAGTATCATTAGCAAAAATTTTTGCATACATTCACATTTTTAGTCACACCGCCATGAACTGTGTGTTGAAGCAAAAAAGTGTTTAAAGTGTGTGTAAAGGATTTATTAAGTGAAAATATTATTTAATCGGTGAGAAAATTAATAATATGTAGTGTATATGTAGTTTTAGATATGAAATAAAGTTTCAAGGAGTATGAGGGACATTCTCTGATACATAGTTTTTAATGTATATTGACCTATCTTCAGTAACATAAATCTTATTTCTTTTTCATACCGGATTTTGATGTGTTACAAAAGAGAAACAAAAATATATCACTTTAAGTGTGAAAATAAAAGAATCAAACATTTATTTCGTATTTTAATTTTACAAAAGGCTTCAAAATGGCCGAATATAATCAATGTTTTAAAGCAGAGCATGATTCTGAGATGATAATGTCTACCTAATTTTTTACCTAACGCCCGTATTATTTAATATGTATTTATATAACCTTTCTAATAACATTAAACATTCAATAATCAACAGAAATAAAAAAATGTCTGCTGCCGGCTCAAGCGGTTCTGGTAGAGGACGTGGTGGATCAGGGAGTACAAACAATCACTCAGCGGCAGCTTCTGTAGGAGAAACAAAACCAGAAAACAAAGAAAGTAAACCCAATCCTAAAATGTCCAAAGCACTTGGTACTTCAGCTAAACGTATTCAGAAAGAATTAGCTGAAATTACATTAGATCCACCTCCAAATTGCAGTGCTGGACCTAAAGGTGATAATTTGTACGAATGGGTTTCAACTATTCTTGGTCCTCCTGGGTCAGTTTATGAGGGTGGAGTGTTCTTTTTGGATATTCACTTTTCTCCAGAATACCCCTTCAAACCTCCAAAGGTACGTTCTCACTAATATTTCAATACATTAAAATAATTTTAAAGAAAATAAAAAAACATTTAATTTTTAATATATATAATAATATTAAGAATTTAGTTAGTGTCTAATTTTTCAGTTGAAATTTTTCAGTGGGCTGTATGTAGTCCTGATGATACACTTTTATATCTTTAAATACAACAGGTTAATTAACATTTTTCAGCTAACTAATAGTCAAGTTAGCTTTAATTTTTATTAATTTATACAAATTGGTCTCCGAGTCATAAAAATTGAAGTACAATGGTCTATAGTACTATTTATTTACAGGTGACTTTCCGCACAAGAATATATCACTGTAACATAAATAGTCAAGGTGTTATTTGTCTGGATATTTTAAAAGATAATTGGTCACCTGCTTTAACTATTTCTAAGGTTTTGCTCTCTATCTGTTCTCTATTAACGGATTGTAACCCTGGTAAGTTTTATTATATGTAATATTGATATAATTTTTGTGTGACATACAGACATGTGCTTATATTATTACCAATGATTTGTGACTTATGAGGTACTGCGTTTTAGCTTTTGATATTTGATACTGATATAACTTTTTTAGGGGGATATATTTGAAGGGCAATTTTGCAAAGTACACTAGCAAAATTTTGTTATTGCTATTGCATATGGAAATGTTCTGAAAATGCTATATAACACTGATTATTTGAGTGTAAAAGTATAAGTTATTGAATATACTACAATTTGCCATTGTTTTTCATGTTAATTTCAAAACATTATCCATTTTTAGGACAACAAGTTTTCAAATAATGTAAAGTAACACAATTGATATTTTTTATCAATATTAACTGTATAGTTAATCAATATTTTTACAAATTTAATTTTTATACAACTTCATGTACAGAATACACATTAAGAGTGGATATTGATTTTATTTTCAAAACTAAGTTAGAGCAATACTCAATTCTGAAATTTTAGATGGAACCCCCTATATTTTATTTTGGAATCTGAAAGCTACATTTATTTAATGACTTTTTTACTTCATGCAAATATTTAAATAATATTTTTCTATCAACAATTTTGCATATTATTGAATGATTAGTCAATGTATTTTTACATTTGCCATTTTTGGATTTGCTGAAATACCCTAAAAAAATTATTTAATGTTGTGGCTATTCAGCCTGGCCCTTTGATACTATACCGGGGAATCCCCAATTTGATACGTAACGCTGTTGAATTATAAATGAATCGATAAAAATGACCAATGATAGAAATTATAAATTCGTTTGAAAATCTATGAAGAAATTATAACAGGCACCTACATATTTATAAGTGATTTTCATTTCTCTTATTTTTAAATTTTCTTTCGTGTGCTGGTACACATAGTTTCATATAGAATTAAATATAAAATATCATATTTTGCGTGTCTTAATTACGACACTATTAATAGTACAAAAACATAAATTTTGACGGAATTACAAAAACGCTGAAAATAGCTGTTTAACTATAGGTTTGCAAATCACATTTTTACACTCTGAGGTGTGAATTAGGAGTAAATATTTTAAATCAAACTTTATATGTTGTATAACTTACCATATTCTGAGATTATACAAAATATCCCTTGTTAGTTTTACTATGTAAAATATCTCGTGACTTCAGTAACCATTCAATACATGCAAAACAGTTTATCACAGAAAAAAATGCTTGGTACAAAAAGTTCATTAAAAAAATTGAGCTTTAATGTTTCAATATAAAATATAGTGGGTTCCATTTAAAATTTCCAAGTTGTGAGGGCAATGTGAGTTATATGATTGTTTATTATTCTTCCAAATGAATGGCAGTTACAATTTCAAATATTGCTCTTATAGTTTCCAAAATAAAGTCAATATCCACTTTTAATCTGTAACCCTGTATATATAAGGTTGCCAGAAGCTTAAGGTGTGAAAAGATGATTAGTTCATTAAAAAAAGAGGACGAAAAGAGGACACATTGAAAAAAATAAAAAAGTGTATGTCGAATTAGATTTTTAGACCTAGAAGACCTTTATTTTATTTTTTCTAAGATTTTTTTTTGATATAAAAATAAATTAAGGACCTTTTGTACGTAGGTAATTTTCTCAAAAACCCCGGACACATTTGAAAAATTCTCCCGGACACCCTTAAAAAGAGGACAGTGTCTGGGGAAAAGAGGGCGGATGGCAACCCAATGTATATATCATAATGTAAGGACATGTTCTGTATGTGTAAACATGTATGAGTTTATTTTGTATCATCCAATACATATTTGTTCTATTTTAAGTGGTCTATGTGACAGTTATCATTTCATTACCATTAGAAATATGTGGGACACTGGAACTTTTTGAATTTTAATTGATCAATATTATTTTTTTAACAACTGATATTATTTTATAGCCGACCCATTGGTGGGAAGTATTGCGACACAGTATTTGCAGAATAGAGAAGAACATGATCGCATAGCCCGGCTATGGACAAAGCGATATGCTACGTGATTCCATTACCCAGATATCTTCACGCTGGCCTCTCCCTCCGCATGAGCCAACTGACATGTTACGATAGTTTTCCAATCTCATATTTCATTATCATCGTGTAGTTATTATATTATATTAGAGTAATTGATTATTATTTTTTTTAATTTTAATTTTTACTTATATTTTTCAAGTGAGTGTTAGTATAGCATTAAAATAAAATTAAATGCTAATTTTTCTTTGAGTGGACTACGTGTGCGTGTGTGTCTTTAATTTGGAGCTTATGCTGATTTTCAGTTTATATTTACATATTGGTGAATCAAGGTTACTAGAAATAATATTTTATTGATTATTTGTTATACATAAACAAAACAAGTATGTATTATTTAATACATATTAAATGTAAAAAATATATATATATACTTATGTGAGTGACTGCAAATAGCTAGTATTTTTACATTGATACATACATTACATCCTGTCACAGTGTAGGAGGCATTTACATTACCGTTTTACACTTACAAATACAATTCAATTTGTAAACATACATCTAATATATATTATATAATCATACTGTTACTCCTTGATTTCTTAATCGGTTGTGTATGTTTATGTAATTCAAATATTCAATTTATATACTGGATGATTTGATGTAAAGAGTGGAGGTTTTTGTTAAATAAAACACATTCATTTTTATTGAATATTAAAATTCGATTAATGACAGTGATGATTAACATTTTCAGCTCGGCGTGTCAAAATTCTGAAAAAAACCTAGCTTAACTCAGTTGCCGTGTCACATGCATTCAGAAATATTGTGAATTAGTATTTTTTAACAAAATATTTAAAGTTATATCTAAACTGTGATCACCAATCACTGCTTTATGGCAATTATAAATGGGATTCAACATTGTACGTGTGATCTCCGCAGTTCCTGATTACAGGCCAGCATCCGAAGATCAAAATTTTCGATGACTTTTTGCAAAATTAACGGGTCAGTGGCTTCAATCTCAGTTTAAATTTTGTGTTTGAGGTCTTGAATTGTTGGTGTAGACCTTACTTTTCAAATAACCTCATAAAAAGAAGTCTGGCCAATCAATTTCTTCTTTAAGCAAAATAATGTGATCATCGAATTTTCTTCACGATAAGTTGAGCGTTTGATTAGATGTGTATGCTGTAGCACTGTCTTGTTGGAACCAGAGCTTGCCCACATTCAATTCATCCAATTTCAGGAATAAATAAATAAAGTGATATTGAATATTTTTCTTGGATATGTTAAGATAATTTTTTTTTAGTAACCTTGATAGTGACTTACCGATATAGTATATTTTTATGTGATGTAACTGACTCAAAACGGGAACTTGGCGGACTGAATAAAAAATTAAGTAGGAAAGTTTACATTTTAAATCAGCTACAGTTTTGATTAACATCTGTATTTATATTTTTAATTTCTTGAATAAAAACTGAAATAAACTGACTTGTTGTTATTCACCATTTATTAACTTTGCAAGTTGTTGATATTCATTTTTTGTGATTTGAACAATGAACATTATAATTTTAAAAACATTTATTTTATAACTGATAATAATCAAATTTAAAGAGTGTACTGATAAAGCATGTTATTTTAGTAATATTTGGTGAATACAATAATTAATCAATATAACAGTACATAAAGGTATTAGGTTGTAATTTAATATATACTGTTTTATGAGTGCCAACAAATATTTTAAAAATTACATTTAGGATTGGATACTGCGAAATGTATACTGAATGGACTATTGTCGATATATTGAAGTTATTTCAGTTTTTTATGTAACTTATGGTTCCACAAGATACATTTAATGTTTTTTTAATTCATATATATGTAAAAAAAACGCGTTTTTTTTTTATTGGTGCAATTATTTTTTTAATAACTTCGTTCATTGTAATAATTAATTTAAAAAAAGTATCGATTTAATTGATTTATGATGATGTTTATATAAAAAAATTTACACATCAATTTAGTTTTTTTAGTAACAATGTTATCTATAACAGTGCTTCTCAAACTATGCGTTAACAGACCAATTTTTTTTTATTTCAATCCATTGCTGACCATAAATAAAAAAAATTGAATGGAAAAACATTTTTTAGATTAAATTAGTAAAAAAATAAAATTATAGAACAAATTATAATAATTATGCAATTATTAACACATTAGAGAATGTCCATAAACCACGTAACTCTTAGGGGGAGTGGGATACAGTTATATTTTAACTACATGGCTTAACCATATTAAAATGTTTAGTAACATTCTTTCATACAAATAAAAACTCATTGTTGGATGACTAACCCTATTTATTATGTTTATTTCATACTGAAATAGTTTGAGCAGCATTCATCTGTAACTTACATACTGTCAACAGGGTCAACTTCAGTAATAATGTTGAGAGTAATGTTACCAGCACCTAAAATAAATTGTTTAGATTTTTCTTTAGGAAAATTATTGTTTATAAGCTAAATAATAATTTTCCAAAAGAAGACAAACTGAGTGCTGTAAATATTAATTCATAGTAGTTGCTGAAGTCACCTACATTGGTAGTAATTATTATTTTATATAAAAATACATATATGATGACTTTAAAGTACTATAGTTTTATTATGATATATAATATAATATGATATTTTTGTCGTAATTTGGATAGATTTAGTGAAATCAATAATGAAATTTGTATTTTAATTATCAAAGAAACATTAGATAGTAAATTTTATTTTAGGAATAGCACAGTAACTTGTTACTATTTGTTGAAATAAACGATTAGTTACAAAATAAAAATCATTTTATTTTTATATTTGAAACTGAAAACGATTATTTTTCATTAATTTAATTTGAAATCATTTATGTATTAAAGTTCGTAGTTATATTTGATTATACTGGGTGGGCTATTTAAATTAAGACAAGCAAATAACTCGAAAACTAAGGATTTTCAGAGAAAATGTTTGGTAAGAAAGTTTCAGGGTCAGAAGGGGAAAAATCAATATAGGTAAAAATTTAGACTAACTGTAGGTTTTAAGGTCATTTTGGGGTCAACTTCATTTTTTTAAATTGAAACCTATTTCTTTTTTTACATATCTGTATTTTATAAAAAAAAAAAAAAAAACTTTTTCAAAATTTTCAATTTTAACCAATCATTTTTTAGTAAAAATTAATATTAAAAAAAATATTTTAAAAAATTTTAAAACAAAAAACAATCCTTTTCTTTCCTGTAAAATACGGATATGTAAAAAAAGAAATATATTTCCATTTAAATAATTGACTCCAAAATGACCTTAAAACCTCCACTTAAAGTAATTTTTTTTACCTCCATTGATTTTCCCCCTTCTATCCCTGAAACTTTTGTACCAAACATTTTCCCTAAAAAACCTTAATTTTCGAAATATTTGCTTGTCTCAATTTAATTATACCACCCGGTATAATATAAAAAGTATTATTAATTAAAATTATGTAATATTCTTACAGTTATCATTTATTAATGAAAATATATACATTAAATTATAAAAATATAATTAAAAAATAAAGGTTTTTAAAAATATTTTAGAATGATAAATAATTATTAAGTGTAAATTTAAAAAATCATTAATGATTTCAGATTACAATTATTCATCGCTATGTTAGAACCAAATGAACGTATTTCTATTGTAGATACATTCATCTGGTTTTTACACGGCGATATATAGTGTGGAAAATGTGAGAGGACCTCGTCTATAAAAATTGTGGAACCATTACAAGAAAAATGATTTCATAAAAAGGTTCTTGTTCCTGATATTAGTTTTTTAGTCTATAACTTCTTTCTGAATGGTGCAATTATTATTGACAGTTCAGGCGGAAATATTTTTTTTTATAGTTTGTAGTTGCTATGACGTATGTTTGCTATTTCATTAATAGATCATTGTAGGAACCTGACTATACCTAAACAAATAAAATCACTGTGCACATTAATGTTACATTGTAAATGTAAAATGTAAGAACTCAATAAAATTATAAATTGTAATTACTTTATGTTAATAAACTATCATATTTTCATCTATACCAAGGAGAGACAGCTTAAAAGTTATATATTCTGTGAGTACGTCTGCAATGGTAAGTACAAAAATTTGAAATACAATGACAAATATCAGTGGTGTAACCAGCGAGCAGGGGGAAGGGAGGTTTCCCCCCACAGTATTATAACAAACATAAAAATTTCAAATCTCTTGTTCGGTAAAAGATCAAGATCTTCTTAAGAATCATGGCATATACAAGGTACCTTGTAATGAATGCAATCAAATTTATGTGGGCCAAACAGGACAACAAATTTCTTCTAGAATTTTAAATAACACATTGGTGATAAAGAAAAATAAAAAATGAATTAGAAAAATAGTTAGATTCCACTACTTTCGTTATATACTTTGACTAGGGCATTTACTCAATGACTAGGGTAATCAGATTTCAGATTATGTAAACCCTGAGAGAAAAAAATTGCCCTCGTTAATACATGACCTCATAGACATAAAGAAATGGACAGCGCATCTGACTCGTAAAAAGAGCCGTGTCAAATGAGAGAGACAGAAGATGTTTGGAAATCATATATGTGATTTTCCAAACGACATGCATCTCTCTCTCACTTACAGAACATATGTTACACCCATATTACACCATTATGTTAAATACGAATGCGCTGTCTATATCTCTATGTCTATGCATGACCTATTTTTTTTAATATACCTATCATTTTTTTTTAATATACCTATCAAGAATGAAGACCGTTTTTCGCAAACATTACTGTTTGCCGGAGAAATTTTTACGAAACCCGGAGTACGGAGAAACAGTACACAAACCCTGAGACTCCGGGTCAAAATCGGAGACCTGGTCGCCCTTTGACATGTCACATGCCTTGGTATAAAATATTTTTTGCCTAGTTTTTATCTTTTCAGCGTCCCCCTTATACATACGGAGGTGGGGGTGATTAAAAATTATTCTTGCGAAATTAATGAATGCATTAAATTTTATGCCACTCCCTTTAATTTTATTAATGACATTAAATGAAATATTTAATTTATTTTTTTATAACATTTTATTAATTTTATTAAAAAAACTGCTGAACCAAAAAACTAAAAAACCATTTTTTTTGTATTGATTGATAAATTCAAAGTATTTATTTTGATATACTTTGCACATTTTTCTAAAAGTTGATCCTTTAGTACAGAGTTTCTCAACGTGGTCTATGTGGACCCCCTGGGGGGTCTATTTGAAAATTTGTATGTTTTAAAATTCGATATTTTTTATGCGATGCTAGAGTTTAAAAACAGTTCAAAGAGCAAAAAAGGTAATTTACAATTTTTAATACATAAATACTTACAGGTGTCTATGATCTTTGTCATTCCTTCAGAAGGGATCTACGTGCGAAAAAGGTTGGGAACCCCTGCATTAATAGATAAAAATAGAAATAGTAGAAACCGGTTATAACGACATCGAAGGGACCCTTTACAACTTTTTAATCAGCACACTTAGAACTATCATTTCCACAAAAAGGTAAAATTCATTGTATATTTGTGTGGGATATCCTTTCTTTTGTTCTACATACTGCTAAAACAGCTCGTTTGCGGTCATGGGTTTATTATTATTAATAAACAGCAATTGTTTTAATTTCCTCTATAACTCTTGAAATTTTGTCGGTATGTTCAGGCCCGGATTTACCACGCAAGCAGTGTAGGCACGTGCCCACAGCGGCAAAAATTAAGGGGCGGAAAATTTTGGTGGAAAGTAAAAAACCAGTATCTAAGATTTTTTATTTTTGTTCAAATAAAATATTTATTTTGAACAAGAGGGCGACAATTTCTGCAACTATCTAGGGGCAGGAAATTTCTAAATCCAGCCCTGTTTATGGGATACCTTGTATACTTTACCGAGTGATTTGTTTAAATTAAGACAAGTAAATATATCGAAAATTAAGGTTTTTTTAAGGAAAATGTTTGGTACAAAAGTTTCAGGGTTAAGAGGGGAGAAATCAATGGAGATAGTTTATTTGACCTTGAGTAAAGATTTTAAGGTCATTTTGAGGTTAACTTTCTTTTTTAAAACTTGTTTTTTCATAAGCCTCAATTTTAATATATTTTTTATCAAAAATTAGATTCCTAAAATTTTAAAAAATTTCCTTTCTTTAAATTGAAATTAAACTTATATAGTTAATAAAATAATTTCAGAATTTTTTAACTAAAAATTAAAGAAAATTTTATTAATTTTTTTACCTACTATATTTATTATTCTGTGCAGTAATACAAGAAAATAAAATTTAGTTTTTGGTTTATATACTGACAGGTGTCAATATAATGGTTGTATCACAGAATGATAAGTATCCCTAATAATAAGGTTCCTTAAGTGGGATTTTTTATGATGAAATTTAAAATTCCTCAAATTTGTAATTCAAAGTAATGGTTTGACAATAAAAAAATATAATGGTATAAGTGTTTTGAAAGGGAAATAAAAAATTTCATTAACTTAAAACATCAATATATATTATTTCAATACAAATCTATTATTTAACACCAATAATAATAATATACATAATAATAATAAAAATAATATAAGAGTATAAAATATAATGATACAAAATATATTCAGTCATTAGTAAGATTACTCTAAAGCTTTTACATCTGGATACTTGGAAGAAATACTAGTACATGGTATACATTTACAACTATCTTATTCCAAAATTACTGAAATTGAGTATATATATTCATTTGTATTATATTTTAAATATACATATTTTGTGCAGAGGTATTTTTATAAGCCAAGAACTATTTTATGCTGAAGTGTTTTATATTACACAGCAATATAAGTCACATGACTTAAAGTTATAGTATGTTAATAATTTTGGTATTTTGGAGTTACAATAGTTCTTCCTGCATAGAAGGACAATATAAATAATTTGCCACTAAATCATTTAAAGGTTTTTAATTTTTTTTTATTAAATTATTTAATAACAAAAATATAGATAAATAACAACGCCTCATATTTGATACATGAATACATTAAGTAATTACTATGTTTCACACTATTTTTGTAAACAAATACTTAAGATGGCATTATTATTCACAGTATAAAATATATGAAAAAGTGGTGCTCAATTGTTATCAGCGTAGTTGTATATTTATACTTTTTATTTTTTGATGTGTTATATTTTTTTATTCTGCAGTGCCATCTGAAGCATTTTTTTTAAATATTTTGTGAGACAAGATAATTACTTCATACATTATACAAGTATCAAAGTTTGTGCTGATACAAACAAATGTATCCAAATGTAAACATAGCTTAAAAAGAAAATACATCTATAATGTTAAATATCTCACAATAAAAAATATTCGATTAAACTCTTGAGCTAAAGCTATCAACTTTTCATAATTACAAGAACATCTATAATATTAATTGATTTTTCAGACATTATTTAACAATCATTAACATTATTAATAGACATGAAAGAAAAATCACACAAAAATTTAATAATAAATTACATTTTCTGAGGTATATGAAAATATGTTATAGGTGCGGTAATTAGATCGCCTTTATGATTAACCCACTACTGCCCAAAATACCAATTTATTATCCAAGGGCTCCTTCAACAGCGAAGAAAAAATAAAAAATATCTCCTGCTCAATCAAAATCTTGCCCTTTCCCCTAAACCCTAGACAAATTCTTGATGTCCATGTTGTTACTTATTGTTTGTTTGGTATATTTTCAAAATTTATTTATTTGGTTTACAAATCAGATTAGACTTGTTCTCAAATGAAAACATTGGGCATTAATAGGTTCAAATAAAGAGATATTCTAGTGGCTTTTAAACTTTATTATATCTAAATTTACTTTGATTATTATTTGTTTTTAATATATACAGATGGAACTGGAAGCAAAATATATAGGTAGAGCTTATTCTAGCAATATCTTTAAATTTACTTCAGCTACGAGTTCTGTAGATGACGACAGAAAGAAGCAAATAATTTTAATGCAGATTTTTTTATTCTAACAAATCTCCCATACTTGGTGATTTTTTCATTTTATATTTATTAAACATCTGCATTTCAAATTAATACTGGCACCATTTTGCGATAAAACTATCACTGGAAATATTCATAAATATTTAAGTTCTAAAAAATGTAGATACATATTTTTAATATTAGTTAATTTATTTATTTCCAATATAATATATTCGTTATATAATATTTTATTATTCATTTAAAAATAACGAATACATAATTTCTTTTTCTAATTGACAGTTACAAAATCAAACAACACAAGTTTAAAAACCACTTATCTACAATTAAACAATAAATATAATTAAATGGCATTACTATCCATTGACGAAGAGAAATGTAACTAACATTTCTAGAAAAGGACGGGTCAACTACTGAAGTAACTTTATAATTAAATCACTTTTATGAGAAACAACTTAGTTATATATATATATATATCTTATATGTATATATCTATAAAATATAACACACGTTGATTTTAAATTATTACTAACGATAAAATCGACTGATGATTATCGCATCTGAAAAACAAGATTCTGAAACAACTCTGATGTTTAAACTGTTTCGTATTCACGACGAATTGAACGAGCGAGGCAGCAAGCAAATACAACACCAACCAACTGGAAAATAAATGTAATATTTTATTTTATTCATACTAAAGAGATAACATATAACAATCCCATATACATACATTCTTTTGTGTGCTAAATAATAAATCGATTATGATAAAATTACTTTAATAAAATAAAAATCATACCTGAATAATGGCAATGACCATTCCAACAGTTCCCAAAACGATGACATTAGTTTCGACAATTTCCTTTAGTGCTGGCATGCAGCCGACATTGACAAGAGATGTAGATGTAAGAGTGCAAGAGTCAACACCATTAACAGCATCTTTGCAGCAAGTGTATGGTAGGCTGTCGTTCTTAAAAACCTTCTTCCAGTCATCAGGTCCATTCATACCGCAACAAGTCAACTAAACAATTAAAACAATCAGTAACAGAGCAAATAGATCGGGGTCTCTTTTTACGCAGATTTGAAGTAACACGGTGCGATTTTCATACAAATTCAGGAATTCGTTTCAGCTAGTAAGGTATCTATTGAAATCTGACAATTCAAGGAGTTTAAATATGTAATTATTTGGTTATTATTAAAATCTTTGTTAAACAAACTTTTGCACCAGTTCACAAACGGTGTTGAGTTATATTTTCAGATAGTGACAATTCTGATGAAAAAATGTTATTACTTCTCAATAAAATTAAATAAATTTTCGATACATGATTTTCAGCCTTTAATTAATTTGGTTTAACATGGTTTTTAGAAAATTATGAAACATATCTAATTTTACAATGTAAGAATAAATAATTCAATCATGTTGAACAATTTATTTAGATATTTTTGTATTCAACGTATTATTTTTATATTTAATTATTTTATAATGATTTTCTTTATTATAGGTTATGAAGGTATTTTTTGTGAACATCTGGAAAATACCATAAACTAGGTTTACTTTGATATTTTGGGTTACTTTGACAGTAGCGTAAAAACCTATTTAAATATGGTTTAAATCTGTTAAAGTTTAAACACGTATGCAGCAAGCCGGGCTGGGATGACTATAATAGTATAATAAGACTATGTATAATAATATACCTAACCGAATAAAAAATTCATGAAAATTTAAAATCTCATATTAATTTATTGAATGTCAAAGAAAAATGAAGCCGCACAAAAAAATATTTAAAGCTGTTTGTTTTTTTCCATAAAATATAATACCATAATAAAAAATATAGGTTTTCATTTGAAAAAAAAAATGTTGGCCCTATTTGACCAAAACCAAACAACTTTTATTTGAAACATTGTTAGATTTAATTGATAGATAGCAAAAATTAGAGGGTTGATAGATTAAAATGGGACAGCCTGTATATTCTACATCTTTTTGTTTTTAAAAATTGCGAAATTCCTAACAGAAAAATTTGTTATGAAATCAAAGTTAACTACAGTAGAAACCGGTTATAACGACATCGGTTAATACGACGCCGACGTATTGGTTTTAACTCAAAATAAAAGTCCAACTGAATTCCATATACATAATTGCATATTTACCGGTTTTTACGACTATCCGTTTTTTACAACCAATATGACCGGTCCCTTCGATGCCGTTATAACCGGTTTCTACTGTATATCAAAAAAATTATCAAATTATAGAAAGGGTTGTTTTCTTTAGTTATCAATGGTGACAATGGTAAGTAATGAGACGTTTTGTCCCAAAAATGAATATAACACATATGTTTTTAATAGAGAACAAGAATGAAAGTTGTCTATAAATGAACAATTATTTTTGTAAAATTAATTATTTGTCTAACAGTTACTATACATAAAATAATATCTAAATAATATCTAAATTAGTATTAGATCTAAATAAATATTAAAAATGTGTTATTTCATTTTTTTTTAATTTGGTAATTTCTGGATGTTTGTTCTTTTAGTAACTAATAATCAGCTGCACATAATTACAAAATACTAAAAAAAAATCAGTCAATTCAATTGATAACACTTCCCATACACAATCTGTAATGTTCTTTAAAATTAAAACAGATTGAAATTTTTTGGAGTCTTGCGATATAATAGTGGAAACAATATAACATAACTCTTTTGGTTCATACCAAAAAAAAGTTTAAGCACTAAGGCGGATCGAACAGGAATCTTTTGCGAATAGAAAAACTTTTGGTTTCCGAATTACCACGCCTATAATAAAAATGCCGCTGTTGGTGAACGAGATCCTGGTTTGTTGACTTTTTAGAATTGAACACTCTGTAAAATTGACGGATTCAGTAAATCTAGTGTTAAAAAAATACTACTTTTAGTCGCGTCATAGCGTCATTATAATATTTTGAAAAAAGTTAATTAGAGCCCTTTATATTATTGATGGAACTTGTTGGGGAAGGTGAAAGAAGTAATTTCTCATCGAATGAGTCAATTTTTTTCATTGGAAAATTGTTTATTTTTAAACAATTTGGTCGGAAAATCGGTTGTTCCGATATAGTGGGAAAATTATGGGTTGTAGAGAAAAGTGAAGCACAGGCGAAATATGCTATATATACTATCTAATTGTAATTTTTTCGTCGCGTTACCCCAGATTAAAAAAAATATTAAGGTTCTACGATCATTATAAGCCGAGATCTGTGGCCGAGATATTGCAAATTTTTCAAGTGCGGATCATTTTGAAGTTCGACTTTTCCCGCGTGATATGCTTCTCAGGCGTCGAACTTCAAAATGATCCGCGCTTGAAAAATTTGCAATATATCGGCTTATAATGATCGTAGAACCTTCATTTTTTTAAATCTGGGATAACGCGACGAAAAAATAACAATTAGATAGTTTTCTAAGTTGTAAAATCACATGGCTCACTGCAAAGTCGACATATTGAAAATTATTAATTTTTAGTGCAATTTTTAATATACTTTGTTTATTGCACGTTTCAAAAGGGTTCTCGATAATAAATCAATATTGTACGAAAATACAAAGTTAAGTTAGGCTTTGGTCTTTAAAAATCGGAGTTGTGAAACCTTTTTGGTTAATAACTTTTATCAGGCCCCGCGTTTGAAATTTAGCTATTTTTTCTCAACCGGATAAACAAATAGAATTTTGCAAAAACCATTCGACCCACAGCGCCCATCTTTCGCTCACTTTTGAAGCATATTAAAACTCACAACTTTTAGATATTTTCGTTGAATTTTAATAAATAATAAAAAATTTATAAACAATTTAAAAAAAAATAATTTTCCACGTTTTTTAGCGGTTTTTTTTGCAATAATTTTTGAACAGATTATCGAATTTTAATCTACCGGGCACCAATTTATAGAACTTTTGATTGCGCATATTTCGTCTGTGCTTCACTTTTCTCTACAACCGATAGTTTTCCCACTATATCGGAAGAACCGATTTTCCGACCAAATTGTTTAAAAATAAACAATGTTCCAATGAAAAAAAATTGACTCATTTGATGAGAAAATACTTCTTTCACCTTCCCCAACAAGTTCCATCAATAATATAAAAGGCTCTAATAAACTTTTTTTGGGGTATTATTACAGCTATAATGACTATCGTCAAATTAATTAAAGCTTTCGGTTCGTTTCGCGATCGGAAGATATTGACCGATTTAAAAAAAATTGTGGCGTTTTGCTTGTATTAATGAGTAGCAACTTTTGCGCAATATTACGATTCGAAAATTTCCTGTTCAACCCATTGTATTAAGTACCCCTACTTCAGAGCCAAAATTGTAAAACTTTAAATATGTACACAGGTTGAGTCATATCAGATGCAACAAACGAAATTGATCAAGACAAATATTTCAAGCAAAAAAGTTCTTATGAACATGTGTCCGGAAAGTCTTCGTGAGGGAGCTACAGATCCATAGAGATATTGCCTAAAATTAGTTATTATTTAATATCTGGAGAACCCATTGTGATATAATAAAATTTTATACCCGGTTTAGTATTAATTAATACGTGTTATTATATTTTTTTTTAAGAATTAACGTGTTATTCGGAGAGTCATTGTGGACAACTTCCAGCAAAAAAAAAAGAATTACGAAACAACCCAGTTAAAAAATAGTCTAGATCTAATTTTGCACTTTCAATTGCGTCTGCCGACCCTTTATTCCCATACTACGCGTCTGCCTGTGTTTTTTAGGTCATTTACAGAACAAAATCTATCATCCATAAAAAATTCGGCAATGCTCGATGGGACAGTTTTCATAAAAAAAAATTGCATGTTTAAGGGCATCTGCCGACCCCTTATCCCCATCCTACGCGTCTGCCTTTGTTTTACGGTCAGCTGCAGATCAAAAACTGCCATCCCTAAAAAAATCAGCAATGCTCAAATGGGGCAATTTTCAAAAAAAAATTGCATGTTTGAGTGCGTCTGCCTACCCCTTATCCCCACCCTACATGTCTGCCCATAGCACTTTCACTATCTTACTTTTCATAAACTAACTCCCTGAAGTCATTTTATTTGTGCTCACATGGGGCAAACATACACTTTTTATTTACATGTTCACTAAGGAATTTAACCCCTTTATCCCCGGGTGTCGAGGTTGGGACTTTTTTCCCATAATGTACAACACATGAATTAATATTTTCCGTAAGTCTGCCTAGTGCTCAGATGGGGCAGAAAAATATGTTATCAGCTCTTGAATAAGTATTTGTGTTATCGATTTCCAGTGTCTAGGCAAGTTCACCGCTATGAATGTTCACCGTCGAAACGTTCACCATTGGTAAATTCACCGCCGAAAAGAGACAATTAATAATTATTCATTTAATTTATTTATTAAATTAGACTGGTCTCAACAATGTGCAATATATATTTTTTTATACATATTTTAGGATATTTTATAAAAAAATTAAAACCGTTTGTTTCCAGATTGAATTATGTATTTGTTTTACAAATCACGCTAAACAAAATATATTAAACATAAAATTTCAATGAGGAGCTCAGAAACCAAAATGGATATTTCCATGTTACACCGAAAACTTTTCGTTGTGGTGGAGATTGAATCCCCATTTTTAAACTAAACTAACCTTTCGTCTTAATAGATTGCCCTAACCAAGACGGAAATTGAATTCCCGTTTTTGAACTAAACTAACCTCATTTCGCCTCATTAGATTGCTATAATCAAGGATAGTTGACGTGTATATTATTAGGGAACAAATCAAAAATCATCTAAAATTGCTACAGATTGTAATTCTTATTCGATCAAAACATTTGTTTTTAAATAATCGTGAATAAATTTTAAAAAGAACAATATGAAAACATATGGCTTTACTTTTTTACAAAATATCCTTAAATAAGTATTATATTGCACATCGTTGAGACAAGTATAATTTAATTAGTTAATTAATTAATAATATATTTTTTTACTTTTTATTTGGTAATGAATTTACCAGTGGTGAACTTTCCTAGCGGTGAACTTATCGGACACCCGGTATCCAGTGTCGACAAATAATTATTTAGACCAGGGATATGAGATAGTCCTCTAATTTTATCTAGATTTTTTTTTCTTTATGTTTTGCACTTTTATAAGCTCATATCACAAGGTCATAACCACAAAATACACAGAAATATAATTTCTTAATTTCGGAGCGGCGGAAAAGCAAGATCGAGCCTTGCGTCCCGTTTACGTTTTAATAGTAAAAATGACGCTTTTCAATTGGACCAAATTGTCTGAGACAGTTTTTTTATGATTTTGCAATTATTGAATTTATACTTCTGTAATTGTATTTGTTATTAAAATTATAAAAAATCGAAAATAAGAATAAATTTCATGGAATAAATAAATGAAGTTAACAAATATAGCTATGGTTATCAACTACAATATTAAAAAAAATAAAATAAATGGAAAATTTATTTTATAAGCTACTTTATTTTTAGAAAAAAACAACATATTTTTATTTATTTAAATACACAATATCAGTCTAAGATGGTTATGGCTTATCGACAACAATATTTAAAAAAAAAAACAATTGAAAATTTACTTATCAGCTATTTTATTTATAATAAAAACATATTTTTATTTATTTAATACACAATACCAGCCAAAGATGGCAATGTCTGTCAACAATGAGATTTAAAATTTTATCTTAAATGCTTTTTCAATTTTATCTTTTGATTCCTGGTGACTTTGTGGAAAATTAAAAAAAACTTGATATTTATAACAAAACCCCCATATGAAAAAATCCATTGTGCTGGCCATGATATAAGTCCATTTGTACCTATCCATTTATTTGGTACATAATTATCTAACAACAACATATCTACATTTTCAATATTAGAATAATATTTCATTTTTAAAATGTAATAAAATCAATTTCTCAGTTGTTTTAAAAATCTCATTGGTGACAGTCATAGAGAGCAATCTTTGGCTGGTACTGTGTATTTAAATAATTTTTTTTTTAAATAAAATAGCTTATAAGTAATTTTTTTTAAATATTGTTGTTGACAGCCATCTATACTTGGCTAGTATTGTGTATTAAATAAATAAAAATATATATTTTTTATATAAAAAAATAATTAATTTATGCTATGTTTTTAAGTAAATTTTCAGTTTTTTTTTTAATATTATTATTTAATTGCCATAGCTATCTTTGCATATCACTGAAAAGGTAATAAAATCTTCTGTTCAGAAAATACAAAATTTCATATTGCTTCTATTTAAGAAAACATAAGTTAGTCTCATGCGGTGTTTACACCGGAAAAACAAAACAGAAACATCGTGTTTATGTTTTGTTTTCTCGGTGTAAACACCGCATCACATCTCAAAAACTATGAGATTTCTGAAAACTAAATAACTAACTAACAAGTGAAGTTAAATACAAGCTATTAAAAAAATATATATATTTTTAATAAATAATACTAAACCCTATAGCATTTATTTGAAACATTTTTGAAAATTTCAAATCGCGAAAAATTCACGATGAAAAATTTCGAACTAAAATTGTTTTTGGCTAATATCTTTAAAAAAATTTGTGAAATGTAATTGCATCATTGAACTGTCCCCTCTTAAAGGTAACTTTTATTTCAGTAACCGTATCTCTTAGAGTTTACGAGATCCCCATACTGTACCCTGGTATTTAGACATCCTGTATATGCTTTTCATCTTTGTCTTCTGACTAAACTAATTACTTCTACTCTCTACCCCCCCCCCCCCCCAATATATATCGTCATATATTATATGTACAATAATCATAATTAAATAATAAAAATATTGTCAGATCATTATATCTGCTTAATATTTTTAGTAAACATTATGATGTAATAATGAAAATATAAATATATGCGAAAAATTGTATATGAAACTCATAAGCAACATGAATAATAACAATTGAAGGGGTTAGAATAGAAAGGATATAAGTAACATTTGCATTGTTTTAAGCAATGGATGTTTAAAGTTAAGTGTCTATAAAAAAAGTTCATTTGCATGATTTTTCTACTGGGTGATAGTCACTAAGGCCTGGTTTCTCAATATGAGTTTAAACCACATGTCCCAGTTAAACTTAAGATTAAACTATAAATTTGTTTTAGGCCTGGTTTCTCAATATGAGTTTAAACCACATGTCCCAGTTAAACTTAAGATTAAACTATAAATTTGTTTCTCAATGTCCAGTTAAAAATTATAATTAATCTTAAGATTAACTTTTAACTGACAGATAAAAAAATTTATTTTTCTAGCCTAAATATTAACTTATTATCCAACTTCTTTTACATTCTATAGTAGCACTATATTCTTTTATTAATTCTAGTAATGTACCCTGTTCTCTTTTATTGAAAATAACCCGTTTTTATCACATTTAATATAATAATCAGAGGTTAATTTTTAGTTTGACATAAAAATGCCTCCATTTAAACTTATATTGAGAAACATAGTGAGGTTTAAACTGGACATAATCTCCAGTTTAAACCTAGGATGAAGATTATTTAATCTGAAGTTTAAACTCATATTGAGAAACCGGGCCTTAAGATTAACTTTTAACTGACAGATGAAAAAATTTATTTTTTTAGCCTAAATATTAACTTATTATCCAACTTCTTTTACATTCTATAGTAGCACCATATTCTTTTATTAATTCTAGTAATGTACCCTGTTTTCTTTTATTGAAAATAACCCGTTTTTATCACATTTAATATAATAATTAGAGGTTAATTTTTAGTTTGACATAAAAAATTAAACTTTTACTTATATTGAGAAACAGAGTGAGGTTTAAACTGGACATAATCTCTAGTTTAAACCTAGGATGAAGATTATTTAAACTTCAGATTAAATAATCGTCATCCTAGGTTTAAACTGAACATAATGTCCAGTTTAAACCTCACTCTGTTTCTCAATATAAGTTTAAATGGAGGCTTTTTTTATGTCAAACTAAAAATTAACCCCTAATTATTATATTAAATGTGATAAAAACGGGTTAATTTCAATAAAAGAGAACAGGGTACATTACTAGAATTAATAAAAGAATATAGTGCTACTATAGAATGTAAAAGAAGTTGGATAATAAGTTAATATTTAGGCTAGAAAAATAAATTTTTTCATCTGTCAGTTAAAAGTTAATCTTAAGATTAATTATAATTTTTAACTGGACATTGAGAAACAAATTTATAGTTTAATCTTAAGGTTAACTGGGACATGTGGTTTAAACTCATATTGAGAAACCAGGCCTAAGAGTATTAAAAGTCGCTTGGATCCTTTTTATTCCAATACATAGGAACCTTATCTTTCATAAAACTCACTTATCTCCAAAACTATAAAATTGCACTTATACACTTTATATTCTAACCCCTTCAATTGCATTAGGTACACTAAACATGATAATATTTTACACAATCCTTAATCAGTGTTATGTGTTTTTAACCAGGGTCAATACTCTGTATTGAAAATTATTATGTTTTGATAAAATAAATGTAAGTACAATATTTTATTTAGTGTAGAAATAAATTGTAAAAATTCGGATCGAATTATTCATAACCAAATAATAATTAAATATAATAAATGTAGAAAAATATAATTATTTAGCTTCTAATAAAACATTTAATTAATATGTAATAGAATTATCAAAAAGAAAAAGAAAATACATTAAATTTTTTAAATAATAATGGGAGTGCTTGATTTTGGCACTAGTGTATCTATTGGATGGCAGAGCTGGCAAAATGCCAGATGCCTTCAGCCTAAGGGTATATTTTTTTGGTTATCACCTAACAGTAGGGAACATTTATTTTATAGATTTTTTTATTTTTTTCATCATTGCTCAAATGTCTACCTTAAAAAGGTGCCAGAGGTCCGAAATTTGTATTTATACAACTGAGTTTTGATTTAAGACACAATAAGTGTAATTGAAAGTATTATATTTTGGATAAACATAGTTATTGGATCATACTGTTGTACACCATATGTTATTAAAGATTAGCATGCAAACATGTTTAAAAGTATACTTGGCAATCAAAAATATTATCAAAATACAATTAATAAATTCACATCTAGTTTTACTGTTTAAAAAGATTCTGAACACAGACAATCAAAAATACCGTTAAACATTATATATTCTAATAAATTACATTTAATTTTATTAAAAAAAATTAAATTCTTCTCCCTCCAACTCGAACATCGTTAATCTAAAGAAAAATAATACAAAAAATAACACTTACATCATGTTGAAGAACATTCCAAGAGTTCTTGATTTCTATATCTTGATTATATTTATCCATAGTCCAGTTGAAACGATCTTTCAGCATATTTTCAGCATCATCTCGACGAATGTATCCAGCAATACCAGCAGCCAACTCCAAAGAGAAGATTATCAGAAGCAAGACCGAAAACTGAAAATATATTGTTAAAATGAGGACTACTTGTCAAAAATAAATGTTACAAATAGTTACCGTTATTAACATACAATGACTTTCCCTGACTGCACCACAGCATCCAAAGAAAGCAACAACAAAAACAGTGGCACCTACAACTATTAAAATAATCGGAGGTGTCACATAACTCGGATCTACAAAATCACTATATCGATAAAAAGCAGCTTGAATAACAGCGCCGATTGTGAGGATTGCAAGACCAGATATCTGTAAAAATATTACTCATTACTATGCAATCACCAAATACTCCATGATACATATTATTTTGCATTGATTGTTTAAATTTGAAATGAATTTCAATAAATACTGCAATAAGAACAAATAAAATGATAATGCACTCACCGCGAAGAGTAAATTGAAACAAAACAACGTATATTTAACACAGACCATTCCACCTGACACCATTTTGCCGTCTTTCACAAATGTTTTCCTGCAACAAAAACAAAGGTTTACGAAACGATAGTGTGCACGATCGTTATTAATAGGATCAAAATAAAATGTATTCCGTTATAGCTGAATTAATGTACTTACCACGTTTAACACGAGATTCTAATTAGATTTTTAACGCGTGAGTCAAACTTCGACTACGTCTTCCAAGTCGTCATACTCTGATCTTGTCATTTAGTGCTAAACGATAATGCGCTTGCGTGATAATAAAAATAATAGATGACAAACAAACACGATAGATAAAGATAGGAAAATAACAGACTTCCCATAATGATACATACATAGTAATAAATGTATATTATTAGTTTATTTTAGACAAAACCAAAATTGTGTGTCACATTAAAAATTATAACGAATTTATTTAATTCGGCAAAGTACCTAAAAACATGTTTAACCTAATCAAAGTCTGACCGGACAGTCGAGGTCACAAGGCATCACAGAATCCAAATACCGAGAAATTTCCCGATGTGCTTTGCTAATTAAGGGATTTGGGATCCTGCCACCCCATCTACATACTCTAATCCTCTAGACTTCCAACATTATATTTGATTGCTTTGTTTGATTGTATATTTTCAATTTTTAATGTATTTCCAGGGAGCATGGATTTTTATAGGGTGGCGGTGGGGGTGGTAGTTTCCAGTGGCGAAACAGGGGAGGTATAATGAACTAGAGTTGGTTGCGTATGATTTAAAATGAAGTAAAACTTTTTTTAGGGAGACTTCAGATGAGTCATTAGTGAAATGGATGACCTCGACAGATTTTAATATTCGACACATTTTAATGATGAAACACTTAGGAGAGAGCGGCATATGCGTGATTAGATGTATACGAGAAAGATGGATAAATGCGCATGTGTACAACTCAGTGGCGTCGCTAAGGGGGGGGGGGGCGCCCCGGGTGTCACCATTAAAGGGGTGTCACCCATCCAAGGTTAGTAAATATACAGGTTGTACCATCAGCTTGTCAAAATCAAGAAAGGGGAGAGGGACTACGTCATTTCGGGTGCCCAATCATAACAAATTTGCAAGCCACTTTATTCTATTACATTTGAATGTCACCCGGTGTGACGTAATCTCGCGCGGGTGCTGATTGGTCAAAAGCGATGGTTCAACCTGTTTATTTACTAACCTTGACACCCATCATATATATTTTGTCGGTTACAGTCTCTTGATAAATTTTTATTTTTAAATTGTCAGTCATAAATTTTTTTTTCACAAAACTTTCCTTTTTTTAGTCATCATCTATAACTTAGAGGTGACACCCATTTCATATGCAAAAAATAGAACTTATTGCCCATTTTTTCGTTTGTTTTAACGTTCAAGGGGTGCCACCCATTTTATATGCAAAAATAAATCTTATTGCCCTTTTTATCGTTTGCTTTAACCTTCAAGGGGTGACACCCATTTTATATGCAAAAATAAATCTTATTGCCCTTTTTATCGTTTCCCTTAACGTTCAAGGGGTGACACCCTTTCGGGTGAAACTCGTCTCATGTTAAAAAATGATGCCTTTAGACCACATTTTTGGGATATTTATTCGTAAAATGTGTAAAAAAAATTTAACCAATTGACTTTTTTTGGTAATTGAAAGTTTAAGGGGTGATAACCGTCCAATTTATTTTAAAAATATTTTTTTCTGTCGTTAAAAATTCACAAGGGGTGACACCCACTTGATGTGAAATTTTTTTTTATTGGGGGGTGATACTCTCGATTTCCGCCCCGGGTGTCACCCCCACTAGCGACGCCACTGGTACAACTCATGAGTTACACTCATCTCTCGATTTCGAAACCTTCGATTTCGTAACCGCTTGATTTCGAAACGGGCCAAACGCGCGATTTGCCAACCTTCTCCAATCCCCTCCATAATACTACCGTGATTGCTATCTCCGCGCGTAATTTAAATTCACCAATCAACGTTAAGGTCGGCACGGTGGTGGGGACCCTTCTCGACGTTGTCAATTCAAGTGTGTTTCACGAGTGTAGTTATGCGCGAGAGAGAGATTATTAGATGTATAAGAGAAAGATACATGAACAGCGCATGCGTACAAGTCACAATTTTTTTTACATATTTTACTAGAATAAGCAAAAAAAATTGTCTTTTCGCACGTCAAAATCTGTAACCAAACCAGTGTAATTTGACCCTTTTTCAAAAAAAATTTAAACCAAAAATGATGCCTACAGGGAGCTTTAAAGCAAACAAAAACTGTATACAAAGGTGTATGGGGTATCAAAATGTAGATCTCAATCATTAGTATTTGACCCTATTTTTGATATATTTTTAGCTCAAAAATGGCGCCAGCAAAGGGTTTCAAGCATTCATTTATTTATTTTACTTTTTGCTTGAAAAACGGAGAAAGTGTGGTTTTTTACTAAAATTACACCTTTACCACAAATATACTCGCATCAGTCACTCGGTACGTGTTTCGACTTCATAAGGAGTCCTCATTAGGAGCCTAACGATTCCAGACATATTTGTAGTAAAGGTGCAATTTTAGTTTATTTTATTTTTGTTGATATAGGTATTATGTAGAAGCTGTTAAAACTATTTAAAAAAATGTACAGCTTCAGTAAAATTTTCAAGGTTCCAGCTTATATAGTTTACGAGCTATTAATGCACTTTGACTGAAAGCGATAGACGGACGGACGGACGACAAAGGAGATTGATAAGGTTTGTTCAGAACAGTGGCGTAGATAGCTTTTTGCGATGGGGGGGGGGATCAGTGCCGACTATGTGATGTCCTAAGCACTAATTATGTCAAGTGCCTTTTTTATGTTTGAAGACTTTTTTTTCATTATCAATAACTTTTTTATATTGATGACCTTTTTTTAGACATTAACAATTTCGAACCTTTTTTTTAGGTAAATCCGGCATGGGGGGGACTCATAAAGTTATATTTTTCATTATAAAAATCATCTTTTATCTGGTGCAAAGTACAAAAATTGGACTCATTGATCCCCCTAAATCCCGCCCTATCTTCGCCACTGCTTCAGAACCCTAAAAAACAAGCTTTATGTTTTGGTGTCGCATTCGCCCAAATTAAATACTCGGCTTTGAAACTGATTTCAAATGAAATTTCAATAAAAACACAGAGAATGAGCCTTATATCATTCATAATAAAAGACATTTCGAAAAATAACTTACTATTGAAATAAATCGAATAAGTATCGCTCGATTTCAAAACTTAAAAATCGTAATTCGACCAAAAAAGGAGTAGGGGGTTAAAATGGGTAAACGACCCATTAAAAAAAATCTGGTTAAACCAGTGGAAGACATTTAAAAAAATTTAAATTTTCTTTTCATTTATTATTATTATAATTCAATAAACAATGAAATTTTGAAGTATTAAGTATTATTAAGTATTGATTTCAAAATCAATAAGAAAATTCATACAAAATTCTAAAAAAAATTAAAGGACCAAATGACTAGGTATCGAAAAAATTACTCATTTTCAAAGTAGTGCCAATAGGTCAAACACGATCGTTTTTTAGGGTTCCGTAGAAAACTAGGAACCCTTATAGTTTTTCCATGTCCGTCCGTCCGTCTTCAAAAATTTTGATATAATAAGATGAAATTTGGTAAACGGTCGTAGATTAAAGACCCAAATACAGAAATGATAAGATTTTTGAAAAAAAAAAATTTTTTTTGGGCCCCTTTTCTATAAAAATGTTTTCAAAAAAAAAATTTCACCTACCCCATTGAATGGGGTGTCGTTAGAAAGGTCTCCTAAAATGCAACAAAACATGTATCAGAACTTTTTGATTTTAACCCTTTAATCACGATGTATTTGCTCTCCAAAGTCGTTAAAAAAGCGCCCTCCCCTCTATTTTCTCAACTATCAATTAAAAAATCTGAAAAAATTCCAGAATGTAGCTTTTAATTAGTACTTTCACTGAAAATTATAACGAACATTGTCAAAAATATATTGGACCTCCCTTCTATAGACTGAAAAGTGAACTTTCATTTTTTTCCCCACTTACCCCATTGAGTTGGGTGTCATTTAATAGGTCTCCTAAAATGCAATAAAAAATGTGAGATAACTTTTTGATTTCAACCCTTCAGTCACGAAATATTTGCTTTTTAATGTCACCGTCAGAGCGTCCCACCCCCTCTATTTTCTAAACTATCGATTCAAAAAATCTGAAAAAAATTCAGAATGTAGCTTTAGAAATAGTACTTTCACTGAAAATTATAACGAACATTGTCAAAAATATTTTGGACCCCCCTATCGTAGATTGAAAAGTTAACTCACATTTTTTTCATTTACCCCATTGAGTGGGGTGTCATTTGATAGGTCTCCTAAAATGCAATAATAATAGCCAAATGACTTTTTGATTTTAACCCTTCGGTCACGAAAATTTTGAAAAAACTCTTTTTTTATAAATCGTAGTGAGAATGACTACGGAACCCTAACATGTGCGTGCCCAACACGCACTTGCCCGTTTATATTTTTATATGAAATTTCAGAAAAAAATCAGTAAAACTCGGTGACATGCGTCCACTGTTTTTTAAATACTGAATCAGGTCATACATATAATACAGACCATGGGCATAGTCAGGCATGGGAATTAGGACTGTTTTAATTAGAATGAAAAAACCACCAATATAACTATACGTAGAGTAAATTTTTGTAGACAATTTTGTGTTCTAAATTATTCTAAAATATATCTTCATGTAAACTTTATCGATTGAAAAATTGTGACCAAAATAAAAGAAGAAATGAAAAACATGCACGATTTTTCAATGTTACTTTTTTGCACACTTGTACCTCGGTAACTAGTAACTACTTGCTCAAAAAATCTGAAAAAATTGTAAAGGGGGTTTGGTGGGGATAACCAAAGACAAATACTGAAGTCAGCAATGATATTGATATTGATTTATTTCAAATGATATACAACATAAGTCTATATAATATAATATACAAAACACGCCAATTTATTAATTTATTTATTTTTTAATTTAATTATTTAAATATTATTGTATGTCAATTACAACAATTATATCTAATTATCTAATACTTCCGGAGTAAAGAGTGGGACCTCGAAGATATCGTTATAGTTTTAATTTTTGGGTTATTGAAGAGTTAAAAAAAGCTTTCACAACAATATGGTAACCTGGCCTAACATATCGATTAATAATTTTTTTTTATTTTATTTTTTCACCGGAGTCTGAATTTTGATTTGCGCCTCGCGCTTCAAAGCGTGTTAATACGGCGCTGCCTAAAAGTATGTATGCTTATTTCACCTGTATTTCTTGTGAAACAAATTGTACATAGGGTGACCAGGTCTCCGGTTTTGACCCGGAGTCTCAGGGTTTGTATACTGTTTCTCCGGGTTCCGGATTTCGTTACAATTTCTCAGGGTTTAGTAAAAATGATGAGAACTAATAAAAAAGACGCAACATGAATGTTTGCGAAAAAAGGTCTTCAATTTTTCTCGCAAAACCAAAAATTTGATAGGTATATTAAAAAAAGGTCTTCTTGTACATATTAACGCGGGCATTTTTTTTCTCAAGGTTTGTCAGGGTTGGCGTAATCTAAAATCAGGTTTTACATAATCTGAAATCTGGTAATTAGTT
Source organism: Sialis lutaria (assembly GCA_949319165.1). NCBI lineage: Eukaryota > Metazoa > Arthropoda > Insecta > Megaloptera > Sialidae > Sialis > Sialis lutaria. The sequence continues at coordinate 22,518,144 of OX439231.1, read as the reverse complement.
GTACACTGACTGAAATTTATTATTTTTTTAAAACAATATAATTTTTTTCTCATGAAAAAACATATTTTTACAATGCCCTAAGCGTGCAGGTAATGACAATAAGCTTACATTTCTGATAACTGATAACATTATCATATCATATATTAGCGCAGGTGATAAACATATTTTACACAATTAAAACAATTACTTTTGTCTATTTTACCAGTGAGTGAGTTTCAGGTTAAATTAGAGCACCTGGTTAATAAATTAATTAATACAATGATGGCGCAAATGGAGAAATCTATAGGAATGAAATGCATAAAGTATTTATTATGTGCAACAAACTTCTTATTCATTGTAAGTATGTATGCGGTAATTCTATACTTTTATTGTTATTAAATCTAAAGAAATATAATTATTACTGTTTATATACTAATATTCAGTGCGCCCATATAAAATGTATGTAACGAAACTGCAATTTATTAATATAAAATTATTATTTTCTTATAAATATTTATTTTATTTTTAGCTTACTAAAAAGTTGCTATTTTCAAGATAATCGTGACATCGTTATTGTTTATCAGTTTTATAAAATATTATCTTTATCAGAATATTATCAAGGAAACAATATGTAAATTAGGCAACTGTTTAGGGCTCCGAACTAGGGTGGGGGAGTGAAGGGCCCAGATTTTCATTTTTATAAAATTAAAAAAAAAATTCAAGGAATTAAAAAAAAACATTATTTTCTTTCTACTGCCCCTGCAAGAAAAAGCGTTCCTCATTATTATAGTTACAAATTTGATATTGCGGGCTTGTTGAGGAGGTATGGATATGAATATAAGAAAATTTTCAATTATTCCATTTTTGTTGATTAAAATTTATACTTACCTGTAGATATTAAAATTATTTAATCGTAAAGTGCATTGTTTTTTTTTCTTGAATTAAATATCATAAAAATTATAATTCTTTTTTTAAATATTGAGCATAGAGTGCACACAGTATATTTGTTTTCAAAGAGAACTACATATTTAGTCAGGCCCGGATTTACCATGAAGGCAGTGTAGGCACGTGCCTATAGAGCTGCAAAAATTATGGGGCGGCAAATTTTGAAAAAAAAGGTATTTACACTTTTTTTGATAATTGATAATCATTTTACATGAAACCCTTAAAAAAGGTCACCGATATCAAAAATCTTAACTTTTTTTATTTTTATTCAATCAAAATTTTTTTAAAAACTTCTAGTACCACGCGGAGAGGGCGGCAATTTTCGCAACTGCCTAGGGACGGCAAATTTCTATATCCGGGCCTGTATTTAGTTACTCTGAAGAACTGATTAACTTTCCATAAGTTTTCATTTTAGGGATCGTTGGTATTTGCACTCTATTCCCATAATAGTGTTAAAGTTTATCTACGGTCTTTATGAACAATGGGCATTATCAGGCCCGGATTTACCATGCAGGCAGTGTAGGCACGTGCCTATAGCGGCAAAAATTTAGGGGCAGCAGATTTGAGCGTGAAAAAAAGTTTTGGTAAAAATTTTATCTGAGAAACTAAAAAAAGGTAATTGAAATAAAAAATCGTCACTTTTTTATTTTTATTCAATGAAAGGGGCGGCAATTTTCGCAACTGCCTAGGGGCGGCAAATTTCTAAATCCGGCCCTGGGCATTATTGGACAAAATATGTTGTATATTATGTAGATATTTGCAGAAAATCACTCAAGTTATAGAAAAAAAAATTAACATACTATATATTACGGATAACTAATATATATATTTATTTAAAAAAACTGGCTTATCTCTATGTTGCAGAGTATTGTTCAATAATTAACCACGTCATTAGATAATGCTTGTTATCAAACAATGGCAAAGTTTTCTTGAATTTATTGAATTCTTTCAATGTATCAATGAATCATCGGTAATTTAAGTATTAATTATTATTGTATTTCATTCGCATGCATATTTTCAACATTGTTTATATAATTAAAATATTATTTTATAAAAACAAGTCAATAACTGAAATGATGAGATTTAAAAAAAAAATTAATCCCCTTCTCATAGACTGAAAAGTACATTAATATAGTGGAGGGTCTTTAGATAGGTCTCCTAAATTGCAAAAAAAATGTTTTGTGATCTTTTGAAATTTAACCCTTTAGTCACGATATATTTGCGTTCAAAGTCGTTATCAGAAAAAATCAAAAATATAGCTTTAAAAAGTAATATTTCAATGAAAATTACTTAATTTGAAATAACTATTTTTTTTTATAAATCGTAGTGAGAATGGCTACGAAACCCTATCACGTACGTGCCCAACATGCACTTGATCAGTTTATTATAAATGTAACGTTTTCTATGTGTCTGTCCGTACGTGCGCTTATTTAATTCAAGAACCACTTATCCGATTTACGTGTTTTTTTTAAATTCATATAGATATGTTCTCTGGCCAGGTTTTAGTATATATTTTGTTTTGTTAGGTCACATAACGAATAAGTAGTGACGATAATAATGAAGTCCGAAAAAGCGAGATTAGATCGAGACCTGAGCGGTATCTTTAGGCATAGGTGGGCACAGTTAACCGAAAAGTTAACTTCGTTAATCGTTAATTCGTTAATAAAAAAGTTAACTTCGTTAATCGTTAAAATACCGAAAATGTAACGGAAGTTAAAGTTAACCTCCCAAAATGTTTGAAGACCTTTTTTTTTGTTTTGCATTTTCGACAACTTTCTTATGTATTTGTCATCAAACAACCAATGTAACGGACTAAAGTTAATGGAAGTTAATAAAAGCGTTAACATTTTTTTGAGTTAACTTAAAAGTTAATCAGTTAAGCATTTTGTTAACTTCGTTAATTAACGATTAACGGATTAACGAGTTAATGCCCACCTATGTCTATAGGGCATTTTTCCACACACCAGCATTATACGTAACGGCACCGGTTGCAATGTAATCAAATCAGAGTTTTTCCACGTAGACTCGCCACGTAGAATTTGCATGCCGGCGCGGCGAGTGGAAAAATATCCATTGACCGATGCCGGTGCCGTCGCCGGCACCGATTTTGTCGATGTGTGGAAAAACGGCCTTAGTGTAAATGATTTCATTGTTTATTTATATTTGATTGGAGCGAGACCGAACTGAAACCGACTCGATGATCTGGATAATTTAGTTTTAATCATATAGTCTGCTATCTTAGTGTTATATTGATCAAATTATAATAAATTAATATTTTTCTATACACAGTTAGTTGCCTTATTACTGATATCCATCGGTTCCACAATATATGCAGTATACAGTAGTTTTGAAAATTTTCTGGATGATTACTACTTTTCTCCTGCCTCTTTTCTAATTATCATTGGATTTGTTATCCTTATCATATCTATTTTTGGATTTGCTGGAGCACTTAAGGAAAGCACATGTATGATTATGTTCGTAAGTATATCATGTATTTATACAAGAATAAAATTAAGATTGTAACAAAAATTTTATTTTTTTAAAGTTTATCTTGATGCTAGGCATCGTATTCATATTGGAGATGACAGCTGCAATTTTAGCATCAACTAACAAAGTCGGAGTCCATGAAATAATAGAGAGAAATTTAAATGAATCGATTCATAAATATAATGAACACGCAGACTTAAGAGTTGCATTTGATACGCTACAGAGTACGGTAAGTTTTATAGATATGTGATTAGATAATGTGATTCAAAACTTTTTTCAAAGTTTCCATCCTCAAGCTATCAAACTACACTCCTCAAATAGTTAAAGAATAATATAATTTAAGAACAAATAATTTTTTTTAGAAATTTTAAAACATCTCCGCAAAAAATTATTGGATTTGTATGATCCAAAGCTCATTCGTAAGCTTCTACTCTCTAGTTTTTAAATCAAGAGGTCAATAATTTTATTTTTTATTTTTATAATAAAAATATCCCTTATTCTTTATAAATTTTTGTAGAAGTTTAGAATGCTAACATACAATAATAATTATGTTGCGTAGAAACCCAATTTCACGACGACATATGTATCTCCGGTTATACAGTGAAACCTGGATAACTGGAATCTCAAGGGACCAGTTATTTTATCCCACTTAAAGAGGTGTCCCATTTACCCAGTTATAGAGGTGCAAAAGTATAAGTGACAAGACATAATAATGAATTTTAGTTATAGAAGTTTCTCACCTATCCAAGTCCCACTTAACCAAGTTTCACAGAATTAGTGGTAGAGAGTTCAATTTGAGATTATTTTGTTCGTTATGTAGTCTAGTTTAAATTAAGTTTGTTTTTCATCAGAGTCGTTAAAAAATGTGCAAGATGATATACAAAAAAAAATGACATTTTCGGTAATAAAATAGAGAATAATTTTTTTTTATGGTTTTGTGGGATTCGCAATAGCGCAATAGGCACAGATTAAGTGTAAAACATTAAAAAATCGTACATATGTGTGCCTTTCCTAATGCCGTCCGCTTACAATCAAAAGCTCTAAAATGGAATCAAGTTTACACTTTTTTATTTAGTTCCAGTTTATGTAATTTGAAATTTGGAAGTAATAAACCTAGTCCGGTAAAAATAGACATTTCAATTAACAAAAATTCCGACAGCTAAATTTTGGTGGAGACATTGGATACACCATTAGAAATAAAGTGTCAAAAGTCCCCATCAATCCCATGTCTGCTAAAAAAGTTATTCGGGGTCAAAGGTCAAAATTTGAGGTTTTTTTGATTTTTTTCAAAAATGGTAAGTTTTATCAAAAAAGTAGCCAATACAAAAATTATAGATATTAAAATTATCTATAAAAATGGTCCTTATACTTTTTTTCTAAGAATTGCCATTCCTGAGATATCACGATTCTAAAAGTTGAAGGAGTCACGTTCTACATGCACGGTGCTCTGGAAGCCAACTTTAATAAAAAAATTGATTACTTCTGATTTTTTTTGTACAGTTCAATTTTTTAGTATTCAAGGAACATTTTAAGACCAAAAAGAAAAAAATCGCATGGGTACTTTTTTAATAATTCATAAAACAAAAATACATAAATCGTGCACGGTGCTCTCGATGCCAACTTTAAAAAAAATTGATTACCTCTGATTTTTTTTTACAATTCAATTCTTTAGTATTCAAGGAACATTTTAAGATCAAAATGAAAAAAATCCCCTCAGCGCTTTTTTTATAATTCATAAAATAAGAAAAGTAGTTTTTCAATTAATTGTTTTCACTTTTATTTATTATTTGTACAATCATTTGGTAGTTTTACCTGGAAAGTTTTCCGGGAGTTTTTAAAAATTGGTAATTTTATAGATTTCGATGTGCTCTTTCCGAATTTCAACTTTGCTACCTCGTATCTTGGCCGCTCACGCCGCCATATTAGAAAAACTGCGCCTAATAGTAGATTATTATTAGGAGATATTGTCAAAAAACTACTTTTCTTATTTTATGAATTATAAAAAAAAGTGCTGAGAGGATTTTTTTCATTTTGATCTTAAAATGTTCTTTGAGTACTAAAGAATTGTATTGTATAAAAAATCAGAGGTAATTATTTTTTTTTAAAGTTGGCATCGAGAGCACCGTACACGATTTATGTATTTTTGTTTTATGAATTATTAAAAAAGTACCCAGGCGATTTTTTTCTTTTTGGTCTTAAAATGTTCCTTGAATACTAAAGAATTGAACTGTATAAAAAAAATCAGAAGTAATCATTTTTTTATTAAAGTTGGGTTCCAGAGCACCGTGCATGTAGAACGTGACTCCTTCAACTTTTACAATCGCGATATCTCAGGAATAGTAATTCTTAGAAAAAAAAAGTATAAGGACCATTTTTATAGATAATTTTAATATCTATAATTTTTGTCTTGGCTACTTTTTTGATAAAACTTACCGTTTTTGAAAAAAAGCCAAAAAACCTCAAATTTTGACCATTGACCCCGAATAACTTTTTTAGCAGACATGGGATTGATGGGGACTTTTGACACTTTATTTCTAATGGTGTATCCAAGGTCTCCACCAAAATTTAGCTCTGTCGGAATTTTTGTTATTTGACCACTACCTTTATTAGTATTTTGACCGGACTAACCAATCTAATAGTTTTTCTTAAGAAAATTTCAGATGTTTTTTAGAATTCAGATTAAAAATTAGCAAATATTAAATCATTCGTATTATTGACCAATTTATTCCTTATTTTGGGGGGAGGGGACATAATAAATCTCACCAAGGGCATCAGACTTGCTAAGGCTGGTTCTGAGCTTACAAATGAGCTTTGGACCATGCAAATTAAATTATTTTTCGTGGAGATATAACTGTTTGACAAATTTTTCTTTTTTAAAAATATCCTTAAATTTTTTGAGGAGTGTATTTATCTGGATATATACCATTGATTATTATTATCAATAATTATTCAATTATTTTGAATTATTTAATAAGGACAATGGATAAACTAGGGCTGTTCTTGTTTATGCACTCATTATATTTGTTTTAGTTGGAATGCTGTGGGGTACATGATCCTACTGATTGGGAACAAATTGAAAATGTTGGAAAATGCCCAGATAGTTGCTGTAAAGGTATCAGACTTAATGAAGGTGATCAATGCACAACGTATTATTCAACAGGATGTGCAACAAAATTAGTGCAGCTTATTTATCAAGGATCATTTATGCTGAGCTCAGGAGCTTTAAGCATAGCTATGATACAGGTAAAATTTTATTAAAATAAACCACATGCAGCGCTAGCAGAAAGTTTTTAACAAAGGCAGAATTTTTTATCAGATTTTATAACTAAAATACAAATTGTAACAACCTCTCCCCACGCCACCTTAAAATCTGGCTCTGCTGCCACTGATTACACGAGTCACAACAAATTAATGTGGGAACATGATATATAAATTCGAATTTTTGAAGAATTATATTCATTATGTGTTTAATGACTGTTAATTCTTACACCAGTAATTAAATGTAAAAATGATGTTGATATAATTATTAGAAATAGTTTAATAGGTATATACATTTTTTTATTATATAGATGTTGGGAATGGTATTTGCATTCATGTTAGGTAAATCTATCCGCCAAGCTAAAACTGAAAGAGAAATGCAAAGAAGAGAATTACAGAATACATTAGCCAATCATAACACAATGTACACTGAACTCACAAGAGGTGATGTGAAAGCCCCTGTCATATATACACCATCTTCTACAGATGCTTAAATATTTTAAGTAAAAACTAAATTTATTGTAAATAATATATGTTATAAGCTTGATTATCAAATAATTATTTTATTTATTTTATTTACAAAAAACTTGTTAAATAATTAATATTAATAGCATACTAATTCATAATTAATTAAACACACATAATGTATACTTGTATTATTTTAAATAATACTACAATAAATAGTTAACAAAAATATATTCTTTGTTTATTTTATTTAAGAGTAATCTCTACTACAGAAAAAATGATTCCAGTTATACTTTTGTGATAATATAATAATGGGCATAATTTTAAATAATTTTTATTATTATTTTGGGTTTGCAAATTACACGATTTTCATTAATTCACCTAGTGAAATAAATAACACGAACGTTCATTTTTCATATTGAATTTTCACCACAAATTTTTTTCAGTTACGTAGCAGTTGAAATATTAATAATACATTTAAAATGCACCATAGGATTATTATATCTTTGTCATATGAGGTATCTGCTCACATGTACATTTTTTATTTAAAATCTGTTCAATGCACTAATCATTATCCAAAATTGATAAAATAATTTAAATTTTCATTTATTTATATATCGTTTCAAAATAAAAATGAAGAACTGCATTTGGGGGTAAATAAGTGGTAATGTATTTCTCAATATTAATAACAAAAAAAAACTTATATGTTTTATAAGAGAACTCAATCCATCAGTGGCATAACTTTCCCTCTCCCTATAATTTTTTTTTAATAAATCGAAACTAATGACTACAGGATGTGACTTGGTTGGTCCGGGAGAACCAACCTTATCTTGCTGATCTTATTTACACTATTGCAAACCACTAAGTTCTCCACCATGGCTGTATTTATTATTTATATATTGACATATTATTTACCAAAAGTCAAAACACAAAATATGTAATATATTCTAAGAGGTGTCAACTAATAAAAAGTACATAGTCAAATTTACATATTAAAATTATATTTAACAGTTTTTTGTATTTATATGATGGTCCCAAAATATTTTTGACTTTTCTATAATTTCATTACCTACATCATCTTGTAAATATGGAGGTGTGAATTCTCTGTAAGCGATGCAAACTCTCCTTTCTTGTATATCTTCTCTTAGTACACAATGCTCCCAGTCATATCTTGCTTGTCCATATAAAACAAGTAATGAGCGTCTAAAGAAATAAAAAAACATGTTTGATATAAACTTTAAATATTATTACATTTTTTTGGGATATACTCAAAGCTGCTGATATGATAGTCAATTTAGACAAACATCTTCTACACTGTCATGTTGCGAATTTTATTTTTGTATTTTCATAAAGTACGTTAATTGGGTGTTTTCAAAGTACTTATGAAGTTATAGCACATAGAAGATACTGGGCCGTGATAGTGTAAAATCTGTTACTAAATCTTTAAGTGAATTTTCTCAAACCCCTTTTTTTCAGTTGGTGGGAAGTAGATACAAAATTAAAATCAACCGAACGGGCTATAATTTTAACACGTTGTGTTTGCTAAACAAACACAACGTGTTAAACAACAAACGTGTTCTCAAGTAAACTTTGCTTGAGAACTTTTTATATAAAAATTTAAAATCTTAAATCTAAATTACTAAGAAAAGTAACACAAATTTTAATATTTTATATAAGTATATTTTCTCATGTAACATTTTAAGAAATACTAATTTACTTACATAGTGCAATAGAAGGTATATAAAAACTTTTAGTTTGCATTTTAGTTCAATTTTGTTTTATAAGATACCAGATACACCAAAATGACAATTTTCATTTAATTATTTTACTTTCCTCATTTTATTTTTATACCCACACAATATACTTTTTAGATCAGCGTGTCAAAAATCTGTAAAAACCTAGCTTAACTCGGGTGCCGTGTCATAACTAGGAAAATCAATGAAATAGTTATTTTTTTGTACTATTTATTTAGTTTTATTGTTAAAAAGCAAAAACAAATAATGATTTAAATTAATGACTTGGCGTGTCACCTCTGACATGCTTGTCATAGGTTGCCCATCACTATACTAAACATATACGTACATATAACATATACAAACATCTTAGAAAATACATTATTTTAAATACAGCTATTATACATATTTGGTACACACTGTATATATGAAAATTACATTAGATTAGAGAGTTACTTATTAAATACGAATATAAATAAATAATGTAAGAGATAAGTATTATCATAAATGCCCATAATATGTATATCATTGGTTTTTAATCTATAGGTAATATTTATGTAAAAATAAAGTATATTATTTACAAATAACACTTATATTACAAATAATATTTACGCATTATCGTATATATGCCCATAATACATATTTCATTAGTTCTTAATTTACTTTTAAAATTTATGTATAGTAGGTAATATTTAGTTCAGTATATATTCAGCAGATTAGGTATTATAATGTAGGTATAAGCAGGCCCGGATTTACCATGCAGGCAGTGTAGGCACGTGCCTAGAGCGGCAAAAATTAAAGGGCGGCAAATTTTGACGGAAAAAAGTCTTCATACTTTATTTTTAATAATTATTAAAATTTTTACATGAAAACCTAAAAAAAGTCATCGATATCAAAAACCTTAACTTTTTTTTTTATCCAATCAAAAATTAAAAAAAAAACTTCTCGTGCCACACGAAAGGGGCGGCAATTTTCGCAACTGCCTAGAGGCGGCAAATTTTTAAATCCGGGCCTGGGTATAAGTTAATACGGTGAGTAATAAGCATGATATTTAATTAAATATGTAGTCATATAATTTTATGAATATTAATACATATAGATCCAGAGTGCAGTGCAAGTTTCTAGATTCCGAGAGGGCTATAAGAAAGCTTTAATGACCAAGTATATGTATATTTTTACATATATATTACGTATATATTACATAGATATTTACATAAAATTAATATAATATATGATATTCTAGCACAGGGTTTCCCACCATGACCTATGTGGACCCCCTGGGAGTCTATAAGAAAATTTGTATATTTTTTATGCAATGCAAGAGTTTAAAAACAGTTCAGAGTATGAAAAATAAATGTCATGTACAATTTTTAATTCACAAATAATTACAGGAGGGTTCTATGAAATTTGCCATTCTTTTAAACGTAAAGGAGTCTACATGCAAAAAAGGTCGGGAACCCTATTCTAGCAGGACATTAAGCTCTTTTTCAACCAAAAACATACATACTATTACATAAAATATACGTAACTAGCAGCTAAATGTTTGTGTAAAATATATGTATGTTATACGTAAGTTTTGTGTGGGTAAAACCAATCTTAAGACAGGAGTATTATTATTTATTAGCATACAAAATTTAAAACAATTTACTTACTTTGGCATCGGTATTCTAACTATATATTCTGTCATGTTCGTACTGTTGAATGTAAAATCAGGTATGCTGCCTTCTTTTATTACTACACCACTATCATCAATAATACGTGGGTATTTGTTAGTGTAATATAAATTATATTTCTTTTTATCTCCGTTGTAATAGTTCATTGTTAAAACAGAATCTGATAATAAGTTTACTGTAACGATTCGTTCTCCCCAAATCCAGCAATCGTCAATATGAGGATCAATAGATGCTCCACGTTTTGGATCGTATTCTAATGAGCACTGCTCTATAGTTTGAAATTCATCTAAGATAGATACATCATTAAATAAATCTTGAATACATTTTGAGAATAGAGGAAATCCATTGAAATCTCCAGAACGTAATTTTTGTTTTTTAAAATTACATTTAGGACCATAATTTTGTTTTCTACGACCACTTTGAGACAGATCCCATGGAATTTCATCTATATTTTTCATCAAATCTTGCTCTAAGTCATCTGATAAAAAATCCAACTGTAAATAATAAAGTACAAGTGGTTTATACACTAAAACTTTTTTTGTACATTAAAATTTTTACTTGAATAAAAACACCAGCATAATCTATCGGAGTTCCTACATGATTTGGATGGTTGTTATATAGGTTCATATCCCAGCCAGGCCATGCTTTTCTACACCATGGACAATAGACATAGGCATTTTTTGCCTGTTTAAAAAATATTTTATAAGAACAAAAATACATATATGTAATATTTTAATAAGTTTAAAAATTATTACCGCCTTAATAGTTTCAAATAGTTTTTCTTGAATTCCTAATTTATTTTCACAAATTAAACATGTTCTACATCCTTTACAGCCACAAATCTGATTATCCATATTTACTGAGTAAAGTAAAAAGATTTAATAAAATAATAACGCGTATAATTAAATATTTATCACACAAAATATATGTATTTTGCGTATTTTGAAAGAACACAGACATGTCAAATTTTGACATGTCTGGGACATTAGGATGCAAGCTCAGCAACAATAAACAGACAAATTCCCTAAAATAATATCAAAAACAGACATTAAAAAAATCACAGAATAATAAAGAAAAAAAATAATAAGAAAAAAATGATGGACGTGATGGCGGAATAAAAAAATTGTAAGGTTATATTAACATAAAATAATTTTTAAATTATATATCTTATGTAAAAACCGATAACTCTAATTTAACTTATTATGCCTAAGAATACAATTTTCTTTCATATAGGTACATTATTTGTATTTTTGTTTTCTTTTCAGATTAACCTAAAATTGAATAATTCTAGTTTTATATTATAAAAATAAAAAGATATTTAAGTTATAATATGGCTGGAAAATTATTCAAGTTTATGCCAGAAACACTATTAATAAGAAATCAACATGGGAGTGTAAGATATGGACATCATTTAAGAGGGAAAGCACCAGGCGTAGCTCGAACACTTGAACAACGATTGTGTGGTATAATATTATTATAATATAAATATATTATATTAGTCCATTGAATATGGACATCCTCTTATATTTCTTACTTCTTAACATTATTAAATAGTTGGCATCTATAAAGAATTAAGCATCAATATTAACTAAAAATTTTAATGTGCAGTATTCATCATTTTTAATAAATAGAATTGCAAAAAAAATCAAAGTTTTTGTTTGTGATATTTGATTTATGTATATTTGAAACGTGGAAAGTAGTAATATTATGAATATTTCATATGTTAATTCTAATATTTCTTTGTAGAACTAAATTACAAAGATCCAACATTACATTATCGAGTAGACATAGGATTCGCTAAGCCATTGGTATCAAGAAGTGAACAATTACATGAACGAATTAAGTATTTGAAGACATTAAAACAAAATCCTGATATAGAAAAACAGGCCAGAAATAAATCCTGTAAGTTTTCTAAATATAAACATTAATTATATAATCTTTTTAACCAAAAGTAACAAAATCAGTCAAATATATCATCTCAGGTGCATAGGTGGGTATTAACTAGTTAATCCGTTAATCGTTAATTAACGAAGTTAACAAAATGCTTAACGGATTAACTTTTAAGTTAACTTCAAAAAATGTTAACGCTTTTGTTAACTTCCGTTAAATTTCACTTCCGTTAACTTTAGTCCGTTACATTGGTTGTTTGATTACAAATACATAAGAAAGTTGTCGAAAAAGCAAAAAAAAAAGTCTAATCATTTTGGATGGTTAACTTTTAACGGTTAACTTTAACTTCTGTTACATTTTCGGTTAACTTTAACTTCCGTTACATTCAATTAATTAATAATATTTATTTTAGTAAAAATAAATTTAGAAGATGTTAAAACAGAATGGCTAAGAACAGGTGGCCCATATCAAATAAGAAAAATTGCAAACCATTATGGAGTATATCAACATTTATTTGGAGATGCTTTCTTTACACCACGAATTGTGGTAGATGTTAAATATAATATATCAGAGGAATATAGTGTGCCTGTTTTTTATGGTAATGTAATAAAACCTTCTGAAGCAAAAACAAAACCCGAAGTTTCGTTTGCTGCAGAACCAAATACGTTATGGACTTTAATATTAACTAATCCGGATGGGCATTTAAATAATAATAATGCTGAATATGTACATTGGTTTGTGTAAGTACAAAATAATGTTTACTTATTAATTTGTATAAATTATAACTACAATAGAAACCGGTTAATACGACATATCGGTTTTAACGACTCAAAATAAAAGTCCTACTTAATCCCATATAATTGCCTTCTTAGCGGTTATTACGATTATCTGCTTTTCCGACCTAATATGAACGGTCCCTTCGATGTCGTTATAACCGGTTTCTACAGTATATCAGATACAATTAAGGTATTTCTCGGAAAAATTAAAAGATTCAAAAGTAAACTCAAAATTTGTAAAAAAACTAAAAAAGCTTATTAGAAGCTCCATTAAAAATCTGTGAACGAATATATCGTCAAAATAAAATAAATTTTTTTACATTGAGAGTATAGGGATTACGATATTTTTAGTGGATTTTCAACGAAAAAGTAAATAATTTTATGTGAAAAAAATTTATGAAATTTTGAGGGAAACTAAAAGAATTGACGTAACAATGCTTTGAAAAAAACTGATTAACTAATCGGGAACTATTTTGCTTTGTGCAACCCGAGGTGAGACTTTTAATATAAATAATTATTACAATTTTTTGAAAACGTTTTTGAGGTTGGGGATGCAAAACATCAAGGGGTAAAGCCGCTATTTTAAGAAAATATAACTTTGTATTTTACCATAGGAAATTGCTTAAAGTTTTATCTTGTGATCACTAGGTTATGAACCTTGGTTTTAGTTGACCATTTAGGTTTGCATAATTTGGCATATAATATAATAGTTTTTCTATCTTAACTTTCAAATTGATTGTAAATTTTAATTGAATACTAAGTAACAATATTCATCTCAGTGTGCAGTGGCGTATTATGAAAGTCAGAGTCTGTAAGCAGAATAAATATTTGGAGTACCCATTAAACATTTTTTTATCAAATAAGAAAATACAATTAATTTGTGTGTGTTTTATAATTAGTTAAAAAAAAAAACTCAGGACCCTAGGTAGTTGCCTAAGGCCTAAAGTGCCCACTATGACTATAAAATTAATTTCAAAAATCATAAAATTATTTAAAAACTTATTTTATTATTATTATCTTTTTTTAATTGTAATAATAAAATTCCCTAAAATTTTAGAACAAAATATTAATATTAAAGGTTTACCCACACTATAGCTGGAGCCATTATAGCGGTAATCTTGGTTTCTGGGTGTAAGCCTCGTCGATTTGGACGTGTTATCAGCTAATGTTTCATCACAGATTGCAGTAGACATCTACCATTATAACACGACCAAATCAACACGGCTTACATCCTGAAGCCAAGATGCGTTTTCTATTTCGTTAACAGTTTTTTTTTCAATATTCAAATATTATTCAATATATTATTTTATTTTCCCATTGATATGATAAGGTTGTTTAAATTTTTTTAGTTTTCTCAAAATATTATAATCAATTATAAACAAGATCAGATAGTGGGAAATTAAATAAAAAAATAATTTTTGATTACTTTATGATTTTCTAAAGTGAGAAAATTATCAAAAAATTTTATTCCTTCAAAAATTTTAAGGGCCTTCTTAAAATATAGAAAACTAAAAAAAATTACACGCATACGTTACTTCGAAATTATTTTACATCGAAATTTATGTACAAAAACCTGTTTTATTTTAAACATTTTGAAATTTACAAGAATTAATATTCAAATTTCTTTATATAAAAATGGAAAGTTAAAAACCTTGAATATTTAATAGATTTATTAAATGAAGAAAACATAAATATTCTACAGGATGAACAAATATTTTGTTTTCAGTGGCAATATACCTGGAGGAAATTTTTCTCAAGGTGAAACAATTATTGAGTATCTGCAGCCATTTGCTCCTCGTGGTACAGGATACCATCGCTTCATATTTCTATTATATAAACAAAACAAAAAAATCAATTACTCTGAACTAAAGAAAGAAGGACAGTGGTAATTTCCAAAAGTATTTTAGAAATGTCTATTTTATTGACTAGTAATTTTAATTTTAGTTTAAATTTGAAAGAGCGTACATTTTCAACACTGAACTTTTATAGACCTAGGCAAGATGATATTACACCTGCAGGTTTAGCATTCTTCCAGTCAGATTGGGATTCTTCACTTACAGGCTTTTATCATAATACTTTAAGTAAGTAATTTGTTGTACAAGATTTATAGTTTTTTTTTTCTTTGAAAAACAATTAACTTTTGAGAAAAATTGCAAGAGGAAAAAAGTTGAATGAAAAAGTACCCTATTAATAATAAACGTGATCTCATAAACACTTTTTCTCTCTTTCAATTTTTCTTGAAAGTTAAGTTAAAATGAATCATTTTTAAATGTTACTGAACAACAAGTGCTTAAGCTTTAATTCTCTTCTTTCTTTTCTATATGACCAAAATTAGATCCTTTATGATTGATTATAACATTTTGGTATTTTTTTCATTCAAACTAGAATATCGCAACATCAAAAATTGCTAAAAAAAAACTGAAAAAAGTGTTTGAAACTATAAAAATTTCCTAAAAAATGGTTATTTTGAAATTTGGAAAAAAATTAAACATTCCCTAATTGTGTTACTTTCAAAATTGCAAAAAAAAATCAAATTTTTTATATTTGTTTCAACCGCAGTTTGGTCATAAAAAACGTTTAATAGCACAAAAATACCCCTGAATTCAAAAAGAAGATAAACTTTCCTTGAATTTTCATACCCTATAAGTAAATAAAACGGACAAGTGCTTGTTGGGCACGCACATGATAGGGTTCTGTAGTCATTCTCACTACGATTTATAAAAAAAGAGTTGTTTCGAAATTTTCGTGACCGAAGGGTTAAAATTAAAAAGTCATTTGGCTTTTATTATTGCATTTTAGGAGACCTATCAAATGACACCCCCCAGGAAAAAACGATCAGATCTAATTGGATCCAATTTTTTTCAGATCTGTAAAATGGTTATCCAATTGGATCTGAACGGATCCAATCAGATCTGATTATAGCGATCAATTTTCAGATCTAATTAGATCTGATTGGATCCAATTTGATCTGATTGGATCCAATTTGATCTGATCAGATCCAGTTGGATCTGAAAATTGGCCGTTTATCAGATCTGATTGGATCCGATCAGATCCAATTGGATCTAACCAGATCTGAATTAAAGAATAATTTGTTGTTTCTACTGAACAACTCATCATTTAATATTTATAAGAAAAAAATATTATGACATTACCTACCTACCTTTATACAAATTGGAAACATGCTTCTCTGGCGAGAGGTAATTTGCGATTTTTTGGATCCGATCAGATCAAATTGGATCTAATCAGATCTGATTGGATCCAATTGGATATAAAAACGGAAATAAAATTTTTCATCAAAAATAGCATCAGATCTGGTCAGATCTGATTGGATCTGATCAGATCTGACTAGATCCGTAATTTGGCCCATTCAGATCCAATTAGATCTGATCAGATCTAATTGGATCACATTTCAGATCTGCTCTGATCCAATTAGATCTAATCGCTTTTTCCTGGGCCCACTCAATGGGGTAAATGAAAAAAATGTAAGTTCACTTTTCAATCTATGATAGGGGAGTCCAAAATATTTTTGACAATGTTCGTTATAATTTTCAGTGAAAGTACTAATTAAAAGCTACATTCTGAATTTTTTTCAGATTTTTTGAATCGATAGTTTAGAAAATAGAGGGGTGGGGGGGGGCGCTCTGACAGCGAGATTAAAAAGCAAATATTTCGTGACTGAAGGGTTGAAATCAAAAAGTTATCTGACATTTTTTATTGCATTTTAGGAGACCTATTAAATGACTTCCCACTTAATGGGGTAAGTGGGGAAAAAAATGAGAGTTCACTTTTCAGTCTATAGAAGGGGGGTCCAGAATATTTTTGACAATGTTCGTTATAATTTTCAGTGAAAGTACTAATTAAAAGCTACATTCTGGAATTTTTTCAGATTTTTTAAATTGATAGTTTAGAAAATAGAGGGGGGGGACGTTTTTTTAACGACTTTGGAGAGCAAATACATCGTGATTAAAGGGTTAAAATCAAAAAGTTCTGTTACATTTTTTGTTGCATTTTAGGAGACCTTTCTAATGACACCCCACTTAATGGGGTAGGTGAAATTTTTTTTTTGAAAACACTTTTCATTTTATGGAAAGGGGGCCTAAATTTTTTTTTTACAAAAATCTTATCATTTCTGTTTTTGGGTCATTAATCTACGACCGTATACCAAATTTCATCTTATTATCTCAAAATTTTTGAAGACGGACGGACGGACATGGAGAAACTATAAGGGTTCCTAGTTTTCTACGGAACCCTAAAAAACGATCGTGTTTGACCTATTGGCACTACTTTGAAAATGAGTAATTTTTTCGATACCTAGTCATTTGGTCCATTAATTTTTTTTAGAATTTTGTATGAATTTTCTTATTGATTTTGAAATTCAAAGTAAAATATACATAAAATAACATGCTTAATACTTCAAAATTTCATTGTTTATTGAATTATAACAATAATAAATGAAAAGAAAATTTAAATTTTTTTAAATGTCTTCCACTGGTTTAACCAGATTTTTGAAGTTATACTTCTTTAGGGACGTTAAGGGTAAAAATTGAGTAATGTAACGGAAATGAAATCAGTAATGTAACGGAAATGAAATTAGTAATGTAACGAAAATGTAACGTAATTGTAACGAAATTTTATGCGGTGAAAAATCTAGCCCGGGACTGAAAATACAGAATAAATAACACAACTGTAAAGAGTATTGCCTATATCAAAAAAATGATAGCGTAATCATAGATACATATCATGATACAATTATTAAAGATATGGCTTTCCCGAGTTTCATTTTTTCACTTTACTGCGCATGACGTCACACGTGATTCACTTTGTTTATATGTGTTTATATGCATGATACGTTTATATGGATACATAACACAGCGTTTTTTATATCTAAATTAAATTATTTATACAGGGTCCTCCAATAGTGCGTCCGGCATTCCTCACGCACTTCCTGTAGTAGATAGAAAAAAAAGTTTGGTACATAATATTATTGGTTTGAGAAGATCAACGTCGTAAAATTATTTTCATTAATACAGGGTGTCCCATTTTTGCACTGTAACAAAAACAAACATTTTTTTAAATGGAACCCCCTATAAATTTTTCAGTATTCCGATGTCATATTTTAACCTCCATATTATCATCTATTCATTTTTTGATTTAGTGACAGTGTTGCCAAATTATAATTTTTTTTCCGAAAAATAGTCCATAAACAGGGTCAACTTTAAAAAATCGTAGCGACCTCGTTTTTTTAGAAGCGATTGATTTTTTTAACAATATTATTAGTCCTGGTAAAGAGTAACATTTTGATAATAACCAATTTGAATTTAGTTGTACAGGCTGTCCATAAAAAAATGTTAAAATTTGCAAACTTAAAAATGATAAAAGTCATTTTTTTCAAATGTGACTACCCCTTTTTTATTTCACTATTCGATTGGAGTTTTCTCCTTTTCAATTTGTGTAGGGGATATACTATGTCTAAACCCCATAGTTTCTCTGATATTCAATACTTTTAATAAAATTAACCTTTTTATTACACTTTTATGCACCGAAGTAGGCCGTGCTGATGAAAAACAAATGTAGTACTTAAGTATCAATGTAATATTTGATTAAAATTATTGTTTAAAACGGATAATACTTATGTAATAAAATTATTTCTTTTATTTAAAAAAAATATGAAAAGTTACAAAATTGAAAAAACATAAAAGATAAAAGACCAAAATAAATGTTCTAAATGTCTTCTATTTTCATCTAGGCTCAAATCAATTTGCCGGCATGTGTTTTTCATCAGCACGGCCTACTTCGATGCATAAAAGTGTAATAAAAAGGTTAATTTTATTAAAAGTATTGAATATCAGAGAAACTATGGGGTTTAGACATAGGATATCCCCTATACAAATTGAAAAGGAGAAAAACCTCAATCGAATAGTGAAATAAAAAAGGGGTAGTCACATTTGAAAAAAATGACTTTTATCATTTTTAAGTTTGCAAATTTTGACATTTTTTTATGGACAGCCTGTACAACTAAATTCAAATTGGTTATTATCAAAATGTTACTCTTTACCAGGACTAATAATATTGTTAAAAAAATCAATCGCTTCTAAAAAAACGAGGTCGCTACGATTTTTTAAAGTTGACCCTGTTTATGGACTATTTTTCGGAAAAAAATTTATAATTTGGCAACACTGTCACTAAATCAAAAAATGAATAGATGATAATATGGAGGTTAAAATATGACATCGGAATACTGAAAAATTTATAGGGGGTTCCATTTAAAAAAATGTTTGTTTTTGTTACAGCGCAAAAATGGGACACCCTGTATTAATGAAAATAATTTTACGACGTTGATCTTCTCAAACCAATAATATTATGTACCAAACTTTTTTTTCTATCTACTACAGGAAGTGCGTGAGGAATGCCGGACGCACTATTGGAGGACCCTGTATAATTAATCCTTTTATAAATAAGTATTTGTTTTACTGATAACTGATATAATTTTGCATTTCATTATTGAATACCTTAAAATATATTTAAAGAAATTCTCCATCAACTGAAAATAAGGAAATGCCTAGACTTTATTTCATTTTTTATCTTCTATATGTGGAAATGTATCTATTTACTCAGATATATTTCCAGATGTGACGGGACTTCAGTATGAGTTCTAGTTATAAAAGTTTCCCACTTATCCAAGTCCCACATAACCAAGTTTCACCGTATATATACATTAAATGTCAAACTGACGTTTATAATTATTGTGAATTATTAATTAAACATTTGACTACTTTCATGAACTACTATAATATTAATTTGGGCGAGTCACGTGTGACGTCACAGCTAACAGAGTGAAGTTAGGTGATATGCGCAATGCCATATCTGTATTAATTGTATCATGGATACATATAGACAATAAAAAATTTTACTTAAATAACACAACTGTAAAGAGTATTGCCTATATTAATTAAATATTACACTCACCGCTTGACGAAGTTGGTAATTGAACCGCTTGATAAACCGACGTCGAGAGGGGCCCCCACCACCGTGCCAACCTCAACGTTGATTGGCGAATTTAAATTACACGCAGAGATAGCAATCACCGTAGTATTATGGAGGGGATTGGAGAAAGTCGGCATATCGCGCGTTTGGTCCGTCGGTCATCCAAGCTGCCGGTTAATCAAAGGTCGGTTTATCAAGCGATGAGTGTATAATTAAATTAAATTTTTAATTATATTTAAAGCAAACGGCAGATTATAGTTATTAAGATTATTCGTAGTTATTTTTCAATCATCCCAAAGAAGTATAACTTCTAACGTTTACAAGCAAGGGTACTTTTACAGATAGATATTTATATATATTTGATAGATCCACAGTAATATAAAATAAAAGTTAATGGGCCCTGATACGGTTACTTGCTGGAGGTGCAAGGAACCCTATCTACAGGGCCGACAAGAGGGCGTTGCAGGCGATGCAAATCATCGGGGCCCGGGACCCAAAGGGGCCCGGGCTGAATCTATGCTTAAAAAAATGTAAATAATAATATTGAAAATTATTTGAATGATGAAATTTAAAAATAGTTCTGTTGATGACAGCTATTATAGCTTCATCATAATTAAAGGTTGATATAAATTTTACATAACAGGCCCCTTGTTAGAGAATAATTTAATTTTCACAAAAGAAGCAGAAGATATAGACTATCCTCCGAAAATTTTATTTAAACCAAAGAAATTAAATATAAATATAGAAGAACAAACTGTATGAAGAAAGATTTAACATTAGAGCTCCAGGGGCCCGGCCCTTTGCATTTTGGTAAAAAAATTGACCTAAATGATTTAAATTTAAGTAAATTTTGAATAAAAGAAGTTTAAATTATTTTAATGAAATACTTCTGGAAAAATATTAGGTAATCCATCATAGAGAAAAAAAAGCGAGAGGCCTCCCCCAAGAAAATCTAATTTATTTTATATGATAAATTGAAATTCACGAACTAATTAACTAACTAACCAAATCATATGATATTTACGTTATTTTACAAAAGGGTTTTTTTTTATTGTGGCAAGTGTAGAATTTAAATTTTATTATTAATGCTCAATGTCAAAAATACGTTTCATCCATTCAATTTAGTAACTACCTAAATAATATTTTATTTTTTTTACAAATTTGATTTTCTGAATTATATTTCTTCTTGTGATTGAAGGGTTAAAATCAAAAGTGTCTAAAACTTTTTTATTGCATTTTAGGAAACCTATTTGACACCCCACTTGATGGGATGAAAAATTTTTTTTGGCATGTTGCATCGGGGCCCAGTTTGGCTCTCGGCGACCCTGCCTATCTACTCCTTTGATTAAGATGTATTAGTTTTATTTTTATTTCAGATATGAAAGAACCTATTTATGAATATGATTTTCCTCCACCTTATATCAGACCCCAAGAATGGTTTCCTTTAAGAAAGCCATTTAATTTATATATGGATAAATATCGAGACCCCAAAAAAATAAATGAAGAATATTTATTAAAGAAATTAAGAAAAATGCATCCTTTCAAAAAACTTGAACCATCTTTACCATATCCAAATGCAGAATCTCTTGATCAAAATATTCCATCATGGTTAAAAACTGAAATAAAGAAAGAAAGATTGGGATGGGGTAGAATAAATGATGTATAAATCATTTATTATGTTAGTTATGTATGTAATTTATAATAATAATTAATAAATGTTTTTATATGTAATATTTATTTTATTGAAATTAAAATTTTGCAGGTACATACAAGCAGGGCCGGATTTACAAATTTGCCGCCCGTAGGCAGTTACGAAAATTGCCGCTTTTTTCATGGAATAAAAATTAGAAAAGTGGATATTTTTCATATGAATTACCTTTTTTTTTTTTTTTTCGTTGTCAAAAAAATTTTTTTAGGTTATTTTTTCCAAATCTGCCGCCCCTAAATTTTTGCCGCTATAGGCACGTGCCTACACTGCCTGCATGGTAAATCCAGGCCTGCATACAAGGGTGTGCTGCCAAACATTTAACAATTGGCTTACTAAAAAAAATCGTACCTTATGCTTAATTTTTAATATTGTTTCTGAAAATATCAACAATAAATATGCAATAATAAATATAATTAACTAATAAAATAAGGCGGCCCATAGACGATCAATTTTATTGTGCAATCTCACGGATTGTCCAATATTATTGACCGTTTAGGAATCATATTGAAGATTGCACAATGCTTTTAGAAAAGTTTGAGCGAGTTTAAATTTTATTGCGCCATATTTTTTCATTGTGTCGTCTGTAGGGCTTATTGTACAATATTTTAGTCTACTGTTCGAAGCGGTCCCGTACGCACGCACGAATATTTATAAATTTATTTTAAAAGACGTTCATGAGTGTACACTGGCCTTCTTTTGTTTTTTATTTTGTTTTGCCAGCAAATTCATCAGCATAGCTGCAGCCAAATCTTCATCATCACACATGTTGCTCCGACGAAAATATTGACGCGAATAATTCAAGATTCAATATTATTGAACGTGTAGGTGTAAGGTATATTTCAATAAAATTGTGTATCAATAATATTGCACAGTTATATTGTAGGTGTATGGGCCGCCTAATACACACTTTACTCACATACCGCTGATCAAAACTTGAGAAATGAATAAAACACGGTATGTAGCGTACGCTACATACGTATGTAGTACAAAGGTTTTATTGGTAGAGCATTGAACCAAACCGAAACCAACAGATACTGGGTGAAAACAAAAACATAAAAATGGTTTGAACTTTTATTTGCAAAATAATTTAATGGACCAAGAGCCGATGGTAGTTTATCACCCGTCATCGAACATCCTCAAAATGATTAGCGGATATGAAAGTAAACATACTAGAGAACAACAATCCGTCGGTCGCCCTAATCAAAACCTGTGCATAATTAAGATAATTAACGCTAATTAGCGCAATTTTCGAAACGAATTCCCGTCATAGAACATCCGAATGAAATTTATATGGAAATATAGATAAATATGTATAGAATTAGAATATACCGGTCGCCCTCACCATATCCTGTGCAAACTACCCCAAAATCCGATTTTAAGGGTGTAAAAAGTATGACGGTAGTTTATCACCCGTCATAGAACATCCTCAAAATTAGTAGCTAATATGAAAGTAAACATACTAGAGAACAACAATACATCGGTCGCCCCCACCAAATCTTGTGCATAATTAAGATAATTAACGCTAATTAGCGCAATTTTCGAAACGAATTCCCGTCATAGAACATCCTTAAAATAAGTTGCTAATATGAAAGTAAACATACTAGAGAACAACAATACATCGGTCGCCCCGATCAAATCCTGTGCATAATTAAGATAATTAACGCTAATTAGCGCAATTTTCGAAACGAATTCCCGTCATAGAACATCCGAATGAAATTTATATGGAAATATAGATAAATATGTATAGTTTCAGAATATACCGGTCGCCCTCACCATATCCTGTGCAAACTACCCCAAAAACCGATTTTAAGGGTGTAAAAAATATGACGGTAGTTTATCACCCGTTATCGAACATCCTCAAAATAAGTAGCTAATATGAAAGTAAACATACTAGAGAACAACAATACATCGGTCGCCCTAATCAAAACCTGTGCATAATTAAGATAATTAACGCTAATTAGCGCAATTTTCGAGACGAATTCCCGTCATAGAACATCCTTAAAATAAGTAGCTAATATGAAAGTAAACATACTAGAGAACAACAATATATCGGTTGCCCCCACCAAATCCTGTGCATAATTAAGATAATTAACGCTAATTAGCGCTATTTTCGAAACGAATTCCCGTCATAGAACATCCGAATGAAATTTATATGGAAATATAGATAAATATGTATAATTTTAGAATATACCGGTCGCCCTCACCATATCCTGTGCAAACTACCCCAAAAAAATTTTAAGGGTGTAAAAAATATGATGGTGCGACTACTGCAAAACATCTGCAAACATCTTCGTTGGAACTTCTAATAAAATTGCTTTATTATACTAAATAATAATTGAATAAAAAATTATATTATATTATATAAATGTTACATCGGCATTTTATTGAAATATATTTTAAAAACGTTAATACAAAAATATTTTTTCTATACAAATAAATACAAGTACAATAATCACATTCTACGGAAGGATTAAGAAAATAAATTTCAAATTATAAAAACTGTTAAGTTTTTATAATTTGTTAGTCTTTATTATAAATAGTCTTTACTTTAACATAACTGACGTATTTAAGAACTACCTTAATAGTTGAATCTTGCGCAAGCCTGCTCCGTTTAGGCATTGAGTAAAGAATAACAAGAGAATCAACGTAATGCATTTTGTTGAAGCGAGGACGCGGTTCCGGGCACCAGGTGGCAGCACCAAAGCCATCTAGCGGCCGGAACTTGAATTACTAACTTAGCCGGGATACAAAATTATCTGTCCCGCACCCCGCACTTGACAGCTGTCATTGTATAAGCCCCGCCCTTACCCAAACCAACATTATAATTTATTGTTGTTTTCTACTCGCGTCGATGCACGGTTTTTGTTCTATTTCACACGTTGTGATTAGTACTAAAATTTTATTTTTTAATTAGTAAATGATTGATACACGCATATTAATTAATTATCTAAAATATAAGAAATAATTCGACGATCATGGAAACTTTTAAAAGTTACATACATATTAGTCCAATCAAATTATCAAAAAAATGTAGTTCGTAAGACATTGTTCTACAGAGTCATTTTTTTTTAATTCAAATTGTTAAGGGGTGTAATCTGAGTACTACATTAAGTTGGCGTGGTCTATGACCTTGAGCGTTGTCCGCCATAAGCACGAAAACTTTAAACGTAATTATCTCGTAAACCGCTCATTCTACGATATAATTTGTCATAAACTTTCTTATTCACCAGGGTTGAATCTACAATTTTATTCACAGGCTCAATTCTCTATTGTCAGTTGGTGACGGGATATATTGTAAAAAAAGTTCACAAAAAATGATTGTTTGCATTTATTTCGTAAAAAAGCGATTGTATTGAAAAAATTTAAATCACAATCTTGTAGAACTCTCAATTTGCAATATTTTTGTTATTCGATGCCATTTTGCAAAATCGATAGTTTACGTGTTATAGCCCGCAAAGCATTGCAAAAACACATATTTTCATTATATTGCAAAAACTATAATAAAACCTACAAAATGTGTAATAACAAAAGTCAAGATCACAAAATTCTACACTTTTTTTGTTCAGAGAAAATTTTTTTTTTTTTTTTTGTAAATAAAACAAATTTTTAACGAAAAAAAGTTTTTTTTTTCATTAAACAAAGAAAGTGTAAAATTTTATTATCTACACTTTTGTCATTACACATTTTGTAGGTTTTATTATAGTTTTTGAAATATAATGAAAAAATGTGTTTTTGCAATGCTTTGCGGGCTATAACACGCAAACTATCGATTTTGCAAAATGGCATCGAATAACAAAAATATTGCAAATTGAGAGTTCTACAAGATTGTGATTTAAATTTTTTCAATACAATCGCTTTTTTACGAAATAAATGCAAACAATCATTTTTTGTGAACTTTTTTACAATATATCTCGTCACCAACTGACAATAGAGAATTGAGCCTGTGAATAAAATTGTAGATTCAACCCTGGTGAATAAGAAAGGTTATTCGGCCACCGAATATTCGGCGACACTTAGTACATTTCGTGGGCGTATTTGTTTCATTTGCGAGTAGGTCGTGTCACATTAATAATCATTATTGACGAAAATTTTAAGTCAATAATGATTAATTTCATTAATTATTATTATTTTTGATAAAAATAAAATATTTATTTTTTTGTAATTTTATGGATAACATTTATTTTACCAAATAACAAAAAAAGAAGACAAAAGTTTCGAAAACTTAAAAAAGAGGACAAAAAAAAGACACATTTTCTATAGAGGACACTTGGCCAAAATAGAGGACTGTCCTCTTCAAAATAGGACAGATGGTCACCTTAATATAATACACTGTATATCTTAAAAAATATCACTGTTTGTTCGTGAAAAGCTTTACGAAATGGCACCATTTAATAAAAAAATCACCTATTTCGGGAATATAATAAAATTTGTAGTGAAGACAATAAACTGGCAGTTTGTTTGTTGTGTAACAGCAAGATCTGTGTAACAATAAACGCAAAAAAAATCCATTCATCATAACTTACACCACTGATAGATTTTAAGTATTAAATATGCTGATTTTTTGTAAAAAAAAATTGTGAGTAATATTTATTATGTGCTTTTTTCACGATTTGGTATTCGGTATTCGGCCGAATATTGAGAACTATTCGACCGAATACCGAATAGTAAAAAAAGTAGCCGAATAGGCCGAATACCGAATAGTAGTCGAATATTCGTGGCATCTCTACTCCATATCATACAAAATTGACATTTTCAGAAAAAATATTTCAGACAAGTAACTTATTTTCCCTAGTTAATTACGAATCTGTAACAAAAAAGATGGGTTTACATTTGAAAAAGAACCTAAAAAAACCCATAATGGTGACCTTTTCAAGGTCAACACATGTTGTCAATATTTAGCCCCCTCAAATCCATGAAACTTTTGTCTGACAAATTTTCTCTGAAAATTCGTTATTTTGGAAATAATCCGCTGGGAAGTCTTTAAAAAATTGTTTTGTTAAAGTGCTGTGAATATAAAAAGATCCACGAAAATTAATTTTGACCTGATTTTTTTAAACTAAAATATGTTACATAAAAAAAATGCCCCCCCAACTCCCCCCCTAAATACAATTCTGGCTACGCCCATGATCAACGGGCACCATGGTGTCCGCGGGTATAGGGTTGAGGACCACTTTAACCTAAAGTAAATAAATATCATATATTAATATCTCTTCTAACACATAATTTGTATTGTTTACAGTTGAAATTGATTCTGCGCATATATGTATGCAGTACAGTGGCGTACGCAGAATTGTGTCATGGGGGGGGGGGGTTCAGTTTTCAAAGAGAAAAAAAAATTCCTTTTTGAAATTGGTAATGACTAAAAAAAAAAAAGGTCTCCAAAATAAATGTTGCAAATATTGGTTTAAAAATAAAGATTACAGATGTCATGGGGGGGGGGGTTCTAACCCCCTCTAACACCCCCCTGCGTACGCCACTGATGCAGTATAGGTTTTTTGGAATCTTAGGCTTTCGATCATTGAAAGTCTTTTCAAAATCGGTTTAGTAGTTTTTTTACGTCAAGCCAAAAGAAACAAACAGACAAGAATTTTTAAAAACCATAAAAAATATAAAAATATAAAAAATCACACCTGAATTTGTCAATATTTATTATTTCATTTATCAATAAATTATGAAAGCTAAAAATTAAAAATAGTTACAATAAATAGACCCAGGACCGTAACTAGAAGCTTGTGGGCCCGGGGCAGTTATGTGTGAGGGGCCCCCCGCTATACCTATGCAAAATAAAATCTGAATACCTTTTTTTCGTTAACGCCTAACTATTTGTGCATCTTATTAATTGTAACCTTTTTTACACTGCTGTGGAGGGCCCCTATGCTCGGGGTCCTCGGAGCCCCGGAGGTAGTTACGGCGCTGAATAGACCCCCCCCCTCCCATTTTTTTCTAGATGCGCCACTGACATACAGTGTAATATTCCAAAAATAAACATTATACTAGGTCAAAAGATTTTCAAACTTTGAGGAATATAAATAATGATAATAATAATATGTGCCTATAATAGGTAATTGTACGATCTAATTTTTAAAACAAAATTATTTTGTATAATATGTATGTATAATGACTTAATTTTTATTTAATATTAAGTTCATATCGATACCTAATCAAATTAAAATCGTAAAAATTTCAAACTTAATTATCATACCAATTTTAAAACAAGATCATGAAATAATAAATGCAACAATATAATTGTATTTGCCGTTCATCATTACTTATAAGAAAAGAGATAATACATAACGAATAGAATATGCCGTCGATGCCGTGTTTAGATTTAGTTTGGCGGCTTAACAAAAAACGACCTTGAGACACTAGTGTGTTTAAAACACTCATAAATTATTTCAGATAAGGCGGGGCTTAAATTTTAAGAATCTTAAAATTTAGCGGTGTTAAAAACCAAAAAAAGAATTAATCTTTTCTCCAATAGGTACCAGCACTTCCTGGTGTCCAAAAAGTGCATGGTTCATATACCTACTGCGTTTCAAGTCTCCCATATACGTTGTTTCTCTTGTTATTCTTTACTCAATGGTTTAGGTTAAACCGCAGTGGTTCTCAAAGTGTGTCTTATATTTTATAATATTATTGAATATATATTATATTTAATAATATTATTGAATAAAAAATTATATCATATTATATTATATATAAATGTTACATCAGCATTTTATTGAAATATATTTTAAAAACGTTAATACAAAAATATTTTTTGTATTAACGTTTTTAAAATACAGAAATAACATTATATATTACATAATATAATTTTTTTTTCATTTATTTTAAACTTCAAAGAAATTTTATATTTATATCTTCTTTAAGTTAAATCATGACTAACTTGTAACGAACAAGTCAAACAACTAGATTATTGAACAAATTATTTTATGAATGAGCCCTGAAGATCTACGGCACTCCTATAAAGACACACTTTGAGAACCACTGCGGTTTAACTTAAACGGAGCAGACTGGCGCAAGATTCAACTATTAAGGTAGTTCTTAAATACGTCAGTTATGTTAAAGTAAAGACTATTTATAATAAAGACTAACAAATTATAAAAACTTAACAGTTTTTATAATTTGAAATTTATTTTCTTAATCCTTCCGTAGAATGTGATTATTGTACTTGTATTTATTTGTATAGAAAAATATTTTTGTATTAACGTTTTTAAAATATATTTCAATAAAATGCCGATGTAACATTTATATAATATAATATAATTTTTTATTCAATTATTTAATATAATAAAGCAATTTTATTAGAAGTTCCAACGAAGATGTTTGCAGATGTTTTGCAGTAGTCGCACCATAATATTTTTTACACCCTTAAAATTTTTTTGGGGTAGTTTGCACAGGATATGGTGAGGGCGACCGGTATATTCTAAAATTATACATATTTATCTATATTTCCATATAAATTTCATTCGGATGTTCTATGACGGGAATTCGTTTCGAAAATAGCGCTAATTAGCGTTAATTATCTTAATTATGCACAGGATTTGGTGGGGGCGACCGATATATTGTTGTTCTCTAGTATGTTTACTTTCATATTAGCTACTTATTTTAAGGATGTTCTATGACGGGAATTCGTCTCGAAAATTGCGCTAATTAGCGTTAATTATCTTAATTATGCACAGGTTTTGATTAGGGCGACCGATGTATTGTTGTTCTCTAGTATGTTTACTTTCATATTAGCTACTTATTTTGAGGATGTTCGATAACGGGTGATAAACTACCGTCATATTTTTTACACCCTTAAAATCGGTTTTTGGGGTAGTTTGCACAGGATATGGTGAGGGCGACCGGTATATTCTGAAACTATACATATTTATCTATATTTCCATATAAATTTCATTCGGATGTTCTATGACGGGAATTCGTTTCGAAAATTGCGCTAATTAGCGTTAATTATCTTAATTATGCACAGGATTTGATCGGGGCGACCGATGTATTGTTGTTCTCTAGTATGTTTACTTTCATATTAGCAACTTATTTTAAGGATGTTCTATGACGGGAATTCGTTTCGAAAATTGCGCTAATTAGCGTTAATTATCTTAATTATGCACAAGATTTGGTGGGGGCGACCGATGTATTGTTGTTCTCTAGTATGTTTACTTTCATATTAGCTACTAATTTTGAGGATGTTCTATGACGGGTGATAAACTACCGTCATACTTTTTACACCCTTAAAATCGGATTTTGGGGTAGTTTGCACAGGATATGGTGAGGGCGACCGGTATATTCTAATTCTATACATATTTATCTATATTTCCATATAAATTTCATTCGGATGTTCTATGACGGGAATTCGTTTCGAAAATTGCGCTAATTAGCGTTAATTATCTCAATTATGCACAGGTTTTGATTAGGGCGACCGACGGATTGTTGTTCTCTAGTATGTTTACTTTCATATCCGCTAATCATTTTGAGGATGTTCGATGACGGGTGATAAACTACCATGGGCTCTTGATATATAACAACCGGCTTGCCGATTTTAAAAAATCTCAACAACATGCTCGCACAAGCCAGCTCCAGTACACCCCTAGGCATGGGCGTAGCCAGGGTGGGGCAGGGGCGGGGGGGCGCTTGCCCCCCCCCTAGCTTGTGGACAAAAAGTAATAAGTAAATCAGTACATTGTCTAAACATGGATATTTCTAGATTTCTATGATGTCCATTGGATTTTTGAACGTAATTTTATATTTTGGATCCAGAAAATCTTATATCATAGTTTTTTTTTAATCACAATCTTTTGTTTTTACATGTAAACTAAAATTTCTGGGAAAATTAAAAATAAAATAAAAACATCTAATAAAGACCATACCGGGTGTTTTTTTTAAAGACTTTCCAGCGGATTATTTCCAAAATAACGAATTTTCAGAGAAAATTTGTCAGACAAAAGTTTCATGGATTTGAGGGGGCTAAATATTGACAACATGTGTTGACCTTGAAAAGGTCACTATTATGGGTTTTTTAGGTTCAACTTTTCTTTTTCAAATGTAAACCCATATTTTTGTTACAGATTCGTAATTAACTAGAAAAAATAAGTAACTTTTTTCTGAAAATGTCAATTTTGTATGATATGGAGCAAAACAAACAGTAATTTCTGGATTTTAAATAATTTTTTACTCGAAAACTATTGTTTTTTTAAATAATCGCAAGAAGCAAAAAGTGCTTAGTTTTCAACAAGAATTATCGGAGAATTTTTACTTATTTTTAATTAGTTTTTTTTTTATTTCGAAAAATTTCTTTAAAAACAATTTTTTTTAGTTAATAATTACTTTAAAAAAATTCTGAAAATCCTTGCCGAAATCTAAACATTTATTTTCTCTTGTAATATTTTTTTTATAAATTGGTAGTTTTCGAGTAAAAAAATATTTAAAATCCAGAAATTACTGTTTGTTTTGCTCCATATCATACAAAATTGACATTTTCAGAAAAAATATTTCAGACAAAAGTTACTTATTTTCCCTTGTTAATTACGAATCTGTAACAAAAAATATGGGTTTACATTTGAAAAAGAACCTAAAAAACCCATAATGGTGACCTTTTCAAGGTCAACACATGTTGTCAATATATAGCCCCCTCAAAGCCATGAAACTTTTGTCTGACAAATTTTCTCTGAAAATTCGTTATTTTGGAAATAATCCGCCGAAAAGTCTTTAAAAAATTGTTTTGTTAAAGTACTGTGAATATCAAAAGATCCACGGAAATTAATTCTGACCTGATTTTTTAAAACTAAAATATGTTACATAAAAAAAATTTGCCCCCCCCTAAATACAATTCTGGCTACGCCCATGCCCCTAGGTACATATACAGGGAGTTCGCGGGAACCGAGTGATCATTGCTAACTTTGTTATTATTGGAGCTAGAAGATCGGTTAAATAGACAAAGTATTTCTTCTGGGATGAATAATGGCGGTGTCAAAAAAACAATTGAATATCAAATTTAATAGATACATTGAAAAACAACTTTTTTTAAATGAAATACCCTGTATAGCCCAAGAAATAAAGGTTTTTACTAAGAAAAAATTCCGACCAAGCTGGATTTTGATGAAGACTTTTATTTTGATGTCCTAAACATACCCTAAAAAGTCCCCTTAATTTGGATGGCGGGTTTTTATTTTTTAGGGGGTAAAGGGGGGCTGATTTTAGTTTTTTGCAAATATCTCAAAAATTATTAATTTTTCAAGAAAAATTGTTATGAAGAAAATTGTAGCTTTTAAAATTCTACACAAAAAAGGTATTTATACTTTTTTCGTATAATCAATACTTTTTAAGTAAACTGTTAACCCAGTCAAGGGTGCAGTGAAGAGTGCCAAAATCCGAACTTTTAGGGGCAAGCAATTTTATGGTTGATTTATATTTATTATTCTGTGGGTTGATTATAGATTTTGGGGCGTAGAATTCGAAAAAAATAACCCGAACTAGCGAAAAGTAGTGCACCACTCTTAAAAAAGGGGTTGAAGAGTGAAAACCCAGTTTTCAAGATTTTTTTCAATTTTTCTCAAAATCTAATTCGATGACGGGGTGTTTTTATGGTTGATATTTATTGGGTACACTTACAATTAGACAAATCGATCGGGACCACAAATATTGAATTTGACAGAAAAATACTCTTTCTAGAGTGTTTAAAAAAAAACGTAAAAATGTTTATTTCGAGGAAAAAATTTAAAAATTAATAATTTTTTGTTCAAATCAAAATTGGTCTCAAATTGTTCCTGAAGTTCAAAGAATACTGATCAACCATAATTTAAAAAAAAAAATAATATTTTAATCAATGAAAATTGATAAAAAAAAATTACGTTACCTACCCTTAAACATTAGCGATTTTCATTGGTTAAAATATTAAAGTATTCTTTAGAATTTAGAACTTCAGAAATGGTATTATGGTGGGGGTTGGGGAAAGACGTTCTATAGAACCATGAAGAGTACTTCATGTATAAAACCTATAGAACTGTTAGCACGGTTAGCATTGTTAGGACATTGTCTTACGGAACGGTCGTCTTGTGGATGGTCGTCCTACAGAACGCTGAGTGTACACTCATCGCTCGATTTCACAACGTTGTTGGTAATTGAACCGCTTGAATTGACAACGTCGAGAGGGGTCCCCACCACCGTGCCGACCTTAACGTTGATTGGTGAATTAAATTACGCGCGGAGATAGCAATCACGGTAGTATTATGGAGGGGATTGGAGAAGGTTGGCATATCGCGCGTTTGGCCCGTTTCGAAATCAAGCGGTTACGAAATCGAAGGTTTCGAAATCGAGAGATGAGTGTATGTAATGCAGTTGCTTCGAGCATGTACCTACTAGAGGCAGCCTTGCCGCTCGGCCGTGCGAACAAGCATGCGAGAGAGAAATAACGCTACATATGTAAGTACCATCAGCCCCACAATTGGTCTGCCATACGAAAGGTCAAATTCGCTTACAGCAAATTGAACTATTAAAACAAGCATCATCGGTTATCTTTTTCTAGGGCGGAGCTTATGTAGTTACATGATTTTGAATAA
Source organism: Sialis lutaria (assembly GCA_949319165.1). Taxonomy (NCBI): domain Eukaryota; kingdom Metazoa; phylum Arthropoda; class Insecta; order Megaloptera; family Sialidae; genus Sialis; species Sialis lutaria. The sequence goes on along the minus strand of OX439231.1, from coordinate 22,484,691 downwards.
AAATACACATTACAAAATTTTATATCAAGTTTAACATATTTAACCCTTTCGTTGCTCGCAAACCGTATTTACTCGTATAATTAAAATGTGTCCCATACGCTCAACATGACTATTTGGGCTGTGTTTACGTACAAGTCAAGTACTTTCGAGTCACGTTGTCACACGTTACATTAGTATACTATATCTACTTATTTATGTTGATTGCGTATAAATATGGTAACAAAAGCAGTCTTTTAATGTATAGGTTATATAATTTTTTAATATAAAATAAACTAAATATACACGTGACCGAAAATCATTAACCGCTCTTCACGAATAAACTTGCAATCATCGAAATACGTACACACAGCGATAATGAAATCTCAAAGGGTATTGTGCAGTGAAAGGGTTAAATACTAATATTCGAAATATCCAATATTTAAATTGTTATACAATTTTTAATAGATTACATGATAATTTAAAAGCACAAATATATATGAGTACTATAAACAAAGAGTACTTCTTTATCTAGCAAATGAGTTTCAAATTATCTATCTTTGTTTGGTACATGGAGAAATGATTTAAATATTATTAAAATCAAATGGGCGTGGCTACTGAGTTACTGCTTTGCGAATTTGAATTGAAACTGATTGAGGACTTATGGCGTTGACTATACATAACGATGTACATCCTTTCTCTTTCGCTCGCACGGCCGAGCGGCAAGGCTGCCTCTAGTAGGTACATGCTCGAAGTGTATGTAGTTGCAAAAGTGCCATCAACTCACGATAGGTTTTTAATTCAAATTTAGACAATTTTATCGTAATATCTTTTTTAACCTTGGCCATTGCCTTGGCATACATTTACACATAATATAAATAAATATTTTAATCAAAATTAGCTGGTCTTATTTCTAACCCGATATTTTTATGCAAGAAAAATGTTTTAATCAAAGAAAGTATTGCCATTTTTTTTGGCAATAATTGCAAAAATTATGGCAAATTATGCCTGTTTCTTATATGGTGTTAAGAAAACAAAAATGTCAGTAAATATTCATTCTTCAATACGCAGTTTGTAAGTACAAAATATTAGGTACAATTAAAAATAATGTTTATATACATTTTTTTTTTTTTTGACATAACCTATATCACAATTGTGTAAAAATACATTACGTTATACGTATATTATACACAAGCATTAATAAATACTATTTTTCAGTTATATGAAAAGTAGAAGTACACATAATACAAACAGTGCACTATTTATTCCATCAAGAACATTTTTAGACTTCACACAACTACAAAATAAGAAAAAAGAATATAGAGGCAGAACATTAGTAGGGTAAATAAACGTTTTTTGTTCAACAAGTAATATATAAATAAATTTTAAAATTTGTTAATAAATTGGATCGGTTACAGATACTCTATGGAACAGTTATACAGTGTCGTGTCGGATGTAGAAAATTATAACCAATTTCTTCCGTTTTGTTCAAAATCATTAGTAACAAATAAACGGACGGATCATTTGAAAGCAGAACTGGAAGTTGGATTTCCACCAATAAAGGAGTGCTACATTTCAAATGTCACATTAATAAAACCATATTTAATTCAATCTGTATGCAAAGACGGTAGATTATTTAATTATTTAGAAAATTTATGGCGTTTTAGTCCTGGCTTAAAAAGCAATGAATATTCTTGTATTGTTGATTTTTATGTTTCATTTGAGTTCAAGTCATTATTACATTCTCGACTGTGTCATGTATTTTTCGACCAGCTTGTAGAACAAATGGAGAAAGCGTTTATTATTGAAGCTTCCAGAAGATTTGGGAAAGCGACAACTAAATCTGTTAAATTAACAGTCGTAAATTCATGACATAAATAATAAAGATTTTATTATTTAATTAAATTTATATTTTATGAAGCTTGTATCAATGTATATCATATAAAATTTCTTTATATATTTTTTTAAAAATCAGTATTAATGTACTGACTAATGTATTTATTTTAGTATTAAAAATACATGTGATTTTGTATGAATGTTACAAAATACTTCAATTAATTATTGTTATATAGTGATTTTATAATTTGTTATGTTTTCAATAAAGTTATTATATAAATTGCTTATTTTAAAATAATTTGTTTAATTTTTAGTTAAATTAAATAAATACGTATAAGAAAATACCATGGCACATATTATTATGGCAATTTTTTTAAGTAAAATATGTATTTTATCCTTGTATAGATCTGTAGTTCTGGGCCCTTATTCTCGAGTTCGTTTGACTTTTCTCATTCGAGATCACAGAATAAAGATCCTTTCGAGATTACTAAACTAAAAGTCACTAATGTAAGTTATTTACTAGAATCACGATTGTGTAAATAATTATATCGTATTCTCGAATCTTGATGTGACTTTTTTTCTAGAAATGTCATTAATAAAATGGGCAAGTGCGTGTTGGGCATGCACATGATAGGGTTCTGTAGTCATTCTCACTATGATTTATAAAAAAATAGTTATTTCAAAATTTTCGAGACTGAAGGGTTAAAATTAAAAGTCATTTAACTTGTATTGTTGTATTTTAGGAGACCTATCAAATGATACCCCACTCAATAGGGTAAATGAAAAAAAATGTGAGTTCACTTTTTAGTCTATAGATGGGTGGTCCAAAATATTTTTAACAGTGTTCGTTATAAATTTCAGTGAAAGTACTAATAATTAAAAGCTACATTCTGGAATTTTTTCAGATTTTTTGAATTGATTTTTCATTTTAGTATTGTAGGTACAATCAAAACAATTTTTTTTACATAAATTACTTTTTTCGAACGTCTTAAATACATCTCTTCAAAATTCTAAGCAATAAATATTACTGTGGAGGGGGGGGGGATGACTTTGAAGAGCAAATACATCGTGATTGAAGGGTTAAAATCAAAAGGTCCTGATACATTTTTTGTTGCATTTTAGGAGACCTTTCTAACGACACCCCACTTAATTTTATGGAAAGGGGGTCTAAATTTTTTTTTTTCAAAAATCGCATCATTTCTGTTTTTGGGACATCGATCTACTACGACCGTACCTATACCACAGAATATGTCATATTATTATATCAAAATTTTTACAAGACGACGAACGGGCATGGAGAAATTATAAAGAGTTCCTAGTTTTCTACGGAACCTTAAAAATCTCGAACGAAAAACTCGAATCGGCCCTGTACTTTATTATTCTGTGTCCTGTTGTACGGGCCTGTATGTAATTTTTTAGTCACGTGCGAATTACAACTGATCTTATTGGTTAAATTTGTACTGGTGCATTTAATTATTTGTCGTCTGCCGTTTGAAGTTTTGAAAGTATATATCGTTTATATTTATTCTGTGTATCATCTACTGTGTACGTATATGATATAATAATAATAGAACAAGTATTATATTGAATTATATGTTATATACATATGTGATCAGTCATTATTTATTAAAATGGAAATTATCGAAAAATTAAGAGAATTATTTATAAAAATTGAAATTGAATTGGTTATCCCTTCATATATAAAAATCTTTGAAGACTACAGTAAGAAATGCATTTTAGCATATAAACGCAAAGTAAGGAATTATTTTGTAATGATTAATTAATAATTAAGAGATTTTATTTTTATTTAGTTAGATTTTCAAGAAACCCCGGTTAAAAGAAACATTGAAAAATCTGTATTTGATCAATCGGATTTAGATTTAACTGGTTCTCCATTAAAAATTGATTATTTAAATGATTCGAAAGATGTGTCAATATTGAAATCAGAAGTTACTAAATGGAAATTAGAAGAAGAAAAACATTCATACATGACTTTTGAAGAAGCAAGGTAATAAAAACATAATGAAATTAAAATAGGTGATCATAGACTAGAAACAGGAGGTCAACCACCCTCCGAAATTTGTTCAGGGATTCTCAGTTTTAGGGAATAAATTATCATTTATTTTCAATATTCCCAATATTTCTACAAAAATTTTAATACATTGCCAACATTTCCATTTTATTCTCAATATTTATAATTTCATACATATTTCTAATTTATTCCTAATATTGACAACACAGAACAATACAAAATAGTATTGTACAGGATGAGATTGAGAGGGATTAGATCTAGTGTCCGACTGAAGGTCAGTTTTTGGCCGAAGCCGAAGCCGAACTTCGGCTTTTCTTGTTAAGCCGAAGGTTTTTTTTTCGTCTTTAATTATAATTTTTTTTTCACAAATTATTTTTAAATGAATAATGAATGATATTTTTTTACTCTCAAATATATAAATACATATGGTATAGAAATACAGTTGTATACAGTCGAGTCTCTTTTTACGCGGTACGATATTTTATCCAAATTCAAGTTGGGTATCAAATAAAAGCTGTTCAAATATGTAAACATTTTGTCATTATTAAAAATTTAAAAAATCATAAAAATATTTTGTCCCTGTCTATACCTTCGAAAGTAATATTGAATTCTTTTTTAAATTGGGAATATGTATAAATGAATTTTCAGAAACTTTTTATGTGATTTTTGGTTTATTTGACCACATTGTTTTGGTTTTACGCAGTTTTTAAATTACAGAACGCTATTAATCCTGTGTACAAGGCCAGAATAAAGAAATTGATATATTTTTGTATCTATCCCTAACTCTTTTTTGTGCAATTTTTTATATACGGTTTTCTGTAGAACGAACTTACTGCATATAAAAAGACTTTCCTGTACAATATTATACTATATAATTCAACCTTCGGCTTCGGCCAAACCTTCGGCTCAAATTTGACCGAAGCCGATTATTCAGCCGAAGGTCAAATTTTGGCCGAAGGTAGCCGATGCCGAAGCCGAATCTTTATTCTGTGGGGATTAGTATAGGTGTGTTATTATGTTTAGTAAAAAATTACACATCAATGAAAAAAATATATAGATATATATATTTTTACAAAATATAATAGCAATGACATTAAACATAATAAATAATAACAACTTTATAGTCTAAATATCAAAATTGATTTAGTATTTATACGCATATAAATACTTTCGTTTCACCAATTCATTCTCAGGCTTTAAATTTTTTTTTTTATAAAAACCTGATGATTCGGTGAATCGAAATCTTGCGTATACTTTTTTCTTCAATAAATTTTGACATTTAGAGTCTAAATGTCAAAATTATAATAACTTTATTGTCTAAATTTTAGACAATAAAGTTATTATTTATATATTTTACCCCAAAAAACAAAAAAAAGAAAATCAAACCCTTAGCCTGAACAAACGCAATTTTTAATTAACAATATAATTACATACTAATGGAAAACAGAGAAACCGTTTTAAATTGTTTTAAAGTTTGTTGCAGTGGCGATTGAATCCTCATTATAAACCAAAATACCCCCCCCCCCCCATCTTTGCCTCCGGAAATTGCCCTAACCAAGGACAGTTGCAGTGATATTGGTTCATATATACATACTATAGTCTATGGTCATATTTGCGGGAGGATAATTACCTTAAAATATTTAGTCTTATTATTATTTTTACAGATCTATAATAGATAGATATAATCATCTTTATCCTAATCAAAACAGAGAAGAATATTCAGGTATTTGGTGCATATATAAAAATAAAGATGAAGACAGTACATTATCACTCATGGGGAGTTCGTGTGAAACGAATGTGTTTTCCCGAAATATTATTACAATTGATGGGTTTCATTCACGTAATGATAATTATGGTGAAATTAAAAGCATGGTAGAAAAACATTTACGACAAGCAAATATATCAAGAAACACAATTGTAAGCATTAACATTAGGGAACGTCTATTTATTACATAAGGATGCTTTTTGACCCCACGTCCCATGTAATTGGTTGTATGTTTTAGGTGCCCTACTCTGCTCTTTCTTTACGTGAGATTTTTTTTTATGGAAGTAGATTAGTAGATTAATTAAGCATCTAGGGGGGCGCAACCGGAGCAACTGCACCGAGCGGCAAATTTGAAGGGCGGCAAAATTGGTAGAAAGACAAAATTAAAATCAATTAAAACCAACAATGCCATCTTTTTAATAATATTTAAATTGTAACTTTTATATTGGTTCTAAATTACAATTATTATAATCTTTAATTTGTGTTAACTAGTGCCATTGTTAGATATTGTTCACAAGTGCAAAAAAATAAATCGAAACATTTTTTTAAATGATTTTTCCTTTAGTTTGAAATATTCATGTTGTAATTTTTGGATTACATTTTTTTAAATGGTTGTAGCATTTTTTTAGTGCTGAGATATTTAAGCTTGAATGAAAAAAGTACACTAGTAAAAATAAACATGATCCCAAAATATTGATAGATACAAACCATCTGAAAAAATATGAATATTCTTTTACAAAAAAGTTTAACTTTTTTCATCTTGTACTTTTTCTCAAAAGCTGGTTGTTTTTTTTTAAAAAAGTTTTAATTTGAGAGAGTATTTTATAGCTATGAAAATTTCCTGATAAATGACCATCTAGAAATTTGTACAAACAATTAGACATCCCCATGGGCAACTTTAAAAATTGCAAAAAAAAAAAAAATTTATTATTTATCCTTAATAACTCAAAAATACCTCTAAATTCGAAAATAAGAAAAAATTTCTTTTAATTTTTACCCCCTATGAGTTAACAAATATTAAAAATTGGCCAATTGGTACTACTTTAATGAGTGTATAAGGGGCGGCAAAAAAGCTAGATCGGGCCCATATTTAGATTATCAAATTTACTTGGATCTCAGCCTTCGGCTGTGACTCTTGTGTGCATGCATGTAAACGAAGATCTTTTTTTATTTTTTTCATTGGCACCTAAAAATTATCACAACCTAATCCTCACTTTTGTGCTTCCTACTAAAATTTTAAATTGATTAAATCAGCCGAAACTAGTTTAAATGAATGTATTTTTAAATAGTTAATTAGAATAAAATCTTATGTAGATGAAAGTAACAATGTTACCAAAACATAAAAATTAGACTACACATTTTGTGTTAATATTTCCAGACAAGTTATAATGTAAAAGCTACTTATGAAATATTTGGAAGTTATCAAGATAACCATAATATGAATGCATCGTTGATCGAAAGTTTATCTGTAAATGGAAGCATAAATTTAGAGGTCTATTGGGATAAACCTACTTATGCACCACAGTTATCAAGCAGTGCAACATTGGTATGTTATAATTTATTAAGTACATATAATTTATCTTCTATCTTACATATCCTTTTGAGTCAAAAAATTCAATTCATCATAGAAAAGTAAGACTGTATTTTCTATTATTTTATAATTGTTTTATAGATAATTCAAAGTATAGTTGGACATTATGACAGTAGAGCTATTCTTTTGTGGAAACAGTTGAATATAATGCAAGATTTTGTAGATCTGTTGGATGTATGTAAAGATTTAACTGATTTAACAAGTATAGTTTTACCTGCATCTGGAGAATCTAATGATAATGAATTAACATTATTAAATAAAATAGAAAGTTTATTAAAAGAGGTATGTATTATAATAATAAAATAACTGGCAAACAATTATTGTTCAATCACATCGTTATTCAACTACACTCACCTCGCATTTAACGACGGGCCAAACACTCTGTTTAGCGTCCTTCCCCCATTCCCACCATAATATCACTGTGACTGCTATATTTCTGCACAAAATTTAAATTTACCAATTGATGTTGAAGTCTTCTATGTAGATTATCATTAAATATTAGGACATTTTTTAAAAATTATTGAACGACACAAAGGTTATTTTCATATTCTGTCCAAATTGACATTTCTCACTTACCTGAATTTTCTTGCTGCAAGAGTCCATCGCAAAAATCGAACAAATGTCCACAAACCAGGATTTTTATTATTCAACTACTTATTACTATGTACAATATTTACAAATTTCTATTTTACATTAATGACAAACTTTTCTCACTCGTCGGCATGGTGGTGGGGACTCCTCTCGATGTTGTTAAACTAAGCAGTTAAATTATCAACACCGTCGTTAAACCGAGCGGTGAGTGTACAAAAAAAAAAAAAAGAATTAATATTATTGCGCTGCCTAAGATAAAATATAAAGTATATTATTGTTGTGAATGTTTTAAGTATTTAGCCTCTTTGTAAAATAAATTTTTTACCATAAAACTTAATTCTCACTTATCACACCGGCTTTGTACCTACTCAAAAGTTGGTTTTGTTTACCAATTAGTATCAATTACAGATATGTAGCTCTGAAAAACATATTTATTTAATAATGATTTTTATAGACCAATGAAGTGAATCAATTACGTCGATGGGCTACAGAAGAAAATAAATCAGAAAATGATGACCTTTTACTATCTGTTCTTGGTGCCAATGAAAGATGGACAAGAGATTTTACAGATTTACTGTGGGAGATTTTGATTAGTAAGTATAAAATATAATAATTTTTACTCTTCATGTTACATCAGTAGCATCAACTAGCGACCGATGGACTCCATGCATCACGATAATCAAGGACGTTTTAAAGTCATATTTATTATTGAAATTAAAAATTAAAAAGTACTCTACGTTTCAGGAAAGCTGACTGGGCTTAGGAATGTAATCACATGTCACTATGCATATGAAGCTTCCTAATCGAATTGTTATATAGTTTGTTAAAATATAGAGTTTTTTTGTGTGCCGCTCTCTTTATACTAAATGCTATAGTCGACCGCTAGAGTTGTAGTATTAGATGAGCGACTTTCTATTGAGTAATGAACTGGACGTATAGCCAGTGGCGTATAGTGAATAATGATTTTTAATTTTTATTCTTAATTTTTAATGGCAATCTAACATTCATATATTCTATAAATGTATTTGTGTTTGATTACGGCAATGGACTGACGCTTTATTTCTTTACCCCCCCTCGTAGAGGTCAACGGATGTCAAATTCAGAATCAGCGACCAAATAAACCTACATATAACGTAACTGTACGAATTTCCGACACCTTAAGGAAGAATAACCTTTAGACTGAAAAAATAAGAAATTAATAAACTTTACAATAAATGTTTCATTTTGATATGGATTATTCTATCTTACTTTATTGAAATACAATGAATTGAAATATATTAACTTATTAATTTTCATATATTATCTGATAAAATAAGGAAACCCTCTTAAAAGTTGAATTGTACATAATTACGACCAAAAATTGCAGTCTCAGGTATTTGCGACCCAGTTGGTACATATTTCCGACTTGAGATTTTTTTTACTGATATTTTCTTTTTGATATTGCCCTTGTCAGTCAATGCTTTTCTTTTGTTAATTCTCTTGAGCTTTTCGTCAGCTTTCTTTTTTTTATCTTCTTCTAGTCTTCTTTGGTATTCAATAAATTCATCACTTATTGCTACTGTTGTAACTAACTTAACCGAATTAGGCACTTTCTTAAGCATTTATCTAACACTTTGTATTAAGAAGTCTCCACCTGCTGGTTTCATATCAATAACTGATTGACTAGAGTGAAAAGAAACATGTGTTGTTTCTCGATGTAACAAAGAGACAACATTTTTTGATTGTTGAAATACATTTGCTATGTAGAAACCGTTAAATTTGAATTATTTAAAAAAAACTATACTGGTCGGTTTTACATGCAGGGTCGGTGATCCGTACATTTACGTTAACACTTTTATCAGATTTATTATAGCGATTTTAAAAAATTTGACCCTAAAATGACCTTAAAACTAATGGCATTATAAGGGTCTACGGACCTCAAATTTTGATTCACCGACCCCAAAAAACTATATGTAGTGTTTTGTCAGAATTTTTGAGCGTTTTTCCCACTTTAACCTTGAAATGACCTTGATTCTGACATCGTAGAGGTCAACGGACATCAAATTCAGAATCAGCGATCAGTAAAACCTATTTATGCCTTTTAACAGATTCATTTACCGATTTAAAAAAAAATGACCTTGAAATGTCCTTGAAATTGACCTAACCAATGTCAACAGACCTCAGATTTGGATTCAGGAGGTCAAAATACATAAGGATATAATGGTCTCGTCAAATATTCATAAACTTTTGTTTTTTTTGTAAACCAGTGTAATCAATAATGCGTTTCTGGATTAAAATATATTATCGTGTAGGTAAATTCAATGGTTTATTCATTATTTCATTAATAAAATAATAATAAAATTTATTTTGTAACAATTTAATTATTATCAATGCTCAATTTTATTATTATTGACGCATTATCGATAATAATATTTTCATCCCTATATTATAATTATTCGTAATGTCCCCTTGTTAGTATTAATAAAAATACAGTAACTGTTCTTGTTACCATAATATAAAGTATGAAAATCGCTGTAATATTTGGATACAAATTTCGCCATCTAAGACCATTTTTCCACACACCGGCATTGATTATATTGCAACTGGAGTCGTCATCAGCACCGGTTGCAATGTAATCAAATCAGAACTTTTTTATGTACCCGGCTAATTTAACGGTGATGTCACCGGCACTGTAAAATGCTGCCGGCATTGAACTCAACAATTGGATGCCGGGACAAACATATACTCACAGTTAACAGAGGATGTATTCAATACTGTATTTTTTTTTATTTGTGATTTATAAACTTTGTTCTGAAGTATAATAACCCAAGAAGGTAACGCTTGTTATACACAACCACATGTCTCTATTACCACAGCTAGAACTCAACTGCACCGGCACTGAGAATGCTGGCATGTGGAAAAAGATGCATTAACTGGTGCCGGTGTGTGAAAAACAGCCTTAGATTCATAGTTGCCTTATATTTTGATATATTCATAAATCATAATACATTAATATTTTGTAGATTGTACAAACTATATAGAATTGACAGAATGTCTACATTTTGTTTTTAATAAAATATCTGAACGAGAATATCGACCACTTGTAAGTATTTGATTTATTAAGTTGAAATTTATATTTATTAAGAACTAAGATTTTCGCAATGTTCTCTTGATTGTATTACTAATTACTTTGTTTTTTAGATTCATTCCGAAAATAATACATCGATTGCAACATTCATTAGGAAAGCAAATAAAGGACAAGCTGTTAATCGTTCTCTTATTGGCTGTCAACCATTAGAGATTGTGATTGAAATAGGACTATTAAAAATGTTTCGTGATTATCAGTTTATTTTCATGAATTGTAATTTAGTTACATCTGAACAGTTTACAAAAATGTGAGTTCTTTTAAACAATATATATTAACCCTTTGCAGTCCTGTGTCAGGGCTGCCCCTACATCAAAATTTGCAGTGCGGTCCTATGTCGGGTCAGTCCCACCGATAATCAATACAAGATGTATTTTTATATGTTTTAAAATCTATATAAAGTGAATTAAATTTTTGAATTTTATAAATAACATATTTGATTTATATCATTTGTGAAATTATTCATCAGTTTTAAAAATAAAAAAAGGGTCGCAAAGGGACTAATATAACCAGTAATGTAGATGCAAAATCAGCAGATGGTATTCTGTAGAAAGATTATAAATAGCAAGGTACTGCTCAAAAGAATATCAATTTATAATTTAACACTTACCCAGTGAAATATTTATAAAAATTACACCCTCCAGGCAAAGACGATTCCATCCCCCCTTGACCTTATTTTCTTCAATTTGTAAGAATGTAAATTTATTATTTGTCCACTATTTACTGTAATTATGCCATTCAGTAGTTAAAATATTGCGACAAACAAACAGATACTGAGGAAACATTATTTTTTATTTAGTTAAGCAAATTTTATATTTGATAATTTTTTAGAGCAATGAGTGCACTATCAACACATATTAATAACCAAAACCATCAAGATCGTCGGTCGCAATTTCCTTCAACAGAAAATGTTACAAGAAAATCAACATTAGTGAAAGGTTGTGAATCAACATTTAAAAATCGATCAACTCTATTTCGGTCCACAGAAAATATTTCAAAGCAATTTGGTTCAATGTATGGTTTGAAAAAATTCGATACATTAGATTTATGGAATTCTTATAAATATGAAATGAAAAAACTGGTTCAACTTCACACTGTCTTAGAGATATCACTCTTGATTCATATTAATACATGTCCCAAACAAAAATTAGTGAAATTCACATCATATGCAATAGATAAGTTACTAACTGAAGAATCTCCAGTAAAATCATTTGAAGATATAAAAAATTTTCCGTTAGTCGAATTAAAGATACCTACATTTGTTAAAGAGTTTCCAATTGATAAGTATGCTCTACTTTTGCAGAAAGTGTTGGGTGTATAATTAGCATAAAAATCATTTTAATTCATCATCAGTTTAATTCATTACTATCATACCTATATTAAATCATATTTTTATGCTAATCTCACCTAATATTTTCTGCCATTATGATTGTTTTGTTATTTCAGATTATTTAAATGAATTACATTTTATGTTTTAGTCATGTACAAAGATCATGGAGTTTAAAAATAAAATCCGAAAACGATAGAAGAGGTATAATTAATATATTCCATCAAAGCTTAGGGCCGTATTTTCCACCACAGTTTTCAGGTATTTTATTTTGTTAGATGAATTCTTGAATTTATATTGAAATGCTATTTTTTTTAGATACTACGTCAGGAGATGATGAAATACACTTTTGTAGTAATTATCTTAAAATTTGGAATAAATTTAATTGATATTAATATAATATAAAATAAATTAAATATAATACTTACAGTAATTAGTGTGTACATTTAAAACCCTTGTTTTCAATGAAATATGAGAAATTGTGATAATGAAAAATAGGTAACTTTAAAAAAATAAATACAAAATGTATAATGTTTCTTAATAAAAAATATTTAATTATTTTCAATTATAAATTAAAAATTACATTTGACCACATTGTAAAATAGTAACAGGTATTTTTGGTTTGTTATTTGGTCCAGTAGGAACGTTTTCTATTTTCCTCATAACTAAAAGTCCATCAATTACTTTACCAAACACAACATGCTTTCCATCCAAAAAGTTACACTTTGCACAAGTAATAAAAAACTGACATCCATTGGTATCCTTTCCGCTGTTAGCCATTGATAACAAACCTGGAGCGTCATGTTTTAAACTAAAGTTTTCATCGGGAAATGTTCCACCTCCATAAATGCTGAGAACTCCTGTTCCATCACCCTGCAAGAAATATTTTAATGTAAGCAAAACATATTAGCACAGAGATGCATTAACATTTCATGCCCGTATCTCCTTTTTTTGATAAAAATACAAATTCAGTCTTCCTTTGATGGCTGTCAAACGGGTTTTATGTGAATGGTAAATTTAAAATATAAAAATTATAGTATGTTACAAAAAATTATTGATTATTAAATTTAAAATTATATTGAAAATAGTAAAATAACTCAAGAAGATAAATACCAATTTAAATATTACATTCCAATAGGAATAAAATTGATAAACCAACTAATTTAATGAAATTATATTTTTCAATACAAAAATAAATATCCCATTTTAAAAAAAAATTGATTTTTGTACAAACTGGTTAAATGCAATTAGATTTGTAGACGTGTTCCTTATTGGCAATTTTGTACATTATCGGCTTAATTGATGAAACATTCACTCTCAATTTTGACTTAACACTTGATAACCTTAATCTATCGCGCCCCCTATTTTGCGCACCTCTGTATTAGTACAGTATGACTCGGTCATAAGTGTATAGTACAATTACATATAAATTTCGCAACCAATATAAAATATGTTGTATTAAAAAAATACAATATACAAAGACCTATTCAAATTTTTTAAATATTTTTTTATTTTGCCTCCCACCCCTTAAAGTTGTGTCTTTCGATGAAATGAAGCATTCCCTGAAGTAATATCTTCGTACATTTTTTATTGAGACGGCTCATCAACAATACATTTTTCCTATTTGATTAACATGCAATTACAGCATAGCTTTTCGTATAAGATTAACCACTCTGTCAATTTTAAAGATAATGAGTTCAGAATGGAATCATTTTAAAGCTCTCGAAAAAACCTTCAAATTATGTGCCATGACTTTTTTTCGTCAGATGATTAGTTTTACTGATAAAAACATTTAAAGTTTTTTTAACTTTTGCTCTTCAAAATACTAAAGCAAAAAAAAAATTAAATTAAAAAAATCTGAAATCATTCTCCTAGTTATATCAGCTTAAAACAAACATTTTTTGTTTTTTACATTTTTCTTCAAAAGTTAACGGGTTTCGAGTAAAAAATTATAACGAAAAGCTATGCTGTAATTGCATGTTAATCAAATAGGAAAAATGTACTGTTGATGAGCCGTCTCAATAAAAATCGTACGAAGATATTACTTCAGGGAATGCTTCATTTCATCGAAAGTCACAACTTTAAGGGGTGGGAGGCAAAAAAAAATTTTTTTTTTTAAATTTGAAATGTACATATTCCTTTGTACATATATTTTGAACAAAATATTTGGAAATTAGAATCTCAATAAAACTGTAACAATATAAGATAATGAATGGTTCATTATGCAAATATAAACTTTTCGTGTTAGAAACGAGTGTATTATTTTCTTAACTTAAGGGTCTGAAGGTATTTCTCTGAAAAACTAAAGAGTAAGCTCAAACAAACTAAAAAAGGTTATTGGAAGCTCTATTCAAAATCTTAAAATGATTCACCAACTGTAAGGGAAGATATCACCAAAATAAATTGTAAATTTTAACAATGCAAGTATAGGGATATGACCAGGGCATCGAACTGTTATTTTTTTCATTTCGGTTTTCGTTCTGCTCAGAATGAAAAAATATATATCGGTTCGGTTCCGGTTTTCATTCTGAAAAAAATAACGGTTTTTCGGTTCAGTTCCGGATGATTCATTAAAAAAAATTTTTTTTAAAGACGAAGAACCAAAACGTAAGACGTGTTGCGCGAACGACAATTGGACAACAATTGAACGACAATTGAAGTAGGGAGTAAGATCATGTAAACGCGTATTTTAAAATGTACCAAACCGAAAAAACCGATATTTTTTTTTTCGGTTCGGTTCCGGTTTTCGTTCCGGCAAAAAATAACGGTTTTCCGGTTTTCGGTTCAAAGCCCTGGATATGACATTTTAAACAAATTTTCAACAAAAAAGTAAATAATTTTATGCAAAAGAAATTCAAGAAATTTATTAGTTAAACTTATTTTCTGATAAAAAATATCATGGTACAAGCTATGGAAATCCTGCAAAATATAGACAGAGCAGTGTTTAAACATGCTAAATATATTGTTGTTTTAATTTTAGAGAATAATAAAAACAATAAAAACTATTTTTTAGTTATAAACTTATAATAAATATCAAATTCACGTGCAGATAAAAGTACACATTACCAAATCAAAACATTGGCCATGCAGATTGGGTGGTAGAGTGGGGATAAATCGGGCACTGTTATAGTAAGTAATGTATTGTATATATAATCGCCCCAACTTGCCTATACACGAATCAAACTGCAGGGATCCTGTAGATTGGATGTCAAATTGGGTGGTCTATAAAGGCCTTTACATTATAAGAAGTTGCGGTTTGAAACATTTGCTTGTTAATTTTATATACTTACATTGACAAAATCTCCGCCTTGAATCATAAAATCTTTTATAACTCTATGGAAAATGGCACCTTTATAGCCTAAAGGAACTCCATCTTTCTTATATTCTCCCGTACAGAATTGTCGAAAATTTTCACTTGTTTTAGGAACAACATCAGCAAAAAGTTCAAATATCATGCGACCAATTTCCTTAAAATACAATATATAAGTATAAATAGTATAATGTATTGGTGCCAATTTATATGGAAAACATATAATATACATGTTATCAAAATTCTTTGATAAATACAAAGAATATTTATTTTAATTAACCTCTAAATTAAAAAAAAAACTTACTGTAGTTCCCACTGTCACATCAAAAAATACTACTGGATTTGTTGGATGCCTTAGTTGAGATTGTATCTGATTCCAAGTAGGCATATCTGTTTTAATTATAAATTGCTTACTAATTTTATAAACATTTAATCAAATTTGAATTTACCACCAGCTTATCACAGTAAACAGAGCAGGGAGCAATGGCGTGAATAAAACATAATAAAAATAACCAATATAAGTAAGCAAAAGTAAAATTGTGTTTTGCTTGGAATTCTGAGATTTCTGTAATTTGTTATTTAAAATCTATTATGCACGATGGAGTTATATGTGAACCAATATTTTGAAATTTGAAAATATATAATGTATATAATGTACTTAATTTAAAAAAAATCAATTTTTGAATTATATATGGTGCTAGCATCATAGATAAATGCTACCACATTTGAAAATGAAAGGAACTACTACACTCACCGCTTGATTAACCGACGTAGTTGGTAATTGAACCGCTTGAATTGCCGACGTCGAGAAGGGCCCCCACCACCGTGCCAACCTCAACGTTGATTGGTGAATTTAAATTTCGCGCAAAAATATAGCAATCACGGTAGTATTATGGAGGGGATTAGAGAAGGTCGGCAAATCGCGTGTTTGGCCCGTCGGTCATTCAAGCTGCCGGTAAATCAAAGGTCGGTTAATCAAGCGATGAGTGTATGTATTTAAAAACTGTATCATAGATATAGAGCATGGACCGCGCATTTGACTCGTAAATAGAGTTGTGTCAAAAGAAAGAGATAGTAATTCTACATATTTCATTCTTCTTAGAAAAAAATATAGATACATACATATATCCCAAAGCTACCGCATTTCTCTCACTGTTTTGAAGAAATGTTACACCATTACACTCATCGCTTGATAAACCGACCTTTGATTAACCGGCAGCTTGGATGACCGGCGGACCAAACGCGCGATATGCCGACTTTCTCCAATCCCCTCCATAATACTACCGTGATTGCTATCTCCGCGCGTAATTTAAATTCGCCAATCAACGTTGAGGTTGGCACGGTGGTGGGGGCCCCTCTCGACGTCGGTTTATCAAGCGGTTCAATTACCAACTTCGCCGGTTTATCAAGCGGTGAGTGTATGTTAATACAGAATATGCGGTCCATGCTCTATGTCTATGAACCGTATGAATTTTGTTATGAATTAAAAATTTGCCAACTGTTACAGCATAGTATTGCATAGTATGACAGTTTGTGCTTGGATATGTTTCTGTAATAATTAATTTAAATTGTAATTAAGAAATATATATTTTTTGCGAAATATTATTTTAGCACTCCATCTTAAAGTAACTGTTATAATTATAATGATTAGTTAATAAGAAATACATTAGGTTAATTATATTGTTAGTTCGTGAACTAAAAAGTAGTAAAATGATGTCTTCGTTGTATGAAAAGAGACCTCTTAAAAAACCAAGAATAGGTCCGCCAGATGTATATCCACAAGAACCAAAACAAAAAGAGGATGAACTGACTAGTCTTAACGTGAAACATGGATTTACAACTATGCCTCAACTTTCTGACGAATTCGGGTCAGCTCGAAATTGCAATGTTACAGCTAGCAAAGTACTGTTCAAATTGTATAATTTTAATTTCAACATATTAAAAAAATAATACTTTCTAGGTTGGTGCTTATTTCAATGCAATTCTTGCTCGGAAAGAAGAACTATGTACATTACCTGATTCTGGGCGTAAAAGACAGCAAATCAATCCTAAAGACAACTTTTGGCCTGCTATTGGTCGTAACAAACATTGTATTGAAGCTTGGTTTAAAGATTTAACAGGAAATAAGCCATTAATGACTCTTGCTAAGCGAGCACCTAATTTTAATAAAAAAGAAGATATATTTATGTTACTCTCAGAATATCAGGTAGCATATTTTTAATGTTTTTATTGATTATTTATCATAGTAATTAAAAAACAAGTACTGGACATTAAAAAAAAATTAAATATCTTATAATATAAAAGAGTGTATCAGAATGGTACCATTTGAATTCTTATGTCCCTACTGCTTAAAAATCTATATTGTTATAATTATTTAAAATAAAGGTATTGCCTGTTTTTTGGGCATCAGTCACATAGATTTGATCCAGCATATGACCTCATGTACATGTACATAAATTAGAATAAAGTACTAGATAAACTATTTTTGCTTACGACAATCTCTGCAGTCTTTAATCTCTGCCACAACAAATCGTTCTTAAATAATTATTTATTAAATTAAAGCTAAAAATAGAATTATAATATATGTATTCCAGAATCTATGTTCATAGAACATAGATTCTATGAACATAGAACGTCCTTGGTTGTTATTGTAACATAATTGTAATTTCAATAGGTACCTATGTTACGAGCAACATGGTTCATTAAACTAAGCTCGGCATATACTGTGGCAGTATCGGAAGCAAAAAATAAAAAACGACAATTACCTGATCCTACAACAGAATGGACAGGAACGTTGATTAAATTTTTAAGAGATCAGTTGCCGAAATTAATAGACCACTATAGTCAATCAAGTATTGGCAGTAATAATGAAAAAAATCAAACTGCACCAACAAGCAACAGTGGATCTGCCACACCAATCAGCACATCCGGTCTAACAACAGCCCCACCGATGCAGTCACCAGCACAGCAATCGACAGGGCTGTTGGCAACAGCTACATCTGAGAGCGAATTCAAAATTGCTAATAGACAGTGGATGTATTGTACTCAATTGGCAAAATATATGTACGAAGAAGGTATGTATGTTTTATATCATATTTTGCAGTTTGATAAATACTTCAAGGTCAATGAAATGTGAATCAAAATTTAGTAAGAAATGCCAATCAATACAATATATACAAAAATTATATTTAATTGGTATTAAAGGAGTAGAGTTCATAATTTCTAAATAATACTAGTTAATAACATGGTTTTACCGTTTTTTCTGTTGATTTTAATGTAATACATGTATATTGTAATCCATTTAATTGGTTATTACTCAACAAACATTGTGACAGGTGTGACAAGTTGAATAAAAGGATACAATAAGAGTACTATTTGTGTGTTTAATTGCTTATTGATATTATTAACTAATACTTATAACAATTATTTATCAGAGACATCAATAGACTCGTTAAATTTATAATTAATGCGGTCACCCTTAGTAATTAATGTTGGTGTGGGTAACTTTTTTTTAATTTGGTTTATGAAAATTGATGGTAAATAACCTGTTAATTTTATATTTTAGTATTCATTTTCGTAAAATATTTTTTTGGTATCAATATCCGGTATTAATAACCGCGGATCAACCCTAGTGTAAAAATGTTGGTGTGTGTATTATTTAATTAAAATTTATTTTAGTATTACTGGATCGTCAAGAGTTCATAAATTGGATTCTTGAACTTCTGGATAGAATTCGGTCTCAACCTTCAGATGATGGTATTTTAAAATTAGCTCTACCATTGGCTTTACAGTACTTAGATGAGTTTGTCCAATCGGAGTTATTAAGTCGCCGTTTAGCACATACTTGCTGTCGTAAATTGAATCAACTTTGTAATTCTGTAGCGGAAGTAAACTTGGATTCTACAGGTCCATTGCAAGCCACAATAGCTGAATATATGTCATGTCCTCATCACAGAGATATTATTTCACAATTGAGTTGCATTTTACAGGTCAGTAAAACTAAATTTCACAGTTTTGTGTATTTTGTACATTTGTTAATTATATTAAAACAAAAATACTCCTAGCACAAATCATGAATAGTATAAGACTCATGAAGTATATCTTAAAACTGATATATAACTGAATAACTAAAAGAAAAGTTAAACTCATGATTTTTATTAGGTTATAACATTGGAATGTCCGACTTCTTTGGTATGGTGTGGAGTTGGAGAGAACCGTTCCAGTTCTGTTTGGCATAGCTCACCATTAGATAGTTTAACTGTGGCTCCATCGCAGTTACCATTGGCCTCACGAGCAGCAGGTTATGTTCCAGCACGTGGAGATATCACCACAAACCTACGCAATAAGTTACAGAAAACAGAAACTTCTATTAGAGAGAGATCACGTCAAGCAGAGTTGCGTTGGTGTGCAGATAAGTGGCAATCAAGTTCTGCAGGTTAGGACATATATATATTTTGATTGTAGATAAATAGGCAAGAAATTGCATTTCATGAAGATATCTCTTTATTTAAATTAAATATATTTTAGGAGTGACAACAACAAGAGTTTTGGCAGCATTAGATGCACTTGACAGACATCGTTTTGATAGAATGGATGCTAACAATTCACTTGATACTTTGTATTCAAAAATATTTAATCCTCCTGGATTTAAAGATACAGTTGTTACGTGTAATAGCGGTTCTTTTGAAAATAAAGAAAATAGAAATGAATATGTACGTACAAATTTTGTTATTTTATATAATTTTTTTTATTGGGATTTGTTATATCAACTAAATTTTGTTATTAAAAAAACTGAAATATTAGAAATGTATTAATTTTCTGTTTCCATTGATAATATCAAGTCTCATTGATTTGATAGGGCGATTAATTTATAATATTTTAATATTAAAATCTATATTCTTATTAAAATTTCATGAATGTTTAAAAGTATTCAAAGTTTTTTCTTGAGTAGAATGTTGTACAAGATGAACCGATAATTCAAATCTTATGTGAGTGGGCAGTGAGTGCAGAACGCTGGGGAGAACATCGTGGTATGGCTGTTGCTTGGTTGCTTGATAAAAGACAAAACGATGTGGCTACATTAATGTGTGGAACTAATACTAACAATGCGTCTAATGAAGGAATGGATTCCAATGCAGCTAACAACTCGAATGATGATAAAGATTCAATAAGTTCTTTACAACATACTAACGGTCTACCTGTTTTTCAACATTTGTTAATGAAGTTTCTCGATAATGAAGCACCGATTTTAGGTTAGAATTTTATCATTCTTTATTTACAGTAATATTATATATTATGGGTCTGCGAGCTGATTTGGAGGATTTTATTGATTGAATAAATTAATAATATATTATAATATAATTATTGTTATTTGATTTATAGCTATGACATTAGGGTGTATATTAAAAAAAAATTACAGAGTACTTTAGCATCTTCGGCATTTATAATAATAATAATGTTTTAAATTTTAGATGACAACAGTACATCGCAGAATCGTACAATGTTTACAAATTTGGTGCACTTATTCTCTGAGTTGATAAGACATGATGTTTTCTCACACGATGCATATATGTGTACATTAATCTCACGAGGTGATTTACTATCAAGTTCGACTGCTGTGAATTCAGCACCTAGGCCTCCATCGCCACAAGTACCATCTTTAGATGATGATATGTTTGGAATGGATATTAAACCTGCAAAACTTGATGTATCTGTTAGTATTAGTATTATTGTTGTTTATTTTCAGTTAGTTTTTTTTATTGACATACATGAATAATTAATTTTTATAGATGTTTTTATTCAGAATTATAATTGAATTTTAGAATGCATTTTTTCAAGATCATAATAATCGTAATAGTGGAGGTACAGGAATGGATTAC
Organism: Sialis lutaria; assembly: GCA_949319165.1. Classification (NCBI taxonomy): domain Eukaryota; kingdom Metazoa; phylum Arthropoda; class Insecta; order Megaloptera; family Sialidae; genus Sialis; species Sialis lutaria. The sequence continues at coordinate 22,463,260 of OX439231.1, read as the reverse complement.
GATGATTCTAAAATAGATGATGATTTGGATAAAATATTGCAACATATAAAAGAAGATCAGCAAAATTCTTTAGATGCAGCAGATAGTCCTACAGCTTCTGGTAACTAATCATTTTATAGATTATTTAAAAAATTTTTTTTTATAGTTATAGTACAAAACTGAAAAGGGATAAGATCTAATGGAGTGTTAATATTTTAAGGAACAAACCCAACAGCACATGGTCATGGTGGTCCCCAACCAGGAACGCACACTACAGACGTTCCTCAACCTTCAAGGCATTTACTTTATACTACACATTTTCCATTACCTCAAGATGATATCGGTGCACAACATGACTGCAACCAGAGGCATGTGCTTTTGTATGGTGTTGGCAGAGTGAGAGATGATGCTCGACACGCAGTGAAAAAAGTCGCCAAAGAAATTTGTAAACTGTTCTCTAAAAAGTTTTCTGTTGATGTTGCAGAAGGTGGTAAGGTAATTTAATTTGATATCGATTTGACTCCATATTTACTAAAGAAAAATGTCTTTTAAAATAGTTACCATGTATTATAAATATTGCTAGAAAGAGAATTTATTATTAAATTTATATTAGGTAAAGAAGCATTCTCGAAGTGAATTTAATCTGGAAGCAGTGACTCACAAATGTCAAAATTTAAGTTATTTTGATCAGCACGTAGTAACTTGGCAATGTGGCGTCACAATTGTAGAAATGTTAAGTGGATTCTCGGCGGGAACTTGTGGTTATTTGCCTGTACAAGAGCACGTAGCATTCTTGTTTGATCTTATGGAATTGGCTTTAAACATACATGGACTCATTGATGTTTGTATACAAATACTTAAAGAACTTCCAGAGGTGGAAGCTCAGTTGTTAGCTAAGGGGTCGGTTTTAGCTAGAAATTATACATCATCATTGAGTTTATATGTTGTTGGTGTCTTAAGGAGATACCATTGTTGTTTATTATGTAAGTAGTTATTTAATTTATCCTCTGTAATTTTATCCTATAATATTGTTTATATATACTTTTTAGTATCCGGTGAACAAACATCTGCTGTTTTTGACGGATTGTGTCGTGTGGTAAAACATGTGTCTAACCCTGGCGATTGTAGTTCAGCTGAGCGATGTATATTGGCACATTTATATGACTTATACTCATCGTGCAGTCTCTTGAAAGCTCGACCTCACACAGAGCCTTTTGGGAACGCTTATCCAAAAATAAGACAAGCTCTGTATGCTTCCTTGACACCTAACTCTTCAGGAAATCTTGTGTACAGTGCTCAATTTATGCAAGATGTTCTAGCAAATCCTCGAAGAGTTGGGAAAATAGAACCTGTTTGGGCTCGACAATTAGCTGAATCTCCAAATAATCGTTACAGCTTTGTGACAAATGCTGTTATAGCCGTATGCCGTGAAGCAGATAATGAACGTCTAAATGAACTATCGGTGATGTGTGCGGAGATGACAGCTTGTTGTAATGCTCTGTCGGCAGAGTGGTTAGGCGCTTTAATGGCTCTTTGTTGTTCAAGTAACAACCACGCTACATTCTATACAGATTTATTGGCACAAGTTGATGTACAAGATCTATCTATTCACAACTCACTTGCTGTTTTTACATCTATTCTGATTGGTAATATTATTATTTTTATGAAAACTGAATTCATTGAAATATTTTTTTAATAAATTAATTTTGTATGTTTTAGCACGGCATTGTATATCTTTAGAAGATTTTCTTAAACATACTGCTTTACCTACCCTTGTGAAAATCAAAAGTTTACATGAAGGTCGTGGTGAAGGAGGTGCATCGTCCGGTGGAAGTGCAGAGGCCGGTGCGAGGCTCACTTGTCACTTACTGTTACGTTTGTTTAAAACTGTGGAATCACCACAACCTGGTTTGTATTCGGTCAGTGCAAGTCCTCATCCTCAGACAACAGGAAATGGAGTCTACTCTATCAGGCTTAGCTGCGATAGACATCTTTTGGCTGCAGCACATAACAATATCAAAGTGGAACCAGTTTTAGCTGTTTTGAAAGCTATACTTGGTAAGTTGAATATTAGAAGCTAATAGCTGTGCTGTTATGCAAATTACTTTTTGCATAAATAATGCAATTTCTGAAAATAATGAATTGATATTTTTTAATATAGATTACCTAATAATTATTAATAATTCTATTTGTTTTAGTTGTTGGTGATGCTACAGCAAGAGAAGGGAAAACTGGAAAGAAAGATGTAGGAGGTTCTTCAACACACTCTGTTCCTGGCTCTGGTAAAAATCAATCAACCAATTCTGGAGAACTCAGTATCAGTCACATTTTAGGAACTAGTGATATTTTGGGTGGAGGTGATGACCCCATGCTGGATCTGTCGTAAGTTTTATTATAAAGCAATTCTTTTGTATTCTCTTATTTCTATTCATAATGTTTTTACTTCTTAAATTTTCAACAGACAATCAGTACCATCTTCGTCGGATAATGCTATTAGAGGAGGTGGGACAAGTGTAGGTGTTAGTAGTTCAAATGGATCAACAACAGGACCATCTTCTCTTTCTGCTTTTGCTTGGCATGTGTTACGTGAAATATGTTCACAACAATGGGTTTTAGAACGGTGTTTAAGTCAACCAGAACGCTTATGTGACTCTGATATGTTATTGGACTCTATGCTCGCATCCTCACAAGCTCAACGTTTACTTAGAATGATTTGCTATCCGGACGTAAGTGCAGCATTAGATGAGTTAGATCAGAGAACATACATAGCAAGAATACTTGAGGTTAGTTTATGTATTTTTATTATTTTTTATATACACAGTGCATTGTCAATTATTTTTCAATTCTATATTATGTCATGTTCCATTTATTATAATACTACAAGAAAAAATTAACAGTCAAGTGGTGGTGATTTATGGCATATTTAACATCAAATAATATGTCACTAAATAATTTAAATGAATTGATTATCAAATCAACCAGTATTTTCTCATGTAATTTAAGAATGACATGTATGATATACATTTTTTGATTGTTATTACAGAACTTAGATCAATGGACATTACGCATGTCATGGCTAGACCTTCAACTTATGTTCAAACATTTTAACAACAATAGTGTGGAATTGAATCAATGGCTTGATACAGTTGCGAAAGCAGCCATCGATGTGTTCCAACTTAATTCTCAAGAAATAATGGAGAAACTTCCAGGAATTAGGTAAGATATTTTTATGGTAATAATATTCTGAATAAAAGTTCAGAAGTTTTTTAACTGTTCAATTTAAATAAAATATTTATAGAAGATTTTTTTTTGTGCCGGGCTGTAATTGAATAATTAAATTATTTAATTATAGGGCTGATGTGATGAAAAGTAAACCTGGATCAATATGGCTTGTAGCACCATTGGTTTCAAAACTTCCTAGTGCAGTTCAAGGTCGAGTTTTAAAGGTTGCTGGACAAGTTCTCGAGACTAATAATTGGGCTGCAATAAGTAGTGCAAATAGTAAAAAGGCATTGCAGTCTGATAACAGTAACAACAAAGAAGGAGGTAATTCACGTGGCGGATGTAATACAAACAGTGGAGTATCGTCAGGAGCTACTGGAATGCAAAAAAGACCTCTTTCATGCTCAACATCATTACTCAGTCATCAGCCATTTTTGTCATTGATTTTGACTTGTTTGAAAGGACAGGATGATCAACGAGAAGGATTACTTACATCATTACATTCACAACTTTCACAATTTTTGAGTTTGAGTAAAGAGGTTAGCCAAAACTTATTTTTTATTTGTGTACTGAGGAGTATTTTCAATATTTGATTTAAATTTTATATGATCAAATGAATAATTGTCTATTAAATAAATGATATGAGTAATGAACTAATTTTGTTCCAGGAACGAATGGGTACATGTGAAAGAGGGAATCGTGAAGCAATGTTAGATGCATTACAACTAAGGTTTTCTCTAGTGGGAGGAATGTTTGACACTGTACAAAGAAATACTGCTACTACAACAGATTGGGCTGTTCTTCTTGTACAGCTTATTAGTTATGGGGTTATTGATTTAAATAATAATTCGTAAGTAAATTATTAAAATATTAAAATTTGAGGAATGCATTAATTATTATGTTGACAATTTGTTTACTTGAATTATAGAGAACTATTTACTACTGTTGTGGATATGCTTGTTACATTAGTTCATTCAACACTAGTTTCTGACAGTCAATTGGAAAAAGATGAAAGTCGTAAACACTATCAAAATCTTACTAAAAAATTAAAGAAAGAGTTGGGTGATAGAACTACCTTATCTATTCAACATATACGGCAGTTATTACCTATGCCTAAGAAAACATGTGAAGTTATTGCCTGTGAACCTGTTGGATGTCTTACAGATACAAAAGGAAATAAAATCACAGGATTTGATAGTATCGATAAAAAACAGGTACATTGTAAAGCAATTGTGCAGTTAGGCTACCAACTTCTGTATTGAGTTTTTGAAACTTTAAATGCATTTTTATTTAATTGATGATCTAATTTTAATATAAGGTATACAAATTAATTTAAATTTTTTAATAGGGTCTTCGAATATCTGATAAGCAACGTGTGTCTCCATGGGATCTTCTCGAGGGTCAAAAAAGTCCTGCCCCATTGAGTTGGGCATGGTTTGGTGCTGTAAGGCTAGAAAGAAAACCATTGTGGTATGAAGATACTCATCGTCTGTTAAAATATCATACTCATAGTTTATTACGATCGCCTCATCATTATCTTGATCCTGTACCTCTGCCTCCTGAAGATTTGGAACCTACAAATGATAAACCAGTAAGTGGAATATTTTTTTTTGCGTTAAATTGAAATTTGAAAATGAGTCGCTATTTTGTCAATTTGGAGGAGATCTAAATTTAAAATCTACACAAATTTGCTTTGTTAACATAGATATTTCTTGACTTATGACAATTTAAATTTACGATAATACAAAAATGATTATTTTTATCGCATCATTGGCTGCCATTGCTGATGAGTTTCACTTCTAGAATCAATCAGTCACAGTGTGTTCATACGTGCCTAATTTTAATACTTTATAAGAGATTTGACCTACAACTAAAATGTTGGATTGGAACCTTATAATTTGAGGACTACTTGTACATATAATAAAATCTCAACCCTAATTAACATCGGTATGCATTTTATAATAATCATCTTTTGAAATGAACTCCAAATAAACGTATTACTTTAAATAGGATGACACTCCGAGCTCTGTAGACCAATCACCTGTAACACTATTGGGTGGTAAAGGTGTACGTGGAGGTAAAGCTGGTCAACAACGTCGATCTCGTAAACCTAAGGGTCAATGCGGGCCTGGAACACCCAATCTACCTCAACCCGGTTCTTCTATTGGAGTTGGTCCACAAACAGGAATGATGCCACAGCATCCACAGTCAATGGGTATGGGAGGCCCTATGACTATGCCTGGAATACAGGTGTGTAAAAACCAAAACAGCTTACTACATTTTATTGATTTATTAATTGTTATACCTACAGTATTTTTTTACATTTGTAGAATAAGAACAAATAAGTACTTATTTTTACAGTTTTTGTTATGTTATATAGAAATTAGACTTTTTCATACTTCATTCTGTTTATAAAAATTTTTGTGTTCTGAATTATACTCAAATGGAAAATTAAAAAAAAAATTATTTTTGAACAGACACCGCCACAACAAATGACACACATGGGTGGGTACGGTAACCAAATGGGTACTGGTAACAGTCAGCAAGGTTTCCCAACTAATCAACCACCCCAGCAGTGGGGCTACAATCCTCAACAGCAGCAACAACAACAGCAGCAGCAGCAGCAACAACAACAACAGCAACAGCAACAACAACAGCAGGGCTACTACGGACAACAGATGTCAGGTAAACAATCCTACCAAAACATTTTTTTATTATCATAAGATTTTGTTATTTAATCATTTTTCATGTATCTTTTAAAGTATCGAGATTTGAAAGACCGCAAATAAATCAATCGAAACAAGCTCTATCGAATATGTTAAGACAAAGGCATCCTTTGAACCAACTTATGGGAACAAGTGGTAATGGTGCTGCACCACAAAACAGTCCTTATCCAGGAATGCAGAGACAGTTTCCACGGCAGCAATTACGAGGTCCAATGCCCCCGAACCAAGCAATGTTTCAGCAACAGTATGGAAATATGCAACAAGGTTAGTAGACATGTTATATAGTGCCTTCCAAAAGTTCTTGGGCCACCTAAATAACTTTTCAATGGTTTGAAATATAGGATTGAAATTTATATTATTAATATAATTAGTATTAATAAATACATATATTGAAAAAAAAAAATCCCCGTGTGAATTTCCCATAAATGCAAAAAATTAATCAATTTTTTTAGTCAACTACGTGTGGTCATGAACGATTTTTCATGACCACACACACACAGTTGACTTAAAATTGAAAAATGGGATTTTTTGTAATTATGGAAGTTTCACTCGGAGAGATTTGATTTTTTTTTTCAAATTCTAAGATAGATACTCCAATTTGAAAGAAAAAGTACCCTATTAAAAATAAACATGATCCCACAATATTGATACAAAACATCTGAAATAATGTATGAATATTCTTATATAAAAAAAAACTTTTTCCCCCTTGCAATTTTCCTCAAAAGTTGATTGTTTTACGAAAAAAATACTTAAAGAAAACTTTGTTATAAAAAGTACGGTCAAGTCCTAAACATATGATAAAATTTAAGAGGCATTTTCTCAGCCAATTTAAAAGATTTTTACTGAAACCTTAATTCACATTGAAGATAACATATATATCTAATTTTCATGTTCTTTGATAGAACTTAATCGGTTATAACGACATCGGTTTTAACGACTCAAAATAAAAGTCCAACTGAATCCCATATAATTGCATTTTTATCGGTTATTATTACGATTATCCGCTTTTTACGACCAATATAACCGGTCCCTTCGATGTCGTTATAACCGGTTTCTACTATATTCTTAACAAAAGAACTAACATTAAAAAAGTGTCAATTTTACAGGATTATTTAAACTCGAGCATTAGGTGATTGTTCAAGATTTAATTTTCTTTTTTTAAATTTTTTGTATGACCTAAAATAGGCCTTTTTATGATCGTTTAAAACATTTTCATTCAAACTCAAATATTGCAATACAATTTTAATTTTATTTTTTTCCGTGAGTGTAATATGTTTACATATTGACGATGTATATTATATTTACAGGCATGACACAGAATTACTCAAGCTATGGAGCCGCAGCACCTCAACAGACAGGAATGATGCAACAGGCTCCAGGTTTCCAACAACAACCGCAACAAACCGCTGGTTTTGGTAACATGATGAATCAACGAGCACCCACTAATCAGTCTGATTATTTAGCGCAACAACAGCAAAGAATTGGACAGACAGCTCGACCTCAATACATGCAGGTACTGTGAGAATAAACCTTATTTAACAAATTTTCAGAAATCAAAACGAGCAATTTTTATGTATTTTAATCTAAACAATCTCATATTATGCAAAGTTTACTTGCATAACAAAATTAATTAACATTTTTTGATAATCTTGTAGGCACCCAATGTAACAATGAATACAATGGGTCCATTGAGCGGTGTTGGGGCCCAGGGTGGACCAGCACCACCATATTCGAGATCAGCTGGAGGAGGAAAACCTGGTATTCAACCAAACCAACAAAATCAACAGTTCCAGCAGGTAAATATATTCACAAGTACTGTTATTTATCACTTATCAAGAATATTAATAAAACAGTAGTTACAATATTCAGAAGAATTTTTAAATGTCAGCAGTTGGTGGTTGGAACTTCAGAGCAGATGCAATGAAAACCAAAGTTAAAAGTGTCTGATCAATCAACTAGGTCATTCGCTGCCTCTTCTATCAATATTTTATTTTTATTTTAGCAGGTGAGTCAACAGCGTATCCGCCAACAGATGATAGCCATGCAACAACAACAGCAACAGCAGGTTGGAGGGACTGGTGGAACAGGGCAACAGTCATCTACAATTGTTGCACATTTACAACGTCAAATGCACAATCCATATCAATATTAAATTATTAGTTAAATGACAAGAGAAGAGTGGAAAAGTGAAGCGAGTATGTATTGTTTTTCCATTTGTCATTCATTCCCACAGGTGCAAAGTAAATTTTTCAAGATTATTGTTAATAATATAATGTGAAAAGATTAAAAAAATAAAATGTTTCATAAAATTGGTAAAAAATAATCTAAAAATGTGACAACTCTTATTTTTTAAATATGATATAAATTGATTATGTTCAACGAATAATATTAATTTATGGAATTAGTATTGTTTTGTAAATACTATATTTTTTTTAAATATTTTTTTCTACTATAATGACTGTTAGAATTATTTTTTAATGTATATTTTTATTATTTGTAATATTGCATTTACAAACTTTATTTAAAATTAGTTGTAATGTATTGAATATTTAATTGATTAATAAAGTAAAATAAATAATACTATGAATGTTTTTTATTTCATTATATATTATTATTATATCATGGCTCCCATAAGGGTGTGGTAGGTCTGTGGGAAGTGACAAGGCATCATGTCAACAAGTTTTTTTAGGAGTCGCTGGAAAGTGAAGAGCAAAAAAAGGCACGAAGCCCACAATAAGTTGAGAGGGTCATGTATTTAATCCATACAGTAATATTAATTATTTGAATGAATATGAGTTTCAATATGTTTTTATCTAAGGATGAATGAGATGACTCATAAAACAAAGTATTTTGAAAATTGGCTAATGGAATTAAAAATTATAGATTTTAATATATTAACACCTTTTATTGAAATAAATATTGTATAAATACAATTATAAAATAAACATTTAGTTACAATTTACTAAACAATGATTACTTATAGAGGCCCTATACACAGTTTATTATCCTGATAGTGTTGTTGTGTGTAAGAATCATGCACAAGTTACAACAAGCAAGTTACCGATGCAATATTTTACTGTTTACAAGGTCTTTTATAAAAATTGTTTAGATATATATTAAACTCAATATGAGTTAAAATATGTAAATTGTTTTAATTTTATTACATTTTCTAGATTTCTCACATTACAAATAATAATCATTCTGATAAAATATAAATAACTATAGGTATTTTAATATGGGAATAAAATACTTTTTTTAATAAGTATACATAAATCACAAATTTTGCTTAGTAATATTTTTATCAAGCAAACAATTAGTTCTGCAATAATAAATCATACTTAATTAATTGATAAATACATAATTACACGTAACTATAAAAAATATTTACAATTAAAAATTTAATTTCATACAAATCACATAATTTCAAAAATTTTAATGTATAATTTTCTACAATAACATTTGTGTACAAATGTAAATATTTCATTCAATGGGAACATTAGTCCACAAACGTAGAGTAAGATTCAAAATGAGTTCTATATGTTATAAGTTCATGATGGTAAAAGTGTCATGCTGTCGTTTTCTTAAATACTTTTATAAAGATAATAGTATAAATAATAAAAATAATAATACGAATTATTAAACTATGCTGCTCATTTCATTCAGTCTAATAAGTAAAGTAAAATAATTAAAAAAATATGTATTAACCGAGTATAACCACTTTAAACTTTTTATAAAGTTTTTAGTTGGCAATAAAACTAAAATGTATGGCAATGTAACTTAGATGTAATTATAAAAAAATTTTAATATCAACATTAATTTAATTGTATACCAAAATATCAAGGAACATATCAATATCAGATTTTCAAGACTTTTTGTTTGTTACTAATGTTTTACAAGATCTATATTACTTTTGCGTAAAATTATTTAATGAAGATTGTAATATTAAAATATCACTCAATGTTTGTTCGTAAAATATATGGCGCATATAGCAGTACAAAAATTAATCAATATTTACTTAAAGTTAACACATTCACGGTTATAACTGCTATAGCCGTCAAAACCAAATCTCTTATTCGGGAAATGACGGCTATAATCATAAGTCAGAGAAACATTTGTAGTAAAAAGTCTATTATAGCCGTATTGAAACTAATACGGGAAGTATTAGTGTCTGTATAAAAAAATATCTGCAATAAAACATCCAAGTATATTAGTCAATAAGAGCGATTATTCAAAGATTGTATTCAAAATGAAATATTCCAAAAAATAAATAAGTTATGATATACATATGTCTATATTAGTGGATCCTATAAGAAATACGTGTCAGCGAACGTGTTAATGTAATCAAGAAATGTAAAATCAAATTTTAAATCATGTATGCATTTTTAGTTCCTCACTAAAATTTGTGTGTGTAGTATTAAATAGTAATACATAAAAACTGTCTTTAATTTTGTATCGCAGTCAGTTTATGAATTCTTATTTTCCGTGTACGTAGATAATAAATAAGTATGTATTCCATAAAAATTACCACTGAAGTTTAAAATAAAACATAACAGAATCAAACGACAAAGGGATTTCAGATTTGACATCACAGAATAACACGAAATCACTAATATTCATTATTTTTGTAAATAGAAAAATATTTGTCCATTTGCTTCCGTTATATGTCTGTTTACAAAATGCTACATATATTAATTGATGTAATAAGCGAATGTCCATAAACCACATAATGCTTTTTTCTATAACTTTTGGATCTCTCTTCCCCCATGAAATGTTATGTAGACAATAACCTTTGACCCTCACATGCGTAATAATACGTAATGTAGTACCATATGTATAACAATGTTTTTTTAAAAACTATTTCAGCATAAAGTAAACATTATAATAAATATGGGTTAATAATTCAACGATATTTTGTTTTTATGTGAATGAAAGAATGTTATGTAACATTTGAATATGATCCCCAACCTCCGTGTAATGCCATGTAGACAATATAACTGTCCTCCCCTCCCCTTAGATAAAGTGGATTATGGATGTTCTCTAAAACAAATACACTGACTAGAAGTTCCAACTCTTGACTGTAATATGATACCACATTCCCTAAAAAATATTATTTGTATTAAAGGTTTATTTCAAGATGTTTGGTAAATATCTTCAGAATAATAATTAGTTTCAATCATGCTTACATTGATACCAAATACCCATCCATTTCCAGCTGGATTATCTTGAGCTATACCTACTCTACGGCAAACATAACCGGATTTTGTCACAGCCCAAACTTCTTTCGGATTGTTGGACACAGACACTTGCCGAAACGCTGCATCTCCTAATAATATTTTTACTATGTTAATTCTTATTAAACTGGCCAAATAAAGATGATTATTATATTATATAATATATTTCTGTTAACATAATATTTTTCAAGCAGACTTTCTATTGGTAAGCAAATTGTAAAACTGTATTTTTAATTAATATTTTACTAATAAAGAATAAAAACTAAACCTGTAGTATTGTCATCTATCACTGGATTTGACAGTGTTTGCCATGTTGAACCTTCAGGGAATAACGGAGTGATTTCGTGCCTCATTGAAATTCGTCCGAGTGTATCTACACCCCAAACACTGTGATAAGACACAGATATTTGTTTCAATAAAGCACCTGCTGGAGCTTCTACAGCATTCCAAATTTCACCTAAATAAATGATGTTAATTATTTTTATTAGTTAATGCATAACTATTTAAATTGAAAACATTGACAAAAAGTAATGCATGAACATAACTTAAGTACTACTGATTTAATTTACCTTCAGGTTTTTCTTGAGTTATTCCAAATCTCCAATAAGCTGATCCGTTTCGTCCTACTGCCCATACTTGGTTATGAGGACCACAGCTGATACTTGTCAAAGGTTGGTCACAAGCAACATGTTCCCAACCATTTCCCTGTTTGTAAGAGAGCATTTTATTACTATGTTTAATTGTATAACCTTAAGCAAATGATTCTTACAGTGGGGCATGCTGTTGTTACACCCCTTCGAAGTAGAGCGTCTCCATGTGCTGCAACAGCCCAAACTGTGACTGACGAATCTTCTGAATCAACTGACTATAAAATAATAAATATATAAGAATTAATATTAATAAAATACCTAATAATATTAACATTGTTCTAATGTTTGTATTTATTATGTATGTAAATTGTTTTAAATGTTGTTTTCAAAGGTTGTATATATGTTCGGAAATATAACTAAGTTATAATTATAGGCTGTACCTATATTAATTTTACAATAATAAAACAATTACCTGTAAACTAATATCAACAACTTTTGTGTTTCCAAGTTCTTGCCAAGGTCCTGTAGTATTTAGCTGACACCTTCTAAACCATCGTCTCCTCCTCACCATATCAGTAAATGCTTTTGTAGCATGATATTTAGAAGGAAAATCTACAGCATACTGCCAACCATCACGATCAATTCCACCCGGTGTATGAAAGTCAACAAGCCAATCTGAAATCCATTGCCAGTGCGACGACAAAGGTTTTGCATGGTCCTTTGAACGCTTTATACGACCGGTAATGTCACTCCACATGTGACGGTCGGTCGGGAGACCTGTGGATGTGTAACCAGTCACAGGATTCCATCGCTGGTTTTCATAAATGTAATAATTTTGCGTATCGGATATTGCATTAACTCCTGTGTTACTTGTTTCGAGACCTTAAGTAAAATATCTTCATAAGTATTATATTTACACTATAAATATCATATGTTTATGTATACCTTTCAAAAAAGCTCCGCCCCACCCACCTGTGTATACCCAAACAGTGTTGTCATAGCTGACACCCCAGGTGACTCCATCTTGACTCGTTTCAACACATTTCAAATGTCCTCCGATCTGTCTCCAAAACATGTCTTGTGGATTCAAAATCATCTAAAATAAGAATTTTGCTGCACATTTTCTGTTGTATAAATTTAGCTTTCTTTAATAATGAATCACTTACTGAAGTTGTTTTATACAGAATTCGATATAATTTTACAGATCCCCATATATGAAGTTGATGTATAGATGATGGCGGGAGTCGATGTTTGAAGAAAACATATTCTCGTCCATGTATAAATATCCGTAAACCCTCTTCTTCACAGACAATGCGTAGCATAAAATCCAATCCAGGCCGTAACTCCATTTCTCCATCACGTTCTTCAAATGAACTCCATTTTCCATCGTGCATACTATTTCTATTTTATAAGTGAATCGTAAGAAATATAACTTTGTATTTTAACATTAAATGGTTTTCTATATATTTAACAATTATTGTAAAGACTTACTAACATAAAATCATCAAAAAACAATTTACCTTACAATTACATTATCATCAAATCTGGGATTTAGATGTAATGCAACATCTCTAACTTCAGTTTCGGTTTTGTGTCTTATTTTAACAATGGGACATGATTCCAAGTTAAAAGCTAAACGTTTTGCATCTTCTGCAACACATCCTGTAATTGTTAGTGAAGAATCAGGATTGAACCCTGCATGTAGTACTGTCGTGTATGGTGTATTGCTTCCAGTTGCAGCAACCGGTAATTCCACGGTATACATATCTTTGTTCTTTTGTGCATCACTAATGGCTGACGAATCGAACATAAAAACATCACCAAGATTTGTTGTTGCCCAGATTGAAGATGGGCTAGGTCGCCCGTGTGCATTATTTAGTTGGCAACATACTAAAATACAAATAAATTATTATACGTATTATACAAGGTGATGAAAAAGATTGAACCCCCTAATAAATAAAAGAAATCAATGAGATCGAAAGAAAAATGTTGATTGTAGAAGTTTTAGGGTTTAACACATTAATTACCGAAAAACAACCACTTATTTCACATAGAAACCGAGATATTCATGATATTTTTTCTAATTAATTAAAAGCATATTTATTTTCATACGTTTAGAAGAAAATAATATTTATAAATTCTCCCTAATACATGTCTGACTTAATTATTGAAGATTAAATTATGATTTAATTAAAACTGTTGATGCTTAGCATCTTTATTTTGATAAAATTTTTATAAATATTAATATGTTATATTTATAAATTTAACTTAAGACGGTCCTGTCTTAATTACAGTAGAAACCGGTTATAATGACATCAAAGAGACTGGTCATATTGGTCGTAAAAAGCAGATAGTTGTAATAACAATTATATGGGATTCAGACTTTTATTTTGGGTCGTTAAAACTCATTAACCCATGTCGTTATAAAATGATGCAAAAGTGATGTGCATGCAAATAGAATTCCAGATTAATGTCGCAACCAAACATAGCAATACCATTTTGTTAGGCTTGACATCGCTTTGTAGCGCTTCCAAGTTGGCCGTGCTGCCAGATGGTAGTCTAGCCAGGTATCTTTCATGAAAATATAAGCGTTCTGTACAGTTTTGTTTGGTGTGACTGTTGGTGTAGGTGCCATGGCATCCTCATATGTTCCCACACATACCTGTTGTTAAATTAGCAAGCCAATCTTCCATATCAGCATCACTAGAGAACTGAAGTCTTAATGGACCATTTGGATTATGAGCATGTACAGCTAAACGAGGATTTCCAGGTTCACTACAGCACATTACAGTTACAATATCGGATACAGGGATTTGCATCTACAAAAAAATTCATCATTTATGAGCGCTTAAGTAATTTATCTGATCAATTTAAATGAAAATATATAATTACGATTGTTGTAGCTCCATCAGGGTTAAGTAAAGTCAATGTTCCTGTTGATCCTGTAACCCATTCAAGTTCAATAATACATTCGTCGTACTGAGACTGAATAGCACTGTTTGCCGTTGTAGAACTTGGTGAAGATGTTGGTAACAAACACCGCACTTCACCTCGTTTTACCCAAGCCGAAGAATCAACAGCTAATAAATATTGTCGATCACAATCTACAGGTAAAGAATCTTTTCGAGCTTTTAATTTTTCTAATAAGGCAATACGCCATGGTTCAGCAAGCTCAGCTTGAACAGATGAATTAGAATTATCTGGAAACCTGTAAAGTTTTATAAATGTAAATCATTAAAATCTTATATAAATATTATGTATTGTATTTATGATTAGTTACCAATTAGGCAGTGAGATAGCTGGATCTACAAAACAAGCACCGGCTGTACACCAAGTCCACTTAGCATCACACTCAGCCCAGTACACAGCTAGTGATTCATCTTCCTCGTGAATATTTACATCTCCATCCCATACATCATATTCTGGATGTGCTTCCATACCAACCTAATAATAATTTAACAAATTTAAAAAACTATTACACTCGGCACTATAATACGACGGCATCAGTAATTCCATTAGTCAACGGCTAGAGAGGCACCCACCACCTCTTGCTGACTTTAATGTTAATTGGTGAATTTAAATATTAAGTTGTGATTTTAGAATACTTATTCCATTTTACATAGCCTGTTTTTAGTTCAAACGGATAATCATTGACTACAGCTAAAATCTCAATTATTTGATATAATTACCACTGATCCAACACTTCTAGTAGGACTCCATGCTTTTGAATTTTTTATTGAAGTTTCAAAATGCTTATCCGTCAAAATAAACGGTTCCCCTTTAATAGCTTCAGGTAACGAAGCTGTCTTTGGATCTGTGGAGGCAACAACACGAGTATCAGAATTACTTGGATAATTTTTCAAACTTCCTGGCGCAGCAGTATTGGTATCACCACTAGCTTTTCTAATTTCTTCTTGTTTTAATCGTAAGGAAGTTGTTGTGGGAGCTGATCTTGATGTCTCTTCCCATTCGATTGGTAGGTTTGTTGGATCGTATGTGCTTTGGGGACGATTCTGTAAAGAAATACAGTTTTAGTTAAATGTATGCCTGTTAAGCCCACTGTTAAAAATGGTTGAATGAATTTTTAAGGACAATTTGACTTCTGGCATTATTTTTCATTGCATTGGTTTGGTTAAAATAAGACTACTGTTTTACTGAAAGTACATTTCATGACAAAAACTTAGATGAGGGTAGTTTTATAAGTTAATGGCTAAGAAACGATGAATATTATTTCTTAAAAAGAAAAATTATGCTTTTACATTTAACGCTGTTCGACATAATACCCTAGATAATTTTATGACTTTCTTTAAAGAATAAAGGTCAAATTAAATTTTGAACAACAAGAATGATTTCAGACAACTTTTAGAAGTCGATTTATTTCTCTTTAGGTGTATCTAGGTGAGTAAAAAAATATACATTTTTACAAAATAATAACACGATACATAAAATTAAAATGATTATGTTATGACTTCGAACTAACAACATCAAAAATGGTCAGTTAGTTTCCCAACCTAAATGTTATAAAAAATGTTTGGAGTTATTTTCCTTTACAGGTTTATGCTGACAAGTTAATTTTTTTAATATAACTGATATA
The DNA here is from genome assembly GCA_949319165.1 of Sialis lutaria. NCBI lineage: Eukaryota > Metazoa > Arthropoda > Insecta > Megaloptera > Sialidae > Sialis > Sialis lutaria. The sequence continues at coordinate 22,446,918 of OX439231.1, read as the reverse complement.
ATGGTCATTATAAGTGAAAAAAATATTATTTTCATTATAAACAATAATAATAAAATAATTTGAATTATTTAAATTAAATAGTGATGAAAATTACCGAGTAAATGGATTTGCCATATTGTTTTATTATTTTTATTTATTTATTTATCTGTCGTTCAGTTGGAGCATAGTACTGTCTTGACTAAATTTTTATCTATTCCTACTCCTTGAAAAACCCCTATCATATTGTAATAGAATTGATGGCACCAGTACCACAAACATTGAAAAATCATGAATAGGTGGTAACTAATTAACTAAACAAATAAGCAATGAGAAACGGAAAGGATTAACAATATGTATTATTTAACAGTATAGGACATCTACTGAAAGGTAACTTGTCAGTCATATGTATTTTTTTATAATGTTCTATTATAATAAAAACTATTTTTTAAATTTCTGTTACTAACCAATGATGTGAGTGAACGATGTCTAGCAGAATGTCGAGAACTCATTGATGGTAACAAGCTAGCAGAGCTACTAGCACGGCTCAGTTGTGATGGTGCTTGTAGAATTCTCCACGTTCTTCCTGTTAACTCGGTTGAAGTTACACCAGTACGAAAATACAAACATCGATCTTCTACTCCTATACCCCAAACCTTAACAAATATTTGTTATGATTATTTGGAAAAATTCAATAACACATAAAATATTAATTATAATAAATACAGCAAATAAATTAATATTTTATTAACATAAATAAACCACAAATAGAAATTTTCCAAACTGATTCAAACTTTGCTATTATTTTTTTAATTTTTATTTAGCAAACAATTTACATGGCTTAAAAATTGATACTATATCTTCTGAAATATCATTATTAGCTTCGAAATAATCATGTATGTCTATTTTTTTAACGAATTTGAATTATTGTATAAATACATGTAATTGCTGCTGCTTTTATTAATACTTTTACTATTATTATCTTTTGTACGTAAAAATGCTTCTTAGTATCAAATATTTTAGTTAAAATATCCTCTTTAATTATAGAGTAACTTATAATGACATTAGTAAATACCTGATCATTTGGAGCAACAGATATCATATCCATATTTCCAACCATTTCAGTCCAACCATCACCCATTGCAGCTATTTCACTTGCCCCTGACCGTTCTCCATCTACAGCTTTACGGAACCACAACCGATGTTCACATGATATGGCCCAAACTGCTCTCACACCAACTGATATTTGAATTAATTTTCTATCATGAGGTGGTCTTACCTCTACCCATGCATCACCTAAAAGAAAAAATTAAATAAAAACTTTGTCTTCAAAAATCTAATAACAAATAGAAGTATATTCTATATAAATAACTAAACAAATTTTTAAATATGATGTATAGTTATAGAAAAACCATTAATATATAACCTGAGAGATTATCTCTAGTTACGCCTGTTCTTACAATAGCTCTGCCATTTAAAAGAAGAGCCCAAACAAGGCCTGTTGTTCCAACACTAATCTGATTTACTTCTGCTCCGGCTGGTGTTGCTATATTTGTCCATCGTAAACCTTCTGGAGATGTTGTGCTGACTCCAGTGCGAAACATAACCTGAAAGAAGTGAATGGTTAAAAATATTATTTAAATTAGTAAAATATATTATTACCCGGCCATGTGCAGTTACAGCCCAAACAAGTAAAGTTCCTGGATTGGCACCTGGTAAACGATTACCTCCAATAGAAACATCAATAAATGGTTCCTGATAGTTAACAATAATAATAATAAAGAAAAATAATTTGATTAATGGCATATTACAGAGGTTCCCAAAGTGTGTGCCGCGGCGCTTTTACAGGGGTGCTGCAGATCTCTAGATTCATCCATCCTATTAATTGAATGTTAATGAATAAATAATAAATGAAAAAATTTATTCAATAATGGTTTTTTGACTGGTTCATTACAAGTTATTCATGCTTTAATTTATGAAGGGTGCATGGGAAAGCTAATTAAAAAAGAGCGCCACGAATTGAACAAGTTTAGGGACCTCTGGCATATTAGATATACAAATTTTTAATGACTATGGGTACCTGAGTTGGATCTTTATGTAAAGGAGCCACCGCACACCATGAGTTCATAGCACTGTATCGTCTATATCTAACCCACTTCCGCCTTCTCACGCAGCTCTTCCATTGTTTCCGTGGATGGTATTGTGCTGGGAAATCTACTGCATATGACCATCCATCATGGTCTAAAGGTTGTCCATCTAACGTTGTGTCTAACCGCCAATCTGATTCCCATTGCCATGCCATTGATGGTACTCGTATTTTATCTATAGAACGATCAACGGTGCCGTCCATAGATGAGAAATGATATCGGTCTGTTGGTAGTAAACTTGCAGTGAAACCACCAACTGGGTTCCAACGCTGTTTAGATAAATAAATGATAAAATACAATAGATTATTAACATTTCAGAGTTAATAACAGTTAATCACCTCATTTTCATAAGATTCTTCTTTAACCCTGATTGGAACATCGAGTCCATGAACATGTACATAAATTTGTCGATCACTTCCGACAGCCCATAAAAAATGAGGAACGGCCGATATACGTTTCATATCTAATCCTACATATTGCATTTCTCTCCATGCTGATCCTGTTGTTGATAAAGAGTGGACACGTCCTTCACTGTCCAAACCAAATAGCAGAGATGGAGGCATGGCTATGGTCAGTTATATCTAAAAAAATAAATAACAAAAAAGCAATGTAAACACACTTCAGGTTTAGTACAAAATATAATACACGAGCTTGAATTTTGAATATTCTTATAATGATGATTCTTTATATTTTAGATACAGTTCAATTTTAACAATGCATTATTTCATCGGTATTTTTATATAAATATTTTTTGTTTGATAAATAGTAACAGTAATATATATGCTGATATCTTATCATTTATTTTAAATGTAAAATTTAAACATGTATACAAATAATATAAGAATGATTAAATATGTTAATTAATTATCAATATTATAGAAATACTACTAATTTTATATTGTGTTATTGAAATACATCATAATATAATATGTACTACATAATTGTAAGATTTTTGAATTTTTGTACACACTTGTAGATAATAGCTACTTTGATTCTAAACACTCCTACGATAATATGAAGTATTAAACGTATACATTTTTTCACTTGTAATATTATTAAACATAATGGTTTAAATACTGTATTTTATCACTTTAATTGGATAAATATTGTGATAAATTTAAAACAAGTTTTATGTAAATGAATAATCAAAATGTTTTAATATTCTTATCCAAATAATATGGAAATTACAAATAAAAATAATGATAACAATATTATAAATGATAATAACGTACTGTCTTACTTCAATATTGAAAACTTCATAATTCGTTGATTACCTTATAAAATTATTGTAATCATCCAAACATAGGATCTTATGACACACTGCCGTCACAAGAATGTAATTTGACAGTTATGTATGTATGAGAGCCAGTAGGTAAGTATGCAAGTTGTATTTATGTACTGTATGTAGGGTTGCCAGAAACTCGAGGTTTGAAAAGAGGACTACACTCAAATCTCTAAACAACGGCCATCCTAGTAACGTACGCTCTGAGAAACGACTGGCCAATCGCTCCATGTAACGACTTTCCCCTATCCCTACCACAATACTACTATATTTCTGCGCGAAATTTAAATTCACCAATTAACATTAAAGTCGGCACGGTGGTGGGTGCCCCTCTAGCCTACGTTGTTAGGAGATTCTGAATTACCGATGCCTACGTTGTTCGGAGCGACGAGTATAGTTCCACTAGTCAGCGGTTCTTAAACTTATGTAGTCTAGGGACCCCTTTTTTGAACACAACCAGGGACCCCCTTCCCTGATAGAAAAACAAAGAAGTTCGTTAGATACTAATTTATCATTGGTAAATAGAAATATAAAAGTACTTTATGTAAAGTAATTTATGCCAAAAATGTTTCACGGACCCCTGTAAAAGTTTAGCGGACCCCACTTTAAGAACCGCTTCACTAGTTCATTAAAAAATGAAGAACAAATTGAAAAAATAAAAAATGTATGTTGTATACAGGGTTACACATTATAATAGGAGTGGATATCGACTTTATTTTTGAAACTATAAAAGTTAGAGCCATATTTCAAATGGTAACTACCCTTGAATTAGCATTTGGAAGAATAATAAAAAAATTCCCACACGCCTCTCAACTTTGAAATTTTAAATGGAACCCCCCATATTTTATTTCAGAATATGAAAGATTGATTTTATTAATGAACATTTTACTTCAAGCAATTTTTTCTATGATGGACCGTTTAAGAAATATTGAGCAATATTTCTTAAACGGTTCATCATAGAAAAAAATGTAGATACATATTGGTATTACGCCTGGGGGGGGGGGGGGGAGGCGATCGGCCACCCTTTCGTAGTCGGCGCCTATGTATGGTTTAAAGAGCTATAAATATAAATTTATCATATACAGTAGAAACCGGTTATAACGACCTCAAAGGGACCGGTCAAATTATACAATTATATGGGATTCAGTTGGACTTTTATTTTGAGTCGTTAAAACCGGTACGTCGTATTAACCGGAGTCGTTATAACCGGTTTCTACTGTATACATATACTAAAATAATCTTGGATAAAAATGTAGGATATACAGTGCGTTCATGATGAAAGGAACAAATTCGTTTAAAATTCAGGTAATCATTTTGTGGAAAAACGCTCGGACACGTCGATTAGTATTTTTAGTTGCGGATTTTTTGACATAAGAAAATTGAATACAGGGTGTCTCAAGAAGAAGATACGTAGTCATCATTGATTTTTTTAAATGGAACAGCCTGTATATTATGCCATTTTTGAATTGTATGGTAAATTCTAAACACTTTTTGTACAGCATAGCATAGCTCTAAAATTAGTGGTTTTTGGTCTTATTTTTTTTGTAATTTTTTATATTAAAGTTCATTAATTTCTTATTTATTTATCACATTTCAAACGTCATTATTCCAAAAACTGCTCATTTTAGAGCTATGTTATGTTGTACAAAAAGTATTCAGAATTTATCGTACAATTCAAAAATGGCATAATATATAGGATGTTCTATTTAAAAAAATGAATGATGACTACGTATCTTCTTCTTGAGACACCCTGTATTCAATTTTCTTATGTCAAAAAATCCGCAACTAAAAATACTAATCGACGTGTCCGAGCGTTTTTCCACAAAATGATTACCTGAATTTTAAACGAATTTGTTCCTTTCATCATGAACGCACTGTATAATAAATTACAAATGTTTGTTTAAAATTGTATTACCTATATTATTATATGTATACTTATTTTAATGTTCTATAAATATTTTTATCCACGACTTATATATAATACATACATTACATACGTAGTTTTTACTATATAATGCGATATATTAATCCCAGAGGGAACTATGACGAACGAGAAATTTTCTGATTGGTGCATTAGAGGGCAATAATGGTCATTATTGCCCTCTAAGTCATTATTGACCTCTAATGCACCAATCAGAAAATTCCTCAAATTAAATAATACCATAGAAACTAAATACACAAACTTTAAGCCTAAAAAATTTATTTTCGACTGTCAAATAAAATACCTAGTGTTTGTGTATTTGTATTGAGATGGATAAAAATTCTAGTAAAGTTGTTGATAGTACAAAACTTGTTCAGTTTATTAACTGTAATATTACTAATTTTAATATTTTTGGACACCACAGAGTTTGTGTATTTTGTTTCCATGGTATTGTTTAATTTATATTAATTTGAAATTATATCAAAAATGCTTGTGTTTTGTGTTTGCATTTCTTGTATTCAGTTGTGTTTTATTAAAGTAATTAAAATAGTCGTAGATAAAGTACAGTATACTACTCGCAATAATGGCTATTATAACCTCGGACTTTTTTTCTCCCTCGCCGCTACGCGGCTCGGTTCGAAAATTATTCCTCGGTAATAATAGCTATCATTATTGACTCGTGGTATAATATACTATTTTTATTTTAAAAAACAATATATATGTACGTACATAACACATACATATTATATATTAGTATATAACTTTCGAAATTAAAATGTTAAATATATTAAGGTCCTTTAGGAGGCGGTGGGGTGTAGTTAGGGTCGTCCGTTTTACATTCTAATTCCCAATTTTTAGGTACAACTGGTTCTGTTAATTTTAATACTTCCGGTAGAGTACATATTTGTCCACATCCAGGAATCTGAAACAATAAATAATTTATTCTATTGATTTCAGGGTGTCAGTAATATATTTAATTTGAAGACAATGACATATTGTATACACAACGTTGAAACGCCGCTGCGTCGAATTTGATAGTTCAAACCGCGTAAACTAGTGAGCCTGGCATAAGTGATGCAAGGATTCACTTTGAAAATTGATACAATAAACTTACTTGAAGTTGAACAGGTGGACTTGTACTATTTTTGAGGAACACTTCTAGTGTAAAGACTCCGTTCTGGTTTTGCCGCAGCTCGAATAACGCCGCTATCGAATACTCCGGTATCTGCGATGTCCACACATTTAGCGTCGACAGAAGGTTAGTGACAGTGGAATCGTGACCAGCAAAGACGGACATTTTCTTTGCTGTTTTATTTTTCGATACGGATGTCCAGTCTGATATTAAATGTTTTAGAAGTAGTCCACCTGTAACACATACAATTATTGGCAACACTACATAATTGGTATTATTGCCATTTAAAAATTTAGAACTGTGTAAAGATCAATCAATTTTACCTACGAGATATTTTTTTTTATAGAAAAATTCTTAGAGGGCCTTCCAACAATTCTAGCTTGAGAGCCCGTGATAAGATGTGGGGGCAATGGAAATAAATCAGGAATAATATAAATGTTCAGCATTTTCGCACATGAGTCAAGGTTATTTATTCATTAGAATAGTCAGTGTGTTGTCATTTATATTTTACACCCCGTAGATAGCGTTAGCTTAGCTTTTTCTCGAGACTAACTTCTTTATAATAACGGACATAAGTGGAGCAAACGTGATAGCTGGCCAGATCGAAGTATTGTAAAGATTTTTTAAAATCTATGGGCACATCCTATTATGCCGAGTTTACACCGAATAAACAAAACAGCAACATCGTGTCTTTTTTTACAAAAGTGCAATAAACTCCTAACATTTTTAAATACGAAGTGTTTTAAAACACCGTGTTGCTGTTTTGTCTTTTTCGCATTAGAGTAGTAGAGACGATTTGTCGAATTAAAAAGTGGGGGCACTTTACTTTTACTTTTGAATTAGCTCTGGGTGTAATTAGTGGAGGTCGGTGCTAAAGGACATTTTTACATTCGTATAAGTTATCTTCAATTAAATCGGAGTGCTCTATAATATGTTAAAACTATAGGTATTATATACCTTTCAATCTTCTAAGTAATGGAGTATAACTTGGTAATAAATAACTAAGTTCCGTTAGAGGAAGTAGTTGATTTGGATAAATCCCTTTAGTCCACGAAGGTAGCGTGAGATTAAAATCATGTTCCGCCCTCAGAGTTCCATACAAGTTTTGTACGTCGTCAGCGTTGGTGATCGGCCATCCCGTGTAGTTGGTCAGATGGTCCAGTAACATCTTATTAGCCTTATAAATATTCTGTATTTCATTTGAAGTTTCAACACGTTCCCTTTCGATGCTATAGACTGGGCAAGGGACTCGAACCAACAGAAGTTTGTCTTGGTTTAAAGGTTCTACACGAAGGGGAACTGGTTGCCAATTTAAGTCGCCCCAAATCTATAAGAACAATTCGGTATTATTCGGTAAGATGTACATATATAAGTACAAGTCAAATTAAGAGATCTTACAATTAGATCTGAAATAAAATGAAATCTATAAAAGAACAGCTTGAATTAAATAATATTTTGCAAATATATTCCGTTCAAGTATTATACCTACTTATTTTTGGATGAGATATTTTTAACGTTGCCGTTGTATTAGGTATATCTTCTTATTATTTTAAATACATACTTTTACACTGATCTTATATATAACTATATAAAATTAGATTTCTAAAAGACTTCTAGCTGTTAATTTAACATAAATTTTTGATACATAGAATTAACACTGTAATAATGATAGGGCGAGCGGGGCACTCACTTCCAACGCAATGAAGTTAAGGTTCAGAGGAACGCGTTAATTTCGTGAAAACTTATCGCATGCTCTTCTAATTGCAATTTATTTTTTTATGATAATTTTGAAACCAAGTCCATTGTAGAACGACATTATTTTTTGATTAAAAATGTTGTCAACGAAAAGATTAATAAATAAACTACAATTAGTTAGAGCGCATGTTCTTCTAAGATTGTAAATTTTAGAAAAAAGAATTTCACAGAAATTAGTTTCTTTATGAAAATCACAAATAAATTTTTTATCAAAAAATAAACAAAAAATTACATATAGAATTTTTGCGCCAATTTTTATTGTATTTAAAAAAAAAACTAAATAAAGTTGATTTTCATAAAAAGGTCTAACTGATGATTTTTTCAATTTTGTTTTACATTTTTAAACTTTTTTTTAGTTATATGTATTTGTTTTCTTTTCTTTTCACACGTTCGGTTAAAGCAGGGTTTCCCAACGTGGTCTATGTGAACCCCCTGGGGGTCTATGGAAGTTTGAAAGGGGTTTATAGTACACCAGGGGTCTATAAGAAAATTTGTATGTTTTGAAATTTGATGTTTTTTATGCAATGTTTAAAAACAGTTCAGAGTAAAAAAGGTCATTTTGTCATTCCTTGAAAAAAAGGTTGCAACAAGGGTGCAACCCTTGGGCTAGAGCGCGACATTTTGAGACGTAGTTTTGAAAAAAATTAGACTAATCGTTTCTGATCCACTTTTTGAAAACTATTTAATAATTAATATCGCTATTGAAACGGGACGTAAAATTTAGACAATAATGCTTCTTTAAAACGACATATCATTTAAAGGATGGGGAGGCACATAATTAATTTGTTTCAAGCGCAGAAATACCTATAGTTACGGTGTTAACTAAAATTGAATGATTTACTTGTTCTCCTTTCGGTGGCCACAGGCCTGCACAAACTAGTTGAGCAGACATTTTGGTACGGTCGACATCGGTTGAATACGCCTGGAATATGTCAGGCATAAGTATTTGCCCTAAGAAACCATCGTACCGCTGGCGTAGCCATCGACCCAGGCTGTATGTGTTTTGTTTACCTTCACCCGTCAACTGGCCCCATCCCCATGGGTAGAATGTGAAGTTTGTAAGTGGGTCTGAAGGATATGTGTCGGCTGGTGTGCGATCTCCATGTCGGAACACCTAAAAATATGAATTAGCATATTAAGAATTTCAACAAAAAATGTGTGATTGAGGATATAATATTAAAATGGTAGATAGAATTGGAAGAATCGGAAAAATTCAATAATTTCAGGATATATATACGATTATATCAATAGTTTTTTTGACATAACATAATATCTGACATTTTGATCATTTTTTTATTATTCCGATTTAATTTTTTGTGTTAATCTTTGGTTTAGTTTAGGTATTCGTGGTGTACTTGAAAACGACAATTAAAAGTAAATGGTATTTTAATGATATCTGAACAAAACAGGTAACAAACATTTTAACTTTTCAAATCATTCTCCTGTTCTCCTGATAAATCGTTGGTATGTTGTTGAAATTATTCAACCATGTATTCAAACTGTTTTTGTCGCAAAAAGTGTATTCATTTTTATAAGGATATATTAAATATATTTAAGATTTCAAAAAATACCAACTAGTTAAAAAAATTATATCCTATTATTTTTTTTTACCTATTCATAAAATTTCAACTTCGGACAATCTTTGCGTGTAAGGAATATTCGATTCTAATTTTTAGCGTATCGGAGTATAACTGTATTAGTATTTGAAAATCATATGTGTATCAAAACATTTATTTAAAACAAGTATTTATTTATACACATTTAAATTTTTTTGATTAATATAATAATATATTAATATAATAATATATTAATATTATTATATTAATATTAAAAAAATTGTTTAGTGTTTATAATATAGCCTTGAAAATAACGTCTTAAATATAAAACTACAATAATTTTCAATAAAATATTCAAAAGCATCAGAAATTAGCATTTTAAATATACCGTTATTGTTTCATTACAAATTCATAAAATCAAGTTTTTGTTGCAAAACGAATTGTTTTTCTATATAGGTAAAAGGTAATAATAATAACAGTAGAACCTGGGTGGTTATTAGCAAACTACTAAAACCAAACTAATATACTCAACATAACAGTCGGTGACTACAAAACTTTTAAATTCTCCTGTCAATTGTTATGTTTTGCCGCCGCTTACGAATAGGTACCAATTTTTTGAATAAAAACCAAAGTTATTTTTTAGTAAAAAAAAGACAAAAAACTGAAAGTGTCGAAAACGAAACGACTAAAACCTAGGTTCTACTGTAATAAATGCAAACATTGCAAATAGCCAGTTTTAAATTTTTCCTGAATCGACAAGATTCTACCGCAATGTAATAATTTATTAGGGAGCATTCATTAACTACGTAAGGCTTTGATATTTTATGAATTTTTCAAAATGTTATTTATGAAGGTTTGATATATTTTTTAACTTATTATTTTTAAATACCTACGTTAACTGAACCAATTTTGGCTAGTAAAATTGGTTTTTCATATAATAAATCAATATAAAATATGTAATAGGAAAAAAATTAAAAATTAACACTTTTTCACGAATCTCAGTTGTTTATAGAGCTTCCGATAAAAAAAAAAATCTAACGCAAGGTTCGGAGCGAAGGTCACATAATACTTACGAATTCTTACAAGGTGGGAGGGATCAAAGAGGATCAAACATTTGGAAAATCATCCTTACGTAACTAATGGGCGCTCATATTATTGTTAAAAATCTATACACATTAAGATACTTACAACATGTACAAACTTAAGCCCATTGTTCACGTTGTATGGTTTGGTCTGTTCATCGCAGATGATCTTGGTGACAAACGAGATTGTGATGACGGCAACCACGATGATGGTCGTGTTGAAAATGGCACGGCAAGTGACCATCGTCGGTAACTTGTTTACGAGGAACCAGCCGACTGCTCTTTTATACCTCCAGATCACCTGTGAGCGCCTATATCACAAGCCTTGAGATATATAGTTGTGTTTGACAAAGTAGCGGAATTAAATGTGTACCCACTCAGTCTAATACTACTTTAAATATTTATAATTGTGTTGCTGGCAGTGGTGGGTCGGGTATGGGGTTAAAATAAATCAGTAACATAGGGTTTACTCATTTTTAACGAATATTATGTGACCAGGGTTAAATGCGGGATGTCAACAATAGGGTATTTGACTAAATTTTAAAATATATTATAAATTGTGCGTATGTTTATAATAGATACTTCTTCAGTATTTTTTCCAAAATAATGCCGAAAAAACGCTTAAAATAATCTTTTCCTATTCAAATGGAAAAATTCCCGCTAAAACGCGCATTCAAAGTCACGTGGTATACGTGACGTAACTGTTTACTCAAACAAACTGAAATCAACCGATAGGGATCGAATATTCTGACGTTTTTAGTAAGTAGCTACGTCATACCAGATACAGTTCTGCTAGACGCGTTTGCGATCACGTGACAATAAGGTTAAATATTACATTTTAAAATTAGGTTTATTATTAAAATACTAATTTATTTCACGTAAAAAAACACTTGATTGTAAATTACAGTAGGAACCGGTTTTATAACCGGTTCCAACTAAATCCCATATAATTATATTTTAGTCGGTTATTATTTTTGAGGTCGTTATAATCGGTTTCTACTGTATAGTAATATATACTACACTATTTAGAACATTTTAGTCCTTTATTATTACACAGAAAAAAAACTGTATTGGACCAAGAAAACCTTGTTTTGTATATAACGAAAACATTATTTTCTTAATATAAGAAAACATACTCTTAATCCAACTACGTTATTCCTTCGTTCAAGAATACTATAGTTGGTTTAAGAGATTATTGCTTATCTTAAGAAAATATTGTTTTCGTTATATACAAAACAAGGTTTACTTGGTTTGAGAAATCCTTTCTACCAGTGTAATAGTGTCAAATACCTTATTTAACTCCCCCCTTTCCCGAATTGAGTATTACAATAAATAATTTTAAATTGTGAAATAGATGTTTATTATATAACTCAAATTTACAAATCCTTGATTTTACTTTTTGCTAAAATGGTTTAAGGCCTGTTTTAAAAAATAAAAATAAATTAATAGAGATCGATTAAAAAATATAATTTTTAACATTTTTAGACAAAAATTGCCCTACAATCAGTCTGAAAAATGTAAATGTATATAGTCTCTGATAATCACTGACTACACATGTAGAAAGGTTACTTGAGCCAAGTAAATCTTGTTTTGTATATAACGAAAACAATATTTTCTTAAGATAAGAAATATATTCTTAAACCAACTATAGTATTCTTGGACGAAGAAATAATGTAGTTGGATTGATAGTAAGTACTTTATTATATTAAGAAAATATTGTTTACGTTATATACAAAACAAGATTTTCTTGGTTCAATACAGTTTTTACTTTCTTATACTCATGTATATGAAATATACATATAGTATAAGTAAGTATAGTAAACGCGATTTTTTTCGAAATCCGGATTTTGATGGAATTATATTATTATATTATATTATTTGATGGAATTATATTATTATTATATTTGACCTTCCCTGAGCCCATTTTGACTATTTTCGCCATGATGTCTGTCTGTCTGTCTGTCGGTCGGTCTGTAGACGCTGTAACTCAAATACGACAAATCGTAGAAAAGTGGAATTTTATACTTAAGATTAATTTTTTCCTGGGATGAAAACCTCCTATTTTTGAAACAATCACTCAACCGAAAACGGATGTTTACCTACATCGATTTTTGAATTTTTCGAATTACATTGAAACAGTGCAAATTAGAGAAAAATGACCAAGTTGAAAACTGTAGGTAATATTATTATCTATAATTTATGTTCTATAAATTTTTTCGAAAAAACAAATTTTTTTTTTTTTTACCAAGTATTCGTTTTAAGTACATTTCAAATGGTTCATAACAGAGAAGAAATATCTGCCATGAGTGTCATGGGACTTTCTTATACATATTACAGAGACTGTACGTGTTTGCCATAGGTACCATGGGTCTTTCTTATACGTAATATTGAGAATAAACACTGTACACTCTATTTCATTTAGTTTTCAGTGGTCGCCAGGTGTCTTGACGGTATGAGTCGTGATCCGTACGGTCAAATCACCCGACAACCAGTATAGATTATTCTAAATAATTATTCTAAAAAAATCTTTCTGGCTAAATCATAAGTTTTGGAAAAAAATGTATGGGGAATAAATTATAGATAATAACATACTCGACATTTCTTATCTAAAATATTTTTGTCTTATTTAAAAAAATTTAAAAAAACTACATGAGTAAACATCCGTTTCCATCTTATTGTTAGTAATTATGTAAAACAAAATTCGTTCGATACATAATGTATAAAATAATATTTCTATAGTTTATGTCTCATTCATTTTACTCTATCTTTTATTAGTTTGTCAGAAATATCCTTCAATAAAATAAAAATCACGTACACTGTTCACTGTCATTATTACGTATAAGAAAGTCCTGTGGCACACGGCAGATTATTTTGTGTGTATTCACTGATTCAGTTAGAGAGTACAATGCAATGCAAATGTATAATTATAATCCCACAGATTTTCATTTCATTTATTATATGTCACTGGTGTTACATTTATCTTCAATAATAATAATTATATATATTTTAATTTCAAACTACATTATTTTTTGCAAATTATGGCATTGATTTTTGACCCAGTGAATTATTTTATAAATCCGTTAATGAATGAATAATAGACAACTTAAGAGGTTAGTGAACTATAGTGTGGTATTAAAGATTGATATTGTTGTATCATTTATAACATATAATTTTTGATTGAAACAAAAAAAAATATGTGGGAGTATGGCAATCAGGCCTACTCAATAGTTATTGGTAATTATTTTGTAAATGAACATTATTATTTTTAAATACCAACCTCAACGATATCAACTTATTTATTGCTATTGTTGTTATCGTTAGGTTCTATTACTTGATTGATTGCTAATGTTGTTTTTGTAAATAAATAAAAGCAAAGGCGGGATTACAAAAAAATGTATTTTATTACTATTTTTTATTTATTATTAATATTAATATCTTAGTTCTCCTTTTCAACTTAGAATTCTTGTAAATTTTCACGAAAATTAATATTTTTACTAGAATTGATTTTTCTCCGGGTAACTGTCTGACACTCCTCTGGCCTGGTGCCCTGGATGCCCCCCTTCCCAAGCCGACACTGATAAAAACAATTATAATGATGATGAATTATAATAATGATTATTTTACTGTACTAAAAAATTCCACCTGTCTATAAATTAGACAATAACGTATTAAAAATAATAAAATTAAGTAATAGGTAAGGATAAAACATTGGTAAAGTCGGTTTAATGGCGGAAAACTATTGAACAATACATATGTCTATAAAGTTTCGATCCATTTTGGTAAAAACATACATAATAAATTTTAGTTTTTGTTTTAGGGATCAATAGCTAGTTGAGGAATGTTAACATTTGAGCAGAGAATAGCTATTGTTGGAGCTCGTTTCAGAGGATTATCTTATGAAGCCGTTATATACTATACATATATAGAACCGTGTTAATGCGTAGAAGGAAACCTGGTCCAACTAGGTCGAATATTCGGTTTCTTGTGAACAAATTTCATAGAACAAGTATGGGCAGAAGAGGAGCCATTTATCCGTATTTGACAATTACATCTCTTAGCTACATATGAGATGTAGCCTCATCGTTTAATAAAATGTTATTCTTTAAATTGTCGTCGTTTGTGGCCTTAAGAAGATCCATATATAACACGTAGTATGTCATGTATATATTATCTTTTTCTTCAAATCTATGCAGCATTAGGATATGATAAAAATAAAGTGTTTCAAGGTTAAATGTAACTCTTTCTACACGTTGTTACGAGTTATACTAAGTTTCCTACTGGGGCAGTGACAAGACGCAATTAAATTTCCTGTTGAATATGTTTTGTTATCTAAAATTTGTGTTCAAAAGAAGCTGAAAATTCGTTTTTGTTTGACAAAGTTTTTTTTTTTTAAGTAGAAACTAATATATCGGTTTTGAACGTGCCCCAACAATGCTATTCTCTGCTCTAATTTTAATATTACTCATTCTACGTTTTCACCATATAGAATGGACTGAGCATTCCCTATCAATCTGTGAAGTAAATATTGGCGAAAAAGTGTGAGAAAGACAATGCGATAAATTAGCCTGTAGTTGTATGTTTTTAGAATTGGTAACGTCGCAGGATTGCAGGAGCGCACGAGCTGTTGTAAGGAGCGTATACAAGACAGACCTACAGAAAAGAGACAGGTATTGGCTACAAATTCGCTTTGTCTCTTTCAAGAGAGTGGTCAATTTTGTGAGGCTATTGCTCATTATAGACAGTCTGAATAATTTTAAATATATGAAACCTTTAGAAATTGATCAAAAATACTAATACTAATAATAATAAATGGAAAGTACTAAATATCAACTTCATCGAAAAAATCCCTTATCCTTTTAATAAATTATTTTTTAGTCATACACATCCCTCCTCCTATAAAAACAATTGCAATTCGGTACTCGATCAAATAACAAATATTTACGTACAGTGTACTCTCGATTATCCGGGTGCGGATTATCCGGTATAAAAAAATCATTATATTTTAATGAAAATACGTGCCTGTTTTAAAATATGAAAATGATTCATTCGGGTTTTGCAAACAAGATTATCCGTGTTTTAAAATTTTCTGTGCTCATCTTTCCCAGCATTAGCTAGGATAATCGAGAATGCAATGTGTTTGCTTTTGATAACAGGTATACTTTCCTGAAGGTTTTGTACAAAATATTTTTGAGCTGTGATTTTTGGTTTCTCAGCATTGAATAAAGTAGGGGCCTTCATACTTATCACCTATTATTAATAGTTTCATACCAATAATAGCCTCTGTTTGTATTTGTCATACAACTAAAAACAAATTGATTACAAACCTAAATATACCATTGAAATTTTCCGTACATCAAGTTTTTGAAATTCTATATTTAAAATTTTAAACCACATAATAAATGGTGTAATATGAAAAATTATATCTGTTATATCGCGACGTAGAAAAACATAACTTGTTCAATTACTATTAAAATGTTAGAAACAGCATAATATATAATGGGGTTGGAGTGAGAATCACCCAGAAGCAAAGTACCTAGTACTACTAATATTTGTTCTAAGAAAATATTTTATATTAAAAACATAAATAATATTAGTCTAACCTAACGTCGTATACACTAGTAAGATTTAAAAAATAATTAAAATTTGCTGCAACTATTTTGAGGAGACTTCAATACTTGCGAGTCCCCAGCGCTTGCCTATTATTTTTTTGGCCTTCCATGTTCGATGATTTTTTTTTTTTATTTATAATTTTTTTTAATTGCCTATTTAACATAAGCGAAAACTCGGTGCTATTAGTTGGCCACTTCGTTTGATAATATTCTATTAAAAATATTTAGAAAAGAGTATTCTTTTTCATTAACAAATTATAAAATAAGTTTAAATTAACTAAACTAACCTACATATTGTAAGCCATGGTCAACTTTACGTAGGTTTCTCAAGAGTAATATCGTTTATTATTGTATTAAAAAATGACATTTGAAATAAGATAAATGGGTAGTGAGAAATAAAGTAGATATAAATAGATTCCAAATTTCGATTTTTGCTATTATACTGAAACTAGTCACTCATTCATCTTTAAAACCGGCTATAAAAATATGTTTTTTGAGATTAAAAATATGATTTATGTTATTAATTATATATTGTTCAGTTTAATTACCCAACATTAAATAAAGTAATAATACTTACATTTTTATCTATTTTTTTATTTACACTTAAGCTAATATTATAATACCCTTTTATACTCATCTATTATTTAAGTACATACTTTTACAACTAAACAATATTGTAAAAATAAATAATAAATACACAATGGGTATATAATAAGTGTGAATGTTATATTATATAGAAATAAATACGCATTCAGGGTAATCTACTTCAGTTAGTATATAATTGCAATGCATTGTTATAGGTAATTATTTTCAGTGACGGGACTAGGGTGGAGAGAAAGAGGGTGTATTAACGAAGGTAATTTATGTATTTTTCAGGAAAATATGAATAAAAGTAACTTATGGACGGTGAATGAGGCGTTACTTACTTCCTTACCTAGTTTTAAGATTACTTTTAATAATTTTGATATTTGTGACGAATATATCAACAAATGCAACCAACGCATGTAACGGACTAAAGTTAACGGAAGTTAACAAGAGCGTTAACATTTTTTTGAGTTAACTTAAAAGTTAATCCGTTAAGCATTTTGTTATCTTCGTTAATTAACGATTAACGGATTAACGAGTTAATACCCACCTATGTATGAAAGTATAGGTCCTTTTACAAGTGTCTGTATGAATTTAAAAAAATTAAAATGGCCTACGTATATTTCATATGAATACCGAAATTGGAAGTAATGAACATTAAATACAGATATATACACATAATAATATAAACGTTTAAATATGGAGTGATTCATAACTGGCCTATCAAACTTTAACAATAGATTGAAACAGTTATTAGAATTGTTTGTGAGGAAGTTACAGCCCTTCAAAGATTTTGCCCAAAATTAGATTTATTTAATATCTTGAGTTTCCATTGCGATACAAAAAATGAAAGAGAATCGGATTAGTATTAATTATTAATAAGTGTAATCGATTTCCAAAGGAATATAGAGTATATTTGAATATAGACACAAAATACTTCAAAATATACATTGCTAATTTATCATAGGATCAACAGTGAAATATCGATAACAATGAAATGAATGACTCAAATTACACGGAATAAGTTTAGGTAAAATAACACAAATAGAAACGATTCGCTTGTTAAGCTGGAATATAATTGAAACTAATGCTATGGTCACATCAGTCTTTAAAAATTAAAAAAACTAACTAAAATTGATTGATGGCGTATATGTCTATTGTAATTATATGTATATGATAATGTCATGATATCACTTACCTTTTATTTATGGTAAGTAGTGTATAACTTTAATTGACCATATATGGTCATAACAACTGTGTACGGATTACTTCAATGTTTTGTTTGTATAGCTGCCGGCTCCGCGGAACTCCCGTGTAGGTCACTGTAGGTACTGGACAAATGTTTGTCGAAATTTATATTTATTGCTATGGAATTAGGTGACAGTAATTTTGTAATAGTAATTATTAACACAATTGAATTGGTCACAGCTGGTTGTGTCATATTCGTACTGAAAATTAAAATAACCATTTATTTTCTTGTCAAAAGTGATGTGAAAATTTATAATGTATAATAATTTAATCTTCACGAATAAACTAAGGAAATAAATGAAATATTGATTAATTAACCATGTTAAGTATATTTTCACGTACAGACGAAAATTGAAATACAATAAAAAAAAATGTATTTAGACTAGAAAGAGTTTTTTGGCCAAATTAAGTATATATGCTCTCAATCAATTCGTCTAAGTGTCCCAAAAAAATATCAACCATGCATAAAAATACCCTGTCATTGATTTAGGTTTTGAGAAAAATTGATAGAGCATGGAAACGAGGTTTTCACTCTTCAACCCCTTTTTTAAGGGTGTTGCACCATTTTTTGCCGAACCGGGTTTTTTTTCAAATTCTATGCCCCAAAATCTATAATAATCAACCTCAAAATTGCTTGCCCATAAAAGATTGGATTTTGGCACTGTATTCTTGACTAGGGTAACCGTTTGCTTAAAAAGTATTGATTATACGAAAAATGTAGAGAGTTCACCCCCTAAAAACAAAAGACCATGGCTCAAATTAAAAGTACTTTTTAGGGTATGCTTGAGATATCAAAATAAAAGTCTCCACAAAAATTCAGCTTTGCCAAAATTTTTTACAAGTTAAAATCTTTATTTCCTGTGCTAATTATTAATTATTATCAAAGGCGCCAAAACCTGAGCGCTTGCGCCGCCCCTTCCAGCCTACCGCTCCGGGCCATGGCCCACATGACCCTATGGTAAATACGCCCCTGATGATGTCTAATACTGTTTTTAAATTTTTAATAATAATTGAACAATTTATACCATTCACACGCCACAATGTGACTGCTATCATAATTTTCATATCACAGCATGTATTATTATATGTGGTTAAAACCATTAAATATAGAATACCAATTTTTTTATGCACGAAAAATTGCAACAGTTTTTTAGGTTTGTAATCAACTTTGATTTTAGTTGTACCTATAGCTAAATACATACATACGTTAGGAGACAAACATGGAAAAAAGGATATTACATATTTATGTAAAAAATGACTATCTGTAAAAAGACAAAAATAAAGAAAATTGGTGACAAATATATTGCTCTATTCACGTGCCCTAAAATAGACAAGCTATAGGCATCACTGAAATCATTGGCGCGTTTTTTTTAGGGTCTAGAACTCCCCTTCCCCACCGAGTTTGTCAATATACCCCCCCCCCACTCTTGTGCAGAAGTTATAATTTTTTCTATATTTTATTAATTTAATAATAATAAAATTATTTTTAATGTAGTGTAGTCGAGTCAATGAAGGTTTTTACTTCGGAACCCTCAGAAACAGCACCGCTTTTAATGAATTTTTTTTTAAATGTTCGTTATACCATACTATTTGAAATCAGAAACATTCCAGCCGTCGGACTCAAAAAAATATTTTTTTTGCTCAAAAAAAAATGTATATAAATAAAAAATTTTTCGATGATAACTGAGCAAAAGTGTGTTTTTTTGTTATAACTTAGTTGAATAAATATTATTTGAGGAAATGAGAAAAATTTTTTTTTTAATTTTTATTGGTAAACGTTACTTTTCAATTATTTAAATAATTTGCTTAATAAATTATCGTTGACATTTTGACGCAAAAATTCATAAATTAATATACATATTTAGAATTTATTGAATATTGATGAAATTTAGCAAAATTGTTCGAAATACCCTTATTTAATACTAGTAAATTTTAGAGCACGTTACTTGCATTAATAATCATTTTACAGCAAGTTTTGCTACGAAATTTCGTATCCGCTCCAGCCGCGAATAAAATAATAAACGTTTGCCGTTTTGCAAATAAACAAACAATTTTGTCCAAAAAAATTGTAATTATTTGAGATGTATTAATCTAACGTTCCTGAAAGTTTTAACCCTTTTGGTTAACTATTTTCAACTCTAGAGCAGTTTATTCTTTAGATTTTTCACGCGTCAGCGGTAAGTTCGTCACTAAGATCGTTTACTCTGTAAAAAATATTTATTGATTTTTTATAAAATTTTGCATAATTGTTCGAATTACTTTAATTTAGCAGTACAAAAATTAAGAAAACGTCACTAACATTATTAATCATTTTACAACTACTTTTTCCTACGAAATTTAGTATTCGCTCGTGTCGCGTATAGACAATAAACATTTGCCTTTTTGCAAATAAACAAACGATTTTTTCCAAAAAAATTGTACTTATTTGAGATGTATTTACCTAATGTTTTTGAAAGTTTTAGCCCTTTTGGTTAATTATTTTCAATTCTATAGCAGTATATTCCTCAGATTTTTCGCGCGTCAGCGGCACGTTCGTCGACAAGATCCTTTTACTCTGTTAAAAATATTTACTGAATTTTGATGAAATCTTACATAATTGTTTGAAATACTTTAATTTAGCAGTAAAAAAATTACGAGCACGTCACTAGCAATATTTTTTATTTTACAACTAGTTAGGCTACGAAATTTACTATCCGCTCGTGCCGCATATAAGACAATAAACGTTTCCCGTTTTGCTAATAAACAAACAATTTTGACAAAAAATATTATGCTTATTTAAAATACATTTACCTAATGTTTCTAAAATTTTTAGCCCTCTAGGTTCATTTTTTTAAATGGTACAATGTTATTTATTACAAATTCAAAATTTTTGAGGAAAAATTGGGAAATTTCTGGAAAATTCCTAAAAAATTTTGTATAATTCAACTTTATTTGTGAAAAAAAACACCGCGAATACACATTTCTATCAAAATTTTCAATAAATTTAGACAAAAAGTAAAAAAAAAATTGGAAAATTTTGGGAAAATTCCCGGAAGATCCTTATTTTGACAAAGTATTCTTATTCAGCGACCCTCTAAACCCCTATAGGTGAAAAAATTCGTCGAAAATCGGACTTAATATATGAAACCAGTAAATTATAAAAATTTTCAAAATTTGGGGGGGGGGGGGGTTAAATCCGACGACTAGAATGTTTCTGATTTCAAATAGTATGGTATAACGAACATTTAAAAAAAATTCTATCAAAATCGGTGCTGTTTCTGAGGGTTCCGAAGTTTTAGCCATTTTCGAGCTTCATTGACTCGACTAGTGGTAACAATAAACAATATTTAATAGCTATACTTTTTGAAGCGTTATAGGTATATACATGTTTGAGTCCCTGGAGGAAGATTAAAAAAAACATTTTCGATAAAAGTAAATCTCATTTGGTGCACTATATTTTTGAAAAAAAAAAGTTTTTATAATGAGTATTAAAATACTGCAACAATTGTGAAACAAGTCACGCACATATACATAATGTTAATTTTAAATTTATAATAAAAAATAGTATAATATAAATTTATAATTTATAATTATAAAATTATTGAAGCCACAGTCCCTATTGAGTATTCGGGCCTCAAAGCAATTACTATTTTCTGCTTGTATGGTAGCTGCGTGACTTTTTAATATCATAATGTAGAATTTAGATTTAGATAGTATAAAAAATAAAATCAAACATTTTAATTCATAAAAATTAGGGACATAAAAATGTGATAGTTGCTCCATCTATACGCCATAGTTAGCTTACATGTAGTACTAGTCATTTTACACCAGATGGATGAACAAATATTCTAAAATTATTATAGGAATCTATATTAACACATTATTCATATATTTTCATACTGATAGATGGCGATACGAGTAAACACTTTTAACTATTAACAATACAATTTAAAAAACACTAAAAAATGACTAGAATTTAAACATAATGAGTGCATCGTATGAAATACGAGGCTATCTTCAGATCTTCAAAAAATGTATATTATGCCCCCCCCCCCCTCCAAGAAAAAAATGAGAAAAGGAAGCAATTAATAAAAGTAAGTCCTGATAGGGAAAGGCCAAGCGTTTATAATACTTTACTACTGAAAATACATTATGAATGTGGATTAAAAATTAATTATGGTCACATAGTCGTTTTTTCCCTATCTAGGATGTCATATAGACTCATGTTCACATTGTCTTGCTTTTTGTCAAAGGGTTTGATCCAGTAGTTCTCAAACTTCTTCGAGTTGCGGTGCCTTTTTTGAACTAAGGTAACCTTTGCTCAGTCAAATCATGAGTCAATCTACTACATTATTGAAAAAAAAACATTCATTTATTATTTATTTATTAATATTATACTATGGGATGGATGAGTCTCCCCAGGGCACCGCGGTGCACATTTGGAAGCAACCGGTATAGTCAGTAGCAAATTTACCTCAAGGAAAATTTTATGGGGCGGTAAACAGTTAAATTATATATTTTAAATTTCCAAATTTTAAAAGTTAAAATATTCATAAATACTAAATAAGTAGGGCGTACCTGTACGACTGCTAAAGTAGCATTACCAACTCTGCGGTTTTTGGGGTCCTCAAAGCACAATAGGAATGTAATGAACTTTTTGTAAAGTATAGTAAAAATCTTATAGCAGCGTTGTTTGTACACCGGGTGTCCCAGATAACTTTTCCAGCATGGGGATCTCAGTATCTATTAGAGATACAGGTTTGGCTAAATGAGATGAATTATTTGTAAGAAAGAAGTGAGTATTACTACACAAAAAAGTGCTTTGAGAAACCGTCTACAAAAAATACATATCTACTTTGACAAAAAAGTTATAGCCATTTAAAGAAATTCCGAATTTTCAGTTTTTTGGGTATACCGCCTAAACCACATAGAATTATTAATATTTTTTTGTGTAGTAATACTCATATCTTTCTTACAAATAATTCCTCATTTAACCAAAGCTGTATCTCCAATAGATACTGAGATCCCCATGCTGGAAAAGTTATCTGGGACACCCGGTATTATACTACAGTCTGCAAAATGTTTTTCTTCGTGTCGAATTTGAGATCGAAAATGTCAGTAGATTAAATGCAATGGTAATTGTCTCTATTGAATCAGATAGATATATTGAAATAAAAATCCTATATTATAATATAATTAATAATAATATAATTTGCAGAAGGTAGGAGGTCGCACAGTGGGTTAAAATCACACGTTTTTGCATGAAATTTTGTTTCAAGCCAAATTTCAACCAATTTTAATGTAATCATTCGTATTTGAAAGGTCAATAGTTGTAGTTTCCGAAAATTGCCTTAAGAGTAGTCAATTCACCCTATAATTACCCTTTCATCCTTTTAAAACTGAAAAATTGATTAAACGAAAAAGGGGAGATATGCACTATCAACTCACCTTGTGATACACCTTTTTCGGAGCTACATTTTAATATAAGCTAAAATATGTATATTATTATTTATAATATTATTCAAAATTTGATTTTTTCTCTAAATATTAACAGAGGAGATAACAAAAATCGAATTTATGACAGCCTATAATATGTAGATAAATGTACGTTCACACATACATATTTACACATACTTTATAATAGTACTAATGTTTTTTTTATATTTGTGCAATATTGTATATACTGCCAATTATTATTATATTCGATTATTTTTATATTTTATTCTAAATAACAACTAATATAACTAAACTTGATAAATTCAAATCTACTTAAAAAGATTTTTTGTACTTTTTTGAAACAATAGAAATATATAGGGTCATAGTCACAGTCACTTACGGCATATGATACATGTAAATTTCTTTAAAAAAAATCACCCACTATTTTTGAAAATTCTATTTCCGTCCATATTAACTATATATTGTTTCTTTATTATAACTTATGTAATTATTAAATAATAATTATGTTGAACTAAAGGTTAATATAGCTTACAAATCTTACAATACACAATCATTTATACTTTACATGTATGATATTTTTATAACGTAAATGCATGCAGTCCAACACCTACAATATAATACTTTAGGCCCCAAGGTAAAATAGTCCTTCGAATAGATGGTTTTGTTTTATGTTAATGTAAAGTGAAAACAAAGCCAAAACAATTTGATGTATTTTTTATAAAAAAAATACATTTTTTATAGGGTCTCAAATTTTTATTTTGTCTATAATCCCAACCGCCTTACTGCGTCCCTGTGATTAGAGAATATAGTAAAGAAGCATATATTTAAATAATAATAATGTAATACAGTAGAAATCGGTTATAACGACATCGAAGGGACCGGTCATATTTGTCGTAAAAAGCGGATAGTCGTAATGACCGGTAAAAATATAATTATATGGGATTCAGTTGGACTTTTATTTTGAGTCGTTAAAACCGATACGTCGTATTAACTGATATCGTTATAACCGGTTTTTACTGTATTATAATACTTTTTTATTAAATTATAAACCGTCCCTTTATAGATGTTTAATGACATTTACACGGAAAAAAAGAAACCTGAAGAATTACAGTTTTTCCTGTACATTCCGGATAGTAAGCGACAACTTACTCATTATACAATATTTTGTAGTTTAAAACTGTAATAACTGTAATAATAATGGATAAACTGCAAGTATTACAGTCATAAATTATATTATTATTACAGTTTCAGACTGTAAAAAATATTGTATAATGATAAGCTGTCGCTTACTATTCGGGATATACACTGTACAGGGAAAAACTAATTCTTCAGGAGTCTTTTTCCGGAGTATAAAGAATTTTCCTTTCATTACAATCGTTTCCGAATAAGAGCAAATTCTGATTTTACTACTTTTATTGGTTTTGGGACAAGACTGAGACACAAAATGAATGAGAAAGTTGCAAATGGGCCGATCATTGCAGGTTAAGACAAACTGGGAGGCTATGATTATGGAATAGGGTTTAGGATTTACTTGAAGTTGGGTAACATGACATTTAAATTGCTTAAAATTGTTATTTTTGTTTCCATTATAAATGCCATTATTTTGTCATATAGGAGTCTGGTTAGGTTAGTATATTTTAGGCTAGTGATTTGTATATTTTTCCATATTAGGTTACCAGTCAATGCTTTCTTTTGTTTAAAGTATACTGGACATTCGATGAAAATATGCTCTAGGTTTGCTATTAAGTTTCAAGAAAAGTTGTTTTCCACTGGCGGCTATGTATGTGTATCTGTCTGTACTCAGTAGAATTGTGTGTAGGTAATACGTTAGTAAATGTATTTTTCTTTCGTTCGTGATAACTTCTGTACAGATTCATATCTGATTTTTTTGCAATATGTTCGTATTAGTAAGGACTGAAAATCTATTGATTTTTGTGCCAATGGAATTAGCGGTTTTGGAAATATTTAGAATTTTGTACTTATTTTGTATTTTTTATCGTCTAACAGGGAACGTTACGTTGTGTTCTTCACTATTTTGATAAGACTTGGTACACTTTATACTATCTAACGGGCAAGTCTTTTTTTAAGTTCCCATACCATAAAAAGTGTTACAAGCGAGGAAATACTATTTTAATTATTTATATTTAAGCATTGGCTTTAAGGCAGTGTTTCTGCGTAGAATAAGATATTTTATTCCATTTTAAACAATTATATATCCAATGCCGCTATATACCGAGTAGAGCCTCTAGTCAGTCTTGTTTTGAGTATTGCGCTGTCAGTGTTGTTTTCCAAAAGCTGTTCTGCATCTTAATTTAAGTATGCACATTTAATATCCATAGAACATTATTAACAAAGTTACATGCAGATTGGAGATACAAAAATACCTTGAAATTATGATAAAATAAATGAAATGTTGAACGATCTTTTTGTAGTAGGTATATACTCTGGTATCAAAATGTGGACTGAATCGTTTTTTTCTCCTCATATACTAAATCGATATATACATATGTATATCTATATTATCTATATATGTAGGTGTATTGATATATTTTTTATTTCATGGAAATAACATGATTAGAAATATAAATAGTTATTACTGTATTAATGATTAAAATACGATACTCAATTGTGTGCATAATATGGGATGTATACTGACATACTGAAACTATTTTTTAAATGAAGAATTACCTCAATAAGAGGTAACCATTTTTTTAATTTCTATATTTGTACGTGTGCAGATATTGGAAGATAATTAACAGTATAATTTTTGGATACATATGTGTATTGTGTATGTAATAAAAAACATGTTTTTTTTTTATAAATTTATATTATTTGACATATGGGTAATCATTTGTGTAATTTATTAATCGTGATGACCAACACGTTATAGGTAGTTTGATGTTTCATATTATTAAAATTTGTAAGACAATTAAAAATATTGTCATACATACTTACAATAATTTCTTGTACGTCATTTCGAGACGTAGTTTTACGATTTATATGAGAACGACACCTCGTTATTACTTAATTAACTAATATATGTTAATGATGATTTAGTTTACGCAGTGTTTTTTACTTTCATATTTTAAATATTTAATAAATATAAAATTTCTAATAACACAAACTGACAATGAGTATAAACATACTTTATATACCCAAATATAGTGTAGCATAATTCGTAATTGTATAAACTATAAGTATATGTATAGTTATGAGTCTTGTATCGATAAAAGTAATGAAAAACAAACGAAAATTATATCACTTCTGCAACTCAAAAAGTGAAAAAATCGAATCCAAGTTTTATAAATACATGCATATAACAAAACAATAACATTACAAAAACATATAGCACCAAAAATTACCCAAAATAAAAATTAAGCGCCCTCCTCGGTTTTAATACAATCATCAAAAAGAGAAGTCATTTTGATTGCTCGAATGTTGAATACATTTTAATATTTAACTTTTACTCATTTACACCACGCCTTTATAGAAGGGGGTCTTTAAGCAAAAACAACCTATCTCATTATTAGTAAGCTAGGCAGTTTTTTACGTAATTATTTTGGTGGAAGGGATCTATGTCCAGCCCTCATATGTAGATATTGAAGCGATTCCATTAAATACCGGGTCAGTTTTGAACCTCACCCCCAAGAGATTTATTTTTTTACTTGGCTTAATATAATTGGGTAAAATATAAATATGAAAAAATACTCGACATTGAAGTCGAATAATTTTACTCCAATTGTGACACTAATTTCCTTCAATTTGAGGAAATTTTATTTATGTATTTATTTTTCTAGGGTATGATATATCATAGGTGGGCACAGTTAACCGAAAAGTTAACTTCGTTAATCGTTAATTCGTTAATAAAAAAGTTAACTTCGTTAATCGTTAAAGCGTTAAAATTCCGGAAATGTAACGGAAGTTAAAGTTAACCGAAAATACCGAAAATGTAACGTAAAGTTAACCGTTAAAAGTTAACCATCCAAATGTTTTGCTTTTTCGACAACTTTCTTGTGTATTCGTCATCAAACAACCAATGTAACGGACTAAAGTTAACGGAAGTTAACAAAAGCGTTAACATTTTTTTGAGTCAACTTAAAAGTTAATCCGTTAAGCATTTTGTTAACTTCGTTTATTAACGATTAACGGATTAACGAGTTAATACCCACCTATGAGTATGACTAAAATATCTTTTCTACAAAACTGTCGGGTTTATTCGAACACTAATTATCTAGGAAAAATGTAATTGTAATTTCGAAAATAGAAATTGTTTTGCTGTACCTAACAGCTTTACGACTATAAATAAATGTCAATTACTGCGATATGAACTTACATATTAGGAGTATGTTGTAAATTTTACTTTAGTAGGTATCAGGTATCATATCATATTTTTTATTTTCCATGAAAACTACATATACAAATATTGGAATTATAATTAAAAAAAAAAAATGTTTTCTGCTTAAATGAATTGGTATTGGCACACCAAAGAAAAAAAAATTATTTGAAAATTTATAAAGCCAATATTTCTGTTTTTTTTTCATGGGAGATTTTTCATAAAACTCGATATAATACTAAAGAATCGTCATTTATAAAGCTTATGGTATGCAGTAACAAATTACAATTTTTCATTTTTCCCGAATAGTTAGTGAGCGTAGAGACTCAACAAATTGTAGAAAAATACTTTTTAGTCATACCTAGTTATAGAAAAAAAATACCAACCTAACTTTCCCGTGGTGTATCTAGCCCATGTTTACTACGATTGACATAATGTAGCTAAAGCTTGTTATGAGGAGTTCTTGTTTAGAGGAAGGCGGAGAGATATAAACCAAAAATTTGGTTTCATATGAAAATTTTTATTTTACTTTCCGAGAGGATATCGTTTAGAAAAAAAGGGCGTTACTTCCTTCAACATGTTTACCTACTATTAACCAGCCAAGTAAAAATGAAATTCGAGGGGATGAAATCCAAAACTGATTTAGTTTTTGATAGAATCGCTTATATGTATATATGTATTTGTACACTGTAAATATTATACACATATGTTTTTGTATGCAGACAAAATATATTATTTCGAGTTAGTACAAATGATCGGATTCGGTGAAAGGTGATTCTAACAGCGCGCAAATCTTGTCGCTGTACCAAGGTCGAGGACGTGTTTCATGCTTAATTATTTATTACTTGTTAAAAAAATAATTACACAGTTATTTGAACTCGGTACTTTTTACATATGTTGCCAATGACAATGCAATATTTGTTTGGTTATGTTGGTGTCATTTTTCTAACTAAAAATCTTTTTGCGTTTGGGACCTTGTATGAGCTGTTAAAATTAATTTATTCATTAAATTAATTTTGTATATTTATTTAAGATGTAGTATGTACAATGTACATACATGCATTATCTTGAACATAAAGTGTAGTTATTGAAAAATTTTAAATCTCAAAAAAATACAGTGGCGTATCTAGGAGGGGGCTTGAAAATCTTAACCTTATTTGAATTATTACGTTATTTTTCATTTTTAGTGTTCTGCATCGAAATCGGAAAATACTTACATAAATGGAATTAACACATTTGTCTCCTCCTACAGATGCACATAGCGCAGGCGTAGAAAAAACTATGTCTTCAAAATTTCGAGTAATAAGCAATTGTTGGTCTTTTTACTTTTAAAATGGCAGTGTAGCAGTAGATTTCAGTTTCCTGTGTTATTACACTTATTACATACAAAAAATAAGACAAACTTCTTCAATTATTTTAATTTAAAATAAAGCATATGAGCATGATAATAGACCTATATAAGGAAGTAATAATAATACTGGAAATTGTTAGAAAAAATCATCAGTATTATTATTTTTGATGTACCTACTTTATTTTTTAAAATTGAACCGTGTTTATAGTTTCTACAAATAATATTAATGCAAATATTAAGGTAATTTATATGATTTATATATACTGAGGACATTGAGGTTAGTTCTGTTTGTAGCTGTTATAAATATCAGAAATGGTGGTGAAAATTTTAATTATTTAAGTACCTACCTTTAATATTAATTATTTTTGATTCGAGTGTGCAACCATCTCTCCAAATATATTATTTTTGTACTTCACATTACTTGCATTTAACGCGTCTCTATAACTTGTTTACACTTAAATAAATGGATGCAAAATGTTTTAAATAAAACACAATAAAATAAATTTTACATAAGTTTATTCAATAATTTCGCTAGATTATGACACAAGAAATTACACAGTCAAAATAAATACATTTACAAATTTACATCAGCACGATTTTGAATCGCAGCTGCATAACCACATAAGTAAACATTTACCGTTTCCATGGTTACAAATTTGTTTATTTTTAAGGTGAACATTTACCCTTTTTAGAATTGGAACAATTAATAATGCATTTTTTTTAATGGGGTACAATCAATGTCACCTTTCTCGACCACTCCAGGGTGATTTCAGACATACCGTTAATCTTTCGTTCTGTTTGGATGTGTGACAATATATATACATAGTGTCATTAAATTAAATTTTTTACAAAAAAACAATCTTAAGCAGTTTTTCCCAAAAGTTTTGAAAAATGAAGGTGTGTAGTTATATAATTATAATAAAATACATAAATGTTGAAATTAAATGTATAATTTAATTAAATTCTTATAATTTTGTCAGGAGGTAAAGTTTTTTACACATTGATAATTTTTTTTCAATATCAAAATTAAATTTTCAAACACGCAAATAAATCATTTAAGATAATTTGTTTTATCTTAAATTCTTCTAATTTCACTATTTATTGTAATAATATATTTAAATAATACGAATCACGCCTATGATATTTTGTGTAGAAAGTATGAAATGGTTTATTTATGTATTATAGAAATGACTACTTATTTCTTTTCCAGTGGTGCAACAAATATAAATTCCTATTTGTAAGTTTTCCATCAATAAGGTGTTAATATGCCAAACATACGCCTATTAACTAATTTTGATTTTAACCAGTAGCAGCGGGAGGAGTGGGGGGGGTGAAGATGATTATTATATGGTTAAAAAGGTGACATAAGGACTATATCAATATTAGCAGAGGTTGCAAAAGTGAGATTAGTGGAGCGTCAAAATTGATATGATAACGAAAAAAAAGATCTTCAAATACACCAAATAAATGTTTTTTAGTTTTTGCTAGAGTCACAGTGACCTCTAGTTACGGCACTACTTTTGATCCCCCTATGAGCCCACTGATATTTTATGATTGTATACTCTTAAGCATTTACAAATAAACTAGTTTATAAAACCTATTAGATCGTATAAACTGTTGAATTTTGGTAACTACTGTTTACTCGATCGAAATTTCAAAATTTATAACTGTCATGGTTTCTAAAAAAATAGACTTTTGTAAAATATATAAACGTATTCTATAAAATTTGCCTTAAATATTTGAATTAAATTATAAATTATATGAAACAATAATAAAAAAAATACTTTTTATCAAAATATTGTATGCTTGAATTTTAGCATTATGATTCTTATTCTAATGGGATAGTATTTAACAATTTAAGGACATAAAAAAATGAGGTATACAGCTTGTACAGGATGATATTATTCGTATGTATGTAGGTATAGATACGTGTTTGAATGATTAGTAATTGTTAATTATATCAAATTATAGAAAGTTGTTTACATATACTTTTAAGAATTGAAACGAATTACAAATAACTATTAATAATAAAATAGATATCTGCTTTTCTATGAAGGTTACTGATAGAAAATAGCTTATCAACACATTGTGTTGATGTATTAATATTTCTTAATAATTAATACAAGGGGAGTCAAACACGTGGCCCAACTAAAGTCATGCTATACATGATATTTTGCATATAATAAAGATAGCTTATCAATGTGACTTATGTTGTAGTAAAAAAGTTTGACAACCCTCCTTTACATGTTATACATTTTGGGAAACACTGCTTTAGTTATATATTAAAGATATATGTGACTACAATAAGACAGTCATATTAATTCCTAACTGGTCGATGAATTGAATTTGTCTTAATAAATCATAAAACATGTTCTAACCATAGATTAAGTTCGATTTTTGGTGCAAACGGTGATAACTTGGAATACCTAGTAAAAATTTTCAGTATTTTTAGTTTGTTGTCTCGGAGATGGTAAATTGAATAAATTTACATTTTCAAGGACATATACACATAGGATATTGCGGATTTTAAAATAAAAATTATTTAATTACTATTGTAATATTAATGAATTACTAATGAACAAGAGTATGTGTAGAAAAAATAGCAAGAATCAAGTTATAGATAGGTATATGATGTAGAATGTAGAGGTTGATTATAAAGAATTAGTAATAACGAAATCCACATTATGACATAAACTTTTCCTAAAAATTTAAGATGTATATTATTGTACAATGAGACAATACTTTACTATTATGTATAGTTATAGGTACTTCTTTTATAATAAAATGATGAAAGTATCATACTTGTAAATATATTGTTTGTTATTACATATATATATATTTATGAGTGGACATCTTTATTGTTATTAAAGTTTTAACTTTTATCATTCACTGATAAAATCAAGAACAAGAAATTAATATTTTTATCATAACTTATATATATTGATAAGGTAGGTATTTAGTAATTAAATTAAAACTATAACCACTTAAAATATAATATGTCATGAATACATATAAGATTATATTAGTATTTCAGAGATATTTTTATGAAATACGACTGTGTTTATTAACGATATAAAAATATGATTGGGGAATATTTTAGGTAGTACTTATAGATGATTTCAATAAAAAAATAAATTCAATATCTATTTGTATAGTGTATATGGAAGCATATTTCAAATGAAAATAATTAAGATACTTTTTTATAGTTAGTAAAGTATATTATGTAGGTGAAACATTATGTAAGAATACGGATTTCGTATAGGTATTTACGTGTTTATTATACTACTTTAATCAAAATTGTCCACAATTTTGAAAACCCATTTAACAATGTATATGTAGATCAATTTATTAATATTATAATTTCTATACACATTTTCAAGCACACCATTTGCACCGTTTTAAACTGTACATTGATTGAATCGATGAAAGTAGAAAAAGAACATGTCCAGTGAATATTGAAATAAGAAAAATTGACGCAACAATAAGTTATGATTAAAGGAATAGGGAGAGCAGCAAAAATTTTACGACCGTTCTAAGAAATGAAACCTATTTTAAACAAAATACATATATGTAAAATTATAGCCAGTAACCCAAATAATATATTCATTAGTGAATTAAAATTTTTATTGCTTTTCCCTATATTTTTTATAGTTTAGTAATGAGTGATGGAATCATATTGAAACCATATTCAATAAATAAATGTTGACATGTACCATTTCTACTTTGATCGAGCCAGATTATTGCTAAGATTAAAGAGAAAAGCGAAAACCATATAAGTACAAGCTTTCTTGTGAGTTTGGTACCCCATGCTCAATCCATGCGTTAGAAGAAAAGCCGTTTAGCGTTACACGTTTCACCGTTAAGTGAAATTGATTAGATCATAATGTGCGATATGGAATGGAAAATAAGTTGGCTCGTTTGGTTTTAATCCTGACCGGATGGAGCGGACGCCAATCACGCACTAAAGCTTGTTCATGTATGGCCGCCTAAAGTTGTTGCTACTAACACATCGCCGATGCTCAGTTCTGCACGTGTTGGTTGGACTGTATCACAGACTTGTCATACGCGAACATGCACACAATATGTAGATGTAATATTAATGTTCATACAATAAAAACTATATTCGTGTGTGCGAAAATTAAAGAAAAATGACGAGTTGTAACAATTTTTAAGAAAAATTGTTTTGAAAACAATGAATTTTTGGTTAAGATAATTATTATGGTTTTAGTAGCTGCTTGTGTAATAATTATTATTTGCACATACCTATATAAATATTTCATTAGTTCTTTATGGTATTTGATTTGAATATACTTATTTTTTGCTAACATTGAATATTCATTCATTTCGTATTAAGGAAGTTGGCCTCATAAACCAAAATAGTTAAATCGATTTTATATTTACACAAAATATTTACAATTTTGAGATTCCATGGATTGTTTTTAATTTTCCTCTGTTCCGTTTTTAAGTAATAAAAGATGAAATTTGATTATTTTAACATAGTTTCTTATGGCGTTTCTTATTGTAATTGAAACTCGATCTCGTGTTTAGAAAAAAAACTTTGATGAATTATCAAGTAAAAAATTTCTTCTGTCTCGTTTCGAAAAACTTTAAAATATCAGTGGTTTGAGAAGTGTAGGCATACTGGTGGTCCAGGGCTAAGAGGAGCTCGGCATGGCGAGTTAACAAGATTTTCTTTGATTGTCGCCAAGAAATTTTTTTAGGTTTCTTAGGCCCGCCGAAATTCTTGACCTGGGGGCCCACGATAAGTTGCGGGGGCCTTGAGAATAACTTAACCATCTACACTGTTGCCATATTTCAGTGTTAACTGATTATAATTCAAAACATGTTTTTGAACCCATATGTTGATGTTATCAAGTATTATTTATGATAAAAAAATATCTAATGGAAAATAATATTTTTAGTTTTAATTGACCAATACTATTTCTCCAATAAAAAAATTATTTCTAAACATTTAGTAATGATCATAAAATTACATTTTTTAACATAGGCGACCCTTTTTTCCCGCGCGCCTCTGAAACATACCTTCTTAAACAACATAAAATTTGAAAAATTAGTGCAGCTACTATTTAGTAATGAAAATACATTAAATTAAGTTATAGGTATATTAAAATCTTCAGATTCTTCAGTTTGAGGGTACCAAATAAACTAAACAGTGGAGTAACTACAAATTTAGGCCCCCTAGGAGTTTTTTTTAATGTTTTATAATAGTATAGGACCTCATCTTATTTTTTTTTATAATTGGTAACCAAAAAAAACTTAATGACGAGGGGCTCCTGGTATTTTGCTAGTTCAGCTACCCTGTAGTTACACCACTGTAAATAACCTAATTAAATAAATCAGGGGTACAATATTCCATTGATAATAAGTATAGCAAATAAGAATCATGATAAATAATAAATACATATAATATGTAACTGCAAACTGACTATTGTTCGTAATTTTTTAAGTTTATATTTTATTCTCAATTACATACGATAAGAAAAATGTGGAATTATTTTACACAACTATCATAAATAAAAATTGATGACAAATTTTGTATGAAAACACACTCGAGTGATGTTTTTGAAATGATAAGACAATAGATCAATATAATGATACCTATTATAAATATTTCCACGAATAATTATATTTAATTTTCTTAATTTTATGATGTTATCATTTCTATTTGATAATTTTAGAGCGTCGATAAAGAAAATCTAAAAATAATCAAACAATTTAATTATCTGGAATCATGTGCCTACGTCATGTAATAAATTATAATAATAATCTTAAAAACAAAAATAACGCTAAAAACTTAGAAGTATAAATAAACGAAGTAGGTACGATTTCAGAATTAATATAGATATTGATTTTAACAATTATTTATAATTCGTGCGGACATTATAATTATATGTTGCTAGTTTTATTTATGCATTATAGGAATTTAATTTATATAATTTTGAATAAAATCGCAAATATTTTTTTATATACTTTTTTTATATGTATAGGTATTATTTTTAATTTGTTTCAAATGGTCTTTTATTTTATATTGAATAAATATATAAATACGTTTTTTAATCTCCATTTTCTTACAGATATGTGTATTAGTTAATTTCAGGAAAGATAATTAAAAATTGTTACAACTTTTAGAAAATATAAATGAAATAAAAATACAACGTGGACGGTTTATGTTTCAGTGCTGAAATATAAAAGCAAAGTAAAGAAACAAAAGAAAACTAAATAAATAAAATCAAATTGTTTATTATAAACAAAAATATCATTCCTTTGATAAAATAATTTCGATAAAAAATTAAAATAATACAATTACTAAATATTTGCTTAAACTACATCACAATGTGTAAATTGAAATTTTTTAAAATCTAAATTAACTTACTTCTGAATATGATCGCGTATGTGAGCAGTAAAACTTTCTATAAGACAATTTAACTTCTAGAGCGTTCAAACATTTCGCGTTTTTTTTTTAAATTTGCACATATTTTTTACCGTAGTAAAATCATTTAAAAAGTCTAGAAGTAAAAAAATAGCTTATTCAGATAAATGGCCATCGCTAGAAGTTATTCTAGAGATACGGGAATAAGTTGATCTATTTTAAATTTTTCAGAAACATGGGGTCTGAGAAAAAGGTTTGTTTTTCCTTCCACAGCATAATTTTCAAATATTATAGAATATGTCAATTACGCTCAAGAACTTAAATTATATTAAACAATAAATGGATAATTTAATATAATTTTTAATGCTCACATCGCGATTGTATTTTAGAAGTCAAAACATTTAATAACGATCACAAAAAAATATTATTTTGTCTACCAAGATAGTTTCGTTTGTACAATTATTATAATCGTTTTTTGGCCCATTGCGAAATAAATTGTTCATTTATTGAACGTAATGTTTAATTTAATTTGAAACTAAACTTTTTCGTTTAAGTCATTATAAATATTTAAAAAAAATGATATATAAGACAGAAAACAAATAAATAAATAAATATAGAAGTAAATGTGACAAGAAGCAATAATGTGCACATATAGACAATTTTTTTTCTAAATATATTAAAAAATAAAACAATGTATTGCCAAAAAACGCACCATCTGTTAAAGTCGATGTTGGCGCAGTCATACAAACGCAACCATCCCATGTCTACCTATCATTTAAAAACTGAGCTCCAACTAAAACATTATCAGAAATACATATGACTGTGACATTTCGACCAATTGTTGGCTATAAAAATACCACAAAATATACAACAGTGAGCAACAATTGTTTTGCTGATAAACTTAACATAGATTCGAGCATTCTCTCGCAACAAATGATCTCTAATAATAATAATTATAATAATCATAATAATAATTAATAATTGAGCCATACTTTATGTTTTTCGACGTTGTACAAATGTAATATTCGTTCAACACGCCTACCTAGAGGTAAAACATTAAAAGTAATCTATATACAAAAATATCTACAACAATTATACTAAACCAAAGTAAAACATAACAAAAACAACAAAAGTTTCAATCGAAACCCGTTTCACGTGATTGGAAATGTTATTTACTTAAAAACTGTGCACTAAATAATCAAGTTTATCTATTTGACAATTTATATTTATGAAATGTATAACAGTTATGAAGCAAAGAGATGTACCTATCTACAAATCTCATTCGTAATAAACAATCGAAAGGAATCATTGATGATATTATGTACTTTATGTGATACTGGACTTATAATAAACACACAGACATGTCATTTTTATTTTAATTATAAAAAAAGAAGAACTCACTTTAAATTAATAGTAGCAACGAATGTGTTGAAATTAAAATAGTAACTTACCATAAACGAGATTGAAGAACGTTAAGTAGGTATATTGGCTTATTCTATAAATATCTACTTTTGTATTTCGTTGTATTTTACATGCACACACACATTACATTCCCTATTCTGTCTTAGGGAATTCGTGATCACATTTCAAATTTTATCAAGAAAAGTTTAAAAAATTGTTTTCATATTTATCTTATTTAAGTTTTAGAAACATTAAAGCTACCGTGGCAAAGGCCATGAAAATATTTACAACAATGACTTCTAAAAGTGATTTTAATAATTTAAATAGATGTTTTCAAAAGTCTTTTCTTAATGAAAATTTTATTAAAAACAAATATGTATATTTTTTAGATAAAAATAATTATTTAAATTTTTCCAACCTTCCTTGAAAACAGACCAACTAAATATAAATGCATAAATTGTCAAATAAATTTTAATAGCACACGGGAATGTGGTTCATGGTCAAACGTAAAACAGAAATAGATAAAACATCTTCAATTGTGATCCCATTTCACATGATCTTCAGTGAAGAACGGGTTTTCTTGTACAATGGTTAAGTACCGGTACGGATAAAATGTTCCATCACGATCCTATTTATCCTTAAGTGGATCTGTCGATGGCGCAGACGAGAACGGAGGCTGATGAGCATAGTTTCGAATTTGATGTAAACTAATTAGTTGGTTAGGAAATGAGGCATCCCCAGCTCCTCCAGTTCCGCCTTTAGACAATTCTTTAGCGGTCTGTTGTTGAGGATGGAATCCTAGAGCGTCGTATAAATAAGGTCGTGCCATGTGATGGTTTAATATTCCAGAGATTGGCGTAAACGCACTAGCGTTGTGTTTACTGATCGATATTTCGTATCCAGATTTATCGTTGTAGCTTCCGACATCGGGAGGAGTGTGTCGTAGGTCGTCTAACAAATTACTTCCGTTGGTTTCGTGGGGATGATGGTTGTTCTCTCCACTGGAGTTAGACGCGGGGTTTCGGTTCGCATTGTCGGACAAGTTCTCGTTGGAAAAGCGATGGTGCGTTGACGATAACAAAGCCGCAGCTGCCGCGGCTGCAGGGTGATGTTGATATTCGGCGACGAGAGAGTCGGGAGATAACTTAGCCGCCGACCAGTACTCAGCCTGAGCTAGTAGACTGGATGCAGCGGCTCTGGCACCGGGAGCAATAGGAGGACGTTTGTCGACTCTTTCTGAGTGTTTCTGCATGTGCTTCTGAAGATACGTCTCCTGCGTGTAGCTCTTACCGCAATATTGACAAATGTGCGTCTTTAAGTGTTTGGACTCTTTGTGTTTGGGGATGTGCTCGAGCAGACTAGGCTCATCGCTGAAACACTTATAGCAACTGTTGCACTTGTACGGTTTATCTGTCTGGTGGCAGCGCGAGTGCGACTGCAAGTTAGATAGCTGTGAGAAAGCTTTCTGGCAGCCGGGGTGGCGACACTTGTACGGCTTGTCGCCCGTGTGCGTGCGGATGTGCTGCTGGAGGTGGCTTAGCTGCGTGAACTTGCGCTGGCAGATTTCACAGCGGTACGGCTTAATCCCAAGGTGGATGCGCGTGTGCTGGCTCAGGTACGACGAGTTCGCGAACGCCTTGCAGCACTGCGAACATTTGTACGGCTTCGCCTCGCGCATGTGCATTTGCGTATGGAGCTGCAGATCTGCTTTACTGCCGAATACCTGAAACAATATTAACCATTGTTATAAACAATAATCAATTCATTCAACAAAAAGTTATTTGTTTAATAACAAGCGCATGTTAAATTAGCAAGTTGTAATTAAGAGAAACAAAAACCCGGTAGTAGTTCTATGTCGAGTGCAGCGCTGGTCGCATTAAGTATAACAAACATATCTTTCTCTACACAGAACGAGTGCGAAATATTCAAACGCCTACTGTAGTGCTGGTAAAGAGTTGACACCGTGAGTGATTGGCAATCCGAGATCTGCGGTTGGATGCTGCCTCAGGCACCATCACGAGGTGACCTTGTGCAAGCAGGTTGTATACGGCGAACATGCGGAACGGATATCCATCAAAATATGTTTGCAATATACAGTATGTGATACAAAAATTAACAGCCATCATTCGCTATTTTATTATCTGCGAGCAGACAATACATAGACTATTTTTTATGGCTTTATCATCAAAAGATATACACACGTAATATTATGAATATATGTTTATGTACTGTATGTAATATGTATATTGGATATACAATATATATGTATATACAATAATAATGTATGTATATGTATTTAATATTGTTTGTTGTCTTTTAATCATTAGAAAGGATTTAACGAATGCATCTATTGGAAAGAATGAAGATACAAATGATGTTTTTGAATTTTTTTAGAACACAAAATCGACTACCTACTATTAAGAGAGATGCAAAAAATGATTTAATAAAATGTGAGTGAAACGAATAACATAGCTATTATTTGTTCTCTAAACATTACATTTAAAATTCTAACTTTTTTAATTAATTAAAAAACCGAAACAATTACTTGACGAATTCTAAATAAATTAAAAAAACTATACCTAATGAAGCATTAAAAATTTTAAATGAGAGTTAAATAAATAATAAATGACAAAAAATAAATTAAAATTTCTTTGATAGTTTTCGCATGCTTTTTGGAACCAGTATTTTAATATTAACAGGGAGGCATCATTTTTATTTATATAATTAAATTAAAAATAACAAGAACGTTATATATATATTTTTGATGAATAATATAATGCTGATTAATGATTTTATGTTAATAAATGCTAAATATTTATAGTTTTAAAGTAATAAAAATATATTACTTTTTTATACATGTTTGAATTACTAAATATAGATATGTAGTAACTAATGAAGAAGTATATTATATTTTAATCAGATACGGGTTTCGGTTAATTTCTTGATATCTTGATAGGTATACATAAAAAACTGTTTTAGAAAAAAAGTAATGATAATTACGACAGACTCAAGAAAAAAAATCTATTTTTTATAACTGCTTCCATAATTTTCAGAATTCACAGCATGACAAGGGGCTTGAACTATTATATCGTTTAGTTATAAAATACAGTTATAAAAATCGTGGACTATGTTATACGAGATTTGGCTGGCATTAAATCTCATTGCACCCCCCAAAAAATTTTCGCATAATATCCGGATGATCTTCCATCAGAGGATGGCTTTGGTTGGCATCGTTATGTTTCAATGAGTAGTTTAATTATTTAAATAACATACATTTGGTAACAAAAACACAAAATAATTTTTTACTGCTAATAGTGTTGAACAGAACACCCGTACAAGTATGTAAGCAATAATATTTTCTACGACAGCCCCGGGTATGTTTTACTGATCTAACCGGATTTTATTTGACAGTTTTATCAAATGTTAAAAAATGATTTAATATGGCTAATAACTACACAATAAAAAATATTAGTTATTATTTCATATTTAACAATTGAAAATAAACAATTACTTCGGAAAAAAATTATTAAAAGTAAATAGAAACAAAAACATTTTATGGCTCTATTTTAGTTATAATATCATAATATTTTCTTACAATCAAAGCAACAACTATATCAATGCATACAAAGGTGAATATTGCGTTTACGTAATTTATTAATTAATTAGTTTCGTAAACAATTGTACATTGTATTAAATAGGTAATAATATTAAATTATAGTCTCAATATAAATATATTTATATTGTGTCTATATATGTATGTATACATATGTATATTTTGTATAACAAATATATATATTATATGAAACGATACATTTAATAAAAATAACCATCAAAGAGTTGTATTTTAACGTCTTATTTATAATTTAATTGTTTGTACATTGATAAGAATGCTTCACAAAAAGTCACTTTGATCTATTTGTGTACAAAATTTTAAATTCAATCTAATAACATTTTTTATTGAATATTTATTTTAAAATATTTTTGGTTGAAATCGTAATCATTATTCATCATTTATTGAGAACTAATTGTACCCGTGGCTTCGTTCGCGTGGACTACGGAATTATTGTTTAGGATTATTGAAAAATATAGTTGAAAAAATATAGATCTTTTTATTCTACACAGTTCTTTACTTTTACTACATTATATTGTTCAATATTTAAGGGTTTAGGCAGCGTATTGCAAAAGAGCGCGTTGGTGGCAAACTTTTTTCCAATTTGATTTTTTATTATCGTCACTGCTTATTCCTTATGTTACCTAACATAAGAAAATATATACTAAAACCTGGGTAAAAAACATATCTATGAATAAAAAAAAAAACATACGTAAATTGGATAGGTGGTGCCGACAGGGCTTTAGCTTGTAGGCTCGGCGCGGCGAGTTATATAGCTTAAAAATACTAGATATTATCCAGAATAAAAAAATCGAACATACGAATAGAAGAATACTGATTTTGTTTCTTTTCAACTACAATTGTTTTACTAAACACAATATATTGTATTTTATAAATATTTTTTTATAAAGCTAAACAAAACTAAAGTCTAACACTACATGTAATACTTTGTGAAAAATACATCACTGTAATTTATTTTACTTTAAATAAAATAATAAATACAGTATTTTTTTGTTATCTTAATAGATAAAAAAGTTCGGAATATGAGAATGTATATGTATTACAGACATTACGAAAATATCAATTTTACTAAAATTAGATTGTCGAGACAGTGAGACAAATTGTTAAAACGGAAAATCTGACCACCTTACTTTTTTGATACTTAAAGAAAAAATGTAAAGCTCAAATTTGCAAGTAAGACACTTAGAAACGCGGCATGTGACACAATGAGATTACCGGGAGGTAATATTTTTTAAAAGGGCATCAGGGAGCGAAAGCTAAAAAAATTGTAATTAAGGTAAGTGGAGTACCTATCAAAATATTAAAGAAATCAGTAGAATTTGAATTTTTTTGCCCTTAACCTTAGTGGTAGAATGGACTGTCAGAGATCCTGGCTTGGGGTATCGTGTTAAAATAAATACCAGTAAATGTTAATAATTATTTTACATTTCTATGAAGTAAAAATAATAATCAAATTCCGCATTTTTTAGAACATTTAATAGAATTACATTACAACTAATTAATTATCTGAAATTCTTATTCTGCTCTTTACAATTTGAATTATTATGTGGTCTTTAGAGATTTGGAAGTTGTTCACTTTTCGCATAAGCAATAAATCTGTCTTTGTATGTACGCTACTGATAAATACTACTCTCGTTGTCTGATGAACAAATCAACGGACGAGGTCATCATAGACGCGGAATTGATAAAATAGCTATACATATAAGTGTGTATGTCTTTATCATTTATATGTATGATGTGTACACATACATAGTATTAATACTACTTTTAATATATAAAAATTAAAATATTATATTACATGAAAATCGATATACGTATAATGTATAATATTGATGAGATGAAGGGAAATTTCAATAGTTATATAACTTAGACCACGTGCCCTAAAGTAGGCAAGTTAGGTATCATTCGAAAGATCTTTGCTTAATGTTGTGCCTTCCCGGGGTTTCAGGTTCAGAAGTGACCATTTTTTTGTTTTGTTAATATACACGCTCTTCCAGTAGCGTGGTGACTTCAGTTGTTAGCAAATATGTATTTAAAAATGCATGATTTGGAGTAATTTGCTCCAAAACTACTCCATTATAATATATTTTTAATTTTTAGTTCCTCAAACTATAAAAATTATAGCTAATTCTAAGTTTATATTTGGTCAAATAAAATAAATAATTTTAATTTTGAAAAGTATTTCATAAATCAAATGTTCAAATATCAAAATTAGAAAATATACAAAAATATTAATTGATATTTTAATCTGGATTCAAGAGCGATGTTAGTCAAATTATGAATATAAATGTAACTGTTAATATAATTATTATAAATTTTATTAAAGTGTGTGTGCGTGTGTGTGTTTGTGTGTGTGTAAAGTTATCTTGGCCGTTACACACTCGATACCCAGCTAAACAAACATTCACAGTCCGATTGTATCGTCGATATGAAAGGTCAGTAAAAAGACTGATAATTTTTGAGTAGTTTTAGAAAAAATGATAGTGAGACGAATATTTGTACATAGTACACTATATATTTTTTATCTTTCGTATAGATGAAGGTTCAATGTATTAATAAATTTTACGAAATATAATGGATATAATTTTTATATAGTTAGTTTGATATTAAATATACATATACTTCAAATATTATATTTAAAATTTAATATAATTTATAAATTTTTACTCAACGATAGGTACTTAACAAAATCTTTTTAATTTATTTTCACGATGTATTAGTATTAATCTATGTAGACATTTTTTATATATCATTTCTACAGTTCAGATGAGAAAATATTTTAAACAATAATTTGTTCGCTTGATAATTAGATAAATTGTATAATATTAATATATTTTTTTTCTTATTAGTTATTTTTTTTTATCTACGGGTTTTTTTTATTTATTCATTTTCAGTAACAAATTCTATATAGGTATTTAAGTATCATAACATCGCGTCGATCGAAGTATTATAAATTGTAAACATTTTCATTTGATTGATAGTGATAATTTATAGAGAATTGATTATTATTTTAATCTTTATATTAATCAAATTGAATTTATTAAATTTCCGAATAAATAATACATAATGCATAATGTAAATTTTTGTTTGTTAATATATTTTCAAAATAGGTACGATATAATATCAATTATTGTCATTTTGTAGCTCATGTTAGTTATAATTAGAGAGGATTTCAAAATTTATGATTTGAAATTATTGCAGACGATACCCATACAAGAAAATATTAATTTTGTAAATATGTTAATCAGAGTTTAACTGCTCCCCTTCTTCTCCCTTATAAACTATAAATGTACATTTTATTTTAATTAGGTCTAAACGGTAAATACTTTTCATCACTTCTACTACACCTTTAATTTATTTATATCAATTACAATTAATTAATATCAAC
Organism: Sialis lutaria; assembly: GCA_949319165.1. Classification (NCBI taxonomy): domain Eukaryota; kingdom Metazoa; phylum Arthropoda; class Insecta; order Megaloptera; family Sialidae; genus Sialis; species Sialis lutaria. Next base: position 22,402,694 of record OX439231.1, on the reverse strand, counting down.
AAAAAACAATACACACAAATACAAGCTGCAATAAAAAGTACATATTTGATTAATTACAAAACAAATAAATACATTAGAGTACTGACCTCGGATTCCCAACTTTGTTGTTGATTTGACGAAGTTCGTCTCCTGCCTCCTCGCGACTGTTCCAACGAGAGAAACAGAGACAGACATACAAAAGTGTTATTATTATTATGTTTATTATTACACCAGGGTAAGAGCTACACTTAGAGGCAAGAGAGAACTTCTGTGACAAATCATGCATGAACTAAGCAAATAATAAAAAATAAATAAAACGAAGTAATAACGTATGCCTCTTTTAGGGGTTGGGGTTATAATTTCGATTAACACGATCTGTGGAGGATATTTTATGGAAGACTGGTGCGTTGAACAAAATTATTATGCATATAATTACATATTTGTGGTATTATTAATATAACATCGGACCTTATTTGTATAGCAAGTATCAATAATATTTAAGTAAATAAAGTATAACTTTTTGTGTTTATTTTTTCTCTTTCGTTGAAATAAATCGTTCATTGAAAACCCATAAGTCAATAGTGTATTCTCAGATTTTGTCAATACCTAATAATAAGTATTACTTATTTCAATTATTTAGCTAAAATTATGGATAGTTATTGAAAAAAATCTGAAAAGTTATTATTCTTAATATAACATAGATACGCAGCTATCTGAAATATAATACAACAAAGATTTACAAAGAAATAACTTGGGTTACTAAAACGACAATTAATTGAAAAACCTTAGGTAGGTATTGGTATACCTCCTATACATATGAATTCACATTCCGAGCAATGGTTGATTTCAACGCATGGAGAAGATAAATCCTCAAATATTATTAACGCCAACTGCATATAAACTTTTATATCATATTATGTAGTATACAGACGTTTCTATTTATTACAAAATAAAAATATATTATTTACCAAATAATCGGCATAATATATTCCCTAAATAAAATAATTAATGCAAAATATAAAAATATGAAAAATTAAAACTAAAAACGTTTATTTAATAGAATCACCGCATTTTAAATAATATAATTATATTACCAACTATTGGTTTGTAAATTCAAAAGCAAAGAATCATCGAAGAAAAGATAATAAAAATGGAGAATACCAGAACAAATCAACAGGACCAAAGAATGTAATATTTTTTTTTCAAGAATAGAAACAAATGATGTTTACTTATTTTAGTTTTGTAATAACTAAAAGCTCTTTTTCGTGTTGTACTAAATATAATTTAATAACAGTTAGTACATTTGCAGCAAACACATCAAGATATTAAGGAAAATCATGTTGCAGAATACAATGAAAGTAAATTAAAAGTTTATTTATTTTAATACAGCATAACGTTATTATGTTATTTCTGTGAATGATATTTTTTAACACAAAATATCAATAGAGAAATAAGAAGAATGGAAAACTAAATGCCGCGCTGTTATATGTTTATTCAATTAACGCAAAATCAACTTTTATGATTGTTTATATTTTCTTTATATTAAATTTATATATAGATTGAATTTTGTTTGAAAACGACGACAGTTACGCTCATTTATCGACTTTTAATGTGTTGTGGATAATTGTTCAGTAATATGTTCTGCGTTACCATTTAGTACCCGATTGTTTTTAAATGTTGTTAATAAAATAAAAATGATGAAATAACAAAACGAGGGCGCTTTTTAAACAATGTTATTCTTTTGTTACCTGTGTTAATTTTTTTTAAGTTAAATATAAATTATTATATTAGATCGTATTGTTTCTTTGTTTTGTAGGTCAAGATATCAATGTGGGTTCTGAAGTTATATAAAGTTTTTATTTTATAAATATTCCCATTATTTAAATGTTGTGTAGGTAGGCGAAGCGCCTAATGTCAAGTCTAGGTCAAATGGTTACCAGAAAAAATCTTTTATTATTAAAAAAAAACAATTTTAACCATACAATAAATATAAAAAATAGCTTCCATTGTTTATATTTATTATTTTCAATGATTATTTAGTATTGTCCTTTACTGAAGTAAAACGTACGATTGTATTAATTAATTAAACTGAAGAAGCAGTTCAAAATAATATATATGTATATAACAGTTCAATATAAATAATAAAACATTCATATTAACTATTTTCTATAATAATATAAGTATGTATGTAAAAATTAAAAAATATATGCAAGAGGAATTAAAAAAGCGAATGCTCTTTTTTATATATTTCCTTAATACATATTGAAATTTAAAATGTTGTTTTGAGGACAAACGACTTTTAAAAAAGTAGAATTCATTGTACATATACATAACATAGAAGTATAATTCCGTTACTACAATGTTTTACTTTTTAATATTTAATTTGAAGAAATAAGTTTTTTTTACTTTTATACCTTTTGGTCCATACTATTTGTTAAAATAAATCCACAAAACAAGCATAATCTGTGTCTTATTAGACATATTTATGAAAAGATTTAACAGTTTATTATTAAATAAATTAAATATGGAACTTCATAACTAATCAAAAATAGTAAGAACGTATAGGATTTAAAAAATCGACATAAAGCGGTTTATGGAGTTCGAGTGTTCGAAAGTAGGTATAAGAAAATTATATATATTAAAATATGAATTGTATACTTGGAAATAATAATGCATAATGACATAAACATTAAATTTCATAATATTAAATTTTAAAAAGCTGCAGCAACGTTTTCATATAACTGTTATTGTTTCGCACTAGTAATAAATATGTGCAAAGCACCTGTAAATTAAAGTTCTCGTTTTTTATTATGAAATGTTTTGAGATGTTAAACTTTTTTAAGATTTAAGTTGTTTATATTCTGTTCGTTATATATTGAAAAAGAAATAAGACAAAATTATAGAAACAAAAAAATTATGGTCTACTGAAATAATTTAACACGAATTTATAATATTTTAATATGTTTTATTTCGATGAGATTGTAGAATGGAGCAAGTGTTTACGATCAGCTACACATATCTTATTTTGTAGTTATGTATATTTTATTTGGTTGCGTATAAAAATAATATAGATATATGCATTTTTTCATTAAGAAAATACCTTAGAGTCTCCAGTATTGGGCGGTGCGTTTCCATCGTTCTGCGTGTGATTGTTGTAAGGCACCGCGTCCGGAGTGGCGGGTGGTGATCCGGGTGCCGGAGGAATGTACCCACCGGGTGGGTTCGGTTCCGGTTCACCACCAGCGCCCGTTTCAAACTTAAACTCGCGTCCGGGATCGAGGAAATGTCTGTGGTGAAGCGACTCTTCCGAAGACAAACTCTCTGGAGACCTCTCGTACCTTCCACCGCCTCCGTGCACTTGCGGCGAGTCTTGGTGTTGCATGGATTCTTGGTGGAGGTTCTGCGGATGCCCATGGCCGCCATGATTGTTTGTGTGATGATTGTTGGGCGCCGCAGGATGATTGTTCTGTTGATGGTGTTGTTGGGTTTGATGGTGGTGTTGCAGAAGTGCGGCGTGCGACCGTAACTGGTCGATGCTGCGGTGGACGTAGTCTGCGCCGGTGCTCAAGTCTGACAATGGAGATGGCTGCGCAAAATCTGCTATACTTCTGTACTCAAGTCGCTCCATTTTGAGCGGAATGTTGTATCGTGATACGATCTCCAGTTTTTAAACGTTGATGTGGTTATTTGAATTGAATGCTTTATTGTTGTTTGGGACTGTTTTAGTCATTCCCTAGTGATGTGGGTGTGAAGACGTCACTTCAACATTATACAGTTGATATTAAAAGAGTTTGTTTTATTTTAAAATATTTCAATCATTCCTTGATTGTTGTATACAAAAGTATCACTTCAGCACAGTGTGTTTAATGACTAAGAGGTAGATAGTAGTTTTTAGAAGAAATAAAATGAAGTTGAAAATGTTTAAACGATTGTTAGTAAATATCACTTCAACACTTATATATACTAATATATAATCTAATAGTAGTAAGTCAGTAGTAATATAATTTAAGTAACATAAAATAATATCACAATTCAATAACACCACTTGCCGAATGACAAAAACAAATAAATGCGTAATGAGTAAAACCAGTTCACATTTTTTATGCGCGACAAAAAATGCATAAGAATGAAATTTATTTTCTAATTTAAATAAAAAGTAAACTGTGTAGCGTGCCAAAAAAAATTAAAGCGCAAAAAATAACTCGTCTACTTGTTGCTCCTCCGCCGGCAAAAACGCGACTAAAATGCCAATGCGTCTAAACAACCAACTAAAAAATGCCACCAGTAGGGGAGCGAAAAAAACAGCCAAGTCGTTCCCCTAATCACACTAAGAGAGATGGAATGATTAAAAATGCTTTAAGTAATCTATTTTATCTCGCTTTAAAAATATAATACACAAATACCAATACGTGTGTACAGATTTGACGGGTGAATAGAGAGAGGTGACAATGTCTAACGCCATTTCCTATCTCCATCACTGTTTAAACATTGAAAAGACTTAACCTTGTAAATGAAGAATTAGAAGTAAAGTGAATACGATATCGATGCGTGAGTAAAAAAGAGATGGAACAAAAGACCGCCCTATTTGAATCAAGTGTGTAGTTTTTTGGGGATTTGGCCAGAGCCGGTGCAAGTACATTTAGATCCATAAAAAACAAATTCATTATTTATGTTTTTTTTTGTTTAATAGTACCTAATGTTAATATGACCTATTGTGTGATTTTTGCATAAGAACTACATGCTAACAAAACTAATAACATTTTTATTTTGGATAAAAAACAAACAAGACATTAGTTCGCTAAAATAAAAAATTATGATGTACACACTTAAAAAAAACAACCAAACCTTTTTTACTCGATTTTTTACATGTCTATTACGAGGACCAACCTTCCATGTGACGAGACAATTATTTTAACATGAATTTAGGTTTATTGATGACTGTAAATAATATTTATAACAAAAACTATTTTTTGGTTAAAAAAAATGTTTGAATATAAAAAATTAGTTATAATGAGAATTCGCACGAGACTAGACCGCTTAATTTTTGACCAGATGTTTCTGTTGATTGTTAAATCCGAGATCAAAACGGGGTATACTTAAGCTTAGTAAATCTCATGTCGTGTGAAACCCTAATTGTCTACTTTATGTAAAAGCGAATGTATCTTATTCAGTAATCGCTATCATTGTAAATTGTTCACCCATGTATGTGTTAAAAATACCATACTTATAATTATTATAATTTATGCTGTCAAATGATGTTTGTAAAGACTTTCAATTATTGATCGGGAATGTTCAGAAAACAAAGTGATTAACACCACGAAACAAACAATATTCTATACATACAAGATAGGTACGTTGGTATTTAACTACTTACTTATTTAGTTATATAGGTATGAAATTATTTTTTTTCCGTAAATTAATAAAAAATTAATTAATGAAGTCAAATTAAGTGATATACATATTACATCAAAATTTGTGTTGTTTTTTTGTTAATCAATATGTGTATTAAAAACATATGAAAGTGTGCATATAATTATAATTCTCAATAAATTGTTTAAAAAACTGACGATTTTATTACCTTTTAATAGTTATAGGTAAACGGAAACTATCGCAGCATAATAATGATACTAGTAATTTTCCATGATCGTATAATTTTATGTACTAATTTTATTTTCAAAGACATATAAATGCAATTCCAAGTCTGCACAAATATCACCTAATACGTTACTGCCATGGTTGATTAGACACACAAAATGTGAGAATGAACAAACTGCAAATGTTCGAGTGAGATGGAAGCAGTGGCGATTATACTATTTTAAGCCTTGGGATTTGAACAAAATTTAGAGACGGTAGGCGATAGTTTTTTGTTTTGACGTAAAAATGTGGTATCTCCATTTTTATGAATAATTAAAGTAATTTAAAAATACTTTCATGAACTCCTTAAGTATAATCTTGTCTATTCTATAATAAAATATTTTCTTATATTTTTAAAATTTAAGTTACTTTATCAATTACGAGATTAAACTATAACTATGATACTATTGATTTATGAAATTATTTATCGTTTTTTATCTTTAAGAGTATATGATAATTTGACTAATTTAGAATAATAAAATAGTTTTATACTATTTTTATTTATCTTTATTTTACATTAAATAAGTTTTATTATAAAATATTTAAAATTTAAAATTCGCCTATTAAATTAGAATACAAATTTGAAATTTCGTCAATAATCACCGATAGTAAATTCTTTGTACATACATACATAGTCAAAAAGTTTAAATGACTATAAATTTAACATTTAAAAAATTATATGAATATATACATTTATTAATGCACACATTTAATTATGATATTCACCTATAACAATTAATAAGAATATTGGTAATTAAATCAATATTTACATTATATTTGAAAGTACATATTTAAGTTTTAATAATAGTTAGCATTTGGAATGATGGTTGCATTAATTTTCAATATTTTTTTAAAAACATAAGACCATATTTAAATTGATTTAAATTTTAATGGAAAAATGCAAAAGATGTACCCAAAAGGATACAATAGCGTTCGAGAATACTCGACTTCCTCCTCCTAATACATAAAAGTGTCTGATTAATGGATTCTGATAGATATATTGCCACGTAAGTACATTTTGGTTAAAGTTTTTACACCATAATACTGAAAAATATAAATAATTCAGCTTTACTCTACACCCCTTGCGTTTTTTGATTATATCAAATAAAATCTGTAATATGTGGATTTTAAAAATCATTTTTACAAAAATGCATATTATAAAAAATTACATTTTACAATTAATGATTGTTATTGAACGATGACGAGATATTTCTATGAATGTATTTTTTTAATTTTTACGCAAAACAGATAAATATTTTTATATTGAATGAATGTATTGGTTACAATTATTCGTGAAGTATCACATTTGATTTTAAAAATATAATGGATATGTAGACAATAAAATATTGAAATAAAAAATAGACCAACAGACCCAATATTTAAATATTTAAACCTAATGCACATTTCACCGCTTCAAATCCAGTTACAGCTTTTGCGAGAGAAAAAAAACCGTTCAGTCTTCTAAAACTAGTCTTTTGAAGAGCGCGGCGAGTTCCCCTAATTCATGTATGCTAATTTTTTGTCCACTTGCACACACAGAGCTGTAACCATGGAAAAAACTAACCGATTTATTTATAATGTTTTCTATTCTACCTACAGTGGTGGCCCATATAAAGGACGAAATGAGAAAGTGCAACACTATTGATAAATACTGAAAAATAATCATGTTACCATTTTATGGTAAATATTTTAGGGATACTACAATACAAACGTCACTGTGTATATGTAACGATCAAAAGGCGGAATGGTCAATTCTGAGAGTAACTAGACAATACGCAATTTGACTAATAACATTGACCAAAGTCTGAAATATATTAAAGTTTCGACCTTTGACTGGTGTAATTTGAGTTAGTTCTAGGAAATGCTAAATCGGCCGTTAGAAACTAAAATATCCCAGTTCGTTATTTGACTAGTCAATCATAGGAGTGACTGCAATGAGGTTGTCAAATCGCGATGTGAGCCTTGTTTCTCGTATATATTCGGACCTGTTTCATGTTTTGGGTGAGTAATTTAATGCTTTAAGATTTGATTAGGTAAGATTCAATGTGTTCTTTTTTTACCTAACCATGTTAGTCACTCCTAGAATCGACTATTGATGCTTTAGTAGTCAAAGGCCGAAACGCGAAATTGTTTTGATCTTTGATCAAGACGCTTGGTTAATTTTCAGAATCGACCAGTCAAAACGAAGAATGACCGAGCGTCCTCAAACTTTTGGTGGGAATTAATGATACATTAGAACTCCTCATAAATTCTTGTAATGGGCCGTCACTGTATATATCTATATATATACAGGAGATCCCGAAGGTTTGATTTGGTCGACTGTAAGACTGGTCAAAAAATCTGTGCTGAACAAAAACTGTCACCCTCCATCAAGGGTGTCCATTCAGATGGTTAGAATGTGAATTCTGTAATAAAATCTTACGCGTGTTTATGTTAGAGATATTTAGGGATGTATAAAAACATATGTCGATTGTTTATTAAACGTTTTGACTTAGTTTTTTATATTTATTTTTTAAATGGTTTCAATTATTGACACGAAATCGGAAAATAAATTGATAACAAGAATATATTGATATATGAATCAATAATTCAATCACAGTACTAGCTTTTGTAGAATTAATGAAAAATCGCAAAATGTATTATAATCGTATAGTAAATAAATGTAAATTATTATTATTAAGTTGCTGTACTTATGTATTTTTTCTTATCACGAAAGTACTAGATATAACTTAAAGATGATCTACATGTAAAAAATTTTATTAAAAAATTAAATAATATAAAAAAAATTATGTTTATAAAAATGATATCGAAAAATAATCCGGACGTATGTATGTGTGTAAAGTTTTAAAATATACATACATATATATGTTATAATTTCAACATTCTTATGTAAAAATCTGACCAAAGGTCAAATAAGGGGGGGACCCTATTTGAATCTGATTTTGCAACGTTTTTTTTAGATACCTTAGGGTCGTATTTTTTTTGTTATATTCAAGGAAGTGTGCTTTATTTTTTTTGTACGTTACAGTACCAGGTGGGGTAAATAATGATATTAAAAGTACAAAAAGAGTATTTAAATATGTATGTGTAAGTATTCATACTTTTATACAATATACGTAGGTTATCAAAAATTTGTTTGGACGTAATGTGTTACTTTTTAACTAGTTTTTACGTAAGATAAGAATGCTTCCCACAGATAAACTTGATTAGAGATTATCTGAGACCCCGTAAAAAGTTTAGCAAAAGAAGATAATAAACGAAAAAAATTAAAGATAGACTGAAGAACAAAATTACCTTTGCTATAGATGGTTGTGTGAACATTAATATTACATTTTTAAGTTAACTGATTGATTTTGATTTTTAATAATATGCTACTTCAATATATAAGAAAAAATTTGGATTAGTAAAATAGGTATATACAAATATTACATAAAGGCCAACGACCCATTTTTTATAACATTATTCACAACATAAAAAAAATTTGCAATAGATCTACACGTGCCTTCCCATCTTGTTTCATTTAAAACAACTTTTTGTAGGGGATTCCTTCTATAACAAATAAAAAAGAGCCTTCAAAATAAAAATTATAACTGATTCAGAATATTTTTTGTGGAAAAATGAACCACAAAAAAATTAGCACGCTTTTAAGAGGACAAAAAAAATCTTCGTGATTTTTTGTCGGCCTACTGCACATAGTAAGTTGAACAAAAACAAGAATTTACAACCTTTTTTTGTTGTTGAAGGTGTGATGTGTTTGTTTATGCAATGATTTGTGATTCAGTTTTTGAATCTAAAGTAGTAAAAAAAGGTATGAAATCGTTTTTATATAAAGTAATATACTTTGATGTACAATTTTTATTAATTTTTTTTTGAAATTGTATTATACAGGGTTATTAATAAGTGAGCAACGAGTAAATGATTTACTTTGTTATCTATTTTATCAAAAAATGTCTTATTAAAAGTTCTATGGGAAATTAATACACATTTAATAAGTAGGTAGTCTTTTTTGAGGACTATTTTTTTTCTTAATGGCAATATAAAAAAATATTTTGACACTTAATGCAGGATTAAAGTTAAATTTTCCATTCAGTACCTACGTACCTTTTTAGTTAGTTTTTTTTTTATTTTATAACAATTTAAAATATTAAAAGTACCTAAACCTATATTGTCATATAAAAAAGGTTTCATGACGTCATATTTATTGAATTTCAAACTTAGCTTTTGTTACGATTTTTTTTATATAATTAATAGTTAGATGCGCAAATAAATCATCAGTTTTTTGGTTTTGACTGACCCTGTATAATCAATGAATTGTGTGTTAAAGAAAATATTATGTTGTCAAAATGTTCATTTAGTATTCATAAACAAACAAAAAAATCAATCAAACATGAAACATTGTAGCTGGATTGAAAATTCACAAATCTAAATTTTTTTCTAGAAAAAGGCACTAATAAGTGTTTTTTTATATTTTGTTTTTATACCATAAATATTATATTATCATTTTTTAGTAACATAAAATATTTATACTTATACAATTATTTTTTAAACAAATACGTATAGAATAAATTACAATGACAATGTATACATCTGTACGAAAAAAAACTATGTCAAATATAGGCGGTAAGTTTACCTTCTATATAATAAAATATATATTCCATAATTTAAGTAAAGGGTTACTCTTCGAAATTCCTACAGCAAAGGGACCGACAGGAGATGTTGTGCAATTCACAAAATGTATTTTATTGTTTTATTATCACTAAAATATATTTGTGTCATGGTATTAGTTTTAAGTTTAAAGTCATTTTAGTAATGCAATTTATTAAAGTACAATACTGTTTCAATATTTATTTACAGAGGATATTGTTAATATAAATAAAACATTTTTCTAGACCTTTTATATTGTTTAAAAATAAAAACAAATAAGTATAAAAAAATAAATAATAGGAAGAAAGAGCATAAAAGCTTTTTTATAAGTAAATTGTTCTGTGTTAATGGGTATTTTTCCTTTGATACATTTACCATTTCATTAGTTTATAATTTATCTATTCCATTTTTCATACACAGCTATTTAAAACTAAATTACAATGTAAGAAAATATTTTTATGCGGAAAAAATTAATAATAAAATACGGATTTTTTTTAATACCAGTCCACGCATTTTTTAATCGATAGTATAGAAATTGTCAATTTCAGTACATTTTGAAGACGTCAACATAATAATATTGTAATAATTTATTACCACATTTCATGCATCATTGTATCTATCAATAATGACAATTTTATTGTACTTCATTTTTTTACTTCCAATTATGGTCATGTATATTGGTTTTTAGATGTAATAAAAATCAGTAACGTCACATTTCAAAGTAATTATAACCTTCATTGACAAATATTTCACTAATAATCTATTATTGTTACTGAATTTTTTACAAGACTATTTTCTATGGTGGTTAAAAGTCACTGTCTAGAACGGAAAATCTTATTTTTAATAATTATTAACGTGTTTATCCCTATATTGACAAGCGTTTCAAGGCTTTTGTTGCCCCTTGGCGAATTGATAAGGTGCGTCATATATGTATGTACCTACGTAAATATACGAAATGTTGTTGCCAACAAGAACAAAATATGAAAACTAAATCAAAGTTATAATTATCTCTATAACTCGAATTTAAATCTTGAATGGATACTTTTTGTATCATTATATTATTGTATGTATACTCTATTTATAAAATACCATTTTAATAAATATAACAAGAATACCATATGCAAGAATTAAAAAAAAAATAACTTTTTGATTTGTTCAACTGCAAATTTTAGATGTATAAATATCATTATTTAGACTACATGTTTTAATTCAATACGAAGTTTGTTTTTGAATGTTATTTGTTAATTTTTTATATGACGATATTTTACATCGTCTGCCTGATTTCATTATTCGAATTTAACAATTTTCAATTTCGAGAAGAAAGATTCATATAAACATAGGTCGTTCCAAAGATCCGATTGTAGCTGTAATGCACATTGTCAATAAATGTTTCAAGTTGTTTCAAATTGAAAAATTTATATACATGGCCCTCACATCCTACCGCGAAACCCCGGGCCAGGATTTTGACGGACCCCTCCTCGTTAACTCGCCGCTTCGGGCTCCCCTTAGCCCTGGGTACCAAAAATACAGCCCTGTCAACCTCCCCTTTTGTGGAGGCCGTAGCAAAATATATAGCTTAGATATAAATGTATGATTTATAAATATCTATTTATACAACTAATTAACTATAGTTAAATTTAAACATTTAATTATTCGAAACTTGTGGCCCGCGGGTTGGACATGGCTGGTGTAGACGTAAAGGCGAAATACTCGGGGGTCGTATATTAAAATAGTGAAGCGATAGAACGTAATTTACGCATTCCACCGTAAACTATACGCTTAAAATTTTCACGGCCGTGATTAACACCACAATCACGCCCCGTGCATTCTCGCATTAAGTTATCGCAATTAAGAAACCAAATATAAATCAAATTTAAGAAAAAAATGTCAAATTGTCATAAGAGACAACGATGCATGACCTGTGGTAACATATCCTTGTTATAACCACCATCACCATCTCCTGTCCTTGTACGAATTTGACAATTTTAAGTTGAATCAGAGCAGACACAGAGGGACGTGTTTGGGTTTCGGATGAAGGAACGCTCAAACCATCGAGTTCTTGTGGTGGATACTGTAGAGGCAATCATCATCACTCGTGTGTGACCCAAACCGCTAAGAAATACACCGTGTTATTGCTAGCTGTTGGTGCTGCAACGACCATAGTGTCATTTCAGAATATTGAAGTGATTCAATATATTTTAAAGGTGTGGTAGTTAATACAGGAGGAAATTAACTTACCGCAAGGGTGTTTTATGTAATGTTATAAAAATAAGCTCGTTTTGTATTTATATAATATGTATGTACAATGTACAATATAAGTTTTTGATTTTGATAATATTTTTTTCAATATAAAAATCATTAAAATTTTTATTTGCTTAAATAATAAAACCAATGAATTAAATAAAGATTATACATTCCGAAGTTTCTATAAAATAATCTTATAAAAAACATAATTAAAAAAAATGTAAAGGAATGTCTTTTTTATTGTTAGTAAAACAAATACATAAATAGTCTAATATATTTACACAAACTTTAAGTACCTTTATAAAAAAATACTTTCGATTATTTGAAAGGGAAAGAGTAGTTCCCTTCCGCTAATAAAAATTAAATCTCGACCTTATAGGAAGTAGATTCTCTAAAAACAATAAAACTGAAAGTGGTCATGTCGACCTAAATCACAACTACCACCTGTTGTATTTTTTTCTTCCTGCCAGGAGCCATCTGCATAAGGAATAGATCTGATTTAAATAATTTTTTTCTACAAATTTCTAAGTAAAAAATGAAAGTGTGGTATTTTTTATCATAGACAGCCCCCGATTCTATTTGTCTAAGCATATGTTCAGGATAAAAACTCACCTATCGGGCACATATTTTTTTCCCACAGTCTGAACTAACCTAGATTTTTTCTATTTAAACAAAGGAAAAAATATTTTATAAGAACACCCTCATATGTGGTGGGATTCTTAATTGAGGTACTGTGAATTTAATTTAAAATGCACTTTTTATTGTATCTTGTATTTAAGTATTACGATAAAAAAGATTGAATTTGTTTGTAATAAAAGTTAAATTATATTTAGATATATAGAAAACTGAGTTACATATTTATTTGGTACATACAACTTCAAAATTTTAAATAGAAATAAATATTATTTATAGAAAAAAATAAAAATATAATTAATTAATATCAATTTGTTGTTGAGATCTTAAAAATTTTAAGAAAGATTTCAAACAACTCTACGAAATAGCCTTTATATTTAAAAAAATAATGTAGTACAACTTAGGGATGGTTTGTATGACTAATATAAATATTTAATAATCCGAGGACATGTATTGGATCCATTGGCTACCTGCTCTCAGACGAAAAAAGTTCATTTGTGAGTTTTTTAATACGGAAACTGGCCAGAATAAAATACAAAAAAAACTATCAGATTCGAAGGTGCACGATAGATCATAAAGGGTGGGATCTTGTTTAAAAAGGAAATTATATTTTTTATATACGAGTATATGCATTAAAAAGTTTAATAAAAAACAGCATAAAAATCATATGGTGATAACAAAAATCATTCATAATTTTTTCTTTTAATTTTACTAACTTTTTTTATAAATTACCTTTTCGAGTAAAAAATGATTATACCCTTTAATAAATTATTTAGTTTTTTATAAACTGTGTTTGTATTCATATATATTTAATATTTTGTAGAAGTATTGTATGTATATAATATGTTATTTTTAACAATCTTGGAAATGATGAGAACTAAGAAGCAGTTCAGCACAAATATACTAGTAACAAATTGGTGAGAATGGGCATCGGTCCTATAAATATGCAAATGGTGGTCATAGATCCTAATATGATAATTAATATTTTTGCCATTTGAATTTGTGTCACCTATTTTGGTATTTGTATTATGCATAAAAAATTTAATTTTAGCAAGATAAAATATTGTTTAAAATAGTGACTTTTTTGCCATTTTTCTGAGAAATCACATTTTTGCAATTATCATGTTATGTTCTAAGATCATCGACGTACATGTATTAAATAATTTAATAATCCGTTAAATACAAATATTATTTATTTACTAATATGAAATATTTACTCGACGTACTACGTGCATGGTATATTTGTAATAAAGGCAAATCATAAGAGTTTGTGTTTATTTTTACAGAATGTATTGTACATGCATATTACAAATATGAATTTTATATACTATATGCACATTACATATACTAGCAGTGTATACTGCACAGTGCAGCATAACTAATACATTTCGACGTTACAGATGAAAGAAAAAAAAAGTAGATTAGATTTGTAAAAAAACTTATCATATAATATAAAATTCTTACATTTGATTAAATTTAGATTATGTTTTGATACTAAAACATGTTTTATTCAGTGCACCCCTCAATGTTGATCAATAAGTGATTCAGGTCAAACTTTACAAACAAAGATGTTATTTTTGAAAAGTTGTTTTATATATTTAAGTTATAAGTATATTAGTTGCATAGAAGCTATATATTTAGAAATTCGAATTCTTAAGTATTCGAACTTCATGATACTATATCAATTTCTTATGACTAATTGTTCATCCGAGAAATATACGTTAAAATAAATAGTTATTTAAATATACAGGGTGTTCCAGACCACCTGTCCACTATGTTTTACGCCCAAACTATTGAAGATAGAGTTTTATGAAATTTTTTTTACTATGTATATCGACCCTAAAGAATTTCAGGAAAATATTTTCAACCCCCTAAAACTGCGCCTTAGGGGCTAGTTTGGGGGGTACATGACCGTTTCTCAGTAAAATCAAATGGAACGGTATATTCAAAAGTACATAATTGTAAGGATCATAAAAAAGTAAGAAACTTTTGTAAAACAAATATTTTCATACTTTCAATTGTTTAGAAAATATGGCAACATGATCTCAAAATTTCGGGTTTTACTAAAAGTGCTCTAATTTCATTAAATATTAGAAAGTAGAAATAATGAATTTTGTAAAGATGTATGACTACTTAATATTTGGATAGTCTAAAATGTCATACGTGACATATCAAAAATGCAAAAGTTCAATTAGAAATAATTCAAATATTTTAAATACAATGATATATCAATTAGTACTTTATCTTAAAAAAGACATGTAAATAAACAACTTTTGTTAAGAAAATTAAAAATCAATATTTTAAAATGGAAAATTATAATTTTTAATTTAAAATTTTCTTAACAAAAGTTGTTTATTTACATATCTTTTTTAAGATAAAGTATTAATTGATATACCATTGTATTTAAAAATTTTGAATTATCCATTATCTTAGATTCTAAGACAATCGATTAACACATTACTAATTTATATTTCTAGTTATTAAGTATTGACATTGGTACAGCTGGAATAGGATGCTGTGATGCAGGATCCCAGCCACCGCTCTATACAACTACCTGACTATGATTGTTGTTACAGAGGGTCGGCAGCGCGACCCGACAGTGATGCAACCAAATAGAGATGGGGAGACAGAACACATGTGTTCAACAGTCTCATCAAACTGAATATGCTCAATTAATTTTTTTCTTCATTTCGAACAGGCGTTAAGTACGTCAAGATTTTTGTCGAGAGAGAGTAAAAGTATAAGATATTTTATTTTAATTTATGTATTGTATTTATATAAGTGTATTAGTAGTGTGATGGTGTTAATAGAGGGGGACTTATTTACCAATTAATTTATTGATTTCTTATTAATGATTAATTTCATTTTCAATAATTTTTCAAATTTTATTAAGAACGTATTTAATTAGAGAACATATGTATTTCAGAAAACAAAAAAATATAATAATATATATTTATCTCCTATTTGACTTCCAAGTATCCTTTAAAAACAAATATATTTAATAGTTTCGAGTTTTGACTTTAAAATTAATTAAAACTAGGCAGTAAGGGAGCGTTCAAATATTACGTAACGCAATTTTTGGAGATTTTTGACCCCCCCTCCCTCTAGTTTTTACCTAAAAACTGTTACGTAACGCGTAGTTCAAAAGCCCCCCTCCCGCCCCTGTAACGCATCGTAACGTTTTACAAGACCCCCCTCCCCCGAAATTGCGTTACGTAATACTTGAACGCTCCCTAATCTGTTAAAGTGTTGAAAATTGAATAAAAAAGCAAAATTCAAATAAAAATATAATTAATCAATCAATATATAAATTTTTTAAGTTATGTGTGTACATTTAAAATATTTGAAATTTTTTGATCGCTTTTCAGATAGATATAATAGAATCCATTTTAGTAGTTTAAAAAAAATTTGTCTTCCCACAAAAAAACTATTAAATCGGTATTAATATGGGACTTTCACAGTTCGAAAGCTCAGGCTATATGATAAGTGAAATAGGACAGTCCCTTATAAGGGAAATGCAAAATTGATATTTTATTTAAAAAAAAACATTAAAATCTATTTGACATTAAACCCATGAAGAAGAAGAAGAAGAATAAAAAACATCGATTTGACACGAAAACTATAGAATCGAATTTAATGGGACTTCAACAAAATATTTAAACTTATCCTAACATTTACTATTGTACTTTTGCTAGTACAAAATATCAATTAATTTTAATAAATATTAAATACGTTGCTGAAATAAAAATTAAATAACAGAAAAAATCAGATATATTTTTTAATTTTGCATATACATGTTAACGACGCAATGAGGAGATTTGAATGCCTGTATTATATCATTAACTTTGTGTTTGTCTATCTGTGTGTGAACAACTAGGAACGTAGATATAATGAAATCAATGCCCGGAGTTCAACAATTTAAAAATAATCGCACATGAGTTTATTATCACCTTGGCACGCCACTGCATGCGTATAATGTATAAGATAGAGACAAAGATGACGAATAGTTAATTAATATTTAATTATTTGTTAATATTTGAGGAAACGGACCGTGTGAATGCAATATCAATATTATAATGTGTGAGTACACTCTACACACTTGTACATTTTATTTACATTGCAAATATTTCACTAGTTGTCATTTTTATGTAAGTATTAATTTTTGTTATATTTTTCTTGTATGTTATACAATTATAAATTATTACACACCTGTAAATGTTAATTTTTTTTAGATATTTTCAATATTAAACAAATAGAGGTTTAAAAGAAAGTTCACGCGAAAATAAGCAGTTATTTTTAAAGAAAATAAATAATTATAATACTTCATGTTATGAACTATAATTTGTTATTTTTAAAATGTAAATATTGTTTTCTAAAATAATCTTACGAATAAAATTATATTTCGTTTTAGTCCATAACCTACATATTACACTATATTTTTGTTATTTACGATCCACTTTACCCTCCTTGTCACAATTTTGTGAAACCCCCTCCTTAATATAACTTCTCAATACCATTACGGGATAGTGTGGTTAATCCATAATGCCAATATGAAATATATTTTGTTATTTCAAAATTAAGAAAACTAAAACTCGTATTTTACTACATTATTCAATACTCGTGGTTCAGAAAAATTGTAACCATTTCATTTAACATTGTTTTGCGAACCCTTTAAGTCTTGAGTACTAAGGTCTTCATCTATGAATTCTCAACACCGAGGGGTTCATAGACCACAGTTTCGGAACCTCTGCTCTAAACTCGACTTTTCTGTTTTCTATCAAAGAGCGTCAATCAGAAACCATCAAATTTTGAATAAAACCATTGTATTTATTTTTATTGATATATACCCCTTCTCCAGAATGATTAATCTAACATAAGTTTATATAATAATTATTAACAAGTTGTACAAGGATCACATAATAAAACATTAACTAGCAACACAATGTATGCTGTATATGAGGTATGTGAACGAGTTAAGGCACACACACAGATAATGTGCTGAGAGGTGCGCGTAACCTTGCCCTAATCACTTCCTCGAAACGTTCTCTGTGTAATTTGAGGCTGATTTGGTCCACGTTCAGTTTGGACATAATTTTGGTCGGCACGCAAACACAAAATATCATTACAATTATATGTACATATGTGTAAGTCATTAACTGTGTATGTAGAATATATCTATATGTACTTATTTATGTAGGATATAGTAGATACACATATATTATAGATAATAACAAAATACTAATATTAATGAATAAATATAAAGAATAAAATGTTCTTTCTGAGAAGTAATTAAGATGCATCTTTATCTATACTAATTTATAAATACGACGGTAACTTTGTCTGTTTGTTACCTTTTCACAGCTAAACCACTTAACTGATCTTGATGAAATTTTGCAGGGAAATAATTTGCATTCTAAGGAAGGACATGGGTTAGATTGTATCCCAAAAATTGACTGGATAAAAAATAATCGGTTTAGTGTAAATAAGTCACTTATTAAACTTATTTTTATTCATATAACATTTTCATTATATTATTCAATATAAGCTAATCTTGCAGCTCTTCGTTTTGTATCGATATTTCTCGTAAACGGTTGATCCTATGACAAATGAATAAACCCTTGGTCTAAATTATTATTAGCTGATACTAGAAATCGATAACACTTATTGATACCACAATGATTTAGAAATTTCATAACTGTATCACAATGGGTTCTTATGATATAAAATAAAAACTAATTTTTGGCAAAATTTTTGGCAGACTGTGACTTCTCATAAAGAATTTCCGAACGCATATTCTTAAAAACTTAATAACTTTCTCGATTATAATCCTGAATCATCCTGTATAATAACGTTGTAAGTTATGTAAATTGATCTAGTGCCTAATAAAGGGAGGAATGCTTTTTCAAAATATTATTACGGTTACATTTTCCCTCTGAAACATATTAACAGTTTTTTTATAATATCAATGAAAATTGAAAAGCGATAATTGAAATATAATGTGGGTCGGCGTACTTTTTATAACAATAGCCGTTTTTTTTATCTATATACTTATGTAACATATTTGTCCATGCACAATTTACAGTTTGAATGTATCAACGCTGCAAATTATCATAAAACATTAATTGATAGTACAATGAATAATAACATAATTGTAATATCGCGCGCGGCCAGCAATTAGACAAACGAGAATAATTTAGTTTCTATTATTGAGGTTACATTACTTGAATTTTATTTACCGTGGATGCATTTCTAAAAAACTATTGTAGTACAGGATATAGTCCGAAAAAAACAATTGCATTATTGTTTATCAAATAAGAAGGAGTAGTGGGTTTGAATAATTATTTTCAATTTGTATCAATTATCAAAGTGGTATGTTTAAATGATATAATGTAAATCAAAACACATTTTTATTATTATAGGTACAGAAAGTTGTTTTTTCGAAATTCAACTCCTACAGTGGTAATAGGGGGTGTCAGAATTATTTGAAAGTAAGCATAAATACTCCAAAATTCAACCCCTATGGGGTTGCAAGGGGGTGAAAAAGTTTTTATGGGAAGAATACTTTTTTGGTGACATTTTCCCAACACTTTCAGTAACCAGAATTGTACCTTTTTTCCTATATTTTTTCCCATTTTAAATTGTTAATCAAATATCTGGAAATTAAAGAATGTTTGGAAGGAAATTGAAGTATCAATCGATTTTTATGCACTTTTTTAAATAACAAAGTAGATTTCTTCGACTTAGTTATTTTTTAATTCCTAATTTTTGTATTTGTGTTAATATTTCTATGACAAATTGAAGTAATGTGCATGAAATATAACTAAACATTTTGAATTTTAGATTTAATTAAAAGTATGTTTGTTTTATAGAAAATAACGTGAAAAGTTGATATTTTCAAACCGCAGGTCTGTATCTCAAATTGTTCTCAAGATATGGCCTTTCAAAGTTTTTGATTTTTCACAAATTTGGAGAAAAATGGTCGTAACTTTTGAACGTATGGTCGGATTTGATTTTTGTTGACAGATTTGAAAGCAGCATGCCATAATCTATATAATTACATATACAAGACTTAAAAATTCGACAAAATTTTTTTTGTCAAAATTCAGCATTTTTTTAATGGAAAAATTTCAATTTTTAGCAAATTTTTTTCTTCCTAATTTTAAAGTACTATACACGTTATTAAACAGATTTTAACACGCTGATTGCAAATCTGCCGACAAAAATCAAATCCGACCAGACGCTCAAAAGTTACAACCATTTTTTTTCCAAAATTTTGAAAAATCTAAAACTTTGAGAGGCTATATCTCGGGAACGTTATGAGATACAGACCTGCGGTCTGAAAATTTCAACTTTTCACCTCATTTTCTATATAATTAACATACTTTTAACGAAATCGAAAAGACAAATTTTTCACTCATATTTCATGCATCAATCTTCGATTTGCCATAGAAATATTAACTTATCGCACACAAAAATAAGAAACAGAACCTAAATATACTATGTAATCAATTATTTTGACTATTGCCTATGTAATTAATGATTTAAAGCAGAATTAATAAAGTAATTTCTTTGGAACCGAAATATTTGCGATTTTATATAATAAATAAAAAGTAATACAAAAGAAAAAAATATTATTTCACCTTCTGTCATATATGAAGAGTTGTAACTAGTTTCGAAATCCACGGGAGCGAAGCCGCGGATATCAGGCAGTATTAAATAAATTTATATAAGATTTTGCAATATCGTAAACTTTTCTCAGTGAGGGTTACGACCAATTAGAATTAATTCATCGATAGTCATTTAAATGATAATTTAAGTTAAAAAAAACTCATATTAATATGGTACATTATAGATTGATTTTAAAATACATCTTGCTTTAATATTAATTAAAATATGTATTTAATGTTTTCAAATCTAAGTAAGTCTATGTTGGCACTTGGTAAATACACTGCACTGTTAAAAACTAACAAAAGAATACGACACAATAACGATATACTTGTTCTATATATTGTATTGACCCTTATTACAGTTCCAATACAATTGCAAAGTCAATAAAAAGAATTTCAGATTATGGCACGTTTTTCAATGCACCGTTCAATTGTTACAAATCAATAAAGGGGGTAACTAACTCTTTGTGGAACGCTGTAAAGGGGTCTTCAAGTAAAAAAGTACTCTATATACCTACCTTTCAGGTATGTTTTGTTGAGTGCAATTTTTGATCTAATTTATTGATTTGTATTATCAGAAAAGCGTGCGTTGACAATTGGTTGTGGGTAAACTTATTTGTGTATTAGATTTAATCGATTATTTGATGAAGGGTTTCAGTTTGTTTAACAGGTGGAGAGGTTTTTCTTGAGTGTAACAATTCTAAATAGAATCCTTTAATATTTACATAAAGTGTTATATATATTTGAGATATTCAATTATAACATTTAGGTAAATGTATGTAAATTAATATGAACGGTATAAGTATCGAAAATATAATTTTGTAATTTTTATAAGAAGTAACAGGTATTGATAATGAAATATTATTAATTAAATTAATTTTTTTGATTTTAATGTTGTCATTTCATCTATATCAACTTTTTTTAGTTTCTACTTGATTTATTTTTGTATTTAGTAATTAGATAAAATTTTGTTGGAAAAAAGACAAACATAGTTATCTGCATCAAAAATAACTGGTATAGTAAGTTTTAATTTATGTAAATATTAATTTATATTTTATGTTTGAATAAAAATACTAAAAAACTAAACCGTTAATTAGAGCAAATTCCGTGGCATGCATCTAGATAACAGGCAACGGACAGTTTTGCATATAATTAAAGTAGAAAACTGTATAGATATATTTTTGGCACATTCGGTTACTTTCTAGCCGGCCACTGCAACGTTTGATCATCATTTTTTCAAATCAATTAGTGAATATTTGTGTGCCCATTCTCTCAGCCAAAATAATATTTCAATTAGATATCTATAATAAACAATTATTCAAGTGCATATGTTTCGGATATCCTTAAAGATAACAATAAAAAATTAACTTCTTAAATATGAAAATTAAACTTGTTAATACTATGTAAATGTTTTTGAAGAAAAAATATAAATTATTAGATTATCTTCGTGATCTTTTCTTGGAATAAACAAATTCAATCCCAATTGGTGATGATTTCATAAATCTATATTTTTGTATTGACGCCATATCATGGTATAGAATAAGTTAAGTTGTAATACAAGTTTCAATGAATTATTTATTTATCAATAAGTACCTATAAAAAGAAAACTCCAATACAACCTTTCGATATATATGTATATAAATAAATACAAACAACTTAATTGTTTAAACGTCAGTTTAATAGGCAAAGAAACGTAGCGAGCTTTCGATTCGCAGAATCATCGTCAGGCTATATAAAGGGGATAATGCGAGAACGGTGTCGTTATCTCAACAATATTTCATTAGCTACGGAATTATTAAATTTCTGACGTCTAAGCAATTAAGTTGTTTTTATTTATTATATTTTAACGTTATGTATATAAATATATATTTTATATACCAATATTTACAAAATCCCTATTACCTAAAAAATCATAGTTTTACCACACTTAAAATGAACAAAATGCATTTGCACGCCGTGTTTTATTCACTTCCTGTTTCCCACAAAAAATAACGCTAAAAATATAATTCCAATATCCGGAGAAACCCTCGTATTTCTGTAGCGAACAGGACCGTCTCGAATTACCGCCAAACATTGGTCATTATTTTGTAAAAGATATTGCAAAAATAGGACTGTATTAGAATAATAAACAAATGTCTCTATTTAATCAGAAAATGTTCTGTAGTGTGCATATTTATAGTTTGATTTTTATTTATTTTTGATACTTAAATTAACTATTTATACCGTATTAAATTGTTCCAAAAATTACAATCATAGAAATATCTATATTAAGTATTTTATTGACCAAGGGTACTAATTATATAAAGTTTAATGATGCCCAAGTATTTTCAGTTATCTGATTATTGTCAATATTGGATTTAGTTAAATATTACAAATAAAAAATAAATTTAAAATAACTATTTATAGCTTTTTTAAAGTTAGAGCTAGCTAACTAAAAATATACATACATATATTGTTTATACAAGTGAAAGCAATGTCGCAAATTTCAATCATATACTTGAATCTCTCCCTCCAGTATCCACCAGATCTATTAAAGAGCGAGACTGTCGTTTCCTGTTTCCTAAAAAATAAACACGAGGGGGAACAAGTGAATTCTAAAATACCCTCGTCGCAAAAAGTAACAATGATTGATACCAAATGTCGGTTAAAAATATATACGACTGTGTTTAAGAAATGTTACCTTAACGTTTGTGAGTAAAACTGGTATTCGATTAGTGTCGGAGATTGGTTCAGTGAAAATATGATATAACACGAATAGGATAATTGAGTTTTAAGTTTTCATGAATAACACTTGTTTTAAATATAAGGCAATAGTTGAATATCTATAAAAAATGAAATTATAAGGGTATATAAAAAAAGGAAACTTCTAAAACTGTTCATCAAAAATGTCAAGATGATATAATTGAATAATAATAATAATAGTTTTAAAAACTTATTTAAAATTTGCGCAAAATTCTGACGCTAATTCAAGTGACAACGTACATATTATATATTTAAATTAAAATCAGTAAAAAGGTTTGGGCTGCACATGAGACAAGACGAGAGTCAGGTAAGTTTTGTCTCGGTTTTGAGAACTAAAATATTGAATCGAAAAAATTAAACCAGTCTAGAGATAAAATCAAGAAGTCTCGTTCTCGTGTGAATTTTTTATAAAAAAATATTTTTAGTAATTATTGATAACCCTTTAAGAACGAGAGTTCTAACGAGACCTATAAATAAGGTTTATATTGTATTGTCAAAATTTCAGACACTCTTCTCGGTTTCAACTGGTTCTAATTGAAACCAATATCGTCAGTGTGTAGCCCAAAAAATCATTCGTTCCCAATGAATCGTTAAACAAAAGATTTGTCCAATTTCAGTCATGAATTACACATTTGATACATGTCAAATTCAAGTTGTTTTTCGATAAACTTTAAATTATTGAATACGAAAACAAAAAATATATAATAATTAAAAAAATATTTTTGTAAATTAATTACTTTGAATTGAAATCCAATTATAAAATAAATTATAAGATATTTGAATGCATTAGACTTTTAAATGAATTAATAAAATACAATTATTTAATAGAGTACTGATAGACATCATATACAATTTCCTTCGTAAATAATCAATAGATTATAAATAGAACCCAAAGGGTTTCCTTATTAAAATACACTAAATATATATATTATTATGATATGTTTATACTACACAAATAAATCAAGTAGGTACTTAGCTCCCTAAATTACTATATTAGTTATTGAAAATGCACAATACCCTTTATATTCTAATAAAAAGTCTGCTGAAAGGATATCGGTAACCCTTGCTCCTTTAACCCTAGTAAGGATCTCCCCGTTCGATATTACCCATTTTGTATTTATTGATTTCTTCTTTAGATAAACCATTGTTCGATTAATCATATGTAATAAAATAGCTGTTAACTTTTGATACTTTTTAATAATGCTAGAATGTAAAGATGACGTGTATATAGAATTATATGCCGATAAATATATACCTACATATACCTGAAGTCATTGCAAGAGTGTATGGAAATATATTTTGGTTTAAAATATATAATAAATAAAATTTTCGAATAAACACAACTATAACTTTAGTTATTTTATTATATTATTATTAAAATTGATTTAATCTATTCAGAATTTCATAGATAACTTCTTTACATTTCTTTGCATGTAAGAAATTATTGTTTCTATTATGATGAATTATTTTTTTACTTTTTTAAATCATTTTAGATAGCTTATTATAGGGATCAAAATAGAAATTCATATTTTCGAAAACCGAATGCACTATCAATTCGATTGATCAATATTTTTTTAGTAAAGCAACATAAAGTAACAATATTTTTTAATATTTAATAAAATATCATATTAACCGACAAATGAAATAGTACCTTGCATATGAAAACTTTTATATAACATATTTGTTTGATTTAATTGGTATTATATAAGCATACATTTAATAATTTATTGTTAATAGGTGATTGATAAGAAGTTTTTTTTAAGAAATCGTATGCACAAAAAAACTGTATTGGACCAAGAAAATCTTGTTTTGTATATAACGAAAACAATATTTTCTTAATATAAGAAAAGTACCCTTAATCCAACTACATTATTTCTTCGTGCAAGAATACTATAGTTGGTTTAAGAATATATTTCTTATCTTAAGAAAATATTGTTTTCGTTATATACAAAACAAGGTTTACTTGCCTCAAGTAAACCTTTCTACCTGTGTACTATTAGAAAAACTGAAGAATTATGAAATACGAGTAATAATCGATATTGTCGTTTAAGAATTATAAATTACCGTTGGTAATCTTCTTATTTCCTTACGAAGTATATTAATCTAATTAAATATACTAATCGAAAATATTATCAGTTTTTATCTTTGCCCCACATTACTGACAGGGATATAAGTTACAGGTAACTAATGTTATGATAAAACAGTATTTTTACTTTATAAAAGTAAATAATATAGTTTAATTAATGAAGATAACAAAAAAATTTACATACGAGACATACGAGTAAATAATAATAACACATACAGTTAGATATAAAGGAAACAAAAATAATAAGAATATACATGTTCGAGTTGTTTTGTATATACATACAAAACAAAAAATAATAATTTGTTTAAATTAAAGCAATTTACGCAATAATTCTTAATATTAATAAAAACGAAACTGGAAAGACGTACTTTATGAAAATGAACTATTTATATCTAACAACAAGTAAAATTTTTATACATAAAGAATGGATAGTTAAGAATCACCAAATGTAGAAAAATTATGTCGTTTAACTGTATAAAGATTTAGTGAAGTGAATCGATTTTTTTCTACCAAAAAATTAAAAATTCTTTCGCGTACATTTCAAATTAGAAACCTTCATGGCCAAAAAATTTAGAGCACAACTATCGTTTTAGTTACGAATGTGAAATATTTATTATATTTACGAAATTATGTATAAAATAGGGCTTATATTTGATCGAATGTTTCATTAAAAGTATTAATTTTGTTTTTTAATTTGTACTATTCCTTCCAATTACGTCTTCTTTCAGCAAAATAACGAAAGTAACATACATAACGAATACCAACCTGAGGACACATCTTGCATTGGTACTTTCTTTGGGCGGCGACTGAAAGTCCGCCAGGCCCATTGTTAGGGTGCCCAGGTCCAGGTCCGGGCCCGGGCACAGAATGCGGTGGTCCAGGATGTCCCGTTCCCGAGCCTGGGGCGCCCATCTTACTGGCATTGATGGGCTGTGGTACGACGAGCAAGGCCGGACTGCACGGCGGATATCCGCCACCGCTGCCAGGGTGTTGACCGCCTTGGCCGGCGCCCGGACTACTGCTGGAGGATGCCGGCGACCGGTTGCTACCAAGGGGGTTCTGGTGGTAAGCGCCGAGGCCGCCGCTTAAGTGGTGGTGGTGTGATGTTAGCTCATCTAGTGTAGATCCTGAAAATTGATATTATTGTTATAAATTTTTTTTTTGATACCTTTAAATTGTATTATATGTATACATTAGATATGTATAAAAATAATTTAAATAAGTATTCGTTTTTATTATAATTAACTATGTATATCCAACTCTGAAAAAAATGTTAATTTCAGTTGCATGTTTCAAAATTAATACAAACTACGTTTCAATACAAAGAATTTGTTACCCTTCTTTTGTATATTTCATTTCTAACAACTGAAGGATTTTTTTTGTAAATTTTTATTTTTATTTTTTTCCTCTACTTTTTTCCTAGGATTTATACCGTTTATCACAGAGAATATGTAGGTAAAATATACATGTTAAAAGAGAATACTTAATTAAATAAATTATCTTTCTGTAGGTAGTCTTTATATTTCGATATTTCTAATAAAAAGTATTGAAAAAAATATGTTCTTATGAAAAATTAAAATTACTTAAATTTTAATGGAAATACAAATTTTATATTTTATACCTATATGTCCGTTAAAACATGGCTAGTAAAACGAAGAAAATTAAGATTAAAGCTCCTAGAAATATAACTAAAAATATATATTTCCATTTATAAATAAATAATGTACATAAATATTTTATTTAAATTTCTATTTCATGATGAAAAATAATATAATATTAATAGCACGTATTTATTTAGATAACTTTAAAAGTGATGTACATTTATAATAGGTCGAAATCGACAACGCATTATAAAAATTATACAAAAAAGTAGATACAACAATAGTAACGTTAGCAGATGTGCAATCATCAGTTAAAATTATTTTCAGTTAATGGACACAGAGATTTCTAATTAAAAAGTTACATGTTTGGAAATGTTTGCGGCAACAGCAATACACACATGTATGTAACATTAGTGTTGTGATGACGTCACACTAACGATGCCTCTCAGTTAGATTTTTTACACACGTCAATCGCTGATTATTTCGTAAATAGATTAAAGTACGATTAACTATTTACGTTAGGCAGATTCGGACCGAGGAGATCCAGCGCCAGAGGGATATTGTAAGCTCTAACCCCTCCACTTAATATTAAATTAATTATTTTTCCTCTATATATTAAGAGTTTATCAATTTGCAAATAAATAAACAAATTGAAAAAGTTTTCTCCCGTTATATAACTACATGTTTAGGAAGTTTCGATTTTCTTGATTTTTTATTTATTTTTATTGAATGACTTAATAATCGTTTTGGTTTCTAAATTAGTTAAATTATATCCATAACAAAATTATAAAATGAATATTTATTATTTTGTTATTTTAGTTTTAGTGTATTCGACGCAGTTACGTTTAATCTTTAATTCAGAAAACGTCAACATTTTGAAGTAGAGAGTAAAATGTTATAATATTATATAGATATATAAAAATTGCATATTTTTTATATTTTAATCCGACGTTGAAGTATGCACATACCTATTACAAATAGATTCATATTGGCATGCATGTAATAACTCAGAGAGTCATGTTTGAGTATGTAACACTTTTATATCTGTACACTTTTTAAAAAGATTGATTACTTTTATGAATCTTTATTCAATATCCTATACATCTTGTTAAATTAATTTTCATTTACAATATCCATTTATTATTTACGTTTATTTTAAAATTGCTCCACCTCAGTAGCAATAATGACTGCTATCCCTGTTCTATAGAACAGGGATAGCAGTCAATTATTACAATTATAATTCTTGATAGAAGTTAGCAGTATATTATAGATACTATCAGAGTCTAGTATATATGATTTGATATTTAAATATGAGAAAATATAAAAAAATAGTAGGTAAGATTTTATTTACCATGTAGGTAAATAAACTGAAACAGTGGAACAGTCGTCTGCTCCAGGGAAAGTGCTTTACAGCAGTGTCTCTCAACCGGGGTTTCCCAGAACCCTAGGGTCCCATGAGACAAGGCTAGGGATTCCCCAAAAAAATGCAATGAAGATTGTTTCATTAATGATGTTTTTTATAAACATTAAGTTTATTGATAATAAAATAGAATATTATTGATAATACATAAAATCTGTATGAAGGGGTTGAGTATACAGCTTAACTTTTTATCTCCAGGTATCACTTTAAATAGAGCTACTATATTATACATAATTTTGTACCGATTGTAACATGGGGGTTTGTAATACTCATTGACGGTTAGATATTGAAAATTTTTGGCTGTTATAACTACTATATTTTCTTACAGGTATGTATTGTTATAAAATATTAGGTTTATTTATTAATAATTAATAAAATAATATTCCATTTATTTTAAAAATAATATACAGTAAATAAAAAGCAATTTGATTTGGATCAATAAAAATACAAAGTATTTTATTTCACAATTTTTTTGGTTTCAACTTATTTGTACTGTTTTGATAACATAATATATTAAAAATATATATAAATAATAATATAAATAAAAACTAACATATTAAACTATATGCGGTGCACAGTTGGTATTAAGACATTACCATAAAAGGGATCATTAAATACATACAGTAATTTTTTTTAAACTTTTTCTTTGTTTGTTTTTTAATAAATAGTAATAAAAATATAATAATGAAACTTGATTACCGTAATGACATTACGACATCGATAAATATTAATTTTATATAAGTATTATTTAGAAAAATGAAAAAATTATGGTATTTTAAGTTTTTTTTTGATTTATTAAAAAAGTATGCAGATAATCTATTTAACAATTAACAATATCAAATTGGCTGGTTATGTAAATAAATCAAAATAAAGTGTGTACAAGAAATTTGAATTAAAAAAATTGATACCCTAGTCACTAGTGTGTCTATAGTATGACTAAAATCAGGATATTGAAAATCTATGATTTCATTTTTTATATAAAATAATGATTTGCTTATTAGATTTAGTAGGTACGCCATTGATTTTCCATCACCGAATTATTTTTGTTATTTAGAATCAAATAATTTTATTATAGAACCGTTGCTCTTGACCTTGCTACATCGTTGCTGTACATCTATGAATGCAGACCGATTAAATATGATATCACCATCAATTAACCATTCTAATTATGAAAGTTAATGCGAGTATAACAAAATATTTTTTAAGTGTGTACAAAACATGCATTATTTGTTATAAACGAACATTTATAATTTAAATATTTTAGTATATAGTACGTATAATATACCTTTAAATAGGAATACTTAAAACACTAACTGATATTTACCTATGACATGTACAATTACTTATTCAGGTGTATTTACTTAATATCGTTAAACTTTATTTTTATAACTTAACATTTACTTCAAATACAGTACATAATTAAATTATTACTTTTCGAGATTGTTATATTATCGGTATATATTAATCACGATCGTATAGTGAAAATTAATAAATTAAGTATCGTGTTGAACAGTTGGATGGTAATGAGACTAAAACACTGTGTAGTCAGTTTAATATGTAATATATTTATTAAAAATAAAATTGATTGTTATTTGATTTATTATTATTCTTATATAGTTCATAAATATGCTTCATGCAAAAGTATATACATAATCATTGTTAATGAATCGTCCGTTTTCAAACGTTAACCATTATTGCAATAAGTAAAAAATAATATAAACAATAATAAATAGTCTATTTACTAATCATGGTTAAGCTCAGGATTAACGTTTATCTTGGTTGTAAAACAAAGAAAAAACAAAAACTTTGTGCTTTATGTAACTCAACATTAGTGATACAATCTTGATTATTTGACACTCTAAATGAAAATTAATTTATATCTTAACATTTTACTTCAATATATTGATAATTTAAAGTGAAAAAATATATAAAAATGCTTTTTCATTATATGATAAATAGTTTGATAATATGATAACTGAAATTGAAGTTATTTTGTGATAAGCACTTACTCCCATTAAGTTTGGTGTGTTCTTTTGTTTGGTTTAATCATATGTAATAAAATAAATAGATACCTACACTTCAGGAATCCAAATAGTTCTCCTGAAAAATTACATTTATGCAGTTGTCATGTTATGACCTAACACCATCAAATTATACCTACAAAAAATGCATTTAAAAATGACTTATTAAATGGTTAAATAAGTTTTTAATTATAGGTATTTTCGACATTGACAGTAAAAATAAAAAGTTGCAAGAGTGCGCGGAGGTGGTTTCGAATTCAAATTTAAATCGGAAAGCTATTGATGTGAAGTGACTGAAATAGATATGTTGGAGCCGACTGAAATCCGCGCGTTTGGTCCGGAGAAAACATAAACTATCTGATCGCGCTGGCCTTGGACTGCACTCTCCACACAGTCTCGTTTGCATGCTAAGGTCAGTATTTTGATTCCGTTCGGCCGTTTAATTATTGTGATGCGAATCTTCCGCATGAACCCACCCACACGTTAGGCGTTCATTTGAAAATGGGATAAATCCATTTTTATAAAATTGAGATTTTAGAATTTTTAGCTTTTTTTGATAATACTGCTAAATTAAATTCTTTCGTTACAGCTAATCGCATCCACCGTTGATTAAAGGAATCATCTTCACTCTTTTCAAAAATGTATTTAATATTTTTTTATACTTTGAAAGTATAGTAGAAACCGGTTATAACGACATCGGTTAATACGACATATTCTAACTGTAATCCCATATAATTGTATTATTACCGGTTATTACGACTATCCGCTTTTTACGACCGATATGATCGGTCCCTTCGATCTCGATATAACCGGTTTCTACTGTAGATATACTTGTGCATTTTTGTTGATGAATTTTTTGTTAGGTAGGGTTCATATATTTTTAATAAAATAAATGAAAAATATATTAAACCACTCCGACTTCTAGGACCCTTTATACGCGTGTCGGGGAGGAATAATATAAATATAAAAAAAGTATGAAACATATATGTTCCTATAGGAATGAAATACTATAAAATGATAGATTTGTAAAATACAAATTAATAATAATAAATCATACAATTAGTTAAATTTCAAAATAAAAGCAAATTATAAATGTAGATTAGAAGGAGTGAATTACAAATATAATTATTTTATTAAATTATTCAATTAACCAATATTTTGTTCGATAATAAAAGACGTCGATCATCAGATCGATACAAACGAGAAGATCGAATGGTTCTATCAGTATTATGCAGTATCAAACCTCTCTATTTTTTATTAAATAAACGCTTCCCGAGTGATAATCTTATAAAATTTTATGTTTATTACTTTTCTTAAGTACTTACTTTCCTACTGATAATAATGGATACGGGAATACCATACGTTTCACTTAAAAAGTTAAAGGAATACAAATGATATATGCTTCACGTTTTTTTACAATTTCTCTAAATTATTAAGTTACATTATTGACTATAGTACTTGCCATACGACCCTTATTACTAGAGAAAGAGAAGGTATATGAAAAAACTACTTCGAGTCCAACACTGGCACAATTTGTAACTCTAAAAAAGGATCTACTGATTAAGACCTATCTTTAGCTCTATTGCGCCACCGCGCCGCTCACAAAAATGTTTGCCTAAAATTTTGACATCCATAACTTTGCATGTTTAATTAAAATTTTGTGTTTCTAGCGTATATAGTTTACTAGCGGAATCCCGCGGTTTCGCTCGCGTAAACTTTGAAACTAATTAGAACCCTCCATAGGTGAAAGGTGATGACATATTACATTTTTTTATATTGATTTTTATTCATTACCTATAAAAAACAGTAAATATCTCGGATCTTACCTTAATAAGTAAAGCAGGTATGCTGATAAACATATCTAAATCCATCCTCGTCCCCGTCGCATGCTATTAGAGCTAAAATATCGAACTTATTCATTTTTAATTGAATATTAATTTGTCCGAATTTACTTTAATATCATGAACAATTTTGAAGATAAATATATAAAAATTTTACCCCTCATTCACATAGGGGTTGAATTTTCGTAACTGATATTTGTCTTGTATAGTACCTATGTGTGATTTTACAAACAAAAATATTTTACAAATTTCCCCCTCCCCCCCCTATCACCTTAGGTGTTAAATTTTGGGAAATGCTGAAATAATTGTTTCATTATTTATATTGTAAATCATGTTCGATAAGTTTCAATTAAATGCGAACAAAAAAAATATTTTTTTATATAAACTTTGACACCCTGTTTTAACCCCGTAGGGGTTGAATTTCGAAAAATCCTTTCTTCGTGGGTGCTTACATCATAAAAGGAAGGCACCTACGAAATTTCACGTTTCTAAGTCCAGGGGTTTGGGCTGTACGTTGATATATGAGTGAGTGAGTGAGTGAGTGAGTGAATGAGTGAGTGGTTAAGGACAAACTCTTTTATAGATATAGATTTTTCTGTGACGACAAAATAATACTAACAAGTCCTGCTTAATGTAGATCTACGAGACCCTAAAAATAAATTTATATATTTATTTCTTCCCATTTCACTGAATAAATGTATCATTATATATTTACAAAAAACTACTAAAATTAATGTGGTGACCACACGAATGCGTCCTACCTACAGCGATTGGAGTTCATAGCAGTTAGTGCCGTTATTACGTAAATTCAGCGATGAGCGATTTCTAAATTAGTTTACAGGCAGTTTCTTTATTATAACGGATGAATGAAGCAACCTCTTTCGTTACTCTTATGATAAAAGATTTTAATAAAAACTCATAAACTCTTTGACTATTAAAAAACGTACATGGTATAATTATTTTTATTTTTAAAATGAATTTTAATTAATTTTTTCATGATGTCGGGGTTGTATAGAAATTTGTGCACCCTGGATATCTTTTTGTTACAATGTACACTATTTTTTTAAATAAAAAGTTATCAAACGTAGCTAATCTTCAAGTCAAGAGGAAATAGTTTATAAAGAATAACGCTGCAATCAAACATTTGAATGTTAAATCTTGCGTTAAAATAGAACTTTTGTAACATCAAAAGTGTTTTCATGCAATGCAATAACGTATTCAAATAAATTATTTTTTAATTAACGATAGTTAAAAAAAAATTAAGATATTTTAAAGTAATTATACAGTAGTTTAGTACCTATTGCTTATACAATAAACAAGAAATGATGAGATTTATTATACCTTTTTGTAATTTATAAGGGTTTTTATGAATGGAATATTCGATTCCTTCAAGAAATAATGGTTTGGAAAAAAAACAGAACAATTAATATAGCTATAATTTAGAATATAATAAAATTATTAATTGATTTAATCAATTTTGCATAGTACCTATATAAAATAAAGATAAAAAAAATATTAAATTTTTTTATTGCAAAGAATATATCAAATTGTAAGTAAGTACTAATTTATTTGAAAGTTTTAATATATATGAGCTTATTTTACGTTAGTATTATCAAATATAATATATGATTTAAATAAAAAACCATCAATTTGATTTTTTGAAATAAATCGAATTTTATACAATCCTGAAATTAACTCATAATGTAGATATTTAAATAAAATATATTTAATTACACTTTTGAGATTTTAAGTATTTTGATATTGTTGTAACTGAATACTGAGCATTAATAACATTACATTCAGAGTGAAAAACGACTATTAAAAAATACTATGACAAAATATTAATAAGCAAAAACAGGTTCCGAAATAATTGTTCATTAAATAGCAAAATCGCGAATAGATTGGCAAAAATAACAAGAATCTAACATTAATTAAATGAATTTATCTCAACGATTATAAAAGTAACCATAAACATACAAATTTTCGGATAACATTCGATGAGGTAACACATAAAAAGACGGGTTGCAAAATTTCTGAAAAATGCAGAAAACTGGTTCTGGTTGCGATTTTTTTTAACTACACTAAAAATAAAACGCGGAAAAAACCACAAGGTCGCCAGCTAGATACCCGCCTCAAACACAGACGTAAATTTAATCATTAAATCTTAATTATACTTGTGTTTAATATGTTCTTAATGTCTTATGGATATATTGTATATATAAGAATGTTTGAGTTACCCGCCAAAAGCTATTTGACCCAGTAGTTCCCATTTAACGTCGCTATGTATCTACAAACATTATAAACAATGTAAAAATAATAAATATGTATAAACAGATGAAGTTTAATTTTACAAATTTTTCATAAAGAAAATAAAATAAATTATTTAATTCAGCGATTCATACCACGCACATTAGTGCATTTTTCATTGTAACTGTATATAAAAAAATCTAAAATGCATGAAAAATAACTAATTGTAAGTGCTATGATGTAATATATGATGTATGGATAGTAGAGACAAATAAATCAACTCAAGTTAGTATACTAAAACATATTCGTTCTTATTGTTATGGTTGGTAATGCAGTCAAAGTTTGCTATACATCGCTTTAGGCAAATATATTTAGTAAATTGATAGTATTGCAGTTATTCATTGGATAGGTATATATTGAAATACATACATCTTATAATTATTACTCATATGCGTTGAACGAATAAAATGAAAATAATGAAATTATATACAGGGTGATCCAGACCACCCGTCCACTATGTTTTACGCCTAAACTATTGAAGATAGAGTTTTATAAAAAAAGTTTTAGTATGTATATCGACCCTAAAGAATTTCAAGAAAATATTTTCAACCCCCTAAAACTGCGCCTTAGGGGGTAGTTTGGGGGGTACATGCTCGTTTCTCAGTAAAATCAAATGGAACGGTATATTCAAAAGTACATAATTGTAAAGACCATAAAAAAGTAAGAAACTTTTGTAAAACAAAAATTTTCATACTTTCAATTGTTTAGAAAATATGGCGACTTGATCTCAAATTTTAGGGTTTTACTAAAAGTGCTCTAATTTCGTTGAATATTAATGGGATTTTATTCTTTTTTTAAATTTAGAAAGTAGAAATAATGACTTTTGTAATGATTTATGAATATTTAAGATTTTGATAGTTTAAAGTGACAAAAGCGACATATAAAAAATGCAAAAGTTCAATTAGCGATAATTCAAAAAATTTAAATACAATGGTATATCAATTAATACTTTATCTTAAAAAAGATACGTAAATAAACAACATTTGATAATAAAATTTTAAATTAAAAATTATAATTTTCAATTTTCCATTTTAAAATTTTGATTTTTAATTTTTAATTTTCTTAACAAAAGTTGTTTATTTTTATGTCTTTTTTCAGATAAAGTACTAATTGATATACCATTGTATTTAAATTTTTTGAATTATCGCTAATTGAACTTTTGCATTTTTTATATGTCGCTTTTGTCACTTTAAACTATCAAAATCTTAAATATTCATAAATCATTACAAAAGTCATTATTTCTACTTTCTAAATTTAAAAAAAGAATAAAATTCCGTTAATATTCAACGAAATTAGAGCACTTTTAGTAAAACCCTAAAATTTTAGATCAAGTCGCCATATTTTCTAAACAATTGAAAGTATGAAAATTTTTGTTTTACAAAAGTTTCTTACTTTTTTATGGTCTTTACAATTATGCACTTTTGAATATACCGTTCCATTTGATTTTACTGAGAAACGGGCATGTACCCCCCAAACTACCCCCTAAGGCGCAGTTTTAGGGGGTTGAAAATATTTTCTTGAAATTCTTTAGGGTCGATATACAAAGTAAAACTTTTTTTATAAAACTCTATCTTCAATAGTTTGGGCGTAAAACATAGTGGACGGGTGGTCTGGATCACCCTGTATAGCCGCTGCGATTCTGCTTTTTTTTAAATCGAAATCGTACCCGAAATTTTCAAAATAATTATTTCGGATAGCTACCTATTTTTCGCCCCAAGATACAGACAAATCATATGAACATTGTGGGCGGGGCGTAAAGTAAACGTGACAGGTCCTTTATTTAGTCATGCAAACTAAACTATGGGCAAAAACTAATTTTAATTATCTATTAGAAGTATAAAAATCCGTATCCGAAATAATGTAATATTCGTTTTCAAATCCGAAACTAAAAAAAAATACCTATTCGTGTTCGAAACTAAGAAAAAATATCCCTTTCTGTATCGGAAACAGATATGTTATATGATTTAAAAAAAACTACTAAAGAAAGTCAGTGAATTAATCCAACCGTACATATATACTTTATAGAATCAGCCAATTGAACGAGTCATTTAAACAACTGGAGAGCCATTAATTGTAAATAAAAATACTCTTATTCCCCATATCTTATATTTGTCGTAAAAATTTTCAGTTATGCAAAATATTGTTAGATCACTAAATACCACAGGGGTAATATTTAGTACGTAGCTAGCTTATTTGTGTAGCTCTGAAATTGAAACATGCAGTTCTAAAAGTTATTTTGTTAAGTGTTTAAGGATGAATGTGATTTTTTTAAAACTAACTTCTAGCTTGAGAATTTTAAAAGTTTACTTTATCTCAAACTGTGCAGTTTTAAAATTTCCATAAAATAACCCTTAGAAGAGCATATAATATTTTAAAGAGTTAAATACATGCAATACTCGTATAGACATAGTATAAACCCTTTATTATTTTTGTTCTATATAACGTTAAAAATTATTGACAAATAATTCCAAATGTATTTAGAAATATCTAAATTTTGATTATTTGTTGATAGGCGCATAAACTTTTTGTTTTTGTTTTTTGTTTTTAGTGTTCAAAAAAGGCAAATGCAGTTTTAAATCGTATGGAGTACTGTATTAGTATGTAGTATAGTTAAAATACCAAACATTTAACTTCAAAATTTCTTGATAACAAACATGGTTTATAATTTGGTAACTGTTTAAAATATTTCCTGTCAATTCAATGCTCAATACTCCATTAAATTATTTTTAGATCAGTAACAATATATATAAATAATAATGAATAAACAATACCAAAAATAATAATGTTTTTGAACTAATTACTGTTATAGTGAATGTATAATATATTAATTTATTAATTAGCAACTATGTTTTTGATTCATTTAAGAAAATACGCATTGTTTAAACAATACATATTTTTCGAATTTGTATTAGTAAATATTTTCGTAATGCGTACATTTTTTTAACTTATATGAGTAGGTCTATATAATTAAAAGTTATATATATTTTTATGATATATTGAACGGTTTATATCTGCGTTTTTTCAAGACATTAACATAATACAATGCAGAGAAAAAGAATAATAACATTTATAAATAAAAATCTATTTTTTTAAATTACATAGATAATAAACAATTTTTTAATAATCATAATAACATTATTTTTACAGGATTCGAATCAATGATGTATTAATATATGATATAACCTTAAACTTGTATGCTTTGGGAATTATGCTAATGAAGTATAAAAATGAATATGTAATTTATTATGTTGTAATTGTAAATAATATTATTTACAGTTTATTGAGGAAAGATAACGGGTAGAGCTTAATTTGTAATTTTGTATAGATGTAAATAGTTTTACTAAATGAAGTATTCAAGTATATAGAGCAATAAATAAAATATAAATAAACACCGATAAGAAGTTAAATAAAGTAACATCATAGATCTTTCAGATTAAATCGAATTTTGATGGTTAAATTTAGTTTTTGGTAATGAGTTGATATTAATATTATATATGGGGTAATAATGTTTTAAAAATAAGTGTATTCGTACAAGTATAACAACGCAGGTAAAAGAAACATATTATCATTTTTTTTGTGTATTATAAAAATAAAGGATATCAATATTATATTTTTTATTTGATCAGTATCTTTAAAAGCGTTGTAGTAGCTTTACGATTTTTTAATGGCTGTTTGGGGTTCGCTAATTTTGTTTATTGTCGTATTTATGTCTTATTAAATTTGTTACTTTCTTTATTAATTTTCCTCATCCCACCTAAATTTTGATGTGGATTATTTGATTAAAAATCTTATAACTAAATAAAATTTACCATATTATAAGTCAGTGATTCTCAAAGGGGAGGTTGCAGACGTGCAAAAGGGTGCTACGATTTTTTTGCCAATTCGTTATGTTTAAACTAAATTAGCGGATTTTTTTATAGAGTTGTAGATTTTAGATTTTTAATGTATATGCAAAAAATACCATTTAACCTCAAATGTACCATACTGAAATTGGTACAAAGGAACACATGTCTGTATGTCTGTTTGTTTGTCATAGCATGCTGACTATTGAACCATTCCATCTAGAAATCTGCGAGATTTGGCATAAGTTATAGTAAAAGGTGGGTTAATAATAATAGACTTAATTGTAAGTTTAGTTTTTAGCGTTTTTTAAAGAAGGTATATGGGTTTTTATGGGTTAGAATTTTTTTTATTGAATCCCGGCGAGGAGTTTAAAAAAATATTAAAATATATAAGCCCTATAAACTCCCTCTGCCCATTTTTTCGAAAGTAATTCAAAATTGTTATAAAAATAATAAACGTATATAGTACATATGTACATAAATTCGGATCCATAATATGGATAGTATTATGCTTTTTTATAGACTATTTGATATAACATTATTTACTAAAATTGAATCAAATTAACATCGAATAAAAAAAAACTATCAGGTGCTGGACTGCTGGATACAAGTACGTGAAGTTCGACTTGCATTTGATATTTTTTTTAATTTAGTCTTAAAATTTATTTTTGAATAATTCAAAAGTACAGGTTATGGGAAATTTCGTACCATGTATGAAATGTAAGTTCAAGATCTTAAGAGCAATATTTTTCTGAAAAATAATTGAAAACGTATGTACTAAAACAAGACAATCAATGAAAATTATACGCTTTTGAATGATGCAGATAGCAAAGCTCTTACGAATTACAAGAGTGGGTGTTAATATTAAGTTAAATAAATAAAATATGCAAAAATATCAGTTCCTAATAATTGAAATTGATATTAACATAATATTTAATACGAACTCAATGTATTTTAACGTTGAACAGTTCATTTCACTTTTATTTCTAGCCTTGCAAAGATACCATATTTAAAATGTTTTATAAATCCCTGAATGAAAATGACATGCTTGTTTTGATGTACCAAGGCTGTACATTTAAAATGCGGATAGATTTTAATAAATAGAGTTAAAACTGATCTACAATCGGAACCGGTTTAATAAATATTATATTTATTGCAAAAATTGTTATTATAAGTGTTCAATGTGTTTATGTAATTCATATAGTGTTTTAAAAAAAGTTTATTTGCACTTGTAAAACCTGTAGGTTGTGTAACAGTTTAATTTAAATACTTGGTACTGAAATATTTTACCGGGTAATGTTGTTAATATGAGAATATGTAGTAATGGTATTTGGGATTTGTTTTGACTCGGTCTCGAAATGAGACCAAAATTAGTTTGAATTCGAACGCGACTGAGACGATACATTGGCACGTTATACAGTTGGTACTTTAGCTAACTGCTTAGATTAGAAACCCGAAGTGAAGGGAGTGCTGAGCTGGGATGACATAATAATATGTAAAGACCTGAAGACCTTATTTTTGCTTTTTCTTGAGGACGTTTTAGATTATAATAAATGTTGAAATTTTCTGAAAAGGGGGGAGGGTGAAAAAGTATTCTGCCTGAGGCCCCCGACTATCCAAAGCACTAATGGGATATTACTACTTATTGTTATATTTTAAGGAGAAGAGACCGAATAATTTTTGTCGAGAGTCTTGGTTTTAAAGGATTATCAATAATAATTAGTAAAAATTGTGTAATCCTTACTAAATTATGCAGTGTCATGTTGTAACAAGAAGACGTTGTAAGTTACAATTAGGTGATTTCTTATTTGTCTTCTAGTCCAATCGATATTATGTAACTTAGCACATATGTACATACAAGTAAGTATTAGGTTAGAATTTAGTAAAATTTGGTTCGGTTCGAAGTTTATATAAATGAAATATTCTGTTATAGTTTGCTGAGTTGGAATATTTTAAAAGATTGTGACTGACATAAATATCTACAATCTACCTATTTGAAATTCAAATTAATTCAATTTGTGGTTTATTCTTATTTGTTAAAATATCAATTACAAAATATCTTTCATTAATATTTTACAATACTAAAAGTTAGAGAGTGTACATTGATTTAAAAGATTTGTGTACATATATCCGTGTAGTCCAAACTTCTTTTCACAAATATGTAATGAAGATGTTAGTATACATTATAATACACGAATCAACTAATAGATGTTCTTTATCACAATTCAAAGGTTACCCAAACAAAAACGATTTGTTTTGCAATAAACAAAAACATGTACCCATATTGCTCGTCCAGGTATAAAAATGTATAGATTGATTGAAATTAAGTATTAATCAATCCACTGACAAACGATTAAAGTTACATTATTAATGATTTGGTACCTACACGACCTCACGTGCAAAACTAACGAAGGTCATAACCAAACAAGAAGGATAAAAATCGTATTAATTTTGTGATAAGATTTGAACTGTAATATGTGAAACATAATACGACGACCTTAGAGGTTTATTTAAAATGACCACAAAGCAGGAAACTAGCAGACCTGTTGCAATTTTAGTTACAATGAATATATTATAATAAAATTATATAAATTGCTGATTGTCTTTGTTGTATATGAAAAAATTATAATACAATCATCTACTGTTGGTTGCAAGTGTTCACCTTCGTTAGATTAAATTTTGTGACGTTGGTAATGTATTCATCGATATTTTTATTAATATAACGTCATAGATATACATACAAACACCTTTTTGAGATTAACTCTGCTATTAATTTGAATAATTAGCATTTGAGATTCCATTTTGTAAAAAAATATAATTTGCGTAGTAGGTAAATTGATTTATTCTATATTTTTACTATAAAATGTAACAGTCCAGTAAAAATTAGAATATTTATTTAATATGAACAGTTATTTCTGGTTCAGATGTCAATTAACAATAATTTATATTATGAAAATAAATATATATTAAATATAATATATCTAATTATTTTTCTTAGTTTTTGTTGGTGGTAATCAAAGTTTAGTTAGTCCGGAAAAGGTTTTTAATATATAGCAGCTGTTATATTGCATTATGTAAGGTGATTATTATTATATTGTATAAAAAATATTAATACCTAATATATTTTTGCATTTATTATATTTATATGTACATATATTTTAACGTTAGGTACTTTAGAAAATGATAAATTATAGGTAAATTATATTAAGATATTATATTAAGTATCAAGAATTTATGAAAAATAATGGTCTTTAACTGGAATCTCAAGCGACCAGTTATTTCATCCCACTTAAACAGGTGTCCCATTTACCCAGTTATAGAGATGCAGATAGAAGTGACGAGACTTCAGTATGAATTCTAGTTAAAGAAGTTTCCCACTTATCCATATCCCACTTAATCAAGTTTGACTGTAGTTTATAAATGCATATATTTGTACTGAATGTGTTATTCTACTGAAAAAGTTCTATGAAAAATGTGAACGATTTTTTAAAATTAGTTAATAGGAGTATCATAATAATATATCTTATTTTATTATACTATATTAATGTATGATTTGGTTTTTTTGATAATATTTTTACATTATTTATGTTTTTAATATTTAATATTAAATTATTTATAATATATAAACATAGATAAGGAGAACGCTGGGCAACCTGAGGCTCGTTTTCAATATAAACAAATTTTAATAATTCAGACCGATTTATATTCGATGTAAACTATAATTATTTTAATTTACATTTTACAGTAATATTTTCTAAAAATATTTTCAGTTTAAGAGTATAGAAATTAACGTATAAAAATAATTTGCATATAGATATGACAGCATTTGGACCCAATTGAGATGAACTAACCAGAGAAACAATTATCATTGTTTTGCATATGTTCATTTTGTAATGATGTACCTATAAAAAATATTTATTTTACTTGAGTAATTTTATTTTGTATTTTTTAACATTAACTTTAAGTAAATTTCGTTTCGTCTCGGTCTAGGATTTTGCAATCGTCTATGATAATATAAGTTATCTTGGATCGGTTTCATCTGATCAAAATTTAAACCGGTCTCTTTTCATGCCCATAACTGGGAAAAGTAAGAACACATGATTAATATTGTTATAAATATAATTGTTAATAATAAATAAAATTGATATCGCTTCGGTTTCGTATCGCCAAAATTTTATCCGGTCTCGTACAATCCTGATTATAATTAACTATCATAATTTAAGACTGAAAAGAATCCCGTGTTTGATAAACTGTAACGCGTACATTTGTTTTAAAATTCATTCATTTGATCCGATATCTAGAATAGTTGAAGAGTAATTAATAAAGTAATTAATTTATAGGATGGTTTACAAACATTACCTACACTGAAGTGGCACTTCACCACATACCAGATGGATAAAAATAAAGTCTCACATTTGGAGACTTGCAATTTTAGAAGTATAAATCGTAGAAACTTTATAATAGTCATCAAATATTTGTTAAGTAGTATAGTATTAAGTTAAAATCAAAGAAATAAAATGCGGGCAAAAAGAAATAATAAGCAATACTAAAATCCCTATATATCATATCCTTAGCAACCCTATTTACAACCCAATACAAACAAATATATCGGTATCCGTACAGCAACGGTTCTCAAACTTATTTCGTCGCGCAACCCTTACACGAATTTTCAAAAACTACAGAACCCTAACCATATTTATATTTTTTTCGCTATTATATTTTAATAAAACATAAACAAATAAAATAAAATATATTGATACATATCTATGCGAAGTTAACTAATTGTATATTGCGTAGTATGTTTTAATTTAGGGGTGTGATTTAAACGTTGTAAAAATAAGGAAAGTAATACCAAAAAAATTTACAAACAAAATCTACTTTGGGAAATGCTGCCGCTAGAGCAAATGGATTAATTTACAAGGTTAGAGTTAATTTATATATATTTTTTTGATTTAAGTAGTTTATTCCCAATAATTTGGATCTTAATCTATTCAATTTTTGTATTTATAATGAATAAAAAAAGTTGGTGTACCAAAAACAATACACGTTTTTACCAATGCGCAATGCTATAAAATGTGTATAATGTATTCATATACAAATTTTACCTGAAAACTAAAAAAGATATGTTTTTCAATAAGAGAATAATTAAATTAAGAGATCTAATACCAATTTTATACAAAAAAATTAATAAAACTATTTCAAAATTCATAATTGTAAAATCTAATTATTCACTATAAAGGTGCTTTTAGCTAAAAATTATTATAATTACTAAAAACTATTATATAGGATTAATACAAATGGCA
This sequence comes from Sialis lutaria, assembly GCA_949319165.1. NCBI lineage: Eukaryota > Metazoa > Arthropoda > Insecta > Megaloptera > Sialidae > Sialis > Sialis lutaria. The sequence continues at coordinate 22,358,730 of OX439231.1, read as the reverse complement.
TGAATTTTTAATGTATAAAGTAGGCTTTTAAACTTCCAGAGCATTACATCATCAAACACGAGATTTTTTTTATCCACTCAGTATATGTCGTATGCGGTCTACAAGAAACTAAGTCCTATTTTTGTTTAAAATACCCCCTACTTTCGTCACCGGAGATTAGTTGCTGCAATATGACATATAAAGTGAAACTTCTACGATTACTTCTCCTACACGACCCCATTCTCAAATGGTCAGCATTTATTTCACAAATAACTATTAATATTTTTTTAAAACATTTTTTTTCACAAAAAAAAAACACTTTCATAAACAATTATTGTTTTTTAATAACCATAGTTGATTTTAATTGTAAACAACTATAGACCGCATATGATAAAAATACTCAATTTTTTACTATCAACAAAGAGTATTTTGGTTCTCACCTACTCGTTCCTGAAAAGTTAATGAAAGTTGAATGTCCGATGTTGAGGACTATTATATCTCTACATACATAGAAGGACATTGAGCTGAAACGAAAGGATTGCCCTCGTGAAAGTAAAGTATTCCTTAATATATCAGTAAGTTAATCAAATCTGACGGCAAGTTCTCTTTTCGAGATTATATTATTTGAAAACCGTACAGAAGAAGTATTAGAACGATTTCTAAATACAGATTTCGCTTACTGGTTTTATTAAAATAGAAAACTAGCAATTAAATAAAACTTTTTTATTATTATTAAAGTAAGTTCTAAATATAAATAATAACAAATAAGTAATAAACTTAATACATATGTATAATCTTATATATCATATTAAAAAATAAAGTATTTTCCAATCTATATTATTTCCTTGTATAAAAACTGAACTTTTTTACAGTAAAATTATGTATTTGAAAAATTAAACTTGAATTAATTTAAATTTTTAATGATAATAAGAAATCGAAACATAAGTGTTTATTCATCTACACAACCAATTATTTTTAGGTATGTGTATAAATATTGTTATCGTTAAATTTTAATAACTTTTATGTTAATAATAAACTTGTTATAGATATATTAAAAAATAGATAAGTATAAGTAACTTATTAGTTAATTTACTAAGTTGTACAGAAATTGAAGTCGTTATCTTGTAGATTAAATTAGCAGAAAATAAAATTAGAGAATTGAAAATGATGATGTGAATCAAATTCATTAAGTAAACTTTTAAGCGTTTAGAGAATATTACATTTTTACAAAAAAATATAGTTTGAAATAAACTTATATTGTATATAGTCGAGTCAATGAAGCTCGAAAATGGCTAAAACTTCGGAACCCTCAGAAACAGCACCGATTTTGATAGAATTTTTTTTAAAATGTTCGTTATACCATACTATTTGAAATCAGAAACATTCTAGTCGTCGGATTTAACCCCTCCCCCCCAAATTTTGAAAATTTGTATAATTTACTGGTTTCATATATTAAGTCCGATTTTCGACGAAATTTTTTTACCTATAGGGGTTTAGAGGGTCGCTGAATAAGAATACTTTGTCAAAATAAGGATTTTCCGGGAATTTTCCCGAAATTTTCAAATTTTTTTTTAAATTTTTGTCTAAATTTATTGAAAATTTTGATAGAAATGTGTATTCGCGGTGTTTCTTTTCACAAATAAAGTTGAATTATACAAAATTTTTTAGGAATTTTCCAGAAATTTCCCAATTTTTCCTCAAAAATTTTGAATTTGTAATAAATAACATTGTACCATTTAAAAAAAAAACCTAGAGGGCTAAAAATTTTAGAAACATTAGGTAAATGTATTTTAAATAAGCATAATATTTTTTGTCAAAATTGTTTGTTTATTAGCAAAACGGGAAACGTTTATTGTCTTATATGCGGCACGAGCGGATAGTAAATTTCGTAGCCTAACTAGTTGTAAAATGAAAAATATTGCTAGTGACGTGCTCGTAATTTTTTTACTGCTAAATTAAAGTATTTCAAACAATTATGTAAGATTTCATCAAAATTCAGTAAATATTTTTAACAGAGTAAAAGGATCTTGTCGACGAACGTGCCGCTGACGCGCGAAAAATCTGAGGAATATACTGCTATAGAATTGAAAATAATTAACCAAAAGGGCTAAAACTTTCAAAAACATTAGGTAAATACATCTCAAATAAGTACAATTTTTTTGGAAAAAATCGTTTGTTTATTTGCAAAAAGGCAAACGTTTATTGTCTATACGCGACACGAGCGAATACTAAATTTCGTAGGAAAAAGTAGTTGTAAAATGATTAATAATGTTAGTGACGTGTTCTTAATTTATGTACTGCTAAATTAAAGTAATTCGAACAATTATGCAAAATTTTATAAAAAATCAATAAATATTTTTTACAGAGTAAACGATCTTAGTGACGAACTTACCGCTGACGCGTGAAAAATCTAAAGAATAAACTGCTCTAGAGTTGAAAATAGTTAACCAAAAGGGTTAAAACTTTCAGGAACGTTAGATAAATACATCTCAAATAATTACAATTTTTTTGGACAAAATTGTTTGTTTATTTGCAAAACGGCAAACGTTTATTATTTTATTCGCGGCTGGAGCGGATACGAAATTTCGTAGCAAAACTTGCTGTAAAATGATTATTAATGCAAGTAACGTGCTCTAAAATTTACTAGTATTAAATAAGGGTATTTCGAACAATTTTGCTAAATTTCATCAATATTCAATAAATTCTAAATATGTATATTAATTTATGAATTTTTGCGTCAAAATGTGAACGCTAATTTATTAAGCAAATTATTTAAATAATTGAAAAGTAACGTTTGCCAATAAAAATTAAAACATTTTTTTTGCTCATTTCCTCAAATAATTTTTATTCAACTAAGTTATAACAAAAAAACACACTTTTGCTCAGTTATCATCGAAATTTTTTTTATTTATATACATTTTTTTTGAGCAAAAAAATAATTTTTTTGAGTCCGACGGCTGGAATGTTTCTGATTTCAAATAGTATGGTATAACGAACATTTTAAAAAAAATTCATTAAAAGCGGTGCTGTTTCTGAGGGTTCCGAAGTAAAAACCTTCATTGACTCGACTAATATAATAAATAGAATTTACAAAGAAATCAAAACATTCTTACGTAATCGAGACATACAAAACAAACGAAGAACATTCTTCTAGAAAATATAATGAGAGCAAAAAGCACAACTAACAATGATAACAATTTAGTGAATCTTTTTTATGCATAACTTCATGTTATTTTTCACAGATAAACATAGAATGGAGAGCTTTTTCATATTTAAATTAGAAGAAAATGACAATACTATGTTTAATGCAAAATAGCTATATTTAAAATTATAAATGTGTTAAGGGATCATACCTAGGTACATAAATGGAGTTTCAAGATTTAATAATCATGAATTAGAAATTAGCTAAACAATTTTAAGTTCTATTTTTAAATATTAAGTTCTACTATTTAATATGGATGGCTGCAGAAAATTTTCTAAGGAGGATATATAATAATCACAATATTTTTTTTTATAAAATATTAATAAAATCAGAAAAATAATGTAAAAGCTATTTTTGACCATAACAAATAATTACCGAATTATCATAAAATGAGTTTTGTATTTCAAATGACGTCATCATGTACATTTAGAAATAAGAAACAAATCCTTGCCGTTGAACTGTTGAAAATAACATAAAAACAACGACAAAAACTTATGATAAAAAGTATTTTAAAGTAATATTTTAAATATTTTTCAATTTTAATTATTAAATTAATCATTTACAATAAATTTGTCTTCTTTCTAACTTTTTAACGGTATACCTCAGGTTTATTTATTACAAAATTAAATCGTTTACGATACAACATTTTTCAATATGATACAGACAAAATTGTCGCTTACGATAATTTTAAATTCAGAGCTCACCTTCTCCTGTAAAATTAACTTTTGTCGATCACGATAATTCGGTGGTTAAGGGTCGATAAGATTTACATATAAGTTGACATAAAAAAATCTTCCTTGTACAAACTTGAAATAAACTACAAATATGCTTCATACTATGTTCGGTTTCAACCCAGGAGGGAATCATGTTATTTATTATTCGGTAGTAAATAATGCTAAATATTTATGTAAGCTTACATTAAGCGTAAGTTAGAATGCACCCCAGAGAAGAAGTTTTTATAATTAATATTTTTAAATTATTTTGTAAAAAAATTACATTGAATGTAATTTTGCAAACAAATACATTGAATAATTAGATCAGGCACGTATTAAAAACATACAACATTGATATTTTTAAATTAAATGTATAAAAAAGAGAAAGGATTGGATTTTGAAAAAAATGCGTGTAAAACTGAGTGGACCTACTAGTAATATATAAAAATTAATAAAAATGATAATATTTCTTTAGATAGATAGGTAGGTACTATTGGAAAGGATGAAGGTAATATGTCTCTGTATTTCAAATGGACAGGTCATAAATTAGAATTGACAAATACGTAATCATTAAGAGACATTAATTATATTAACTACTACATAAACATAACTAGTATTATTAAAACAAATGACATTGCAGGTGTAAATACAGTATGTGTTAAAAAAATCATATGGTATTACGTATTCGGAATCGACTTTAAGCACAAGCTGATTAAGGGGTATCAAAAATTCGTAAATGAGTTTAGACGTCATTTCTATTATTGGGTATAAACAATGCATACATAGTTTTATGAACAAAAAGGGCATCAATATTACTATAGGTATAGTTACATTTTCTCTAAATACATTTAACTATTTTAAACTTGAGGCAGCTCAAATATTTACCTATAACTTCTTTATTGATTAAAAACTTTATAGAGATGTATTTACGTTCTTTAGGAAATGGTTCTAAAAGAGACGAGAGAGGACTAGGTTAAAATAAGTTTCATTACGTCTTTGTCTCGAATTTATGTGTCAGCCTCGTCTCGTATTCAGATTTCGATGTGACAGTCTCGTCTTGGTATCAGATTTTACAACCGAAAATCTCATCTCAGTTTTGTAGCGTAAAATATAAGCCATTTGAATCAATCTCGCCTTTGTCTCGTATTTTAAACTTGACCGAGATCATTTTAAGACCAAGATGATAATTTTTTTTATGAAAATGAAGCCAGTATCGTGTCGATATCGTATCGCACACATGACCGAAATTGAGAATTCTATTTTTTGGATATTAAATATTCAATTTTATACATTAAAAATTCAATAAACATTGAATAAATATATTGTTTATATACTAACATCTAAACTGTCTGGATAGGATCAAGTTTGCTAACATCTTTGTGAAAAAAAGTGTTTACAATGTATCTTACAGCTTACAGTCATCGGCGAATCTAAATATGAATTATAATTAAAAATCTATTAGAACTGAGAATTTTGGGGAAACTTTAAAAAATAAAATCTTCGTCTCGTCTTGTTAAAACTCGCTCGCGACATCAAGTAAATTATCTCACGATTCTATAAGAAGATTTTTAAAGGGTAGTTTTATGTTTTTGTATAACTAAATAAATATATTTTATAACAAAGCAGAAAATATACGTTTATTTAAGTTCTAGAAAATAAAAGCCTCTAAAGTAGTCGCATTTATTATTATAACTCATTTAGTAAAAGCTTTTCAGAAATATAAATAATATTAACTATTCAAATGAATGTGAAATATTCGAATTATACATAAACATTAGAAAAATTATATAATTCGACTTCGAATTTTAAATTTACATACTTTTTGTAAAAAATAAACGTCAGTAAGTTGGTTATTTATACCAGTGGCTTTTAAACTTTTTTCAAGTACAAAATTCAAAACAATAAAATTATATCCGCAGTTTCTTTTCATATAACGCATACATATGTTAAATAGTATATTTATAGTTCTTTGCACATCCCCTATGAGTTGTTTATAAAACCTAAAGATTCCACAGAACACAGTTAAGAAACGCTGTGTTATACTATACGTGACCTTCATGTTTTTTGTGTAATGTTTTCATACAATTTCAATAAAAAATAATTCACGATTTAAAAAACACAATAAAAGATAAATTATTAACAAAAACACACATTCATTTAAACAAATAATCCAATATAAAGTGGTTGAAATGTGCAGCACATGAATTGAACACACATTCGCAGGTGTAACACTATAGTAGGCTGTTAGATGATATACATTAAATTATGTACCAAAGTAGTAACTTGTGCTTCTTGGAGACGTACCGTAGTAGAACTGTGGCATTTTACACTAGAACCCACACAGCAATATTACACACTGCACTCCGGCACAAAAACCAATTGCATACTAACTAAGAGATTATATTTTAAAAATGCATTTAAACATTTTTCTAACACAAAAAAGACGTCTCGAAAATAAAACAAAAATTTGCCGAAGAAAAGCAAATCTAAATATAATCAAATAAAACAAGGATGAATATATGTTGATCATGTTTCAGCATAAGTTCCTTTCACTCTAGCACGTATGTGGTGCATGTAATGTTTGATGTGTACTAATACTTGAACAAAACTACTTCCTGATTTTTTGCAATCCTCCAAATTACCAAAATTAATTTTCAGTTGTGCTAGGATTATTGATTTAATTAGATAATATGCAGCTATGACATGAATGTGTGAGCAGGTTCATAGTTTTGGAGCTATCCTACCAATATTTGTAGATGACTGCGAGCAATACGAAGATGTATGCAGAAAAAAATTACACACTCTTGTAACTTTCTCAAGTAGTAAGATAGTAGTAGGTACCATAAAAATTTATGAAGAGTTGGTGCTATTAGCCCTAATTTGCTTCTAATTACATCGATCGTAGTTGCTTCGATCTAATTTTCTTTAAATAGCATATATTTAGTAGTATTAGGCACTCTAAGTTAACTAATCGATAGAAATGAATTTAGCTACTAATAAAAATGATTTTACAGTACTAATATTGTTATTAACGTGTCCTTTGCGAGGTCAATGTTTAATTAGAGAAAATGGCCTCGTTTCGGATATTGCACTATGATATTGTAAATTATAAAGGAAACCTACTGATTATTATTTTCATTCAATATTTTATATAGCAATACCAACATTATCCAGTATTAATACTTGCATGTTAGAATTCTTATTATAAATAACTGTATGAACATTTAATTAAAAAGAAAACTCAATGAAGAATAATATTAAATTAAACAAACAATAAAAAGAAACATAAATACCAACAACAATGGTATTCAAGTAGCAGAAAAACAAGAAGTTAATTTTAATAAAAAAAGTCACATAATAATGCAATATAACACTGATAATATTGAGAATCCTGCCGTTATTGGTAAAACTGCAAACCTGTGCTAGACACCTTGTAAAAAGATTAATTTATTTAATTTTATTTTGCAGATTTTTTGCCAACCATAGACCAGCTGATTAGACAAGTATATTATGCATGGATTAGATATCGAAGGTTAGTCTGGGCGATTGTTTCGCGAAAAACTAGTTTTTAGTTCGTGTCACCATTTTTGGGCACCTAGGTCAAGTCTAGGCAGGTTGTTTGATTAGAACGAGGATTGTAATATATATTTTTTTGGCCACGTAAACTGTTGTAATATAACTAACTAGCATGGAACTGCCGCTGCAGAAGACTGTAGTGACGTTGTCAACAAAAGTACGTCATTGTTGCTGTGAAAAATAACTAGGGCTGGACATGAGACATGAGTCAGGAAAATCTTGTCTCCGTCTCGAATTTACAAGGGATAGTCTCGTTCAGATTTTGCCTTTAAAAATTGAATCCATTTCGTCTCGTAAAAAATCCAGTTAGTCTCGTGTGAATTTATTTATAAAAAGTATTTTTTCCATTTATTATTATGTAAGAAACAAAGAAACTTTAAATAATATATGAATATAACATTACTTTAATTATTGGTTTAAAGATAAATATTAAATATTAGATACAATTTTACTTATTTGTTTTGGAAATTGATAAGTTTTGAAAACTGAGACTCTCGACAAGATTTAATGTTCAAGTTAATATCGTTTCAGTCTCGGCGTGCAGCCAGAGTCAAAGTTTGATTAGTTGGAAGTTAAGGAATAAGGATTTTAACAGAATTTTTATTTTGTCAAATCTAGTATTTTGATTCATTCACTTTTTTGTTGTTGTTGTATTTAATTTGTTTTACATCTTTGGAGTTTTTTTTTATATAAAAATATGTATTAAGAATATTTATATCTTTATTATAAATGATCTTGAAGAGTTTATTTTAGCGCCCATTCTTAAATTTTCTTGCTAAAAATAAAAGCTTTTCCAGAAATGAATTTCTAATTTAAAATCACAAATTAATATTCATAATTATAACAGTGCACATTTTAATTTGGGTTAATTGTAGCCAATTTTATTGGAGTACTTTTCTTTAATAGCTACTTATTAATTAAAATAAATATATACATAAAATTTTTATATGAAAAGAAATTTCGGATAAAATGTCAAGTTTTGCTTTAAATCGTTATGTTTGATTTTTTAAAGAACTATATTGAATCTTATACCAGTACAGGTGGTAATGAATTAATGAACAATTCTTGCACAATACCTATAATTAATAAAAATAGAATTTATAATAGCAACAACATATTGTATTAAATTATATTAGATAATTTATTTGTCGGTATTTTGTCAAACATTCATACACGTATATCGTCGGATTAGTTTTCAAGCCTCGGAACTCCAAGCAAATGCGATGGTAAAACTTTGTAAAACAAAAAATGATATTTAAGAATTAGCATACCTCGTGTTTTCACGACGCCTTTTTTGTATACGTAAGTTCAGTATATAGCATTATATTTTTATAAATTTGATGTACAATTATGATTTCTAAGTATCTTATAAGTTACAATATAAAAATACTTTTAAATTCCTTGAAAATATTTCAGCAGAGTTTATTCATACTTGTGTATTTAAAAAAAATTAAACCGAAGATATGTATAGATGCATGTAAAAACGAATATTAACATTAACCGTTAATTTGTAAGTTAATCGCAGAATAATCCAACAATCTATTATTATAAAACTATTTTCTATAATATGTATTTATTTTCATTAAAATATATACAATGTCAATTAAATTTTTTGCTAGTGACAAAACATTGGAGCATTGAAGAACATGCATTAACGGTACCTGAAGTTTAAAAAAACATTATAGATCACTGAACAAAAACAATACCATAAACTATTTAATACATATACATATGTTTATACACACATACATACATAATAGTACACATGTCATTGTTTTTATAACGATGCAAAAAGTTCTTTAATTCTAGTACAAATATTGACATCATGTATAAAAACACAATTGTATTTAAGTCAATTAATAAAATTATCATTACAGTGAATCTTCGTTATTGTGTATTATTAAACATTGGTATGATTTGATTTTAAATTTTGTGCATAAAAAATTATAATAACGCTAAAAGAATAATATTTTTTTCAACTCGACATTAAAAAAAAATGACGAAGTAACTTTTTGTAGTGCAGAATAGATATAATAATAATTAATCGTACATTGAATTTCCTTTTTAAAACTTGGCCGTTATTGCGATATGATATTTATATAGATAGCTACATTAATTACAGATCTACAAAACATACATCAAAACCACACTTCCAAAACTAGCCCGCGAAAGGTTTTGTAGACATGGCTAGAGTAAGGTCAGAATCCAACGGCGCTGTATCATAATAGTCAAACCCACTCTGAAACAACCTGCAAGTCACATACACACACATATATAATGCCGCTACATAGAAACGGTGAACATTACTACACAATTATGTAAGTGGTCAAGCGATGACGTATTGTACAAAAAATCTGCATACGCCGCAGCCGCCACAAGAATCGGTTAGTTTTTCTTCAGCAATGTCGCAAGATTACAGGAGATTCAACGCGTTGCATCCAATGCTGTTGTTTGTTGCTGTTCCTAGGTCATGTTAAGGTCATGTGTGTATGTTTTTTGACTGCAGTACTCAAGGTGATTTTTTTTCTCTTGTGGAAGATGGAAATTGGATGCTCATATATACATCAGTTTTTTCTTTTATATAATTATATTTCTTTTGTTTTCTTTTATAATTATTTACGAGAGCTGCGGTTTCTGAAGATATTTTGGTAGGTTTTCTTCAAACGAAACTATGTTTAATCTCGAATCTAGATATGCATATCTAAGGTTTTGGATTTTACAACCGAAAGTCTCGTCTCTGTATCGTCTTCTAGTCAAAATTTAAGTTGATCTCTATACACAAATAAAAGTTTCAGTCTCATGTGAATTTTTTTTTTCACTGATAAAAATTAAATTTTATACATTTAAATAATATAGATTAATATTGTTTACTTTTAATCAAGTCTCGATTCGGCGAGAATCTCAATCTTCGGATACCTATTTATAATTATTACACAATTGTAAAATAATATTAAATAACCAATAACTGACATAGGATATGTTGATCAATATATTATGATTCTTTATAATTTTCTAAATACTTAAATTTAAATATAAAAAAATATATTTTTCACTTAACTTTCAATTAGGATTAACACGTAAAAAAGTTATTGAGCTGCCGCACAATATATAGGTATATTATTTAATGCATATGACGAATTAAAAACTTTTAAAGTGAAATCGTAACATATTTAGGTACTAAATATTAGAAAATTTTAAGCTCTTCGACTAAAGTAGTGTTTTGAATATTATGTCAAACTTACATGGACTCTGAATTGTCTGATCATAATTGTTTAGAAAGATAATTATTTATTTTTACTTTCTTATACGATCATATGTATGGAATACATATTTTATAGTATAAGTATTGTTTATTTAAATTTTATAAAAAACTAAAACAATTTTCTTTTTAACGTAGACTTTCGCAGTTATTTGATTGTATGAATTTTTGGGCTTTATCTCGCGTCGCATTTTAACATCAGTTGACGTCTCGAGGTCTTCTTTAGAAGTGAAGTGTCGATTCCAGAAAGTGTAGCTGCTTATAAAAGCGTTGACGTTTGCTGAAAGTGATGTTAAAGTGCGACGCGGGATAAAACCCCAAAATCAAATATTCATACATTTTTTTAATTTTTGATTTTTTTTAGAAATTATGTTATGCACATTAGTAAATATATTTAATTTATTATTATATTTTTAATATTTTATTTTATTTCAAAAACAAAATTAGTGTATTTAATAACATCGCATAAATTTAAAATGAATATCGATCGATTGTTTCTGTTTGTCTCTCTGCCCTAAATCCTTACGCAGGGCTCATGAAACACTGAACCGATTTTAATGAAACTTGATTAATTAGTTGAGTCTTCAGAAGAAGATTCCATCATACAAATAGCATCAAAATCGTGTGAAAGGAAGGAGGGAGGATGTTATCTCAAAAATGTTATTAAAATATCTCAAGAATGACGCATGTTATGTGAAAATTTTAAAGAATCTTTTTTTCTAGAGCATTACATTTTCTATGCGAGAGATCATAACAATTTTTGTAGTAAAATATTCCCTGAAGAAGATGTATCTCCCGTTACAGTTTTATGTAAATAGCTGAAACATTATTTTTCAAATTATTAACGTATTTACATACATATCATAAATGTTTATTTTATAGGTAATTTTTTTTTAAATGATGTCGTTAATATAATAGTAATAGTAATTTATTTTCAAATAAAGAAAATATATAATAGATTTATTATCAATTTCGTGATTTTTAATAAACAATTTAATTTTATTTGAAGTAGTAGGCATCTAAACTAAATACTTTTACGGTATTTATTAAAATTCTTTGATAATTAACTCCCTTTGGTGAATTCAGTACGAAGAAGTAGTGTGCAATCACTTGTTTTTTTGTACATTCTTTATATCTGGAATCATTTTATTTAAAGATTAAAAATATTTATTAACCAATATTTAATAAGATTAGAACTCAAAAAATGGCCTAAAGTTAAGTATGACATTAATTACATATTTTTTTATAAAAATTGAACGATGATTCTGTCATTATGTAAAACTAATTTTCGAAATCGAAAATTAATAATCCAAGCACTACTATTATAATTAAATTACAAAGGTCAACAGTGTATTCAGATGCAATGCCAAGGTGAGTGGTTTTTTTATTTATATAAATACATATATTGTGAATTTGAAAGCTTCTAAATACATTAAAAGATATTTTAGTAAAGATATCATGATAACAAGAATAATTAACGAGAGAAAATATCAAATATATTTAACGGCATTTAATGATACCTATGTATACTAAAGATCAAACAAAATAAATCTTTAAGATATACTAATTTTTAAGTAACATATTTAAAAGTTTTTGTAAACTATAATTTTATACCCATATTATTCGTATTTTTTGTACTTTTTAACTACCTACTAATTAAAGTATTGAAAAATGAATGGAAAACAATCGAAAATAAAAATGAATTAATTACATAGGTACTGCAATTTAAAGCTATTTTTCATGAAAAAAAATCAAATTCGCATAACGAAACACCTTCACGTATCATACTTTGGTCAACACTGGTCTAATTTATTAAAATAAAATTAAAAATAAATATTTTAATTAGAAGTATGAGAAAAGAACGCTAATAGAAGAAGAAGAAGTAGAATTATGCTATTTGTTACCGCATAATACTATACAGATTGAGTCATATCAGGTGGAACAAACTTGGACAGTTAATTGAGAAAAATATTTCAAGCAAAAAAGTTTATATGAACAAGTGTCCGGAAACTCTTCGTGAGGGAACTACAGACTCTCAAAGATTTTTATTTAATATTTTGAGAACCAATTGTGATACAGTAATTAAATTTGATACCCAGTTTAGTATTAACATTTATTATCAATGTCCAGTATCAACTAATGATTTTTTAGACCAGAGATATGTGGGGCCAGTGGGTTCTCAACCGTTTACGAAAAATATGATAGTAAAGATTTTTAAGAATTTGACTTAATGATGACCGTTTTTTAAAGAAAAAAATATTAGAATTTAAGCTAAGTTTTTCTCCATGTGACCATCCACCGCTCCATTTGAATTGGCACCTCGGGCGGTCGCCCAGTCTCCCTCCCTGAAACCAGCATTGCTGTTATACATTAACAAAATAAACGACGAATTTTAACAAAAATAAAAATTTCAAATATCAACCATTCTTTTTTCCAAAGCTTGCTTGATTTGAATTTAATATTGCACTCGAGTGAATGTTCTAATTTTAGCTGGCGTCTCGACCAAACATATTTTAGTTTTCCATAGCAATTGTGATTTTTATTCAATAATGAATAAAATACGTTGTATCTTTGTTATGAGTTGTTTTATTGTCGAATATACGAGAAGTTTTTTGACCGTATTTTAAATGGAAAAAAAATTCTCCAATTTCTAAAATTTCACTCGATATTTCTATTTCAGGTCAATAAAATCGTTAAAAATAGTAAATAAAAACTAATTTTAGGTCAAATCTTTGGGGATCTGTAGCCCCCTCATGAAGAATTTCCGAACACATGTTTATATGAACTTTTTTTCTTAAAATATTTTTCTCAATACACTGTTCAAGTTTGTTCCACCTGATATGACTCACCCTGTATAAAATAATAATCTGATTGATTTGATTAATCTATGCATCTGATTCAAAAATCGAGTTTTCACAAAAAAGAAATAGAGCGTTGGGTCTACGCATATCGTGTAAAAAGATAGAATTTGTTGAATATTGGTTGAGTTATTTTTATCTTCACTCATGCGAACCAAATTTTATACATTACGGTAGATATTACAGAATTTGCAAACTATGTATTTATGCCTATATGCTGATAATACTCTACTTTAACCATAGATCAAACAAATTTGGCTATTGCCATTTCTATATACTACTATATAAAAGCACCCACGTATTTTTAACGTATTATATTAGCATATAAGGTATAACTATAACTAATATAGACTAACCAATAAATTATCGAATCTAGAAAATTAGAATGAATGTAATAAATAATAGTGTAGGTATATTTTATTATTAAAATATTAATTAAAAGTAAACTTTGTACATATTTAATATTTTGTCGTATGCTGGCCACCAAGATCAATCAATAAGACTTGCATTCAGTAGTCCAGATACAATAACAATTATGAATAGATATTTTTTGTATATTATATTTATACAATATACATTGTCCCCTTTTGACATCACATCAATTGATGTTCATTATTTTTTTCGTACACGTTGGAAGACCAACTGGAGACCCTTTTGTTTGAGAAAGCTAACTGTAGATTTAGCTATGAAATATTTTTAGACAGTGATTTTGCACTATCTCTACAGTTATTAACCTGTACCATTATTCAATGAATAATACTGATTGTAAAGAACGAGTGAGTTGGGCTAATAAATTGATCTTGCCGCCTTAAATGACCAGATGTCTTTTACATTTTAGAGAATATTATTTATAATATCATTAGGAAGTACTTAATTTTATTATGGCATTAAGTTAAATATGGTTATATATAAAAATATTAAAACTAACAAACTTAATTTAGACTATACTTAATAAAGGCGTAGAAATTAAAAAAGTGATCTAATGGCTGAACAAAGATAATGAACATTTATACCAAGAAGTACTATAATATATTGTAGATATTGATAATTTTAGTTGCGAAAGTAATTTTGTTAAATATTATTCACAAATGTAATTCATCACTATATTATAATTTATAAAGAGGCAGCGGTTGTGAATTTTATTGTCTTCAATGATTTAAAAACCACTAGACCGATTTTGAATTTTTCACAAAAGTATTCCATGAAATCCTGGATTGTTAATTACCTACCTTTAGTAATTTATAACTATAGAAATATTATTCAAATTAGAAATATAATTTTCTTTGTTATTAGAAAATATTTCCTATAAATTGAGTTCAAAGTATATTTAATGAAGATTTTGCTCTTATGATTTTTTTTATATTTCGTAATATAAATTATTTAATATAATATAAAATAGCAACATTAGCAAAAAATGTTGTAAGTACTTTTCTGAATAGTTTTTAAATGCTTTATAAATGAGAGAAACACACAATGAATAAAATTGTATGAGTTAAATATAAAAGTATAGGTAAGGATAAAATATTAAATAATATGCGTAATAAATAAGTATATCATACCTTTTTGTAAATGGTGATCTGTACTCATTTTTGCCTGAAAACATAAAACAAAAATATATTGTATTAGTGAGTCAAAATGAAAAACATTGGTTAATATTTTAATTAGCAAAATTAATCATGTATTTTATTAAAAATGTTTATATCATGTTATGCAACTTTACGTATGCGTTAGTTCGATACAAAATACAAGCTGTCATTATTGAGCAAGGTAGCTGAGAGTTATTGAAATCTTCGCCCCTAAGATGATATAAATTGCCCTCAAATTAACCTGGAATTATAATAATTTTTATCTAGACGAAAAATCTAATCTAAAACCTACCTATCTACATAGTATAGAATTATGTTATACAAAAATTAAAATATATAAAATCCCCTATTCTTCATATAAGTTAAACTTTTCATATTAATAGTTTATTTTTAGTCATCAAATGTAGAAAGTTAACTGATCTAAGTATTAACCAAACCAATAATGTATCCTCATGTAAAGATGCATCAACGACTATAATCAAAACATGTAATAAAAATGATGAAGTGTACATTGCAGATACCCACCTCGTAACCCTGTTTCAGCATATGGTTCCTGCTTGGCCAGTTATTGTAGTCGTCTTTCGTATGTTGGCCACACTGCAACAAAAAATCAGATTGAAAAATGATTTATCTGAGTGTAGGTCAAATACATTTAAACGCATAACTGATAGATCTGTTCTGACGTTAAATAATAATACAAATAATTATATCCTTTAGCTATATATGTGTTTAATTTATTTTTTACTCCTTTCCCCCTTCTTTGGCCTCTTAACATATGTACTGCGTTATAATTACTCTTGAAGAAACATAAAATAAACAATCAATCTATTTATAAAAAAATCAAAGGATGAAAATATTTCATCAATATTCAAGTTTTGCAGTTATGGTAAAAATCGCAGTACATATTAAAACAATTTTTTTTTTAAATTGAAATATTAATTTTTTAATGCTTTTTATACATTGAAATTTTATTAATTTTCTGCAGAGTTATAAGATCATAAACGAATAATAAAAATTTATATCCAAGAAAAATTATTTAGGCGTTGAAAAAATCCCTTAAAAACATTTGAAAGCTAAGCAAATTCAGTTAACTAACTTTATTTTGTCATAAAGATATCTACATTAAATACTTTGTACATACCTATACCTACATATTAGGTTTATGTAATCAAGTCAACTATAAGTTATTGTTAACTGCATACAGGACTTAAAGGGTAGCAATGTTTTTTTTTATAATATTGATATGAAAAATATATATTCTATATAAACTTTTCTCGTAGGTTGATAGTTCCAATATTTATCTATCTATTATTTACTAAATGAAACGATATTTTTCATTTTTATTGGCAATTAAATTATTGTACTATTCTATTTTTTTGTAAAGTACTTCACCAATTAAGAACTTTTGCAAAATTGACAAACGACAAATAGCGAAGATAATTATTGGGGAAACTGATTCTTTCAAATGTCATATAAGACCTATTTATATATTTATAACTGTCTTCTCACGAATTTTATAAAATGTACAAAGCTCTGAATATTTGGTTAGTAAAATATACCTTTATTTCTGTAAATGTATATTTATAATATTATATAAGTCCCATCTTTGAAGGGTCAGGTATTTGTTTTTAAAGCGATCTACATATTATATTATAAATCTGAAACAAATACCATGTTTCACATATTTTTTCCGTTCTTAAGATGATGCAAAAATTTCCAACTATATGTAACTACAATTTGAATAAAAATAAAATTAAACATTTAAAAAAAACAGAAGGAATGAATGGTGCTGCCACTAATATCTTTAGTAATTTTGGGAGAGTAAAAGTATTAAAGACCCCTCCCCATAACTCGCTAAATGTAGTAATTAGTCAAAATAATTATAAATATAATCTATATATCCAAAATATAAATAATATAAACAAATATTTAAAATATTTTTAAGAACGTGTTCGGTTTCCAAAATTATATATTACACATTTTTAATTTTTTTCAAGAAAAGTTTATGAGAAGTTCAGTATACAAAATGGCGATCAAATTTATAAATCTAAAATATTTTAAGTATGTTATAACGATTTTGGAAATTTCATTAAAAAAATACATACATCGAAATACGCTGCTTCATTAAAAATCGATATGCGGGCAGACATACAAACTAATGCACGTTTGAAACTCATAATCCCTTTTTTAATAGAGAATTAAAAAATATATTTGATCATGTTGCCATCCTTGTTAAATAATACAAAAAATATTCGTATGTATACTTCAAACGCAGGCCAAAAAAAATGCCATTTTCTAAGTTAAGCCGTTATTAAAAAAATATGTAATGATTTTGCTAGTACATTGATACATAATTAAAATTTATATGTGTACTTACAGATGTACATAAATATGACATATATGCAAACGGCATATTAAATACATAACGATTTGTTTTGTCTGGGACAGATTCATGTTGAAACTATATTTTTTGTCTGTGCGTGTGACTGTGTGTGTGTGTGTGTGTGTACGCGTTGCGTGTGGGTGTGTGTAAGGGTTGGGGACGGGTGTGTATCGATTCTCCAACATCAAGTCACCCTGGCACCGTGTACTATATTTTAGTGTAACCCAGGTCGGGGTTACCACTCTCCAGCTGGCTGGGATTCACCGCGGTCACATAAATAAAATGGGACCTGTCTAGTAGGTACTTTGTTTTCGGTAATTTGAATATTTGTATTTATTTTATGAGAGTATATTACAATTGCTAAAAGATAGTTAAATATGATTAGTGGTTGTATTGATTCTATGTTATGTAGAAACTATGATTTTTTATTTTCCGTTTGAAAGATTTTAACATCAACGTGCCAGTTTTTTATTTGTACTTTTTACAAGATAAACTTTTTATACAGTGGAATACTTAATACATTGATTCCTATACATATTTACAGATATTTTATCTTGTTAGGTATCTAAACTTTTATTTGTGAAATGTTAAATTATTGTATTAATAAATTTCAATATAAATGTACATATAAATATAAAGTAATTATAAGCAAAAATATCATGTTTATATTTTCATAATAATAATAACATATTTTTTGTGAATATCTTATTTGCTTATTTATTTTTTGTTTTTCTGTGAAAATCTTTTTGGTGTGTAAACAAAAAATAACATATTTGGTTAAATACGTAGTTACTTTATACATTATTGTATGTAGAGTTCATATCGTTCGTATCCGTTGACAACATTTTCATAAACCTATAGATAATATTAATTATATATGTACCAGTGTATCTGTAAAGTAAAGAGAACCAAATAAATATAGTAAGGACGTTTAAGTGTATAAAGAGTAGAGTTGGGTGCAGAACACGAATACTTCGGGTCACGTATATAGAGGTATATTTGAAATCTTGCTTTGTGAACGTACGTGATCGTGAGTTAAACAAAAACAACCGTCTCGTGAATGCTTTTTTTTCGGGCGTGACATAATTCTATTATATTTATTTTATTTATAAGTAAAAATATTAATTTGCAATCGTGAGTGGTACTTAATAATTCATGCACCCAGCACCCAGCTCACGACACTACTTTTCCTAATACACTGAAAAAATTTAATTTTTAACATAAAAAACTTGTTAACGGGAGGACGAAATTTATCCTAGAAATTTTTAACACCCGACATGGTAAAATTTGAAAGAACGTCTACTACAATTCAATATACTGTATATCAGTTCTATGGCGGCGATAGGCCAGATATGAAAAGTAATATAGAAACATAGTAAAATTATAGAGAATGTACGTGAAATTTTCATATGCAAGAAATTAAATTAAAGAATAGCGTATATCACTTTTTCAGGGTAAATAAATTTTAATAGGTACTATGTTGAAATTTACCAGTACCTATGTCATTGTAATTTTTCATTTACTTTATTTTAAATTCTACCGACTTTTCTGTTAATTTTTTTCAGAAGTTGATTCTGTCCTCAGGTTCACAGCATTTTCTGTTAATTTTTAAAAGAATATTCTCTCCGTGTATAAATATACACTATCATACTAACATATACAGAAGTTAAAATTAATATTGTTACATCCACGTTTTATAAAAAAACAATCTATACTCTATTTCATTTAAGTTTGCAGTGGTTGCCGGGTGATTTGACCGCACGGATCACGACTCGTACGGTCAAATCACTCGGCAACCACTGCAAACTTAAATGAAATAGAGTATAGTAGAAAACTTAAGATAGAATATAAAAAAAAATCTATGTAGGAGTTTCATAGCTACGAGTGATATAAACCATGGGAACATGTATTATTTATATTAAATTATACACACGTGTTATCCATTTTATTTCGTTTTTTTTTTAACTTTATACAACTACCTTTCATTTCGTTATAAGGCAAATTTGTATGGTATTGATATTTCTTCTAGAATAATTTAGAAAAAAATACAGATGATTGATAGAGTTTATAATTATTACCCAAATAACAATACAAGATGTTATTTTTGTTATACCGTTCATTTCGATTATACAAACATAATATTTCTGAGCGAGTCATTTTTCAAATAACTTAATTAAATGTATATGTAACTGTAATGGAACAACAATTTCATTTCATATTAGATTTCCAGAATGGGATAAGAAGTATTTTTGAGTATTATAAAGTACACAATTAGATTTCTCTGAAACTATACTTAGACTGTGACTGTATAGAACATCGAGTAATTCAGAAGCCATAACAATTTATTCTATAAAACAAACAAACGAGAAAAGTAACGTTTTCAACTAAATTTATTAAGAAACAATTAAACGACGTAAAATTTGACTTTTTGTTAATATGAGAAGTTTAGATGCTAAAAAACAAAATTAAAAAAAATCGTTACGGCATATATGGGTACATGTTATTAGGGTTATGCAGGTGCTTACTGAGTACGTGGAAGGAATGCAAACAATATTTATATAAATTCTGTTAGTTTTCTTCTCAATGTCTCCAAAATTTGAAATGATATTGTTGATATAATTTGTTATTGAAAGTATTTTCAAAATACTGTTTTCTTGATTTTTTCAAATTTTTTAATTTTTTAAGCAAGTGCTTACCAAGAAAATGGGGAGGGATATGTAATAACTGTTCATGTCCCTTGCGGGCGCAATTTTTGAATAAAAATAAAAATACAAAAGAATTAAATTCTACTAATTAAAATCAACATTTTGATACCCAACATGTTTATTCATCAAATAAATGCTTAGCCTATTTTACCACCCAGAAAATTTCATTTTTTTTAAATGTATGGAGGGTCATAGCTTTGTATGCTAATTTTACAAAAAAAATTAAAAAGATATTTTGTTGTGGCGAGCGGAAGAACGGACTGTCGCAATACGCAATAAAAATAGGGTTCTGGTCATAGACTTACGGATCCCTAGAAACAACCAAACTAAAAAATCAATGTTTATACAGAAATAGGTACTTGTAGAATGTTAATTGAGTGAGGTGAACAAAAAATTGTGCAATTTAGTAATAAAAAAAACTATTCAGGTATCAAAATTTAAAAAAATCAACAGAAGGGGAGTTAGTCGTTGTGCCTTCTTACGATAATCACCAATGCATTCTACATATATAAGTAAGATTTGCATTAGTCAGAAAAAACATATTTTCAACCGAAACTATAATGTATGTATATATTTCATATATTATATTAACATAAATTTAAAAATTACGAACGGAAACCTAATTAAATTTAAGCATTATAATAATAATGAAAATTAGTTTAGTAGCTACGCATAATTCTATGAAAATCTGAACGCTTAAAGAACGTTTGTGTTCATATACAAATGTTTATTTAAGTTTATAATTACAGAGGATGACTACTCTATTTATTGAAAACATGAAAGTAAATATATAAAACATCTAGTTGAATTATCTTCTATTTTAATATATTATTAAAAACATTAATAAAACAATATGTACCCGATTACTTATTTATTTGGTTTACATGAATTACAGGTATTTTAGTAAAATAAAATTTATTTTCTTAGAAATCTATTTTAATAATGTATATAATTATGAATAATTAAGAAAGAACATTGGTGTGAGAGTACATACATTATTTAAATAGTTGAGAATCCTGATATGTCCGTACGTTGCAGGTTTTTTCAGACGAAAAAAATATGAGATGAAAATACTCAAGTTTATTATACGTTAGAAAAAGATGCACGCATTGGAAAATCAATAATGCCAGACAGAAAAGGGGCAAAGTGGGGCAAGGAAAATGCTGTGCCCGTGAAAAAAAGAAAACTTGCGAAAAACTTCGTCTAGTTGGAATTTTTCACATAAAAATTGTTATTGTCGAATACATTTTGTTGAAATTTCTTCCAAGGTATATAACTAAAGAAAATCTACGTAGATGTCACAATGTTTAAAATGGTGTGAAATATACCATAATTATGTATATTTTTTACTTTGTAAATCTCATTTCTAAATTAAAAAAAAATATACGTATGTATATTGTTTATAATATAAGTAGTAATTGGAATTAAAAATCAATAAATATTATTTATTTATACACATGATTTCTAGGTAGGTATTTATATTTTAAAATTATTTTAAATATACACCAGAATCAGTACACAATATATTTTAAATTTAATTGTTAAAAATTGGGCCTATTTAAACTATATAAATATCTTGTATATTTTCCTTCGAAATAATAAATGTTACAAATTTTAACTAAAATTTTCTTGAACCATTAATTATTGATTTAAAAATTATATTTTTATTTTAGATTTTTGAGATCAAAACTAGAATAATATAAATTTATGTATATGCTCTGTTTAAATAGGTAATGTATTTTTTTAAGTATGCTTATTGTTACATATTATCCATTTTGATATTTTTTCCATATTTTGTCTGTCTGTCTGTTTATTTGTCTCGACTTGACACGAAAACATATACTGGACCAATTTTGATGGAACTTTCACTACTCGAATTCTAATCAGTCATAAATCCTAAAATAAGTATACAGTAGACGTTCTATACTGTGGACCAGTTTGATAACGGTCAATTCCATACTATGAAAACCAACTATTCGAAAAACCCTATATATTTAGAAAAAAAATGTAATATAAGAAATAATTCTAACGACTTCGACTAAAATGGGTATATTTTGTGTGTATATACAATATATAGTATTATATAGGTATTCATTGCGTCATGATTCCATGATGTATCACTATCTAACAGTAAGTTAACTCACTTACTCATTATATAACTTTTTTTTTAATTTACATCGGTTACTTTTTTTTCAACGCGTTAAAATCAAAACCTTAAAAAAGAAAACAATTATGAATGAAACTATCAAAAAATCATTTAGAAGTACACAATAGTCTGAATGACACACAACGGGTTAGGTTTTTGTCATTGCCAATTCAAAACAATGCCTAGTCACTGTAGATTAGGGTGCATAAATAAAAAGACACACAAAAAATTATCACACGGAGAAAGGTAAAAAAAAGTCTGAATGGTAAAAAAGAAACAAGTAAAGGGTTACTAGTGTGTAATAGATGAATAAACAATGTGAAGGGGTTGGGATGACTGCATTTTCTTACTTGAAAATATCATTGTCAAATATCTCGTGTGAATTTTAATTAGGAAAGTGGTCTGAAAAGAAATTCGTTAGAGTAACATATTTTTTTATTATTATTTTTTTTATTTTAACTTTACTCATGTATTTTTTAAAGATTCTGATTGGTTAATCGTATATAACATCTGAAAAAGATATTATTATATAGTTTATCATTAACTGAGCTGAAGGTACAACGAATATTTATTAAATGTTAATACGAAAATGATTGCACTCAATTGTATAATAATTAGAAAGTGTTAGAAATAAATATTTAAGTTGGGAAATAAGACTATCAAAAAAAATGTAAAGTAAAATAATAAAGTTTTGTGTACCTACGAAAGGGGTGAAGAGTTAAAAGTTCAAATAATATTTTATGGTAAGATGAAGGAAAAAATGAGTGTGGTATTAACCTAAAATTGTGACATTTTGACACATCTGTATTTTATTAAATCATTTTCTTTGTCTTCATTTCAATTCTAACTGATTTGTAACAAAAAATATACCCGATATATGTATGTATACTTTATAAAATATCAAAATATATCACCTTCATACTGTAAGTAATTTTTTTAAATTTCTTTTCATGCATTTAGGTATAGGCACATGTATAAATTTATTTTTTATTTTTAAAACACGTCTACAAAAATGCAGCTTTGGTTTGAATATGATATATCACTGATATTCGTGTC
This sequence comes from Sialis lutaria, assembly GCA_949319165.1. Classification (NCBI taxonomy): domain Eukaryota; kingdom Metazoa; phylum Arthropoda; class Insecta; order Megaloptera; family Sialidae; genus Sialis; species Sialis lutaria. Next base: position 22,335,267 of record OX439231.1, on the reverse strand, counting down.
TTAAAAAATACGTTCCATATGTGGACATGTGGCTAACATGTGATACTATGTTACGTACTGGTGTATGTTTTTAGGCAGTGAATAAAAAGATAATTTTATGCGGTATTAAATATAAAGGACAAAGAAAAGTAAATTAGATTTTAATATTGACTTTGTTAATGTCATATGTTTTAAATTTAGTGTCTGCGTGCATACAAATTAAAACCGAATTAGTTTATTTTTAACAATAATAAATAAAGATTCAAAGATGAAAGAATTTTGAAACATCTGAAAAATAAAAGTATTTATATATTTATTAATAAATGAATATTAATCTCGAATAACACAATTTTCACTTCATTAAAAACAGGTTTCATATTTAAAGGCTTTTGTTATGAACCTGATATGAATCTTGGCTTCTGAAGATAAGTCGCGTCAGTTTGCTCAGTTTTTTGGCCAACGTTTCGTCGCACATTGGTGGACATCATCAGGGTTCTTGTAAAAGTAATGGGTTATTGGGGACACGACAAAATTAAAGCAGACTATTTTTTGCGCAGTTTACATGCAAACCTAACCTCTAGATCCGCGCTTGGGTCTGAGGTCCACTGAAATATTCGACGAAACATTAAACGATAAAACGACTAAACCGACGCATCTTATACCCAACATTTATATCATCATGATATAAATCATAAACCCTTATCTGGTATTTTATCTAATAAAAAATTACATTCAAATATCTAGAACAATTGGAATACGTTCAATACAGGTATTTATCAAAATATCGTATCTCAAGAAGGATTATGAGTTAATTATAGCAAATTATTGATTTACATATTATGTTTTCCCTTTAAACGCGTGGCCTATACTAATCTATTATTTGGCTAACCAAATAATATTAATATCTATCAAAATCCAAAGGCATGTGTCCGTGTTATAGTTATGTAGGTACTCATCTATTTGTGCATTGGTGTTAACAATGCACCTATAGTTACAAATAAATGTTATTAGAGCACACGGACAAATAAATCGTATCACCTGTCTTAAGGGTTAGACCGACATCGGATAATACCAGGTTACGCTTTTTATGCGACCCTCACAACAAATGGTATTTATCCTAGTGCAGACAGCATCATTTTGTATAATATGCATTATATACATATTTATGTATTATCTAGTACATATGTTACGAATAAATCCCGAAATAGGGCAACGAGCGATATACCTATATATGTATCTAGTTCGTGGAGAGCAGAAAATTGATTTTAGATTTGTTTTTACTCTTTTTGAGACTGTATTATGCAGTGTAGGTACTCTCGATTATTTGATCTGACGAGAGGATGCACATATCGGATAATCGAACGATGCATATATTACATTGTACTCTTGGTTATTTAGGTTAATTATATGAAAGTTCGGTTACAAATGCCTATAACTATAGACAGAAACTATGAGAAAAAATATTGTGGTGAATAGTTTGTCTGTAATATCTTCTACTTTCATGAAATTGACATTCTACTTAAATAGTTTTCTTCTATAAATATTTAACGAGAGAATTATCACCCTGTAGAAAATGAACATTGAAGGGTAATTTTTTTTTACTTCGTTTTTGCATTATGTGTTTAATATTTATGTACATTACGTTTAGTATTAATTGTTTGTACGTATATGAACCAACAAACAATTTGAATTAGTGTTAGAAAATTTGATTACTTTGTGTTTAGCGTTGCTGACTAAGGTCTGCGGAGGTTTCCCGCGGCCGCGTTGGCGTTCGGCACAACGCAGACGACCTTCGGGCCGTCGTCATAGCAACCAGACGAAATCACCCCCTCCCCCGTCGCGGGGAGGCCGTCGAAAAAATACCACGTCTAATAACCTACCCCGTACCAACGCGCGTGTGTGTGTGTGTGTGTGCACCACCACCCTTCGACTATGTGTGTTGGTATGTGTCTGTGTTCGTATTTATTATTAAATGTATGTGGAGGCTCAGACGCAGTCATATGTTTATCAGCGTGCAGCAAGACGATTGCGTGTTGCCTAGTTACGATATAATACGATATATACATAATATATATAAAACATATATTTAATGTATATACATTTATTTATTGTTAATCTACATTATATACTTGTAATAAGTATACATATATGTTTTAAACTATGTAGTTATTTCTATTAAGTTTTTAGAACTTATGTATGTGTATACCGGGTGGATACATAAAACATGGATAATGTATCTCAACGCAATACTTTGGAATTGTAGATTACACAAAATTCATATTGACCTTAAAATATTTATTATAAAGTTGATAGTTTTTCCTATTAAAATTTAAAAATATAAATTTACATTTACATCCCTTTATGTAAAATTGATCAGATTCATTAATAAATATTGAAATTTTGGTAGCAAATATTTTCAAGTTCATTAATTATTGTATTTGTTTTATTTTTTTTTTTTAACAGAAATCTTTAGAACTGAAATGTTGTTCAGTATGAATACGGATCAAATATCATTTACTCTTTGGTACCTTATACTAGACATTTTGATGTAGGTACTTTATTGTTAGTTAAAATACCTACTATCATTAATAAAGTGTTTACTTGAATTTTGAAATTTTAGTATGTTTAACTAGACTATAATTTTAAGAATATTCTAAAGTTTTCGTGGTTCATAATTCCAAAGTACTATGTTACCATGTAGAAGACGTTTTTATCTATCCACCCGGTATATAATCTATACTAGTATATTTGTGTGTGTGTATATATACGTAAAATATATTAAAAAAATAATTTAATTATCTTTCTTTCTAATAGCTCTGAATTAAAAAAAACACACACGTTATTATTTAAAATTTAGTTTATCTTCAACCTTGAAAGTTCAGAGGTCATTATATGATTAAAATACATACTCATTATTAAAATTATTATATTTTAAAAGACCTTCTGATTCGATTTTTTTAAATATAATTTTTGAAAAAGTTTTATGAATAGATTTAAATATAAAATTAGTATAAATAAAAGCAAGTGTCATCAAATAGCCAATAATACCAAATCTCATGATCATGATAAGAACAAAAGTAAAAAATAGCGTGTGGAATATCACATTCAAGTATATGTATGTAGCTGATGTACCTATATACTATATATACTCATATACCTTGTTGTTTAATTACTAATTTGTTGGAGAAAGATTGGGTAATATTAGGTAAAAATTTTAAATTAGTATTTTAAAATTTAAATTATAAAAAGGTTTTTGTAAGCTTTGTTAAAATATACATATATACTCGTAAGTATAAGAGGCATCTCAAACTAACGATTTTTATTTACCGGTATTTCATTTTCTAATTATAATTTATTCTAAACTAACGGTAATATAAGAAAAAAATAATTTACTTACGATTATACAATGCAAATCCTAACGTAAAGCTAGATCACAAATAACAAAAAAAATCTTCCGACGGTTAGGTACATTTTTTTTGTCTTAAACATACAATAGCAATAAGACAAAGTATAAAAAGAAGTTGAGAAAAAAATGCGGTATCTATTTTTTATTCCATCCCTATATGCAAATCCATCTAGAAACTAATGTGGGTAAAGAGCTAATGATCAAAAAACGCCTTGAGAAAAAAGGACCTTTTCCCACGAATAGTAACGCATGCAAATATGAAGAATCATTTATCATTACGGCAGGACTATCCCTGTATCTGATCACAATGCGTTTTTTGTTTAATCCTTTCGCTCTATTGTCATATCCTTAATCGTATTTGCATACTTGAACGAACGTGTGTATATTTCTGTGACCCAGGATTCATCACCCTTGCGTTGGTACTACCTGAGAGATGTTGGTATCTAGGGGACAGAGATGGTGTGAGGACACATGTGGGATACACGCGTAAAGCATAGGCTTTTTTGTCTTCGTTCTCCACAACTTCCAACGCTCAACAGGTTAAATGTAAAGTGCAATATAGTCAATAACAACATTAAGTTTTTATATGTGTGAGTGTTTTTTCGTCTTATGTAATGTTTGTAGTTGCTATTAAAATATTTAGGTGTGATTTTTTGCTCATGCTTTTTTCAGTAACGTTTTTATTTATATATGTATTGTAGGTATGTACTTATATATGTAAGTAGTAAGAATTTTTTGTGAGAAGTTTTTGGATAAATTATTATTTTATTATTATTATCAAATTATTGTAATATAATAATGAAAAAGGTATATTTTTATAATAATTTATATTTGTGACTAATCTTTATAATAAAAATAAATTGTTGTTTTATATTAAGAATATTTAATTTATTTAATTAAAATGTTTCGATGTTAATAACTGGATGCTTCAAAACTACAGTAGAAGAAAATTAATGTTCTAATCTAATAAAATCAAAATAATCATTAGTCGTTCTCCCGCGAGTTCTATACCATATATACACTTACACACATGCATACACACACACTTGCACATGTGTTACTGATGGCGAAGACCGCAGATGATCTGACGATAGACGACGGGGGAGTAATATGAAACTAAGAAAAAACATGTGTTTTTAAAAAAACTAATGGGCAAGACGAAATCCCAAACGGAATTCATGCATGTTGTGTGTTTGTATGTGACTGTATTACGACCATATGTAAAAAATATCTTCAGTCAGTGACTGGTTCACACATTTTTTTCCACTCGATATGGATATAAGAGTGTCATAAGGTTTTAAAGTATATAAACATAACATATGAAATAGAAATGATATATTATCAGTACAGTTAGCAGGGTGTTATTTTTTTGTAAACGGGGGTAGTTTTTTCCAGAATTTATTAATTTTTTTTATTCGTATAGGTAAACCTGTAAGAAACTGAACCAATTATTTATTAACTTCGATATTAACTGAAGAATATCCGTCAAAAATATTAACAGTTGAAACATTTATTTTAATTTGTTTGGGATTTATAATGATACTTTTTAAAATTTTAAATTTTTGTTGATTTGATAATTGGCTCTCCAAAATTTAAAGGAACTTAATTTAAAAAGCAGCAAATCTAAATCTTTTTTATTCTATGAGGTTGTCTACGATTTTTGATAGTAATTGAGTTTCCATAGGTAAACTATTATACTAAATGCTGGGATCATGTAAACAAATTTTGTTTTGCTTTTATTTTCGAGCAAATTCTTATTAATACCGGGCATATGATATCAAATCTGACAAAATATTTGCGAAAAATAATCAATGGAAAAATCCATCGGAAACATTCCAGAGGAAAAATGTTCAATAAATATTTTTCCTCGATTCTTTCAATCTATTTCTATCTGAGATTCAATTCTTTTACCTAAAAAAGAATATAAATAAGTGATGACATTTGAATATTTTCACGGTTAAAATATTTAACATAGTTTTACTAGATTTATGCAACGATGCTGGTAATCCCCAAAAGAAGATGCGTAAACCTTTTCCCCAACCACTTAACCAATTCACACATTCTTTAACCCTTTACGCGCAGCGGGACACTTGTAATCTCTTTGCGACGTGTTTTAAAGAGCTGTGTTTTGCATACATTACACAACTCGGATGTCTTTCAATGAGTTATTGTTCATTCTTTTGTATCTCTCTTTAGTTTTACAACAAATAACTATAGGTACCTACCAATTCAATAGTTTTATCATAATTTTTTACTGTTCAATTTTTTATATTTTTATTGAAAGTTTATAATTTTTATATTGTGAGAAATCGATAATGTTTATTTTTCTTTCAATTTATAAGGTTATGTATATTTAGCTTTATTAAATAAATTAAATATCTACTTTAAAATACGGTAACATACACAATTTCACTGAAATGAAAGATTTTAATACTTTAGATAATAATAAAAATAATAATAATACAGAAATATGTTATTTGATTATAACATAAATTATGTTTTATCTACATATACCTACATAAACTTGTTTATAGTAGGTAAGTATAAAATGTGAATGATTACTACACTTTTTTATTAAGAAGATCACTTAACTTTTACCAATAAAAAGTAAAATTATATTTAATTATTTAAATAAAACATAATATGCATAATAGCGTTTAAAATATTTTTTTGTTCTTATGTACAGAGATAAAATAATAAAAGCAGGCATGATAATTTTTTTCATTAATTTTATTCAAGTCTCCATAAGAACATATAATTTATATTTTTTGACATATGCACAATCACAGTGGAAGAGATTTTTTTCGTAGACAAAAAAGATCCGAATGCCTCGCAGGCAGTAAAAACAGTGTACGGGGTAACAGGTAAAGGGTTTATTTATAATATTTAATTAGGCATGTACACGCATACGCTTGCGTGTATGAAAGGGTTAATGCGTACACATCTTACTGTTTTCTGTGCTGCACCTCATTTAAATGCGGAGAAGGGTTAAAAATAATGGATAGATTATTTAAAAAAAAAAACAAGCATGGTGAACTTTTTTCTCACAGATTTTTTTCGGTCATCGAAAAAAACGTGAATTTCAGTTGCTTCGTTATGTGCTGGGTTATTTTATAAAATAAATTTAAGGGCTATGCAAATTTAAAATAATGAATAGAAAGAACATTTATTAAAAAACGAATATGTATGTATAGACAATATTAATGATCATATAATTTGCGATTTCAAAGGGTCTTTTCTGAAGAATTCTAGATTAAAAATGATAAGTCGAGCAATTTAGTTTTTAAGAAGTTTACGAATATATTAATAAATTTCAAGAGTTACAGACAGTTTTATAGAACATGCATCGAGGTAGAAAATAAAATAAATTAACATTATTTTTGCTTAATACTTTTGTCTTCGAGATATAATTAACTGCTGCAAATATTGTGCTAACCGATTAATTATTAGTTTTAATATGTTTTATTTTAAACGTAAATAAACTTTTACTTAAACATTTTATGATTCTTATAATTAACGCAGTGGTAGATTTAAATAAAATGTAAATTATAAAGTTATAATAAATGAAACAATGTCATGTGATATTTAGAATAGGGTTCGGTAGTGAACAAGATATTTTTAATAAATATATATATTTTTGAAAAACATGAATACTAAGAATTATTAATTTATTATTAGATATTGTAATTTTTGAATTGTGGTATATTTGTATTGAAATTGTCAATAAACTTGTAGGTATTCTTTGAAAGATATCCAATTAAATTGACAGACATGTGTGTATGAATATTAGAAGCATTAATCGATTTAAATTTATAATTTCCTCTACACACAAAAAAACTGTATTGGACCAAGAATATGTATCTTGTTTTGTATATAACGAAAACAATATTTTCTTAATATAAGAAAAGTACTTTTAATCCAACTACATTATTTCTTCGTACAAGAATACTATAGTTGGTTTAAGAATATATTTCTTATCTTAAGAAAATATTGTTTTCGTTATATACAAAACAAGGTTTACTTGGCTCAAGTAAACCTTTCTACCTGTGTATATAAGTTAGCTCGTTGTCAAGCAATATTAATTGATTTTCGCAACGATATACGTTTTCTACAAATTGTGTTACGAATGAAAAGAGAGAATTGTGTTTGTAACATATATACATTTGAGTTTGTTTACCTCTTGGTTGGTGGACCACGCTGCCGCGGCCATGTAGTGCACGCCCACAGCGGCCGCAGGGTCCGCGTGATGAGCGTGGTGGCCCATGTGCTCCGCCATGACGGACATCCAGTGAGCTAGACTTGACGTCGGCGTGGTTTGCTGAGCTCCGCCGCCGGTATTGAGCTGCTGCCCGCCGCCTGGTTGCTGCTGTTGCTGTTGTTGTGCCGCTTGGCCGCTCAGAGAACAGTCTGTGCCACCGCCCGCGCCAGATCCGCATCCGCCCGGACTCGATTGTTGGCCAACGTCACCAGCACTGCTTGCACCCCAGCCGACGAACGCCTTCTGTAAACAATGAGACGCATAAAGATGGGTTCAAGAATAAAGTTTAAATTATTTTATTTTAATAATTAATATGTGATGAGTTTATATTTATTAAAAAGTTATAATGTAGTGCAATAAACTATTGGATTAATACACAATGATAAAAATAACATTAAAGTACAGTTACATAAAATATAAAATATAAGTAAATATAAAAAAAATACATATATGTGTCAAAAATGTCAGTGATCATAAAACGATAACTAATAACCAATAATCATTTCTTTTGAATTAGTTTTGATTAAATAACTTAAATAAATAGTAACTGAAAGATATCTGAATAAAACAGACACACTTGAAATTTTCAAATCGCTATCTTGAGATATCAGATTTTTGCAGTCATCACATTAATGATCTAAGAAAAGTTAAGAACCTCAGGAATTTTTATTTTAAATTGTTTGTATAGAAAAAATTCAGGTTTTATTTTTTACATATAAAGTGGGTTTTACCCTCTGTAAAAAAACTCCCCTCGTTCCCCTAGCAACGCCACTGATTTTTAGTTCATTATGGAGGAAGTTTTGAAATTTTATTTCTTAACTAGATTGTCTGGTATACTATTATAATAATATTATATTAATATTATTATAATAGTTGCTTGTTTTATTTCAGCAGTTTTCAAATAAATGAAAAATAATAATGTTCTTATGTAAAAATACCTACTGAATAATTTTTATCAATTTTCATTTCTAATTGAACCCATAGAAAATTGATTTTTCTCAAAGTGCGATATGAAAAAATTGAGAATTTGAATTTTATATTACGATCTCTAATGGATCTCATCGATTATAGTGAATCTGCACCCAGGAGCGCTCTCATAAAACTGACTTTTTCGATAAATAATTACTTTAATAGATTTTGTAATTTTTTTTTCACAAGTAGATTATATAATACAGTATTGCATCAATGTACTCGATTCCAAGAGGAGATGGTGTCCTGTTTTACTCCCTCTGCGGATGCTCATCTGTACTCTGTACCTATATCCTATAAGTGATACGATTACTTCAGTACGATAGAAATTTTGTGATAGACATGTAGCACTAGCTTTTTATTGATAAATTTGTTAGACGCAGGTATTATAAAAATATTAATGAAAAGTTTCAGGATCGTACTTCGGTTACTGTCCATCTCGCATACAATAATACTAAGACCGCATCGAAAGTAAATTTAACATAACTAGAAAATAAGTGATAATGGTTAAGAATTTTGAAATCAATAAATGTCAATTTGTCTACAACAGGGTTGGAATATGGGAGTTTGTGAGAAGCTCGTCCCATCTATCTATACCTATACATAATCGTAGTATATAAAAGACTACTGAACAAATTTTTTTCCGGTTTTCACTAATAAATAGAGTGTTTCACAAGTAAGGTTTTTAGGTGTATATGTTGTGGATATTTTGTATAAATTACATGAAATCGAAAAAAAAAATACTTGGAGAGATATCGTCGCGTGTGCTGCGCAAATAAATTTGTATCCCCAAGTAACGTCAGGTCTAATGCGCTAGTTTTACTATAATTTAGACAAAATTGGATTGTATTTACTAAAAAAAAACTTATTTGGAGTGGGACCCCAAAAAATATTTTGCCCCCCTCCTCATCAAATTTTCGTGGAGCAAATGTGCACATGGTCGTTTTGGTAACAGAGTTACTGTTTTAATTAATCATAAGTTGATTCAGGACATGTATGTACGTATGTATCTATTGATAGAAAAAATCTTTACTATTAGGTAATTCAAAAAACAAACATATTACAATCACGTTATAGTAAAATAAGGGTCACTATTATAGTGCAATTGATCTTTGTAAACTGTTGGTCTACAAATTGCACAAGTTGTTAGATGTTCGTACTAATTGTGGCGCTGCAACAAGTGATAATGTAGGGCAGGGGTGATCAAACATTTATCCATAGTAAATCAAATTGTATTAATTTTTTAAATTCCTAATTTAGCATTTAAGTATTGTAAATATTGAATTCTTTAGCAAAATATTTTTTCAAACTCTTAAACAAAACAATTGGATATTAGTATTTATATATAATAGACAGGATGAATCATATCAAGTGGAACAAATTGTTGATCTAGAAAAATATTAACAGCATAAAAGTTTATAATATTAGTATTTATATGTTCATATAAACTTTTTTCTTTAAATATTTTTCTCGATAACTATTACAACTTATTTCACCTGAAATAACTCACCCTACATATGTATATTATAATGTTATATTTTTATAAGAAGCACATCTCGGTATAATGCGTAATTTTCTACGTTATTTTGAAAAAAAAAACTCATAGGTACTGAGTACTTTACATTTTTAAGTAAATCTTTAAAATGTTAAATTTATGTCTATATATGTATGTAAATTATACAATTATACATACATTACACTTTTGAGTCACTTTTTTGTTTCATATTACTATTTCCAGGAATTTAATCAAATAAATAATTAACGCACATTGTATATAGGTACTATACAAAAACATATAAAAATGTGTAAAATTACATATAAATAAATTCTCAGAAAAAATGTTAAATTAAATAATATTGACAAATATAATAATAGAGAATTGTATAATGTATCTACGTTCATATGAATGTGATAAAAATAGATATTTGTTCAGAGTAATTATTAAAAAAAAGAACAAAGACATTTTAGGACCTATAGCTACAACAGCCACATTGCGATATTTATGTTTATAAATGTAGTCCTTGTATTGTAATTAAAACAATTTTATAATGCTGGTATCTATATGTAATACACTTTACTTTATTAAGTTTTAATAAAATTTGTATTACCTGAATACAATAAATGTATAATAATAATTGGACCCCTTTATAAAAATGGTTAAAAATCGTCAATTTTATTTAATACAAAACTTGAACTGATCATTGTGTTAAATTAATATTATGTCTATAGTATAAAATAAAGAAAATATTCTGGAGTTTTCTTATTAAATTAATAATAATATTTATAGATATAAATATTTATTATAACCATATAGGTATAATAGAAAGATAATTTAATCTTAAAACTATTTGGTTAATTATAATAATGATACTCAATATTAAAATTTAAATATAACAAATAATACATATGTCAACAATACCCAGATGTTATACTACATATTACATAATATAATGTATATGATTAAAATTTAAAAGTCCGATTGAACAAAAACATTTATTTTTGTACGTTACCCCAACTTCTGGGAATTTGTTTTTCTATATACATATATGTGTCTTTATCATCATACATGTTTATAAGCGACAAAATAAAATGAAAATGTTAAATTCCGATTTTAAAAGAAAACTAATTCTGTTGAGTTAATATATAAAATGTGTAGTTTTTTAGGGTTAATCGCAGAGATAAGATCTCAAAAAGAGAACGAGATCGAGACATGAGTGCCTTAACCTCAAACTAGACGAGATTGTCGTTGAGAGACTCAGTTAAGGATTAGTACGGATTTACTATTAGTTATTAATCTCAAAAATAAATAATTAAATTAAAACATGAAAAATTCGTTATAATTCATAATTTCTTTGTTTATTACATAAAAATAAATAGAAAAAAAATATTTAAAAAAATATTACACGAAATCTATTTGAGACGGTTTTAATTTTCAATCGTCTCTTGTAAAATTCGAGACAGAAACAAGACTGACCTGACTCATCTTGTTTCTTCTCATATTCAACCCTAAATATTTTATTTCCAACATTACAAAAAAAAAATAATCAAAACAATTATGTTTAGTTTTTAAAATTTTTTTTTGATAAATTTCAGAATATATTTGATTTAAATAATATTATAATAATAATATTGCATATGGCTGCCCATAGATCAATTTCTCAATTTCATGATGTTCAGTATACCAGCTTTACCTGGCATTTTTTACATTTCCAAAAAAAAATATCAACACACCTTGTCACACGGAACTCCATTTTCGAAATAATTAAAAGCGCAATCATTTTTCGCGAGTACGGCCTTCGCTAACAAAGTCTTGTAGAGGTTTGCTGGTAGGTAGAAAGGGTTGTTGAAACCAGCAGCAGTTGATTCAAAACCTTTGTCCACCGATCTAACGCTGGAGTCTGTTTTAGTGACTTCTAATTTTTCTTTTACTTCGAATCTATCTTTGGCACTGCTGTTGTATTCGTTGTCCGTCATTTTTTCTTCGAAATTGTTGTTCGAATATTCTGTGGAGCTATCTGTTGTACAAGAATCGATGTCTATTAAAGAACTTGAAGCTGTCATTTTCCCTTTGTTTGATGTAGAACACTTTTAACTTGTTTTATTTTATATTTTATTCTTATTGCATTTTTAATATTGGTTTATTTTATTTTATAAATATATTTAATTAACAGTGTAATTTTTTATACCAGAAATTGAAATTTGTAATGAATATTTATTTATTGCATTGCGAGTATTAAAAGTCTTTAGTTTGTTAAGTACTAGTTAATAAGATATTATATAATTTAATGTATATGGGGTATATTAATTTTGGCTGTAATTCGTATACACTATACTACATTTGGCATAACTTTTTACAAAACGATATATTTTATAACTGTGCGAGGTAATAAATATATATAATTACTAATTATTTATTTGTTGTTGCACATTCACACATTTCTAATTAAAATAGGAACTCAATTATTAGGAATGTATTTGTTAATATATAGGAACCGTTAGGCTAGGAATAACAATTTTTATTTAAAAAAATATATCTATAATTTGAACAGTGTTTATTGATTTTAATAAAAAAATACTTCACTGTTTATTATGTTATTTTTTTTAATAAGCCACATTCAAGAGGAACTATTTACACTTATTTCCGATGGTTTCGCGTCTATTTTCACGACGCTAGCAATAAAACGCACCATTCATCACCACATCGTTTGTCCTTCTCCAACACTAATTAACATGCGGCACCATCGGGTCTGTCCGTCTCTCTCTCTCGCTCTCACACATCTACTCTCACTTGTTAATTAACGAAAACACGTGGGTGCGTTTGTTTGGCTGCAAGTCGCGCGTGAGGTACGCGTGTGGCGGTCATAATAGCGGTTAATATTTATCCTGTCGTGTCCTACCGGTTTTTCTTCAACAAGGAAGTTGATCTGGGAAATGCTTTTCTTAGACTGGCTGTGTGTGCTGCTCAAATCGAACACGATGCAGGGCCGCGGCGGAGGCGGCGACGGGGGTGCGCGCGGGTCGGGGGGAGTGCACAAGGTGCAGGCGGGTGCAGGGGCACTGCACTAGTAGCGCGATGCATGCGGAGAGAGAGACTCTCTTGGAAAAACTGGGGCATCAAAAAAGTGCAGTAAAAACTACATGTGCAATCCGTATACGTATGTGCATGTGTGAGCCTGTATGCCATGCCGTTGCCGTTGGTGGCGGTGACGGTGTGTACAGTACGTCTCACATGAGTATTGCGGAAGATGGAATATTATATCAGAAAATCTTAAACAAATTATAAGTGATTGTTTTATTAATAAAACAATATCGGACTAACACCATATGACATAAACCTTACATAATTTAAGCTGTCAAGATATCTTGTCTTGAATATAAAAATAAACAATTCATAAATATATATTTCAATTAATTCAGTACAAATCATATTGATTAGAGCTAATGAGTTTATTTTTAGACAAACTTAATAGCTCGAAGTAAAAAAGTGATGAAAAAAATAGATTGGTACCATTTCTGGTATTTGTGTTTATTTTTATTTTTTAATAATAATAACTTTTTTATTAGTAACTATAACGAAATGTTGAATGTAATTTTCGAAATTTGTTATACACCAAATCTCGAATAAAAAAATAATTTCATGTACACCAAAAGCCATCACCGAAAGGATGCATTGTACAACGATGAAAACTTGAGGCATACATACATACATGTAGACGCAAAAAACACAGTTCCTTGTAAGAAAATGGCGCCGTGTGGGTATTGCATGTGCACATACGTCCCAGAAAAGGATGCAAACTGATAGATGTCGCTTGCTTTATTACAGGAAGCGACGGAGCTAGAAAAGGATGCACGACACATATATGAGCAGACAAAGATAATTTTATTTTTCAATAAAGAAAATATCGTACTTACTCGGGTGGAAGGAGGGGGTGGCTACGGTTATATGAGTATGCATGTGTATATAAATAAATAGTTACCTGAAGATGCATTCTAGTCTCGTTGAAGAATGTATAACTGTGTGCACCAATGTGCAATGAACCAAAATAACTATTGCAAAGGGTCCATTGAGTACCGATATTTCATCAAAGACTTATACTAACTAAACGTGATTAATTTGAAAGGAAAATATACTGAAGACCTATTGTTGCAACCGATAGATATTGTTCTTTGCTTATCCAGGAACAAAATTATAGAGATCTAATAATGTTGAATTTTTGCTTATCAAATATCAATGAATCCTTATTAGTGTTTTGTATGATAGTTTACAGTAAGATTATGTAAGATTCCATTGTACAAAATTAGTTTTCTTACTACAGTTGAGGTTTCTTTGACTCCCAATTTTATAAACATGAAGACAAAAGTTGATTGTTAGTAATCGAATATTCATCACATTAAACATAAAAAAGTAAAAATTTCTGAGTGATTTTACCCCACAAAGATTAATTGGTAATAGTCCAAGTAAATTAGATATTTTAATCAAAATACCGTGGATTATAAATGAACGAGTATGAAGAAAGTGTTATTATTTTTGTAATATTTACTATATCCCAGGGATTTGGAGTAGTCCAATTTTTAAATTGCTTTACTCCACCTTCGCTCTAGTATTAGAATTACTTATTTGATTCCATTCCATCCTCCGACTCAATTATTATTTAATTATATTTTCAAAAAAGTTTGCATTTTTTACATAATCTATATTTTTATAAAATTTCATAAAATAGTATAGGTAAGTGCTTCAATATAATCTATATACAATTATACATATAATAGTTTGTTTTGACTGATTCATCACCATCGAGCTGAAACCTCTGGACTTTTCAAGTTTGTATATTTTTTTGTTTGCTTGTTTTATTTGAAACTAACAATAAGCATAATACTCTAAAATACAAATAATGAATCATGTATTCCAGCATTTTCCAAAAATCAACCCCTTAAAAGTTGAATATGTATTTAGTAACCAGAGCTATACTCGTAAGGTTCCTATCATATCTACCTTTTTAATATTTTTTCCATTTAAAATGTTAATGTAATATCGTCGCTTATCTAACAACACCGCTCATGTCGAAAATTAGCGGTTTTTACATTTTAATGTCATTGGATAGAGCTACTCATTGCGCGTCGATCTACCAATCACATTCTAGACGTTTCGGACAATAAGAGACCAGAATTAAAAAAATAGTGACAACGCGCAAGCCGGAAGCCTATATAAAACATACACGGTTTTTTCGCTCTCCTGTAAAGTTGGTCAAATGAGCGGTGTTGTTAGATAAGCGACGAAATGCGATTGGCTTATTGCAAAATTAGATTAACACACTAAAATATATAATGTAAGTTTAAGAAGTAAGAACCTAGTATATTATTGATTTTTATGCATTTTTTTAAATATCAATGTAGATTTCCTCGACTTAGTTATTTTTTAATTATTATTATTTTTTTGTATCTGTGTTAATATTTCTATGACAAAATTAAGTTTGATGCATGAAATACAACTAAAAATTTTTGAATTTTAGATTTGCTTAGAAGTATATTTATTTTATAGAAAATAACGTGAAAAGTTGAAATTTTCAAACCGCAGGTCTGTATCTCAAATCGTTCTCAAGATATGGAATTTCAAAGTTTAAGTTTTTTCAAAAATTTGGAGAAAAATTGTAACTATTGAACGTGTGGTCGGATTCGATTTTTGTTGACGGATTTGAAATCAGCGTGCCAAAATTTATATAGTTACATAAATAACACTTAAAAATTCGTTAAAAAAATATTGTCAAAAATCGGCATCTTTTTTAAATTATACCTAGGTACCTAATTTCAATTTTGAGCAAAAAAAAATATTTTTTAATTTGAAAGTATTATACATGTCATTATATAGATATGTTATATATATTATATATATATTTGATACGCTGATTCCAAATCCGTCGACAAAAATCAAATCCGACCACACGTTCAAAAGTTACAGTAATTTTTTTCTAAAATTTGAAAAAAACTAAAACATTTAGAGGCCATATCTCAAGAATGTTATGAGATACAGACCTGCGGTTTAAAAATTTAAACTTTTCACGTCATTTTCTATAAAATAAACATACTTTTTATCACATCTAAAAAAAAATATTAAGTCAACTTCAACACACACAAAAATAAGAAGCAGAATCTAACTAAAACTATACAATCAATAATTTTAAATATTCTTATTTCTATGTAGTTTGTAATTTAAACCAGAGTTAATTAGGTAATTTCATGAGAATCGAGATATTTATGGTTTTGTATAATGAATAAAAAGCAATACAAAAGAAAAAATTAATATTTCAGCCCCTGTTACATATATGTGTCAAATAGATGAAAAAATAGACACAAAATGATCATTATATAATTTATTTTTATTGTTTTACACATACGTATTTTATGTATATTAATATTAATATAATTTGAAATTGTTACACATATAGTATGTATCTTTGAATACAATAATACGGCATTGTTAATATAGAATAAATGTACAATACAATAAATGATTCTCTATTTGCAAAAACACAATATGATATGCCATATTCTTTGACTAATATAAACAGTTTATAATGATCACTGACAATTTTCCTGAGTAGCGTACTTGCAAATATAATATTTATTTTGTAATAAATCGTGAAATTTCTTGGGGTCTCATATCTTAATTTTCTATAAATATAAATAGCAACAACTATTTTGATCATTCTTTTATCATCTTTACTCTATCATTTTTCATTAATTAAATATTAAAGATGACGTATACTTATTTAAAATATAAAAGATATGTAATTAAACTAAAAATATACACAATAAAGTAATATCACTCGATATGTGTTTTGATTTCAAAGAATTCCTCATCAAAAGCCTAAGAGATCCAAGAAATATTAGATGAGGACTTCTTGGTTAACGCGCGTGTATATTTTTAGTTTAAGTAACTGAGAAGCCACAATTTCTCCGTTAAATTAAACAACTCTTGAAAAAGAAAAACATTATTATAATATCAATGATTTACTTATTGCTAGTCTAGTTAACGCAGGTAATATAAAATATGTACATTATCCAGGAGTAGTGAGTATTTTATTTAGAAAACTAACTTGTAACAAGTGCGAACGTACATATATACAAAAACAAACAAGTCAATTTGTCGACTCAGTTACAACAAACATTCTATTGCAAAGGTCAGTGATGGGAAAACTTTGTTCAAGCGTTCGGTCATCCAGTTGACTAAATTAGGTTAGAATACAGAATCACGAATAGAAAATATTGTTCTATAGGTTTTAAGAATATTATACTTATTGTTAGTATGTATGTATGTATGTATGTATGTAATGTATATATGTATATAGAAACAATGCATGTACTGTACATGCATATGTGTATCCATCTAAACTGGGTAAAATCATATATTTTATATGTAACTAGCGGAATCCCGCAACTTCGCTCGCGTAAACTTCGAAACTAATTTGAACCTCCAATACGTGATAGGGGATGACATATTAAATTTTTTTATATTGATTTTTATTCATTACCTATAAAAAAACGTAAATAACTCGGATCTTAGTTAAAAATTGTAAAAACTAACCCCCAGTCTACCATCGCCAATAGGGGTTGAATATCGAATTTTTTATTGCAGATTATTTTGCCCGACTTCACCATTATAACGTAAGCAGCTATACAGATAAACATATCAAAAACACAGACCCTGTCTACCTCCGCCATTAGGGGTTGAATGTCAAAATTTTAATTTTAATAGATGACTATTTTGCCCAAATTTACCTTTATAAGTAAAGCAGGTATGCAGATAAACATATCTAAATCCATTATCGTCCCCGTCCCATGCTATTAGGGCTTGAATATCAAAATTTCTTTTTTAATTGAATATTAATTTGTCCGAATTTACTTTAATATCATGAACAATTTTGAAGATAAATATATCAAAATTTTACCCCCACCCCATTCCCATAGGGGTTGAATTTTCGTAACTGATATTTGTCTTTTAGAGTACCTACTTGTGCCATGTTTCATTCGGTGAATACAAAAAAAAAATATTTTACAAATTTTTCCACTCCCCTAACACCTTTGGGGTTAAAATTTGAGGAATGCTAAAATTATAAGCTTTGACACCCTGTTTTTGCCCCATAGGGGTTGAATTCCGAAAAATTGTTTCTCAGTGGGTGTTTACATCATAAAAGGAAGGCAACTATGAAATTTCACGTTTCTGAGTCCAGGGGTTTGGGCTGTATGTTGATATATGAGGAGTGAGTGAGTGGTTAAGGACAAATTCTTTTATAGATATAGATAGATTAATTAAATGTTAGTTAATACAAAAACACGTATGTATTTGTGCTACAGTGTTGAATTTCTAATTTCCCATGCCACAATTATTGTGTCCCCCAAATAGATCTGATTCTGGGTAATACTTCAATCTAATATTTTCTTGATTACCGTATACTCCATATCAACCCATTCATTATACAAAATACAAACACAACTAATTTTATATAAGAATACGATATATGACTTTAATATGTTAAAATACTCTTTGAGTGAGTATTTTTTTGCAGTAATAAAAATTGATTGTAATCCTTATTTGTAGAAAACATAAAGAAACTACAAAATAAGATCAGCAAATATAAATATGTATAAATTTTTATAATATTGTAATTAATGAATTCGGATTAAAAAAAAATCTGACTCGTCAATACATATAACAATAATAAATTAAATTATACAAAAAACTAAAGTATAGTATTAACGACCCCCTCCTTCAAAATAAAAGTTACAAGAAAAAAATAAGTATACATATATTATAAAAGGAATAAATATTGTATATATATAATTGGAGTAACGAAGCAAACAATTTCTTTGCTCCAGGTTAAAATCTGTAACACTATTGCTTCGCGTTCTCAAAACTTGTTTATAGGTATGTTTTAAAACGATCAAAATTCTGATCAACTCTTACTATAAAATATGATAGATTTAAATAAACTATTTTGCATTACAGTCATACCCCGAGTTACGGCTCTATAGCTGACAAACATCCGCGTATTTTCGCATTTATGCACATTTTCAATAACCACCAAACCCAGAAGTTACGGTGCTTACTTCGTTTCTTCAGCGGTATGAATCTGCTATCCGACCCGTTCAATGTATAAAATTATATTGCATCTGGATCCGAAGGTTATAGTATTTTGCAGTATGAATTATTTACAAATAGTTTAATTTGTTTGTTTTGTATTATATCGTTTAAAGAGAGAAGCTTTTAGTGACTGACTCATCAACACCTAAACCGAACCACTGGACCTAGAAATGTGAAATTTTCCTATTAAGACGTAACCACCCATAAAGAAGTTTTTTTTTCGTAATTCAACCACTATGGGGAGAAGGATGTTAAACTTTTTTAAATTTGAATATGTTTATTTGCATAACTGCTTATACATATTATATAGATGAATTTTCAGGCAAAATCTAATAGAAAAATGTTGTTCCAATAATACAAATGGTACCTAATAGATTTATGTAGATAAAATGTATTACATAAAAAAATACAACGCGGGTGAAGCCGCGAACGGGTAGTTAGTATAATATCAGTTAATAACAATAAGATAATATATTTATAATAATTTTATTCTTCTCATTATTATTTTGACGGTTTAAATATTAGAATTTTAGAATGTAGGTATATACTGATATTTATACAAATTATGCAGAAAAAATTTAAAACACGATGCGATTTTAACGGACTAAATAATTACATACACTACCCAGCATCTTTAGTAATAATCGCATCAGAAGCTCTCTCCACAACTCACTAGATATTTAATACATTCTCACAACGCATGGGTAGGAAGGGTAATTTAAATAAGGACATATCATATGCAAATATTCGTACCTGCTATTAGAAATGTATTATACGGGTTTTGCATTTTTATTACAAACCACATTTGGTTCATAATAGTAAAATGCACTATTGGGCTTATTGTATTTGTTTATTTATTTGTAAATATATTCTTTGTTAGCTACCGCAATTGGTTTGGATCAGTTCAAATCGAGACTAATAAAATTTAAATAAGAATGTTGCGGTAACACCTCTAGTATAGAAAAAATGTGTGAATATTTCTATGTTGTATTTTATAAGAAAGAATATAATGACTGGTTTACGGTAAACAGCAAATAAAGAATCTTAGAATGGTATCATATTTATGTGTAGATAGACATTATGTGTATATAATAGGTATGTCGTTTTCTACATAATATGTATACATAGTTATAAACAAGAACTACAATAGAAGAAAAATAAATACCACAACTACATACAGTACTGCTTTTAAAATATTTCATTACGTTTATGGCATGATTGGCATGTATGTATAATAATGTATATCTAAATACATATACATGTACATATAAACGTGAATTTTGTACAAAAAGGTAGACTGATAATATATGACTATGAAAACTGAAACAGTCAAAATAACAGTAATTCAGATCCTTATATTAAAAAATATCAAGTGCATTTTTAATATGCTAGTTTTGGTTTGATAACATCATGATCACAGCAAGTGATTTTTTTTAATTATTAAATATTAATTGATTGTACATAAACATTTTTTTGTGGCTTGACATTTATTTATTTACTATATCGTAACGTTTTAAATATTGTATATACTATATATTATACGAGTAATTAGATATTTTACCCACCTACTGCATTAATATGACGGAGTGTTTCGTATAAAATGAAGAATTCTCTTTGAATAAGTTACAACAATTTGTAAGTTTTTATCAATCATAAAATGTACATTCAAAGGAGATGTTTACAAGGAATTCAACTGGCATAATTGATAAAAAGAAGAAATTACATACAGATATTGAAAATTATCGAAGTGTAACTCATGACAAAATCACAACAAAATAAATATAAATATATATTTTTTTATTATAACGCTAAAAATAAAATTCTATTGAGATATATAATTATAGAATACTAATAAATTTTATTTAAGATTTGATAACAAACAAAATAATTTTAAATTACTGCTACTGAGAAATACACATAGTATACGCAGAAAATTCAGTGTTTATCAAAGTCTACTCTAAGGTAATCTTTATTAACACAAAATAATCTATATATTCTTTGATGCTGAGTAAAAAGGAATATAGGGGTTAATTTTCTACGCGATGACCTCTGGCGAGAATTCATAGAATTATATTTATCTTTCAGTAATTATTTCTTCTGAGACAATACATTTCCAATCACCTTATGCAAATTTCTATCTAGACGAGTTTCATTTAACAATTTATTTTTATTTTAGTTTACGTTAATATGTCTACTTCTCGAGTATATCTATGTATATGTATACCGGGTGTTCAAAATATAACGTTACAAGTTTTTTCGAAAAGTAAACTATTTGCAGAAAAAGTTTTCAGACAAAAGTAGTTTGGAGGGAATGATATCATGATATTATTTATTTATGGGTGTTTTTTTATTAGCTTTTTATTTTTTTAGGATATTATTTTACGTGAAAAAATAAGAAACTTTTGTTTGAAACTTTTTTTATCTATGGTGATACCTATTATTTCATTTATTTTAATAAAAAAAAATAAAAACATTTTTTTAAATGTTTCCTTTATCTTATTTAAAATAAAATAAAATAAGTTAAAAAAACACTTATTATACATATACATATATATATATATATATATGTGTGATTTAAATTAACATTATTTTGCTGTACTTTTTCTTTAATTATTTTTTATTATATCAAATGGCAAAATATGCGTTTGATACGTTCATTTGCTAAACAAAACCTAAAGAATCACCTCGGATCAAATTTTTCATAAAAAATCTTATTTTTTTCGTAGATAGAATTTAATTTAAAAAAAAAAATACAAAATAAAAACAACCTGTTATTGCACTCTCCAATTTGATATTTTTCTATAAACAGCTTATTTTTCAAAATAAAAATTCGTAACCTTTTTATTTTGAACATCCAGTGTAATGCAAAACCATAAAAATTATTTATTTAATAGTGCTTATCATTTAAAGTGCAGTTATAAATTAAATGTTACAAAATCAAAATAATATGTTACTAATATCTACCTAATAAAACTATTTCATACGTTTGATGGCTATGGAGGGCTTCAAGGTATAGTTTAGACTAAAAAAGAATCAATAATTATACATATTTATTATACAGGATGTCCCATTTTAATCTATCACCCCCCTAATTTTTTTTATCTATCAATTAAATAAAAAAATGCTTCAAATAAAAGTTGTTTGGTTTTGAGGGGGACCCAAAATGGCGTTATTAGTTTTTTTATTTTTTGGACGTATTCATGGTCAAATAGGCCCAACTTTTTTTTTCAAATGGAAACCTATATTTTTTATTACAATATCTTATTGTTTGGAAAAAAAACAAGTAGCTTTTGTTTCAAAAAAAAATTTGTATGACCTTTTTTTTAATATTCAACAAAATAATTTTAGATTTTAGATTTTTACTAATTTTTTACTCGAAATCCATTAACTTTACAGGAAAAGTGTAAAAAACAAAAAAATTTTATTTTAATCTGATGTAACTAGAAAAATGATTTCAGATTTTTTTATTTTATTTTTTATTTGCTTTAATATTTTGAAGAGCAAAAGTTAATAAAAAATCCTGATATAATTTTCCTAGTTATATCAGATTAAAATAAACTTTTTTTGTTTTTTACACTTTTCCTGTAAAGTTAATGGATTTCGAGTAAAAAATAAGTAAAAATCTAAAATCAAAAATTATTTTGTTGAATATTAAAAAAAAATGAAGTCATACAAAATTTTTTTTGAAACAAAAGCTACTTGTTTTTTTCCAAACAATAAGATATTGTAATAAAAAATATAGGTTTCCATTTGAAAAAAAAAGTTGGACCTATTTGACCATGAATACGTCCAAAAAATAAAAAACTAATAACGCCATTTTGGGTCCCCCTCAAAACCAAACAACTTTTATCTGAAACATTTTTTGATTTAATTGATAGATAAAAAAAATTAGGGGGGGTGATAGATTAAAATGGGACACCTGTATAATACATAAAGATTTAAAAATTCAGAAGTGTATATAAGCTTTTCCACTTTAATATAAAATATTACTTTCATGGTAAAAAAATAATAATTAACGTGAATTTTTAATATAATTTTAGTTTTTGTAATAGAAAGAAAAATTAATACTCATTAAATGAATAGTTTATGTTACTAAATAGCATGAAATATTTTTTCATTATTTAACCATTTCAGAAAACGTTTAGTTTTAGTTCGAAATTGCATAAAATTTGAACCTATAAGCTTCTGTACGGAAGCTTAATTAATAATAATATCCAAATACTGAACATGCCTCATTTCCTAACTTAAATTTTTTTTCTTCTGCAGAAAAAAATACTTATAAAAACTCTGCAAAGAAAATACCGAAACATAATACAACTATAAAAAGACTCGAAAGAAGAAAAAAAATATATAAAAAAAGTGTATAAAAAGACAAGGATGGATAATATAATCAATAACATTGGCTAGACTTGGGCTAGACAGACTAGCGAAATAATAAAAAAGAGAAAGATAGTTGTACGTTATAAGTATTCGACACAAGAGAGTGAGAGATATGCCCTTATACCTACGAAACTAGTTCTTGTTTAAGATTTTTTTTTATGAAAACAACGTGTGATATAAGAGTTTTATGTATAAAATAACCGTTATGATAATCATTAAAGGTAATTATGTTTTAATTTATTTGAATTGTCTTGTATAAATTGATATATGCTGTATTTTTAATTAGGAGGATATGGGAAGTTTGCAATTTTCACCTTTGTTTGTGATTTTCATGATTCTTGGTATAAATCAGTAGCGTAGCGTAACTTGGCAAATAGGGTGTGTTATTAACATACAGACATCATTCATATTTTATACATATATATTATTGATCGGGATCTCGAAGAACTCGAAAGAATCAAATGGTAAGGCCCAAGCCCTTTTTCAAACATCACTGTACTTTTTAGTTCAGAATCGTGTTCAGAAAACTTGTTGTGCTCAATTTTGGTGTTATTAGGTTGAAATAGGTTCTATTAAACGGAACTCCCTTTTTCTTCAGCGTATTCATAATTCGTAATTGAGTAAGAATTTTCTTCATCAATGATATAATGTTAGGTTTGAACCTAAGGACCAATTTAGAAACTGTTATTTTTATACTACTCAAATATGTATGTTAATAAGATTTTGATCTTAGGTCTTACTTCGGGCCTAAACAATCAACACTAGATGCATGCATTTGTATAGATTATATATATATATATATATATATATATATATATATATATATATATATATATATATATATATATATATATATATATATATAACATTGACAAATATTAGTATCTACAACACCATTATCTAGTAATGTTAAAATACCAAACTATATTTTATATTTATACCACAAAAATATCATACATATGTACATAATTTATGTATGAAGAAAAATATTTAAAAAATAATTCCGAAAACATGTGATAAAGATTTTTAATTTATAAATGAAAATAATCTTTTTGTTCTTTCTAAAGAATAAATGTACACCTATATATTTTTATTTATAATACCTGTATGTATTATACAAATGTGTATTGTATATGTAATCTTGGCAAAATTTAATTGACGACCTTTCAAACCTGAAAGACGATTGGAATGTATCTTGTGTTTGTTTTTAATAGTTTTCAGATCTGATTGTGAGCTGCAAACGACATGTCATTATCTGACGGTTTGTATTAATGCTGCACATGCGCAGTTCACAATATTGTAAGTTTTAGAAATAATAACTTTAGTGATACTGGTTGCCTTACTAATCTAGTGTAAAAATATTAATTTTTTAAACAATTATATTTTCTACTATATAAAACATTTCTGGAAAAATGATTATGAGAAAATATTGGAAATTTTACTATGCTAAATTGTAAAAATTGCAAATTAATTACATTAGCATTTTACTATATTTTATTAAAAAATTTTTATCATAATACTAATCTGCCGCCCAATTACCAAAACTAACTTGTAATTTTTATTATACATTTTTTCATAGATTAAAGTAAAATATATCAAAACTATTATTTAATGAAAAGATAAACTCGTGTTTTATTTTTTGTGAAAATATTAATATAAGTAGTGTTAATCGTACCCATCTAAAGGAAAAATCAAAAACTTCAAATTTTCATACGTACTAACATTTTTTGATTTTATTAAAAAAAAATATTTACGCATAACATAAATGACTAATCGTGTAAAGATGTACTTCAAGAATATCAGTGCAACATTCATACATTTTAAAGGATCTTTGTAGTGCATAATATCTCCCTACATTTCTCTACATTCTTTGACTGTAGTTGTACTGCCACTTGCAGTTCGTTGTTTTTGAAGTAGTATCTAGTAACTAGTAGAATAACTAGTATTTGTACATAGTTATTAAAATACATAACATTTTTAGTAATATAGATAAAATAATAAAAGTTTCAAAGGCTCCCACTTTATTTTTTATGTGGTTCATATTTGGAATTAAAATACAGTTTGTGTTGAGTAAAATTATTAAAGTTCATTGATTTAGATTTAAATACATAAAACTTGTTAAAAAAACATAAATCGTGAAGAATCCATCCGTAAACACATATGTGTATATTTCGTGTAATTTTCTCTCAATTAATTTGCGTTATTTAATTTGCGTATACCCCTATTCACGTGCCTATAGCAAGTTGATGCAAATGAAAAGATAAATAAAAAATTAAATCATCTCCGCCTATATATTTTTTTAATTCTCGTTATCTAATATAAAACCTACCTCAGCTGGGAAGGGGCGTGGGAAGAAATTATTTATTTTATTTTAAACAAACCGTGCGTTTCAAACATTTATTCTGGAAGAAGAGATGATAAAAAAACACAAACAGAAAAATTTGTGCGCGGTGGAGAGTAGAAAAAATACGACGTCTGTTATTTTTCCATTTTGAAAATGTTGTGAGAGAAAACATACGGCTCTTAGAGGTCTGGCTAAACAAGGACACGGAGTATGGTTCTGTCATTCTCACATAGGTTCTACTTGCGGCAGAAGATATGCTTAAATATTACCTTCATGTTAATTATACATTAAATTAACAGGTCATAGTGCTTATGTATACGCAATTATTATATTACTCAATAGTGAAACGTCTTTATATAGAACACTATCAATGCTCCATGTAGTGTTTCGCCAGGGGCGTAACCAATATTTTTTGCATATATGTATAAGTGAAGTATACAAAAATATTATTTTTAAATTGAGATATTAATATAAATACATATTTTGATAAAGTTGCATATTTCTGCAAAAAAATACATTTTTTGGATAGTAAATTTTAATGAAAAGTAAATGTAATCGAATTAAAATAAATAATTATTAGTATAGATATTTTTTTATATTAAAATAATAGCATTGCAATTTTTAATACATGTTTATATTTATCAATTATTATTAATTGGAGTATGTACTATTATAATAATAGTAATTAAAATAGTTATTTATACTAATATGTTACTGATAATATATATTTCTAATTAAAAATACACTTTTTAATACAAAAATTATAAACAATATTTTTATGATTAGCGATTTTAGTAATAACGACTTTTTCGAAATTATAATTTTGTCATACGATATTAAAATTAATAGTTTAAGATGTCATATAGGTATTTAAAATAAACTACAAATATCTCTACACCGCTTTAGCGTACCAGAGTTTAATTGTTTTAAATAATGCTCTATATACGGACTATTTGTTGTATAGACATATGTATTACATTTATTTGAATTGTGAATTACTGAAACTTTAAGGTTTTGAAATGGGATTTTAAGATATGTAATTACATGTACCAAGTATAATTTTTTTTAACTCCTTCTTATTTCGTTGAGTAATTTCTGTTCGTGGATGGGTGTAATGTATTTTCTCTCTCTACTCTTGGAATTAAAAATGATAAAAAGTAACTTTTTTTCATGAAATAATTAAAATTTTAGTTAAGAAAAACTAATATTAAAATATTACTAATAATATGAATACGGAAGTGTTTCTATCTATCTGTTTGTTATCTTTTCACTGCTGAACCGATCTTGATGAAATTTTGCATGGAAACGGCTTGCATCCTAAAGGACTTATGCTACTTTTCATCTCGAAAATTTATTAGATTAATAAATGGGTGTGTGACATTTATACGCGCGATAGGTTACACACATGAAGAACAGAGACAGGAGTGTAAACTGTGTATCTGTAATACAATTTTATGTATCAAAATATGACCTCCGAAGTGGGTGGTCTCTCGTACAGTAGTTGACTGCGCAACCGTATAGTTGTGTGTGTACCGCAAGGTACAGAGTGGTGACTGCGCATAAAGTAAATTTCACACTATAGACATCTAGTGTGCAAATGCGAAACTAAAAACCTATCGTCCAAATTATATCGGTTTAAACGAAGTCCGCGGGTACCAGTTAGTTATACATATATATAAAATGCATGTTTATTTAATGTTTATTATTAAATGGATTTCAATAAAACTATTTTATATAGTGATAAAAAATAAATAAGTAATAAATTCTGAGATGTGTGTAATTACGTTAGTAATTAAATTATCACAAAAATTCTTTATACATGATACAATTAACGATATTTCAATAAACTAGTTTTCTTTGTATGCGTGGTCTGAAGGACACTTTAGCTACTTCAGTAGTAGTAATAAAGATATTAAACTAGACTTAAGCGTGTAATAATAACCAAACAACACGTAGATATACTGAAAGGTAAATGAAACATTATTCAATTTGTGTATTTTTCAATTTAGTCAACCAACATTTTTACATTAAAAAAAATGTTAAACTTTATAAGTATACAACTCATAGTGAATATATTTCAAGTGGGAGTTTCTATCAAATAATTTAATGTTTATTAAAAATAATGAAGGAAACTGATGAAAATTACTATTAGGATTGCTGTTTACAACTCAAGAAAGATCCAAGTAAAAAACCTGCATAACACTGACAAAGCACGATGATGGTATCATTTGCATAATATTGAATTTTTTTAATCGACAAGAATAAGCCAACTCGAGCATTTAATGACATTAAAGAAATAAATCCCAACTATAGATAGTCGGACAGAGACGTAATTGGATGAAACGAAATCATAAGAAAACTTCAGTCAGTTTTTACTCGTATATGACATAGAATATAGATACATACATCCACACCCACACCCGAATATATATATATGTATATATCTATATATATTATATTTATATGAGTATATAATATTTCATAATAAACGCTTTTGTATATATGTATATGTATACAGTGGTGTGTGAAAGCACAATTTATATTTTCTATCTCCAGATCTGTTCCTTTATAAAAATATTAAAAGCGGCTGGGAAAACAGTGCTCTTACAGCTCATATTTGCCGGAAAGCTCATAGTAAACTCGGAGATTTTAGTCCTTATATACACTAGGTATGTGTTTTTACATTTTATTTTTTCAGATGATTGCGAATCGAGTTTGTTATATGTACATACATACATGCATACATACACATACATGCGCATGGTTACATTCATAATACTTCGATACGTTTTAATTATAGCACAGTGTTTGATAATCCTTAATACATATGTACATGTTAATGATAGATGCCTAATTTTGTGGAAGTAGTTATACATTTATTTAAATAATTTTAGAAAATGGTAAGGAAATTTTTTTTATTCTGATAAAATGTTTTATATTTTTAATATTTAATCAGTTTATCAAATATTTTAATGATAGATATATTTTGTACATATGAAAACATAAAAAAAATAAAATTGTTTAAAAAAAGTACTACGCATTACTTACAATTCTGAAACAAGAATTTAATAGAGGATTCAATGTGGTTGATCTTATTTGGATAATGGGAATATACCTACATATTTTAAAATTGAAATAGAATGATAAAAAAATTAAATTGGATTAACTCAAAATAAATTAATTTTCAATAATAATAATAAAACGAAATAATATTAAATATCGTGAATGTAAATTGTAATGCGGTATTGGAAATAAAAATTTAATGTTCAACAATTTAAAATCTTGTTATATGAAAATTAAAATCAAAATAATAAAAATATATACAAGAACATTTAAAATATATACAAATAACCTTAAAAAATTAGTTCAATTCTCCTATGTGAGGTTATTTCTGAGTATTGATCACTTTTTTCTGCGCTTTAATTTTATACGACAGTTATAGAACGTTTCACATACGCTTTAACTATGATCAGTAGCGCCTCGTAACGAAAAAATAATATGAATCCATAACGACAAATCACTATTATTATTATATTTATTATATTAATAAATAGCAGCTTTATGAAAATATCCGTTTTAAGTATAGAGACTTCTTGTATTGAAAATTAAATCGAGAAAATCATATCAACATTATATGCATATAATATTCATTGCAAGTAAAAAAAAAAATACAATATTATAATAATAGGTCCCAAAATTGTTGCTTTTTGGTAACAATAAATAAATAGAGAGTATTTTTATTTTAAATTCACACGGAGTAAAATAATTTTTTATGAAACGAGAAGGTTTCAATTTTCACAAAACGAGAATGTCAGTTGTAAAACTCGAGACCGAAACGAGACTTAATTTCTTAATTAGTTTCATTAAAGGCACACAAAGTTATATTGTACATATTTATTTTTTTATAATTGCACGAAATTGTATATCTATAACTAAAAACTTTGGTAAAATTATTTCGCTAGTCAAAAGTCCCTACACGTTAACTATCTTCAAATTAAAAAAATATCTAGTTTTATGAACTTCTGAACGATACATTGTTTTTATTCTCTTTAGGGATAGTTATTTTCTTACGGTAGCGGGTGGAGTTGTAAATGGAAGAAAATTACCATTTCGTTAGTTCATAAAATTCTCGTCCGTGACAGTGATTAATTTATTTTTACATCTGAAAGGTAATTTAAAACTAAAGGAAAATTATCATTATTTTATTTTGTTAAACTTATATTCCTGTTCCGTTATAGTTATTATTAGGCAACTTATATAATTCCTGTTACAGTGAAAAATTACATACCAGGGTAGAAGGCTCAGAAATAAACACTTTTAGGTTTCTTCGTCCACATGTATTTCAAAATTAAAATTAGCACGAAGGGTTTTTAGTAAATATTAATACAAATTAATTAACTATTCTCCATATATGTGCATAATGTCACATTTCACAATGGTATCCCTTTACAAAGTGTAACGTTATCATATTATAATTATCATATCATAAGCAACTCTAAACTGTTTTCTATGCATTTTAACGATGATAATCCCGTAAAAATCGCTTCAGTAGTTTTCGATTTTACAGGCAAGAATTCTAAAGTCTAACTGTTTATATTGCCTATAAAACTACATTATAATATAGTAATTTTTTTTTACATTGTAAAGTAAGTAATGAAGATTATATATAGACATATTAGTACCAATTAATAATTTTTTTTAAGAGCATATGTATAAATATATGTTTACATATATATTATATAAAAATAGATTAAAAGAGACAACATATTTACATTATTTTACTAGAAATAAATTTAAATATTAAGAACAAATTGCATTTACAAAAACAGGAAAACATTATGAAAAAACAAGATTTGGTATTAACATTCTCGACCTAAACAACCAAGTAGCGAAATTTAAACTCGCAATCCTTGATCGGCAAGGACACTTAACATATAGACACACACACACAGAACACTGTTGCAATGCCAAACTTAATAGGAAACATTCGATGTATGTAAGTCAAAATTATAAATGCACCTGTCCTTTCTATTCAGATGTAAATTTGTTACGTTTACATTAAAAGGTTTAATAGCAATGCTAAAAATTAATTAAAAACTGTAATTGCTTATAATTGTCGACGTTTTCTTGATCTATTAAATATTATGGATCGATTGATTTATATCTTGCATAGGAAGTTTATTTCGTTTACGGAAAACTACATTTTTTTTTACAACTGTTGCTATACAGGGTGAGGCAGTAACTATTACCACCTTAAATATTTTCGAATATATAAGGCCCACAGAAAAATTAGTAGGGCCAAAATTGTACGGTACGAAGGGGGCTATCATATAGCGATAATAATTTTTGTCCAGGGGGAGGCGCTTCGGAGATATCATCTTAATTTTTTTAAATTGATTCGGTACATTTTTTTCCAAAATATGATAGAGGAACTGAAAACAAGTTCAGAACTCATCACACAAGGTCATTGAACAAGATTTAAAATTAAGAAAAACGATTAAAAAATACATTTTTCTATTAAATGAAATTTACATTTAAAGATGTTCGAAGTGGTGGCCATCATTATCGATGTAACACTGGTAAATTTCATTTAATAAAAAAATGTATTTTTAATCGGTTTTTCTTCACTTATCCAATCTTGTTGTGTGATGAGTTCTGAACTTGTTTTCAACTCCTTTATCATATGTTATTAACACTTCGAACATCTTCTTTAAATGTAAATTTCAATTAATAAATTTTTTTTTTTTTTTAATCATTTTTTTTTAATTTTAAATCTTGTTCAATGATCTTGTGTGATGAGTTCTGAACTTGTTTTCAGATCCTTTATCAAATTTTGAAAAAAAAAATTACCGAATCAATTTAAAAAATGAAGATGATCTTGATATCTCCGAATCGCCTCCCCCTGGACAAAAATTATTATCGCTATATGATATCCCCCTTCGTACCGTACAATTTTGGTTTCATTAATTTTTCTCTGGGCCTTATAGATTCGAAGATATTTAAGGTGGTAATAATTACTGCCTCACCCTGTATATACACATCTAATCATTGCTGGGCTGACTTACATTTATATATATGAATAGTAAAAAAAAACTTAAAGAAACGTAGATATGTATAGTTTGTATAGTACGAAGTAGTACAATCCAATCAATTTATATGGTTTAGCTCTTGATCTTTGGAATCGCAGTTTATACAGGGGCGGACAATTATTTTTGACGCAGAGTCGGATCAAATATAACACATATGGACCAGTAATTTTATTTTACATTGAATATTGCTGCATACCGTGTTTTACCTAATTTTCCGAAGTAAAAATACATTGAATTTCGTAGCTAGTATACACGCACCCGTACGATGTACGTACGTTTAACGCGCCTATACAACAGATAGCGTACAGTATCCGTGGCGGATATATTTTTTTCGCTATGCATGTCTAATGTGGGTGCACTAAAACGTACGTAACCTGTGCGGGAGTGTGCATGTATAATAACTACGAAATTCAGCGCATTTTTACTCGGGTGTTTATATTATCTCGCATATATTATTTCATTGGTCATTAATATAATGGCAAAATAAAAGTATTCAAAGGTACACAAGACGGCCACATCAATATGCACACACGTGGCAATAACAAACAATACCTACCAAATACATTTAAGATTTCCTTGTTGACTTTGCTGCCACCGATGCTGGCGCGCTCTGTGACCGAGGTGATGTAATCGCCGGCAGACGCGGCTGTAGTTTGAACCCAGGACCCGTCGGCCTTCAGCCAACCCACTTCCTCCTGGCGGCCCGGATTCGCAACAGATTGTTATTGTTGTTGTTATTGTGAAATACAGATTCACATATTTTTATTTTATTTTAATACCTCGTTGTTAATTTTTATTATTTGACGCGACGATGACACGGGACTGATTTGCATATATTACAAATTATTTGTTGTATGCCGTGTAATATAATGCACTTTATTATGTATTAACACTTGTTATATGTGTGTTAAGTATTACATGCAGTAGGTTATATGTTTTTTATAATTGTTTTCCTTTTTAAGTGAAAAGATTAATTGATGATAGTTCAGATATGTTAAAGTAGTGGACATTTCTAGCAGTAGCGTAATTATACAAATACAATTTTATTAAAATAGAGCTTCAAATGCCCTAATCCACTCCTCAACATAGAAATAATCGTCAAGAATCATGCATGTAAACATTTTTTTTTCGTAGGTGCATCTTCTATTAAATATTTTAAACCAGAAGCTTATGGTAGTAAGGATTGTATGGGTTGTAAATAATCTGATATTTGGTGACATATTATGTACATATTCTTGAACTATCTATAAACCATACAAATTTCGGAATGATTTAAAAATGTTCGTATATAGTATTGTTTCAAGTGGTAAAATTCCAAATTATTTTGATTAATCATTTTGTAGTTACAGCTCTTTGACGAAAGTACATTGGTATCGGAAGACCAAATGGACCCATTTATTAAACCGATGTAAATAAGGTGGGTGGACCATGGAAGGCCATGCATGCTCCTTGTAAGGCCAATTATTAAAAAAGTCGTAGTTATTGCCATATGATGACAAATTCCTTCTACTCACACTAACATCCATCAACTCAAGAACATAGACGGTGAGTCACTCAGGCCGATATTTTGTCTGTGCCGTCCCTTCCTTTATTGACTTCGGTCGTCGAGGTTAAAATATTATAACTACGCGCACACAGCAAAACGTAACTTTTCATGTAAATAACTATTATTTAAAAAAAAAAATTAATGAAAGATTAAGTTAGATATTAAGCAGATATTTTGATTGTCACAACGTTAGTTTTTACTTAAAAATTTTTTTTGGCCTTGTAAGGAGCCGTGTTCCTTGCAAGGCCATTTGGAAAAGTTTAATAAAACTTAGAATTAATAAATGATCATTAACTCTGTAATAAAAAAAAATGTTTTATACTTAATATTTTGTTTGTTTCATTTATCCAGTAAATAAAGGAATAACAACTGTTTATTCCTTAAGGTCCACCCACCTTATTGTTATTATTTTCAAGATCACAAAATCGAAAGAATGGTTTCTCAACCATTTAATTTTCAAACCAACTGTAGTTTACTGTGTACGAATTGAATTTTAAACGCACAGTACATAAAAATGATCAATATTATAATATTAAAACAGCGAATATATGTACATTGATCGATTGGGATTTATGTCCTAAATTAAATTAGGTGTAATATGTTCGAAGAAATTAAGGAATGAATTAATCAAGTAAAATAATACTTACTGTCAAAATTATAATTGTAAAATTAAAAGATGTATTTATGAATTAGACTGGTGTTTCTAAAGTACTTCATTCAAGGGTTATGACAACTCAACAATTTATCATAATGATTTGAAATTTTAATATGTAAAACTAGATTTTATAATGAATATTTAAAAGTCATATTGAAGTTTGTCTATGATTTATAGTTTCAGAGTAGTGTGTCGCCAAACAGGAGACGTTTATAATTTATTTTCCCTGTATGAAGAGCATATACATATTTGGAAATATTAGGTAGCCGTCAAAAGTAGCTAATATAAAAAAATGATGAATTTTTTGAAGAGTATTTCTCTATATAGTTATGTCAATAGTTGCTAACGTGATTTTTGAAACTATCATTCATAATCACCAATTGTGACTTTGATCCAAGAGACGAGAAATATATTTACTTAACCCTCGGAGTACACACCTATTTTTTCAACCTACTAGTACACTCTGGGTCAATTTGACCCTGCTTACTTTTTGATCGCCTATAATTCCGCAACTACGAAACCTTTTGACTTACCAAAATTCAAAGGTATACTTTGACTCATGGTAAATGAATTTATAAGTGTTACACATACCTTTGAAGTATTCAACATACTTAAAAAAAATCGCGAAAAATTTAAAATACCTGAGCGCTATTCACGATCAAAGTCGGTGTATGGGTCAAATTGACCCACAAGAGGCTCCGAGGGTTAATAGTGATGTCAAACTCATATATGAATAAAATAACACGAACCACCAAATTCAGTCTAAGTCCGCTGGATTCAGCCCTCCTGCCCTAAAAATGGTATTTAAAAAAATCTACGAGTAAAAAAAGGAATCTTTCAGCAAGCAAAAAAAATATTTAATTAATAAAATAAATACAATAATTTTATATATAATTATTATAAAATATTATTTCATATTTTTTTAGTTTAATAAAATTATCTGCAGCCATTGTCCGCGGGCTGCATTCTAAGTCTAACACCAATTATTTACACCAATATCATGATATATGTATTTGTAATAAAAACAGTTTTTAACAAACATCGTTTATTTTCATCAGCACTTTTTTAACACGTCGAAATCCTTGATATTTTTTTGTATACTCACGTGTGCTTAATTGATATATTTTATGTAATATCTAATCATATAAGGATACTTTGATACGGGACCTAATTTTACAGTTAAAAATCAATTAATAAAGAACGCAACTTTATATAATATTAATAATGGTGGTTTTACACCAGAATGATAAAAACACCAATTATTTTATTTTTGTTAAAATGGTTACAAAATAATTATTTCGGGAGGTCATTGTAGTTGAAAAATTTTCTTCTGAAAATTGCAGTATGAATTGTTTTATAACACCATATTTGTGTTTTGATTTATTTGTTGTACATAAAACTATTTATAAGAGTATGCCCTCAAAATTCAGCAGGCTACATAAACCATAACTGAACAAAAATGTTAGATTATTAAAATTAATAATATAACAAATTCTGTGCTGGCCTACATTTAACAATTGTGTTTATTATTAAAAATAAAACGATAAAATCAGCTATGTTTGGTCTACAGTGCATTCTGTTGAGCGCATGCGCAGTCATGTGAGACATTCTATTGTTGTTCATGTGTGCAAACTAGCGGTAAATTTAAAATTAATTGTCGCGTTTATTGTTACCTTAATTACCATCGGTCATCTATGATATTAAAGTATATTATTCTTAATAACAAACATAGGTACTTCGAAATATTCTAAAAGTTTGACTTAAAATTTATTTTATATAAGGATAATCTATTATTTCTACTGTACGGTTCAATGTAATGTTGACCATTAAGATGAAAATTCCTAATGAAAATGAAAAAGCTAAAGACGAAACTTAAGCATACTGAAAACGGTATTATTTTATTGAGTAAAATTATTATATAATGAGCAAAATAATCACTGAAATGAAATATTTAGAAAATTAAAACAATATTGTTGAAGAAAATGTAGAGACTAAATTGTAATATTAGTAATAAGTAGGTAGGTAGGTACCTACTTATAATTAGTTCATTATATTGCATTTCGCAGACATAAAACTATGAAGAATTTTTAAACTTGTTCAATGTCAAGGTTTCCATTTATATGCAAAATTAAGTATTCTACATTAATTAATTATTATTATGTAATTTATCTTAAGCTTTCACATTTTTTTTTCTTTTCTGCAAAGTAAATCAATCAGATATTTGATGAGTGCTATAATATTCGTTCTAAAGCCTAAACGATAAGTCTTCTTAATTAACAATTGAAAAGATGTAGGTATGCAAGCAATTTAACTAGAAAGTAATCAATGTTTTTCAATGTTTTGTTAAATAATTACATAAATAAAATAATGAATGGTTTTTCAATAATTATTCGCTAATTAAGTATTTTTGTAAAAAAAACTGCAAACTCATTATCCCAACATTATAAAATAATAAAGTAATTTACTTTTTAATAACAAGATTTTTTTAATTTGTTACACAATAAAATACAATAGCAGTCTGATGTATATTTTACCTGTAATAGACTAAAATAGCGAACAACAAACTACGCAGTGATTTGCGAACTAGTAAAATATAGCAACAAATAGTTTAGTGTTAGTGTATAGCAAATCGATTTTATCATATTTTCCAACTAACAAAAGTTCTGCTGAGTATTTTAGTTCATGCTAACTAACCACATTTTCATTGTTGAATTTTCGGTCAGTGTTAAACGTATATTGGTTCGAACACCTTCAAATATATAATAAAAACTTGACAACCTAAAAGATACAGTACCTACACCTGTGTACACCATGTACCGTGTGATTCATCAATCCATATTTTTCAATTTTTCTCTGGATCTTCTTTATTTTTATGAAGAAAAAATGATAACAGACTATCTGCACTCAATTGTCTTTAAAACAACTGATTCGTAATCTATATCTATAAAATAGTTTGTCCTTAACCACTCACTCACTCACTCACTCACTCATATATCAACGTACAGCCCAAACACCTGGACCTAGAAACGTGAAATTTCGTAGGTGCCTTCCTTTTATGATGTAAGCACCCACTAAGAAAAGATTTTTCGAAATTCAACCCCTACGGGGTTAAAACAGGGTGTCAAAGTTTATATAAAAAAAATATTTTTTTTGTTCGCATTTAATTGAAACTTATGGAACATACTCTACAATATAAATAATGAAACAATTGTTTCAGCGTTTCCCAAAATTTAACCCCTAAAGTGTTTAACAAATTAATATTGAATTAAAAATGAAAGTTCGGTATTCAAGCCCTAATAGAATGGGACGGGGACGAGGATAGATTTAGATATGTTTATCTGCATACCTGCTTTACTTATAAAGGTAAATTCGGGCAAAATAGTCATATATTAAAATAAAAATTTCGACATTCAATCCTTAATGGCGGAGGTAGACAGAGTCTCTGTTTTTGATATGTTTATCTGTATAGCTGCTTACGTTATAATGGTGGAGTCGGGCAAAATTTTGCAATAAAAAAATTCTATATTCAGCCCCTAATGGGAAGGGTAGACAGGGGGTTAGTTTTTACAATTTTTAACGAAGATCCGAGATATTTACGTTTTTTTAAGGGTAATGAATAAAAATCAATCTAAAAAAATGTAATGTCATCCCCTATCACGTATGGATAGTTCTAATTAGTTTCGAAGTTTACGCGAGCGAAGCCGCGGGATTTCGCTAGTTATTTATACAAGGTGCTCCATATTAATGTAACTTTAATGTAATGCTACACACTGTATATTTTTACATATTGCCCTAAAGCAAATAACAAATCTGTAAAATAAGAAGATTCTGTGATAAATACAGATCGATTAATCAACGAGTATATTGTGAAAGGAAGACCTATAATTGTAATAACTGTACATTATATATATGATTATATTAGTGAAATACATATTAAGCTTTTTTACTATTTCAAAAGTACTTTATTTATCATTTGATTTGAGAATAAACAATGGAGGATTTCTTTGGCTTCTGAACGGATCATTCAACTTGAAAGTGTGTTTTATATAAGCATATAACCAAATAGATTATAATTATGATACTATATGTATTGTACATTTTACATATAGATTATAAGTTATTGTAATGAAAAATCACTAGTTTTTAATTTTTATTTACTTATTTCTTATTTCAGACAACCAATTCAAGTATTTTTTTCACAAATTTAATTAAAGAAATTAAGTATTTGTATAATAAACGAAAATATATACATACAGTGGTACCTCGACATACGAGTGCCCCAACATACGAGTTTTTCGAGATACGAGCCGGCGAGCGAGTGATTTTTTGCTTTGAGTTACGAGCGAAATTCGAGATACGAGTTCGGTAGTTCATTTATTTTTATAACCATGAATCGGAAGAAAGTTTGTGAAAAGTCAAGTGCTAAGAAAAAGATGATGAGTATTGAATTAAAACGTGAAATTATAGAAAAACATTAGCAATTGTTTTGTATGGGGAAATTTGCTTCGAGATACGAGTAATTCAAGATACGAGCAAGGTTGCGGAACGAATTAAACTCGTATGTCGAGGTACCACTGTATTTACAGAAATCAAATCATAAAGTATCAAAAGAGCTGCATGCCGAGATGAGACTTTTGTTAATTAATTATTTTTAATTGCAATTTTTTTAAACGGGTTCGTTGTCATAATAATAATACTATATTTATATGAGATTGGGAGAGGGACCCCCTCAATATAAATCAAATATAAATCAATATAAAAAAATAAAATAAATGTTTTTCGTTGCCCTTGGACGCAATATAAGCTCGTTATAAACGCCACTATTTGGAACATTACAATAAAAATATAAAATAGACATGCAATATTTAGAATGAAATATCTTCACTAATTCCGGTCCTGCGTTAGTGCAGATTTGTTACCCACTACAAAAGTTCGCGGTGTTTATAGGCAGTGCCCGGGGCTGCATCAGTAAATGATAGACAACTAACATGTCATGTCCTTGGTTTTTTTACTTCATCAAATAGCAACGCATTAATCATGTATGTATTACGTATGTCCAAGTGTGTGTTTGTGTGTGTGTGTGTGTGTTGAGAGACTGTTGAATTCCAAACGGCAAGTTAGCATTCGTCAAACCATCGCGGCATGTTCCCGCGCTCAGCTATCAATAATAATTAATAAACTTAAATAAGCCAAGTTGGCACATGAACATAACATATGTCTGTAGTTTCTGTCTAATTACTTGATGAGGAAATGTTTATTATCTGTTGCAATGAGAGAGTTTTTGAAAATTACATATATACATTTTGGAATCAGGGACATACATATTTTAATAAAAATACATTTTGAAAGTAACAATTTTTTTTATTTTCAAAACCGGCATTAATTCTTATACTATTTTTTAACAGTGAAACTCAAATCATTTTAAAAAATAGTCATATTATTATTCTTATTAAAAGAAGCCAAAAGAAAATCATATTTGTCATGAGAACAAATAAGTACATATATACAGGGTCCTCCAATAGTGTGTCCGGCATTGTTTTACGCCCAAACTATTGAAGATAGAGTTTTAGGATAAAAAATTTATTATATATATTGACCCTAAAGAATTTCAGGAAAATATTTTCAACCCCTAAAACCGCTCCTTGGGGGGTAGTTTGAGGGGTACATGCCCGTTTCTCAGATAAATCAAATGGAATAGTATATCAAAAAGTACATATTTGTAAAGATCATAAAAAAATAAGAAACTTTTGTAAAACAAAAATTTTCATACTTGCAATTGTTTACAAAATATGGCGACTTGTTCTCAAATTTTAGGGTTTCACTAAAAGTGCTTTAATTTCGTTAAAATTTAATGGAATTTTATTATTTTTTCAAATTTAGAAAGTAGAAATAATGAACTTTGTAAAGATGTATGACAATTTATGATTTTGATAGTTTAAAGTGTCATACGCGATATATCAAAAATTCAAAAGTTCAACTAGGGATAATTCGAAATTTTCAAATACAACGGTATATCAATTAGTACTTTTTCTTAAAAAGGATATGTAAATAAACAACTTTTGTTAAGAAAATTTAAAATTTAAGATTATAATTTTAAAATTGAAAATTAAAATTTTTAATTTTAATTTTTTTTATCAAAAACTGTTTATTTACATATCTTCTTTAAGAAAAAGTACTAATTGATATACCATTGTATTTAAAAATTTTGAATTATCCCTAATTGAACTTTTCAATTTTTGGTATGTCGAGTATGACACTTTAAACTATTAAAATCTCA
This sequence comes from Sialis lutaria, assembly GCA_949319165.1. Lineage (NCBI taxonomy): Eukaryota > Metazoa > Arthropoda > Insecta > Megaloptera > Sialidae > Sialis > Sialis lutaria. The sequence continues at coordinate 22,294,725 of OX439231.1, read as the reverse complement.
AATAATCATACATCTTTACAAAGTTCATTATTTCTACTTTCTAAATTTAAAATAATAATAAAATTCCATAAATATTTAACGAAATTAGAGCACTTTGAGTAAAACTCTAAAATTTGATAACAAGTCGCCATATTTTTTAAACAATTGAAAGTATGAAAATTTTTGTTTTACGAAAGTTTCTTATTTTTTCATTATCTTTACAAATATGTACTTTTTGATATACCATTCCATTTGATTTTACTGAGAAACGGGCATGTACCCCTCAAAGTACCCCCCAAGGAGCGGTTTTAGGGGGTTGAAAATATTTTCCTGAAATTCTTTAGGGTCGATATATATAGTAAAATTTTTATTCTAACTCTCTATCTTCAATAGTTTGGGCGTACTATTGGAGGACCCTGTATAATATAATTATGAACAATGTGGGTTGTCATTGGCAATTTCCTTCTAAATGGATGTTTATTTGTCACAAACATTTTTGCTAGTAATAAGATTTTTTAGTGTAAAAATTAATTCACTTATAATTAAATATCGATATTACGAAACATAGTAACATATAGTAAAATTCAAGTAAAAAATCGATACTGTTTTACTTGAATTTATCATATAAGTGCCATGATAGAATATCAACTGAGATTTTTAAGGCTGCCCTCGTCATATTCGATTGATGGAATTAGAGAAACGTCGTACCCCTACCTACCTATCATACCCAATCCAACAACACCAACACTATTTTAACAAAATGTCAAAATCAGTTGAAAAACACGATATCTATGTGACCTGCCTTACAATTCTAGTTTTTGAAGTCTTAATTTTCATACTATAAATAGTTTCATAACATATTCGTACATTAACTTATACAGATTTGATTGTTAAAAAAAATGACTAACAATTTAGTTATGCGTGCAAAATCAGAAAATTTAATGATTATATGCTGATTAATTAAATTTAAATCCATATTAGGCGCACTTATTAACGGTCCTCCAAAAGTAAGGGATCAAAACATATGCTTCAATAATTATTTTTTTATTAGATGTAAAAATGACTACTTATGTATGTATTCAATTTGCAGTGAGGCTATAATTTTTAATATCAAAATAAAATAGAACATCTTAATTAGCAGGTTGAATACTATTCGCGAAATTAATTTTGAAAACAGATGGTATGAATATTTTTCGTAAAATAGAATTATAATTATGCAGTTTTTAATTTGTAAAATTGTATTTTGATTAGTAATTTATATGTATTATACTCCTTTAATTGATTTTGAAAGAACTCAGTTTTTAATTACCAACCCAAAAAAAGATTATGTATATAACCTACATTTATTATTAATTAAATATTGAATATTCAGAAAATATACTTTTGTACCAATTTCAATAAATCGCGAAAATTGTAATGTTACAATAAATATTAAACTTTTTAGTTCATACGTACGATCCATAATAAAATAATTACCATATAATATTTAACATAAATTACTGAAATATCTTGACATAAAATTTTATTATATATTACATTTTCTGACGTTAAACGATAAATTTATAAATTTGACAGATAATAAACAGTTATATATACCTATAGCTATAATATAAATATTATCATGTAACGTAAAAATTAAAAAATAAGAATATTTACAACGTCCTGTAATATAACTTAATATTGAATAATGTTATATATCAATGGTGTTAGGTCATAACATCATAACTGCAAAAATGTGATTACTCAAAAGAGCGGTTTAAATGTGTAAAATTAATCTCTGTCGCAGTGGCGGACTAAGCAAGGTTTTTTTCGCTTCCACTTAAAAAAATTCTCTAGTGCAAAGTTTTTTGCTTTTCAAAAAAGTCAACTCAGAAAATAAACTTCCCAGTGTACCTACTATATTTTTTTCATATGCCACACAGGGTCACCTAGCACTTGGGGCTAGGGGCAGATCGCCCCTCTTTAGTCGGCTAATGCTTTGTTGTATTAACAGATTATTAAATCAGTCATATTTTACTTTTTGTACTTAAACTAAATATTTTTATTCGAATTCAAGATTTCGATTGAAATATCCATTTTGACCACCACTGAATTCATTTTGACTATGTTTGCGTGTCTGTCTGTAGACGTTGTAATTTAAAAACAATAAAACACATAATTTTTTTATATGTAGGTATATATATGCATAATACTGAGAGTGTACGACAGTATACGTGTTTAAATAGAAACGACAGATAACTCAAACAATACTACTTCCATTTCTTCGAACATTGAAGTAGAATGACAAGCTATACAAGATTGAAAATTTATATTTATAATTATTTTTCATCTGGGAAGAAATCATGCTACTTTTGAAAATGATATTCCAATCGAAAACCGATATGTACACATTAAAAAAAAATGTAGAGAATATAATTTATGCCCTAATCATTTTTTCTGTATTTTTTCAGTTCGTCAGAATAAAAAAAAATATAAACACGTATTACACTGTTCACTCTGAAATTACGTATACGAAAGTCGCATGAGACCCATGGAAGCTTTTTAAATGTATTTTTCCAATTGAAACAGATAACATAATATACCAAACGATTAAATATACAAAACTAAATCGGAATATATGGCCAAAATGTAAGTTATCATGTTAAAACTTAACACCTTTGAAATATTAACTTAATAATTTAAATCGAATATTTAAAATGTATAACCAAACCGCCGAACTATTAAATTGTAAGGATGGAAATCATTATGTGTTTAATTTTGCATTCGCCACAGTGACAGGTAGTTGTCCTTGATTGTCACTATCAGTTATCCAAATGGACAGAATATTTGGGATTAAATATATAATTATTATGTAATGCAACTCTAAACAACTTCTGGTTGGAATTTCCGAAAGTCAATATTATAACTAGATGAATAATAATTCTTGTCACCTTATTATTTCACTTTTATTTACAAGTAGTGGATATAAACTCTCCAAAAATGCCAAGAAGGTAACTGGCTACCAAATTATTATGTATAAATTTTAGAAACAGGTATTAATAATACATATTGTTTTTTGTTTGTTACAAATTGATGTGACAAATAAATGTACAAATATATAGTGTAACAAATTTTCAAATAATTAACTTTATAATATGTATTAATATAAATTAGTGGAGAAAGAACAGTTTTTATACATGAATTTGACATTTGCAATGCATCGGTAAGTACGTCCTTGGTTACCTCTATTTGGTTCCACCACAATATATTTAACAGTAAGTATTCAAATACAAAAATGCATAGGTACCACGTGTTTTATTTTAATTTAATGATATTTTAGAATATAAATACAGTTGAATATAAAATTTCGGGTTTCGAAAATCGTTTACTTGATCATGATGGTATAGAAATTAAAAATATATTTAATATGCATCAATATATCTATTAAATTAAATATTATCAAACTATACAAATGATCAGTTTTAAAAAGTTATGAAACTGTATAATTTTATTAATACAATTTCAAGACTGGTTTTGAGTCCTGACTGGTAAATTTGAAAGGAATATAAAGGTTAAATATGTATTATTATCTTGTTTAAATTTTATTCATGACTTTTGTTTATAAGACATGTTCATTTAGTTAATAGTTTAGCTGGAGTATCACTAACACTGTATTAAATATTTCGAGGCTCTTTAGAAAAAATCAAAAAACTCTTATTTTCAAAGATTCTATTTAAGTATCTTAAAGAATTCCTATTAAACAGTTCATTACAGTTTTAACGCAATACATTTATAACATGAGTATCATTCAACAAAGATACTGTATTTAAATGTAAACCATTACAATTGTAAATAGGTATTATCAATATTGTTTAAATTGAATTTGCCGATTGTATTTATTTATACATACATACATTATCGAAATAATCTAACTGATAGTCTAACTGTATATCTTCTGATGATAAATGACCTCATCCTCTCAACTGGTGGTCACCAAGGTAAATATGCACTGTATGATTAGTTATTGCACAATGGGAGTTATTACAATACATTTAGTTAGTAGGGCTGTACATTAAACGGTAAGTTTCGTATAGGTTTCGAATTATACAACTGACAGTCTCGTTTCATGAAAATTGAAGGCATCTTGTATCGGTTACGTTTCGTAAAAATATGAGCCGGCCTCGTCATTATGTCTTAACTCTTTCAGTCTTGTCAGAAATCGATAAAATTTTTGGTCATGTGTAATATTTAAAAAAATTCATTTATTCTTATGTAATGAACAAAAAATACATCTTGAAATATAATAAATTTTATATATTTTAATACAATTTTTGATTTAAAAACTTATACTTTTACACGAATTACTTTAATAAGTTACACGAGAGCGAGAGATGTACGAAAACCGCGTATGTCGAATTCGCGTAGATCGGGGTACATCTCTGTATATAAGTGCATATAAATTTTCGTAATTAGGACCAAGGGTCAATGAAAATACTAGTGCATATATGTAGAAGAAAAATATAGATTAAAAATTGTAGTTTACGAATCATGCTTGAGTTCATGGACATTTTTCACAGCTTCAAAAATTCTTTCATTATATTTTATATTGTTCTTATAACAAATCTTCACAAATTTTCATTTTTGCAACAAAATTCTTGATAATTTTAAGTTTTCATTCCAAGTATAAGCGAGAGGAGTGTAGTGGCGTTACTATAGAGTGGTATTTAGTTTTCAGAAAAAAATCATTTACCGAAAGAAAATTTATATATATATATATATATATATATATATATATATATATATATATATATATATATATATATATATATATATTAGGGTGTTCCAAAAAAAGTCGATAATTTTTTTTTTTCGATTTCATGTGAAATTCTTGTTATATATGCTATAAAAAAAATTCTGTAAAAATTTGAGCCCTTAATATCAACTTGAAGAACTCCATCACCGAATTTGAAGATTTACCATTGATTTAACATGGAAAAATGATTTTTTAACGTTCATTTCTCCTGCAAACTATGTAGAACATTATTTTTCGGAAAAACCATGAATGATCCTTCTTCAGTATTAAATTCGTTTTTATTTGCGTTAAAAAATACAGATTTTTTGAAATTTAAAAACGAGAGGGTTGACGTTAGAGACTGGACCCTAAGAGCTTTTTTTTACAGAATTTAATACTGAAGAAGGATCAGTCATGGTTTTTCCGAAAAATAATGTTCTACATAGTTTGCAGGAGAAATGAACGTTAAAAAATCATTTTTCCATGTTAAATCAATGGTAAATCTTCAAATTCGGTGATGGAGTTCTTCAAGTTGATATTAAGGGCTCAAATTTTTACAGAATTTTTTTTATAGCATATATAACAAGAATTTCACATGCAATCGAAAAAAAAAATTATCGACTTTTTTTGGAACACCCTAATATATATATATATATATATATATATATATATATATATATATGTAGTTTTCAGAAGAAAAAAAAAATTTACCGAATGAAAATTTAATCATATACGGAAAAAAATAATTCGCGGATAAAACGCGTGATTGATAAAAGATGTAAAATAATCAGGGAAAATTATCGTATAGCCCTGTTATTTAGAAATTTCAAGAGATACTCAATATTAATTGATGGATAAATTGCAAACATTACAGCCTAAACTTATATTATAACAGTTTCAGAGAGTAACATATAGGTTTTCGGCTTTCGCTTACTATTCGGTATAGGCAGAAAAAATGTAATTTTTACCGTATATTTTTTCCGTATATACCTACAGGTATACATATTAGTCATATTACATCTATATCTATAAAAGAGTTTGTCCTTAACCACTCACTCACTCACTCACTCATATATCAACGTACAGCCCAAACCCCTGGACCTAGAAACGTGAAATTTCGTAGGTGCCTTCCTTTTATGATGTAAGCACCCACTAAGAAAGGATTTTTCGAAATTCAACCCATACGGGGTTAAAACAGGGTGTCAAAGTTTATATAAAAAAATATTTTTTTTGTTCGCATTTATTTGAAACTTATCGAACATACTCTACAATATAAATAATTAAACAATTATTTCAGCATTTTCCAAAAGTTAACCCCTAAGGGGGGTGGAAAAATTAAAATTAGTAAAATATTTTTTTTTGTAGATCACCGAATGAAACATGGTACAAGTAGTGAAGTAGGTACTATACAAGACAAATATCAGTTACGAAAATTCAACCCCTATGGGTATTAAGGGGGGTGGTAAAATTTTGATATATTTATCTTAATAATTGTTGATGATTTTAAAGTAAATTCGGACAAATTAACATTCAATTAAAAATGAAAGTTCGATATTCAAGCCCTGTAGTATGGGACGGGGACGAGGATGAATTTAGATGTGTTTGTCTGTATACCTGCTATACTTATAAAGGAAAATTCGGGCAAAATAGTCATCTATTAAAATAAAAATTTCGACATTCAACCCCTAATGGCGGGGGTAGAGAGGTTCTGTGTTTTTGATATGTTTATCTGTAGATAAAGCTGATTACGTTATAATGGTGGAGTCGGGCAAAATAATATGTAATAAAAAAACTCGATATTCAACCCCTAATGGCGAGGGTAAGTTTTTACAATTTTTAACTAAAATCCGAGATATTTACGTTTTTATATAATAATAATTAATAAAAATCAATATAAAAAATATGCCATCCCCTATCACGTTCTAATTACTTTCGAAGTTTACGCGAGCGAAGCCGCGGGATTCCGCTAGTATAGAATAATTCTGTTTCGAATATTCTTGATTTCTTTCGATATGGGTAGGTATAAGTATTAAAAAATAAATCATATTTCCTAATTAATTTAGAACGGCTCGTTTGTTTTAACCAGACTATTTCATAAATAGTATTCTTCCATTTTAATTAAAATTAATTTATAAATATATGCATTTTCATATGCTTTTCGCGGTTGTTGATGGCGTACTTCATATATATGAATATGATATACGTATATAATATAGTCAAATATAATGCATAGTCGAATAACATTAAAGCGCGTCTCACTTCATGCCATCTAGCGCCTATAGTATGAAGTATATAATATGAGGTTCGCATCTTAGGTTTTTTTCTTAACGTATCAGTATATGTATTTTGCGCATATTTATTGCGCAGAAACAGTTCATTAATTAGATACAAGATAATTAACTAAGATAATGAAAACATATTATATTATAAATCCATTATTTTTATAATGAAATTAAAATTGAAAACGTACGCTACTGATTTATATTTATATATTATGTAAGTTAAATACTTCCTCATAATTAAACAAAATATATTTTAAGTCAAGGTTAGACAGTGAATAATGGTAAGGTATAATGAAAATAATAAAATTTTAATAAGAATATAGTCTAATGCAGTTTTTACAACAACCAACTGATTTATGTTTAGTGTACCTACATAATAAGTACAAAGTACTTGTAGTACTTATATTTTATATACAAATGTTGTTTATTTTTTGTTGTAAAATTATGAATCTGTAACAAAAAAATGGGTTGAGATTTGATAAAGAAAAGTTGAACCTAAAAACCCATCAAGGTGACCTTTTCAAGATCAACCCATAATGTTACTATTTAGCGCACCTGAAACCATGAAACTTTCGTCTGAAACGTTTTTTTTAAATTCGTTATTTTGGAAATAGTTTGCTGTAAAGTCTTAAAAAAACACCCGGTTTGCATACAAAAATAGACTCCTAGATTACTTATATACACCCTTCTTTAACTTCCATGTACCCCCAAGAGGTCCACTTGGACCCCGTTGGAAAGCCATGATCTAGCTCCTATAATTCTCTATTAAAAAAAAAAAACTAATGGCGACGATACACAGGTCGTGAATCACGGTCGTAAGAACATTACAAATACTATAGTAAAAAACATTATTTACGATTTTTCACTTCACATCTTACACTATGCGTCACTTTTTGAAGTCCACGGTCGTGATTCACGGCATATCCACCAAGTATATCATGTGCGGTATTCTTTCTAATACAGAGAACAGAAGAAATATAATAATAAAATATTAAAATTCTACAAACATGTATCAGGGACACATAAGAACAAATTTAATTTTGGAAAGAACGTATCCTGCGGCATACTTAAAAAGAGGGTGGGGGTAACATGTCCCCTTAGAGTAGTAATACTTTACTTTTCTTATATTGTTAGTTTCATTTTTATAGTGTGAAGTAGTTATATTTTGTGACCCTTTTCTTTATTGAATTATGAGAAATTCAAAATAATTTTTACAATTACAATTTTTTTTTAATAATTTTTTTTTATAACTAAAAACTAATAACTTCAGTGCAAATTAGAGCTACACACGAGACGGGATGGCTCGTACATCGTTTCGGTTTTTATAACTGAAGTTTTATTTCTGTCTCGTTTGTAAAAATTATACTTGTTTCGTCTCGTACTCGTGACCGAATTTATTAAAACTGTGATTTAAGACGATACTTCTAAATTAAGTTGATATCTTCTCGGATTTGTAACGTAATTAAATTTCAGCTGTCTCGTCTCCTAAAAATTCATGTGGTATCGTATCAATCTAATTTCGTTCGAATTTAAACCAATCTCATCTAGGTCTCGATCTCATTTCGAAACCGAGAAAAGGGTCGTTTCGGCCTGCAGTCCTAGTACATATTATTTAATAGTCTAAATTTCAAACAGAAGTAGGACTACGAAGGACAGTGGCGCGTTATCCTATGGGCAAAAAGGGCACTTACCTGGAGTTCTGAGTTAAAAGGGAAGAGAGGGAAGCTGACGATAAGACGTCGGTACATAAATAAATAAAATAAAAAATCGTATGTGAAGAACTTTTTTTTTCGATTTTCACCAAATTATATAAACCAAAATTATTTGAACGCACTGTGCTATTTTTTTGTAATTCAACAAAAAAAATTATAGGGGCCCCGAATATTTATTCTGCCTAGTCACTTTCCGCCTTTCATAACGTGTTATATATAATATTTCTATTTTAAATAATGAAAATGTCCTTAATGTGATTGGGTCATTGCAAAAAATGACTTTTCCTTGTTATTGCGTAATATTTTAATCATACCTGAAAATAATCTTTGACTATTACGATTTAAATATACAGGTAATAAATGTAGATAGTGATTTAAAAAGACAGCAGAACAGAGTAGGACTGGGTCGATTCTGTAGATACTGCAGAACCGGCATAGATTATATAAAGGAGGGGTGAATATTATAAACCCACATAAATTACTAGGATATTTTTTTCAAAGTTGTGTATATTTACATTATAAGTAGTATTTACTTTTTATAAAAAAAAACATGAAATTAATATTTTTATTAAAAAACACCCCTGTAATAAAACTGTATGTAGTGATTTTTTTTGGCAAAAGGTCATAACCTTCAAGTTAAAAAAATTGTCTTTATGATTTATCTTCTATATAATGGGAGCAAAAGTGGCAAGCCTGCACTTTGAACTTTAAATTATTGATAAATTAACTATTTTTTCTGAGCTTTTCAGAATAATACAATTCATTAAATATAGGTATTAAGTATTTATTTTTCTAAAAATTGAATCACCTATAGATAATTGTGAATAAACAGAGGCAATACAAAACTATACAAAATTGCCAAAACACTATCGAAATAATACTTCATACATGTTTCGCAACCATTTAAAATCATCGATTCCAATATACAAAAAAATAATTAACTATATTAAAAAAATAGTTGAAATTCATATATAATATAGGTATATCTTATAAATTCTCAACGTGAAAAATTATAAAATAAAAATTAAATTATTAATGTAAAATATAAACTTAATAGTAACAAAGAATAAATTAATTATATAATTTAAATTAAAGTAGATGAACATGGACGCCGAGGAAGAGGAGGGCATTGATTAGTTTTCTCACTCCAAAGAGAATTACATAATTTATTAAGAAATGCTTGTAAACTTGGTTTAAGTAAGTAAAAGACATCAATTTATTTGTAATTTATAATTTTTTTGGTTCCTTCTAAATTTTGGCGCACCTGAACAAATTTAAATGTTACACTTGTTTTTTAACCCTATATTTTCTACATATATTATAACCTAAGGTGAAAGTACCCACTTGCATCTTTTGTGAGCATTTTATATATTAATTTGTTTTAAAATAAGTAATCAATTCAAACATTAAATATTAGTAGATAGATACAGTAAACTTGTTTTCCATCCAGTGGCATACCCAGAAAATTATTTTAATCCATAAATATTTGTGTGTATAATATGTAATTTTTAATATTTAATAGGTATAATACAGAAAAGGAGTAAAATATCTTATTAGAACTTTCTGGGGTGTATATGCATCTAATTACCCCCCTCCCCACCCTCCTCGGCCAATGTTTCCATCACATTACATGGGCGCAGGGTAGGATTCAGGTAGCTTGGTGCCAGAAGCTACAATAAATATGGGTATACCAGTATACCTGATGAAATAATTTTTTCGATTACGAACAAAATCTGAACTTGGAAGGAGAACATTAAAATTTATGAATTACCAAAATTGCAGAAAGGGTGTAAAGAGGGGTATACATTTTGATTACCGATTATGGGGAGAGGGTCTTTAAATTTTTTTCTTTGAGTATTTACTTTATGGGCATAGCAAGAAGAAGATATCAAAGCAACCATCATTCATACTAATAGAACATAGAACATACAAATATCTAAAAAATGATTGTGTCCTGGCGCATTCAGAAAAAAAATTCGGAGTTTAATTTTTTTTTTGTAATTATATGTTATTTATATTTTTTCATGTATCATAGTTGTTAAATGTAATAAAATATATTTAATTATAAAGGGGGAGGGGGTTCTACCCTCCTTTATGTGCATGCGCCACTGATTATATATGATATTTTGTAAAAAAAAATCATACATATAAAAATAAGAATGAAACAATGAATAAACCTTTGGTAAGGCCGAATATGAAGATATAAAATGAATGCATTCTTTTAAAACGTTTAAATATATTACATCTAATTTTATAAAATCATACCTGATAATTGAAAATGTTGTCAAAACTTCTTAAAATTGACACAGCAAGTGTTTTATAATAATAAATTCACTAAATATTTTTGGAATATCACTTGATATCACAGATAATTCTTTAAAGCCCACGGTGTAGTTGCTAAACAACCTGTCAGATGTGCTTTAAAGTTAGGTTATGTTTGTACATATCACATATGTTCCACACACGTGATTTTCAGTCCTATTTGAAACGCGTCAATGTTATTTATTTTGACATAAACAAAGTTTGGATTGCATCATGTTCTTTATAAGTAATTTATTATAACTATTATAATTTTGTTTTTTATAAAAAACTATGTACATCAAAAATAATTTGTGACAATAAAAAATGGACTGGTAATATTCAGTGCAGATAGTTATATCACAATTTTAATTAATTCAGATTACTCATATTACACAACATATGACAACAATTAAAATTTGAATTATGAAAACCGGTAACAATGACATCTATGGTTGGGTATCGGTATCAACACGCACACTGCACGTATTTTGATATTTAATTGTTGTTAAGTTTGAACTTGTCTGTTCCAGTTGTAACCACGCTGTACGGATATTTTAATTGTTGTGTGCAGCACTGTACTGTTGTTAGACTGTTGTACCGCGCACGGCAGACAGCTGGTCTGTTGTGTTCAAGACCGGCGCGAGTAGCATGTCTGTGTGTGTATGTGTGTTTGTCTGTGCTATAGAGAATACTTGTGTGGGCATTTGCGTCTGTGTCTGTATTTGTGTGGGGACGCCGGTGGGTATGTGTACGCGCCGTCGCGACGCTTGCTACCAATATATAAACTATTATACATATATATTCAGATATATTAATTGAAAAAATATTTTAATATTTTGTACAAGATAACATTCCAATTAAATGGAAAATGAACCAAAGAAATAATGCGCTCAATAAAAATATTTATTATAATTTTTCTCTTACGCATCATTGCTCTCGCGATAAAATAGAGACATAATATACGTACATATATAGTACCTACCTATACATATTAAACTGTTGTGACACCATAACAATTTTAGTACAATATTATACAGATAACGAATATTTCAAAATCAGTTCATTATATCGAGAAATGGTTAGAAGTTGAAACCATTAAAAAATTTCTCCTATTTACTGATATTCTTCAAAAATAGATGGCGCATGCATATTTGGACATTTACTATAAACAAGAACTAAGGTTTAAAATTTCATTTTTGTAAGATTCCTCGTTTTGGCTGTAGAACACTCACAAACCGATAAATGGACACATAATATCGTTGAGATAATGATCGTGTTCGATTCGAGATTGAATTTTAACAACTACACACAAAAATAACTGTATTAGACCAAGAAAATCTTGTTTTGTATATAACGAAAACAATATTTTCTGTATATAAGAAAAGTACTCTTAATCCAAATTCCAACTACATTATTTCTTCGTCCAAACTATAGTTAGTTTAAGAATATATTTCTTATCTTAAAAAAAATATTGTTTTCGTTATATATAAAACAAGGTTTACTTGGCTCAAGTAAACCTTTCTAACTGTGTATAGAGAAATTACCTTATATTATACATACTTTATCATACAGAACATAAGGCGCGAATGGGGGGGGGGGGGGTAAGGAGCTTCAGACAGGTTGCCTAGCGCGACTAGAAATCAAGCTTTTCAAAAAAATTCTTGGGTTTCTTAACGGAAAGGGGCCCTCCGAAAATTCAAGCCCGCGATAAAATTTGGACCATGAGTACAATGTAAAAAAATGAGTTAGAAAATTTCAGGACGGCTTTTTAATAAAAATATTTGAATTGTAGTAAAAATGACAAAACATTTGCTAAGCTACACCTTCATAAAATAAAACGGGTAAGTACGTGTTGGGCACGCACATGAAAGGGTTCCGTAGTCATTCTCACTACGATTTATAAAAAGTATTTTTCAAAATTTTCGTGACTGAAGGGTTAAAATCAAAAAGTCATTTGACTTTTATTATTGCATTTTAGGAGACCTATCAAATGACACCCCACTCAATGGGGTAAATGAAAAAAATGTGAGTTCACTTTTCAATGTATGAAAAGGGGGTCCAAAATATTTTTAATAATGTTCGTTATAATTTTCAGTGAAAGTACTAATTAAAAGCTACATTCTGAATTTTTTTCAGATTTTTTGAATCGATAGTTTAGAAAATAGAGGGGGGGGGGGACGCTCTGTCAGCGACAGTAAAAAGCAAATATATCGCGACTGAAGGGTTAAAAACAAAAAGTTATTTGACGTTTTTTATTGCATTTTAGGAGACCTATTAAATGATACCCCACTCAATAGGGTAAGTGGGGAAAAAATGTAAGTTCAATTTTCAGTCTATGAAAGAGGGGTCCAAAATATACAATGTTCGTTATAATTTTCAGTGAAAGTACTAATTAAAATCTACGTTCTGGAAATTTTTCAGATTTTTTTAATTGATAGTTTAGAAAATAGAGGGGGGGGGACGCTTTTTTAATGACTTTGGAGAGAAAATACATCGTGATCGAAGGGTTAAAATTTAAAATTTCTGTTACATTTTTTGTTGCATTTTAGGAGACCTTTCTAACGACACCCCACTCAATGGTGTAGGTGAATTTTTTTTTTTAAAACACTTTTCATTTTATGAAAGGGGGGTCTAAAAAAATTTTATTTTCAAAAACCTTATCATTTCTGTTTTTGGGTCATCATTCTACGACCGTATACCAAATTTCATCTTATTATGACAAAATTTTTCAGGACGGACGGACGGACGGACATGGAGAAACTATAAGGGTTCCTAGTTTTCTACGGAACCCTAAAAAAATTTGATCATATATGGAACATGGTATCTCTCCTAATGGTGAAATTAGCAAAAGTAGTATATAGCAGACTCTATACTAGTATATACTATATTTATATACAGGGTGAGTCATATCAGGTGAAACAAACTTAAACCGTTGATTGAGAAAAATATTTCAAGCAAAAAAGATCATATAAACATGTGTCCGGAAACTCTTCGTGATGGAGCTACAGACTCCCAAAGATTTTGACTAAAATTTGTTTTTATTTAATAACTTGAGAACCCATTGTGATACAGCAATGAAAATTAATACCTGGATTAGTAATAATACGTGTTATCTATTTCCAGTATCAAACACTGGTTATTTAGACCAGGGGTGTATGGGGCCTGTGGGCCCTCTGATTTTTATCTAGTATTTTTTTGTTCTTCACTTTTCTCCTATGTTTGGTATTTTTATAAGGTCATATGACACAAAATACACATAAATATACTTTGTTAAGTTGTCATAAGATCAACCGTTTACGAGAAATACGATGTGAAAGATAGTTTTGCAGAATTTAACTTAATACGGATGCTAAAAATTACACAAAATAAATTTATATTCTTGTTCTATAATTCAAAACAAGAATAAATGTGTATGCAAATATACCTAAAAAATGCATCCTTAACAACAGATAACAATTTTTAGTTTCGCTTTTTAGTCAATTAATAAAGCACGAATTAAAGTAATAAAACTGGCTATAATTCTATGAGGAGTCATATTAAGAGGAATATTTACACCAACTATTTTTCTTATTTTTAGTACTAGAACAAGAATATAAATTGATTGTGTGAATTTTTTAGCATCCGTATTAAGTTAAATTCTGCAAAACTATCTTCCCATCGTATTTCTCATAAACGGTTGATCTTATGACAGCTAAAAAATGTATATTTATGTGTATTTTGTATCATATGACCTTATAAAAGTACCAAACAAAAGAAAAAAGTGAAGAACAAAAAAATACTAGATAAAAATCAGAGGGCCCTCAGGCCCATACATCCCTGGTCTAAATAACCATTGTTTAATACTGGAAATCGATAACACGTATTATTACTAATCCAGGTATTAATTTTCATTGCTGTATCGCAATGGGTTCTCCAGATTTTAAATAAAAACCAATTTTAGTCAAAATCTTTGGGAGTCTGTAGCTCCCTCACGAAGAGTTTCCGGACACATGTTTATAAAAACTTTTTTGCATGAAATTTTTTTCTCAATCAACGGTTTAAGTTTGTTCCACCTGATATGACTCACCCTGTATATACAGGGTGATTCAGCACTGTCGTGCCAAACTTGAACACTAGATTGAAAAAAATATTTTAAGCAAAAAACTCCCAATAAACATGTGTCCGGAAATTATTCCTTAGGGAACTACAGGCTTCCAAAGATTTTACTAAAAATGAGTTTTCATTTAATATCTAGAGAACCCTTTGTGATAGAATTATGAAATTTAGTATTTGGTTTAGTAATAATATGTGTTATCGATTTTTAATATTAACCAATTATATTATAGGCCAGGGCTGTATGTGGTCAGTGGGCCCATCGATTTTGATCTAGTAATTGTTTGTTCCTTAATTTTTTTCCTGAGTTGGTACTTTTATAAGATTATATGACACAAAATACACAAAAACATGCTTAGCTTGTTTATCATAGGATAAACCGTTTTTGAGAAATATCGATGGAAAAGAAAGCATGCAGAATTAACCTTAATACGGATGCTTGAAATTATAAAAAATAAATTTATATTCTTTTTCTATGATTAAAGGTAAGAATATAGTTTATATAAATAAACCTCCTAATATGAATCCTCTAAGATCTATAGCCAGTTCTATTACTGTTACATGTACTTTATTAACATGACTAAAAAACAAACTAAAAATGGCTATTTGTTGATATCGATGCATTTTCGGAAGTATATTTATATTAACTTTTTGTCTTATTTTTTATCATGAAATAAGAATATAAATTTATTTTTTATAATTTCAAGCATCCGTATTAAGGTTATTTCTGCATGCTTTCTTTTCCATCGATATTTCTCGAAAACGGTTTATCCTATGATAAACAAGCAAAGTATGTTTTTGTGTATTTTGTGTCATATAATCTTATAAAAGTACCAACTCAGGAAAAAAATTAAGGAACAAACAATTACTAGATCAAAATCGATGGGCCCACTGGCCCCATACAGCCCTGGCCTATAATATAATTGGTTAATATTAAAAATCGATAACACATATTATTACTAAACCAAATACTAAATTTCATAATTCTATCACAAAGGGTTCTCTAGATATTAAATGAAAACTCATTTTTAGTAAAATCTTTGGAAGCCTGTAGTTCCCTAAGGATTAATTTCCGGACACATGTTTATTGGGAGTTTTTTGCTTAAAATATTTTTTTCAATCTAGTGTTCAAGTTTGGCACGACAGTGCTGAATCACCCTGTATATTCCTAGTAAAGGAAAATTATGATATAGACTGAAAAATTTTTTTTAAGAAACACGTTGCTAAAATTGTTTGAAGAGCAAATAAAGGTCTCCAGGTATTATACCGGGTGTCCCAGATAACTTTTCCAGCATGGGGATCTCAGTATCTATAAGAGATACAGGTTTGGTTAAATGAGATGAATTATATGTATGAAAGGGGTGAGTATTATTACACCAAAAAATATTCATAATTCTATGTGGTTTAGGCGGTATACCCAAAAAACTGAAAATTCGGAATTTCTTTAAATGGCTATAACTTTTTTCTAAAAGTAGATAGGTACTTTTTGTTTGCTGTTTCTTAAAGCACTTTTTTGTGTAGAATTGATTGGTGTATTTAGATTTTTAATATCACTTTTAGTTTCCGAGATACAAGCCCTAACTTCAGTTTTTCTTATGGGCCGCTAAGTTGGCTATGGCATATTTGAACGTGTTTTTTACTCTACTTTACAACGATGTGTCACTTGCCATATTTATTATCGAAAAAAAATATATAATATATTTTTTCAAATAGTTCATTGTTTCAAATATTCATTTGTAATTTTGATTGTTGTTATTGTGATTTTTGTTTACAATTTTTGTTTTTCATGGCTCACTTATAAGTTAGTAATAAAATACTTCATAAATATCACTGATATTTAGTATTTCGACTTTTTTTCGATAATAAATATGGCAAGTGACATATCGTTGTAAAGTAGAGTAAAAAACACGTTCAAATATGATATATTCAACTAAATGGCCCATAAGAAAAACTAAAGTTAGAGCTTGTAACTCGGAAACTAAAAGTGATATTAAAAATCTAAATACACCAATCAATTCTACACAAAAAAGTGCTTAAAGAAACCGCAAACAAAAAGTACCTATCTACTTTAACAAAAAAGTTATAGCCAATTAAAGAAATTCCGAATTTTCAGTTTTTTGGGTATACCGCCTAAACCACATAGAATTATGAATATTTTTTGGTGTAATAATACTCACCCCTTTCATACATATAATTCATCTCATTTAACCAAACCTGTATCTCTTATAGATACTGAGATCCCCATGCTGGAAAAGTTATCTGGGACACCCGGTATACGTAGACATTTAAATAAATTATATTTATTAAATAAATATTCCATAAAGTATCACTGCGGGAGGAGAGGGGCAAACTAGCATTTCATATGGGCTGCAAACTTCTTTCGTCCGCCACTAAAAATCCGGAATCCGCCAATGGGTTCATCGTGAAAGTTCTTTGTGTTAGAAGTATTGCTGTAATTTATTTAATTGGCAATATTTATATTTGTCTTTTACAGATTTTTAGATGTAGATATTTAAAATATCAATAGAGTAATCGTAAATTATCATACTTGTATATTATATTATACATTCAAATAATGTATGTTAGAAAATAATTTTTGTTTATAAATATAATTCCACATTTATTTTTAATAGTTGCAAATATTTTTTACTAGAATTATTATTAGTACATACATACGTCATTAACAATAATGAATATTTAAAACTGCCTACGCGTTTTTAACAAGTTTAAAATTAATATTAATTATGATAAATAATTATTACTATAAATTTTATGACAGACATTTAAGTTAACATCAAGTTTCACATAAAATAAATTATACGTTACATTGTATATATTATTTAATAATAATATACCTATTTGAAAGAAAATATTTCTTTAAGATTTAAGCTTTAAGAAAAGTACAAAAAGACACACTTTTTCAAGCACTGAAAATTTACAGCTTTATGTATACTGCATAATTTCTTTCTTTTTATTGGAATTTATGTGCGCCAGAACATAAATATTTTTGTAAAAATGTATGTAATGTACATATAATAAAATACATAATGAAAAGAATTTTCACCTTTAAACTATATTATTTCAAAAATATTTTTATATGAAATGTATGTACACTACATGAACAAAATTTTAATTAATTAATTTATGATTAAATAATTTACTGTTGAATAGTGATTAATGAAAATGTACGGTTTTTTATTGTAATATCGTAATCATAATGTATATTGTAGATTTCATTAATTTATGTGTTGTATGTAATATTAGTCCAGTAAACAAAGCAGTAAAATATAGCTTGGGAAGGACTATATGCTGAAAAACCATTATTTTAGATTAATTTTCATATTCAAGTATTTTTTTTAAATTGAAATTAAATATAAAGTTAAATAACCACTATTCCAATCTAGTTGTTATAAAAAAAGTTTTAAATGGCATATATGTTTAAATGTATATATTTTTTCTGCTGTCTTCATCTGTTTGAATTTGGAATCATCACTTTCACTAGCCTGTATTCGTAGCGCTACTGTACTATATTTTGTTGCACGTCTGGAAAATCAATACCGAGCTATACATGTATATTTGTTGTAAGTTTTCACAACAAATTCTAAAATTATTGTTATAGCTTTTGCCAACGAGTTTGAACATATTTATATCAATATTCATGGAATATAGTTACTATCATAATTTTACTAATTGTATACGAATGTCAAAAATATTTATATTTTATATTATTATATATATTTCTTAAGTTCTTAAGCATTCATGGATGACTAAAAAATTAATAGTGATGCTACCCCAAATTTTGGTTACGTGATCTGAGAGCCAGTAGTGTACGGCACCTGTTTACAAAACTCTAATTTGCGCCCTTACACACTGCCCCCACTAAAAAAATTATTTTATAAAAACGTATCAGTGAACAAAAATAAAATACGAAATATATTTATTATAAGTTAATTGAACAAAAATAGAAATTACAAAAAATATATATAAAAAACAATAAACATACAAAAACAAAAAATCAAATTTAAAAAAAAAAATAACGTAATTTACGTTATTTGAGAAGAAAATTATTTGCGAATTGCACCTCACCTATATACTAGTATAGTTTTACGTGAGAGCCCGTAATCAAATTAATACTATTTATTTTTACTTCATACCTGAGTAAAAT
Organism: Sialis lutaria; assembly: GCA_949319165.1. Taxonomy (NCBI): domain Eukaryota; kingdom Metazoa; phylum Arthropoda; class Insecta; order Megaloptera; family Sialidae; genus Sialis; species Sialis lutaria. Next base: position 22,275,423 of record OX439231.1, on the reverse strand, counting down.
TTAAAACGGCTTCAACACGGTCGCAACAAGACCTTAAAATAAATAAAAAACCGCATCATGGCCCCACTAAGTCTTTTTGGTAAGCAAATACGACTGTACTGTACGCATACGAACGGCCATACCAATTGCACTGCTGTAGTACGCGTATAGCCCTATAGCACCAAAAGGTCCTAGTGCGAACGTACAGCAAAACTAGAATTGTTTACTCTAATTTTTACCACGAAATAAAAGCAAGGGTATATCCATGGGTAAATATTCTTCTACTGAAGTTTTAAGTATTGAATAATTTAGTAAGAATTAGTTACCCCCCCCCCCCCTCTATAAAGAAAACAAAGTTTTCTCTTAGAGTCAAAGTTGTGTTAAAAAATCAATACCTGGGGATCACAAATTTTAATAGCCATTATCTTTTCACTTCATAAGATATTTGTCGAAACGTCAAATGCAACAAAAGTGCGACGCGGGATAGAACTTAAAAAAAGTTTAAGCAATTGATGATTCGTGAAAGTCTAGGTACATTTAGAAACTCACAAAAGTTGGGTAGGCAATTATAATTCTCTACCTGTTGAAAATCATTAATAGCATTAATATTATAATAATAAATAATAACAAAAAATATAAGTTTTAAACTATGATATAGTTTATTGTTCATAACATATAACATTTTGTTTTTAAACCCCAACAATTTTGATATGAGTTCATTAATCTTATAAATTATTTATTAAAAAACTTCGATCAATGCCGCCAATTGTAATCATATAGGTATCGAAACAAAAAATAGTGTTAAAGCATACAGAGTAGAGTATGCGCTATATAGCTCACCGGGCCACACGCTTTAGGTTGTTTTGATAGCTCTTCTTTAAGGCGCGACTACGTCTAGTGCCCGTCTGCCAGTGTGCTGCGAACCGACCGCCCACCCACCCTCGCGTCGCCCGCCGTTACCGCCGTCGCTATACACCCTTCTCACCCATACACACCCTACCAAACACGCACGCATACACACACACTGTATAGGGGAGCACTGTGTCACCAGTTATTTAATGTTTTTAATATTTAACCTTCTTCATGTTTCCAGATGACATGAAAATTTTTCTTACAGATATATGGCACACGAAAGAAAGAAAAAAGTCGCAAATGCTCGGTATTATAAAAATACGAAATTTGTTTTCTTACAAAATCTTTGAATGGGGTGTCAAATTTATATGATAGCTCTATGGCGTTATAACTAATGATTTAGCGCATGCGCGGTATGAAAATATCTTGTGTAATCTGAGTCATCAATTGTTAGTTAGTAAATCCAGTATTAAGTATTGTTACCTTTTTTTATTATCTCTTAAAATATTATGCATGCGCAACGACATAAAAAGTATAGGTATGTATGCCTTAAATATCTAACTGTATGCAAGCTATTTTCCCAATTTGAAAATAATTTATAAGATCTTAGTTCGGTGTTTATGGTCAAAACATTTAAACATTAGACAGAACAACCCTACATATTTGTGTTAGTATGAATATATGTATGTATCTATGTGAATAATTGTATGTGTATGTGTTGCAGGGTCATGGCTAAGTTTATTCTACATATACCTAGTGCGTACACAGTTTTGAATCAAACTGAATTATATTGCACAACGTGTGTGTGTATGTATTATGTGTGTGTGTGTGTGTGTGTGTGTAATTCTGTATTCACATTGAAAGTAGAATTTGCAACTAATGAATTAAATCTGAAAGGGAAAGCTAACTGTTTATTTGAAGGGATATTATATGATATAATATTATCATTTAATTAAGTACTTAAGTTAGTATATATGATATGTACCTATAATACATATTATGGCAACTTATAGTAAAAATTTTATTTACATATTTATTTTTAACCTGATTCTATTATTTGTGAACAATAAAATGAAATAATGCATAAAATCTGTAGACTGTCTGTACAATGAAAATATTTTGGGGTTTTTGAGTCTATTTGATCTTTTAAAATGTTTTATATGTCTATCTGTCTATAAGAATGTTTGTTCTGAAATGACATGAAAATACAAAGTTTAAGACCCTAGAATTATGATAATTCATTGCTAGTGTTTTTGCTTTTATGTTATCGAGAATTGCTGTGGGTTCATATAAAGTTGACAATCTTTAAATAGTGTTGGCTTGATGGAGTAGTTAGATTTATTATCCATTTGCTTATTGAATAATTGTAACTTACAATTAGCGAAGTACTTTTCAGAAAAATATAAAACAATTGGTCATCATTATTTTAAATAAATTAAAAAATATCAATACCAAAATTAAAATATAAACCAACCCCTTTATAAGTGTTATGTGTAACATTCCAGTGATCCCTTATATAATTCATATAATCACGGTCATCCTGTTTGTATCCACCTACTACGACTGACTCATCAGCAACTTACCACACTGGTAGAAAGAATTTCTCAAACTAAGTAAACCTTGTTTTGTATATAACGAAAACAATATTTTCTTAAGATAAGCAATAATCTCTTAAACCAACTATAGTATTCTTGAACGAAGGAATAACGTAGTTGGATTAAGAGTATGTTTCTTATATTAAGAAAATATTGTTTTCGTTATATACAAAACAAGGTTTTCTTGGTCCAATACAATTTTTTTTCTGTGCATTCTGTCTTGTTGACCCGTGCTCCCTAACATGCGTGCAAACGAACAGACAAAACTCACACATGCAGCTCCAAACAATTACGAAGGAGTAGTTTGAAAAGATTAAAACATCAGAGACAAGTGAAGAAAAAAAAATTTATATTTCACATTTAATTGTTTTTCTTTAGTTTAAAAAAACATCGATTTTCATAACGGTTTATTAATATTTATGTAAATAAATTTTATAAATAATTAAATATTTAAGAAAATAATAGTTTCTCCGCCTCTGAATTTTTTAAATTTTGTTTTACATCAATATATATTTGAAGGTACTTTGCTATATACCCTCAAAAATAAAATTGTGTGGATGCTCCTGCATGTAAATTATTTATTGATTAAATGGAATTTTACAGTACTGTTTCTACAGATTTTAAAACATCAGGAGCTCATAAAGTTGAGAAACTTGAGAATCTATATAAAATGAATTATCAAAGTTTAACTATTACTGATCTAATTGTACAAAAACTATTTGACCCCAAAGGTTTAAGGGTGGATTTGATAGAATATTGTCCGAAGGTTACGATTTTTTTTGTCTTTTTCGAAAAGCTGTGCAATAAAAAAATAAAAGCAAGATAATTTTTCGATTCGAACAAAAAAGTATTTTTCCACATTTCAACGAATTAATCACAAATTACATAAAATTAAAAAAAAAATTTTTTCATTGAGAAAAAGTCGATTTCGCCAATTTGTTGACTTGTTTATTAATTTTATAATTTGGCAGTAGTTGTTGAATGTTTTATGGAAAAATCGATGAAATATGGAAAAGAATTAAATTCTATATTTTTCTTGAATTCCCCCATAGTCAATTCAGGTACCTCCAAAAAATCAGGTAATCACGATGTAAGACATTGTTTATTAATTAAATAAACAATGTTACGGTTAATAAATTGTAAAACAAATTACACATCTCGAAAGACCATAAAATGACTCACTAATTGTTGCATACAACATTGAAAAAAGTTTATTTAAACCGCAATTAACTTGTGAACATGTGCGTTTTTGATAAAGTTGCATCTTTCATTAAATAATAAGTAATTAGGATTGCATTTTAGCAAATAATATGTAAAAAAAATCGTCTTAAAATCGATCAAAAAGTAAAAACATTTTTTTTCTTTTCAAATACACCAAAAAATTCGTAATCTACATTTTGGAGACCTATTATATTATATAACATTGCATATTCAAGAGTTCTGTTCTGCCGTACTAATACTACCTATAAGTATTATGCCGGCAGTACACACTCGCCGAGCCCGCTCGCCGAACATCTCGCCGAGACATTTGGTAAGGCGAATGTGTACGAGCGCATGGATGTACACACTCGGCGAAACTACCCAGTTCAATTTAAATTGAAGTAAATTCAAGCGAGAGTGAGCGCGAGAGGTATACTGAATGCGCTCACTCTAGCCACTCGCTTCCTTTGACTCGTGGTCAAAAACCGACTTTATGTGGAGCGAACACGAGGCGAGGCGAGGCATGGCGAATCACCACAGGGCGAGGCGAGCGTTGCCAGTACACACTCGCGTTCGGGCAGTCTCGCCTAGGTTCGGCGAGTGTGTACTGCCGGCATTAGAATTTAGAATCGACTCGAGTCACTATCTTGAAAAATATTCGTTATTTTTTGTTCCTTCATTCGCAAATTCGCAACGGTAATACAATTTTTTTTATTACCACACATTTTACATTATTATAGCACTGAATTAGTTATAAATTATAAAAATTAATTAATTGTGGCATGGCTAAAATATGTATATGTTACCGGCAAAGTATGAAATTCAGGCATTCTATAGAATTCCTAGGAATTCTATAGAATGCCTAACGATTTCAGGCAAAGTATGAAATATTCGTTAAATAGATATTTATTATATACTTTACCTAGGCATTCTATAGAATACCTAGGAATTCTATAGAATGCCAAGTTAGTATTAGGCAATGTATTAAATAAAAGACAAAATGATATTATTAAAGCAGATAAATATTATTTAGTTAATTTACTTCATTTTAAAAAGTCAAAATTCATATTAAGTAAGAATTTGGTTCTTTATTGTTAAAATTAAAATAACAAAATACATAAACAATATATAGTATAACATTTTATATTATAATAAATAAAATAAAATATTAATTTGGATTTCGTATGAGGTATGATATTAATTAAACATTTAATAACATATTAGTCCAGACGTGTATTAAGTAAGATTTAAGCCCCTCACTGTGAAAATACCAAATTCACAAAAACAATATTGGAACCTTAAATATTATACCTATAATAAACTAAAATTTGTCCGAGTACGTATTAAGTAAGATTTTGGACCCTGAACATTCAAAATAACATATTATCAGAAACAAATTCTTAAACACTAGTTATTATGTAATCAACTCAAATTAATATTAGTCCAGATGCGTATTTATTAATATTTAATGCCCTTATTATAAAAATAACAAATCCACATAAACAATATTGGAACATATTAAATTCATAAAAAAACATAAATTTTTATTCATCATAATTATTTTCGCTCATAATAGTTGCCCGAGTATATTCGGGCGTGGTCCTTAAGCGGTTAAATAACATAAATGTCGCCAATGATTTTTTTATTTTTTATTTCAACACGCTAATCGTCTGGAAATGTGCGATCCCATATAACAAAAAAATAACTACATTTTAAATGAGGTTTTTATGTATTCTCACTTGATTTTAATTATCAAAATATATTATTTCAATTTCCTGTAAAATATATAAACTTGTAAAAAAAATTTGATAGAAGTCGGATTGAAATAACATAACTAATTTTTCACTGGACGAACGCAAGAAAAAAAGTTCAATAAAATTCATAGTCAAATTAAATCGATAGCGATTTTTCATCGGGCCAACAAAAAAAATAAACTTACATAATTTTAATTTTTTTCATACAGCCGTTTCCGAGATCACTTTACTGGACAGACATATGTACATTTTTCAATTATACGCGTAAATATAAAAAGTGTATTTTAATCAATAATTCAGTATTGAACTGAGAATGAACCAAGATTTTTTATTATATATTTGCATCTGAAGTATTTTTATAACATAAAGTAAAGCAACATCTGTGCCTGGACCAAAATTGATTGCTTCACCCCATTTATGTTTATATTTCATACATTGCCGGCTATCAGTTAGGCCTAGGAAATGTATATAATTAAATTCATTTCATACATTGCCTGGTGATTTCAGACATTCTATAGAATACCTAGGAATTCTATAGAATGCCGGATTTCATACATTGCCGGTATATACACATTATATATTATATAATGTGTATATATATTTATATTCTTATAAAATATCATTCATAGTAGTTTGTCATTCACAGTTTCATAGTATCTACTATTAACATAAAATTACTTGACAATGAAATAACTGAACGAATCATTTTACTGAACTGATTCTAAAAGTAATTAAAAATGCTAGATTTTCCCATCTCTATAATAGTGCATTGAGACAGTCTATGGTAGATACGCCACTGGATATCGTCATATCAGAAAATAGCTGTGATTGTAGTTAACTATTATATTTGAATATGTTTTAATGATCAGTGTTACTTTCAACGTGTTGCGATTATGCTAGAACATACTTGTGCTTATATGGTACACTTCACCTTGGCTGTTTGACACTTTGGAGTATTAATAAAGCACCTTTCATTATTAATGACAGATTGAGTATGTAAGGTTAAGGCTACAGCGTTATTACATTGTTGTAAAATTAACCGTCGTCATGTGTACACTAATTACGTAACAATAAACAATCTACGTATTTGAACATTTACGTGGTTGTTGATTCTGGGAAGTAACTCTCAGTGGGCAAGGATGGAAAATCAATTCTGATGGAATTGAAAATGATTTTATTATAATATTTTTAAGTTTTATAGCTTTATAAATAATTAGAGCAACAAAAAAAGAACATTTCAATTGTTGTGGACACATATATTTTTTTATCGTCCTTCTTTTACGTTTAACTTTTTTTCTAAATCATATCTTTTGGAAAACTCAGAAGTATTGTTTTAAAATATGTAAATTTGTTCCAATGCTGCTTTTCTTTTAATCAATGCTATTTGAGTTAACACAACAAAATAGCAATTAAAGTACAAGGACAATTGCTTTTTACCAAAAAGTGTATGCAGGTAGGTTCTTTTTCTTCTTCTTCTATGCGTTTTTTGTCTACTTGTGTAAATAATAGGTACAATTGTACAAGCTTTGAAGCTTCCGTGTTGAAGATTGCACATTGCAGTGGTCATCTTCAGGTCATGTAAAAGCATACTTATTGTCAAGTTCATTATTAGTTTATTGTCAATTTTGCAATATGATTACTGAATTAATAAAGTATAAGTACTTTCAGAAAACTACGGCTGTACGTACGCCCAGACGTGACGAGATGTAGAACTGAGGCGAGATTACCTTAAATTTGGACGAGAAAGAGCCTATACGAGACTGTATAAAATATGAACGAGACAAGCTCAAGATGATAACAATCTTACTTAATATTAATCAATTTAAATTTTGTACTGTTTTTTTTAATAAGAATAAATGGAAAAAATATATATTTTAAATAACATGATACCAAGACTTTGAGATAACTGCAATTTTCATTAGAAGTTACTTATTTGACTCTTCAGGGTGGCCAGTATTTTTCTGGAACAAACTTTTCCCGGTTTTCCAAGAGAATTTTTACCGTTTTTCGCTGTTTTTTATTTAAAATTTAGATAAAAAACCTAATAAAGGGTCACATGTTTTCATTTAAATTTTAATAGATAACTGTTTAAGTATTTTCGAGAATTTGTATGGTTTTTGCATTTTTGTAAAAAATTCCCTGACTTCCAACCAAATTCTTTGACATTTCCCTGACATTTCCTTGTATAGCAAAATTCCCTGACTTTTTCCGGTTTTCCAGAAACTGGCCACCCTGCTCTTGTTGTGTGCAACCCTAATAAATCTTTTTTGTATCTCATTTTATTAACTATATTCAAGTCAGCTCATACAATATTTTTTTATTTATTCACGGTCCTGTATAGTATAACATCTGTAGCTAACCACTGAGTCATTAAAAAATAATTTAACTATGTAAATGACAAGATCGACATTTCTTATGAAATTATCAGTACCATTTCAAACACACATTACAATAAAAAACTAACTTTTTACGTCTGAGAAAATAAACTGAAACTGTGTATAAAATAATGAATAATAATCTATTTTAAGACAAATCATTTAATGGGACATTAAGATTATTTTATACATGTACCTATGCATGCACAAATGATTAATAATGAGACACTACTATTTGATATACTTCATTCATATGTACGTTTATGCCATTTAAATAATATTGCACATTAGTTAACATTGTTAGAGAAAACAAATAGCATCATATAATGAACTTTCATTATGAACACATATCCAATCTAGCTTAATTATAATAATAACTGTGAATATATAGAAATACAAAAAATACATGAATTTAGAAAAGTTCCTAAGTATAGTATTTTTTAACAAATTGAAAAATGAATTGCTAATTCATAATATATTTTAAAAAGTATTGTATGTAATGTATAGCTGCATACGATACGAGACGAGATGAGATTTAGGTAAGTTTCGTCTTATAAAGAAATAAGCCGGTTTTGTGTGAATTAGAAAATATCTTATAAATTCAATAATTTTTTTTGTAATATCAAAAATAAATTTTTACTTAACCGAGATTTTTGACTAGTATCGTCAAATTTTTAGACAGTTTTAGTTATTCTCTTCCCAGTTTCGTTTCGATAAGAATCAAGTAGGTAGTTTCGTCTTAGTCGCATCTTATCCGAATATAAGCCAAATATCTTTTCATTTCTATATAGACTAAAATATTAGGAAAATTGACCCTACAATCTAGAAGATTTACTTTTCTTGAAAATTTAATAATTTACAACATTTTTATAATTCTAATTAATTTACCATAGACTACGTAAGTATAAATAATTTGCATAAGAATATAAAATGTTTTCATTTCATTATAAAAATGTGATATCTGTTTCTGTTCATTAGTGCATGTACAATAATCAGTCAGCATTTTATACTATACATGGAGTTATATAATTAACAGATAGATAATGCACGCACTGCATTAGGTTTTGCAACAGAATTGTACTATTATGTGTACAGGTAAACACCCTGGCGTCAACTTACAAATTAGTTTCAAATACTTTTATTTATTTAACACCAACCATTTTACTATGAATATTTTGAATTTTATTGTTTTGAAGAAACGTGCTCTGTATGTAAACCATAGAATTCTTTTAATGTCCGGTATTATAATGGAGCTAACAAAATTTTGTTATAGCTAGCAAAAATTGTCAGCTAACAAGCACTTTCAAATGAGGTATCAAACATAATGACCGTTTCCTTGAAGCAGACCCTCCAGTACCTATCACGGGTTCCCATACTGGAATTTTTTGGCGGACCTTCTAAGAAAGAATTTTTTTCACGATCTGTTTAATTTAAATCAATGACTTTTTTGCTCGCGATGCCAGGCCTTCCTTTGTCCCAGGGCTAGAGTCCACCAATATTAACTAATATTTCATTTAAAATATATTAAAAATTATCTTAACTTTAAATTTAAATTGACGTCACTGCAGTAAATTCCTTAAAGTGTATTAACGAAAATATCTTGTTGTAATAGATTATAGTTACTACCATATACAAACTTATTGTTAGTAGAAACTAATTCCTATACATTTCTCACTCTCCTCTATGGACTTCTACACAAACCGCCACTGATCATGCACGTAACTTTTCACATATTCGCGGATACAAACAGCGGCTACCGGTTTTACCGGAAACACGTATTACGCTCTCATTACGAAAGGAAACCCGCACTGAAATAATAATAATAATCATTTGACATTAATGTAGTGCATACGACAGTTGTAGTTGATACTGTTTGTTTTACTCTTACGCCTTTGTGCGCTGTTCGAGTGCTGGAGTAGATTATCGAAATGTTATGTATAGGAAATCTCATAATGGATTAACTCGAATATTAAATATTTTTTCCTTATTTATTATCTTGTCGTTGCTTTTATGTAGAACTGTCATAATTGCAAATGTAATATGTTGATATGATTTTGATTAATATTTTGTTAAAAAAACGCATATAAGTATAAAAATAAATAAATAAATAAATGCTTGTATTTTTTTGTTATACTATAAACAGTAGACTAACTAACTAACTAGACGAAATGAGACGAGAGTTAGTGGGATCTCACACCGGAGCAATATAACAATATAGCAACACAGCAATAAAGTAACTACCAATTAGCAAGTAGCAATATACCGATATCATATTGCTTTTGTGTGTGACAATATGTCTGATTCAATGTATATTGACCGATAGCAATAATATCGCTAGATATAAGTTGCTATATTGCTATATTGTTATATTGCTCCGGTGTGAGAGTCCACTTAGGTAAATAATATTGTTGCCATCTCGTCTCGATCTCTGTTAAATTTATTCCTATTAAATAAATATTTAAATATCACATATATGTATATTTCATTCGTACTAAATTTTTAATAATCATTATAATATTTTAAAATAGAGACTCCTTGAATAGACTTATAAATAAAGTTAATATCGTCTTGGTCTCATCTCGTCTCTTCTAAATGTAAGTCACTTTTGCCTCCGAATTTAAGTTGCTCTCGTTTTGGTGTGTAGTTCTAGTTAATAGTTAAACAATGTTAATATATAATACATAAATAGAAACATTTATTATTAATGAATCTACACCTACTACCTACGAATTATAGCAAATATTTTCTATTTTTGTATTTAAAAAATATATCGATTGTTGAACAAAGTAATTGTACGAGAAAATATTACTAGATATTTTAAAAATAATATTCAATAAATTATTTTAGATTCAAAAATTAACAACAAAGGAGACAAAATATTATATGGTTCTAGTACTTCTAGTAACTCAAATAAATACATACATGTACAGTTATGTAACTCATACTATTTGAATGTGTGTAACAATAAATACAATGCAACAAAAAATTCAAACGGTAAATTTACAATCCTTTCCTCAAAGTCATAAAAGAAATTACCAAAACATGTCAAAAGTGGCTGGCACATAACCCTTTTTTTGCGCAATGTTATATAATAAATAACTATGGTTGGTTGGCGGTGCTTTTACACTTTAAGTGTAAACTGTACTGTGTCCTTTAATTGAGGATCTATGTTATCCTTGTTTTGGATATAATATCTTTATCTAATTTTGTTGTTGGCAATAAGAAACCATAACTGTTTACCTTTAAGTGTAAAATAAACCTTGAATGAACAATAAATAAAGATCGTCATTTATATTCTGAAAAATATAATATTACATATTACGTTATTTAAATGCCAGCAAAGGTCGTTTGTGATTATATAAATGGACTTCTTTAAAATTACAATAATTTTGATAAGAAAGCTTCTTATAATTATTTATAAAAGTGCCAACGAAATTATATTTATCTACACTTATGTCTGATAATATAAAAAAAAATGCTCTGGATCAAAAGCTAAGCTATAACCTTATCTACGTGGTATTAATATAAATAATATCCCGTACTGAGAGCTCTAATGAATGGTAGTTATGGTTTATATGAATAACCTTGACGCACGCAAGTTAAATAGAAATCAGTGATCTAAAATCAATGGTGACATGTGTACCTCATAAAACGCATATTATTTACATTACTTATCATTTATTACCACTGCTCTAAAATCCCAAGCAAATTCATAACGAGTTGACATAAATAGCGTTAGCTTAGCTTTTGCTCTAGAATAAATTCTTTATAAATCCCGACATTAATATGTTTTTTTCAAGTAACGTTGTTTATGTTGTATGAAGCATCAAATGTTTACTCACAATCAGTTTAAAATTCAACTTTTTTACATTACTTCAATGTAGAGGTTCTTCGCATTCCTTTAAGTCCCTGTGTTTCAGATATGTGATACCTTATACATACTACCTTCATATGTATGTATATTGTGGTAGTACCTATATATGTGTACAATATAAGTACACATATCTGTAATTAGAAATGTGCAGTTTGTTTTCAATTAAAAACACATTAATTTTATTAGTTTTTGAAAATAAATATTAAAATTGAATTCTTAATCTTTTAATGTGTATATGGAAAGAAGAAACATAGTTAAGTTTACCTCGTTCATGTAAAAAATATTTTTACTAACGGTATTTTATAGAATAATAGATACATGGCGATGAATTTTGTAAAACCCTTTTTTTCTAAAATCATCTGTACCGTACAGCAGCGTTTCTCAACCTTTTAGTATTTGCGACCCAAATTTCATACAATAATTTTCACTAAAAACTATCAGCTAAACATACAAAAAAAATGCTTTGTGTCAATTTCTAATATTCAACCTTCTTTCGAAAAACTTTGCTCTGCAAGACAGGCCCAAGGAAGACACTAATAATTTATTAATCTTGTTTTTAATTTAATATTGATAAGTTAATTATTAAATACATTGTGCAGTACTGATACAATCCTATTTATAAATGTTTTATATCAGTGTAAATATAAACGTGTATTTTTTAATTTATTTTTTATTATATCAGAATGTATTTTGTTGCTTTTTTTTAGTAAATTAAATAAATTTTTTATTAATATTTTTTCTTATTTTTTCTGGATATGCTCGCGCCCCCCATTCAGTTTTCTCACGCCCCCCTAGGGGGGCGCGCCCCACAGGTTGATAATCGCTGCCGTACAGTAATAAAACTAAAGAAGTTATTGTAGAAAACTAAAGCAAAAGACAGTATGAAAAAACATAGTTAAAAAAGATATACCTCTCTACTCAAGCAGTGATGGATTTACAGTCAAATAGGTCTATGTTTACAGTCAATTAGCCCTGCGATTTTGGGGGGTCTTATAAATCGGCCCTACTAGTGTAGACAACCCAGCGTTGGTTATATTAGTAGCATAGTCGTATGATGTGGCAGATATTTTTTAGAATTGTAATATAATGATGCAAGGGGCTCCTATATAATCAGCTATTCAGAGCCCCCTCTAGCTCTGCTCTTTAATACACTTTTATTTGTCCTACTGAAATATTGATACACATAATACCTACATAATAATAAAAATATACGATAAGTATAATATTATTATTATGTAGATTTGTACACATTTACTTCGATAAAAAATTGTTTCATATAAATTAAATGTATATAGGTCTGTGTATATTTATCTAGTTTTAAAATGCCATTATACCTGGATAAACAAATTTTTAAGTAGTATTTTAAATACTGATAAGTAATTTAAAATTTTGCTGGTGACAACAGATGTATACATTGAATACGTTATAATTTGTATAAAAATCAATCGATGCCAGTTTTAACGGTTTCATATTTAAATTAAAGATGGTCAGTATAATTTTTATTTGTTACAATTGTTTAAATCATTTTAATAGCTACATACATACTACCTAAAAACATACATACATACATATTCCAATAAGTATTACTAAATAGTTAACTGAAATAATAATTACGACTGCATAGCAGCATGGTGGTTAAATATACATTATGTAGTATATGTATATGTAATTATTAACACTTAAATACTGGCTAATTGCAATAATTCATTGAAAATATTTGATTTCTCAATGACAAAAAATAATTTCATAAAACATAAGTTAGTTTCGCTTGAACTACAAAAATGTCTATAATATCGCTGTGCTGTATATACCTATTATTATTAGACAAATTATATAAAGTAAGGTTTTGCAGATCTATTCGTTAGTTTGTAAAGTATTAGAAGGATAGCGATACAAATTATATTGACCAGCATGACGTTATTAAAAATAAATTATGAATATAATTTTTGTTCTATTATATTTCAAAGTATTGAAAGATTTTTTAATACAATTAGTTATAGATACGTATTCAATATGTTATAAAACTGTAATTAAATATTATTTTATGGTGTACACCTAGGAATGACTAATAATTTTATAATTTTCTAAAAAATAATAACTATAGAAAAGGTATTAGAGTTCACAAAAATGAAATTCCTTTAACGTGGTTAGTAACCACCATCAAAACTAGAAAATATAGAATTTTCATGTGTATGCAAAAATGGCGGTGCAATTACAATCGGGACGGATGAGATATGAAAATGCACATCGCGATGGGGGGCGTAGCTCGGTGCAATCAACCCGGCCGTTCATTGGCCAAAGGCGTGTAGGTGTACATGCACCACCTGCACTCACATACATACACACACACGCACCGAGTGCAATATGCACGCGCATCGTCAAACGGGGAAGAAAAATGTTTGTAATAAAAATTATATACCGTTTCGGATCACATCAAAATAGGAATCCTTAATTAAATTTTTATTTTGTTTTGTTATCAGTTCTGGTATGAGTCTATTATTGTGATGCAGGGAAACTTTCATCTTTTTTCTGTATTCAGAGAGGCTTTTATTATTACATGAATAAAGCATAATACAAATAAATAATCTAAAGTTCTGACTGCAACAACACAAGCTCACTAACTTGAGTTGCTGTATAGGTATTTCAAGATTGAAAATATACAAATCCAAGAACAAAGAAATGATTGGATAATAGCATTTTAAATGCCTTTAAACAATTTTCTTGCGCTCATATGATAGTTTTCATTATATTATCTTATATTTATAATGTGAGGTCTGATGAGCTTTTCATGATCTAAAATATAATTATTTTCAACAAATATGTAATTAAGTTTTTATGTATTTGATATTAATAATAATTCACGACTAAATTAATTCGATTTTTAAAAGGCCTTTTAAGAAGTAAAATTACCAATACTTTCATTAATACCTTTAGTTAACTTGTTAGTTTTGTTATTTTACCACACAATACTATTAATTTTTTTTCTAAATATATACTACGTGTTAATAAAATGATTTTTTACATGTATAATAATTCTTCTATTTAAATAAAATATGTAATATTATTTATTATAAACATTAATATTATATAAATAGTTATTTTTCATATGTAGGTAATAAAGTGTAGATCATTTTCAATGACGTTATAGTATATATGTAATAAAATTTTGCAATTGTAACCATTAATATAACATCTTTACACCTGTTTAATTTCCTCAACATACATTATGATTATGGCTAATTTAAGTATTTAAAACATTAAATTAAATAAATCTGTCTCAGAAAAAGCAATTATCAATGCCATTATTACGTAAGTAAAACATATGTATAATGTACACAGGTTGTTTTCCTACAATAGATAAAATATACCTAATAAAATTATTAGTAACTTAACATAGCAGTTCTGCAGAAAAATATCTACTTATTTGCTTCATTTATATTATAATAACGACATTTTTATTACTTCCAAAATTTTATGAAATTTAATACAGATTTTGATTTTTAATATGAACTAAATAATTTACTTCACTATAATATTTAACAATTTAAATAAAAATATTTTTGTATAGGTAGGTACATATTTAAGCTTTAATTTCAGCTATAGGTTTTCAAACAAAATTACCTAATTTTGCTGCCAAGGGATACAAAGACCTTCCTACCTCTTCATTTAGGTGCATTACTGCTGACACTGGCTTACAATTAGCTTATTTACTTGAAGATGTTAAAATTTGTTAAATGAACTCTTTGATTGCATATTACTTCGTTTAACAAATATAAGAAAAATTGAATCGGTAATTCATTATTATTTCGAAATTTACCTATATTATATTAAACAATAGTTATTTTTGCAACATTTGCACAGGAGTATTAGAAAAGAACCTTAATACTTTTTACTACGTTTTTCTTACGCACGAATGCAAGTACTTACATGCATAGACATAGAGATATAGACAGCGCATTCGTATTTAACATAATGGTGTAACATGGGTGTAACATTTGTTCTGTAAGTGAGAGAGAGATGCAATTCGTTTGGAAAATAACATATACGATTTCCAAACATCTTCTGTCTCTCTCATTTGACACGGCTCTTTTTACGAGTCAGATGCGCTGTCCATTTCTTTATGTCTATGCTTACATGCATATCTTGAACATTAAGAATATACATATGTACCTATATGTAAATCTAAAGAGAAAGCATATACATTCATATGATATTAACTCCGAACCTATGATCCTTTATGTGCAAGCAATAACTTGTAAATAGTAATTATATAATAACAATTCATTGACCTTTATAATTAGATACATGCAATCGCAGTCACTATATGTACATACATATATATGCATTATAAGTACTATTATAGCTAATCTATTGTACAATGGCGCTAAATGTAAGGAGTGTAATGTAAATGACGTAGATTTTTAATTTTGAGTATTACTGATTTTTCGGATGATATCTCGAAACGTGTTTCTTATTCGTTTTGTTTCTATTTTACCTAAACTTTATTACATTTTTTATCATGCTACATTTTTACTGTTATTGGAAATATATTCAATAAAAATTAGCCTATGATGACTCGGTAGCATATTATGACAAACAATTTTATGATTGAAAATCTGAAGAAAAAAATGTGAATAATTTATAATAAGTAGAAGAAAGTTAGGTATATGTTTTCCTTTTTAAGGAAACAACAAAATCAATTTAATCAGATGACAGATTTACAATTTAAATTTAACAAGTTTCTTTATGTTAAGATAATATCAATTTTATGCAATCATTATTATTATTATTATTCTATTGAGCAGAAAGTTCTATATAGAAATGACTCCACTGTGCGTACATGTATTTGCTAAACTAACACCATAATATGCATATATAAATTATAAGTTATATGTATGTAATATTGCATTGGCTATAATCATAGGTGACAGTTTCGCTTCAATTGCAATGCATATATATTTTATATATGTATATATTATGTATACTATGTATGTAGATACATACATATATATGTATATTTGTATATGTATAGACTAGGCAGGATACATACATACACCGATAATAATGATTTCAACTATAGAAATGTATTTATATAGTAATTTTTGCTACAAGTGCAAAATGTTTTGTCTTAAGATAAATGTGTTTTATTTTGATATTGTATAGTTAAACATTTAATATTATTAATATTCTAATTATAAGTACATAAGTAGAGATCGAAAATACTGGATCAAAAGTCATGACACTCAAAAGACAAGCAAGAATCTATCATACATTTTAACATATAATCGTTAAATTATGTTATTTAAAAAAAAAACACATATTATTGTAAGTGCGTATAGATACATTTTAATAATCATTTTATACAAAATTTACAAATTGACTTTTTGTAAGATAAGAATAAATTATTTTGATATTTATATTTTTCTTTATAATACCTATACATATTTTTTTTTTATCACAAAATAATTTATATTTAAATAGACCTATTAATATATTACTATGATATTTATTGTGAAATATGTATTATATTATTTATACTTAATACATACATTATATGAATTTCGTAATAACATAAGAAAATAAATTGTTTCACGTATATTAAGGAGATTATCATTATAAAACTTCTTTCGACATTTAATAAAAAAAACAACAACTGATAAAGATATCTCTAAACTAAAACTATTTCAATGATATCAAATTTTAGAAGAGTTTTAAGATAATAATACAAATATAATATATTTTAGACACTTAACTATAAATATATCTACATAAATAAAGTGCTTCAGTCTAATATAATAACAGATCAATATTATCTACAGAGATTATATTTTTTATCTATGGTGTGATTAAAATGGATAAATAAGAAGATTTAACTGCTTATAACTAAAATATAGTTGGCAACATTTAAGACATTTAAATGTATTATTTTAACTCAATTATACAAATAAATATGCTTAAAATACTAGAAATTTATAGGGCTCATGGTCCCACACATCAAAAGATCTGGGGTAAGAGGGGGGGGGGGGAGGGAAGTTATCAAGATTTTTTGGTCGTTGAATTATTTCACCCCCCAACAAAATTCTTAGATTTCTTAGCGGAAGGGATCCCTAGATAGATTCAGAATATCCACTTGGGTATTTCCCCTATTCTAGGCCCTCATTATACATATCGGTATTTTTATACATTAGTTCTTTTCTACCAGTGGAAATGTCAAAATTTGAGATTCTATTTTTTTAGAGATGTGAAACAACATTAATATTGGCATTAATAAAAACACGATACAATTATATAATCAATGCAATCTCTTCAAATATTTCCTTCTTATTTGTACTGCTTCATGTGATGGAAGCTTCAGTGAAATGAAATTGATAAAAAATTAAATAAGATCGAGTCTCGGACAAGATCAATTATCGAATCTTTTTATAAAAACTAAAACGTTAAAGATATTAAATTATGATGATTTTACATCAATCAATATGCAGAATTGAAAGTAAGAAAAAGAAAATAAACCCCTGCGCAAGGCACACTGATAAATATTAGGATAAATTAAAAACTTTTTTTTAATATATTTATTTTTTAGCCTCATTTTTCAATTAACAGCTAATATCTGTTTTAATTATTAAAACAATAGATAGTATTCAACAAATGTATTATAACTTATAACATTTATATTTTATATAATGTTACAATGTTAAAAGTCTTTGTTTTTCGTATGCAGACAATTTTATTACTTGAAATATCGATTGCTTTCAAAGGTAATATAATTGTTTTGCTTAATGCAAAACAAATTAAATGAAAATTATAACAGATATATAACTACATAAAATATTATTTTAAAACTGAATCAATAGTATTTATTCCAAGGTAAAACTTTTAAATACATAGAACCAACTAGAGCGCTCTAGCGGAGAGTAGACGAACTAAATTTGGCCAGTGAAAAAATCTACTTCATCTTGTGCTCTCGCATCAGGCGCTAGCTATCTCATTCTAGATGTGCGACTAATGGTGAAGATAAAGTGAGATGTATATAGTGTATTTACCGACGGAAGGTAGCAGCATCTGTTGTGGTTTTTTGGAACTAACAAAAATTTAACGAGCGCGTTTTTTTGAAAGTGAACATAAAAACTGTTTATGTAATTATGTATTTCTACTATTTTTCTGCAATTATTGGTTTTTTATAAATAAGAATATAATAATATATTTATGAATTAACTTGACTATTCTTAAAACTAATTACTTTTTCATTCACACATTTTATTATCAATAAATGTATGTTTTAACTTTCGTTTTAGCAATAAATATTGCATTTTTACAGTACAAGCAATTGTTAATTTTTTTTTTTTTTAGAATACTGAAATTAATTTTTGATATTTTTCTACGGATATAATTTAATTAATCAATATAATAATCTGTAGCATTTATTTGTACCTACCTTGAGAAACAATTATTTAATATGTAATCCGATTGTTGACAGGAAAACTAATAAACCGATTTTGTTGGGAATTTCACTTTTCGAAATAAAAAATGAAAATAATAATTAATGTCTTGAAAGTATAAAAAAGCGTAAATAACAGAAATAACTGTGGTATAAATATTTGTTTTAAATATCTAATTTCCAACCATATACATACCTATACAAATATATTTTCATAAACTCATGTTAAATTGCATTAATTTTATTCAGCTCTGTAATATTTAAACATTTCTTTTTACTTAAAAAAAATTCTGCGAAAAAATACATATTAATTATAATTTCAAAGTAAATTTAAGATTTAGTTCTACCTACATTTTTTTTATTTATTGAAAGAACTCGAAGTGATTAGAAAACTATACTATGCTAATGTTGTTAAAAATGCAGTTTGAATAATAATATCTAATGAAAAATAATAGAAGTATGAAACGCATATATATATATATCTAACTTGTACAAAAAAATATAGTATTATTTAGTATGTCATTTAATTTTCAACTCAATTAAAAAGCCTTTGTTTGCTAAATCGCATGAATAATAAACATTTAAATGGAAATTCATTCCTTATAACCCTTCAACAACCTTAATAATTTTTTATTAAAACAAATATGTCGGCCGTTTCATAAATGGACCAAATTACTTTGGTTTTTGTATTGTCCTGTACTTTTATATTTAATAAATTAAATGCTAATTACATTTGCATTTTACAATACGTGCATTACTTTATATGGCATTTTTCCTGAAATTCAAAGTACAATGGTAGAAATACATAGATTAGGAATTTAAATATTACATATAAATAATACCAACAGTTATAATTTTTCTTAAGTATTTATTTATTTATGAGAAAAGTCAATGAATGCTTGTACAAGTTCATTGCCAATGATTGTTATGAAATAAATTCTCATGATTTAGCTTTCTACGAGAAGTTTTTCCTTTTTAGGAAAACAAATAGTAATTATGGTGTAAAAATACAACTATTATAGACACATTGTCAAGTTGATCTACTGATATTATGAAACTTATAATTATATTTCTTTAATATGTTTTTCATTGCTAGTTGATATCAATAATCAAAATATTATTTTTTATAAGCACGGGTACAAATGCAAATTTAGACTAATTAAAAAATATGTAATATGTTACGGGGGGGGGGGGGGGGGGGTCAAAATTAACAACTGTTTGGAATCCTTTATAGGTGCTATTACTTTCTTATACATGTTTTTTAGTTCAAATCCTAGAGATTAAGATCAGAAATTTGACACCCCATGCCATCCTCCTGAAAAATGTTTTTCTTTCTAGCTTATATTATAGAGGTATTTTCTATAATTTTTTTCGTCTTTTTTTATCTTAACAGCTTTTCATCGGGACGTCCTGGCTGGTGCATGGACGTCTTCAGAAAGCCCAGTTAACATTTTTTGAAATAAATAAATCGTGGCAAAATATAATTCAGATGCAGTGTTAATTTACAACGAAAAATAGATATTTTATATAAAAATTAATTAATAGCTATTTTAAGATTAAATTGATAATAATATGCTCAATAGATTTAAAAAATCTTGTGTTAAAAATATTAATCTAGCGTAAGCTTTGACGTAAAAAATACAATTCAAAAGTAATTTGGATTTTTAAAATTTAATAAAATTGGTGATAAAGAATGAAGTTATGAAAAATCTTGTGTATATTATGGTGAATATCTATTTTTATTTCTTTTCAGCTAAATATACAATATACGAGACACTAAAATGATTCGAAGAACTAAAAAAAGTCTTCAAACATTGTGATGGTATTTGAAAAATGTATTATAACTTTTTGTATTTTTCTTATTCGATAAAAAAATACTAATGGGGACCTTGAATATTTATTTTTCCTAAAGCCCCAACTGTTATAATGCGCCACTGCCTAAGAAAAGATTTATTTTTCAGTGAATAACAACATTAATATAAATGAATGAGTTACCAGACCAATACCAAGCCAAATATAACAAAACACATTTATTGCAGATACGTGTATAAACATCTGGCCACGCCCAATCAGATCTACTGTACACAGTGATCGCTAAAAACAATTGATTTAATTGAATCGGCTCAACGTGAACTTGTCCCTATCTCGAAGAACTGGCTCCAACACTTTTTGCTTCATTGTCATTGTGTGACGCCATTTTATGTAAGTAAAAGTAAAATGGTGGAATGTCGTTCAACGACATAATGGAACACCTATGGTCATCTTCTGTTTTCTTCAGAGATGTTTTCCATCACTAGCTTACAACCAATACCGTATGCGCTTTTTGTATTTTTGTTGTTTGAGTTGGAGACATGATCCAGTCGTGCTGGTTGTTTTTTGTTTTTAATTATTATTTTTTTATAAAAAGCATAAAACACTTGGTATTCGCCACGTATTCGCGACGTTTCTGACTAACGAAATCGCGATCAGTAAATTTTCATGGCGAAAAAATATCTTCAGTAATGACTTAATCTATTAAAATCACATTATTTTTTATCGATCGTCAGATATCAGTAAAAAATGAATTAAATACATGCTTATGTTATTGAAGTTGTAAAAAATACAAATTAAGGTATCATTTTATATTTATAATACAGGGAATGTATACCTACTTAGGATACCTAGAAATTTTTCGTTGCGTATATGCACAGAAAAATTAGTGTTTCTATAAAAACGATTTGATCGTATGAAATAACATTTTTTCCTTAAATATTTTATTGTATAGTTTAATTAATATCTTACTTTTCTTAAAGATCTAGTCAATAGACAATATAAGTAATGAATTATTGATTGGCTGTTCAACTTCGTCCAAAAATTGAAACTTTCAGCCAAAATAAGTCGGAAATGTGAAGTAAATGCTATTTTATCAAAATACTTCAAATAACAAAAATAAATAAATTAATTTCTGTTTGTATTATTTAAAATCAAAACTGTAAGAACACACTAAATAAAGACAAATAAAAACACTATAGGTACATGTCAACTAAATAGCAAATATATTTTCCCTTGCTTTTTTATAGCAATTATAAGTACAATTCTTTGGCTTCGTTAAAAACTAACGATTCGATCGGACACAACATAAAATATTATATTAACGACTAACTAAAATTATGATCGTAGGAATGTGTAGGGGAAGAAGAGGCAAGATGGGGACAAAAGTAAAACGATACAAGATTTTATTTTATATACATCGCTTAATGTAATCTCGTTGTACTTAAAGCTGTATATAGACGTTTTGAGATCCGAGGTACAAAAATTATGATATATAAACTTATAACGGATGAATTGCTTTATTTACTTAAAGCCTATATCAAGAGGCCCCGGTCTTCATAAGGCCTCCATCTAGCGACTCAGGTGCTTGTTCATAAGAACGGATCTGGTCGTGCCTTATGTAATTATATTAATTATAAATATTGTTATATTGACGTGTTAACAATTTTGTTTTCTTAAATTCGAATTAATTTGTTGAATTAAAAAATTACAAAAATCTGTAGTATTTTTATTTTTCTAAAATAATAGCATATACTTACATAGAACACTGCAAGCTACATAGATGGATATCAAGAGATTAGCTGGTTGAAGTAGAATATAAAGAATTTCAAACAAATACGGTTCATGCATGAACAACAAATGGAAAATAACTAATTCCGAATATAAAATTATTAAGGATCAAGTCTGGGTCGTATTCAGTCTGCCCTAGTATAAATAAGACCAATATCAAGAAGGCTGATCCGACTTGGGCTAGAAAAGCATTTGTTCTATTCAGGTCTGATTCGGTTACTTTTTAAGTACATATTAAAGGAAAGGAAATTGAGGTCGGTAACATATTACTATTTTTGTTTGTTTATTTTTATTTTATATCTAAAAAATTTGTTTGTTGATTGATTTCAACCTTTTAGAATCTATAAACATAAAATGTTTTTTTTTAAATTTATTATAATAATTAGTAATAACAATAACTAATAGGTATTACATTTATATAAAAAAGTGTGAAGTATTTGTTTATACAATTCTAAAAAAAATATTCAAATTAGAAAAAAATGTTTATTATGATATTCATTAATTGTATAGGCTAGAGGTTTTGGACTCAATAAAGCAATAATTTACACCTACAATTTCTATTAATTTTTTTTCAAATACATGAATTAGTATCATTTTGGACAAAAGACGCCTTTAATTTATAACTGAAACTCTCCTTTTGATTTCGGATTCTACAACTAAAAGCCCCTTTTTGAATAAATACAAGCTTTTGTGTTTGTCTTTTGTAGTCAAAATTTGTCTCATTTTCGTTATGTACCTACATGTGAGCGAGATCAAAAAAAGTTGTAATCAGTCTCGTATGAAAATTTTCATTTATGTACAAATATAAATAATATAAAAATAAAAATAAACACATATTTACATTGTATCTATCTTATTGTTATAGTAAACTTCAGAGAAAAACGTTATACTTTTACAGTTTTTCATCGTATTCATATTATGTTGTTACGGTTTTTTTGAAAACTACGCATATTTTAATTTTTGAAGAAAAGACGCATATATATGGCATATACATATGTGCATTGAAAATAATAATTTTTATCTCCAGTTGTACTTATCGTACTGAATTTAATTTTAAAATTAAATGAAAGGGTGGATATGTTAAATACCACATATATATATGTATTTTGAAAAATATTATATCTATCATATAATTTTGACGATTTTGTTTAATTAATACATTATAAAATATAATTTTTTATTTAAAAGTCAAAAAAATTGGTTCAATTTTATATAAATTTTTCTATAATTGTTTCAAGTGATTTAATAAAATCCGAAGTTTTTTCTTCTTTTAATTACATATTTGTACAATATGTACTATAGTATTAATATGTAATAAATTAACTTATATACAATTAAAATAATTTTAATAATTGTTCTTGCGTGCTTAATACAATAATAATATTTATTTATTATCTATGGGCAATTCAAAAAAATACGAACCTAATGATATTACATTTACATTAAATTATAGTTGTTTATAAAATATTTACAAATTGTGATTTATGGTTATATTAATAATGCATGAATGTATGCATATGTGAACAGCACTATAATTGTACCTTTTCAATAATCTATTCAAGAACAGATCTATTTTACACTTAGATCAGCGGTTCCCAAACTTATTTTCTCATGGAACCCTTATACGATTTTTCAAAATTTGCGAAACCCTAACCATATTTATATATTACGGACCTGCTCCTCTCCCAGTTTTAATGAGATATTAAATGAAACAAAAATTGATTTATTGGCTCGTTTTTTTTATTTCAACAAAGGAAGAGGTTCTCAATTCAATCGATATTTATTTTTTATGTATAAGTATTCGGGCATAACTCCGTCAAATATGCACTGATTTGGACGTATATTTTTTATTTGAAAGAGTACACTCCCGAAGTGGTCCCATTAAAATTTTATCAGTAAAAAATCGGGGGTTTTCAATTTTATATTTATGTGTTTTCGGGTATAATTACTCCGACCTATCCCAAAAGGCGGGAAAAAAACTAACAACATTGAAAAGTATAAGATAACTAAATTTAACAGTATCAAGCCAATTAAAAATTTTTTAGAAAAAAAAACGAATTCAAAAACTTAAATTTATTAATTATAGAGTATATACGTTTCAGTGTTTTTCAGAATCACAGATTCTTTTAATTTTTTCGTTGAATCTAGGGGTTCCTCGTTATCCACTTTGATAGTCGCTAATTAATTTTTGGAAATATATGAGGTAATAAGTAATAACATAACAGATTTATCCTTTTAAACAATGGTGTGCAGCGAAGCGGGGGTACAGTGGAAAAAAAAACATTTTGTAATAAAAATATTAAAAATGAACTCATTTATCAGTAAAAAGTGTTGATTTGTAGGTATTTTATGCAAGAAACATATTTTTGTATAATACGCCTAATAAAGAATGGTTTATCTTTTTGATCTTAATAAACTGAGTACACGACGACACTTTTATGTCTAGATCAGTGGATCTTAACCTTTTAGAAGTCACGGAACACTTCTAATTAAAAAAAAATGCGGAACACTATCTTACTAAATCATTAAGGTCATTAAATAAACAATAAAAATATGTATTAACATTTTTTAAGCAAAAACTGCGTATTAATAACTAGTTAAATATAAACAAGAACTATACTTTAATAACAGCCTTTAATCAACATAATTCGTTTCATTAACTTTTACTGTTTTTTTAACAATGACAGGCCTAATACATGATAATGCTACCCTCATTTCTTTATCAATACTCCCAAGTCTTTCATGTTTTTTTTTTAGTTTTAATGTTCGTAAATGTTGAAAAGCTCAGTTCACACAAATATGATGTTGAAACCCGTAGTAAAATTGTCTGCTTTTATGGAAAGAATTGGGTACTCGGCTAGCACAAAAATCCAAAATTCCTCAATGCCAGTTAAGAAAATTTCAGTATGATCCGTCGACTAACTGCTCTTCATGAAACGAAAATTCGTAGGTATTAACTGCAGCAATGAAATCTCTAATCCAATTTTCTGTATTTAAAGAAGAAACGTAATGTACAACAACTATCAATGATCTACAAATTTATTATTCTATGAACCGACTGAAATAAGATTAAACAGGATTATCTAATTTTTTATGATCTATTTTATACTATTTCGCGGAGCGCATGTAACATGTCCGAGGAACATCGGATGAGAACCAGTGATTTAGACTATGTCAGTGTATACACCAGTAAAATACTGTGTATCATCATATGTAGACATCGCCTAGACTATGGTGTTATTAGATTACCTTTGTTAACCGCAGTGTCAGTATCGTTCAAGCTACCTTGTGAATAGATCAAAAATAAGACTCCAAAGCAGGGGCTAGGATATTTTAGAGTAGCACAATATGAGTGAAAAACAAAAAAATCCGTAGAAGCAATTGAATGATTTTTTTTCTAACTCTTTTAAATAAAAAAAAAATGTAGTTGCACTAATTGAATTACGTTTTTTATTCTTCGTGTTCTTTTTTTTGATACTGTACAAAATTACCTTTCCAACTGCAAGCACATTTCAATTTCAGAACGGCACAAATAAGCTACAATTGCTAAAATGACCCCTTATTGTGAGTGCCTCAAATCGAATAAATTCAGATCATGTTAGATCATTAACTGTGGAAAATTTTTTGGGTAATATTCATATAAACTTTTAATATGTAAAGTAAAAGGTTGATGAATGATCTATACAGGAAAAAATTAATATTTTCTCTCCCATTTTTTTACTTTGCAAAATATATAATTGTTTCCCGTTTTTCTACGCATAAAAGCTCACAGATACATAAATGACTTAAAAATTTATATCAGTGTTATTGTTAGTTTAAAAATCTACATGGTTTCGAATATCCGTAAAAAGCTTACTAGGTACATTTATACTTGTTAGTAAGTAAAGTGATGTTACCAGGTCCGGATTTACCATGCAGGCAGTGTAGGCACGTGCCTAGAGCGGCAAAATTGAGGGGCGACAAATTTCAGCGAAACAAAAATTTAAAAATTAAAAAAGGTGATTCATATAAAAAAACTTTACTTTTGTATTTTTATTCAATCAAAGGGCGGCAATTTTCGCAACTGCCTAGGGGCGGCAAATTTCAAAATCCGGCCCTGGATGTTACAGTAAACTACACTAAAATGCAAAATTAACGGATCACTAAATTTTTCAAATATTTTTAAGTGTTTTTAAATAGCTGGATCTCTGCGAAAAATGGTCGTAGAAGAGTTTAAAAAAAAACGGTTCTAAAGCTTGAACGTTCTAGTTTTTGAATCATTTATTGAAAATTTTATTATCCTTCAGGATAACATCCTTTTTTAAGTTTAAACGCCAATAAAAATGTCCTGTAGAGTCTCTCAAATATATATGATTTTTTTTGGCGTTTAAACTTAAAAAGGAGGTTATTCTGAAGGATAATATAATTTTCAATAAATGATTCAAAAACTAAAACGTTCAAGCTTTAGAACTCTTCTACGACCATTTTTCGCAGAGATCCAGCTTTTTAAAAACACCTAAAAATACTTGAAAAATTTAGTGATCTGTTAATTTTGCATTTTAGTGTATATAGAAGCAAAACAATACTGAACCATCAGACTAACGAGAAAGAAACAAAGTTGCTAATAGAAAATGCACACATTAAAAAATATAATAGTAAATATAGTTATTATTAAAATAATACATACATAGAGAAAGCATTTTTTTAAACTTTTGTAAATTATGTACAATTGTACGTAAATTTTTATCTATTTGTACTTTTTTAAGATTTAAGCATTACCTACTTATTTGGCGTTACAAAAATAGTTAGCAATACTTGGGACGACTATTATTGGCGATGTATTACATAGAAACAATACCTTATATTTACATATATATTTTATTGTATTGTGTTTGTGTATATTAAAGTTATTTATTTGCAAAAAACCTTACATTTGCATGTTAGAGGCTCTGCGTTGTAGATTGATTAGATATCGTAATGTTTATAGTAATGATGTGTTTTCTCATTTATTATACAAAATTCAATTGTTATTATGTGAATTTTTTTACATGTATAATTTTCAGTTTAATTTTATTTTTTAAATTATTGCTTATTAGCTATATGAGAATTTTATAAATAAATCGTATTCATTGGCGCCGTTAGGATATTTTTTTCATGTATATAATAGATTAATAATATTTTTTATTTTTATGTGTCAAGATTTTGGTGCATTTGTATAATATTTCTAATATGATCGAGTTGTCTTTCAGTTATCTATATTTTTAACGTATTTATATGAATTGAAGGGGTTAGAATAGAAAGGGTATAAGTAACATTTCCATAGTTTCAAGCTATGAGTGTTTAAAGTTAAGTGTCTGTACAGAAAGTTCATTTACATGATTTTTCTACTGGGTGATAAATGTCACTAAGTGGGCTCTCACACCGGAACAATATAGCAATATATCAATATAGCAACTAGCAACTTATAACTAGCGATATTATTGCTATCTGTCAATATACATTGAATCGGACATATTGTCTCACACCAAAGCAATATGATATCGCTATATTGCTAGTTGCTAATTGGTAGTTACTTTATTGCTGTGTTGCTATATTGCTATATTGCTCCGGTGTGAGAGCCCACTAAGAGTATTAAAAGTCGCTTGGATAATTTTTATTCCAATACATAGGAATCTTATCTTTCATAAAACTCACTTATCTCGAAAACTATAAAATTGCACTTATACCCTTTCTATTCCAATTAATACCTACTAATAAATATCATATATTAATATTAAAAATATAAATATAGGAATAACGAAATGAATTTCTTTTCCCAGCGGTATTGAGGGGTAACATGGTAAGCAAAATTGTTTAATAGAATTTTTTTTGTAATTAATTAATTAAAATAATATCGTAACGTATTTATAATACGGAGTTATTATTTCAAATCAAAATCATTACATTCATTTGTAATATGTTGATTTAACGCAGGAAAAACACATCAATATTTGTCACTGATTTTTATCTAGCAGTGATGAGAAATTCGCAGCCCTCTCAGGTCTTTTATTCGGTCCGCGGTATTCTTTTTGATCGGCAAAGAAGGTATAACAAAAAACACTTTCTGCAACCCGAACTATTTGGTTCAGGACAAAAATGTTTTAGCGGTTAATAAATTTCAGTGATTATTTTATTATCACTTTTCACTACTTTTATATATTTAAAAAATAAATTATTTTTGTTGGTATTATTCTTTACAATTTATATTTAATGGTATTTCATAGTGACAATGACCAAACTTATTAAAACAATCTAACGATGATCTTAAGAGTTCCACTTCACTGAATATTCATAATAAAACTGTCAAGGCTATTTGTGGTTTCCAATACATGGTACCTATAATATTATTTGATCATGAAGTAATCTATAAGAATGAAATATCATTTTAATGTTAGTAAATAAAATTAATGTATAAATAATAATAATAATTTTATTTAATTAAATAATACTGTTTTACAGTGAAGACATCGTCAAAAATAGAAGACAATAGTATACAAACTAAAATCTTAGAGATACTTGATTTTACAATAACAAAAAGATAATAATAAGATAAAGAAAAAGAAGAGGTAGTTGCTTTATTTTTTGAATTTTGTATATTTTAGTCATCATGTGGGTCTTTATGCATAAACGTTAAATTACGTCAAGAGATAATAACATTTTATTTTGTTCTTCTATATTTGAAATAATCTTATACTCGCACATAAAGAAACCATTATGAAAAATCATAAAACTTTTATTTTTCTAAAATACAATTATTTGTCATAATTGTAATAATATTGTCATATTTAAGAAATGGTACCAAGTATCACCATTAAACACATATTTTGACCTTATTTTGTAGTAATTTATCAACTCACACAAAGCTAATTTCGAGATATCGACGTTTTTGATGCGCACAAATAAAATTGATAAATAATTAAGTATGTGAATTTTTATTGGAAATAAACAATTTCGCGTTTTGTTTATTAATAAGATGCATATTTCATTAAAAACAACATTTTTTTTAATCAAACCGCAAAAAATTAAAAAAAAAGTGTGGGTTGACACATTACTGCATAACAAAAATCCATTTATACAATACATTTTTATTCGTTTCACATGACGAGAACGTTTTAACTAACATCTCGTCGTCTTGTTCCAAAGTAAAATGAAATCGAAAAATGTAATTGGAATAATTTATATTATATTTTTATATAAGTGCCTACTGTATCTCTGAAGAAAATATCTATATACAGGGTGATCCAGACCACCCGTCCACTATGTTTTACGCCCAAACTATTGAAGATAGAGTTTTATAAAAAAAAATTTACTATGTATATCGACCCTAAAGAATTTCAAGAAAATATTTTCAACCCCCTAAAACTGCGCCTTAGGGGGTAGTTTGGGGGGTACATGCCCGTTTCTCAGTAAAATCAAATGAAACGGTATATTCAAAAGTATATAATTGTAAAGACCATAAAAAAGTAAGAAACTTTTTTAAAACAAAAATTTTCATACTTTCAATTGTTTAGAAAATATGGCGACTTGATCTAAAATTTTAGGGTTTTACTAAAAGTGCTCTAATTTCGTTAAATATCAATGAAATTTTATTCTTTTTTTAAATTTAGAAAATAGAAATAATGACTTTTGTAATGATCTATGAATATTTAAGATTTTGATAGTTTAAAGTGACATACGCGACATATCAAAAATGCAAAAGTTCAATTAGCGATAATTCAAAAAATTTAAATACAATGGTATATCAATTAATACTTTATCTTAAAAAAGATACGTAAATAAACAACTTTTGATAATAAAATTTTAAATTAAAAATTATAATTTTCAATTTTCCATTTTAAAATTTTGATTTTTAATTTTCTTAACAAAAGTTGTTTATTTACATGTCTTTTTTCAGATAAAGTACTAATTGATGTACCATTGTATTTAAGTTTTTTGAATTATCGCTAATTGAACTTTTGCATTTTTGATATGTCGCGTATGTCACTTTAAACTATCAAAATCTTAAATATTCATAGATCATTACAAAAGCCATTGTTTCTATTTTCTAAATTTAAAAAAAGAATAAAATTTCATTAATATTTAACGAAATTAGAGCACTTTTAGTAAAACCCTAAAATTTTAGATCAAGTCGCCATATTTTCTAAACAATTGAAAGTATGAAAATTTTTGTTTTAAAAAAGTTTCTTACTTTTTTATGGTCTTTACAATTATGTACTTTTGAATATACCGTTCCATTTGATTTTACTGAGAAACGGGCATGTACCCCCCAAACTACCCCCTAAGGCGCAGTTTTAGGGGGTTGAAAATATTTTCTTGAAATTCTTTAGGGTCGATATACATAGTAAATTTTTTTTTATAAAACTCTATCTTCAATAGTTTGGGCGTAAAACATAGTGGACGGGTGGTCTGGATCACCCTGTATATACATCGAGATTACTATTCTTTTCATCTAGGTTACAGTTACATATACTATACCTATGCATATAAATCATCGTAGAATGAAAGTAGGTATATTATATTTATAGCATAAAATAATGATAATGACAAATTGTTGACAATTAGCCAAGCAACAGAGTAGGTAATCACATTATATGTTTAATAGATAGGTATACAAATAACGTAGTAATAGTAATTAAACGACAAACAAAGAAAAGCACTTTACCTTATTCTGAGCTGTAGCATAATCAATGGCTAGCATACAGTCGGCGTAACCTCCGGTTTCTGTCTTGATTGCAGGAGCGCAGAACTGCGACGCCAGCGCAGCAGCTGCGCCTGCGGAGCCGCCACCACCGCCGCCGACGGCTTGCGCGGCGCAGCTCTCGCCGCCCCCACCGCCGCGGTGGTACCACGGGTACATCGCGCAGTAATCCGTGTCTATGGCTTTATTTTACACACCGCGATAAAAAAACGTTCACTGCCAGCGCAGTATTTTTTTTAGCAAGGCTGCGCTGGTTTGTTAATTATTTGATAGTGTTTTTTTTTAATGTACACTACACATTAAGTTTATTTCAGTAAACGCTGACAAAAATAAATATTTGCGAATATTTTTCAATTGCGTAAGCCAGTACAAGTAGAAACTTCGTAACTATTTAATGGATTTTTATGCGAGCGATGATTTAATTCACATTTTAGTTATTACACAATAGTGTTGTATATTTTGTACACTTTTCAATCTGTACCACTGTCAGCGTTGAACTTAAATTATATTTTACTAATGCATATTTGTTTAAAGATATGTTTAAGGTTTTTTGTATGCGATTATCACATGAATATTTAAATTAATTGCGTTTATAGCAAATGTTTATTTGTTTTTAAATATATATGTTTAATATTATTATCATCATACTTTCAATTAAGTTCTAAATATACCAAGATAATTTGTATATTATATACATGTTCTTTTAATAATTATTGCACAGCATCATAATTTACTTTAGAATACTGAAAATACAAAAATATTATTGTTATTTAAATTTAATAAGACATATTTAAAAAACTAATATATTTTTTGGGCAATTATAAAATTGGATCAAAATACAAAAATAAAAATTGTTTATTAATTGAACGAAATATAACAAAAATATTATAATAATAAAAAACAAATTAAAAAGTAACACTTGGATCACAAAACAAAAACACAAATTAAACTTAACACTTTAATATTTACAGTAACGAAAAAAATACAGCAATGATAATAACATAAAAAACTGAAACCAAATTAAACAGGCTTCCATATATCCTTTACACTAAAAAAGTTCGGAATCGGCAGAACAAAGTAGTAAAGAGAAGAATAAAAAACACCAACCCTTTTTTACGGCCGCGCGTGGTTATTTGAAAAAGTCGCGCCAAAAAAATACATTTGTTATAGCAAGCAGCATGCACACAGTGTCAGTGCTCGGGTGCGACTGCGGTGCAGGATCGGTGCAGGCGGAGGCGGCAACTACCCCCACCCCCGACGGATCCGCCCCCACCCGTACCGCCTCCCTGCTTAGTGCCGGCCTGGTATAGTCAGCGACGCATCATCTAGTGTGCGCTACACTCACCAAACGCTAGTCCTAATATAACTCACTAATTCTATGTTACACTTTATCGTTCTAATGAGATATATATTTTATAACTTAATATATAAGAAAAATGGATTTTTGTTATTTTTTTTTACAAAACATTAACATTTTTAAATGCATGAAAACCAGCATTTAGTTACACTTATTTTAGGATTTGTTGAATTATATATTATAGCGTAATATCACTTAATTACTTGGTCTATTAGGTTCGTGTAGAATCAAAAACGCACTACAAATTTTATGGAAGTATGAAATATGATTTAATGAATTACGATAAAACAATTGTTGATATAAAAAAAAACGAAAAACTTTATTTTTGTATTTTTTCATTTTGATTTATGAGCGAGCATATTATTATTTAGCTAGATAAATTTAATGTAATATTTTTTTGATTTCTGAATAAAATTATTTATAATAATTATTAAAAAATATAGAGTGTAGGCCATAGTTACGAAATATAAGGAAATTAATGTAATTACATATGCGCTTCATGCAAATATTTTCTCTTGCTTTAGTTTTAAATTTCATTTTCTAGTATCTTACAAATTATTAAGAAAATAGAGAAAGGAGAATGATTTGCATTGATTTTTATTTTGACATTTAATAATTATAAACTAAATATTGCATTTTATTATTCAAACTTACTTTAAAAGTAAAATCTTTAGTTATTTATAATTATCAAATGTTAAAGTTAAAATATAATAGAAAAAAAAACATTTCAAGATATATTTCATTTTCTGCAATAAGTTAGTACTTTATAAAAACTTCTTAAGGTGATTATGCTCAAACTCGAAGATATTTAAAATTAATAATAACTTTTGATTGAACTTTTTTTTTGATTGAAATTCTTTTTATGAGTAATATAAACTAGTTAAAATATTTGCATCTGACAAACATTGATTTTCCTATGTTCCATTAAATAAATTTTGATTTATTTTTGTAAGGATGCTTATCTTTTATTTTTTTTGCAATGATTTGTTTAGGTAAAATTAATGAAAATTCAAATGAATCAAAAGAAATCAAAATTAAGATACGAATTCAAGTAAGGTTTTTTATTTTTATATAATATGCGTGTAAAGTACTTTTCTGAGTAATTTTAATTGTAATTTACCAATCAGGAGTCCTTATACATATTTGTACTTAAATTAAATACCTACATTTCTTAAAGAATAATTATACTTATGTAACATGTACTCGAAATTGTATTCAAAGACATATGGTACAACTATACTTATATACTTTTAAAGTACTTAAATACATTAAAATATTTAAATACATCGATGAACTTGATACAATCAGTTCCAATTATCTGCAAATATAATTGTAACTGTAAAAAATAGAGAAAATACTTATTTTTGTATTTAAGTACAATCTTTTGTACCTGTACACAGCTCTGCTTTTCGAAATATATCTGACATATTTAAAATAATTTAATATAGGTAATATTCATGATACTATTAATTTAATCCATCCATAATAAACTTGAAATAAAAAATACTTAGTATTCTTGACACAGTAAATATTTACATTTTAGTAGCATTGCGTGCAGATCGGGTACGCATTGTTTGTTGATATGCAAATCAATTAATTATATAGAAAATAATGCATTTCATACTTTGTATAATTAGGTATGTACTCGTACTTACAGAGGCGGAGACCTTGGGAGCGATTGATTTTGAATAAACGTTTTGTAGTGCAAAAAATAGTTGCGATTCGCTATTATTGTGATGGTCGAAATTATTTAGAAGATGATATATGCAGGGCCGATTTAAGGATTATAGATGGAACATGTTGGGCCCGGGAAGTGATTCTGAAATTTAGATCAATGAACTTCAAAATTATAAGAATATTTGGAATGATGTTTGCATGAAAATAAGTAAAATATTGTGTGTTTTTTATTAATTTAACGATATCAATTTTATTTTATTTTTTAATAAAACGATCAATTCCATTTTATGGAGTTTATAAATTTGATACTTTAATTATTTTTTACAAATCGATTATTAGTAAATATGCTTATATTAATATATTTTTCTGTACATTTTTTTGTATAGTAACTATATCTTGAATTCTGAAATTCTATATATTAAAATAAATTATAGCATAATAAATTTATAGAATATAAACTTATGTCAGTTTCATTTACATAAAATGTTTCTAACTATACAAGTAGATTCTATTTTCTATAAATTATTGTTTAGATATGTATTTGCAAATTCTACATTATTTAAGTATCAGGGTCAGTCCGCGGTGACGGTCGTGACATTTCAACTCGGATTGGAGTTCATAATTTCTAAATAATACTAGTAAATAACATGGTTTTACCTTTTTTCTGTAGATCTTAATGCAATACATGTATATTGAAAGAATAAAAGGTCTACGGTTATTTTACAAAAAAAATGTCAGCGTTTAAAGCCCTGTGACGGTCGTGACGCCAACTGTTGCAAGTCTTGCAACCTCTATTCAAAATCTCAAAATATTAGCGAAAATATTGAAGTTACTTTATAATAATCATACTTTATAGACCGGGAGGCAGCAACCAAAATTTGGTCATCATAGCAGCCCGCAAAATTTGTTATGATAGTTGTTAATTTAGTATAGCTGTATATTAAAAATAAATTGTCAGTCATAAAATACACTGCTTTTACCCCTGATAGGTTGTCAAAGTCGTCAAGTTTTTGACCTAGGGTGACATATAGCAATCTGGCAGATAAATACATTTTGATATATATCATGTTCTCCAGATCAAGAAAATATAGTTTTCTGACGCCTACGCCACTGCTTAAAAAAAGTAGAGTGAATTAAACAAAAAAAAATGACCCAAAAAAAATTGTTTTTAGCAGCCCGTCAGATATTTATGATTTAGGGTGATTTGATTATTACAAAAACAGAAATATGTATATCTGACGTATTCACCGCTGCGTTTTTATTTTATAGCGGGACAAAGATGTTAAAAAAATGAGGAAACTTTTTTTTAACAGCCCGTCAGATGTGCATACTATTTTGTAGAATAATGTCCCCTTATGCAAAAAATATATACATCTGACGCGTGAAGTGCTGCATTTGATTTGGAGAGCCCGTCAGATAATTTCGTAGCTCAGGCAACATAATTTTTTTTTACTATTGTAAAAACAATTTTTTTAGTGGTTAGGCTTGATTTGTTTGACCTTTTTTTGGAAATACATAATAATAATAATAATAATAAAAATAAATACACTCATTAATTGGTTATTTTTTTACATATTTAAATTGTTATAAAAAAATAAAGCAACAACTGAGGTGTCAGATACAGTTATTTTCTTTCTCAGAGAACTTAAATCTATTGAATAAAACAGATTTTGAACGGGCGGCTATAAATATGTCGGTCATTTTTTTTTTACATGTTTCAATTGTTATAAAGAAATAAAGCAACTATTAAGGCGTCAGATGTTTATATGGCAGTTCATAAAAAATCAAAATTAACAAATTTTATAAATATCTGACGGGTTGCTATGAATTTTTTGCCTATTTTTTTTTACATATCTGACGGGCAGTCCTATCTAAAGGCAGCGTCCTTTGATCTTAGGACCTATCTAGCTGAGTTCCCTATATCCCAGTTAACAAATTTCATAACAAATTTGGCGGGCTGCTATGATGACCACATTTGGTCGTTGCCTCCCCATCTATTAATATGTTACGAATAAATTATTTTTTAGTACCACACGAGCATCAGGTAAATACGTAATGTATTTAACTGGTTATTACTCAACAAACATTCTGCCGGTCGTGACAGAAAATTGTGACGGTCGTGACACGTTGAATAAAAGGATACAATAAGAGTACTTTTTGTGTGTTTATTTGATTTTTGATATTATTAACTAATACTTACAACAATTATTTATCAAATACATCAATAAACTCATTCAATTTATAATAAATGCGGTTACCCTTAGTCATTATTGTTGGTGAGGGTAATTTTTTGTTAATTTGGTCAAACGTCACATTTGATATGTAATTGTCAAAGACTTTTAATAGTTTGCCACGATCATCACTTATTCTTAAGTAAGTTATTGTGATTTCACCTTATTT
The DNA here is from genome assembly GCA_949319165.1 of Sialis lutaria. Taxonomy (NCBI): domain Eukaryota; kingdom Metazoa; phylum Arthropoda; class Insecta; order Megaloptera; family Sialidae; genus Sialis; species Sialis lutaria. Next base: position 22,238,609 of record OX439231.1, on the reverse strand, counting down.
GTTGTCTTTTTGTAAATTTTTTGTAAATTTTTGGAAATATTTTGAAAATTAACCAAAATTTTTCTAATTTTCTTTTGGTTTATGAAAATTGATGTTAAATAGCTTGTTAATTTTATATTTTAGTATTCATTTTCGTAAAATATTTTTTTGACTATCTGGTATCGATTACCGCGGACTGACCCATCAAAGGTTTATGTAAAATATACGAATAAACTACTACTTGTAAATTTCTGAAATTGGTAATAATTGACAAAAATTTAAAGTAACATTTTATTTTACATGTAGACCCTACTTCGTTTTTTGTTTCTCTAAAATATGAAATTATACATATGCTGCATGTTTATGTTGTCTATATTATGATAATATATATACCATAATAATATCGACTATAGATAACATAATATTTTCAGATTCTTTCAGCTAGTACGTTTTTATAGAGGGACGGGGGCATATTATTACCTTTTTTGGTAAGAAAAAAAATAGGTTCAAGTTCTTCTGATTAAGACTTACATTTTGATCTAGCACATGCCTACGTATCATAAGAATGTCGTTTGCCTAAAATCAGTTATATATGTATAATATGTATATGTAGTAAGTACTCATCTGGATATCATAACTTTGCTAGTTTAAATAGTTATTAAAATTTTAAATTTTTAACTAATATAACTAACGAAACTGGTTGCAAAGTGAGGTTGATATGTTTGTTGACCATGGGCCTACAGAACCTGAAGAATTAATTTTTAATTGCTTTTGATATAACTAACTAGTTACTTACCCAAATAGATTTGCTCACAAAAAATATATACAGTTCAAACCCGATTATAACGACATTAAAAATAAAAGTCCGACTGAAACTCAAACATTTTTACCGTTTTTTTCGACTTTCTGCTTTTATGCGATCTTATATGACTGGTTCCCTCAATGTCGTTATAACCAATTTCGACCTATACCTAAAGTTAAAAAGTTAATAAATATCACAAGGAAAATACTAATGAAAGTTGAGAAACGTTATATGTTTATTCACGGAATTGTCGGAATTCATACATCAATTGTTTCCCAATCATAAACAATCAGTACATTTGCATATGCAATATAATTAATTATCTAGAGAAATAGTTTTGATTAGTATTAGCTAATTAGAAATGCGTATATATGTAATTAACTAACATAGACCTGAATGTGCATTCTAGATGTAGATAAGTCAGGGTTATATAGAAGGGGTTATGTTTACTGACCTCTAGATAAAAATCGTTCTGTATAATTGATACATACAGGAAAAAATCATCGTTAGAAATTTGTAATACAAATGTGTGAATTGTGTATAATTATTGCAATAAATAATTATAATTATTATTGATGACAATCAAGGACGTATTTGTTATTATTTTAGAAAAAAAATCTAGAAGTTTTATCAAGTGTGAAGAATAAACAAAGTCTTGAGATATCGTATAGATCTATATCAACCTGAATTTTTCATTCCGATCCCCCAGTCCTCCATGTCTGGTTATGGTACAGTTAAGAATATAACTGGCTGTATATGAAAATAAATGCCACAAAACAAAAAAAAAAGACTATAACAAATATTGAAAATCGAGAAGTAATTACTGTTATATTTATAGCCTGATTTCTAATGTTATATATATATGTATGTATATTGTATATGTATATAGATATAATCAAATAATTTTGCAGTTTCGTTATACCATCAGTATATATTAATATATATTATTATACAATACACACGGAGAAAACTGGAACTCAGATTTTAGGATAAATTACAATTCCTAAATATAAATTATAATATTTAATTAAAAATTACAGTTCGTCTGTAAATTATTGCAATAAAGATAGTAAAGTTTATAGAATATGAATTTTCATAGTTCAAAATTTTAATAATTACTTGAAGGCTAAGTAATTTTTCTTATCCCACAATAAAGTTATAATAACTATTCGTATGCAGCAGTACATACATTTTACTATACAGCAGATAGTAAAAAGTACAAATAAGAGTATAGTCAAAATATGTATTAAATATTGTGATATAGCAAGCCGCAGCACGGTTCATAAACTGTGCTAGAAATTTTACTAACCGTTTAATAAATTCTTATTACTATCTAGTTAATAATATTAAACTTTGACTGCATTTGTACTCCTAAAATAATGCATGGTACTGCATAGCAACAAATCAGTATTGTTTCGACTGGCGATGTATTCGTTTGTGTTTCGAAAAAAATACTTTTTTTATAAAATTTTTATATTTTATTATCAATATAGCGTGATTTAACGGTCATTAATGAAAGTGATTTCGAATATTAAATGTTGTAACAGTGTTATTGTATATTTATAATATTTTATATTCTTACTATCACGTTCTTCAAGCTTCAACGGTCATTTTTTCTTACAATAAGAATAAAGTGATTTTGACTAATATTACTATGAATCAAGTTGATATAAAGTTATTAAAGTCATGGGATTTATCACATTTAATTCCATAATTTGAAGGTAATCATTAAGCGTTCATGTAATTCGAATGAGAGAGACACGTCTAAGTGATTTCGCATGTTCTAGAAAGAGATGGACACACATACTTGCAAACAGTAAGTAATATGCTTATTATCTGTTGAAAATATATAATTTTTGCTTTATGTTGTATTACTTAATAATTAAAACATACAAATAATATAAGTCCTGTTTTATTATTTGCATCGTTTTATTAATAATTAAATACTTTTTTAGTAATTGAAACGCATAATATATAGTTTATTACAAATATATTTTTCTGTAATAGTAGAAATATATTAATAAGTGAAAAACCATATTATATGTACTTATTTAGTTTGGTGGAAAATTTTAATGCCACTTACTTCTGTCGTTTTTGCTATATCTACTAAACGAAAAGATATTAATAATATTTTTAATAAAGAGAATTTATATTTAAGAGAAAATATATTTCACTAAATTAAATTTTTGTTTTCATCTGACATAAGTGAAATTTTCATTATATTTAAATTTTCTATTTTTATTATTTGTTCATTAATTAGGTTTAATAGTCTTAATAAAATATATTTGTATAACCTACATATTGTATTCCATTTAACCTTTGTTTATTATTTATTTTAAAATATGTACATCACTTATAAATACATAAAGTTGCTCATAAATTATTGTATGTAATAATGTATGTATATCTGTATTTTTTAATTAATTGTAGATTTAGCTTGTATTTTAGTATATAGGTGACAAGAATGTATATTTGCAATATTTTCAATGTTTCAAACAGTATTAATCAATTTGGTTTCATTGACTATAAATTATTTATTGTTATCTACTTACAATAAATAAACAGTAGCCAATAATACTAAATTGTTTATTACTATATGAGGCATTAAAAATATTGCAAATATACATTCATGTCACATATATACTAAATTACAAGCTAAATCTACTATTAATTACTCAATTCAGATGTATATACATTATAATTATTATATAAAAAAATAATCAAAATTAAATTCTAAAATTGAGAAAATCTAACATTAAATAATAATAAGTTTTACCAAGCAAATAAGAAATATTTATAAATCGAGTGTTAAAAGATATTATTATACAAAGTATAATCATTTTTTACTAACTGAATAGTAGACATTCAAACACGGCTATCTTTAACGATTACTATACGTCGGTTAGTAATTTATCTTTTGTGCTTCGGATGTTTCGCTAGATTTCAAAAGTGTTTTCGAATTACTATATTTTTAGTAACTTTTTATCAAATGGTACGGCAAAGTTTGTATATATTTCATGCTTCATTTTTCTCCGTGGCAGATATATATGTATGTAGGTATATGTGTATTAATTAATTCTTTTTTATTGTTGTTTATAAGTTTTGGTTTTCTTATATTAATGTGGGTTAAATTGGGTGTTAAGTTGAACTATGAGTTAACATATTATAAATCAAAATCGTTTCAGATTCATATAAATTTTTGGCTCTGCTGTTCATATTACTCGTATATACATTTTTTTTGTAAATTCTAATCTTTATATAAAACCTTCAGCTTAGTCATAATTATCAGAAAAGTTCTTAAAAATTATACTAACAAAATGTCTTGGATTTTTATATCTTTATTAATTTCATTTGACATTCAATATTTTAAATTTAGGTATAGGTATAAAATAAACAATAACAATACTTCATAAAAATATTTAATATTTATTATTTTAATAATAATAGTTACTACCAAAAATTAATCAATCCTCCAATTGTAATGAATGTATAGTGTATAGTCACTAACAAAGAATAATTATAAATTCAAAATGAAATTGATTTTCGCAAACTAAACAAAGACGTAAATATTATTATAAAACTATAATGTGAAAAAATGGTTTGATTTCTAAACAGATTTCCTATTATAATATTTAAAATAGGTATTAAAAACTGATTTGAACAATAATCTTGCATAGTAATCATCGCTTTTAATATTTATTATACTACATAAATTTTTCTTATTCAAAAAATAAAAAAAGCATATTTTTAACGACAAAATATATGAACCGCTAAAATGTAGTTTTTTCCTTTATTTTACGATCACTTAATACCCATTTTATTTCTACATAAATTTAATGCCGTACACACTCTCTTAGAAGGCACAGCTCCAGTTTTAACTTCGCCAAAGAAAAACTATAAATAATTTGGAAAAAAAGAACACTGTAGCATATTCGAGTACAAGTTCAAAGTCACGGCGCAAAAAGCTGTACAAGAAATGTCTCAACTGTAAAAAGTTGGCTGTGCATTACCCGCCATGCAAAAAATTACTCTGTAGTGCTTTTTGTCAAGTGAAAAAAAAAAACGGCGTACTAGCTCGGCTCTGGACGTTTTTTGTGGTTTCATTCACTTATATCGACCTCGTGATCAGTCGGATCAATATGGCCTGCATACAAATACAAACACATACATACACAGTGACACACACACTCACACATATACACACAAATCTGATCTCGTTACGATGTTTAATGATTTTATGTCATTCATACATCAATTCGAATCTGCTTTTTTATATGAATTATAAGTTCTTAAACTATGTTGATTTAGATTTATGAATTAATAGATCAAATATTTTTTAAAAGTATGATTGATACTTACAATACCAACAATAATTAGTCATTGAAACAATATATAAATATGCAATAATCTTACTTTCAACGGTTTTAATTTTTATGGAGATTAACTAATTACAATTAAACCTTGGTATTAAATATTTCGGATATGGTATCAGACAGAAATCTCGTTTAGAGCAAAGATAATTGACAATTACATCGATTAAATGAATTTTTTTCAGATATATGTGTACGAATATATAAACTAACTTATTTGTACATTTTTTAACATACGCGTTCGGAAAATCTACTTTTTTTGCGTATATATATCGAGATTTGTTTTTATTAGTATTTACAGTCATTTACAGATAGTAATAGCAATAAAAATAATAATCTACACTTATTGTTGAGAAACTTAACAAAAGTTATAACAATATCAAATAAATAGCAAATATTAAAATAGTAGAAGATTATAGTTTAAAATAAAATAAAGTAAAATATAATAGAAATACATAAAATAGACATAAAACATTTTTAGTAGATATTTGTTTAATGTAAAAACATCAAAGGTATAAATCATATTAAAAAAATAATCATTTAAGTCTACTACTAGGTACCTACTGTCTATTTTTAAAGAAATTAAAAATACAACGTAAGTAACGAAATAGAAAGAGATCCTTAGTGGATAAAACGTCGAAAAGTAAACAAATAACTCAATATTTAATTTTTAATAAAGTCAAATATTTATTTTCTTTCGCTTTATAAAAACCAAACATCAATTGTATCTGCTATAATCGCTTTAACTTATTCCAAATTGTTAATTTGTTATTATTCTCAGAATAAAAATACACTGTATTTCGTAGCAAGTACATGTATTGTATACATATACATTATTATTATTATTATCATACATGCTCGGAAGGGGTAAGTGCGGTTTAACGCATTTTTCGTTATACGTGTGTCGTAGATCCGTAAGAGTGTACGTACCCCGAGCGGGCACGTAGACGAATATTTGTTAAGAAATTCAGGTTTTTTTTACTCGTATTTTTAAGAAAATAGCGTATAAATGCATGTCTATAAAAGAATTAAATGAATCTTTCATTGATGATTTTCGCAGTCTTGTAAATAAAAAGAAATATTTAAAATATATATATTTATACAGTAAACCCGCACGGAAATATTTATACGTGGAATATAAGTCAAATCATACGTCAAAGTATAAGCCGATTATATATTTTCGTATATGGAAATGTATGGATTTTGCCGCTGTACGTATCCGTTATATATACTTTAAATATACGTAAAATATATTTGTACGTATAATATTTATATACATATTTGATACTTACGTATATAAAAAGTATATGTATAAATATATTTTACGTATATTTAAAATATATCTGATGGCTATACGTTTAACCGACTAGCTGTGGTATAACGGTCAATACGTATAAATAAAATGGGAGAGGGTAAAATAAATTTCAAATGGTGGAGGAGCGTTACAATTTAATATATCCTTTATTATAAACTAACTATCGACAAAAAAGTTATTTAGATTTTATACAAATTATGAACATATTGATTTTATACATAAAAACAAAAATCATAATAACTTTTATCCGACTTCAATTCTGTTTGAGTACCGCTACCTTAAAGAATATATTCAAAATCAGCAATCCTAGCTCAGACAAACGAAAACTTAGCAGTCGTAGGAAAAAGAAAAGCCCTAAATATGTGTCATTTTTTCCATGGTTGGCAATACCTGGCCTATCCCAACTCGAGGGGGGAGTTTTTGCAGTGTTATAGCCGTTTTTACCGACAGTTGGCAGCGCGTCTTGTTTTTCGGCGCGGGTTTAATGGCGGACGTTTTTATGATCATGCTTTATGTACCTGTTGCTCAGCAAACTTGTCCTAGGTCCGGATTCAGATCATCGCCGTTACTATAATAGTGATAATAATAGATTCGATTTTATGGGAGATAGTTTTTATAGGAAGCTATTATGAGTTTATATATGTATGAGTCAACGTTCAACTCAATAAACGAGATACCGTAAAAAAGTAATAGTACAAAAACAATACCTAATTTAATTAGTATATGAGTTTATAAAAGATTGATTAGCAAATGCCCTTTTTGTCCATAGGATAATGCACCACTGCCTGTATTCATTCGAGAAATACGTTAAAGTAAATGGTAATTTAGTGATATATCTTTAATCTTGATTTATCAAATTTTTGCAGTTATAATGTTATGACCTAAGACCATCGATATACTGGATATATGTAGTTGCTTGTAGTGTCAATACATCGAATACGTTGTGTGTGACCAATACACGAAAATTGGTTCGTTATAGTAGAGGTACTCGAAGTAATAGTTCGGACACCTCGAATCGATTTATAATTGATTGTAGCAGCCAAGTTTCACTCACAACTATATTATCAATCAATATAATTAAATACCTACATATACATATATAATATAATATATGTATAGAGTACCTATATTCATGGGCGTAGCCAGAATTGTATTTAGGGGGGGGGCAAATTTTTTTTTATGTAACATATTTTAGTTTAAAAAAATCAGGTCAAAATTAATTTCCGTGGATCTTTTTATATTCACAGTACTTTAACAAAACAATTTTTTAAAGACTTTCCAGCGGATTATTTCCAAAATAACGAATTTTCAGAGAAAATTTGTCAGACAAAAGTTTCATGGCTTTGAGGGGGCTATATATTGACAACATGTGTTGACCTTGAAAAGGTCACCATTATGGGTTTTTTTAGATTCTTTTTCAAATGTAAAACCATATTTTTTGTTACAGATTCGTAATTAACTAGGGAAAATAAGTAACTTTTGTCTGAAATATTTTTTCTGAAAATGTCAATTTTGTATGATATGGAGCAAAACAAACAGTAATTTCTGGATTTTAAATAATTTTTTACTCGAAAACTACCAATTTATAAAAAATATTACAAGAGAAAAGAAATGTTTAGATTTCGGCAAGGATTTTCAGAATTTTTTTTAAAGTAATTATTAATTTAAAAAAATTGTTTTTAAAGAAATTTTTTGAAATAAAAAAAAAACGAATTAAAAATAAGTAAAAATTCTCCGATAATTCTTGTTGAAAACTAAGCACTTTTTGCTTCTTGCAATTATTTAAAAAAATAATAGTTTTCGAGTAAAAAATTATTTAAAATCCAGAAATTACTGTTTGTTTTGCTCCATATCATACAAAATTGACATTTTCAGAAAAAAGTTACTTATTTTTTCTAGTTAATTACGAATCTGTAACAAAAATATGGGTTTACATTTGAAAAAGAAAAGTTGAACCTAAAAAACCCATAATAGTGACCTTTACAAGGTCAACACATTTTGTCAATATTTAGCCCTCTCAAATCCATGAAACTTTTGTCTGACAAATTTTCTCTGAAAATTCGTTATTTTGGAAATAATCCGCTGGAAAGTCTTTAAAAAAAACACCCGGTATGATCTTTATTAGATGTTTTTATTTTATTTTTAATTTTCCCTGAAATTTTAGTTTACATGTAAAAACTAAAAAATTGTGATTAAAAAAAACTTTGATATAAGATTTTCTGGATCCAAAATATAAAATTACGTTCAAAAATCCAATGGACATCATAGAGATCTAGAAATATCCCTGTTTAGACAATGTACTGATTTACTTATTACTTTTTGTCCACAAGCTAGGGGGGGGCAAGCGCCCCCCCCTGCCCCACCCTGGCTACGCCCATGCCTATATTTAATATATTTTGTATTATTATTCAATTTTAATTTTATTGTTTATATGCTTCTTAACATAGGTTAACATACATGAATTTTTGAATAAATCGAGTCACTGGTTATCTAAAAATGGTGACACTGTTATGACTCTTACTAGAGCATCTCTACGTTCACTTATTGATAAAAGAGACAAAACAATTTTAAATAATATACATATGTAGGTATATCTAGGTATTTTTATTTATATATACATAAAATCTACATTTTTTAATTTCAAAAATAATAAGAAAAATTAAATAATTGAGAAGGATAGGTATCTGTTTCTGGTCTAGTGATGATCTTAAAAAATAGGTACACATCTACTGTCTGTATATAAGTTAAGCCGTTTTGTATATAGAGCGTTTAAAGATCGACAGACAAACACACAAATATCATAGAGTTAATGGTAGTAATTGATTCAATGCCCTTGAAAACGCGTAATTCCGTTGAAATCCCAAGTTTTTTTTACGATTACTATAGGTAGGTATTTCATTATACCTTCAATATACATATATTTCAAATACAGTGGCGTATCAAAAAACTAACGAAGAGAGAAATAACTATTAAATAATATAAAAATATACGTTTAGTTACAAAATCGAATCATTAATAGGTTATTTAATCCCTAATCCCTATATACATAGTATGCAATATAATTGTTATACCTACAGACGTACTTGTATCAATCGCGCAAAAAAAGATTAACTTATCCCGTTGGAATGTAGAATTTATTTTTTATCCACAATGTTGAGGGAGGAGTCGCAAATATTATATTATTTGAACTATATAACACCTGAACGATAGTGAAGATGCAGTTCTTGTCAACTGGATTGCTCCTTTTAGAACAGCTCAAATAATAATGAATTCATTGGAATAAAGTATCATTACTTGAGTTTTGTTGCACCAAGTGTATATATGCATGAAATAAAAATATAAAAGAATGAAAGGGGGCCCTAAACTACGTTAGATATTATACTCAACGTAAGTCGTCCAAAAGCATACAAATGTATAATTAATGGAAAATACAAAAAGTGAAATTAATGGCTTCGATAAAATATTTGCGAATAAATAGAAATTTTATAAATTAAAAAAAAAATAGCCGTGAATACCTTCATAGGTACAAATCAAAAAAACTATAACTTTCTTCTGTAGGCTTTCGCTAACTTTTCGGGCTGTACCTAATTGTCCACGTTGTCTTGTTTTTAACCCTCGGAGCCTCTTGTGGGTTAATTTGACCCATACACCGACTTTGATCGTGAATAGCGCTCAGGTATTTTACATTTTTCGCGATTTTTTTAAGTATTTTGAATACTTCAAAGGTATTTATAACACTTATAAATTCATTTACCATGAGTCAAAGTATACCTTTGAATTTTGGTAAGTCAAAAGTACAAAAGTGTAGTTGCGGAATTATAGGCGATCAAAAAGTAAGCAGGGTCAAATTGACCCAGAGTGTACTAGTAGGTTGAAAAAATAGGTGTGTACTCCGAGGGTTAAACTTGACGTTTCGACTCTAATGTCGGAGTCTTTTTTAGAAGTGATTCTGAAACTATATACCTATATATCAGTTTCGGAATCAGTTCTGAAGAAGACTCCGACATGAGGGTCTTAACGTCAAGTTTAAAAACAACGTGGACAACAGCCCGAAAAGTTAGCTACTATAAAAAATAAAAAAAACTATAAAACCTTATTTACCTGTAAATAAATTTTTTGATAGGTAGGTAGTTGTTTTTTCAATTAAGTTATAGTCAGAATATAGTATACTATACTGGTATTAATATTTAAATAGTTTTCTGAATTTGATCAAAACTTTTTTTTAGGAAAAAGATGCTTGGTGACATAATTTAAAAGAAATTTAATATAGATGTTTGTAGAAGTGGAGTACTTTTTCAGAAAATGGAATTGAATTAAAGTTATCCGTATCTGGTGGAGGTGTGCATCAGTAACAATAACCGGCTGAAGTTACAAACAAAAAAGCCAAAAAAAATTTAACAATACAATAAAAGAACAAAGTAAAAAATTATTTAATAAAAAATAATACTTCTTAAATATCAACCCCATTTAAAAAAATTGTTTGTGATGAACATTTTTTGGAGTAAACATACAAATATTCAATATATTCAAAGATGATCAAAAAAAATCGTATAAGAAATAAATATATTGTACAAATTGACTTTCTAAATAAAAATAGGCATTTTATGAATAGCAAATCTATACTCATCACTCATATTTTAGAAAACAATAAACAAAAACCAATGAAATATTTTTAGAAAAAGGATGAGTAGGTACCTATACCTACTAGTCTATATAGGTAAATAATATTTCGTTCAAAAATATTCGGAAATACTTATTTTATTTTAGATATAGGTATACCTATACCTACTTGTATCTATTATATTTCTTACTATAACAATAAGTATACATACAATATTAAGGTAATATACCTACTTATAAATTAATGAATTTCTAATAGGTAGGTTGTAGTTACCTATATATATTTATTATCTTTGTCTTTAATTTTATACAGTTATTATGTACTTATACAACTTATTTGGAGTAGAAATATATCCCTTTTAGTTTACAAATTATAAAACTGATTTCATACTCATTCCGTTTTAAGTTATTATATGGATAAACTAATAATTAATCTCTTTTGTTTCTATTTCATTTAACTCAACATTTATAATTACGAGTTTTATTTATCGACTCACACACATATAACAAAATAGATTTAGCATTTAAAAAAAAAGTGAATACACCGAACCACGCCCTAGTTACGTCATGGGCCCCACCTGTCGCAAAAACTACAGTGTCCTATTGATTTTTATAAGAAGTTAGCTAAGGATGTAACTAACTTGTGTCAGGGAATGTACACGCGTGGGCGGCCAATCGTCACACGTCTCGGTAGATTGGCGTTACTCTGGCCAATAGCACGCGTGCCGGGTATCACGTGACATCGCGGGGGGCGTGACTATGCCAGGCGATCGCGTTAGCTTTGCCGTTGTGTCCGTCTTATCTGTTTGAATACTAGTAACGACAATAGCAGAATATTAAAATATAGCTGTCTGTATGGATTTGATAATGTAGTTGGATTCAAAATTTTAAGAATTTGAATGGATGTTTGAAAAGAAACAGAATATAACTTTATACTTTGAATAAGAATTTTATACTGTTCTTTTTTAGCTGCTATTAATCGATTTCAGTGTTGATATTTTAGGAAAATCGTATGGAACAAAATATACAAACTTTCGTAATAATACTAATTGAAAGTGTACCATCTATTGGTATTTAAAACTGAAAGGAAAAACATTAATGTCATAAAAATACGTGCCTAATAGAAAAAAAAATTATGAGGATAACTTTAACAATATTTTTATTTTTGATATTGGTGTTTTATCTATGTTTGGATACCTATATATCTTCTATATATCGATCTAATTTCGTTACCTATGTATATTTTTTATCTTGCATTTAGATTTAGTTTCTGCTTGTTCTAATTTAGTTTCTAAAAAATTGTCGATCAGATGGTTGATGGGTCCTCCTATAAATTATATTTTGGGATTTTTCTCCGGAAAGGTTTTTGACTAAATCAAATTCAATGTTATCTACACTGCAGCACTGGTAGGATGTGATTTATGGTTAATCCAACACACGTTGTTTATACACTAGTAGAATGGTCGGTTCTGCGCCCCCAACTTCAAGTGGGCGATTATTGAATAAATAAACAATCAAAATATTCGAATAATTTGGAATCCCACAATCGAATGAAATCTCTTACTCCACCTTATAATTGCAAATAATCTAATTAATCTTTCGTTAATAATAAAGTAAGCAGTTAGTTTATTTATTTGTTCTGATATTTAAGAATCTTTTTTCTATAACTCATACAAGTTTATAATCTTCACAGATTGTCTTTGTTGATTTTTTGTAATAAAAACATTCTGATTGGAAAAGTTTTCTGTTTATTCCATTTTTGTATCGTTTCAGATTTGTAAAATAACTTTTTTTTAATAAAATGATATTAAATATAAGTACTATTCGAATGTTAAAAATCATTCGAATGACTAAAATCGTTTGAATGTTAAAATTTATTCGAATTTCGAAAATCGTTCGAATTAAAAATTATATTTGAATTATTTCAACACTTAGTTTTCACGATCAAATATTTATAATGCCGAGTTATTCGAATGAAACATTCGATTTTGTTTACATCCATCCCCAATCTTTTTCTATCACCTCTGCACAGTGAACTTGTGCAGATTTTATGTAAACTATATACTGTTGACGAGTGAGTAAAAAAATCCAACACCTATTAGTTTGAAAAGTAGGTATAACTCTGTTTTTTTATATCCTGATTTTGATTTATACTATCAAAATTAATCGACTCTAATGATAGATTATACCTAGTAGGTACTTCTTCATTTTCGTATTGTTTTAGAAAATCCAACACCTTTTAGTTTGAAAAGTAAGTATAACTGTTTTCTATCCTGATTTTGATTTAAAAATTCTGATTTTGATCCTGATTTTGATCAAAATTAATCGACTCTAATGATACTTGTTCGTTTTGCAGCTACAATTTAATTAGGTATAAGATTTTATTTATATCTTATTGTATATTATATTATATCAATTGTAACGTATTTTTAGTGAATTAGAAATCTTAGCATTTGTAAAAATTATCGGGAATTATTTTTGTACTTTTGCAATTGCATTTTGTTAAAAAAATGATAGGTACTTATGTACCAATATAGAATAAATCGTTTTGTTATTTTATCTATTAAATAAAGGTGAGGGAGCCGTAGAGATCATGTAGGTACTCCCTCCATGATCCCTAAAAAAACTATTAACAAATACTTAATATGAATAAAAAATAAGTATTTATCAATAGATCTGATTGATCAATTATAGATATTATATACCTATAACCGGGTATGTTATTTATCTTGACAAACTCCAAAAATTAGAAAAATATAAGCATGACAACTAACAAAAACTATGGTTATAAGACTTATCAAATATAAATCTCATAACCATAAAAATTGAGAGTTTTTAGACTGTTTCAAAAGCAATAAGCATTACTTTTGAAACACGAGTAGGTAAGTCTGAACTCTTTATTGTTAGAGGATTTGCATAGTAAGCATTTTTTGAAAAAAATTCAAATTATTGTTCCAAGGTTTGACGACTTCAATTTAATGGCTATAATTTTTTTATATTAGGTAATCGAGAGCTTTAAGGTCATCTACAGGACAATTTTTTTTAATAGAAACCAATATTCCTTTAAAGAATCATATTTTAAATAAAAAATTAACCAATTTTGTAAAAAATGTATTTTCTTGGATTTAGGAAAAATTGCAAATATACCTGTTTCTTCAATTTTTATTTCATAAGTTAGTGTCGTAAGATTTTACATGAAAATTTTAAGACAATAAATATCCCTTTTTTAATGCGAGGCAAAGATAAAAGTTTTTTTTTATAATTTTTCGCACAATTTTAAATAGAAAAGTTAATTAAAAAAGAAATAAATAAATAAAAATTTAAGTCAAAGAATTTTTTTCCAATAAAAGTTTTTTTTTCTGTGTGTTAAATATGATTTTGCAAAAAATATAGATTTCCATCTAAAAAACAAACATTTATATGAAATTTTTTTGTTAAAAATGCTTATTTTCAAGTTATTCTCGTTTACCAAGATAATACCTTACCCTGTATATAGATATGTATGTCTAACCAGAGTATATATAATTATAATAACTAGGTTGGAAATAAAAACACATAGGATACAAACTTAAGAAAATTCACTTTTAATTAGTGAATATAATTCTAGACCAAAATCCTAATACCGGTATTTCGGTATTTTTTATGTTAAAAACCGGAATACCGATATTTAAAAAATGATATAAATACCGCGAGTTCTAGATGTTGTCAACAATAAGTATTTAAAAATTGAAACTACTGACTAGGAACAAGATTATCAAAATCAAACACAAAAAAAAGAAACGAAAAAAATGAATTATTAATTTTTTCTAACTTTTTAACATTATATCTCAGGGTTAAAAGAATTGACGTTATTTGCGATACAAAACTCAATTTTAGAAAAATTGTCGCTTACGATAATTTGGAGGTAAGAGCTCGATGTATAATATTGCTTAAAAAAGACAATTATTTGGCCTTCATTCAATATAACTTTTTATTATCAGGGGTTATTACCTCTTTTATTAAAAATAAAACATTTTCTAGAAAAATCTATAAATATAATTTGTCACTACAATTACATATCAAAAAACAGTATAGCTAATAATAAAAAGATTTAAGTGTAAAAATCAACTCTCTAACTGTTATTTATTAGTATTTTTGTACCTACTAATTAATAAGTACCGAAATACTGGTATTGTATGCACTAATACAGGTATTAATACCGGAAAAAAATTGCCGGGGTCCCGGTACTGTACTCACAGTACTATCGTACGATATTCTTCGATATAGTCACACATTTTTTTAAAAAGCGTATATATACGAGTATACATATATCTATTCTATTTATTATTGATCTTATTCTCAACTGATTGTAAGAATCAAATACATATAATATATTTTTAAAGATTGTGTATACATTAATCATTCTAGTAACTAGCAATGGTAAACAGGCAGTAAACTAGTTCATATTAATTAAAAAAGTTGGCAAATGTGCAATTTTCAAGTAACTGACATTTGCACAAATAAGTTTCTGATTTAATTTTGATAATGATCAAGTTAAATCATTTAGTTGACTTGTGGTAAAACCACCTCTGGTTTGTATCACAACAAAGCTTTAATTTAAATCATGAAATTAAGATAAAAAAACTTGGGTAGACTGATGAATTGCTAAATTATACCTTATGTTAAATCTATTAGTGCTTTACGGGACCACCTGTAATATATCTTGTAGTTAATGAGTCGCTTTTGATTCAGTAGCAAATAAAAAAGTCTATGTAAAAAATTAATATGAGAGGATAGATTAGTAAAAAGTTCACGTAATATATGGTATCTATATATTTTTCTATTTCAGTAATTTTCAATGCGTGGAAACAGGGTTGGCATTAATTTATTGAGAATAGGGCGCTGCACGCTTATAGTAGATTAGACTTTTCACGATCTCAAAACGGGATCGACATCGAAACGAGATTACCTTGAATTTTAACAAAACGAGACCGAGACGAGATTGACTTTTTTGGACGAGACGAGAACAATATGATATCAACGTTATTTATACCTATGTATTACTTAAGAGTTTCGCTAAAGTTTCGATAAAAAATGAATTGATATTAATCTTTAAATTAAAAATTAAAATAAAATGTTTCGTTATATTTAAAATTTTCTTTGTTTATTACTTATAAAAATATAGTTAAAACATTTTTTGAATAAAATTAACCGATCAAGACAATAAATGATTATTGTTTTGTCTCATGCACAATTCTAATAGGGAATCCGGACATTATCGTCGGTATGAAGATGGGGTAACCCCTTCGATTTTTACTCATTCTAAAAAGTTATAAAATTATTAAAATTATCTATCTTGTAGACCAATTTTTATCCAAAACTAGATAAGTAGACCTCCCTTTAAGGAGGTTGACACTATAGGGTGTAGGGCTGAAGATATGGGGAATGGTGCATGTAAGCGCTTGTGGAAAAGCATAAAGTGAATGAAAAAAAGGGGGGGGGGGCTCTCTCTGGAGCATGCAAAATCACATAGATGCGCCTCTCTCTTTTTTTCACGCATACTTATAATTTTTTAACTAAAAAACGCTGTTCCTAATTATTCTAAAAATTTACAGATATCTTTGTAAATGAATTAAGAAAGTATGCTCAAATTTCATCAAATTCTTTCTGTCACAACACTGAAAAGTCCTGTCATATCTCTAAATCATGCAGTTCTCATAAGAACGCATGTTAATTTGTTTATTTAATGTCTCTTAAACTATTCTCGTAATGAAATAATGAAATTTTGCAAGGATTGTTATTTTCAAAGTTTCATCGCAATCTCTGTTATTTTTCTATGGCGTCAATCTCCTTAAACTTTAAATTACTATAGTAATTTTTTTTTAATATTTAAGGTTTATTTGAATTAATAACATTCGTAATATAATGTAGACATTTATAATTGTATGATTTTAACTTGGCTGCTGAAACTATCTTAACATTACCTGCACATAAACATTTGAAATTAACCATATACAATTGAATTTCTATGGATATTAGATACTCATGGATGCAATAGGTCAAGAAAAGTACAAAGACAAACGATCAGCACTGATGCTTTACATAAAATAATAGTTTGTTTTTTGTGTAGTGTACGTATCACATGTACGCAGTACTCGTATATAATTGAAACATGGTTATAGAGCTCGAACAATACTGAATTGTCTACGGTGGATCGCGCTAGTCCGTTGAGCCGTGACGGCCGTGTAGACCAGTAGTACGCAACCCTGAGCTTACGCTGATACCATGTACCTATACATCTAGCTCTTTACTTTACTTATAGTAGTACTGCTAGAAAGAATGGATTTGTAGTTTTGTTACCCTAATCAGTGTACTTACGAGCCCTAAAAGCACATAGGTACAGGCAGTGCCGGATTTACCAATAAGCAAAAGAAGCAATTGCTTGGGGCACCCGCTGTTTGGGGGCACCATAAAAGTGATTTGTGGGGGCATGAGCGTAAAATAGAAGTTAATTGTGAGAAATGCGAATGAAAATTTTGGTGATGACTAAAAAAAAGGTCGTCAAAATTACAAAATGGGGGCCTTTACATGATTAGTGTTTAAGGCATCACATAGGGTAAATCCGGCACTGGGTACAGGTGGATTTACACACATGCCTTCCCTGGGTACTTTTGTAAAGTAGTCGACAATTTACAAAAATAATTCGTACTTCGCGGAAGTTCGACGTTTTCCTTTCTCTCATGCACACGTTCTTTTTGAGTTTTAGTAAATGTTCATGTTCTACCATTATTTTTTAAATTATAGGTAATCAGTTCAACCATGTCAATCCCTTTAATTCGTTAAATAATTAAGATTTTTTGATTTTTAATGTAATTTAGTTTTACGTTTTTACATTTTTTCTACAATATAATTAATAATTAAAATATTAATTATTAATATTTTTATTTTCATATATCCATTGGATTTCGAATCTGAGATTTTATAATAAATAAATAAAATATATACCTATACCTAATATTTGGCCGTAATTTTGAAATTGAAAAATGAGACTATCCTTACAGACGAGAACAATTTTTTTTGATATTTTTTGTTTCTTTGGTTAAAATATGAATATTTTTTTACTTAACATGTGCAGTTCTAAAATTTCGCTAAAATAACCCCTGTGGACATGACTTCAGTCTTACTCAACCATTTCAAGGATTGATAAGATATTGGTAACAACGTAGCTACTTTCAGAACTGTCAATTTGGTTCTACCTATTCCTATTCCTACATTATATTGATTCAAATGAATGATACAGCAAATTATAAACACTTCTTATGTAGTGTGGCAAAAATTACGACAAAAGAATTTAGGTATAACCTATATACCTAGTGTAATAGTATGATAGAAATGTTATCAATGTCATACTAACTAAATTGAATTAAAAGATTTGCAGGACATAAAATATGTATTCGTTTTTTTAGGTATTTCAGCAATTTTTCTTACCCCGGACACATTTGACCCCCCACCCCGGGAAACGCCCTTCAAAAGAGGACAATGTCCGGGGAAAAGAGGACTGCCAACCCTATCCAAGAAGCGAGTTAAAAATTTATTGAACATGATTAGGTATTATAAATATATGTAAATATTTTATCTCAACGGGCCAAATATTTTCATAATCTTTTGACTGTGAAAGTATATTATTCAGTCGGTGCAAGTATCAAAAATTAATGTTTCTTTTATAACTATAATTTTTTGATGAGCTTTTTCTCTTTATCAAACTCTACGTATACTGATCCAAATAATACATATATGCAAATATTATGTAAAATTTCATAAATAAATTATTTTTTTGAAAACATTCATGGAAAGTTTCCTGAAAAGGTTCAAGTCGGTGAAAAGTTCAGATTGTAATACAGAGTGAAATTATATAATGTAAAACACAATTTATTTATTTTCTTATAATTTTATTAACTGGTTTGTCTGTTTGTTTCGATCAAAACTTGAAACCAATTTTTGATCCACTTGCCGATGTTGATTGTTTTGAAATTTTGTATAGGTACCTACTTATCAATATTTTCGATGATAATATAAGATTTAAGTACTTCCAAAACTAATTTAAAAATATATTATTTTTTAAAATGTGCGTATTGTTTTGTATTATATACTTTAGCTAAAGTAAATGGTACCAACAAAAAAAAAACGTATATGAACAAAACTTTTCAAAAATTTGAAAATTTTTCACAGGTGAATGAAAAATTTCAGTGAAATTGAAAATTTATGAAACTTTTCAATGAAAAATTTTCACCTTTACATCACTAAATATATAATTTATGTGTTTTCAATATTAAAGAGAAATACATTTTTTACACACTAGACAAAAATATCTACTCATTACATACATATGTAATATATAACTATTATGAAGTATGAGTTAAATACACGATCGATGATCAGCTACAATTGGTAATTGGACACCAATGTTACTGATTGAGAACTACTGCTGATATTGACAACAGCGGCAATTCTTTACGCGCAGTTGTTGTTCATTATGCCACCTCTCGGTTGAACCCGTTTAAATCCAGCACAGTCATCTTACGACACAAGACAATGATCAGGAATGCAAATACGATGTTGATGGGCGCATGTTTTTTTTAGATAGATGCAAATAAAATCGTTCAAAATGTTAAGGGTAGTTTAAAATGTGTATTTTAGGATTTTATCTCGCGTATACTTAAGTTTTTATATTACCTAAAAATTATATGTTTAAACAGCCACAATAAATTGGATCAAACCCAATTATTAAAAGTTCCTATACATAAAATAGACTGAATGTTGATATATACAGAAATTCTGCTTATATGAAAATAATTAGGTATATCTATTTAAAAAAAAATAACAACTAGTGAATCAATAATTACTTTAGCCAGGCCCGGATTTACCATGCAGGCAGTGTAGGCACGTGCCTATAGCGGCAAAAATTTAGGGGCGGCAATTTGAGCGTGAAAAAGTTATGGTAAAATTTTTATCTGAGAACCAAAAAAATAAATAAAAATTTTATTTGACAACGAAAAAAGAGGTCACTGATATGAAAAATATTCACTTTTTTTATTTTTATTCAATGAAAAGGGCGGCAATTTTCGCAACTGCCTAGGGGCGGCGGACTTATAAATCCGGCCCTGACTTTAGCTGAATACTTTTCAAAACATCATTCCAATTAAATAATTACATACTACATTAATACAAACAGAAATTAAAAATCATGTTATTATGACTTAATGATGTTTATTTACACAATACACACAAGCATGTGTGTGTGTGACTTGTACATTCATGTCAGTTTGTGAATATAGTAACATTTCATTTAAGCGAGTATATTGTGGTATTAACATTAAAATAATGGATGTGGCTATTTGCACATACACTATGTGCAAGCAATTGGCTATTCGAACATACACTATGGGCAAGCAATTGGCTATTCGAACATACACTATGTGCAAGCAATTGGCTATTTGCACATACTGAATGATCTGAATGTGAACCGAAACCCCTAAATCTAGAAACGTGAAATTTCAGGGGTGTATTTATTTTATGTCGTAAATACCCACTAAGGAAATATTCTTCGATTTTCAGCCCCTACGGGGGTAAAAGAGGGTGTAAATTTTTGTATGGGAAAAATATTTTTTCGATGGATTTACTTGAAACTTAAAATACACACTCTACATTACCAATAATGAAACATGTATTTCAGCATATCCTAAAATTCAACCCCTGAGGGGTTGCAAGGGGGTGTTAATTTTATGAAATTTTGGAATATTAATCTACATAACTGTTTATGATATTGAGGTAAATACGGACAAAGAAAGTAATCTATACTAATATTATAAATGCGAAAGTGTGTCTGTCTGTCTGTCTGTTTGTTTGTTACCTTTTCACGGCTAAACCGCTGTACCGATCTTGATGAAATTTGGCAGGGAGATAGCTTACATCCTGAGACAGGGCATAGGCTATTTCGAATCTCAAAAATTCATCCCCTCAGAAATTGAAAGGGGGTGGAAATATTTGTATGGGAAATATTTCACCCCCTGTCACATATAAAGGGTTGTAATTATTTTCATTCGATCCGGCGGAAAAAATACTACGGGAGTGGGAGGTTTTAGGGGGAAAAACAACCCCCTATCTCCCATAGGAACCGAGATATTTACGATTTTGTAAAATAAATGAAAACCAAAATAAAAGAAAATATATATATTTCACATATAAAGGGTTGTAATGAGTTTCATTCGATCTGGCGGGAAAATACCACGGGGTAGGGGTTATAAGGGAGATACAACAACTTTCATATGTGGAAGGGGGTGAAATATATATATTTTCTTTTATTTTGGTTTTCATTCATTTTACAAAATCGTAAATATCTCGGTTCCTATGGGAGTTAGGGGGTTGTTTGTCCCCCTAAAACTCCCCACTTCCGTAGTATTTTTCCCGCCGGATCGAATGAAAATAATAACTCTTCATATGTGACAGGGGGTGAAATATTAATAATCAAATTTAATTTTTTTCCCATACAAACATTTTCACCCCCTGCCAATTCCTTAGGGGATGCATTTTTGGAATTTAATGTAGCCTATGTCCTTACTTAGGATGCAAGGGTTCTTTCTACCAAATTTCATCAAGATCGGTACAGCGGTTTAGCCGTGAAAAGGTAACAAACAAACAGACAGACAGACAGACACACTTTCGCATTTATAATATTAGTATAGATTACTTTCTTTGTCCGTATTTACCTCAATATCATAAACAGTTATGTAGATTAATATTCCAAAATTTCATAAAATTAACACCCCCTTGCAACCCCTCAGGGGTTGAATTTTAGGATATGCTGAAATACATGTTTCATTATTGGTAATGTAGAGTGTGTATTTTAAGTTTCAAGTAAATCCATCGAAAAAATATTTTTCCCATACAAAAATTTACACCCTCTTTTACCCCCGTAGGGGCTGAAAATCGAAGAATATTTCCTTAGTGGGTATTTACGACATAAAATAAATACACCCCTGAAATTTCACGTTTCTAGATTTAGGGGTTTCGGTTCACATTCAGATCATTCAGTATGTGCAAATAGCCAATTGCTTGCACATAGTGTATGTTCGAATAGCCAATTGCTTGCCCATAGTGTATGTTCGAATAGCCAATTGCTTGCACATAGTGTATGTGCAAATAGCCACATCCTAAAATAATAGAGAAAATTTTGTATTTTGGTAGGTACTTTCATAAAAGATCAATCGCTAAAATCGCTGATGTACCGTATTAGATACCATGATGAATTAAATCACGTAAAAATCGTAAAAATAGAACAAACTGCCAAAAAATTGATTATATATAAACATTTTTACATATACCTACCTCAATTAAAATGAAAACTTTTCGACCGCCTTATAATAACAGCTTTAAGCATCTGTTTGCATAGAATCCATAGATTAAAACTCTCTAAGAACTTGAAAAAATTATGAAGTAATTTGGTGCACTAAAACGATAAATAACCAATTATTTAGATAAGTTTGAAAATAATTTTTGATATTCTTTGCTGTAGTACATAATAAAAATCTAGTACTGGCTGCTAGAGCGTCATTGTTCATCTATGTCGTTTAAGTATAAACTAATACGATAAAATATGACAAATAATTTATAAACATACCTGTATATAAATTAAAAAGTACAGTATCTAACATTATTGTCACATCCTCTTACACTCCAATGTGTATCCGTCACTGCATGTCTGAGTAAGTACAGCGTCGACTTTCACGCAATGCGATAGCACACAGAACTTGTGTAATTAATGATAAGACTATTGCTGTCATAAGCAGTGCATTTGCGGCCAACTTCAGTCAGCTCTCAGTGCGTATGAATGATTAATAACTTCACACCGAACTAATAACCTAACTCTTAGGTGAAGAAAACTTGCGAGAAAACTTTCCACCAAACTCTACCGCGGTGCATGTGAAGTGTGGAGAGTCTTGTTTTAGGTGTTAATAATATGAGCTATTTAAATAATTGTTGTAAGTTAACTACTTTCAAAGCACTGACCATTTTTGATGTACACAGTTTCGGGTTTCTTTTCAATGCATTAGCTTGGGTAATTTTAATTCTACATGAAGTAGAAACTCTAATATGAATAAATAATAAGAGCTAAAGGAATCTACTCTTCGAATTATAATATAATGTGTTGAAACAGTTAGAAGTTGATTTGGAAAACTAAGAATGATTTTCGACCCCCCCCCCCGCATCTTTCTTTTACAGATCCGTGTAGGTGACCCTCTTCCTTTTTACTCACGTAATTTTTTTTATTATGTATGTATGTGTATAGTAGTAGCTAAGTAATACACTGGTTTCAATTGGCGTATTTTCAAATAATTAATTAGAAAAATAACTTTACTCAAGTAACATAGTACATGCATATTTAATAAAAAATATGCATTTGAAATATACCTACTATGAAAATATTGTGTTAGTTTTTAAATAGTAAAAGTTGATTTTATTTTTATACAAATTCCAGATAGGTATAGTTAGTTTTGAAACCTGGAAAGATCGCATAAATTTTTTTTTTCAATCGATACACATTTTATAATAATAATAATATGAAAATTTCGTGGTTTGAACCGTAATAGTGCTTAAAAGTTGCTATTCACTAACACAAACATAATGCTACTTTTTTTTAAATTGTTCAATATCTTCAGACCATGCAATGAGCACATAACTTCCAAATTTTGGTTCAAAAAATTTTACGACGTTATACTTATTTGTATTATTATGATTCACCGTTATGTATATTATAACTAATATTTAGTAAGATAAAATAAAAAGTCTTAAGTTATTTTAGGTAGATCACGAAGCGTTCCCTTACTACGTCCCTGCTTAAGTACCTCTCAATGAAATGACATTCTTACTAAAAACAAGCAAGTATATAATAATTAACAATAACCGTAATAATTCTCCTCTGAAGAAACTTTTTACAGTCAAACATAACACTAACGTTGTTTATTACATACACTATATTACATTATATTTAAGAACTGCGTGCAATTTTACAGCTGTCAAATGACTTGAATAATCAAAAACGAATTACACATACACAAACAATAACACAAATCTCGACATTGTTTTTTATATTCATAATATTTAAAACATAGGAAGCGTGGCCGAGAGTGTTTTTGTAGGCTTCTGGTCTATTAACGAGCGTCCATAACCTGGACATTCCTTCACGGCATTTCAGAATTAATGTCAACGTTACAATTATTTCCAGATTTGTGAATGGAATGGATGGTAGTCGCTCATACCCTCAGGGTATCAATTATTACATTTATAAGTTTAATAAATATGTATATACTTACGTGGAATTCGTTCAGGTCACTCCCGTGTCGTTGTGGTGCGGTTAGGTTTCGTTTAGATGAGTTATTGTGGTCTATTTTTATTAATGTTAATTACTAGAAACGAATCTGTGGTATTAAAATAATGATAAAATTAAGATAATTCATAGATAATAGAAAGAGTATTATATAAATCTCACATGATCATTTTTAATTTTTGTTTTAGATTATTATTTATTGTTAAACATGCATTTTTTAGATAAATCGTTATACAAATAATTTATCTATACATAATTTGAACAAAAATTGTCACCTTGGTGTGCAACTATAGATTTTAAGAGTACTTAGTTCTATTTATGTCTGGTATATAAACGACCGAACAAAATTTGTAAGCTTGTAAGCACTTTCAAATGAAGTATCAAATCAATCCGACAGTTTCCGTGAAATTTCATGAACTGTTTGACAAGTTTTTACTTGGTATTAAAATAGTGGAGATATTATAAAAAATAGTCACCAATTGTGTTATAATAAGTTGAAGTACCACAAGTCTACAACAGAAATAATACCTGATTTGAAACTGCTTTCAAGCTTGCAAATTTATTAGCTCTTTTATAATACCGAAGATAAACGTTTCTTTGGTGATGAAACATCACAAGTCTGAAGGTAAAAGCTGTATTATTCTAAGAGACGTGCACGTGATCGAGACTAAGAGTTACGTGCGAATTTTGTTCTAAAAAATATATTTTATCCATTTGCGTAACGTGTTTCTCAAATATATTTGTCACGGAAATTATATACCTATAGGATTTAAAAAGGGGTGTTATTTAAACTCTCTAAAAACAAGCAAAGCAACATTAACATTAAGTGGAACTCCTGAATCTTTTCCATGGAACCCACTTTGGGAAATACAAATAGTTCAATTTAAATAATTATTAATTATAAATAACTCTTAACAAGATTTATAAATAGAGTTGATATCATTTTGATCTCGTCTCGTTAAAATCAAGTTCAATCTCGTCTTGCTCTCGATCTCGTTTTGAGATTGAGACGAGACCATCAAAAATTTCGTCTCGATGAGCAGCCTTATTATAGATATACGTATATGAATAATGTATGTATTCTAGTATACATATAAATACCACCACCATTCTTTCTGTATGTGAATAGAAGCAACGCGTCACTATAAACACTAATAGTATTAAATTAATCAAGATTTTTTCCCGCCGCTCGGGTGCAGTGTTAACTTTTCAGCTTTATAAGGATTAATAATAAAAATGCGCATCGATTTGTCTGCTCTGCCTTGTTTAATTGTTGTCATTTATATTTCTCTTTTTTCCCTCGATTTTATTTGAGCAAACATTGTTTTTGTACAGAACACTGTTTATTTATAAATGGGTATTATTCGTTTTTCTTTACCGACTTATTCAAAGTATGTGCATGTATATGAACATACATGTTATTGTTTAAATCAGAGGATATTAACTAAACGCAATACTATACGAATTTTTTCGTCGCTCACGTTGGCAACCAAAATTTTATATTATATTGAAAAAATTCTTCATATCCTTATTTACGGAGGGGACATTCCTATAAAATCTTTGTTATTTTACTGTCATACGACTAGGCATATGTATAAAGCCTCGACCTACTTCTTATTGATAACTGAATTCTTGAATGTGTTTGTAAAAATATTATAAAAAGTCCTGCTATAGAAATTAACATAAATTGTAGACTTTATAGATGATTATATTCTCTATAACTTATATTGCCAATTTTAATCTAGTTCGTCCCATTTAAAAAGTTATTTGAAAAATTCAGAAATTGATAAGAGTACTTAAACATTTGCTCTGGTTGTAAGATCGTGTTCAAAAATAGGTAGTTTTCTTCCAATATGAAAATTAATCATAATTACAAAACTTTGTATTCAGATATATAGACACACAGACATCATAGCGAAAAAAGTCAGAATGGATTCAGAGAAACTCAAAATGGATATATCTATCAAAATTGGCATTCCAATTAAATGGGTACTTTAACTATTACTATATTTATCAAAGAAAATTAAAATGTTCATACAGTCATACATATAGAATGTTGTATTAATTATGTCTATCAAAGAACAAATTTGTCGTTTGCGCCCAAATTTTTTAATACTATATAAATATATTTAGGTGAATAATATTTTAACTGAATTTACACATTATTATTATTGTTTAT
The DNA here is from genome assembly GCA_949319165.1 of Sialis lutaria. NCBI lineage: Eukaryota > Metazoa > Arthropoda > Insecta > Megaloptera > Sialidae > Sialis > Sialis lutaria. Next base: position 22,211,981 of record OX439231.1, on the reverse strand, counting down.
AGTTAGACAAGTTATTGAATATATATATTTCTATCTATGTTTGAATAATAAGCGGGGTGAGATAGTAATTATTCGCGTTTTTTGGACTGGCGGCGGACCAAAGGGCGACAGGAATTAACTAAATTCAGTCGGATGGCGGCGACACAAAGGGCTACAATGTACGGACGCATTAAAAACACGCCGCGGTCGGGAATGCCTCTGTTCTGCGCGCTACGAATTCGCGATACTCGTCACGCGGCTGGGATTCTGTATCATATAACACACAACGTTTAGATATGTTGTAGCAGTAACTGGTGGCCCGTATATAAGTATTACTGTGATAACTGTTTTTGCCAATATAATTGAATATACTGATTAAAGTCAATTGCATACAGTGGTGGAATTAAGATGTTGGCCGCCTTAAGCTATTTATTCTGATTTTTTAATAGGCCATTTTTAGAAATTACATTTTTTACTAACGCAAAGATTTATCGCTTCTGAAGTATGCCTAATTTATCTATTGATATATGCGATGATTGAATTAGAAAACTAACAAATGAATATCTTAAAATAATTATTATTTACGAAAATAAATTGCCATTAATTTTGAAAATAAGTATTGCAAGTGATATATCGTTGGAGAACAGAGTAAAAAATAACTTCAAATATAACCTTAGTCAAATTTATGAAAAAGTTCTATGAAAAACTAAAATTATGGCTTGTTACTCGAAAAAGAAAAATGGTAGAAAAGTTCTAAAGCTACTATTCAATTCTACACAAAAAAGGACATTGAGATACCGCGAGCAAAATAGCTATCTATTTTGGCAAAAATATAGGGAATAAAAGAATAACTGAATTTTTCGTTATTTCGATGGTCTGCCTAAACCACGAGATTTTTTTAAATTGTATGTCATGTTATCCCTCCACCCTTCTTTCAAATAATTAATATTGCTTAACTAAATCTGTATCTCTTGTAGTTACTGATATCCATTCTGGAAAAGTTATCTGGGTCACTTGGTAGTTTAAAATTTAATTATAAGCAATCATATATTTTTAGGATCATGTATGTGGAAGTTGTCTATATTTAATAAACCACCAATCTAAAAGTATTATAATTCACTAGAATTTCCCGTGACTTCCCTTGTGTGTATGTCACTCGAGTGGCTGCTCTAAAAACATAGTTATCCCATTCCTATCGTGACGGTAGTCAACGAAGGGAATGGTCAACAACACAACTGTCATCGATTGTTAGAACAAAAAGAGAGTGACATTTGTAATTATGGAATACTGTACAAAATAAATATCTAAAATATAATAGTAGAAAACTGAAATTGATCAGTTTACTTATATGTTTGAGAATACCAGCACAGCCACCTGCTATAAAGCGTTATCTCTTTCTATATGTCATCGTGTTGTCTTTCTCATTCGTCAAAAAGCAGTCAGACTTGATTGGTTGTGTCCAGCATTCTGACTGTTAGGAATATTTGACATTTTTCAGTTGCATTCATTTTTTATAACATAAACTGCACAGAGGCACCGTCTTCGACTCCGCGCTGCACTGATTAGCAACCTGGTTCTACGATGTATTCGCCAGCATAGAATTTAGTCTCGTACTTAATTTATTCCATCAATTCGTTCGAAGAAAAAAATCTTCATTCACCCAAGATAGAACTAACGAAAATATCATATACAGTTATTTCAGATTGCCAGTTTAACAATTTGCGATCTTTATATATGTAGCTACTTCTAAAAGTTTAAAAATGTTATTGTTATTCAGCTGTAAAGAACAAAGCTTTATCTTCTCATCGCATATGATGTATAGCGTAAATAATTAATTGGGTCAATAGATAGGGTAAATGTATTTACGAGATATGTACCGCTTTTTAACATTTTGTCCCAATAATATTTGTTAGGATGCTTATATGTCTCATATTTTGTGCCCAGTATTATAACGAATTTGGTCTAGCTAGACCAAAATAAAAAAAAACTATCTGCAGGTTATTTAAAAATGATTGTTATTTTGCATTTAAAATTAAAATATGTGGGTTATTGTAAAGAATTTGATCGAGAGTAAAATCTATCTGCGAACTGCGAGATACTCTAAACCGTTATTAATTTGCTCAGGATTCTAAAGCAGTGGTAATAAATGTATAATAATGAAATGTTATGCATTTTATGATATTACACTCGTTTATCCCCGAGTGTATGGGTTGAGAGACTATTTTTCCATGATGTACAACACTTGAATAAACGTTTTCCGTTAATCTGCCTAGTGCTCAGATGAAGGAGAAAAATATGACTCTTGGACTATGAGGTATACAATTTGTCACTACTACTTGTAGATAACTTTTTCTCTATAGCAATTTTTTTATAATTTCGGGTATTACCATGTTAAATAGAAATCGCTGATTATAAACAGTGGTGATCGATGTACACTATATATTATGTAGATGCCTAAAAAAGGATAGTAGCTTTACATTATTATAAATTTATTACCACTTCTATAATATTCAGAACACGTAAATGTTCGTTAAAATGACTAACTTCAGAATAGAAGTTACTTTAAAATCATGGATCCGTTTTCAAATATTTAACATGTGATATATATTTTGTGTTAAATTTTTCAATAAGCGATTTTTACTAAATCAAGATCAAAAATGCATATGTATATTTTGTATATTGTGTATTTGTAATTATCAGCAATTGCATTTTTGAAGTGTTGTTTATTTTCTGTCATACATAATTGAACGTGTCACAAATATTGATTATGAAAATACATTTATTAGTTATTTAGTCTTCATATCTTTTCACTAAATATGTTTTATGACACGTAAATAGTTTAATAATTAAATAATTGGTCTAATGTTAATTAACGTTTGAAAATTAACTTTAATTGGTTAATTGAATTTATAATCTAGTTGTCAATTATAAACAGCAATTGTGCTATTGCTTGTATTATTGTTTTTAATCGGCATTTCTTCTATTTATAGGGTATAAAAAATAGGTAGTCAAAACTTGGTATTTTAATTTTTTTAAACACTTAAATGTTTTTTTCCATGAATCAAATAATAGAGCAAATATTTATGTTTTTTTGTTAAATATATTCAAGTATTTTTGTATCTAACAATGTAAGTATCTAACAATTTTCTTTTTACAGGGTGACCAGTATATTTCTGGAACAAATTTCCCTGACTTTTCCCGGTTTTCCAGGAGAATTTTTACCGTTTTTCCCTGTTTTTTATTTAAAAAAATTTGATAAAAAACCTAAAAAAAAACGTCATTCTTTAAATAATCGCGAGAATTTGTACGATTTTGCATTTTTATAAAAATTCCCTGACTTCCAACCAAATTCCCTGACTTTTCTCTGTATAGCAAAATTCCCTGACTTTTCCCGGTTTTCCAGAAATTGGCCACCCTGTTTTAAAATAACATTAAGTTAAAATATTTTTTGTACTCTCATTGAATTCTTTATTCATGATGTATTATTATTATTATACTGCCTGAACACGTACATATGACCTGACGACACGTTATGTATTTTACATACGATAGTTGACTATATATTTTTTATCTAAAAAAAACTCCAAATTAAAAAAAAATGTAATGGATTTCTTTTCAGTTTTTTTTCTTTGTTTACTATTACTTGCCGTAGAAATTTAGTTCAGAAGAAATAATACACAAAATATACATAATTCGTGTTGCACGTAAAAAACATAATTTTCATTATTAAAAATTTAATTTAATTTGTATAACATAGTTATTTTCATGTAGAATACCTAAATACTATTTGTAAGCATGCATGATTGTGAGCAAAAATTACTCCCGTATTTACATTAAAAAACATCAACACGGTGTTTTTTGGGCAAAATGGTAACAAATTCTATACATTTTTAAATACGAATTATTTAAAAAAATGTTTTTTTGGTAAACCTGAACGAATTATTTTGTTGGCAATGTAAATTATAGTTGCAAGTTATGTTATGGAATACCTAGTACCTACCGTTGTTTTATTATATTTATAAATAAGTTTTTATTTTTAAATTGAATTAAAAAGTTACATTTTTAAAACAATGTATCCATTTTACAGGGTTCTAACCTGGGGGCTCGGTGTTAGAGAGTGACCGATGCAGCAAATCACCCAGCTATGGATAAAAAATATAGAAACATCAGAATAAATCTTAATAAATGAATCTTTGATGGTGAGGGGGTGGGGGGTTCTTTTCAGAAAATAATTGCACGAAGACCAAAAAAAGATCTTCACACCTACTTTTTTAGCGGTATGCTGACCCTGGCCTGGAGATCTGCGTTGAGATGTGGCTGCCGTAAGTGAATAAGGCTAAATGTATAACGCAATATTTAATAACGATACTATTAGTGTAATCAATGTCGAGTTGAATTGTTACATCTTACTTGAGAAAAATATAGTACTGACTTCGAAAATCTGATCGCTTTACCAATTCAATCTTCATTGCCTTAAACATTATCGCAGCATGTAACAAACCAACTTACGATATACAAAACTGAAGCGCCTATAAATTATTAAGTCTAACTCAATTAAAGACGATTTACATGTGTACGGAATAATAAAACAGCGGCGGGACCCGAGTGCGCCCGAACCCGCGGGGCATTTGAGTGTATTTGCAAGATGCAATATCTCAACCCGTCAATAATAAATCAGTCACTTTAGTACAGACGTAGTTCGCCGATACTTTCTACTTCTATTACCCTCTCTCGAAATATTAATGTTTTAACACAAATTATAGATTTTCGTTTAAAAAAAACGGCACATGTTCCAAGGGTTTCGTTTAAAAGAACTAGAAAATCTTTAGTAATCAAATTTTTAAAAATTTGTCAAGTGCGAGTCGAGTCTCGCGTACAAATGTATCGTACCATATAGTTCTTCAATTTATTCGATTTAAATAAAAGCACTTGTAAATACATACTAACATAAGTATATAGCAATTACACTAGGAACATGTTTAAAGATTATAATCTAATTAGTTATTAGCAGTTTAAATATTATCGAAACGATGCATGTTCTATTTTTATTATCTATGTAGATTATTATGATGAAGATGAATTTCTTATCGGCTGAATAACTCCTTGTATCGTTTTTGTACAATAACTATAATTTTATTGTAGGGTTGTTTCACAAATATGTAGATTATAATTTTGAATTGTTTTTGAAAATACAATTTTTAAACTCGGCATCATTATATGTATATATTCTTAATTTTTCTATTAAACGAAGATTTTAATAATAACAAAACGTTTAAGCATTTCAATTTCTTTAATTGCCAGTTTTCATTTGGTACCCCAGAATTGAAATAACTTTTCTTTTAATCGCTTAAAAAGCCCAAATCTAATTACTCTATTACTTATTAAATATAATTTTTAGATTAGTACATATTTAATTAGTCTATTTCATTACTAAATATTTGACAAACAAGTTATTTCTCTATAATAGTGTGAGAAATGCAAATCAAATGTCAATTTAGTTTCCATGCGCCGCGATCTCCAATAATGCAACAGCTTGTGTTTGAATTTTAATGCTATTAAAAATGAATTTATTTTAATTTGAAATTCAGTGAAGTGCAACGATGAATTTTGCAGAACAATAGATCACAAATTGATTAATAATGTATTTACATAAGCACATTATTATATGAAAACTTTCATTTTTATATTCAACTTATTACTTTTTCTTGTTTAATATTATTGTGTTTTCTAAATAATAGCGACATGGTATCCTCTATATCAACATTATCTATTAATTAATACTTATTTTGCTATCTAACTAACTGCAAAAAATGAATACTTACATATTTTGGTGTCTTGAAGAAAATGTAATAGCTGCGAACTTACATATTCCTTAAGTTGAAATTTAGTTAGTAGTAATATGCGTTTATATATACAATAATATACATATATCCTGCTTTCCTATATCCAGCGACTACAGAAGAGCATTTATTATGTAAGGTATTACAAAAATTTCTCTAGACCAAAAGCTAGGTTAACACTATCTGTGAGAAATCGTTATTAATTTGCTCGGGATTTTACAGCAGTGGTAATAAATTAATAATACTGTAAATACTACACATTCTATGTTATACACCTATCACCACTGTTTTTAGATGATTGTTTTGTTACGTTACTCTGCAGTAAATTTTTTATGATATTCGATATTACTCTCTTTGCAGTTTGCACTCTGTAAAAAACATAAATATATCAACGAAAAAACTATCATGTTTTTGAGTTACACGAAATACATTTTTTTAACTACCCGTGTAACAACTTTGCGTTAACTTGAAAATTTGATGTTAAAACTATAGTTAAAAACTAAAAAAAATCGAAATGTCGTGTACATAGATACATCGTGCAAAGAGGAAGAAATTGACTTGATTATTTATAAGAAAAAATGTAAAACAAGCCAGACTGAATATGTAGATAAAATCCTTTAAAATTTATCGTTTGAACTTTTGGGTATAAAATCGTGTAAACTATTGCAATTATAACAACAGTTTTACAAAATCATGAATTAATTTATTTTTTATTTTAATAGAAAATTTTGTATAAACAATTTAAACATTAAATTAATTAACAATAAAATAAGAATAGTTTGACCATTTCATAATATTATAGTAAATTATTATCAATTTGTACAATTTGTTACCACGACGACACAAATAACATATATCTTGATAGGTACTTTATGGCTCCATGCGTGCTATATAAAAAGACCAGTACCTGTAAAAAATAAATATATTAATTATAATATTAAAACTTTTATATTATTCTTAAATAAAATATACAATGAAATTTTTTATAGATTAATTTTGATTATCTAATGTTGTTTGGGGTTTAAAGCATCGGTAATAAATTCTTAATAAAAATAAAGTTTCACCAAATACCACTGATTTTAGTCTGCTATATCATTAATAAATACCATACAATTGTAATTTAAATTTAATATCCTGCAAATGGTGTTTGGTTAAGTTTTGATAAAGACAAAATTCTTTATAATAAAAACGTTATATATTATTTTGATGAACATTTATTTCTCATCGTCCAAGGGCTAATAAAGATCAGCCAATAAAAAATGGAGAACGGCTGGTTTATATAAACCGCTAGTTGCTAAAAGAAAAAAAAAAGAAAATTTCACACTTAATAGGCATTTTGTCTGAAAAATACCCGTGCATAAGAAATAAATCTAACACATGTAGTAAACGATAGCAATTTTGTCCTTTTATAGGATAATATCCTTTATTGATTTGTCTTGCGTCTCCCCCACATTCACTGCGATGATCTCTTTTGTATTTCTTAAGTGAACAATTTCTTACAACCCCAATCACCCCATTTATCTGGCTACCATATGATTTTATTTAAGGGACGGAGCGTCTACTGTGCCATTTAATTAAATCTCATAATTGTTTAGCTGTTCGCGAAAATTATTGCATTGCTGGTGAGCAAACTTATCAAAAATGACGGTAAATCAGATATTAAATGAATCGTATTTATTATTATTAGTAAATCTTGTTTAATGAATGATTTCGGTTCATAGAAATTATAATTAAAATATAAAATTATTTAACGAAATTATGGTGTCGAAAAGTAGACTCGCAAAATTGGGATTTTAGTCTGGGGGAATTTGTTTAACAAGATTTCCCTAAATATTTAGGATGCGTCCATTAATCATATGAGGTTTTTTTTGTGAGGGAGGTCTGTAAAATCGAATCTTTACCTTGGGAAAACGGGGTACAAAGCGTCTTGCAAAATTAAACTATAGAAAAAAAAACTAAAAATCATATATTCTTTTGCAATTAACCTTTAAATTACGTCCAATGTACAGCAAAAACAATTGCACTTACAATTAGTTTAGTATAAAAAAATACACACACATAGCACATCTTACGACCCTGGATATACTTATATATAAATATTCGACTTTTAACTAACTTCGGGTTCTTAAAATTAAAATCTATAAGGCCTAGTTTCTCAATATGAGTTTAAACCACATGTCCCAGTTAAACTTAAGATTAAACTATACATTTGTTTCTCAATGTCCAGTTAAAAATTATAATTAATCTTAAGATTAATTTTTAACTGACAGATGAAATAATTTATTTTTCTAGCCCAAATATTAACTTATTATCCAACTTCTCATACATTCTATAGTAACACTATATTCTTTTATTAATTCCAGTAATGTACCCTGTTCTCTTTTACTGAATTAACTCATTTTTAATAAATTTAATTTAATAGTTTGAGGCTAATTTTTAGTTTGACATAACAAAAATCCACCATTTAAACTTATATTGAGAAATTGAGTGAGGTTTAAACTGGACATTATGTTCAGTTTAAACCTAGGATGAAGATTAAATAATCTGAAGTTTAAACTCATATTGAGAAACCGGGTCTAAGAGTAATAAGAGTAGATGTTACCCAACATATAGCCAACATTTTTTATGTCAAATACTACCACTACCATACTTACTATACTCGCTTGTTATTGTATTATATCTACAATATGATGATAATAGTTTTTATGATTATTCAATATTTAATTCTTAATTAACAATGCAATTATAATACCATAGATAATTATCACATGTTCTAAAAGTAAGATTGTGATAAATATTTAATTTTTTTAACAATATTAATTGTGTCAATATAGCAATAATAATGAATTGTTCGCCTTAATTAAAAATTATGTTGAAGGTATGCTTAAGAGATAATTACCAATTAAAATTTAACTGTAACGTATTAATGATCAATAATGCATTCTAATGTTTGCAACATTATTTGATTGTTCTTTTTTGTTTGTTCAGCGTAAAGATACATAAGTATTAAAAAAAAGTTACAATAATTAACGTGTTTATAAAGATTTTTACATGAAAATACCATACGGTTTTTTGCGTCTATTATGATTATAAATCATTCTAAAAAATGCTTTTGAGTATCATCAACTTAAAAAGTCGTACCGAAACATGTCTTAAAATTACACATATCGATACTTGAATTTATACCAAAAATGAAAACATTCAATCTATAGTACAGCGGTACCACCGACCACTGTGGTACGTACCGCACTGTTGGGTGCACGTTTTTGGTGTGGGTGTATATTGGGTGGGTGGGGAGTTTGGGTCTCTCTACTGAGCCACGGCGCGGCGGGCGTACATTATGTTGAATAATGAGTTGTTTTTTGGAACAGTTTGGATATGAAATATGAGCAAACTGTGGAATACAACCGGCCTGACAATGCTACTGTGTACAGTAAGTTTATCCGTGCATGCCGTGTCCCCGGATCAGGGTTTACAATTCAAGTGTGAACGATTTGTCTTAATTTCTAATCACCTTATACATTGTGATTGATTGCTATTAAAAAAGTGATGTAATTTGTATGAAAATTCTACTAAGCTTTTCTCATGTTTTATTGATACGTTGATTTATTTGTAATTTATAAATGTAATGAAAAAAAATCATTTTGGTAGATTGATAGTTAAATTCTATGTTATACTGTAAACTATAAAATATACGAACTAAGTAGGGTGGCCAGTATTTCTCTGGAACAAATTTCCCTGACTTTTCCCGGTTTTCCAGGAGAATTTTTACCATTTTTCCCTGTTTTTTATATTTAAAATTTAGAAAAAAAAACCTAAAAAAGGTCATACATAGATAAAATTTAAATATTTGTGATAGTTTTCATTTTTCCCTGACTTCCAACCAAATTCCCTGACTTTTCCGGTTTTCCAGAAACTGGCCACCCTGCTAGGTATTTACATGCTTATTTCATCAGCAGACTATAAAAATAAGTAGGTTATTTAGATAACTATTTTTTGCATTTTATTATAGTACTACATAATGTAAAAAATTTAAATTACGGATTTTCCTATTAAGTCAAAACACAAGTTTAAGTTTATAATCATAATGTTAACATCCCGGGAACAAAATTTAGATCAGAAGTGATCAAATCAGATATTGATAGATCTACATTTTGAGACAACAATATAATTTTTAACTGGTTTTTAATCTGTGGAGACTTGCAAAGATCCATAAGGACCTACAAAGATCTCTAAAGATCGTTGTAGATCGTGATAGAGATTGAAACGTTGAAAATTCATGAATTTTCAATGTTACAATGATCTTTGTAAATCGCTGTAGATCATTTTAGATCGTTATAGATCTTTGCAGGTTTCCACTGATCAAAAACCAGTGAAAAATATGATTTTGTCTGAAAATGCAGATCTATCAAGATTTGATTTGATCACTTCAGATCAAAATTTTTTTTCCCGGGTTATGAATTCTGCTAGTGAAACATTATAGAGGGATCAAGTTATACACGGTGTAGGTAGGTCATTTATCTATGTGCTCGATAGTAAATTTTCTACGTCCTTGATATAATATATATATATATATATATATATATATATATATATATATATATATATATATATATATATATATATATATATATATATATATATATATATATATATATTATATCATGATATGATGACAGTTACATATGACAGAATGAACATAATACAATATTATGTAAGTACACTCACACATATGAAATATGCAACAAAACGTTATTTATATACGGTACTTAAACCTGCACGAACAATTTCATAAAAATATGAAATACAATTTCATCAATGCGCATAAGTTAATGATTATTTAATAAAAAACGGAAGTATCAAATTATATTTGACTTCAGTGTGAAAATGACAGGAGCCTAATGCTTTTAAAATTACAGAGTAATTTTTTTCATGGTGTGAACTCGCACATTAGATCGTGCAGTCCCGCGTAATGTCACCGCTACCACTAAATTATATACTCACAGTGTAGCCTTCCGCGTCGCAACTGTTCAACAACCGCCCTAATACACCTCCTGGACTAGTAATGGGTTAATTGTGTTTATCATAATACAGGTTAATCGTGATGCTGCGGATCGACTAACTGAATTTTATAGAGCAAAAATTTATTCTTATATTACACATACAGGCCGGGGAAAATAAAATGTTGCCGAGACGTGAATAGACGATCCTTAAAATGATCCTCAAATTTCTCAAAATAACTATTTTGAATATGCAGTAGAAACTGGTTATAACGACATCGAAGGGACTGGAATTTTAGGTCGTTGTAACCGATAATTAATTTTTTTTAAGGTAAATTATCGGAAAAACTAAAAATTTCATGAGTATGCTGACATTTTGTGAAATTCACCGTCTGTGAGCGAAGATATCGTCAAAATAAAATAAAAACTTTAAGCAGAGAATTATAAAATATAAAAAAGTATAAAACATTTTCGAATATACGATATACACTATTCTTTATGGATATACAGAAGCGACACTCAACGTTATTTTACTGGAAACATAGTTTGAGATCATGAGGTGATTCTGATTGGTTACTCTCCACCAATCATGTACCGTATACGAAATATGTTACATCTGTTTTCTGTTTATTTACTTATCTATGAATTAAATCTAACCTACAAAACATTATGTATTATGTCAAAAAATATTTTTTATTGTACAAAAAATTAAATGCACAAATTATGTCAGACATAATAAAACATACGGTTAAAACATAACATAAAAACACAAAATTGTTTTAATTAATGTTAAACAATACATATGCTAAGAGTATTGCCAATATAAAAATACTATATTTAAAAAAAAATTGAAAAAAAGTCGGTCCGTCGTACAAACCGATAAAATTCTCCGAAAATATTGTAAACAGAAAGTCGTGTAAAGCGGTATTTTGTTGTAAGCGATGTCGTTATAAACGGTATATTATAACAGGCAATTATATGGGATTCAGCCGGGAATTTTTAGTCTGAGTCGTTATAACGGGTACGTCGTATTAACCGGTTTCTACTGTATTTATGAATGTATTACCAAACAGAAATGTTTTTGTTTACGACACAAATAGTACTAAGTACTCTGACATTAAAATTAGTAATAAAATATGACTTCATCGTATGGCAACTGAACATCTCATATATAAAGTAAAATTCGTACATTCTAAATAAAACATAATTTGGTGAATTTTGTCCATTCTGCGAATGTTTGTCATGAATGATCCGACCGACTGTACAATTGAAAGGGCGCTCTGTTGTGAGGGAGGCGTTTTTTACTAGTCGATGCCGGCGAATGACAAAAAACCGCTCTGCTCTGTTCGAGATTAGCGGGCGAACCGGTACAGAGGCGGGGGCGGCAACACAGCTCGCAAAGTGAGCGCAAAAAACCGCTACACATACAGAGTCGGCTTTGTCTAACATTTCGTCTATTAGAATAATGTTTGTAGTGCAGAATATTTTCATAATATGTAAATATACCGGTATTTTCATTATATGTTAGTTTTGAAAAAAAATTAAGAAAACCAAGTTAATTTAAATGAAATTATTCATTTATTGTAACTTTTACATGTAAATAAATTTTTTTGGATTTATATTATGAAATGAATTTTTTTTATTACTGTTTTTTCCATGAAAAAGTTCTATATATGACTAATTGTAAATGCTTTCTTATATAAATAAATACTGTTGTTTTAAATTATGTGTATTTTTCACAAATATAATTTTTAATTGATGTTTAATGTCATCTATTAAGGTGTTGGTTATATACCACATCTATATTATTATAAAAATATGTAAAAATAAATATTTTTATTAAATAATACTGTTGTTTTAAATTAGGTGTATTTTTCACAAATATAATTTTTAATTGATGTTTAATGTCATCTATTAAGGTAATGGTTATATACCACATCTATATTATTATAAAAATATGTAAAAATAAATATTTTTATTAAATAATTTGAGATGATGATTGAATAAAAAGGTTAATTTTATTTTATGAACAAACACAAGGACTGACGAAAAATATTTTTAGAGATACACTAAAAGTTTTAAATACGTCTCTGATTTGGTTAAAACTCAACAAGGACACGAATAAGGGAACAGAGATAGGAATATTGGTACGGATTAAGGAGAAACAATGAAAGACATAGAGTGCAACAAAGTGAGAGTAATACGACAAACAAAACAAACAGTTGGGAAACTAGGGCAAAAAATTATGGAAAATGTAGTCTGGAATACTAAGAGATCTGCGTACAGTTATATTCGCAAACTGGAAGCAACCCTAAAAATATATCGAATCAACTATATATTTGATTAAAAACTTTTAATCAATTTCATTAGAGGAAAATAATTACAAATAAAAATAACGATTTGTAAATAGAACTATTCAAGGAGTGTAGTTTAACTTTTAATAATATTAAATTATAAATGATTATAATAAATCAAAATTTGTAAGATTTTTTCCACTAGATTTATATTGTAATTTTTCAACATCAAATTTTTAAATGTACTAGCGGATTCGCCCCGGCTTTGCACGGGAGTTAATGTTTCACCCTCTGACACATATAGAGGGTTGTAATTAGTTGCATTAAATCATACGGGGGTGAGTGTTTCAGAAGAAAAAGAACACCCTATCGCGCATAGGAGCTGAGATATTTACGATTTTTTCCGACTTGTTTTAGTATTAACTATCGTCATTACTCATTACTTATTCGTTATGTTATCTAACATAAAGGACAAACAGAGAGTTATTGAGCTTTATAATTTTATATAGATAAAATTTTCAAAATTGTGTAATTTCTCTTTTAGATTTTATGAAAAGTTTTTCTCATAAACTTAAGCCACAAAAGGATAGAATAAATAACCGATACAAGTTGTAAATTATTTGGGGGGGGGAGGGGGGGGGGGGTAAAAACCAACAATCTTAAAACAAAATCTATAAGAACACGTTAAAAAATCAACCACTCTAGAAATTTTTAAAAAATTGATAGAATTTTTATTTATAAAGATTTCATTCATTATATTCAATTCAATATTTCGTTGTAATCTTCTGAAAAAAACACCACTGATACATGGAGACTACATAAGTGTTAATATCTTGAACCCTTTCAACACTGCCTTAACCATTACATTCTCTAGCTACTCGTTAAGTACTTTATGAAACAACAGAAGAGTTGAAATATTTATAAAATATAATGCGAAGCACTATACTTTTAAAATGGACACGTAAGGGCAGCCATACACGTAGCGGTATACCGGAGAGGTTTACCTGTACAGTTGACCTGCGCAGGTAAACCGGAGCGTGAGTGGTACCTCTATCGATGAACCTGTACAGGCGACCAGACCAATTTGTGCGGTTGAAGATAATATGGCTCCCATACACGTACAGGTATACCGGAGAGGTATACCTGTACAGTTGACCTGCGCAGGTAAACCGGAGCGTGAGTGGTACCTCTATCGATGAAATTCAGACCTGAACAGGCCAGCCAGGAAGAATTGTTTTTCAATTCTTCCTGGCTGGCCTGTTCAGACCGAGTGATCATTGCTAACTTTGGAGCAAGAAAACCGGTTAATTGAGCAAAGTATCAGAATTTTTTCCGTGATGAATAATGACGATGTCAAAAAAACAATTGAATGTCGAATTTAATAGATATATTGAAATACAACTTTTTTTGAATGGAATTATCATTGGATTTTATAGCTGAGAAAGTATAAAATTAATAGAAAATATCGAGAAATAGTGTGCTATGCAGATTTAATAAAATACAAACAAGTGATACAAAATTTTAAAACAATAGTTTTAGGTTTCTATGTTATTTGTTTGCGAATTTTTAATATTTTTTAATTTAATTGATAAAGAAAAAAATTATTTATTATAATTAATTTTATTATTTTAAAAAAACGTTAAAAATCTGCGAAATAAGGCACAAATACCTGAAATTATTGTTTTAAATTTTTTTATCATTTATTTATATGTTAAATTTTTAATTTTACACTTGTTAATAACATGTTTTCTACTAACTTAACCATCATGTATATATCACAATTTTATAAAGAGAACATTCTCAGCTAAAAATCCAATCATTCAGTATACAGGGTATTTCATTTAAATAGTTGTATTTCAATAAATCTATTAAAATCGACATTAAATTATTTTATGACACCGTCATTATTCATTACGAAAAAAGAAATAAAGGTTAACCTGTTCAGGTTTGCCTGTACAGGTTTGCCTGTACAGGTTTGCCTGTACAGGTAAGCCTGTACAGGCAAGCCGCAACGTGTATGGCTGGCCTAAGTACTTCAGTTAGATAATTTAATTTAAACTCGTATGATATTTATACTAAAAATAGTGTTTTAAATTAACCAATTTGTTTTTAAATAAACATGTAAAATTGTTCACATTTTTCCCCATTTTCCAAGGATATATTGTTATACATATGTATGTATGTATATTAATTATTATTATAATTATAATTAAAATAACATTCAGTAAATACCTTTAAAACCTTCTTCTGGTTCATTGCTTCTAAAGTCGTCTAAAATATCTAGACTCATTGGTTCATCCGCCTGAAACAAAGAATATCTAATTATTACAAAATACTTCAATTATTTAAACTCATATGTATAGGGATCATTAAATATGTAAAAAGCTGTCATGGGTGTCACGGGACATTTTGGCTAACTGATAAGATAGAAAAAATAATAATACAGCATGAATTATAGAAAATAGCAACTTTAGTTATAAATATTTATTTTCTAAACCGTTTCAAATGTGTTTTTTAAATTAAAAATATAACAATAAATTTTTATGGTTAGTTGATATTATAGAAAAAAATAATGGGATATAAATAATAATGTTCTAAATTTTATAAGTATTTTAAATTAAAAAAAATCTTTTCTTTGATTTGAAAAAAAAAATGAAATTTTTTTTTTTAAAACATTTTTTTAATGCCGTATCAAATTCTAAAAATCAAAAAAATGACAATAGTATTTATTTCCGGTTGTAAGATCGTTTTCAAAAATATGAGGCTTTCTTTTCTTGAATAAAATTGATCCTAAATATAAATGTTCATATTCCTATGTTCTGTCGTTTTTGAGTAACAGCGTTTACAGATCACAAATAGACATGGCGAAAATAGTCGACTTAATAATATTTTATAATATTATATGTAACATTATTTCATTCATCATACCTGTATATGTATATCAAATATATCAGTACCTACATTATAGTAACTATAAATATATTCATTCAAATAATAAAAATTACGAGTAGAAATTCAGAAATTAATTATACTGGTTTAAATGATATATCTTAATTATAAAACGTATGAACGTATATCGTGTTTCATTCAATAATAAAGATAAAAAAATACGAATGAAGATTAGTTGTACTCTTGTTGTTGTTTTCTTTGAAACATATGCGACATCTGCATATACCAGCTTATCCGGTCATGAGACTTCCGTATCGACTGTAACATCTTTATTATACCATCCAAATAATAAATTAATGATATAGCTATATAATTATAATTACTTTTATAACACTTGTTGGTTATGCTAACAATAAATTTTATATTTATACTAAAACAATGTAAATATTTATTAATATTATTAAAAATTCGAAATTTTCCAATAGGTAATTTTAACATAATAAAATTAAATAATAGTAAATAAAATTTAAAAAATAAAAGAATTTTGCAGGTCTCCGCATATAAAAAGTCATTATTTTGTCTCAAAATACAGATCTATCAAGATCTGATTTGATCACTTTAGATTTAATTTTTTTCCCGGGTAATAACTAAAAAATATATATAAGAATCGTTATATTTAAATTTTTCTTTGTTTATTTCATTTGTTACGAAACGAAATGGCTTCACGAAACGATCGAAAAGAGACTGTTGAAAAATTCGATACAAAGACGAAACGAGACACATCTAAATCTCGTTTTACCTAGTGTACAGCCTTATCCAATTATGTATTTTCAAACGAACATTTAATTATTGTTTCCATTAACAAACACGTATCGTTAAGGATGTTTGACTTACAATTAACGAGTTTTATTTGTAATATATAATTGTGCACACCTACGCCAATCTTTAAATGAAAAGTAAAGTGATGTCAATATTCTGCAGATATTTGTTCTTTTTGTGTCCTTTCCAACGAGCACAGTTTAACATAAATGACTCTAGTTCTACATTAAAATAAACACAAAAGGTTCACCGCAAAGCGATTGTTTGCGGCAGAAAAAAAACCGCCAGAAAAAACGAGTTAATCTCAAAAATCGTACATGCATAACTTCTTAAACTTGCCAGAAACCACAAGCGATACAAAAAAATGTATGAATGAACTATGCGTTAGGATTATCAACTAGACATTACTAGATTATACCTCACTGCTTTGAGAATTACATGCATAATTAAGACATTTCAATATTCATATTCCAGGAAAAAAATAAGACGCCAAATTTTGATAATTATTACATACAATATAGAATTTGACTTTAGTTAAACAAATATTAAGATAACCATAATAATATTTATACATATTTAATGGAATAAATGCAGTTTTTATCAGCTGGATTCCCCTTTTCCTAAAGTTCAGTGGTATTTATTTAATACATATTTGTGCAATTATTCTTCTTTTTTGTAGGGTTGTTTCACAGGTATACAAGATAAAATAGGAGGTTGCTAATGAACGAACCATAGCAAGTTCAGATGTACTAGATTGCCTGATACATGAGATAAGAGGAGTAGGTTGGTACATATTTTATGTATAACCATTGCAATATACAAAATAAAATATATTGAAATACAAAATAATTAAATTAAGTACAAAACCTTGGTAAATTATATTTCTACTTGTGGTGACTTCTCATTAATATTCTCATGGTCAAAGTAGAGGGGAGGGGGGAGATCTAGCCAGAAAAAAACTTTTTTTTACCTTTTAAAATAACTTTTGATGAAAATAAACTTTATTAAAATCGATTTCAAAAAAGAAAAAGTTCTCAATTCAATATTTTTTATGTAGGTTTGTTCGAACATAAGTCCGACAAATACATATGCACCGATTTGGACGTTTTTTGTTTGTTTGAAAGAGTGTACTCTCGAGGGTCCCTTATAAATTTTATCAGAATCTGACCCCACACTATAAAAAAGGTGTTTTTAGTTAGACTGTGTAATTGTGTATATTGTTTTATGAATTTTCGGGCATAATTCCGACATATATTCGGTTGATTTATTTTTTGTTTGAAAGAGTATACATGCAATTTCCTTCAGAATTTGATCATGGATTTTTAGATACGCACTTCAAAGGTGGAAATACAACAACATAATAAAACCCTAAAATTACTATATATAATAATTAAATTTAACAGTTTTTGAAGACGGTGCCAAGTCAATAAAAACTTAAAAAAAAACGACTTCAAAAACTGATAAAAATTATTATGTAATTTTGAATGTTTTTAGATTTTTGTTGCTCTTTATTATTTGCTTTTTTAAATTGTATGACCATTGAAATTATTTGAAGGGTAAAAAGATCATTACGTACTACGTGGTAACAATTTTCGCATTTTTTTTTAAATTTCGATTACTTTTCAAAATAAAAAAAGGGTTGGCTCCGAAAACGTCAATGTCCATGGTCGTCACTTTTTGTGCATATCTACATATGCTTCGACTAACCCCTATCTACGAGTATTTCAATTTTATTATAATATCCACATAGAAATAACATAGTTAATAGCCACTGTAATATTTCAAGAAATTATAATAAATAATTTCAAAAATATAAAGTATAAAAACTGTTTTAATATAATAACAATGATTTTAAAGAAAAAACAAAAACAACTTTAATTTAATAATAAAAAGTTATAATCATTTTCTTCATAATTTACCCAGTATTCAAAAATATTATAACAGTCTACAAAAATAAGTTCACTATTATGCTACAGATGTAAGAGTAAAAAGCGATCAGGTGTTCAGCACCAAGTACAGTAATCGATTTATTTTGATATACATATAATTTTACAGACGACTGGTTTTGAAGGAATCGATTCAATGATTTAGTGAAATGCAATAAAAGTATACATGCACTGTAAACAATCGAATCTCATTTGTAGTATGTGAAGCGTTTAATAGTGTATGAAAAGTTAGAAATATTAAATTTATTCAGAACTCTTATGAAATAAGTAAAAAAATTCATATTTTGTCCACCTTACATACATAGTTGCTTGCTGAGATGGACTTTTCTTATGTCCGGTATTATAAACGACCTAGCAAATCTGCAAGCTAGCAAGCACTCTCAAATGGGGTATCAAACTTATATGACAGTTCTCTTAAAGTTTTAGATAGATAGTTTCATACATAGAAAGTAAAAAAAAGGTATGTAAAGTATATTTACTAAAGTGTATTTACTAACCTTGCGTAAAAAAACGGTAAAAACCAACTTACTGAGAACTGTCATATAAGTTTGATATCTCATTTGAAAGTGCTTGCTAGCTTGCAAATTTGCTAGGCCCTTTATAATACCGGACATTAGTCTCGAAACAAGATTAGTTTAAATTTGGACAAGACCGAGATGATACCTCCTGAGTTTTAAGGAGACGAGGCCAAACGATGTCAACATTATTATAAATAAATATTGTCGATTTTAAAATATTATAATAAACAGCCCCACAAAAAGGTATTGTAATCTTAACCGGAATATTATTTTCTGGCGTATTTTTGGACGTTGAAAACGAATTTGACAATAAAAAGCTCGCTGATCCCCCAAATTTTTTGCTATTGTAAAAAATAGCAAATATTTTTTTTAGAAACTTCATACTTATCCCTTTTGAGAGCTTCTACATGCCGTGATGTTTATATTTTTTTAATTAAATTTTATGCATAGCTTAATTCTTCGTCAATTTTTTTTTGTATCGCTGTATGACAATTTTTTATCAAGTTTATATCAGCTCTTCAAATCAATTCTTGGACTTTAAAAAAATAGTGACGTGTAAGGTATGTTTCTTAAGTAATCTTTGTCCTTCTATGTATGTGTTAACAATAAAGTGCAAAATAAGTATATTTTAACAAAATTAGATGTACCTACTTTCTGCGATACCCATAAATATTCTATTCGACCCTTAGAGTAGAATTTATGATATGATAAGGAAGAACAAGAAAACTGAACATACTCATATGTAGTGAATACAATACCGGATCAAAATCCTAATACTGGTATTTCGGTATTTTTTATGCTCAAAACCGGGACACCGGTTTTGAGCATAAAAATTTGAGCATATCGGTAATTAAAAAAAATTTGTTACTTTATTGAAGAAATATAGCAATTTTTAGCGGTATGATAAACAATACCGCGAGTTCTAGATGTCGTCAACAATAAGTATTTAAAAATTGAAACAACTGACTAGGAATAAGAATGCCAACATCAAATATGTAAAAAAAACGAAAAAAAAAACTCTATTTCGGAAAAATTGTCGCTTATAATCTGGAGATAAGGGCATATTGTAATATTGTAATGTAATATTACTTTAAAGAAAACAATTATTTCCCTGAATTTAATATAATTTTTAACATTGACAGTTGTTACTTTTTATTAAAAATAAAATATTTCCTAGGAAAATATATCATATCGAGAAAATATCAAAGTGTAAAAATCAACTCCCTAACAGTTATTTTAGTACTAATTATAAATACTTACCGGTATTATATGCACTAACA
Source organism: Sialis lutaria (assembly GCA_949319165.1). NCBI lineage: Eukaryota > Metazoa > Arthropoda > Insecta > Megaloptera > Sialidae > Sialis > Sialis lutaria. Next base: position 22,191,416 of record OX439231.1, on the reverse strand, counting down.
TCGGTATCGAAATACCGGAGAAAAATGACCGGGATCCCGGTTTTCGGTATTTCAGGATCCCGGTGTTGTATTCACTACTCGTATGTCGTATTTAATAATAGATGAAAATGAGAATTTTTTTTTAATTTTAAATCATACAGATTTTAAAGTTTGTTTTTCATATTGTTGGCCAGGGTATGATGATACACAGGTAGAAAGGTTACATGAGCCAACTAAATCTTGTTTTGTATATAACGAAAACAATATTTTCTTAAGATAAGAAATATATATTCTTAAACCAACTATAGTATTCTTGGACGAAGAAATAATGTAGTTGGATTAAGAGTATTTTCTTATATTAAGAAAATATTGTTTTCGTTATATACAAAACAAGATTTTCTTGGTCCAATACAGTTTTTTTTGTGTGTATACAGGGTGTTCGCGGGAACCGAGTGATCATTGCTAACTTTGTTATTATTGGAGCTAGAAGATCGGTTAAATGGACAAAGTATCAGTATTTTTTCCGGGATGAATAATGGCGGTGTCAAAAAAACAATTGGATGTCAAATTTCAGAGATATATTGAAATATAACATTTTTTTAAATGGAACAGCCTGTATATTATTATGGAATTTTGTAGCTGAGGATGTTCTCTTTATAAAAGTGTTATACATGTATGATGGTAAAATTGATAGAAAACAAGTTATAACAAGTATAAAATTAATAGAAAATATCAAAAAATAGTGTGCTATGAAGATTTAATAAAATACAAACAAATGATAAAAATATTTAAAACAATAATTTCAGATATTTGTGCCTTATTTCGCAGATTTTTAACATTTTTGAGCATTATTCATAAAAAAATATAATTAATTATAATAAATAATTCTTTTCGTTATCAGTTAAAATCAAAAACATTTAAAATTTGCGAACAAATGACATAAAAACCTTCAACTATTGTTTTAAATGTTTTAATCATTTGTTCTAAATTTATTAAAACTTCATAGCACACTGATTTTCGATATTTTCTATTAATTTTATACTTGTTATAACTTTTTTCTATCAATTTTACCATCATACATGTATAACACTTTTATAAAGAGAACATCCTCAGCTACAAAATTCCATAATAATATACAGGCTGTTCCATTTAAAAAAATGTTATATTTCAATATATCTCTGAAATTTGACATCCAATTGTTTTTTTGTCACCGCCATTATTCATCCCGGAAAAAATACTGATATGTTGTCCATTTAACCGATCTTCTAGCTCCAATAATAACAAAGTTAGCAATGATCACTCGGTTCCCGCGAACACCCTGTATAAGCGAGAATGGTTTAATATATTATTATAATTATTTTTAATATTTTTTTAATAAGGCAAAAAATAACTTCTTTCTTTTCCAATTGTATTTGTACTAACAAAAATATTTTGCATGCGCATGGAAACTACTATAAATAACAATAAGTTTAAATTTTATGTATATATTACAGTCATCTTGTCCTGTGTGTCTTTTTATGAACACAGTAGCTCCAACGCTGAAGAAACAATACATCAGTTGGTACACACATACTATATCAGTAATAAACAACAGAAATCGCCGCGTTTCGTTTGAGCGGCCGTTAGCCACACATAAACAAATTAGTTCTCGGTGTTCATTGCCGGGCTGATTGTGTTTTAATGAAGCATGCAAACGGACGGACACCTCACCTCTCTCTCTGTCCAGCCTCATCAGCGTAACGCAGGTAGCTGCCCGACTAATTGAAAATTATATTGGTTTTTGTTCGCGCATCTCACACTAGCGTAGATATACATCTACTCTGCCGCGTCTTTTGCTGCCGGGATGCGCTTTCGATTCTTTTGTTTTACATACATATACTTATACATACACACGCACGTATAAGATGATGGAGTCTGCGTCGATCACGTGTGCGTCAAGTTGGACACGTATACATGCTTCGTCATGTGGAACGCATATAGAGCTGTTCTTTTTAAAATCGATCTTTGATTATTATTAAACATGAATTTATTATTGATTTTCTAGTTTCCTACACTGAAAAAAATTAATGTCAATAAAAAACATGTTAACGGGAGGACGAAATTTCATTCTGTGAAAAATTAATCGGTAACGTAGTAATATTTCATACCAACAGTATCAAAAATTACTATGTTAAAATAATTATAAAACTTAAATAATTATTTTAATTAAGTTATTAATAGTTAGATGAAAAAATTTAATTTACATTTTTATTTATTTACGATGCGTAGGAATGGGGAAAAAAAAATTGCATAGATTGATGAAAAAAATTTTGATCCTAGAAATTTTTAACACCCGACATGGTAAAATTTAAAAGAACGTCTACTACAATTCAATATATGTACTGTGTAGCAGTTTCTATGATGACGATAGGCCAGATATGAAAAGTAATATAGAAACATAGTAAAATTATAGAGAATGTACGTGAAATTTTCATATGCTAGAAATTAAATTAAAGAATAGCGTATATTACTTTTTCAGAGTAAATAAATTTTAATAGGTACTATGTTAAAATTTACTAGTATGTCATTGTAATTTTTCATTTTCTTTATTTTAAATTCTACCGATTTTTCTGTTAATTTTTTTCAGAAGTTGATTCTGTCCTCACGTTTATAGCATTTTCTGTTAATTGTTGAAAGAAAATTCTCTCCGTGTACACGTTAATGTATATTTTTACTGAAACCAGTAGGTATAAGTATACAAATACAAATATGTTAGAAGGATGAAAAGTTCTGGTCGATTTTGGTCCACTGTTTACAGGAATTCTAAATGATTAAGAGAAGTATTCAAATAAAATAAATTTACACTTTATTTGACAAATGACAAGAAGTTATACAAATATTTTAGATCATACTTGAAACATAAACAAATCAAGACTATATGATATATTAAAAATTTGATGAACCAAAACATTTGTTTAAAAAAAAACAGTAATAACCCAAGGATAATACTATCGTCACCAAATCCATTTTTGATAGGTTTGCTTTATTTGTACCAAGACAAACAATAATAATGTAGATATGTATTGAAAAATGTATCTAATTGTAAGCCGATTTAAAAATTAAGTAAAACGTTCTATATTTGAATTTTAAGTTTAGCTTTTGGACAATTAGTGATTTCGACTGTACGACGACACTAGGGGACACAATCCCAAATAACGAAAAATAACAAATATAGTGACGTATCATACAAATATATATACGGTACTAGTACATACAAAACATTTTAAAAGGCATAAGAGTAATCCCTTTTATAATCAAGTTTGTATTTGCTTTTTGATAGACATATATGTATCATATATTATTATAAAAATATCAATCATACTATTCAGAAACCTTCAGCCAACGGCGACAGGAACGGCAGTAAAAACTTTAAATATTTATTCTGATGTTATGAATCCAATAAAGTCATTAAACAGAAATGATTCCCCCTTTTTCAATACGCTCCAGATTTGATCTACATCGTGGTTAAGTAATAACCATAATTAAAGATGTATTAAGTCCTCACAATCTCATTTGATGCACATACATCTGTCTGTAAGAGCGAATGCCTACATTAACTCTGAAATAATTAGTTTAGTATTTTTATGTGTTTGTATATATTTACTGATGACTACTAGGAAATAACTATGTTTTATTTATTTTGTAGTTACCCAATCATAAAAGATATGTATGTGCTATACATACGATATCGTATATACATTAAATAGGATTATAAAGTAATATGGTTAATTGGTTAATTTCTAATTTTTTTCATCTAAGATTCAAAACTATTTTTTCGTGTTTTAAAAAAATAGACTGTGAACATAGTCAAAATCTAACACAATAATCAAAACCGAGACATACATACATAGATATCTACGAAAAACTTGAATTTTTTGAAATTCACCCCAAAGATTTGAGAAAATGATGCTTAGCATTTTTATTTTAATATGAGGTGAATTTCTGGTAAAATATTACTCTATTAAAATTAAAATACAAATGAATCTCAATTTCCCAGTTCAACCTTATTGTTAGTAGAAGTAAAAAATTGTTCCAAAGAATTTGTCCTCATTCACAGGCACAGTCCAAATCCGTATAACTCAACTCCTATTTTTACTTTCTTATACCAATGTATATGAAATATACATATAGTATAAGTAAGTATAGTAAACGCGATTTTTTTCGAAATCCGGTTTTTGATGAAATTATCAATTTTGACCTTCCCTGAATCCATTCTGACTATTTTCGCCATGATGTCTGTGTGTCTGTCTGTCTGTCGGTCGGTCTGTCTGTCGGTCGGTCGGTCTGTCTGTCTGTAGACGCTGTAACTCAAATACGACAAATCGTAGAAAGGTGGAATTTTATACTTAAGATTGATTTTTGCCTGGGAAGAAAACCTCCTATTTTTGAAAACGATCATTCAACCGGAAACGGATGTTTACCTACATCGATTTTTGAATTTTTCGAATTACACTGAAACAGTGCGAATTAGAGAAAAATGGCCAAGTTGAAAATTGTAGGTAATATTATTATCTATAATTTATGTTCTATTCATTTTTTTCGAAAAAACAAATTTAATTTTTTTTTTTTTACCAAGTATTTGTTTTTAAGTACATTTCAAATGGTTCATAACAGAGAAGAAATATCTGCCATGAGTGTCATAGGACTTTCTTATACGTATCACAGAGACTGTACGTGTTTGCCATAGGTACCATGGGTCTTTCTTATACGTAATATTGAGAATAAACACTGTACACTCTATTTCATTTAGTTTGCAGTGATTGCCGGGTGCCTTGACCGTATAAGTCGTGATCTGTACCGTCAAATCACCCGACAACCAGTATACATTATTCTAAATAATTATTTAAAAAAAATCTTTCTGGCTAAATCATAAGTGTTGGAAAAAAATGTATGGGGAATAAATTATAGATAGTAACATACTCGACATTTTTTATCTATAACATTTTTGTCTTATTTCAAAAAATTAAAAAAATTACATGAGTAAACATCCGTTTCCATTTTATTGTTAGTAATTATGTTTAACAAAATTCGTTCGATACATAATGTATAAAATAATATTTCTATAGTTTATGTCTCATTCATTTTACTCTATCTTTTATTAGTTTGTTAGAAATATCCTTCACTAAAATAAAAATCACGTACACTGTTCACTGTCATTATTACGTATAAGAAAGTCCTGTGGCACACGGCAGATTATTTTTATATTAATTCGTTTATCTGCATAATTATTTATAACGTTATGATGTGTTGTAATATAAAGGTGCATTTCAGGTAAAATAGGGGTAAAAATTGTCCTAGACTAACAGTACAATTGATATTAGATTTTTAAGTTTATATATAAAAGTCTATTAAAACGAATGCAATGCGGGCAAAGCTGCTGACGGGTCGCTTGTTTTCAATGTAGGTATTTATTTATCATTAAAAAAAGTTTAAAAGAGGTAGAATATCGCCATTAAGTTAAATAAAAAAACAGCTATAATTTTCTGCTCGTAAATGCTTTCGTCATTTTATTTATTGAATGTTGGCAATAAAAAAGAACTACTACGTGTATGACCTGCATAAATTTAGGATAAAAATAGAACCAAAATTTTAATTACTTCGAAAGTAGAAATGTGTTTAACGACAAATTTAGTAAATTCAATTAATTTTAATTTACCATAAAGTATAGAATTCCGCGGTGTCGATGAAGAAAAGGTGAGAGGAAGAACTGACATAACTCAGTTCTCTTTGTGACTGAGCTAATACTGGATAAATGAAGCAGAACGAAGCTATGAATCATTGGACAAAAATGAACGTAAAAACATCTCGGCTACTGCCATTGAAAATAACACTGCGTTTAATATAAGACCAGTGGCGGAACGAAGGTGTAAAACTCATCAATCGCAAAAAATTATATGTGATTTATAAAAATCGACTAAACGAACAGTAAGATTTTATATTTCTTCCGTCATCTTACTTTCAGATAAGTATTTTATGTATCTATTTGTTTGTTTATTTTTATTTACAACAACTATTATCTAGCTAGAATAATTTAAATCGGTGGTTTTTCATTAGTATCCTTGTGATTTTTTTATCGATATTTTTTTTATCTATTTAAGATCTTAAAACTAGGATTATCAAAATGTGGTGTTCTAAATTTGAGTTTTATTTTATTTTATATAAAGAATTTATATTTACATTATTTTTATTTAAAATTAAGAGGACCACATTTGAGAACCATTAATTTCGATCAATGTAATATTTGATCATTAATATTTAAATTATTTAAAAAAATATAGAAGAATATAAAAAATAATATTTAGAAGTAGGTACTACCACTGAATTAGACACTACACGATATATAAGGAAACAATGCTCCTTTTCACTCTTGCAAGTGACAGTGACCAAGTGTAATTACCTGTTCATGTATGTTATTTGTAAATGATGATGTGTGCTGGGATTCTCAATGCGATGTAAATAAATATGAGATATCTATATTTTATAATTTTTTCTAATATTTACTAAACCTATTTGTAATACATTCTGGTTGTATATTACAAATTTCAATCAGATATCAATACAACTTACTAGAATAGTTTAATCCAGAATACAAAACGATTAACGAAAAAGTTGTTAAATCTAGTTTATGATAATTTTAATTATTTATTGTTTGTAAAGTTAGTCATTTTTAGTATCTATCAGAATGGTACTACTAACAATAATGTCCGGTATTATAAACGACCTAGCAAATTTGCAAGCTAGCAAGCACTCTCAAATGAGATACCAAACTTATATGACAGTTCTGTTGATGACTTTGACAGATTTCGCGCAAGCGTTGTATGTAAAAACCAACGGTATTAAAACAGTTGTGCTATTATGAAAATTATTTTATATGGTCAGAGTCGCCAACTGTGTTACAATACGTTGAAGTGTCACTGCTCTAAATTCCATAACTAATCCATAGATACTATAACAAAATTCATAACCTCATTTATGAGTGCTTGCAAGCTAACAAATTTTGTTAGGTCGTTTATAATACCGGACATAAGACATTTTAATGTCTGATTCAAAATAGCCGAATTTCTGCAAGCCAACGCACACAAGGGTGAGGTAATGTAAGATTAGTAACGTCTTGGGAGAAACACACACAATGTACAATTAAGCCAATAAGAGATAACGTCCGCTAACAAATCAGATAACCGCTACCAGGTAATTCGGAATCATCTTAAGTATAAGACAAAGCAACTAATTAACAGATTAACGCCTTGTTTTACTCTGGATTAAATTAACAGATAACATTTAAACGTTAACATGTAAATACATGTTTCCCTTACACATCAGATCAACATTATATCGTATACAATACATGGATGCACGTGTAACTCAAAGGCGTGCAGTAATTTTATCAAAAGGGGATTTTGTTTTATTTTAGGAGCGGGGTCAATATTTTTACTTTATTTTTCAATTTAAAAAAACATGAATTTATAGTAAATTCTTAACTAAAGAAATTAATTTTAATAGCTTCTTAAAATAGTGATAACTAATTATAACTACATTATTTTTTCGTCCAACAATAATATAGTTGATTTAAGATTATATTTCTTATTTTAAGAAAATATTGTGTTCGTTATATACAAAACAAGGTTTTCTTGGCTCACGTCAACGTTTCTACCAGTGTAGCGTGATGATATATTACATATACTAATTATATGATCTATACATTTCTTGAAGTAAATGTCCAGCGTCAAATTTTAATTTTATATATAGGTTATTTCATCAAAAATTGGTGCTGTTTTGTACAAGTATGAAAAAGTCAAAGATAATATAATCTATTATTTAAATATGTAGGTACCTACTATATATAAATCAGTAGCCATTGTACATTGGCGATTCCACCAAAAACCGGAACATTTTTGACCTCCATGAATTTTACTCTCACATGGACAGTTTGTAGTTCATTTTGTAGCTATTAATCCAAATACATACTATGCTATTTAAATGTTGCCAGTTTGGAACAAATGCATTCCCTTATTCATTATTAAAAAAAAACTTAATTCATATGAAAAATTTAAAAGATTTTGAAAATTATTGTCAATAGTTTTTCCTACATAAAAAGAAAATTGGTTTCAATATTAAAAAAAACTAGCAGCTCTCGACAATCCTTTTATAGTCCAGGCAATGAATGGAATGAAAAAGAACAAATTAGGAGTGCGATGAAATTTGGTACCAATGTAGTATACATTAAAGTACGTCTGTACACAAAAGTCCCCATTTATAGGCCTTGTGGAAAATTTGTTAGAGCCGTTTGAAGTTTTATTTTGTTATTCTCGAATAACTTCAAGACAAATAAAGATACAGAGGCGTGCCTTATATCAAAATTTTCAAAAATGTTTACTTTTCAGCAATATTTCAAATTTTATTCCAATGTGTGCACCTAAATTGCTGAAAAGTTGCGATGAACTCGAAAATTAAGCGCGTTTAATCAAAAAATTATGTTTAAATGGATTTTTAAGCTCTTAAAACTGATAATAGAAAGAAATGTCCTGTACAAAAGTTGTGGAGAATAAAATTTTACATATTTTTATGTAAACTGCAATATTCAAAGTGTGAATATTTATTAGATATTTCTTTTTTTAGGTAGTCGAAAAAACAAAATTAATTAAAAAAATCATATAAATAGTATGCTATGAAAATTAGTATTACATTGAAAATAACACGATATTATAGAAAATTAATGAAAATAAAGGTAAATTTTAATTCCAATACTTCCATAAGACTTTAAGTAACATATTATGACTACTATGTACTGAGGTTATACATTTTAGCCCCTGGATTGAATATTATTGTATGATTTAATAGTTTTAAATATGAATCTTCAAGATATTTGATTTTATCTTTAAAATACGGATATTAGAGTAGAACAAAATCAGAGTGCCGTAAAAATGTGCATATATGTAGTACTTACATTACTTTACATGTGTGAAAAAATTCCTCACGAATTGGGTATGTGGGAAAAAAATTATAACGATTTTAATGACGATTTATTAAATTACAATATATCATGATGTAACTTATTACAAGCCGTTTTTAATCTGAATATTTACATACTATTTATCTCTGTATAACATACACGTTATGAACAATACGTTAGTCTAATAAAAATAAAATTTAGTTCCAGTTTTATGGTAGATCCACCTATAAATTTTACTATTAATAAGTTATGTAGATCACAATTTACCACACCGTAGTTATAAAACAGCTGTAACATTTTTTCTATGGCTCCAATGTTTGAGGACTTTTTCAGTTGCGCTCACTAATGTATCTCCCACGCCTGTATGAAAGTCCCCATTAATTGATACTCCGAAAGAAAAGTTATAAGCATATCTACAAACAAGTACAAAATACATGATATGATATATTTTTATATAATCGAATTAAACAAATAAATTTATGTCTTAAAAATCGTTTGATTTAAAAAAGAAAAATCTATATCTAAATAATCATAATTTAAGTGTTCATAACGTGTATGTTATACAGAGATAAATAGTATGTAAATATTCAGATTAAAAACGGCTAGTAATAAGTTACATCATGATATATTGTAATTTAATAAATCGTCATTAAAATCGTTATAATTTTTTTCCCACATACCCAATTCGTGAGGAATTTTTTCACACATGTAAAGTAATGTAAGTACTACATATATGCACATTTTTACGGCACTCTGATTTTGTTCTACTCTAATATCCGTATTTTAAAGATAAAATCAAATATCTTGAAGATTCATATTTAAAACTATTAAATCATACAATAATATTCAATCCAGGGGCTAAAATGTATAACCTCAGTACATAGTAGTCATAATATGTTACTTAAAGTCTTATGGAAGTATTGGAATTAAAATTTACCTTTATTTTCATTAATTTTCTATAATATCGTGTTATTTTCAATGTAATACTAATTTTCATAGCATACTATTTATATGATTTTTTTAATTAATTTTGTTTTTTCGACTACCTAAAAAAAGAAATATCTAATAAATATTCACACTTTGAATATTGCAGTTTACATAAAAATATGTAAAATTTTATTCTCCACAACTTTTGTACAGGACATTTCTTTCTATTATCAGTTTTAAGAGCTTAAAAATCCATTTAAACATAATTTTTTGATTAAACGCGCTTAATTTTCGAGTTCATCGCAACTTTTCAGCAATTTAGGTGCACACATTGGAATAAAATTTGAAATATTGCTGAAAAGTAAACATTTTTGAAAATTTTGATATAAGGCACGCCTCTGTATCTTTATTTGTCTTGAAGTTATTCGAGAATAACAAAATAAAACTTCAAACGGCTCTAACAAATTTTCCACAAGGCCTATAAATGGGGACTTTTGTGTACAGACATACAATAATGTATACTACATTGGTACCAAATTTCATCGCACTCCTAATTTGTTCCAAGAACAGGGCAATTTTTCCATTCATTGCCTGTACTATTAAGAAAATTTTTTTTTACAACATGAACTCCAAAGTAAAAATAAAATCTGTGAGAGTGAGGTCCTAATTATTGATGCATCTGTATAGTCATTACCTACTGCATTTGATTATAATTTACGTATATTTACATGCCACTACCCAAATGCACATAAAGAATTTCATTACATGATGAATTAACACATATTTCAGTGAGTGGTTGCAGCGCACCCCCGTTTACTTCGCGGTCACAGTGGTTTCTGTACGCGCTACAACGGATAAACGTCGTTTGATTTATACTGTTAATTTTAATATTAACTTTAAATTTATACCGTAGTTGATTTATGAACTACAGCCAGACTTTCCTGAGGTTCCACCTGAATTTGGTTACAAAGTAGAAATAATTTTACAAAAGAAAACATACTGAATTTCAACTATAAGAATTTTGGTCTTTCTAACAAAAAGGGACTAACATTTTTAGCCATTTCGATTTAGTTTTGTATGTTTTTTGATTTTTACTTTTTATATTTCGAACTCAAGATTTCAACGGAATTATACACACACAAAACATTTGAATTAATTAATTGAATAGATTGGGAATAATCTGTTATGATATTACAATTAGAGAGAATATTTTGCATTGCAATATTTATATCTAATTAATCAAGGAAACCTAAATGGACCCAACAACCTTATCCGGCATTTAAAAATAATTCATATTCACAAATACACTTAAAAAAAGTAATTAATTTCTTAAACTAGGCATGTACAAATGTACATATACATACATACACTTACACATATGTGAGTAAATGATTACAGTATCTTCGGCATGAGCACATATATCACGTGACAAACACCAGACGTAGTGCAGTCGGTGGCTTTCCCACGCTTGTAAAGGGTTACCAGGAACATGTGTACGTATTTATAGTATGAACGATAAGTTCTAGAACATTACACATGTAAGATCTGTATAAATTATTCTACACCCTATATATGTAGGTATACATAGAAAGATTAAGCAGAAATCAAACCGAACAAAATTTGATTATATCAGAATTTTGTAAATATATTGATGATTTAAAAAATATGATTTCAATATGACTGAAAAAAGGATCATTATTCCTAGGTTCTTAAAGTCATGACTAATAAATATTATGATAATAAATAAATTTCAAAAAGAGAATGAAATAATAATATAATAATATAATGATGTTTACAGTACTATTTTTTAAGGCTGTACTTACTATATTGTTATCTTAATTCATAAACTCATTTGAAATAATTTTTAAAATAAATTAATTATTAATCAGCGTTATTGAATTTCTCAATATTTTTTTCAGTGGCTGGTGTATTATAGCAGAGCAAGAAGCCTTTTCAAACATCACATCCTGTCAGGCAGTGTAGGCAACCCAACGATGCCTATATTAGTAGGATGAACGGTGAATAAAGCAAATATAAATGCAAAAAACAATTTTTTATACTATAAGATTTTTTTAATTCTATATTTTAGTTTTGGCAAATTATCTCCGCTTCTATGCTATTTTAAATAACAATTGTTAAAACGATGCCGACATTATTTTTTAATTGGTCACAAAAACAAGAGATATAGCTACTCGAACACATGTTTCAAATGGCATAGGAGATTCTAAAATGCAATATTTATGTCCGGTATTATAAATTTTGCCAGTAAAATATTTGCACGCCAACCCCTAGTTACGCCACTGATCTTGCTGAAATTACAATAATTATTGTTATATTGACGTGTAGATAATTTTATTTCCTTATATTCGAATTTATCAATGATAGTTCATTATTAAAAAAAGCACAGTTATATTGTAGATTAAAAAAATACACATCAAAAACGGGTTTTTTCTTTAATAGTTAGATTGTGAAAGTATAAATGACTGATCAATTTGTTTGTTTTTCCAATTACTGTTTTAATGCACAACGTAATTTAAACGTCATTTAATGTCTTATCCCCTCCGCTTCTAATGCAATCAATAATAACAAATCAATCGATATTGTAATCAAAATTATACGGTGCATACCAGGAAGCAAATACCTTTTTTTTATTACAAATAAATAAGTGATTTAACTCGATATAACCACGGAAAAATAATGCATAGATATAAAATACACGACACAGAAACTACCAATATAAAATAAAACATTATGTATAAGTACATATATAAACACAATCGTAAAAATATAAGTATGTATATTTTACACAGATGCTGTACTAAATATTTACATTTTTTTAGAAATGACTGTAAAATCAAGTCGTATGACGACGCTTTGAAGAGGGGAGGCGGAACAAACAAACTATATATAGAAATAAACGTTTAACGTTCAAAACTGCCAGTTTAACATAACGAATACAATACTTCCTTATGTGGACAAAATCTTAGATACACACATTTGTTTTATACGTATAAAAAACAGACATTAATTTAATGCATCTGATTTCTTGCATGTAAGTTTCGCCACGTTGGTCTCCGAGGACCAAATGCGATTAACGTTTGCTCAGGGAAGGATTAAGGATATTTTTTATTTTATAGAAAGGACGTCTCATTTTTATTTTCAGAAAAGTATTCCAATTTTAACCCTCATTAAAATACTGATATAAAAATTGTATAGCAATATTACTTCACTGAAAGTCCACGTAAGAAAATATGCACGTAACCTGCGAGGGGGAGCTGGAATATTTGAAAGTTCCATTTTGGTTTTTGTAATTATCATAATTTATTGTCAGTATTTTGCTCTCCACTGGGTTATTCTAATTTTTTTATTCTAGTTACCTGTGTGATAAGTAAAACTTATTAAAACATGGTGCAATCTCTACGACAATAAACTGTTTTATTTTGATCTAGATTTAGTTTAATTTGAGTATAAAACTTTTGCTATTATAAATTTGTTCACAATTTTAGTGAATGAGAAAATAATAATAACAATCAAATATTACATACAAAAACATAATATAAATGTATTTATAAATCAAATACAACCGACATTTGGAAAAATCAAATTATTTTCAATTTTACAAATTTAGCTAAAAACTGACATAAAACGAAAATATTAGAAATTTGGTATCAAATTCAAATATATCTTATGTAGGTACATATTACGGAAAAAAATAAACCTGAAGAATTACAGTTTTTCCCTATACATCTCGGATAGCAAACGACAACTTGTATTATACAATATTTTTTACAGTCTGAAACTGCAATAATGGCTGTTATGTTTTCAGTCTATCCATTAAAATATTATTACAGTTATTACAGTTTCAGACTGTAAAAAATATTGTAAAATGACAAGTTTTCGATTACTAACCGGGAAAAAACTGATCTAAAATTTTTATTTTATTTTAAATATTCTAAAGTCTAATGCATGTTAATTAAGCACATTGTAAATCATTTTTTCTAGTTTTTCACTATTGTAGTCAACGACATCTCAAAAACTCGGTAGTTAACTTATTACTATTTTCTATTATCGTAATATTCTACATGTAACTATCTAATACTACGAGTCAATAATAGAAGATAAGGTTAATCGTTTTTAAAAAGGATGAACATAACAAAACATCAACACTTTCTTTACATAAAAGGGTTAAGTCAAAACATTTGACTACTTTTACATTGAGGTTACACAGTGTTCAATATTATGAAAGAAAACAACAACAAAACTAATAATGTTTGGTATAAAAAAAGTCGAGGACTTGTTGATCGTCCGTGGAACAAAACAGAGCGCCTAAAACATTACGCACATGTTATTTTTTATCGTATGACGACATATACATGGTTATAACTTACACTTTTTTGCTATGCATCCGGCAACATGTGGGATCGTACGTTGTTTCTGCCTCTGTTGAGACAGTCACCAGTTGCTGCCATCTACACTTAACTGTGTACAAGTATATACACTTAAACATAGTTCACACAAGTTATCACCTAATTGTAATAATTCAACCCAACAGAACAATACATACTTCGTATTATTCAAGACGCATTTTAGTTTATAGTGATCTGGATAGTAATTACAATGTAAAGGAGAGGTCCCTTCAAAGAGACAGTATTTATTATAATTCTAAAAATAATTGCCTAATCATAATCGTATTTATAAAAGAATCACTATAAAGTACATTTAGCTACAAATTTTTGCAATTACACAAAAATGTAAATTTTCTGATTCAAATACAATCATCTATGGTTGGGACACTCAATTCAATTAAAGAGACAGTTAAGATTTAAAAAAATAGAATACATTTATTTTTTAAATTATTTTATTGATTTGTGCACCCAAGGAATCAAACCCTAAAATTGCAAAACTTCTTAACACATTTTTTTCCTGTTCATGGATTTAAATAAATTGTAAAAAATTAACTAAATATCTTAGATATGGAATCAAATATATAGTACACAATATGAGTATTAACTTTTAAGGATTATAACGAAAAACCACTCGCAGAATTTTATTACTTTTAACTTGATGTCTCAAATCGTATCTACGTATCAACACCGACATAATAAAGAGATATTTAACAGCCAATGTTCCTTTCATGCAGGACCTCTCCTCTATTATATTTAATTCACATTTCACTTAAGAAAATATAACAATCTTACCTATTTGTTATCAAGTCTAACAAAAACACGTAGTAATGAAACGATACTTTGGTACATAAATCTCGTTTTGGTCACGAAATGCATGTATCGTCTCATCCGAAATTAGGCCAAAATCATCTCGGTCTCGCCTTGTCCTAATTAAAAGCACTCTCGTTTCAATCTCGTTTCGAGACGAAATTGGTCTAAATTCGATGCAACCCTACACGTAAGACTTTAAATCCTGTAACTCTTTGACTTTTACATGCCTTAAACGTTCTATGTTAACAAATTCATTTTTAGAAATTAGCTTTATATTCTCTTTAGTATTGTACAATTCAATTTGTAAATAATTGGAAAGTAAGTTTCACAAAAGTATTAAATAAGCAAATATAAAAAACTTCTATGATAGTAAATTATCGGGTGTATTATAAACTAGACAGCTTATTATTGCTTCGTACCCTCCTTCTACGCGTTTGATCCGCCCTTGATATGTACACATATCCTCAAAAACATGTAAATGAACTATCAATGTTGATAAATACGGGCTATAATTATTTCATTAACAAGAAATTGCATTTAACCGTTCATTGATATAAAACATAGTAATTAACTATAAAAAAATGTAGTGTACATAAAATTTATTACATTAAACTGGTCCCTAAGGGGTAATTAAAATGTGAGATCGTTGTTTTTAATAAGTAGCCTATAAATTGCAGATATTATTCATGGGAAATATTTTCAAGCAAACATTTCAAAATAAAAAAAATCGATATATTTTTTTGTGTTATCTTAATACTAACTTATAATAAAGATAATGTTAAAAAAGTTTTTATTTAAGTAATTGTAGCTTAATTTTTCGTAAAATTCTAAATAGCCTAATAAGCTAATTTAGCTAATACATATATATTTTTTACCTAGTACAGGTGTCAAATATGAGTTTTTCGAAAATTTCACAAAAATTATCATTTCTACGAGAAAAATGTTTAAACTAATAAATGTAACGACCGAAAAGTGTGTGGAAATTGGGAAACTTTCGATACAATAGACGGTTCAAAAATAATCGTAGAAAAATAAAAATCCAATTTTCCGATTCCCGCATACTACCTAACAAATAACACACCCTGTTTTCCGTATAAATAAAACAATAAGTATTAAAACCACCAACTGTTTCCTCGCAGCCGTTTCGATTACAATGTAGACAAGTTATTTTAAAAGCAATAAATTTTTCACGCTCAGCCCTCTTGACCACAAGGTGTTTAGTGGTCCAGTCACGCGGCCGAGTTTCCCACAGCTGGTTTTTCACCCCCTGACTTTTCTTATTCATTTTCCGAGAGCGCGCCATGTGCGATATAAAATTTATAACAGAATATGAATGATGGGTCGATCGCGCAGTCAACATAGGAATCACCACGTATTTAGTTTCGTTGAAAAATTATCACTTTCTGGGTTTACAAAAATTATCAAACAATACTTCTATTTCAAAATACACATTACAAGTTGCTCATTTAGTGTTTGAATATTGTTCCGAAACTGTTGAAAAAAATCACTATAAAAAAATCTCACGTAGATAGTAAAAATTCATATTTATTCTACACAGCCAAATTCATTTATATCTTCGATCTGAATTGATAAATAAATGACAATCAAAAGCTTTAAGTTGCGAGACGTATTCTAAAGTCATACTTGACAACACTGGTTTAAAACATCACCATATGAATTATTTATAACAATCAAACACAAAATTAAATGGAAATTACCAACAATTATTTTGAAACAAATAAGTAAATAAATAAAATATTTTTAGGAAGTGATTCTGAAGCCTTGTGCATAATTTCGGTACCGAGCCACCAAATGAAGATCTACGATAATATGGATAATCCAGTTAGCATAAACATTATAAGTAAAACCGTGTTTGAATATTATAAATATCTCATTCATTAAAATTAGATTTAGTTTAGTAAAATCGTTAAAATATAAATCATACGAAAAAATATTAATGGCAATTTCCATTCTGCGTCGAGGGAATTTCATCACCGGAGACCATATGATTGCTTATATATATTCCCTTCTTGGCAATTTCTAATATATAGCGTCCATTGTGGGAGGGGGTGTTTGAGACAATGTAACAGATGTCCGCTGGACCCGCGTGTTGCCAGTGGTCACTTGATATATTTCACTATCATAACTTATAGTGCAGTATGCTACACACTATTTTTGTGGCAGAAAGAATAACTGTGGTCGTTCTGTCCTCAGGCAAATGCTGTTTATTTATTGTATTGTCAATCTTATATGTAGATATGGCATTAATTAATCTATTTATTATGTGACTAAATCTGTATTTTGTATAGGAATTATAAGATATTTTACTTTTTTGTATTTTTTTAATTGCATTTTTAGTCAGTTGTAGGTAGCTTAAACAATAATTTAAGATATTTCAAATTTTCAAAAAACATGAAGCATGTAATAGCGTCACATGCAACATGTTGCTAGTTATTACCTCGGTCAAATATTAGTGGTGGAAATATAATAGTAAATAGTAAATATATTGTGCGACGCATTCATTCATTCAATGAAAGAAGAAGAAATATGTTGGATATAGAATATTTTTCAAAAATATGAATTCAGTTCACTAGTTCTTCACAAACAAAATAAACTGTGACCACAATTATTCACCGAACTGACGACTGACTACAGAGGTTTCTTTGGTATAGGTAGATACCAATTATCGCATGCTGCAGAAATCGCAACGAAATGCATTATGTGGCATGCAAAAAATAGACTGTAGGGAGCTTTTAGGATTTTAAGAAACTTATAAAAAAAATTATGGAATTTACTTCATATTTGTAGTCCGCGATTACTTTAACAATCAAAAACAGTTAAACGATATCGACAGTTTGAGAGGCATACACAAATAAATAATTATTTAATAAATTATCCATTGATGTTCATAACTATTCGATTTTTTTATCATCAATTGTATAAAGGTATATTAACCCTCTCGTGAATGATGTCCACAAACGAGGACATTTATATGAATTAGATTTTCTTTGTTGTTACTTACATATAAATGGTGTCCATGAGAACAAATTCAGCTAAATATCAATTATGGGCACTGACCAATATTTCCACTAAAATTATATATTCTGCGCGAAATGTGTACAACCTATTATCTTTTCTTAAAAAATGTATGAACGAAAAGGTTAAGATGGGATTGATTACAAAACGAAATAATACTAACCTTTAGTAAAATTGTACAATATTCATATAACCCCAATTCTGACAATGTCGGTGCATTTGAGACTTCCGATACCTTGCTATTTTCTGTATCAGATTGTTCTTGAGCATCTTTGTTCAACTAGAAAAAAATACAATGAATCAATGAATTGTATATAATTTTTTAAGGGGATAAATATATCTCATTTGTATTAAAGAAACTCTTATAATATAATTAGGTGTTAATATCCAAAAGTAACAAACATGTTTTAATTAATTACCTTCTTTTGCATTGCAATAATTTCCTCATTTTTTAGAATTAAATCAACCCCATCAATACTAAGATGTTGATCAAATGTAGCTACTTGAAATGTATCCATGATGGAGATTTGAAGATCCCTGTAAAAAGGAAACATTGAACTACATCGTGTCGGTTTGGAGAGATTACACTATTCAACAAAAAAATACTTTTGTAATAATACAGAGATCTGAATAGAAAATTTAGGAGGCTTTTGGCATGCCGAAACCGGATTTGTTGCCCAATTGGTTTCATCACGTCAGGGTTTTGAGATATTCTAACCTTAAAGTCCCAAAAATGACTATATTGGCAATGTTAAAGAATTTATTATCAAGTAGGTCATTTTTTTCTAAAGTTTTCGGTCAAGGTAACAAATAGTATTATCTTTCCTCTTTAAAATGAGTTTTAACTTTTTACTGTACGATTTTTTTAGCCGAGATGTACTAGTTTGAAGATATGATATTTTTGATAATAGAGTAGTATAATAGATACAATGAACTTTACTACATACCTACATATATCTTCAACGTAGTATATTTCGATAAAGAAAAATCGCATAGTAAAATGTAAAAAATCATTATAAAGAGAAAAGATAGTACTATTCGAAATCATGAAAGAAAACTTCAGAAAAAAATTACCTACTTAGTAATAAATTTCCCCAACATTGCCAAAATCGTAATTTTTGGGACTTTTAGTTTCGGATATCTAAAAAACCTGACGTGATGGAATCGGCATGACAAATACCTTCTAAATCTCCTATTCAAATTTCTGTGATTTTTTTTTTGTTGCATAGTGTTATCAATTATTAATATTTCAAAATAATTCTACATATGTTAGCGACTGTCAGTTACACTGAAAACTATACATATTCTTCATAATATTTTTAAATTATATGTTGATTTTTAGAAAAAAAAAAACTAAAAATGAGTTCAAGATATAGATGTACCTATCTAAGAAAAAATTCCAAGGCAGCTAAATTTTTGTATACATTGCATATTAGTCTTTATAAATAAGATGCCAAAAAGTTTACTTCGAGTCTGTGGCGTTATGCGTATAAGTTTTAACTCATAAAAGGTAGGTACTATAACAATTAGTTTTAATTAAATATTCCCGTTATAGGTTTAACGATATTAATGCCCGGTATTATCAACCAATTTAAAGCTCTTTTAGCGTTAAATGCTCCTTTAAAGAAAATTTGGTGTATTACAATCGTGATTTCAATCAATATTTAAGTTCTCAATGAAAAATTTACATAATATACGTTGTAAAGAAATATTGCAGAAAATTTAAAATCTATTTAATTAAATGTATTATGCTTTGATCTGCTGATAATACGACAGTTAGTTAAAGGAGCATTTAGTTAAACTTGATAATACTGGGCGTTAAAGTCATATAATGATGAAAAGATGAAAAAATCCGTAATTTTAATGCTAATAAATTTTAATTATTAAACCTGAGTGTGCCGGCTGACCGAACCCTGAGCAATCGCTCATGGTCTCCCACTGCACGGATTCCCCGTGTTCTCCGACTAATACGAGCGGGAGCTACTGAAGGCGGCGGTGGCGGCTGTGGAACACTGGGTTGAGTGTTCGTGTTAACAGTCGCTGTATTTTTCTTCGATTTTTTAGATGTAGTTACGGATTTGTTAGTTTCCTGTAAAAAAATGAAACAATTTTAAACATAATTCTCTTTGTAGTTCAATTTTAATGGGTTATACAAAATTAGATACACATTTTCTTGTAGTTGAAAGTATAAAATAGGAATAATAGCCCAGTCGACAGGGTCTGAAATCGACATAAGAGCCTAAAAGCTGCATACTACTTTTTAAAGCCGTTAGATAGGTGAAAAAAAAAGAAAAGTGAATTTTTCACTTATTAAAAATACCTCTCTACTTCTTATATCAATTTAGATCTGCCCACTAGAGTATAATTGTTTAATAGATATTATTAAATATTTACATTTCGCTGTCCTAAAATATTGGTTACGGAAACTAAATTAAATCAAACAGCTTAGAAAAACTATAAATTGTCTCTATAATAAATCATCTACATTTAATTCAAAAACAACGAATCATATACAAGAAATGTTTCTTTCTAAGTTCATTTATAGATAATTTGTATATTATACGAGAAAATTTTTTAAACAAAATATTTTATATTTTTCAAGCTATATTTGTAATAAATACATTTTTGATCTATAAGACACAAGTTTTTTGTAAACATTTTTTTATTGTGACTGAAAGGGTTTCGATCAATATTTTAAGAATCACTAATCCTAAATAATTAAATATACTTTTTGAAGGCTTTCACGATTTGACTCTTTTTCATAATATATTAGATCCAACTACAGTCCATCTAGAAAAATTGAATAAAACACTAGGCCATTAGGTCAATGTATAATAAACATTATACTATATCTGATAATAATTTATATGAAAAGAAAACTGACGGAAAAAAACAATAATTAATTTTGTAAGACTCATGTAACGAAAAAACAAGCCTGAAAGCGAGCGTGTACTTAAGTCACTCCGATGTTTCAGCAACACTGAGCACGGACACAGAAAACGTCGCGCTGAAACAATGAATGGACGTTACATCCAAGTCTTGTCACTGCTCCCAAACCCCCGCTACCCGAAGCACAAGAAAAATTGCTAAAGTCATTAGCCGACCGGAAGGAAGTCGAATAAAGACGCGCGTCGCGCTGAGGGGGAGAGGGGGTCACGAATGACAACAAAGGATATAAGAAAAACATGGCATCGTTGAGTGATAGTGATAGATATGTCCACCAACATGATAGGAGAGGGGGTGTTGGATGGTTTCATTCGCGAGGGGGATGCTGTGCTACACAAATGTGTGTTTATATTTGTCTACTTATTTGTGGTGCTTAATTTTCACACCAGAAAACTATATGACATGTGTACTTTTATTTGTAACAGAATAACTTTACGAGAAAATAAATAGTAACTATTAATGGTTACTAAATCCCTATAT
Source organism: Sialis lutaria (assembly GCA_949319165.1). Lineage (NCBI taxonomy): Eukaryota > Metazoa > Arthropoda > Insecta > Megaloptera > Sialidae > Sialis > Sialis lutaria. The sequence continues at coordinate 22,169,843 of OX439231.1, read as the reverse complement.
CAAATTAGTTTATTATTATAATACACTACTGGAAAAAATTAAAGGAACAAAAAAATTTCTTAAATTTTTTAGTGATTTTTGAAAGGTTGTAACTCAGTGAAAAATAGTCGTATGGAGATTTAAAAAAAAAGAGTTTTGAAGCTTTAAGTTTCTAGTTTTGAGATCTTTAGCCAAAATTTTTTTGTGAGTTACGGTTATTGCGCAATCATATTTTTTTTTCTTTTTTCTTTTTTCATTTTCCTTAAAAAACAATCTGTAGTGTAAAAATGTGGGAACAATCGAAAAAAATTCTTCATTTAATTTTGATAATGATTACAGAATTTTTAGGGAGCAATAAACGTGTTCCTTTAATTCTTTTCAAAATTTTGATCATTTGGAACATAAAAACGGTTCGATGGATCAACTTGTAAATTTAAAAGGTTATTGTGGGTATATTAAGCTGTAAAAATTAGGCTCAACATTAGTCGTTTCATCAAAATTAGTAAATATGCCGTAGATTTTGTAAAAAACCGTAAAAAGTAATTTTTTTCGGGTTTTTTTTTTCAAATTAATGTGGAGGATAACAAAAATTTTTTTCTTAAAAAATCATGCTATGTCCTTGTAGAGAATTTATTCAAGTTTTCAAAACCATCCTTAGATTTACTGTGCGATCATTATTTGCTGAAATATCGATGATCAAAGACAAAGGGGTCCTTTTTCATTTAAAGTCGAATATCTTAGCGATAAATCAACGTATAAATATTAAAAAAGCAAAGTAAAGCTAAATAAACAAGTCTTGGTTTAACTGGGAAAAATTTTCCCAAAAAAATGGACCCAGGATTTTTTTTTTGTTTTTTTAATTTTTGCCTCCCGTTATTTCTTATGATTGCGCAATAACCGTAACTCACAAAAAAATGTTGCCTAAAGATCTCAAAACTAGAAACTTAAAGCTTCAAAACTATTTTTTTAAATCTCCATACGACTATTTTTCACTGAGTTATAACCTTTCAAAAATCACTAAAAAATTTAGGAATTTTTTTTGTTCCTTTAATTATTTCCAGTAGTGTAGTCAGTTATTTTGTTATTTTTTAACATAACTGTTAGAAAATTGGAATGTCAACAATGCAAGAAATAAATATAATAAATAAAATAAAATAATAATCCCTAATCATGCATATTAATTAGCTTTTATAAACGGTTTTGTCAGTAATTGGTGAATATGATCGGCTATTCAAAACAAATACATATCACATTCCCATCCATTTATCGCGCCATCCGCTAAAGACACTATTATACCATGGAACTATATTGCCCTTATACGCGCCCCATTCATGTGTGATGGTATATAATTTAAAATAATGTACAGATTTGATACTGTGCAACGATGAAAATCAATCCTAAGATCTGTTCAGTAGTAATTAACTAACCGTCAGTATTTGTTTAATGCTCTATGATGAAATAGCGTGATGATTAGGTAGTTCAAAAAACATTCTTCCCTCGTTCTCGTTATAAAATAAGGAATATACTGTCGCCCAATTTCAATATGTGCCGCAACAGAGGGGATTGTCCCGTTTTCCATTTAAATAAGATGATTATTTATTGCTCGAGTTTCTATTATTGAATCATGACAATTGATGCATTTTTAGGAGGTTGTTATCTAGAAAATTAAATTTTATATAAAAGTATCAAAAATCAAGTCCTTGATTCCACAGGTAAATACCTATAGGGCCTATATCAATCAACTATTATCTATAAAGAATTATTTGAATGGCAGCTAGTTAATAGTTTATAGGGTAATTTCTCTACAAAAATAGTCTATACGCAACTTTAATCGTAAATACAGTGGGTTAAAATTTTTAGATGTTCAAGATTACAAATACATAATTGTTTTAACATTTTGATCTATAATAATGTATAAAAAAAGTTTACACTATAAACAGTAAACTCTTTTATTTATTTATTAACGAACAAGCATTAAATAAATAATAAAACGTTTAAGACAGTTATTACAAGATGTGTTAGTCTCGTTCTACTTTTAATAGCGCTCCCCGCCGAGCGTAGAGATAGATAATTATGTCAACAAGGAGATTTAAACATCATACAGTAGATTTGTCGCACAGCAAGGTACTGGCCCAGTGTTAATATCTTCAGAGTGTTGCTTACGAACCGTGAAATCTCGCCAACAATATCAGACTGCACAATGCTTGTAATATTTATTAACATGCTTACTACCACACATAAATATCAATTTTATCACATATACAATGTTTATTTAATAGATTGAGTAGTACATTATAAACAGACATAAAACGATATAAAAAATAGTAATTTATTGACTCATATTATCAATAATAATTGTAGCTTTCTATTTGTTAAGACAACATAATTTTTAAAACGCTCTTAATGAAAACCGAAAAAAGACCCCCCCCCCCTTTTCCTTGTTAGATCGATTTTGGCGCCCCATAAAAGCAACTTTTGTTCCCTTCTGAACATAGTTAAGACCTTTTTTCGTTGTCGTGTCGATTTTTACTCCTCTTAAAAGTATTTTATGCCATTTTGGCGTCCCCCCTCTGAGGCTGGTTTCACCATTTGCATACAGTTATCAAGAAGTCGTAAAATATATAGGTACTAATTACTAATGTATTTATACATATATGTTTAATTTCTAGTTTCAAAATAAGTTCATTTTTTGATTAAAACAAAATCTCAAAATCAGGACATAATGTGATAAAAAATACATTTATTGAACATTATTTTGAAAAAAAAAAAAATTATAGATTCTCATTTTTAATGTTTTGCATTTCATAGTATCTACTCGATGAAATATTTGAAATTCAGTTTAAATAGATACAGAAAAATATATATGCAGGTGTATGTATGTACTTTGAATTATGATACAATTGCAATTTTTTTGTAACATACAATAATATAATCCTAAAAATTTTAAATAAAATATAAAACAACATTAGTCCAGTATTAATATCTTGACAGACTGTGACACCTCCCAAAATACACATTATTCATAACTTGAAAGGCGTCAGCGATCGTAGATAGAATGATTAAAAAATATCGGAAACAAACTTAATATTTTCAATAACAGCAGATAAAATATGCCATCAGGCATATAAACTCAAACAAAATTTTAAATAAAAGAAAGATAATATCATAAAACGCAAATGACGATCACATTTAATATTATTAAGCATATTGTACGAATAAAATAGATTAAATAATAATAAATATATAAAAAATTTTCATAGAGCAACAATTACGGAAGTATTCCAAACAATAATATATATTTTGTAAAATGATATATCATTTAGCGACATATTTATACACATCGGTTAGTTATGTAGGGTAGTTACGGGTACTGCAAAGTGTGGGTGCTTCGGAGTAGGGGGATAGGGGGTACAGTTCTGTGGCGGTTGAGTCTCACGACGGAAGCACTGGCGACACAGAGACGCGGACGGACGGTCTGGGAACTACGTCGCGAGGGTTAAGAGAAGAACACACTGGCTCAGAGGGGTGGTGAATGAAAGACGCGCGCTTTGCTTACCCTTCCATGAATTTGATAGCAATAAATGTTTATTTATTATTGTCTAGCTAAATTATACCAAACGCTTGCTACATTGTGTATTCTGGTGAGAGAAGGCCGGCTTTCTATCTCTGTGTGTGTGTTTTGTTTTATATAGTTAAACTGTTTTACAATTGGGCGAAAGATGTTTTATTACTGTTTATTGTTTTATTTTTGAATATTTTAAACATAATTATACACATACATTGAAAAAATCAAATGTTAACCGACCCATTTACAATATTCTAAATTTAGGTACTTTATTGTTAATATATAGTATATTATATAGGTCATGATTAAATACCCTCAAATAAAAAAAAACTAGTATCTGTACGTATGCACATGCGTGAGAAGTTATACTTCTTTGGTATGATTGAAAAACAGCAATTTTAGTAGTGGACATCTATCGCAGACAAATGCAAAACGAATGTCAAAAAATTTGTTTTACCGACTATCATAACAGAAAGCTGTACTATCTACACGAGTGAATATTATCTTCGTTGCATAATGGGCGCACATTTTATTGCATTACTAAAATATCATTCTGAACGCGTCTAAATAAGTTCATTATATAACTTAAGAAAACGTTAGTGTGCCGGTACAAAAAAAATATTTTCTTCCCTGAAAAAGTTAAACAAGCGTTATTTTAACGAATGCATATATAATTGTTTGCCCATTCAAAATAATCTACGAAATGTTAATAGAAAATATAAACAACAATTGAATTTTAATTTATTTATGTTATTTATGTTATTTATGTACGTATTATTATCGGCTAACATAAGTTCTATAATGTCACAATACATAATTAGACCAAAAAACCCATAGTTCTCCTTTAAAACAGTTTTTTCTTTTTTCTCAAAATGGTCATTTTGGAGATATATCGTTCTTTCACTCACCGATTCAATTGTAATTTATACGAAGGTACCTACGTATATTTTCATTTTTAATTACAAGATTTTTTATTCTCATATGTGTTTTTCTGTAATTACACTTAAAAAGTAATAAAAATATCAAAAAGATTGAATAAAAATAAAAATACACTTACATTAGAATCATCTTGAGAAATGACTTTCCTGACAATTATTCTAAACACAGCATTATCTTCGAAACATTCTCTACACAGCTCTGAAAAGAAAAGAAATAGATTGAAATAAATAATATAACAATACACAAATAACACAACTGCTATGTTTTACTCATTACCACTGAAAATCTTCAAAAACCACACAACTAAGAAGGTTGGTAGGTAAGTATATTAATATATATTATACTCTTAATTAAGATGTATACGTATAAGGAACAGACTGGGGGGCTTGTGGATAGTTTAATCGGCTTAAGGGGGTTCAAGTGGTCACGGAGTCTAAAACTAAGAGGGTTGTCATTTTAATTATTTCATCGTCTTTGATGTTTACTTCCAACTTCATTTAATTCTTATAAGTAATTTAATTTCCAAAGAAAATACTCAAGTTATAACAAACTGTATTAGTACTGCATTTATTTATAAGGTATTTGATGAAATAATTTATTTAAGAATATTTATTTTAATTGTTCAATATCATACCTAACAAAATGTTAGAAAACCTACAACCGAAAACAATTTTGGTTGTAGTCTCAATATTTCATAGATCATTTTCAAAAATAGGGGCCATCAACTTTTCTGAGAAGAAAGCAAGCAGGCCAGAGGAAACAAATAATATAGTAGCTAGCTACATACATATAAGTATGGACGTCTAAAAAAACTATCTGCGAGTAACATTTCGGTTTATGAACCATTATCCATTTTTTATTATTATTGAAAATATATATTAGATTCTTTAAATTATATTTTTAACTTATTTTTAAAATCAATCAATATACAGGGTGTTCGCGGGAACTGAGTGATCCATTGCTAACTTTGTTATTATTGGAGCTAGAAGATCGGTTAAATGGGCAAAGTATCAGTATTTATTTCGGGATAAATAATGGCGGTGTCAAAAAAACAATTGAATGTCAAATTTTTCTTCTCAATACTCTGTATTTTATTATTGAATTTTATAGCTGAGAATATTTTCATTATAAAAGTGTTATATATGTATGATGGTAAAATTGATAGAGAAGAAGTTATAACAAGTATAAAATTAATAAAAAATATTAAAAAATAGAGTGCTATAAAGGTTTAATAAAATGCAAACAAATGATTGAAATATTTAAAACAAATCATATGTTTGCATTTTATTAAATCTTCATAGCACTCTATTTTTCTATTAATTTTATAATTGTTATAACTTGTTTTCTATCAATTTTACCATCATAATGCACTTTTATAAAGAAAACATTCTCACAATCAGCTATAAAATCCAATAATAAAATACAGGTTATTCCATTTAAAAAAACTTGTATTTAAATATATCTTTGAAATTTGACATTCAATTGCTTTTTTGACACCGCCATTGTTCATCCTGGAAAAATACTGATACTTTGCCCATTTAACCAATCTTCTAGCTACAATAATAACAAAGTTAGCAATGATCACTCGGTTCCCGCGAACATCCTGTATATGGCCACTAAACCTTCTTCTAATAATTCAGTATTTTGAAGTCTTCACTAAAAAATTTATTACCAACCATATTTTCCAATAAATTATCACAACTTGAAAACACCAAAATCTATTTAGAATAGGTTGGTATAAAGTGTAATAGAAAATTGATATAAAAGGATGACAAACATTAAAGATACCAAAAATAATCATCGACTGCTAGTTTGGAGACCGCTAGTATACACTTATAATTCCAAATAAAGTAATTTTACACTTCAATATCTTCAGGAATATACTTTAATAAAAATATAGAAAGAAAATAAGAATCCGTGTTCTAAAGAATTCGTGAAAAATGTAAAAAAATAAAATTTATTACATTGCTACATCGAAAATCTTAAAAATCAAATCGCTGGACAAATGCTATCCTCTTACATTCCCTTGACATTTCCATAAGAAAGGGTCGCCTGGGTAAATTTATTGTTATCAATTATTTGATTTCAAAACGCTAAACACATTAGTGGAATCAAATCTGTGTTCTGGATAGGGGGGGTGGCAAGGGTTGACAAACGGGTGTAATCTTACGTAAGAGCCCAACGGTCACTCGGTCTAGCCAATGTAGCAAAAACTGTGGGTCGTAGATAAGAGGGGAGATATATTTATTTATACGTGCCGATATTTAAGTAGTTTCACTTTAAAATGTGATTCGCTACTTTTTATCGATTCGCAAATATTGGTACCAGTACTAACTTGTGTTTCGTTAAGTACTTAAGTACAAGGACAATTATACAAAAAAGTACTAAATTAATTTATCCATACACAGTACACAGTTCTGAATAGAAAATAAGCTTCAGCAATGTTACAATTTTTGCATTTATCATTTAGGCCTGTTTTGCACCAAATTAAGTACATATAAACGACTTTTTTTTAGATACGATTTGTTTTAAAAATATTTTTTTCTTCTTGATCAGTATTGTGTTAATAAATCAAGTAAAGTATCAATAAATTATTTTCAGTATATTGAAAATTCAACTAATTTAAAACACTCAACTAAAAAACAATAATTAAATTTAATGAGTGCATGTAAACATATTTAATTTGTACTTATTCTCAAAACTTTAAGACAATAATCCATCACAAATAAACTGGCTTAATGTACATAACGGCATCTTGTAAAGTACCCAATATATTAATACTGTTCACGACTTGCACAAATATTTTGCTCCCCTTATATATTTTACTCTCTTTCTGAAAGGGTTGACGTCGCCAAGAAAATATCACAAAGCAAGTCATGCTGCTAATCCGGTTACATGGTATCTACAGTGGGTGAGAATGTGTGGTGTAAAAGGGGAAGGGGGATCGCTCACCCTTGTATATGAATACTCATACCATCGACACTTGGTAACAGTGTCAATATTTATGGTCAAGTGATTTCAATGCATCCGAATAAAATGTATAAAACCTTTTAGATTAACGCGTTATTTTTAGTTTCTTTAAATAAAATAGCATAGGTACATCATTTTAACTAAAAATTCAAATACACATATGGAATCAAGAAATAATACAATTTTAATTTAAAAAAGTTTATGTTGATTATAGGAATACGTATAATCTTATGTATTCATAATAATAATTATTTGACTAATTATACTATTTGTCACAATTTGCGTATTAGATATATCATACAACAGATATATACTATAGATATATGCATTGGGTTGTTTTTTTTAATAGTACATTATATTTTATAACTCTTATCTTTACAGATAGTTAGTATTTTTACATCTATATAAAAATTTCGATAAAAATTATGTTAAAAATGAATTATGGTAAAATTGAAGTAGGTACTCATGTTATGATAAAATATATGATTTCATATAAAAATAACGATAGCCAAACTGCAGTAAATATATAAAAATATATTAAAGATAAAGAAAAGAACAATAGTTGAAACATTTTCAGGATTTCGCATTTTCTAAGAGCACTGAGAATGTCCACATCAAATACCTTACAGTGCGACTTTCACCCAGAAGTCAAGATTAACGGTAAGTCGATCGATTTAAGTCATTTTCTATTATTATTACTAACAGAACAATATATTAATTTTTATGTAGATATACAAATTTCAAATATCATTTAACAGACAATACTTTTTTTACAAACTTTGCAAAGAATAAAGTTTTTCAATGCAAACTTTTAATTATTCAAAAGAAAAACATACTTTTTAAAAAGAAAACTTCTGTAACATATGTTTCTATAGATGAGAACTATCGAAAACAATAGTTCAATTATTAAAGAAAATATAGTTTCATTATTTTTCTACCACAACTAATTTATAAATCGATATTTGCACGAACATTAGCACAGACAACTAATGGATATTCTCTAGCATTGGCTCGGTCTTTGCTCTATGTGTGTATGGGTGTGTGCGACTTGTAACGTTGAAAGAACTAATTTCGATACACGACGAAAGATGGACGGTGGAACGCACACACACACACATGTACCGAAAGACAGACAGACGCATGATCGCGCTGAGACAAATGAACGATAAATGTGCGTGGGTGGGTAATGACCTGGGAAAACAGAACCAAGAGCTGGGATTCTGTCAACGCATCAATTAAATACATAATTGCTATTTATCTGAAATAATACTTTAAATGCTTTTATATTAAATTATTTTTCATGCACCCAAATTCGTAGAAAAATATAAAAATACAACATAATGTTATAATTCGGAAAATAGCAAATACCACGAAACATGATTTTGATTCAATAGTTTGATTTACCAATATAAAACGAAATTTAATTTTAAATTAACCAATGGTTTTTATTGTTAATTAAAAATTATTTTTTTATAAAAATAATAATTTTAAGAAATTCATAAAATTTTGTACAAAGTGAAGTAAAAAATATCTTTATTATTTACAGATTACTTGTCAAAGTTTTGATAATTGTCCTCATTTCAATCAGGTCGTGTAGTAATGAAAATATCTGCCATGGCAGCCACGGAATTTTTTTATACGTAAAATTGAGAATTAACAGTGTACGTGTCCCTAAAATTTATGATAAACTAATAATCTTATTTTGAACCATTTCAAAAATTAAAAAATCGTCATCGGCAAATATCCGTTTTCGGTTAATAGATCGTTTTCAAAAATTAGAAAGTTTATTTAGGTATTTACTTTCGAGACAAAAATTAATCTCAAATATAAAATTTCACCCTTCTATGATTTGTCGTATTTGAGTTACAGGGTCTACAGTCCGACACACAGACATCATGGCGAAAATAGTCAGAATGGGTTCAGGGAAATATTTCGTATACACGAAGAAAGTAAAAAGTTATGACAACTAGCGATTGGCAATCAAAAAGTCCAAAATAAGTTTCACGGAGAAGCCGTAGTCGCCAAGTCCCTAAAATTAATTTAATATATTCCTTTCGCACCTTTATTTGATGTTCCATTACGCAATTTTTATGAAACTTCTTTATTTTTGTTTATGACTTTATATTTGAAATATTATATCGCAATCGGGGTTTAAAAGCTTTTAAACTTTTTTCTAAGATTTACTAACAAGCCACACATAATATTTCATGCAATTTTAGCACCAACATCACATCTGTTTTCATGATATTCCATTTAGATATATTACACTCACGCATTCATTAACCTAGCTTTCATACAAACCCATACAATAGATACAATTATGTATACCATATCCGAAAGGTTTTGAAAACTTTGTAATTTATGCTATTTTAATAATATGACGTCTTGCGCTTGCCATTTTGTTTATGTCTTTTGCGTAGTTAAAAAGAATATTTTGATACCTTATTTAATTGGTTCAGCCGTTCTGAAAATACAGGGGCACAAACAAATGAATGATGTTAATATCGAAGAAAATTTAAACTTCCATTTCTTACAATGCTTAAATAATCCATGTAGAAAATATGTAAACTACAATTATTTGTATTCTACATCACCAAAACTGTTCCTAACACAAATGTTGACACTCTTTGGTCTAGTGTGTACACGGCTTTAGTTCTTATTATTTACGTGTGCATGTTACATGTAAACAAAATCACTCGCGTGAATAATTATAAATCTAAGGAAGATGACTCATATAAACTGAAACAAATAAAACAATAAGTACAACGAGATGTAAAGAATCCGATCTCCGGCTAATGATCATTTGTCCGTGAAGAGTTGCTGCACCTAATGGTCATTTGGAAAATGATAGAAGATCCTACCAAAGTAGAGTTGGGTCAAAACGTATTAGATTGTGTCTGTGCCAAGGTTGCACTTTACACGCATTGTAAACCATATATGTATATTGTATAATGTAATTTCAATTTTCAATTACCTCAATCAATTGTATTTTTTGGTATTATTTTATATTACCAATATATAATTAATAACTAAACATTTTAATTTTACCGACTGAAGTCGGGTTTTGAACACCTTGATAAAATCACCAACAAAATAGTTTTACCAAAATTTGCTAATTTTACCGACATATTTTCGTGTTTAGGTACCTCAATAGAAAAGCAACTTAACTTTTAGAAAACATAATTAATACATTCACAAAGAAATGAATAATAATACTAACTACTTATATTTAAAATTAAAAAACATCATATAGAAAACATATACATAAAAGCTACCAAAACAAATACTAAATGGAATACTTTTATATCGAAAACAAAAAACAGCTAGTAAAAAAAGTTAATAAAATTGCTCAAATTCATTGAAATGCCAACATCAATCTTCTGTATAAATTACGAATATTATCTAGTTCGTTATAAGTTATATACTTATTACTTGATATGCATTCATGAAATGCATTTATAGGTAAATGATGACACTGTTGAACTTTTATTGGTTTCCATCAACGGCATTTGTGTCGACTGCTACGAGGGAAAATATATTGAGGGTAGAAACTTCTCTTAATTATAACAACTATGTTACACACACACGAGTTATCTCTGTCCTACACTCTCTCTTGCACATATACACATATGATGTCAGCGAAAATTGTACATTGAAATATAGATTCGACTTTACAGATGCATACATATATATATATATATATGTATAATTAAGGTAATAAAATATTTTAAACTAACGAATTATACAAAATGAAATAAGAAAAGAAGTTATTGAAAAAATCATTCCATTATGCATACATTTTACATTATGCATCTATATTCTATAAACAGTGAAGCCTGGATAGCTGGAATCTCAAGGGACCAGTTATTTTGTCTCACTTAAAGAGGTGTCCCATTTACTCAGTTATAGAAGTACAAATATCGAAGTGACGGGACCTCAGTATAGTATGAATTCTAGTTATAGAAGTTTTCCACATCCAAGTTCCACTTAATCAAGATTCACTGTATATTATAAACGCAATGTCTGTCTGTCTGTTCATTAATGCGCTTTTCACCCGAGAACCACTTATCCCATTTACGTGTTTTTTTTTTTTAATTCTTAGATGTTATGTTCTCTGTTCGGGTTTTAGTATATATTTTGTTACGTTAGGAATAAACAGTGACGTAATAGTAAATCAAGTCGGAAAAAATGGTAAATAACTCGGTTCCTATGCGAGACAGGAGGTTGTTTTTCCTCCCTATAACATCCGCCTCGTGGTATTTTTTCCACCAGATTTAATGAAACTAATTACAATCCTTTATATGTGACAGAGAATGAAATATTAACTCCTGTGCGAAGTCGGAGCGGGTCCGCTAATACTTATATAATACAGAAAGTACTAATTTGATTTAAACATTATACAAAAAAGACAATTTTATTCAAAATATTTTATACCTAGCACGAGTAGCAATTTGCATCTTTTTATTGAAAATTCGCAACGGTATTTAAAAAATATGAATATCACATAACTACAAAGAAAAAACTCCCATTAAAATATTTTCAAATGCACACATACCTTTGCATAAAATAATAGAGAGAATGGAAACCATGAATCAAATTATACATACATTGAGAAAAAATCACATTACACAATTCCTTCCTGTTCAAACAATAAAGATTCCCGTTTTTATCCAGTACCCACACAAATATAATAGTTGCAGATTTGTAAGTTTCACATTTGGGGTTAGAATATGTACAGTGAATTTATAGATATGCTCAATACAAATGAGTAGGGATGTTTTACTAATTCGGCTATTAAAAAAAATATTTGTAAAATTACTGAATTACATATTTAATATTTATGTAAGTATATTGTCTTTGTACATGTGTTAAGATTTCTAAACCATACAACTTACGTATAGAAACATATTTTTACATTTTTAAATTTAAACATATGATATTGTTTATATTATATTTTACAGTCATCAATAAACCTATCATCAATTTGTCTTGTCAAACTTTAAACAGATCTCGTTTCAGCGTTGAGTTCTAATTAAGAAGGACTGAGCTATATAAAATGTAAAAAGAATTGTAAATAGAAGATGTTTAAAAAATATTGTTCATAAATAATTTTAACACTGACAATCGTTGCCCCCACGCAATGTACGCCTATGCACTCACACATGACCCTCGAGCGCATGAATGCATATACTTATTACATACACTTACATCATCAGCAGCAGCAGTAGAGGCAAGTGGGCGCAAATATTTCATAAGGATAATAGCGCGACCGATAAGAGCGGGCTCTTTAGATTAATGAGTCGAGAGACGCCTGGCGGTGGCCGCGAAAACTAACAACACACACTTCACCTCATACCGCCAACGCACCGAGGGTGCTGGCCAGCCACTTACCGGGGTTATATGACATGAATAACGTCCGATCCAATTGTTCGATGGAAATTGGAGCGTTTATTAATATGGGAACTGCAATCAATTCGGTTTTGTTCTTTGATTAATTATCTATGGCATTATGGATTCTTTACGTTTTTACATAATTAGTAGATTATTTATATATTTTAATGGTTTTCAATATTTTGAAATAAATTGATGAATGTTAAAATATTGAGTAAATAAATATTAAATTATATACACAATTCAACTAGCAGTAATTGGACAAATATTAAAAAAAAATATTTCTCACTTTTTTATTTTTAATATTACCTATTTCATTCGAAGGGGCTACACCTAAAGAGTTTTTCTTGTAAGAAATATTATTTAATCTAAGCGCCCAACATATAAACGAGAAAAGCAAATATTATCACAATATTGTACTAGCTATTTTTTCCTTTAACCTCTTGTTATAATAAATTAACCATTCGTTTTTTTTTTGATACAAAATTTTCAATTCCATCGATAATTATAATCAAGGTTCATAAATTAAGAATTTATTACTCGAAAACCGTAAATTTAATAAAATAAAAATAACTATGATAGTATCATTCGAAGCCTCTTTTTAAACATGAAATTTTGTCCGAAACATTTTGTCTGTATAAAGCAGAAATAAATTATTAAAAAGTATAAAACTTGTTTCCAAAAAGATAATATAAACGATAGTATTTTGTTATGCGAATATTTACAACAATACAAAATTATTACATAAAATATCATCTCCTTAACAATAAAAATGTAATTGAAATTTGCTCTCAAAATAACGAACAAGGACAAGCGAGAGGGGGTAATATAGGAAGGGAGAAAAACGCGTCCATGTCAAAAAGACAACGGTTATGTTTAGGATAGAGCTGGACGGTAAATGACTTGGCTACTTAGCAGGGGTCAGCATATTAATTGCGTTTATTAATCAACGCCAAGACATGGTCATTGTGAGGCCACCTTACCCCACCACCTAACTCCTACTGCGCACACCCACTGCTGCTGATGTACGCTGGCTCGGTCACTACTACCCTACTACAACAATGTTTTTTTTGCTGGCTTGCAGATTTTTTCCTTATAACATCTTTCGTATCTAAAATAAATTATGTCCATCGATCCAAAATTTAACCAGAGGCTTTTACAGAAATTAAGGGTAAAATGTTATATCGGTGTAAGTGTAGCGAGCGTGAGTGTGCTAATTTGTAATTGATGTTGGATATTTATTGTATACAAGATAAATTCTTATATTATTACAATTGCATGTTAGATACATTATACTATACATATGTATTATGTATGTGGTTCCGGACGACTTACGGTGTTCCATGAGAGAATAACCTACAGTTTTATCAAAATTTACTTTTTCTAACAGCCATGTAAATGTCCAAATGGACCAATCAGAATTCATCATTTGCTATTTAACAGATTGGTAATTTGTTATTTAAACAAACTGGTAATACTGGATTTACTATACCAAAGCGAAGCTAGAAAACTGAAATTTTGAATTAATTTGACTTGGTCTTGGTATCGGCATTTAGATTCAATTAGTTAAGAAACATGATCATGTCCTATTGCTGCAATATTAGTATGGTTTGGTGTTTTGTACAAAAAATTTATATCTATAAACCTATATAACTAATAATAATATTAAGTTTACTGATAATAGAGTTTAAAATAAAATCAAAAATATCACTCAAAATTGAGAAATTTAAATGCAATGCCTGTCAATTTACAAAAAAATATAAGAAAATAGGTATTTATAAAAAAATTTCAGCAGATATGCTATTTGGTGATTTTATTGATAAACTTTTCCAATTAAAATATTGCTCAAGAGCGAGTGCCATTTCATTTTTCTTATACGCCAAGACGTACAGCATACAATATTTATTTGAATTATGTATAATCCGAAACACAATCTCTAATGGATTTCTAATGGAATTATGAATTCCAGTCGCGGCGACCACTAAATAGTGCGACCTTACATGAAATTAGTGTCTGACCCACGGTAAAATTAATTTCGATGTTAGAGATAGCCCCTCCCGGCTTTAATCGCGCCGCCGTTTTCTTATGCTGTGTTGTATTTACCGTAATAAATATCACTTATTGCAACTGGCAACTGTTTTAATTTCATTTCGACTACAGTTGTAATTTATATTACATTAACTCTAACATAAGCGGCCGTTGGATAGATACAAATGATCAAATATACCAATGATGCAACTTTTTCCTGGTATAACTAATTACTTACTATCTATTCTAATGCGCGAAATTAATATATCCTCATACATCTTAGACACAATATTTGAGTATACCGCCATAAATTTATTATGATAATAATTTATTACTTATATTGTTTTTATTTAAGATGTATAAAAATTAGTAACGACCAACAATTGTTAGTTTTTAAAACAATTATTATATCGTTGTTACCTTTCCTAAGGTAATTGATTGCATTAGGCACGTTTTATAGAATCACGTTAAGTTCTTATTCGGACAAACGTACGTTAGTCTGTAGCAAATAAAACCTTGCATCATTTGAAGGTTATGTTTTTACAGTACTTTTATTTTATGTCAGTTTACTGGAACTAGTCGTAGTTTTAAATCACACACCGTTGTAGATGTAAGATACAAATACTTTGGTGGAAGATATATATTTTATTGTTCTTTTAGAGCCCACGCACATTACAGATTTTTAATTGGTCAATATTTTGAATGATTTGGCAACTGTCATGGAGATAAATAGAACTGCGCACACCTACTGATTAAAAATTAACCGACTAAATAATCAAAAGAGTTGAGCGATTCCCATTTGATTAAAAAGTCGAGCAACTATTTTGCGACTGACAATCAGTATGGGGTGTTACATGTGCGTACCCACTACCAACTAAACAGTTTAATCTTGGAAACTTGGACTTTTATTTACATATAATTTTCTATAATAGTAACTATGATAAATAGCCTAAATTCATTGAAAATCTATGCGTCTATAATTAATTCCTTACAATTATTGAGTTATTATTTATTTTGTTTAGATGATTTTAAAAAGATTAAATAATCTAACCACGAGGTATTAACTGATACAATATGTATCTACAATCTACATGTAAACATTATTCATACACACACACACAAATATAATGTATGTACATACATTGAGAACAATTACGTGCACGTATTTATCCAGATCGGCAGCGTTTCGACTGATAAGCGCGGGCATCCACGACGACAGGGTGGTATCAGTGGGATAGAGAGGGGCGAGAGGGGGGGGGGTACGTCCGGAGTGTGGGACACACACATACACACATACAAACACAGCTCGCGGTGGTGGCGGCGTTACGTAATCTGTCACAATCTCTTGCAGGCGATGCGCAAGACGTGTGACAAATGGAGTGTCCCGGGTTCGAGTTCCGCCCGCGTCCGTGGTCAGCGTTCTCAGTAAATGTATATTTACTGAGAACAATATGTCTTTCTGTGTACGAAAGCATTCTTTTGTTTGTTTTTTAGTTAGTTTAGTTTCGTAGAATTTTAAATATTATTTCAAATGGACTGAAGTGATGCAAATATGTCAGTATGTAGTTTATTGCGTTTTTCGATAGGAGGAGGGGGGTATACTTGTGGCCCATACTTTATCTACAATTTTGTAATCTGTGTTTCTTGTGATAACGGTCAGAAGTGCACTGTTCTTATACTGTTCACGCTCAAAGTAAGCTTGTAGGCCATTAAAATGGACATAAATTATGTTGTAATTTCAGAGTTTTTTAAATAATTTTTACAGGGTGACCAGTATTTCTCTGGAACAAATTTCCCTGACTTTTCCCGGTTTTCCAGGAGAATTTTTACTGTTTCTCCTTGTTTTTTTTATTTAAAATTTAGATAAAAACCTAAAAAAGGTCACATAGATAAAATTTAAATATTTGCGAGAATTTGTGTGGTTTTTGCATTTTTATAAAAAAATCCCTGACTTCCAACCAAATTCCCTGACTTTTCCCTGACATTTCCCTGTATAGCAAAATTTCATTACTTTTCCCGGTTTTCCAGAAACTGGGCACCCTGTTTTAATAGATCTTCATAATACATATATAGTTTTAAAATGAAATCAAAATATCTGTGAAGATTACATTTTTTTCCTGGTTTTGAAATAAATATTTATTTTGATGTAGTTTAATGTCATTTTTAAATTTAATTAATACATATTAATTACGAAATAAAATGTAATATAATAATGTGCATACATAGATTGATAGGCGTTAGTTTGGAAACTTGAATTAGTGCAAAAAACATGTGTCCGAACTAGCTAGCAATTTAGTTTAAATATTTGTTTTTCCATACTATTTGTAATGTAATTGTAATTAAAGTAATTATGACAAAAAGAAAAATATCTATTAAACTTTTAAACTTGTTGAGAATACAACCCTAACTTAGCCCACAAGTTAGAACTGGAGTGAATGTTTATAAAAGATTGATATATTATTCATGAGTGAAACAAGGACGGCGCTATGGATATACCGCCCATACAGAAAGAGAGGTAAGTTTAATTCACTGATGATGACTGCATTAAGCCAGACGTGAATTTGTCACAAGGAGAATAGTCACCGACATAGCTAACAGCCTGGGGATTAAATTTAAGTTTGAGTAACTGATATTTCTATTAATGCAGTCGTTATTAACACAGACACTTAATATTCGAATCTTATGCGATCACAACTGTTACTTTAAAAGATTTAAGTGACTAGAGCGATTTGGTATTGAAAATACATAAGGACTAACCAAAAGTACAAACGGTTAATATCGATAAAAATGAAAAAAATTAAGCCTTCTTAATTTTTTAATCTTAGCTAGCCCAATTTATCAATTTTTATCAATATTAGCTATTAATACTTTAATCGATCCCAATGTATGTTAATTTAAAAGATTTAAGTGACTAGAGCGATTTGGTATTGAAAATATATAAGGACTGACCAAAAGTACAAACGGTTAATATCGATAAAAATGAAAAAATTTAAGTCTTCTTAATTTTTTTAATCTTAGCTAGCCCAATTTATCAATTTTTGTCAATATTAGCTATTAATACTTTAATCGATCACAATGTATTTTTAAGACAGCGCTTTTCAAACAAGGCAGTGACGGCTGAAAACTTTGATAAAGTCTACGATATGATTTTGATAGACCATCGAATGAAACGAGATACGTTAGATAACTGAGATTGTGGACATCATAACTCATAACTGAATGGGTGCATTACATTTTAACTGAAGAATTAGGAATAGAGAGGTTTGCGCAGGTTGGCTATCGCGTTTGCTCATTCAGAAACAAAAACGAGCTCGAGACAAAATATTCAATGTTCGGTTTTCGATGAACCCAAGCACTTTTATGCAGATATTTATCACTACAGATAAGATAGTGTTCATCACTACACACCAAAGGTGAAAGAAGAATCCAAACAATGAAAATACAGAAATTCTCCGGCAGACGGTCTCCTTGGTTGGAAAAGTAATTGCGACAGTATTTTGGTATTAAAATGGCATTATCATGATTGACCATCTTCTAAAGAATAAGATTATAACTGGGAAGTAGAATGCTAATTTGTTGGACTGAATGAAACAAAAACATATTGAAAACTAATGCACCAGCCCACTTATCTCGAATTGTAACCTTTAAAATTAAAAATTTTAGTTTCAATGCACCGAAATCTTCAGATTTGCCTTCTTCTGACTGCCATCTATAAAAAAGTAAAAAAAAATACTTGGAAGAACAAACATTTAAAAAAAAAATGAGAAAGATATTGTGGTTGTAGAAGCTTATTTTGCAGACTTCGACGTGGTGGTCTACAAAGAGGGGCATAATGAAGTTGAAACCTAGATCCTAGACGAAACAAATATATAGTGCTTCGAAAAGATTATATAGAAAAA
This sequence comes from Sialis lutaria, assembly GCA_949319165.1. NCBI lineage: Eukaryota > Metazoa > Arthropoda > Insecta > Megaloptera > Sialidae > Sialis > Sialis lutaria. The sequence continues at coordinate 22,151,072 of OX439231.1, read as the reverse complement.
TAAAAGCAATTTTTAACATTTAATACTATTGTTAGTATAAAAGGCCGCAAACTTTTTAAACACATATATTTTAAAACATAATTAATCAAACCTCTAAAATAGTCAAATAACGAACCATATTTCATTTAGTTATGAATTTCTTGTAATAATATAACAATAATTCAGACAATAGATGCTGTTATTGAAGGAAGAAATATCAAATATATGAAGCAATTTATATAAAACACTCAATTTAAGAAAGCGAAATGTTTACTTCATAAGTGTTTAACACATTCACCGTCTAACAATGTCAATTTCAAACATGGAAACGAACTTTGAATTGCCATAAAATCGTAATACAATATAAAACGATTGTTTTATAGTAAAATTGGCTTCAAAAAGTTTAGCATAGTTAAACTTGCTGTTGGTAGAATGTAAGCTTGATATGCTTACCACAAACCTATTCTACGTTACATTGGACCACATTAGCTAATAATATGATATATCTATAGTTCATTTTGAATATGTTAGAAAATGTTATTTTTACTAATCAAAGATGCGCTAGAAATTAATTTGGAAGGTATGATGAAATGTGGACTCGATTTTTGAAATGCTCACTAAAACACATACTTAAAAATGTAGGTATACTTTATTGGTTTTTATAACATATTTCGGCAAATTTTATACTTTTTGCATGTTTTGATCAATTTCTGTTATATTTGCATATTTTTCACCATTTTGGTGGATAAATGTCCAAAAATAAGTAGAAACTAGCTGTCGGATCCAATTTTACCCGGGGATATAAAATTAAACTATATAACGTATAATGCTGTGGGGTGCGATCCTTTAGGTCCACACAATCAACTTCCCAACATGGTATGACTTACAATACTTGAATACTGATTACTTATTGTTTCCATAATTAATATTACTATTATTACTAATATTATAGTTTGTAAATATTTTTTTTAATATGTATATGAAAAATTTTAATGGAATTTATCAGAAATAAAACTCACCCTTTGTATTATGAATATTAGTTTTCTAATATCCTAATAATGTTAATAATATAATGCACATTTTTAGAAAAAATAATCTGACAGTTTGAATTTTGAATTGTGTTGTTTCCAAGGCAACATGAATTATTAAATGTATTTATTAGTATGAAATTCAAATTTTGATGGTGGTTTTCATCCCTTTAATGGCTGTTTGGACCCATATAAAAAATAAATACAGAAATACACGTTTCATTATTTGTATTGTATAGTATTTATTCTAAGTTCCGATTAAATTCGACCAAGAAAAAAAATAAAAATGAAAAAAACACCCTTTTTACCCCCGTAGGGGTTGAATTTCGAAAAATCCTTTCTTTCAGATCATATTCACGTCAAGACGCGTCGATTAGCACCCCAACGAAGTCAATAGCATTTTTTGTTCGCGAGATTTCGTCCCGGAAAAAAATGACACGTACGTATGTACGTACGTACGTACATACACACACACACACACACAGAGACATTTTTCTGAAAATAGTGTCAATATACTCTAATGCCCTTGAAACATGAAAATATGTTAAAATTTTTGATTTCGATTTTCGGACCAATTACAATAACTTCCTATTGGGAAGTTAAAAATGTTTTAACGATTTGATTTTGCATATGATCCGGTCTAGTAATAAGTAATAACCTTGATACACTCATCACTCTGAACAACGACGGCATCGGTAATTCAACCGTTCCTAAAAACGTTGGCTAGAGGGGCCCCCACCACCACATATGTACATAGAGGACTTAACGTCCATTTGTTTAATTTAATTTAAATTTCGCGCAGAAATATAGTCACAGTAGTATTGTGGTAAGGATAAGAGAAGGTCGTTACATGGAGTGGTTGGCCAATCGTTCCTCGAAGCGGTCGTTAATAGGATGGTCGTCGTTTAGAGCGCTGAGTGTATATAGCCAACAATCTCACCTCGTAAAATTTTAAGCGTGTATTGTCTATAATGTCGGATATATATTAAACAATATTAGCTCTAGAGTAGCCGTTCTTAAACTTCTGTTGTCTAGGGACCCCCTTTTGAATAAATATTTTTCAGGGACCCTTCCTATAATAGAAAAATTAAATAGGTCGTTAGATCCTAATTAATCACTGATAAATAGAATTGTAAAATTTACTTTTATTTATACCAAACATGTTTCGCGGGCCCCCGGTAAAAGTTGTAGAAATATATATTATTCTGGTGGGATACTTTTGGCCCTCATTTTATTTTTTCCTGTGAGTTGAATTTCCATGAAAAGTAAAAAAAAATAATTATGAAATTAAACCGAAAATTTTTGTGTTTTCGTAAACAAATAATTTTAATGAAAATTTGTTAAGGCAATGTATTCATATCTATAAATGTATCTATCTAATGTTTCGAAACTATTATCTATTATGTAAAATTATAATTAAGTTTGAAAAATTAGAAGATAAATGTGTTGAGCATACAAACACTAAAACCTACAAACATCAACATTGGTTTGGAGGTTACACATAAACGTTTATGTACAAGACAATTGTATTGTTCCTGCGGGATAGGTTTACGGTCGCCACTGGGACAATACGGGATACAACGGGAAACTCAAAACTTTGTCCCTGTCCAGGATAGCTCCTGTCATGGACTGTTATTTCAAAGATCGATAGACTGAATCTTTATACATCTTATTTGTTGTCTATGTCTTTTATATCATGTGTGGTAAAGTTGTAGAAAACTTGAAGAAGTTAAGTTAATAAAATAATAATATATATTGATGTCGTTTTGTCTGATATTTTCTATAATCAAAAAGTATACGAAAATGTATATTTATTTTTGATATTTTCGTTTTGTAATAAATTAAGAAATTTCTTTAAATGTAACACGCACATTCTTTATTTAAATTTGTAAACAATAAACACATGGCTAATACAATTTTAGGTTGAAATTTTTAAAACTCAAATGCTTAAATTCATTATTTTAATATAATTGATCAAAAATTATATGTCGTTTACAAACGCAACTATCCTGTGGGTAGAGGTTTAAATAAATATGAAAGAATTCTTTTGACTTTATGGAGCCAAAAAAAATTACAAGCTAGTTAGTAAATTAGCTCACTTGTTCTTAGGATACCAATGTACTTTGGAAATTTAATATGTAAATGCAGATTATAAGATTATTCTAAAATTTTTGTAATCTGTAGTTTAGGCCAAGCTAAAGACTTTTGAATCTACTTGATGTATTAACAATTAAACATAAAAAAATATGATTCGTTTTTAATGTAAGTATATGATAAAATATTTTGGTTGTCATATCAACCAACGTATCACAAAGTTATTACTGTGGACATTTTTTAGGTTCGTGACGACATCCATTATAATTTATAAAAAAAAGTTGTCGACGAAGTCAAAAATCGTATCATTACGGTAAAAAAATAATAAACATCAACATTTTTTAAATAAAAATACCCTGCTATATTTGAACGTATATCCATGAAATATTAAATGTAATTACTATAAAAAAAAGTAATGAAAAGAATGACAAATGATCTGCACTACTTCAAGAATTGAATAACACAAGAAACAGAACAACATCTTACCTGGTGTGACGAAAAACCGACCAGAACTTTCTGTAAGTTTTATTTCAAAGTCAAAAGTGAAATAATTCAGTAGGGTTGTCCATTCCTTTTCATTAACAGGTACCATTCTGTAACAAATAAAAACGTTTTTTATCGTTATTTACAGTTTTACTACAAGTTTTCCAATTCGTTTAAGTTAATATTATGTTTAAATCTGTTTGCAACCACTAAAAGACCTAGAAAACTTATAAACTATTATAGCAGTGCTTGTCAACACAACATACTGGTAAAATATCTATATTTTTACCGCGTACCGGTAAATTTACATAAATTAATATTTTTAATATTATAACACCATTATCAAATAACCTATACAATAAAAAAAATACTTTATTTTTTAATATTGCATTCAAAATATACTCGTGAAAAGATTTTAGATAATTAAATAAGAATTTTTTTATGAAATTATTTGTCCACAAATATTCCCCACCCCGTGTATGGCATATTATCTAACTGTCTTGAGAAGGCTAAATGTTAAATTAAAAATATAATTAAATGAAATTAGAACATTTAATTAATAGCTAAATGAACAATAACTACATTTTGCATAGGGAATGTCAATAAGGAATTCACTGAAAATGACATTATTTATCTTGACCATAGAAAAATACCTATTAACACTGAGCTGTAAGATTAGCATTGTCACACATGCCGCTCTAAGCCCGGCACAGACTAACTACTACACCGACTAACTAAGCAAGAACAGTATTCTTCACTATCGATATCGCGTCAGGATTTCGGCGAGCGATAACGTGGGGAGCGCCCCCCTGTCAGAACAGAGCTCTCTTTATCCTGCATCCTGTCGCAAGGAGTCTTGAAATAGATTAATGTGTTTTTCATGCCGCCTGCATAAGCTCGCTGGATGCTGCAAAAAATTAGCTATAGCTCCGGAGCTAGTAGCTAGCTCGCGTTCTGCTATGTTTGTCTGTGCTTGTGTATGTATGTGTGTGTGTTGTCATTTCGCGAGGACAACAGTCGGTTCGGCGGGAGTGGGAGTGTAAAGGGGACACTGTTGATTCGTCGTTATTCAGATAAAGAATATCAGTATCTATGATATACGTGTATATATTTGTATGTGTGAATGTATGTATGTAAATAAAATGATGAATTATTTATTTCATGGATCATCTAATATACTGGATGTCCCAGATAACTTTCCCAGTTACTACCTAAATAAAATTGAAAAATTTGGAACTAACATTCACAAAACTAAACATTCCGAATTTCTTTAAATAGAAATAATTTGTCTGTCAAAATAGATAGAAACTAATTGTTTGCATTATTGAATAACCCTATTAGAATTTTTATATCAGTCTTCGTTTTTGAGTTACAAGCCCTAAATTTAGTTTTTTATAGGAAGCACAAAGTTGGCTATGCTATGAACGTGGTTTTTACTCATGATCCAATAATACAAGGTTTGCTCGACAGTTAATTTTTTCTATACTAATACGCCATCGCCGAGAAATTTTTCTAATAAAGAATTTGTGACAAACGAAATATAAATAAATAAACGACCAATACTGTTTACATAATAGTTTTTTTTTAATTTAATTATCGATCCATTATTTTGATGCACAACACACTTTCTTGTCGATTTTCACGGCCAATCACTGTTTTTTACTTTATCGTCTTATTTTCCGGAACAGTATTAATACATTATTTTAAAAAGTGTTAGATCAGGTTACAGTAATATTGTAAGACTTTTTTTTTCGAAAAGACCCAAAACAAAAACAGGTATTTTTATTCTAGTTTCTAATAAGTATCTGCATTTATATTTTTTCCTTAGGCACTGCATGAAATAACTTTTACAACTGCAAATTTCAATTTTAGAGCTGCTCCGATGTGTTTCATATTTGTCGTAAATAACAGCTTATTTTCATAAAGAAGCTTGTTACAGATAACTTCTATGTATGTACATCGGCACGAGCATTCTCTGGTTATTTTATAACTAACTCCAGCCTACTTTTCAATTTAATCTGGCCAATATTTAAGAAATATCCAAGTTCCCCTATCTCTCTTATATCCTACCCTATTCGTATAACTAGGATTTAACTCCATCAAAATATGTTTATTTAAATCGTTAATACAAACATCAAATGCGAACGTTTGAATTGATTTTCTATAAATCATGAAACAACTTAGCATATGGAGGCGGGCCAGAGCCCTCTTGAGGAGCGTTTAGCAACTACTTACTCCCACCCCAGGCAAATGTGTGCATGACATAAAATAAATTTATTGTTAAAATATGTCAGACGACAATTCTTTAGCTTCTAAACTTCGAAACACTGTGCACTGCATTAAAGACAACCTTGTTCTCTAGAAGTTTGTTTATTTTGCATAAAGTAATTTATATCGTACATGTATCTGAACAATACAACAAATACCTTTCTTGTATGTATGCATATGTATATTTTTGACGTCTTTGTTTAAAGTACGTATAGTATAAACAGGAACGTATTTAGTTAACGCGGGGTATAAAGCACAAATGAGTTTTAGAGTGTAGACGCAATTTCAATTTTTTTACGGATCGGTAACATATTTCAAAATTATTATTTACCTATCAAACAATTTTTTTTATAAATATAATTATTAGTTTATGCAAGCCTGTATGATATTTTTTTAATTTAAATCAATAAGTGTCTTCAAATAGTACCAGAAAATTTTAATTTTAATTAATTTATTTGTATTTATGCCTAATGTCCGATATTATAAAAAAAATTGCTCTGCTGGAGCAAAAGTTAAGCTAACACTATCTATAATAGCCCATTGTCAGTTCTAATAAACTGTATGGTCTATATAAATGACCTTGACGCATGAGCGCTAATTAGAAATCAGCGATCTCAAAGCATTGGTTACGTATGTCCCTCATAAAATGCATAGTTTTTTTATTATTAACCATTTATTATCACTGTTCTAAAATCACAAGCAAATTCATAACGATTTAACACGTCTCGTAGATGGCGTTAGCTTAGCTTTAGCTCTTTATAATATCCTAAATAAAATATAAAAATATTATATTTAAGAAAAAAGTAAATTTCCAGATAAATTATTATTTATTCTATTTATGTTAACTGTTAATAAGGTAAATACAATTATGCAGTAAAAACAATAGATCAATTATTATATCATAATTTATTCTCAAATTGTCCTGCTAAATAATTAGTTAATCGACAATATCAGTAATGCATTTGGCGACAGATGCTGTGTTGGCACTTGGCAAAATTGCATATTCATAAAAAAAAGTTATAGAGCGTTAAAAATTCTATGAAATCATTTTGTAATACGATATAGTAATTAACTATTATAATAGGTATTTAAATATTTGATTTTATATAATTTATTGTGAATGATAATATTACATTACATGTAATACAAAAAAGCGTTACTGAAGTTACTGTTGTAGATATATTGTTTAAAAATAAATTAAAGCCTAACATAGTTATTTTATTATTTTTATTATAGTTAGATAATAAATCAATTTTTACAACTCACCATAAACCGTCTGTCCATAAAAAATACTAATTATGGCGCCTGACGTGTTAAACATTTCGCTTTTACATATCTATACAATAATTAGAAGAAGCTCTTAAAACCCCAGTAATATGAAACTGCAAAACTAATTAACAACAGTTTGAATGCACCACCAGTATAAGTCAAACATTAGGCATAATATAGCATCTTGCATCCAGGTCATCGAATATTCTTCAGTAGACATATTTTATCAATAGATATTTTGTTTTTTATACACGAGGACAATAATATTTTATATATGCACAGGATATACATTATTTATCGAGACCACGAAATATGCATAGAATGAATCGAATTTCCGAAAAAAATGTTAAAAGCAAAAGTTGTGGGTTTTGAAGATAACTATTTTGAAGGTGGTTTAGATTATGACATTTAAAAAAATCAGATAATATAATTTTTATTACAGAATCTTGTTCAGCAGAATTTTTTCCATATAAATATTTTAATAAATACATTTAAATACAAATTCAAATAAATGGGAACCCCGCTGTTCCAAAAAATATTGGTAATTAAGTCAGAATTTCCCTCTTCATTAATTTCAATTTAAGCTTCAATCTGTGGTCATATGTTTTATGGACATACTTTTATTGAATGTGGATTTCCTTTCAATAAAATCTATTGTTGACTGTTTAGGCGCAAAATCCTATTTACATATTTGGGTAGAAAAATTATGCTGAAGAACGATAAAAAATAAAGGTTTATGTTAAAAAATTGGATATAGGCCAAATAGTACTTAAGTACCTAAAATTTAAATTAATGAAGAGGAAAATTCTGATTCATTTACGAATATACTTAAGAAATAGTAGTTCCCATATATTTTTTTAAATTTTTTCCTGATAAGACCCGCAATAATGAAAATTAAATAAAAAATATTTGATTATATACTAAAACTTTACATTTTCTTTGAAAAAGACCTTTAATTCATATCCTTAACCACCTATTAAATAGTTATCTTCAAAGGTGTCAAATTTTAAACATCACAATAATTGCTTACAACAGAAATTTTAGAATTTTTGGTAGTCTGGTCATATCCTATCTTTTGTAAACATTACAAAATAAGTAGTTTTAAAACTATCCTTTTGAAACAGCATCCCTGGTCTATAAATGTCAAAAAGTCAAAGCAAGTGCATTAGATTGCACACTTGTACCGCGACTTCTCACTGCGCGATAGTACATGGGTAACATACAATTAATTTTTATTTGATAAACAAAATAGTAAAATGAGATATATTAAATGTTCTATAATTTATACAATCATCTAGATTTTTTTAACAAGAAAATGCAGAATGCATTGCATCAGCGTGAAGGGGAAACAGCTGACTACACAGTACATCGATGTTACATCCCTACTCCAGAACTAATTAGTACTAGAGAACGACACTCGGGCTGTATTTGCATAATATCTGTTTAATATCATTGCTCATTTACATAAACGCAATTAAAAATAATGCACACTTTTTTATCACCCATCATGATGAGATGTTAACAGTGAATAACTTATGTAGCCAAATCGAGACTTCAAAACTTAGTTAATTAAATGATTATGAGAGTATTAGTGAATGTATCTGATATAAAAATTATTTGTTAATTTTACTTGAAAATATAATATAGATAACTTATTGTAAGTACAGGATAAGACAAAAGTTCTTTTATTACCGTGTTTAGACGTATAGCAACTAACATTTTTTTTTATATACGAAGTGTTTTAAAAACAGCATATGACTTACTTTTGACATAACTTATGAATAGTACAATAAGTACAGCCCTACTTACGAAAAAAACGGAATCAATCTAAAAAAATGTTAGATGTAAGAGTTTGTTAGTAGAATCATTTTTACATTGAATATGAAAAATTACGATAAGGTTACCCTTTTCAACTGTAAATTTTGCGGCAAGTTGACATTTTTTCCTTATTAGAAAGCCTTACAGGAAGAAGTCTGGTGCGGTTAAATTTTACATCTTCGTTTTAAAAAAAATCAATTTGGAAAGTATTCCCTCAAAACTTGCATGGTTTAACTCACTGTATGAGTGCTGTTGATTGTTTATTACAATATCATAATTTTAAGAAGTGAGGTCCCGTTTACCAGTGCGTTTACAAACCACAAAATTTACAGCAGTTGAAAGCGAAAATTCGAAATGAAATTGCCTCGTATACCAGAAAATAATAATTATAAGGTAATAAATAAAATAAAATAGCACGATATATTTGTTATTATTAGTGTTATTTACAGTGTTGAAACTTGTATATCAAACAATGGAATTTTCTGATGGAAAATCTGAATTCAATGCACCAATATACGTTAAAAATGTAGTTTTCATTTATTGCACTAAAAAAGTATGAAATTTGAAAAAAAAAATATTTTTCATACTAAAAAAGCATCATACAGATTTACACGGAGAGATTTAAATTTTTTTAAACTTTTTTTGAAAAGTCATATTTAATTCGGCAAAAGTATTTGCCCATCCCAGTTTTATAACCATAAAATTTTTTAAGGTAAAAAAAAACAAATTACTCGTTTCTTAAATACAGTACTTCTCTATTAATTTGGAAATAAAAAATATAATCTCCAAAATAGCAGCTAAAATATTTCAATTTGAAAAGTTTTGTCTGTAAAACGATTCGAGAAGTATCTAAGAAGTCTGAGGTTGGGAGCTTGAACCACACATCGCGGGTTTGTTAATTATACAGTTGATTAATTTAAACATGGTTCAGAATAATTGTTCTGGAATCAATCTTAAGTGTTTGAGCAATTAGCCGACTCACTTAGGCAAATTGAATCGATCTCGCTCTTCTAAAAACACTTTTCAATTACAAACTTCCTCTACAAACTAATGTAAACTAATGTGGGGCTCGGATTCACAGTTTTTAAAAACATAAATAACTACTGTTGTTCATTTACATTTTACTTTACATTCAGCTTTCAGGGTTTGCTGTAAAATATGATTATTGATTTATCATATATACACCTAGAAAAACTCGTAATATTACAAATATAATCTTACACATACATATAAAGTGATAAGCTTAGTGACTAACTCATCCTAAACTTGTAAACCTAGAAATTTTAGAAAAATTGTTACAAACTAACAGCATAAATGGTATTATATTATTTAAGAATATAAATGTTCATCAACGAACAGGAGAGCGAAACCGTGAATAGGCCGCTAGTATATAAATATTGAAAATAATCTTAATAATTACCTATACTTTTTACCGATTTACTTAATCAATTAATAACCGCTTTGATATTATAAAATTTTTGTATTTAAATATCCAAACAGTTAAATCTAATAAATACAGAATTATGTCTACACTCACCTATCAGAAGTAAGACTGTACGCGAGCTTCCCATGACGGCAGATTAATGATGAGTTATTGATTATATCTAATGGTTCTATTTTTCCACCAGATCTGAAACAGAAACAAAATTATCTTAGATTACGTCGTTAGCTAAAATTGCATTACTCTCTGTATCTTGTAATTAAATGTATCGAACTTAAATTAAGTGATTATTTGTACATAAATTATAGATAATAATATTCTCTAATATATATCTGACATTTTTTATTCACACCGTTTGAAAAGATTGTAAGATCATTTTCAAATATCGAGTTTTTCTAAATATAAAAATTCACATTTCAATATTTTGTCATTTTTGAGTTATTTATAGAGTCTTCAGCCAGACATGGCTTCAAGAAAACCATCAAAATCATGTATTATAAATAAAATAAAGTAATACAATTAAAATAATATGTATGAAATGTAGCTATATAATATTTTAACAATATCCCAACACGCTGTTATCTACAATAAAATAAAGGTCAATTTGTATGTTCTATGTTTTTTCTCTAATTTATCTCCAATGCACATACTATACTATCTCTACACACGTTTCGAACATTCCTGTAATGAATAAAAGCCATAAACATTCAAGCATCCCTTACATCTACCCCGTATTCCTAAGGGTAACACACACGAATACAGTATATGGCGACTTTTTTAATTCGTATTTTTTCGCCGCGGTGACTTTTCAATTAATTTTTCTGTAAATAACAATATGTTTTGTTTTCGTTGAGTCTAGGTGGTCGACATTCCCCCAGAGGACACTAGTGCGGCGGGCCAGTGTTTGAATTTCTAAATTACCAACTCCACATATCGTCTAGTTATTTTTATTACGTCTGATGGGGAGGTGGAGTACATGGGGAAGTGCCGTTAATTGTTTTATTGTCTTGTGATTCGGAGGATGAATATCATACATATAATGTATTGGTGTCGTAAACATTTTGTTGGATGATTTGGGGTTTTCAAATGTTTGTTATATTTTAAATGAATTGATGTTTGTATGTGTGAATTCATATGAAAACATACAGGATGTTTATTATTGTAAATTAGCTATAATGTATAATAACCGGCTAATATACGCAGCTGAATAATAATAATAGTATATGGTAAGATAAACATATTTTATTAAGCATATTAAACATATTTGTGTTCCTTGGATACGATGCATTCTAACTGGTTAACTAAATATATAAATATGCGTATTATCCGATTTATGTATATTAGTCGAAACATGCATAAAGTATTATTATTTATGGGGGAAAAAGCCTGCCTGTCGTGAGAACAATTGAAAAGTCAATTTTTGTTAACTTATTATTATAGTTTTCATCTTCTGAACTTAACCGTTTGATGGCGAAAACTGGCAAATAAACAATAAAATAAGACTTCTGGTCTTTCTGTTAAAAGAATTTGACCATCCCGAAACTACATACTTGATAGTTATGAGATTAGTGTCGAATAGATTTATAAAAAATGGACAACAATAAAATTAAAAGTATCTTCTGCTTCAATTAGGTATTACAAAACTAGAATAAATAAACTGAAAACGAATATACTTATAAAGTATACAAAATTTACTTTCGCTCGTTATTATGAAAACCATCCAGTTGGAAATCGAATCTATATGTATTCCAGAAAACAAAATATATATAAAATTGTCCGCTTTTGCAAAACGGCGCACACAACTACATAACACGCTCCAGACCTTGCCGGCAAAAAACGCGAAAAAAAACTTCTTCTCTTTCTGTCTGATGATGCGTCCGTCTTTGTCTGATTTTCTCAACATCGCGTGGAAAAACAAACAAAAAATTTTGACGTTCACGGAGTGAGGGATTTTTTACTCAAATACAGAAGGGTAATTTCATGTACATCTCGATGGCGTCTGTGCGAGTAAGAAAACAGATCAACAGTAAATTAAATTATGTAAGGAATAGAAAGAATAAGATATAAAACAATATACCAAAGACAATTGGTTAGTAGGCTGTTCTAAAAAGAGAACGATAAGGAGTAAATTACATTATAACTGTTAAATAAAAACATATTATAAATATATTCATATTTACATATTTGTCTTCTTTGTTTGTTTGTATATATATGCACGGGTTTAATATTGAAGTGTGACATTTATAAAGTACGCTCGATATATGTATGTCATTAGGGTAATAATAATAATCGATAAGGGGAAGATGTTTCGTACGTGGTAGCTGAGAAAAGTTAAAATTATTTAAGATAAATATCTATTTACATTTTATCTCAAAGATCCTTTTGTACAATTTCTAGCTTACAAAAATGTAATATGTAATTAGAAAAAAAAACTTTTTTAAAAAACAAGCTTTTATATACATATAATATACATGTGCACTAAAAAGTAAAAAATAAATTTTCAAACTATCGCTTTATTTTTCAGCTCACAAAGTCTTCCAGAATTATTATGACTAAAAAAGCTTGTGGCGTTCATTTAATATTTAATGTCATATTTAGAAATAGAAAAAGTTATTAAAAGATCAACAAAGGAAAACTTGCATTTTCTGTAAATTAATAATATATTAAATTGTACTTATTTATATTATTGCCCGGTATTATCAACCAATTTAAAGCTCCTTTAGCGCTAAATGCTCCTTTAAAGTAAATTTGGTGTATTACAAATGTGATTTAAATCAATATTCAAGCTCTCAGTGAAAAATTTACATAATATACGTTGTTAATAAATACTGCAGAAAATTTAAAATCTATTTAATTAAATATATTATGCTTGGATCTGTTGATAATATGACAGTTAATTAAAGGAGCATTTAGTTAAACTTGATAATACTGGGCGTATGTCAAATTGTACATTATATTAATATTTGGAATTCTTAATTCAAATTATAAATTTTAGAAAGAAAAAATACCTTTAGCTACATTAAATTACTGTTTCAAATATTACATTAAATTCCAGGTTTCACTAACAATCAGTAAAGAAATATTTAAAATTCGCTTGATTCAACATAGGAAAAAGTGTAGGAGTTAAAAAAGTATCATATATTATCTACCTTCAATTAATATTTCAAAATATTACATTAAATCATCAAATGTTAAATTGGTGCATTACATTAATATTTGGAATTCTAGATTCAAAATAAAATTAAGTTCTAAAAGTTTCTTAAAGGAAAACTACATTTAGCTACTTTAAACGAATATTTCAAAATATTACATAAAATTCCAGGTTAATTTCTTCTAGATTCTACATGAATAGTTACCGAAAACAAACTACCTTTTATATTTTCAATTAATTTGTCAAAATATTACATTAAGTTACATTTTGATTTGCTACATTACATACTTGGTATACTAGATATTTCTAAATATTAAATGAACGCCACAAGCTTTTTTAGTCATAATAATTCTGGAAGACTTTGTGAGCTGAAAAATAAAGCGATAGTTTGAAAATTTATTTTTTACTTTTTAGTGCACATGTATATTATATGTATATAAAAGCTTGTTTTTTAAAAAAGTTTTTTTTTCTAATTTTTTATTTTGGGTATTCATTTTTAGCCATAGGTCATTTAATTCTTTTAATTATACTTATTACATATTCATTACATCAGAAGACTAAAAACCATATTTTGTTTTGAAAACCTCATCGGAATATATTCATTGAAATATAATAAAAATTACATTTTGATGAAAATTAAAATATCAAAGTGTATAATGATTACTATTTACTTATTAATTTTTCTTATTTTAAGAATCTTTTTAATTTCAAACAAATAAATATTTTTAACGTCACTAAATCATTATTTATATATTTGCATAAGCATCAGGTTTTAAATACATGAACATCGTTTACGTAAATTAAAATATAATTTGTGAGTTTTGAATCAATTTTCATTGAAAATAAAATTTACAACATTATAGAAAATAGTTATGAATATTAAAATTTTAATAAAATTATTAATATCTAACAAAAACACTTTCTGCCAAAAACAAAGTGGTTTAATTGAAGAGAAAATTATTATAAAAAACAATATTTTATATAGAACTATCTAATTAACCAATCAAACGACTAAAAAAATAAGAATTACTTATTTTCGAATAAAAAGAAATAAATTCAAAATTACAAATAAAGGATGAATTAGAACTATAGTTAAAGAAGTTCTTAACAGTGGATTAGGGATGTTATTTTAAGCAAAAAACTTCGTATGAATATGTTTCCGAAAATTCTTCGTGAAAGAGCTACAGCCTTCCAAAAATTGTACCAAAAATTTATGTTAATATCTAGAGAACCCATTATCATATAGTTATGAAATTTTAATTTTTTTGCTTAAAATAACATTCTCAATCTACCTACAGTTGAATTTTTTTACGTTAGTTATTAATCCCGTACATTTTTCTTTGCGAACATTAAAAACGTTGATATCGAAATCAGCTATAACTGTAAAAGTGTCTATGAATACATAAAAATCTTACCTTACAATAAATTTCCAATGTTTCATTCCCTCGTATGTGGATTTCTTTGAATACAATTGTTATTTTGCCAAATTTTTATTTTAACTACACTAAAAATTGACATTATGGAACTCTAGTCGTAAATTAAGTATTTATATTTTTTAGCACTTCATAAAGTAACTTTTAAATTTAAATTTTAGAACTATACAAACAACTTAGGGCTACAAACTAAAATAACCGCTACTTTTAAATTGTATTTGACATTCGACATAATTATTTTTATTATAAAAAATAACCATGGCTACGAAAAATTATAAACGCAAGCATATTATTGGATGTATTAGATACATCAAAGAAGACCTTATAATAAAATAACATAGCTATAAAAATGATAAAAAAGTGCATTGTCACGGAGAATACACCATATTTGAAAATTTGACGAAAATCGTACGACGGGAAGTTCGTTAAAAATCGGTCGCAAGATTTGTACCACGGGACATACATGTGAAGTTAAGTAAAAGCTTGTAAAAACAAATAAGTAGATACATCTAAAAATAAATTCGATAGTTCATACAAAATGTATGCGTGCTGTTTTCACAGTAAAATAAATTAAATTTATGTAAATGCCAATTTTTCAATAAATGTAACAGTTAAATCGTCGTTCATTATATGCACTCTATATTCCTTTGCATTTTATTACCATGCGTTCAAAAAGAAATATGATGACCAATATTAAAAGAAATAAAACTTTGTTTATTTAATGGTGCATTTATAATCTCTGTACATAATTAAATATCTTAAATATGATCGCAGCACTGAAACATCACAAAATGCATTAAAACTAGAAATAAAATAACACAAGCATCCCCTGAGTAAACAGAATTGATTCGCCAACATCTTCAAATTGACATTGTACATTAGAAACGTACATTTATAAAATAGCTCTTGTATCGATGCTCGACCAAAAAGATATGTCACTGGCTATAGGATCATCATCATTAGCAGATCTGTGATAGCTGCACTGTCCTCCCAACCCCCCTCGCGCCACACTTTTTGCAAGTATCCAGCCATGGTAGTGATCCTCCTCCCAGTCTCCCAACAAGCAAGAATTTGTCACCGTCAAAACCTGCAAAACGCCACTGACACATAGTAAAAAGAGATGATGTGATCGTATATTTGGGAAGAAGTATAACTGTGTCTTTGTTGGTCAAGACATGTGTACGATACGTGTGTCTGTTACGACCATTAACTTGCTTTATGTCATATAGATTTGCGGCTATCTTCAAATGGTTGGTACTAGAGATATGTAGAAAAAGATGCCGAATGTAAAATGTATTTGTAATTTTATACTGGTGTAATTATTTTCTTCGAAATATATTGAAATCAAATCTTGGTTTATTAATGGCGACGAAGTCATTCTGTGAATAACAAACATTCAATGCAACATTAGTTGAATACAGATCAAGAAGATTGAACTTATGTTGAGAAACCAAGAATCAGTTAAAGATTGCTGTGGAAATCACATTAATTTATGGATTTTTCCAAATTGACGGAATGAATGCATTTGTAGATGTTATCAATGGATGATAAAGTTTATTGGCCGTTTAAGATTTATTATGTTTGGTTTGAAAGATCTTATCATTATTCAAAATTGTTTTATGATTCAATTTAAAGCATAAATTAACAATTGTGGGAAATTTTATATTTATAAAAAGAATATTACATATTATAATATGTTTATAACATTAATATTACAAACCTCCAAAATATTACCTGACATACACAATACTTAAATTGATTTTTTAGATTTTTAAATACAGTAAAACCTCTCTAAACGAATTTACTTGGGATATGACTTATCTAAAAGTACTAAGAAAGGATTTTTTGAAATTTAACCCCAATGTGGGTAAAAGGTAGTGTAAAAGTTTGTATAGAAATATATTTTTTTGCTCGAATTTATTTGAAACTAAGCATAAATACTATACAGTACAAATAATAATTAATCATATATTCCAGCATTTCCCAAAATTCAATAAAAAATATTCATGATATTTTTTTCCGTTTTAAATTGTTAATGTAATATGCGATATATAATGTAAGTTTAAGAATGTTTCGAAGGAAATGGAAGCATCAATTTCTATGCATTTTTAATTCTTATTTTTTGTATTTGTGTTAATATTTCTGTGACAAATTGAAGTTTGATGCATGAAATACAACTAAAATATTTTGAGTTTCAGATTTAATTAAAAGTATATTTATTTTATAGAAAATGGCGTGAAAAGTTTTCAAACCGCAGGTCTGTATCTCAAATCGTTCTTAAGATGACCTTTCAAAGTTTTAATTTTTTCAAAAATTTTGAGAAAAATGGTCCAACTTTTAAACGAGTGGTCGGATTTGATTTTTGTTGACGGATTTGAAATCAGTGCGCTAAAATCTATATAATTACATATTTAACACTTAAAAATTAAACAAAAAAAATTTGGTTAAAAATTAACATTTTTTAAGGTATACTCATTAGAAAAATTTCAATTTTCAGCAAAAATTTTTTTTTATAATTTTAAAGTATTATACGTGTCATTATATAGATTTTGACATGATGATTCCAAATCCGTTGACAAAAATCAAATCCGACAACACGTTGAAAAGTTATAGCCGTTTTTTACAAAAATTTTGAAAAAACAAAAACTTTGAGAGTCCATATCTCGAGAACGTTATGAGATACAGACATGCGGTTTGAAAATTTCAACTTTTCACGTCATTTTCTATATAATACATTTTTAACGAAATCAAAAACAAAAAAAAATTGCTAATATTTCATATATCATTTTTTTAGATATTTGCGATTTTGTATAATGAATAAAAAGCAAAACAAAAGAAAAATCAAGTATTTCACCCTCTGGCATTCACGCGAGCGAAGCCGCAGGTATCAGGTAGTATATAATAGAATAATTATCTCGTTGAAAGTGTTTGTTAGTTAACAAATTTTGTTAGCTCCTTTATAATACCAAATATTATTCATCCGAAAAACACGTTACAATAAACAGTAGTTTAATGATATTTGAACAAAAACAAGGTAGGTACAGTTCAAAATTTCAATTCACTCTCCTGAAAATCAAATTTTTGTAAATATTATGCTATGTCATAATAACATTGATATAGTTATAAAATTTCTTTATCAGTTCGCAAGTGTTTTTCCTATATTTTACTTTGCATAACTTCTGTATGACTAATTACAAAAAATATCTGTCAAATAAACACCTGCCAATTTAAATATTAAAATACAACAAACAATACAAATAACATTACTTTTTAAATAATTGACAATACAAATCATACTTTTGTTAAATAAAAACTAAACCCTCAAAATAAACAAACCGATGTAAAAATATGTGAAACGATCAATCTCTAAATGAGATATACTTATGTAAAAGGGGTTGCAAATGAAACGCTAGGGGATGTGTATCATCCAGCATCCCTCTTCCTGCTTCAGTCGCTTAACAAGCGGATTATCGTGGCAATCACGGGTTAAGTTGTCTGGACATCGGTGGACAGCGTAAAATGTCTTAACCCTTTTAGATTATTTTGTATAATTTTGGTCTTTCAAACAACCCCTTTTATTTAAAACAGGGTTGTATAAAATACTGCATTAAATGAAACGAATCTATTTCAGATCATCGCGGAAGCATTCAAATTTGAAAGTAATTTATTTGAGGCAATATCTGTTTGTAATATCAATAAATGGTGGATCAATAATATACCTGAGTTATAAAAATAAAACATAAAGTTTTGACATTTTTAAGGGAGATAAATGGGTTACCAAAAAATGTATTTTCATTTTTAATCCCAGCGAGTGAGGTCTCAAATGAAAGCTATATTATTATTAAAATATTTGTTTAACAAATTTTCGAAAAAATCGTAAAATTAATTTGGACCATATCCATACGAGTACCTATATACGAAAGTAATAGTGAAAAAATCTGATAAATATTGGGAATATATTTAATTTTATTATTGGCACTCGTCGCGAATTTTTTTCCGTCAAAAAGAATTCAAAACTGCAAAAATATATAGTAAAATTTGAAACCTTTTGTTAAATATAATAGTGGTTATAAACTTTGCTAGAAATTAAATTCATATAATCGAATAAATTTTAAAAAACTAGACGGTACGAGGCACTAGTACGTGAGGCTGGACTCGCGCTTAACACATTTTTTAAGACGATTTATTTATTTTGAGATTTTCTATATATGTTTCTTCATAATTGAATATGTCGCGACTTTTAAAAAGGTTAACAACCATAGTGATAAAAAAACATAATTTATGGAATAAAACGTTTTTAAAGTATTTACATAGAATAAAATTTTATACTTATTGGAAAATACTAAAATATAAGTTCTCAACACCCCTGTACTACAGTTTAATCATCTTCTGTCCGCCGACGTTTCGTTAATTTCACCTCTGACATATGTATACTTGCCTTGTTTTTGTCTCTATACACACGTGACCTGAGCCAGTGAGTCCCACCCCCACACTGTATGCACATGATGCTCGCGTATGCAGAGAAAGTATAAATTGTGTTAGTGAGGACTTATTTACATTTTCCTTCCAAGTCTAACGATTCACCGTGTACACAACAATCAACCCTTTACTGTTTAACGTATATTTTTTTATTATTTAATTTAAATAAAGCACAATGCAGCTGAAAATTTGTAAATTAAAGGATACAAATCATATATTTCTAATCTATGATGTCAATATTGTTTATCAATTCAATTATTAATAGTACAGTAAAAATAGATTTTTTGAACACAAAAATTCATAAACGAAAATTGGTACATACGTAGTTTTATACTTAAACTTTAAGAAATCGTTGAGCGTAGTCGACTAAGGGGTGCAGGGGTAGTTTAGTATGGGGTGAAAGAGGTGAAAATGTGTTTTTTCATAAATAACATCAAGATGGCTTATTTTATTGAAAAATATTTCAGATGTTTTTTGTAGCTCTGTCTTAGACCTTTCATTTGTTTTTTATTTTATTCCAATACAATAAAAATTGACCGAAATACGGCCGTTACAATCTGACCTGTTTATGTGCTAAGCGTGATAACTCAATTTTTGTCTCGGTTCCCGTTTATAATTTCGCACTGCTATTGCACTTATTCATCAATTTAAAGGATATTTATATTTTTCGTATCTAAAATAAATTCTCTTTACGTTGGTATCAGTAAAATTACATAAACTTGAAAATTAAGAAAGGTATAACGGTTTAAAGGTAAACACAATAATTATGAAAAACTCACATTAAGTTTTGACAACCTTCGAGTTGAGGTAAACCCAAATTCTATTGATGAATCCATAAGATATGGTATATGCTCTATGAATTTTTTTAATTCAAGTATTATTTAAATTTAAATTATGAGCAATTAAAGATATATTCACATATTCGCGCATATGAGGAAAATGTTATAGGTACATCTTAGGATATTCATTACTCAAAGAATAATTTAGAAGTTGGTTTATAGAACAAGACACTTTAACCCATTAATCCCCAACGTTGCGTAAACGAAACATTAAAAAAATATCTCATTGATGAAATGATTTTTTTTGCTGCTAACATCGTCACACAAACTGTCTTAAACTTTTTCACACTAAGTAATAACTTCTGTTTTCCCAACGTTTCGTAAAGACAACATTTTGTTGAAAAAATAAATAAAAAACATGATTTTTTTTTACTTCAAAAACAGTTATTTGAGTATATATTTAGTAATAAAATGCAGTTAAAACATCAAAATAATGTGATTTTCTACCCTTGGGAATTAATGGGTTAAATCAAATTGTCATAAATGTTATCACTTAATTGATTTGTTTCATACAAAATCTTTTTTAATATCCTATTCTATGTTATTATATTTATTTTATTACTTTTGGCACACAAGATCACAACATAAAACCGCATTGCTCTTAAACAAACAAACAAATTAAGTACCTATGTATATTAAATACAAAGGACAGTCACGCGCCAAACGAGTACCTACCACTTCCTCTAGATGTGCACAGTAATTAAAAACAGGGGCGAGTTGTGCAAACACTGTAGTAGTAACTATAGCGGATGCGGGACCACATTTGCACCTGATTTCCGCCCGGTAATCACTCCTCATGTACCTGTCTTCATTTGCGGTTAACCGACATTATCATCTCTAAACAAGCATTGCAATTACCAACCTAACCACACGTGTTTCATTCATAAAATGCATTTCTACATGTGTTTGAAAATTTACATAATATTGTATTACGTATGTATGTTAGTATATTCATGAACGAATTTTCATAACAAATAACAAGTGTCAGACCGAACTGAATTAGTATATTTATCCGTTAAAAAGGTAATTCAATTGAAAATGTTAATTCTGATAAAATAAGAATAAAAATAGATATTGATTATGGTTATGTAAAAATATCATAAAATTCGTTTTCAACAAAAATATAATTTTCATATCTTTAAATGCATCGCAAGTGTCTTTTGCGGTCTATAATATCAGTGAGTTGTCATTTATATTTAATATCTCGAAGATAGCGTTAGCTTAGCTATTGCTCTCGAGCAAATTCTATATAATACCCGACAGTAAACAACTGTTAAATATAGCTGAATAATTGTTAGATGACTAATTTTAAACTCATAAATAATAATTAATTATTATAATGAATATTTATTTAACATATTTGCATTTTGAAAAACATTAACTACACAATATATATATACTCTAACACCACGAGGATCCGTTCTTAGAAAACGCAAAATGAAACATTTACCAAACGATAAAAATGCGGAATTTAACCACTCAAAAGTTTATTGTTTCACAAAAAAAATCAAATAAAACATAAAACGAAACGACATACATATAAGCATATTTTGATGGTAAATAATCAATAATTGATTTTTAGTAGGATTAGATTAATAAACTCGCACCATAATGGGAAGTAAATGTGGTCTAATGTTTGTCTGTTTTGTACATTTAAATAGTACCGCGAACATCAAAAGGTTGTCAAATAGTTTATCTAAAAAGGCGCTAACATAACTGCTCTTTATATGCTATGAGACATGAGTCTATCCATTTCACAGACATTTAATGTACAATACACAAATACATTGTACAGATTTAGTTGTACTACAAACATACACACACAAAGAGGCAAACACGGTGAGAACATTTGTCAAGAGATAAAAAAGCAATGGTCTCCAGAACCTCCCAGCCTCCCTCGGGCGACTTTTCACCCTCGTCCGGTTTCCTCTCACCCCCACATACCGTGTGTAAAGTTAAACGATGTGTTAAAGATATGTTGGCTTACGAATGATGAATGTTTCTTTGATTTTTTTTTTACTTTCTACTAAAGATTATATTTGTACAAGTTTTTTTTGTAAAGAAACGATATGAAATACATACATATATAAATTATTATAAATCTACATTATATGCATATCTAGCGAAACATTAGTTTGCTGACATAATATGAATAGCAGGAATTTCTATTTATCAAAAACTCTCTATTTTAGTATTACACAAAGTAACGTACCATTTTAACGTAAATATAGTATTTCATGCATATCTATAGATTTAAAATTATTTTGAATAACTAATATTAACTAATGTGTAAAGAATCAAATGAAATTCACAATTAGCAAAATAAGAAAAGTTATATATGTCTGGTTTTATATTTTTTATACATATGTGTATCTAGCAATATAAGGTAAATTATAGGTTCCAGCCAATTAGAGCCCTTAACTGACAGTTTAATATATCCCATAAGAGGGATAGATGCTATATATTCTTGCTTGTTTATTGCAGGTAAAAAAATATTCATTATTAACACCTCATAACTTAACTATATGAAAAAACATAAAATTTTATTAATTTAATTTCATTGTACAGTTTTACAGATCGGAAATAATATATATATTCATTGTCTTCTATCGCTTTTTCAACATTAAATAACATATACCGAAGGAATGAGGTTTCAGGAAATATGTTTGGGGTGAAAATTTAAGGGTTTAAAATTTTTTAGATGGTAATATTCATGTGATCTTAGAATGACCTCATCAAGGTCAACCTTTTAAATTTAATTATAATGTTTTATATTTATTACAAGGTCACGGGAATATTATCATTTAAATAATTTTTTTTAACCCTAAAACTTTTGCCCCAAACATTTTCTACTTTCCTAGTATATTCACTTATTTTCGCATGTATATAATATATTTACTGCAGTGCCTACATAATACTAATTTAACGATAGATAAAGATAACTATCAGTTTGTAGGAGTAAATTTACTTCTTCTGATGTACTTAATTTTTTAAACCATATTTTCAATAACCAGCCAAAAAATAAGGATGCTGCCGACACCGTACCATTTAATATCTATAGGCATCTAGTTTACATACTAGAACAAATCATTACACACACAACTCCTCCCAACCGCCCGGTGTAATTGTGAAGCACCAGCATAGTAATTTCACGCATATTCCAAGAAATTTACACTCGGTGCAGGTTTCACATAGAGCGCCCGAACCCATTGTGGAGTCGCGATGGCAGCAACGACGCGGACGGCCGGCCGCCAGCAAAAAACGTCATTAGTGAGAGAAATGGTGCAACCAGCTACCCACTGTTTCAGATCGTTATAGTTCGCCTAGTTATTACCAAAGAGCGGGTAACACGGTTGTATGTGTGCGTATATGTATATATGTGTGCGTGCGTAAATATTGATATTGAAAGAGAAACCTGAATGAAAAATCTAGTCACAGTACTATGGCGAGTAAGATCTTCTTGATACTCGTAATTGAAGCAGATGGTAAAAAATATTCAGTTGTTAGATAGGTACTTTTATTATTATGAAACAATGGTTTGTAACCAATGTATATGTAGATCATATCAGTGTTCTGTGACTGCTGTAGACAGTAATATGCTATCTGTGCAGATTGTCTATCATCGTCATTTCTCAAACTATATGTAAACATTGTAAAGAATTTCATTTTCCAGCAGTTATTTTTAATTAATTAACAAATTAAAATGTTTCTAGAAACGGATACATTAATATGTAAGTATCCATATACTATTGTGACTATACATTATCCTCATAGTTAATATATCGCATAATTTAATGTAATTTACTTCAAAATATAAATTATACATTGTTCGTTTATTTATTTACTGAAAGCTAGTTCAAGATACGAAAAAAATCACCATTAATAAAATAATGTTTGATTTTGAAAAAAAGCAGAGACGTATGACTTTTTCATTCAAAATAATCAAGGTGACATTAATTGAAACGCTACTGGTTGAAACTGAAAACTCATTTTTTTCACAAAACATGTGTCTCGACACCTTTTTTGCATCCACCAAGTTTTATAAATATATCTATTGTTACTTCGAAGTTATTGAAAAAAATAAACATTTTTCCAAAAAATCTTGGTCATCGTGTACATCAAAAATAATGCGAAAACGGACTATGTTTATATGAACTTTTTGTCTTAAAAATTATGCATATGATTAGCCTTCTTCAATACTGATGAAACAGTCTGTATAGTGCCGTACTTAACGGACCCTAGGTCACCGGAATTTTATTGGCCCCTCTTACAACTAGTGTCAGAATGATTGGTTTTTCCCACTGACAATGAGTCAAGTAATACTTTTTATAGTATGTCTTCGATCATTGATTATTGTTTATATTACTATTATTCTCTCGAGAAGAAAAATAAACAAAAATTCATTAATAAGCAATATTCAAGCTTAATTGTAAAATTCTAATTCGTATTTTTTTAAAACACAACCAAATATTCGGGTCCTAGCCGGAGACCTGTCCCAAATTGTTGATCGCACACCGTGGGCAATAATGCGTGGTGGACGATTGGTCTCGGTCACTGGTTTTCAATCACACGTCGTTACCATGGCTCACTAGATCAGCGTATACGCGCGGGGTGCTTGCACCTACAATAACGTACAGTGGGTCCGTGTGAACGTGTCAGACAGGGCCGTAACAATCACCCCTTTGCAAAATCTCACATTAATCTTTATACTAAACTTTCAAGCAATTTTTAACGTTACTTTTTAAATATTTTATTGATTTACCAATAAGTACTTCAAATTATATATTACTAGCGGCATCCCGCGGCTTCGCTCGCGTAAATTTCGAAACTGATTAGAACCGTCTATACGTAATTGGGGATGACATATTACATTTTTTTATATTGATTTTTATTATAAAAAAAACGTAAATATCCCGGATCTTAGTTAAAAAATGTAAAAACTAACCCCCGTCTACTCTCGCCATTAGGGGTTGAATATCAAATTCTTTTATTGCAGATTAAATCCATCCTAGTCCCCGTCGAGCTTTCATTTTTAATTGAATATTAATTTGTCCGAATTTACTTTAATATCATGAACAGTTATTGTTATTATTCTCATATAGGGGTTGAATTTTCGTAACTGCGATATTTGTCTTGTAGAGTACCTACTTGTGCCATGTTTCATTCGGTGAATAAAAAAAAATATTTTACAAATTTTTCCACCCCCCTAACACCTTGAGGGTTAAATTTTGGGAAATGCTGAAATAATCGTTTCACTCAGTATGTTCGATAAATTTCAATTAAATGCGAAAAAAAAATTTTTTTATATAAACTTTGACACCCTGTTTTAACCCCGTAGGGGTTGAATTTCGAAAAATCCTTTCTTAGTGGGTGCTTACATCATAAAAGGAAGGTACCTACGAAATTTCACGATTCTAGGTCCAGGGGTTTGGGCTGTACGTTGATATATGAGTGAGTGAGTGAGTGAGTGAGTGAGTGGTTAAGGACAAACTCTTTTATAGATATAGATTGGATCGAGAAATTTAATGTAGTAGAATTGATCGATTTACATACTATCAAACATAACGACAATAAGAGGATATTTATAGTGAAACTTTTCCAAACTGACTTAAAAATAGTAATTTCTTGAAGTGGCTTTTTTGTGAAAAAAAACGTATAACAATTATTAATAAAATCAAGTACCTTAATGAAAACCAAAATTCAAGGTAAATAATATATGAGTATAGGACAACTTTAATTAATTAACAATGAGAATGAATATGTATCAAAAAAATATAAGCGTCAATTTAGGAAAAATTTTATAAAAATTTTAAAAAAATCACAGAACATGCAGTATATCAAATAGACTGCTCCTTATTTTTAGTTTTAATTTTCTTAAATGGTTCATAACATTATAAGAATCTTCGTCGACGGATTTCAAGGTGGGAAATGCTAACGTATGATATTATTATAGTTTTATTTGTACTGAAATTGATGCCTATTTGGCTTCCGCTCCAATGAAGTACTACTTCCAATATCTATATATTATTCGTTACAAATTAATAAGTAATTTAATTAAAGTCTATTATTTTAAAGAATAGACTATATTAGCTCTGGCGTTAATAAGTCAGAGAACTTATAGATTCTCTAAGTTCTCTTCGGAGCTTATAGATTTTATTAGTTCCAGAGTTTATAAGCCAGTTTCGGAGTTAATTTCCTTGACATTTTTTTATTACAAATGGTACAGATAGTGGAAAGTACAAACTATATACTGCATAGCCAACTACTAACATCCATTCCGTTTGTAGAGGAACAAAAAGGTTTTGTTATTGCCAAAGGTTTAATATAAATAAAATAAAATTCATGTAATTAAAAACTATCCCCTTTGAGACTAAACTTACTTGCGCTCATGTACCACACCATGTACACTAACAATCGCGAGAACTGTACAATACAATGGTGATACCAACTGTGAAGTGGAGTATATCTAATTGGCATGGCGATCGAAGGAAACTGGCCGTGCGTAAAAACCACGTGGTCAACACGGGAGCAGCGCAAACCAAAACATATATTTATTGGTTCTGTTGTTACGTAATGTCGATTATTGTCATTGCTGGGCCATTCCTCGCTATTTTTATAACTTTATTTACATCCAAAACCAGTGGCGTAAGTTCAGTTTATTAAATAAGATAATAAACATTATAAAAAAATATATGTATTTATATTTTGTATATCATTCTCAAGAAAAAATATTACTTATTTGCGACCACACAAAAATAAATATTATTACCATACTTATAAGTCCTCTATGACCAATATGTTGGATCTTTCAAGGGAATAAATGGACATGTATGTAGTATTTGTATACCTATTGTCTTAATTTTGGATTTTATAATAATAAAGAATTTTAAAAATGGGTGTGTGTACTTATGTACACGTATTAGAAGTTATACTTCTTTGACATTATTGAAAAATAACTACGGAAAATGCGTAACTGTTTTTCAAATGTTCGAAGTTTTACTGTAACTTTCACTATCTATTGTTTTTGACAAATGATGTAAGTATCGCTCATTTGCTACAACATTAACGGAACTCAAAAACTGTGATTTTTCAGGCAGCGCCATTAAAGTTTTGAATTGTTATAACTTTGTACACTAGGTATACTTTATAAAATAAGCTACCTATATAAGAAATATCGTTCTTGCTGTAAAAAGTACATGTACGAACGGTTTTTCCTATTTAAACAACTCAGAAATAAATAAATAAATAAATTGAGTTATGTCATTATTGTAGCAAATGAGTCCTGGGATGGAGATAATAAAAAAACGGCCCTCAAAATATTCAGATCTTTGCATCATCGTGAATATTAGAAATTAAAATTTATAAACTACCATTAAAACACATTCGACTTGCCTTTGATCCCAATTTTAGTTTATATATCCAAATATTTCTATTATAATAACAATACGTAATTTTTAAGTTAATTTTCAATAACCTGTATAATGACAACCAGGCGTAGTTAGGGCCCCCGTCAAAGGCGTTAGGCCTAAGAGGGTGAGCAAATGGGTTAGAAGACTATTATTAGGATTAAACAGTGACATGAGGACTTCAGAAATTGCAAGAGGACGCAAAAGTTAATTTTAGGGGCGGCAAAATCTTGATTTTTGAATAAAAGGTCTTCACAAATTGCAGAGGGCGCAAATGTGAGGTTAAGAGGGTACCAAATTTGAGATGACAATTGTAATTCTTTAAATTTTGAATATACCTAAAAGAAATTATTGTTTGTTTTTGTCAAAATATCAATAATTATTATCATTTCTAATTACATAAGGTACGGCAAATTTTAATAACGGTATTTCAGATAAAAGCCTCTACCGTCCTACCCCGTGTCCCCACCCCCAACCACTACTTTTATTTTATTGTATTTCAATACAACTTAATTAATTCGTACAATGATGTACAAACAATCCATTTACTATCGAATTTAACAATGCTATTCCCGATCCCTTTTCTCAAAACAACGAGACGCTTTTATTTGATGTATGTAAGTAAATAAAATTCATAATATTTAAAATCTCCCCACACAAAAGACAATGTCATTAGATAGCGGCTTTAGATATTGTTTTCTATTTTAAGTTATTGTGAAGTAGCAGTGCGTATATAATAAATGAAGTTATGCGTTGATTATATATAAGTAATGATTTGGTATATAATGACAACACGAGACACAATGACGTGTTTGTTACAAAGGCATTGCTGAAAGACAATGCTGTTGTAGTGGGGATATAGTAGTAGAATGTCTGTGATGGTTTCAAACCAAGCCTCGATACAACCCTATATTTAATTGTATACTATTGCGTATAAACATGTCGATGCGATGTAACCAAATGTGATATATGGATATTAATATTTACTCAGATTCCACTCTGCGTTGGAGATGCGTTCTTGACATATACAGGTGTTCCAGACCACCCGTCCACTATGTTTTACGCCCAAACTATTGAAGATAGAGTTTTATGAAGAAAATTTTACTATGTATATCGACCCTAAAGAATTTCATGAAAATATTTTCAACCCCCTAAAACCACTCCTTGGGGGGTAGTTTGGGGGGTACATGTCCGTTTCTCAGTAAAATCAAATGGAACAGTATATTCAAAATTACATAATTATAAAGACCATAAAAAAGTAAGAAACTTTTGTAAAACAAAAATTTTCATACTTTCAATTGTTTAGAAAATATGGCGACTTGATCTTAAATTTTGGGGTTTTACTAAAAGTGCTCTAATTTCGTTAAATATTAATGGAATTTTATTATTTTTTTAAATTTAGAAAGTAGAAATAACGACCTTTGTAATGATCTATGAATATTTAAGATTTTGATAGTTTAAAGTGTCATACGCGACATATCAAAAATACAAAAGTTCAATTATGGATAATTCAAAATTTTTAAATACAATGGTATATAAATTAGTACTTTATCTTAAAAAAGACATGTAAATAAACAACTTTTGTCAAGAAAATTTTAAATTAAAAATTATAATTTCCAATTTTCCATTTTAAAATTTTGATTTTTAATTTTTAATTTTCTTGACAAAAGTTGTTTATTTACATGTCTTTTTTAAGATAAAATACTAATTTATATACCATTGTATTTAAAATTTTTGAATTATCCCTAATTGAAGTTTTGTATTTTTGATATGTCGCGTATGACACTTTAAACTATCCAAATCTTAAATATTCATAGATCATTACAAAGGTCGTTATTTCTACTTTCTAAATTTAAAAAAATAATAAAATTCCATTAATATTTATAGTCCAGGCAATGAATGGAATGAAAAAGAACAAATTAGGAGTGCGATGAAATTTGGTACCAATGTAGTATACATTATTGTATGTCTGTACACAAAAGTCCCCATCTATAGGCCTTGTGGAAAATTTGTTAGAGTCGTTTGAAGTTTTATTTTGTTATTCTCGAATAACTTCAAGACAAATAAAGATACAGATGCGTGCCTTATATCAAAATTTTCAAAAATGGTTACTTTTCAGTAATATTTCAAATTTTATTCCAATGTGTGCACCTAATTTGCTGAAAAGTTGCGATGAACTCGAAAATTAAGCGCGTTTAATCAAAAAATTATGTTTAAATGGATTTTTAAGCTCTTAAAACTGAAAATAGAAAGAAATGTCCTGTACAAAAGTAAACTGCAATATTCAAAGTGTGAATATTTATTAGATATTTCTTTTTTTAGGTAGTCAAAAACACAAAATTAATTTAAAAAATCATATAAATAGTATGCTATGAAAATTAGTATTACATTGAAAATAACACGATATTATAGAAAATTAATGAAAATAAAGGTAAATTATAATTCCAATACTTCCATAAGACTTTAAGTAACATATTATGACTACAATGTACTGAGGTTATACATTGTAGCCCCTCGATTGAATATCATTGTATGATTTAATAGTTTTAAATATGAATCTTCAAGATATTTGATTTTATCTTTAAAATACGGATATTAGAGTAGAACAAAATCAGAGTGCCGTAAAAATGTGCATATATGTAGTACTTATATTACTTTACATGTGTGAAAAAGTCCTCACGAATTGGGTATGTGGAAAAAAAATTATAACGATTTTAATGACGATTTATTAAATTACAATATATCATGATGTAACTTATTACTAGCCGTTTTTATCTGAATATTTACATACTATTTATCTCTGTATAACATACACGTTATGAACACTTAAATTATGATTATTTAGATATAGATTTTTCTTTTTTAAATCGAACGATTTTTAAGACAAAAATTTATTTGTTTAATTCGATTATATAAAAATATATCATATCATGTATTTTGTACTTGTTTGTAGATATGCTTATAACTTTTCTTTCGGAGTATTAATTAATGGGGACTTTCATACAGGCGTGGGAGGTACATTAGTAAGTGCATCTGAAAAAGTCCTCAAACATTGGAGCCATAGGAAAAAAGTTACAGCTGTTTTATAACTACGGTGTGGTAAATTGTGATCTATATAACTTATTAACAGTAAATTTATTTATAGGTGGTTCTACCAAAAAACTGGAACTAAATTTTATTTTTATATGACTAATGTATCGTTCATATTGAAAGAATTTTTTTTTTAATTCCCATCGGGACTCTCCATAAAACATTCTTTAGTTTTTAAAAATAAATAATTTTATAATTTGTTCAGAATTTTGAGTCTTTTATACAGAAGAGGTATAATATATATTTCTTTTTTTAAACATTCGAAAGTATCACAAACATAATTAATAATGAATAGCATATTTTATGGATTCTCGATGAGAATTTTTTTGTAATTGGTCACTTCTTTCTTTATGAAATATATTTATTTATTTATATATTTTTTAATTAAAGAATATCTTATGGAGACTCACGATAGGAAATAAAAAAATTGATTACTGCTTTCAATATGAACGATATGTTAGTCAAATGAAAATAAAATTTAGTTCCAGTTTTTTGGTAGAACCACCTATAAATAAATTTACTGTTAATAAGTTATATAGATCACAATTTACCACACCGTAGTTATAAAACAGCTGTAACTTTTTTCCTATGGCTCCAATGTTTGAGGACTTTTTCAGATGCACTCACTAATGTACCTCCCACGCCTGTATGAAAGTCCCCATTAATTAATACTCCGAAAGAAAAGTTATAAGCATATCTACAAACAAGTACAAAATACATGATATGATATATTTTTATATAATCGAATTAAACAAATAAATTTTTGTCTTAAAAATCGTTTGATTTAAAAAAGAAAAATCTATATCTAAATAATTATAATTTAAGTGTTCATAACGTGTATGTTATACAGAGATAAATAGTATGTAAATATTCAGATAAAAACGGCTAGTAATAAGTTACATCATGATATATTGTAATTTAATAAATCGTCATTAAAATCGTTATAATTTTTTTACACATACCCAATTCGTGAGGACTTTTTCACACATGTAAAGTAATATAAGTACTACATATATGCACATTTTTACGGCACTCTGATTTTGTTCTACTCTAATATCCGTATTTTAAAGATAAAATCAAATATCTTGA
Source organism: Sialis lutaria (assembly GCA_949319165.1). Lineage (NCBI taxonomy): Eukaryota > Metazoa > Arthropoda > Insecta > Megaloptera > Sialidae > Sialis > Sialis lutaria. The sequence goes on along the minus strand of OX439231.1, from coordinate 22,119,205 downwards.
AGATTCATATTTAAAACTATTAAATCATACAATAATATTCAATCGATGGGCTACAATGTATAACCTCAGTACATTGTAGTCATAATATGTTACTTAAAGTCTTATGGAAGTATTGGAATTATAATTTACCTTTATTTTCATTAATTTTCTATAATATCGTGTTATTTTCAATGTAATACTAATTTTCATAGCATACTATTTATATGATTTTTTTTAATTAATTTTGTGTTTTTGACTACCTAAAAAAAGAAATATCTAATAAATATTCACACTTTGAATATTGCAGTTTACATAAAAATATGTAAAATTTTATTCTCCACAACTTTTGTACAGGACATTTCTTTCTATTATCAGTTTTAAGAGCTTAAAAATCCATTTAAACATAATTTTTTGATTAAACGCGCTTAATTTTCGAGTTCATCGCAACTTTTCAGCAAATTAGGTGCACACATTGGAATAAAATTTGAAATATTGCTGAAAAGTAAACATTTTTGAAAATTTTGATATAAGGCACGCCTCTGTATCTTTATTTGTCTTGAAGTTATTCGAGAATAACAAAATAAAACTTCAAACGACTCTAACAAATTTTCCACAAGGCCTATAGATGGGGACTTTTGTGTACAGACATACAATAATGTATACTACATTGGTACCAAATTTCATCGCACTCCTAATTTGTTCCAAGAACAGGGCAATTTTTCCATTCATTGCCTGTACTATTAACGAAATTAGAGCACTTTTAGTAAAACCCCAAAATTTGAGATCAAGTCGCCATATTTTCTAAACAATTGAAACTATGAAAATTTTTGTTTTACAAAAGTTTCTTATTTTTTTATGAAATATATAGAAAATATAAATACACCTAAAAAACTTAATATAAAATAAATAAAAACTAATTTGTAAATTGAATATTGGATTCATAATTTAATATTAACGACCCTTTTTCGGACCATAATAAAATAATGCGAGGCGTTATACTGTAGGCACTTTAGGCAAGTATATAGGGCCTCGACCAAATTAGAAATTTTCAGTGCCGTAAGTAGAAGCTCGGTGGCCCCGGGGCAGAATGTGTGTAAGGGGGCCCCCGCTGAAAACTGAAAACCTTTTTTTTCGTTGGCACCTACCTATTTTTACATCTTATTAATTTTAACTTTTTTATACTGCTGTGGGGGCCCCCCATGCTCGGGGACCTCGGGGCACTGCCCAGGCTGCCTCGGTGGTAGTTACGGCGCTGGAAATTTTTAACTTGGTCGGTTTTTATATAAATTATAGAACAAAATTAAACGCTGTTTTAATTTTATGGAAACCTTCATCTACAGTTCTACACCTTCATAGGGACACTTCACCTTCAATACTTAAAGTGTCATCTATCGGTAAAATGATGGTAAAATGCTATCCTAGCTAAGAACCAATATAAAAGACACCTACATTTTATGGTTCTTATATAAAGTAATGAAAATATCGAAAATATAATTGTACTAGTTCATTGTTAAATCTACCAATTATTTTCTTAACCCTGGATGGGTAGACGTCAAATTTAAGCCGAAAAGAGTAGACGTCTGTAAAATTGACTACTACTATATAATTTTTGGTTTTCTAATAAATTTATGGCAAAAAAAAAGTTTTGCTTTTAAAATCTTTTGATTTATGTATTTACAAAAATACCGAAATACGAAAGATTAAAATATAAGCTTAGTAATATAAGTTTACAGCTAATCGACAAACGAAAGAAAGTATCATTGGATCAAGCATTGAGACGAATGAGATCTTTTTCACATTCACAGCATATCCTTTTACGTACATATTTCGACTAAAATTTACGTAAAAGAGTAGACCTTCGTGAAAGATACGATGTGACTTGTCGATCTATGGCTCTCTCTAGAAAAATAGCAAACACTGACACCTGTCCTTGGCAGAGGTTGAAGACGAACTATTAAACAAGGCATATCTTCCCGCTCGGCTTCCCACCCCGTCTTGATTTCCCTGTAGAGGGCGTTGTGTAAATGTAGTCGTAATTATTACGAACGTCTACCCGTCCAGGGTTAAGCATATAATTATAATTAAATGAAGTATTATCTTAAATGATCGCTGATATTAATTCATACTTGTTCATCATTAAAAAGAGTTTTAAAAATGTACTCACCTAATAAACTTCCGCCAACTTCTTATATAATCAGCACATATAAAATAGCACGAAACTCTCGATTCACTTGCGTTCGCAATATTTTCATTAGTACTCGATTCACTTAAAACATTATCTTCATTTTTTACATCGCTGTCAGTTGTGTAATCACTTATTAATTTATTGTCATTACCGTTCGATGAATCACTTTCACTTGTTTGTTTAACAGAACTTAACAAATCACTTCCCGTATCAGTTAAGTTAATCCGTCTGTATAAATTCAAACTAACATGCTCAATTTCTGGTCTACTTTGATTTGAAAATAATTCTTGCAATATTTCTTTTTGTTCCAAAGCAATTGACATATAATAATCACTTTGGATTCTATTACACTGTTCAGATTTTACACACATTTCACAAACTTTAGAATCAAGAGCATATGTTTTTATATTAGGAAAATATTTAAGCAAAATATCAAGTACGGCACGTGGAATATATCTTCTAGAACTTTCATCCGAACAAAGGTTACCATGTTCACAAATAATTTCTGAATTAAATTCATTTTCAGATAATTGTCTGTCTAAATCTTTATGGTTATCTTTGTTTTCAGTTTCTTCGGTTGTTGTTTCATTTGTTTTTTCATCCTCATTTTGCAATTGGGAATTTGTGTTTTCAGTTTCATCCGATTTTGAGTTTTTATCATCATCTTCATCGAAACTAATAGGTTCAACTCCTTTATACCGCTGTAAAACAAATCTCCTCCAACTACGAAAAGAATATTTTCCTATCCAAAAACACTCCTCTGAACTAAAAATAAATCAAATTTAAATTAAAATTTAATTAGATAATAAATTATGCAATGTAGTACCTGTCTGACTTTTTAAGCAGTTGTGATATAAGTTTTTGATCTTTGCTGATCTTTGACTTAATCTGATTAAGCTCACATATTTTTTGTACACATTTCAAGCAAAGATTATTTTCATCTAGCCTAGGGCCCCCATCAAAATTTTTGTATAAATAATCAGCCTAAAACAGAAAACACAATAAAATACATAAAACAAGTATTTTTATATTCATTCTTTTGGTTTAGAATTAATAAAAATTACTATCAGAATGACACCCAATCACCCAACTTTATTCTGAGTATTCCATTCTAGGTGACAAAAAGAAGACAAACATCTAAAATAAATCACAGGGATCAAGCTTAAAAGAAAAATGTTATTTGTAAAAGTTTTAAGTTTATTAGATGGTAATATTCAAATTACCTTTAGATAACCTTGAAAGGCTTTGTTAAGGTAAACTTTTTTAATGAAAATCTATATTTTTTTATTATTTATCTTAATCCATGAAAAAAGATCCTTTCGATTTATTTTGGGAGTCTGATCTTTTTTATTTAAATTATCAAACTGCACTTCTAAAGTAAAATAAAACACTCTACATCTACAAGGTACCAATATGTATGACTATAATTTTATATTGTCCATTAAGATAATGCAAATCAGTGTGCAATTCAAGCCAATTTAGAGACAACATTTCAGCACCTGGTATGAGTTTTACTTGTCATAAAATCCATTATAGTACCAGATAATAAAATAAAAAATCAACTAACAGCTTTCTTAGAAACTATTTTTGAATAGTTGACTTTTGTTGGATCCATATTACCATGTACGCAAACTAAATGTGTATTAATTATGGGACTTGGTGTAGTGCTATCTAACAGAAACCATTTTTGTAACCACTCTTTAGAAATAAATTCATACTGATCCTCGACAAGTCCAGCATCTTCATAAAAACATTTAATTTCAGCTTGTTTTGCCATTAATGTAGCCTGTGAAACATCTTGTAGATCACGATAATTATCTAAACGTTCTGTAAATTTACTGTTTTCATGTAATATTAAAGTTTTCAGATAATGTGGTAAGTCAGACTTCTGTAGCCTGTCATCTGATATTAATTCTGATGTTTGTGGATTCTTTTTTATAACCTGTAAAGAAATGGAACATTGGTATTATAAAGAAATATCAATGAAGAAGAACTGATATATGTGCCACGAGACTTTCTTATACGTAATATTGAGAGTGAATAATGTACGTATTTTTAATTATTTTTTTTTTATTTCTGGAGAACTTATAAAAGATGGAAAAATAATATAAATTGTAGATAATAATATTCTCTACAGCTTTTATCTAAAACATTTTTCTCTAATTAGCACCGTATTAAAAATAATTCAAAAAATTGACAGGAGTAATTATCCATTTCCAGTTTTTCAAAAATAAATTTTCTTCCCGGATGAAAATTAATCTTAAATATAAAATTTTATTCTTCTACGATTTGCCTTATTTTAATTACAGCATTTATTGAAAGACACATAGACATCATCATATCAACTAAATATATTACAAAAAATTTGAAACCCATAAAATTTCTGAACAATTAGTAATGGTCTTTGAATTACATGCATTAACATTGGTGATCCCTTTTTACTTCCAATCCCTTAAAAGCTGTAACTAAGTGCATAACAGAGCTATTCTAAATGCTGTAAACACACTAAATTATTACTGACAAAATTGATCAGACATACAACTATTTAATTTACCTTATTTTCAGTTTTCTTTATTTTCTCACTAGCTACATTATTATTTCCTTTTTTAGATCTACATTTAGTTGAACTGGTACTCTCTACAATCTCAGTGCTTGCACTATTATTTTCAATATTATCTATATTACATGGTACAGGATTTTCTTGTTTATTAACTACGTTTAAATTGTTTTTACTAATATCACATTCATTTATATCACTATTATCACTGCTTTTAACTTTTTTTGAACTGCTTTCAAGCATCAACAATTCTTCCCTTGACATCAATCTATATACAAGCATGTATGCATTATTGGATACTATATGATCTTTAGGAGTTTTGGGACGTTTAGCTGACTTTCCTGGTTTCACAATGTCACAAATTTCAGAACTGTCATTAAAATTTCGACATATCTCAACTAAGGCATCATTGATTCTCAGCCACTGACCAGTTGATTCTTCACGTACATGTGCAATGTAGTGCCCCCTGTAGGCACTTGGTCCACTATGAATTAAGTATGCAACTAGACGATACTTATGATTATTTTCTTCATCGGAATCTTTTTCATCTAATAATTTATAATACAGTAAATATTAATATATTGAAATATAATTTAATCGGATTTTACATTTATTAATTTTATGACAATTGACATGTAACATATTAATTTTTTAAATGTAATTAAATATTTTATATTAATAAATAATATAGCAAAATGTTACAATTATTTTTACCACATTTAATATATTATATACTACTGGGAAATAAAATGTTTATTTTAAATAATTTTACACAAACCTTTTTTAATATATTTACTCATATCTAATATTTCTGGAAAAGTAACATAGGATGCAATTTTCCTTTTCATATTTGCCTTGATATCATAAACAAATCTTAATAACTGTAGATTAAGTGTTCGTGGTAAATGCACTAAACGTATTTGCCTCGTTGCATCTTGTTTCTTTTGACACACAGTACAAGCATATTGGTCAACTTCATTTAACTGTTCTTCATCTAAATAGCTATCTAAGCAGCTTTCCAATGTCCCTCCTTGAAGATTAAGTTCTAATTCATAGAAATCACTAGGACATTGTGATTCCGTATAGCATGTTTTACACCTACAAAAATGTTTGGCTCATTTCTTTGTAATTAACACATGAAGACCATACTGAGTTATGTTAACCCAGTCTCTTGGAGAATGTGCCTCATTCCGGAATAATTTTGATTTGAGGGTTTGGGTCGTGAGAGGAAAAATTATCTATTCACACTAAAAAATCTCCCCCTACATAGGAACTTTAATGAGCATGAAGCAGCCAAGCAAGAATGTAGTTGAGTCTGTTATGCTAACCCAGCCGGGTCATAACACTAATGAAATCAGTAAAATTAAAGTTCAAGTAATTAGAATTTGTTTTATTTAGAAACATATACATTTTCTACATTTAAGTTCTTGGATGGGAGATTTTTTATATAATTATTGCAATTAATTCCTATACTTGATACTCAACACCATAGACAAAACTCTTGTATCTGTTTTAAATAGAAGTAAAAAAAAAAAGATTTTCAGTTAAAAATAATTTTTGTTTCTTTTCGGCTTGATAACATAAATATAACATGGTTTATTTATTCAAATTTATTTGCCTTATTGTCTGTTATAAAAATATGAAAAAAAATAAACTAAAATTGGTTTGTTAGATCCCCTAAAAGAAGCAAACTAAAATACTGGGTTATGTTAACCAATGTGTGGTGAAATAGGGTTGTTTACACAGTGCGGTGTTCAAGGATTAATAATGGGTAATTAATTAATTAATACATAAATAAGGTTTAATTAGAACAGGAACACACCTATATGCCATTTTGAGAGTTCAACAACAAAATTTAAATTTGAAATTATAATATAACATAGTACAATAGCATAATAAAACTAATGAATAAACTTAATACTGTCCCCTTAAACAATCCCCCATTGGATATTTAGTTAATAAATTATTTTTTGGATTGATACATATGATATAATTGCTGATTTAAAATATAAGAATAATCAAATAGACTGATACTAAAGTTTATATGAAGCTAAACATCAATGTTAACAGAAGTTTGTTAATGCCAGCTAAGTAGCTTACACGCACCTAGAAATTGTTAAAACAGATTTAATCTGTAAACTTAAAAAAATTATCTTTTTTTTGTATTATTTGTTTAAACTTCAGATTATTACTCATTTCAGATTCACTATTCCGGAATGTTTTCTAACATGCACTATGATATTGGTTTAAACCAAGGTTAGTAAATATACAGGTTGTACCATCAGCTTGTCAAAATCAAGACAGGAGAGAGGGAACTATGTCATTTCGGGTGCCCAATCATAACAAATCGCTGTCAGTCTATTATAGCAGTCTACGGCGTCTATATGTATTACATTTGAATGTCACCCGGTGTGACGTATTTCTTGTCGGGCGCTGATTGGTCAAAAGCGATGGTACAACCTGTTTATTTACTAACCTTGGGTTTAAACCATATATGTGCATTTATCTAGGTACTAATATTTGCTTACTTAATGCATTTTAAAATCACATTTATGTTTGATATTGTAAACTAGCTAACAAAATTTACTAGCTTGCAAGCACTTTCAAATGGGGTATCAAATCTGACAGTTCTCTTGAAGTGTTTGGCAAGTTCACACATAATATCAACGGTATTAAAACAGTGATATTATCAAAATTATTTTGTACTGTCTATCGCCAACTGTGTTATTATAAGTTTAAGTATCACTGATCTTAATCCCCAAACAAATCCATAGATAACACAAAATCAATGCCTTATTTAAAAGCACTTGCAAGCTAGCAAATTTTATTAGCTAGTTTGTAATACCAGAACTTAGTAAGACTTAACTGCAGTTAAAGAACTAATGTTAAGAAACTTTTACATAAACACTAATCGATGTAAAGCTCTGCATAAAAAAACTAATGAAGTTTATCTTTTTACAAACTTGTATGTGTATGCTAAATGTATACTGGTATTACCTTGTTACATAAAAATATTGTCCCTTAAATTGTTCAAAAATATTTCTTACTAATGGATCTTCTTGTTTATCAAACTTATATTCCAAAAGAGACATGAAAAGTTTTGAAAACTCTTGTAAATCTTGTTGCATATCTAGAAAACAAATTGTTTAGTCAGTTTAGTTAACAATAGGTAATTATGTATATACCTAAACCCCATTTTGTCTCAGAGACGCATTCAGAGACACAATACATGCAAACAGTTTTTCCTTCAGTAGTTATAACTGAAGGAAAAAATGTTGACTGAATGACACAAATGAAGAATTTCATGACTCTACTCTACAGTCTGAGTTATATCAATGGTTGTATATTGCAAGTAAAATAAACTGCTAGTCTATCAATAAAATAATTTTTTGCATGTAAAATGAAACTATAGAATTAACTCGATTATCAATATTAAATTGGACTCCAGGTAGTTCAGAAAGCAGAATAATATTTTATTTATTTTGTAATTGTATTACGATATGTAATATGTCATTTACAAAAAAACAACATACATAACCAAGCAAATCAAAAAGAAAAAGATTAAAATAATGAAATATTTAAATAATCAAGGTCTGAGTAATCGAGTTTATATTATAAATTAAGATTTGATTTTTGAAAATTTAAAATTAATAGATAAAAAATTACCAGGATTCAAATTTAAAGAATTTACAAAATTACTTGTATCTACATAATTTCGTTTAGAATATTCTAATAATGCAAATATTAATTGCACATGACCAATAGTAGATTTTGGCTCGTAATTTCTAAATTCCGATGATGCACTTTTAAGAAAATTTTCTTTTTCATCTTCATCAAAGCACGGATCCCATTTGTACAAAGCAGTTCTATAAAAATAAAGAGCATATTATTTTTTAATACTTAAATATACAAATACAAACCAACCTAAATGATTTATTATGAAACCAAACTTGGAGCAAGCTATTTAAATAACAAGTTGCACCTAGATTGCGTAATCCAATACAAGAATTGTCTTCTCGTATTTCTTGTAGAACTGTGTCTTCACTTGGTACATTTATTGCCGATTCAAAATTTTTATTATTAAAAAATTTATGTTCCCCTAATCCTCGTAAACATCTGGGATTGCTCGAACAATTTTTTCTAAAACAATTTAGTATATTTTAATTAGTCTATTAAAATAAATGTTCTAATTAAAAAGAAACTGACCTGCAATGTCCACAGATTCTAATTCTTATTTTATAAGCACTTTCTAAATGAAGTTGATTAATATCACTATCATTTTGAACATCATTTATCCAACTCCAAGCTAACTTATCAATATCCTTTTTTGGAGCCATTTTAAAATATAATTATATTTATATAAAGATAATGCCTAAAAGTAAGTTAAATATAATATACTACAAAGCTATTTATTCTTAAATGACTTTATATTCTTGTAGTTGTGGAAACATAATATTTTTATAGGTTATGTTTTTGTATCATTCACAGAATCAAACAAGGTATCGTTCGTATTTTTGTCGTTGATGCGATCACAGAACAAGGATGGATGCAATTTCGAATCTCTAGTGCACTTCTAGTGATATTAAACATAAACTACTAAACAGTAATGCTCGTAATTGTGACGGAGAGACGGATATTACGGATAGTAATGACTCCTTTACTATCTATCTCTTTTTAACAAGCAGCTAGAGCGAGGAGCCGGAGGAGGCACACTCCTGTTTAAATAAGGATAATTATATCCCAAATCATTTTCTACCTCTTTCTTTTGACACGGTTCTATTTTCGAATCAGATGCGCGGTCTATTCTCTGTCTGTTATGTCTATGGCGATGGGGCGATGGGCAAATCATATTTGTTATTCTGTAGGGCAATTCCTACCTTTCGGTATACAAATTGTAGAGGTATAAATACAATACATACATAATGTACTTTTGTAACTACAATGCAATGGCGCATTATGTAAAAACAAGTGCCGTGTTCTTTCATCACTTATTTTTGAAGACGTCTTTCAGGGAGCACGCGCATAACAAATTTATTTATGCGCGAAGTTTGAAATATGTAACGCATGCTTGTATCCCTTTTGACCAATCAGCGTCCACACGGGAATACGTCACACAGAGGAACCTTTCAAATATATTGAAATAAAGTGACTGATAAATATGTACATATTTATTACGTTGTTTTCGTATTATTGGATATTTTTAATTATAAAAAAAATAAATAAATATTACTGTTTATCGCAGAAGCACAAATTAGTATATAGTATATATTTCTTTATAATTTTTTTAAAAAGATCAATGCTTATTTTTTATATATCAAAAGCACATTTAGACTTTTTTTTACTGAAGTACAATTAAATATTAGATATAACTAAAAAAATATTTTAACTTCATTAATAAATGATACACATTTTATATTTTCATAGTGACTATCATTTTTCTGTTGTACTTGCGACTAAAGTACAAAAAAATTTCCCGAGATGTCTTACTCACCGTTACGATACTTATACACTCGTCGCTCCGAACAACGTAGGCATCGGTAATTCAGAATCTCCTAACAACGTAGGCTAGAGGCATGGCTAGAGGGGCACCCACCACCGTGCCGACTTTAACGTTAATTGGTGAATTTAAATTTCGCGCAGAAATATAGCAGTCACGGTAGTATTGTGGTAGGGATAGGGGAAAGTCGTTACATGGAGTGGTTGGCCAGACGCATTTTTTACAACTAGACAATACTCCTTAAGTACATTCATGAAATTGATATTTATCTTTCTTTCAATCTGCGAAAAACGTTTAGGTAAAATACTTGAAAAAGTTCTTTATTTCAAGTACACTTTAAAATAGTAAGAAGTACTTCACGTACTTATTCATAATACTTGATTAGAAAATATATATATTTTAATTAAGTAGGTTAAAATTGGTGGAAAAATTGGCAAGTGTAATTCAGGTTTTACATGAATGTCTCATTTGTAAATGAATAAGATTGTTGACAAAAGTTCAGTAGAATTGAATTCTTTTTGAACCGGTTCGTGAATTTTTTCTTTAGAAAAATCTCAATCATATAAAAACAAGGGTATGCATTACATCTATTATTTATTTTATTTCTGTTGTAAATTGCCTATTGTTATATAGTTAAACGAGTTTAATGTTGTGAGACCCATTTAAGGATCACGATTGTTTTTAGAATCAATTTCAGAGAAGAGTAACAAATTTAAAAAAGCAAGGGTAAATTCTGCTTTCAGGGAGGAAAAAATAACTTACCGACAGTGGCGGACTAAGGAAGATTGAGGTACTGGGCGGAATTATAGTTATCCCCCCAACCCGGTGGCATGTTATGAAATATTATATATAAATAATTATTTGGGAAAAATAATTTTTTTAGCAAAAATCTGATAAACAAAAAAATTCGAACATTTTGGCTTTTTGATTGTTTATTTTTTTTTTGCTTTATATTTTATTTAATTAATTTCAATTTTATTCCAAATTGCATCTGTAACCACAATTAATAATTACAATCATAATTACGACCATGATCTATGAACTAGTCGGTAATATTTTGATAATGTTATCTACGATAATTATAAAAAAATATGTCTGAAATAGAGTAGTTGAAGTTACTAACACTTTTTATCTTGTATTTTAAAATATATTTATATTTTTAAACTTATCAAATAATGTTAATTTACTTTTATGTTATTCAAAATTTGATTGCATCATTTTTATTGAAAGTTCAATATTTTGTCTAAAAACAGACATATTTAATATTTTTTTATAATATGACTGCCCCCTCCCACGCCTAGGTTTATGTAACTGTCGTATTGTATATAATGTGATTATTTCTCATTTTTTATTCAAAAATGTTTCTTCGGCTAAATACCATATCATAAAATTTCTACACTCCTTATAATCTCTATAAATTAAGGAAGTAAGGAATAAACTCCAGTCATTCTCTATTTTATAGAGATTATAAGGATTGCATGAATTTTAAGATATACGATAAATATTTCGACGAATATAAAGATTTTTGAATAAAAAATGAAAAATAATCACATTGTGTCTCATCTCGATCTCAAATCTTACAATTTTCAATCTCATTTCGATTTTAATAGAAGAAAATTGAAGCTATATCATATCGGTATCATCTTATCTTATAAGAAATTAAGCCGGTCTCGAAAACGTGACCGAGTTCGCGATGAGTCTCTTCTCGGCGAACAGTATTGTTTTTGATAGTTTTTAAATACTTATATTTTTTTTATGCTTATATTTTAACATAATATTTTTTTAAAAGCTTTTATAAATTTGTTTACTATATTTTTATTCCCGTGTTAATAACGTAAAGCTTCGAGGGAAGGAAAGTCCGTAAAATCTTACGAATTCTTACGAAATAGGGAGGTGTTAAAGCGTTGCGTAATTTTTTTTTCTTACTGATTAAAAAAAGTATTAATTGTAACCAGTTTCGGATGTTATATTTGCTAAAGACTTTTCTTGATTTTATATTGATATTTAATTAAATAAGGTTACACGAAAAATCTGAAAACTATAATAACGGACCCTTAAAAAGATGACGCCTGAACCTAATGTTTGTCTAGATTTACTTGTATAGTATAATACAAACGGCCCTGTATGGAAGGTGTACAATAAATTATAAGGTTATACAGCATATATTAATAAAAAATTATGTTAATTGTATTTTATCGTAGATACACATACATTTATACATGTACTATTAAGAATTGTACCTATAAAACATTAGGTACATCTATGTGGTATTGAAAATGCATAACATAAGTACATTATAGTGTATTATCATTAATGTAATTGAAGGGTGTTTTTTTTAACAATTTATTATTCTGTGTTAATTATTATGATTATAACAATTGCTAATTATATAATTAGTGTAAAAATTCTGGTTCACAAACATGGCAAATAAAGTACATATACAATTATACATACATGATATATTTATATATGCTTGCTTATTTTTTGTATCATTCATGTATGTATGATATATTATTTAAAATATATCTATATCAACCAAAATTGGCACAATGATATAATGAGTTTGGATTTTTTTGTTACATTTATATAATAAAAATATTGTAAATTTACCATTTTTTTTCTCAGTGTAGTTTTATTCTTATATGTACTATATACATTATACACTTCAAGAAACCGATGAGAGTAGTTGGTAGGTACAGGGGAGCTGGCAGGTATGAAAATCTGCGAATTTTTAAAATCTTTAATTTATTTTTACATTATCCCAATACAATAAAAATTGACAGAGCTTATGCAGCCGTTTACATGTTGATCTATATACAAGTATACATATGTAATATGTATGTACGTACAAAGCATAATCCATCACCATTTGTCACGGCACTCATTTAATTGGCGCTGTTATTGCATTGATTCAGAAAAATTAAAGTATATTTATATTTTCTGAATCTAAATACACTCGCGAGCAACCAAATCGACTCAGCCATCACTTGAGCGTTCCAACATACTTTTTACAAAAACAGCTCAAGCTATAAACAAAATTCATATATGGTTTAAAAGGTAATTTATTAACCTTTAAAATGACATGAAAATCAATGCCAGAAATCCAGTACTTTTCCAATAAAGCGATCCTATTGGAGGAACGGGAAAAAGTTCTGCGCTTAGCGAATACGCGTTGCGGCACCTAATCGTGTATAATTACCAAAGCGTCGGGTAGATTCATATACCAATCTCTTATCACAAGTTGACCAGTACACATCTCTATACTTCCCAATCGTTTTTACAGAGAAACAATGTATACCACGCCACAAAAACCGCTCAAGTTTTAGCCCTACTGCAACAGGGCTTAAGTCAAAGAGCATTGCAGTCGCCCACCAGCTCCACCTTAGCCAGTCAGCTGGAGTAATCGACTTGAATGTACCACTTAGTTGACTGACGATGAGTAGAATTAGGTGCTCGCAAGTGTAGAATATGTACTCTTTAAAATAAATATTTTTGCAAAATTCATATTGTTTTGGCAACTTTCTTCTTGAGATACAAAAAAATCCATTGATGAATCCATAAGATATGCAAATATGCATATACAGGGTGATCCAGACCACCCGTCCACTATGTTTTACGCCCAAACTATTGAAGATAGAGTTTTAGGATAAAAAATTTACTATATATATCGACCCTAAAGAATTTCAGGAAAATATTTTCAACCCCCTAAAATCGCTCCTTAGGGGGTAGTTTGAGGGGTAAATGCCCGTTTCTCAGTAAAATCAAATGGAATGGTATATTAAAAAGTACATATTTGTAAAGATCATAAAAAAATAAGAAACTTTCATAAAACAAAAATTTTCATACTTTCACTTGTTTAAAAAATATGGCGACTTGCTCTCAAATTTTAGGGTTTTACTAAAAGTGCTCTAATTTCGTTAAATATTAATGGAATTTTATTATTTTTTTAGATTTGGTAAGTAGATATAATGAACTTTGTAAAGATGTATGATTATTTGAGATTTTGATAGTTTAAAGTGTCATACGCGATATATCAAAAATTCAAAAGTTCAACTAGGGATAATTCAAAATTTTCAAATACAATGGTATATCAATTAATAATTTTTCTTAAAGAAGATATGTAAATTAACGATTTTTGTTAAAAAAATTTAAAATTTAAAATTTAATTTTTAAAATTGAAAACTCAAAATTAATTTTTTTTTAACAAAAGTTGTTTATTTACATATCTTCTTTAAGAAAAATTATTAATTGATATATCATTGTATTTGAAAATTTTGAATTATCCCTAGTTGAACATTGGAATTTTTGGTATGTCGCGTATGACACTTTTAACTATTAAAATCTCAAATAATCATGCATCTTAACAAAGATCATTATTTCTCCTTTCTAAATTAGAAAAAATTATTAAATTCCATTCATATTTAACGAAATTAGAGCACTTTTAGTAAAACCCTAAAATTTGAGAGCAAGTCGCCATATTTTTTAAACAAGTGAAAGTATGAAAATTTTTGTTTTATGAAAGTTTCTTATTTTTTTATGATCTTTACAAATATGTACTTTTTAATATACCATTCCATTTGATTTTACTGAGAAACGGGCATGTACCCCTCAAACTACCCCCTAAGGAGCGGTTTTAGGGGGTTGAAAATATTTTCCTGAAATTCTTTAGGGTCGATATATATAGTAAATTTTTTATCCTAAAACTCTATCTTCAATAGTTTGGGCATCCTGTATATGTCAAGAATATGATATATTGTTTTAACTGAATTATTATTTGAATTGTGAACAATTTAATCAACGATATGTTTGTATTTCCGTCCGTGCAGATAAAGAAAATGTTATACAATATGTATCATATATTAATGAGATATTCACAACTTGAAAAAAAATGTCGGGTATTCTAATGAATCTGTGAGGTGTCATATTATAATAAATTTTCTCGTGTTTCTAGGGCAGCAGAAATAAAAGTATAATAATAATATATGTAAATTCTATGCTTTTGTACACGGAGAAAAATGAAGCATGAAATATATACAAACTTTGCCGTACCATTTGATAAAAAGTTACTAAAAATATAGTAATTCGAAAACACTTTTGAAATCTAGCGAAACATCCGAAGCACAAAAGATAAATTACTAACCGACGTATAGTAATCGTTAAAGATAGCCGTGTTTGAATGTATACTATTCAGTTAGTAAAAATGATTATACTTTGTATAATAATATCTTTTAACACTCGATTTATAAATATTTCTTATTTTCTTGGTAAAACTTATTATTATTTAATGTTAGATTTTCTAAATTTTAGAATTTAATTTTGATTATTTTTTTTATAATAATTATAATGTATATACATCTGAATTTAGTAATTAATAGTAGATTTAGCTTGTAATTTAGTATATATGTGACATGAATGTATATTTGCAATATTTTTAATGCCTCATATAGTAATAAACAATTTAGTATTATTGGCTACTGTTTATTTATTGTAAGTAGATAACAATAAATAATTTATAGTCAATGAAACCAAATTGATTAATACTGTTTGAAACATTGAAAATATTGCAAATATACATTCTTGTCACCTATATACTAAAATACAAGCTAAATCTACAATTAATTAAAAAATACAGATATACATACATTATTACATACAATAATTTATGAGCAACTTTACGTATTTTTAAGTGATGTACATATTTTAAAATAAATAATAAACAAATATATTTTATTAAGACTATTAAACCTAATTAATGAACAAATAATAAAAATAGAAAATTTAAATATAATGAAAATTTCACTTATGTCAGATGAAAACAAAAATTTAATTTAGTGAAATATATTTTCTCTTAAATATAAATTCTCTTTATTAAAAATATTATTAATATCTTTTCGTTTAGTAGATATAGCAAAAACGACAGAAGTAAGTGGCATTAAAATTTTCCACCAAACTAAATAAGTACATATAATATGATTTTTCACTTATTAATATATTTCTACTATTACAGAAAAATATATTTGTAATAAACTATATATTATGCGTTTCAATTACTAAAAAAGTATTTAATTATTAATAAAACGATGCAAATTATAAAACAAGACTTATATTATTTGTATGTTTTAATTATTAAGTAATACAACATAAAGCAAAAATTATATATAGACCAATCAAATTAGATATTTAGATAGGATAAATATTCGCCAGGATAATTTTAGTGCCGATCGATGGGTAATGATGTCCTTAATAAAATATTGAATTTACAAGGTTGTGGGCCCCCGGGAAATACACCAAAAAAATAAAAACAAAAAAACTTGACCTCCGCTTATGTTTACATCATCGATGCAGCGAAAACGATGTGAGCTAGAGCAAAAATGAACAGGACCCGTTTGATAGAGAATGAAATTTCCAATAAAAAACAACAAAATTCATATTTCTTAAGTTAATAGTTTTTGTGTGATGGTCGTCGAAAATCACATGACTAAAATGTAATTTTTGAAATATGTCGCTATATGCCCCGATCAGCTGTACGAAGGAATATTGGTATTTAACGATTAATAAAAAATTTCAAAAAATTCACTGTTTAACTAGATACTATAAGGAAGCTTTTTATGCATTCAAAAATGGTTTTTCACTTTGAATTGTATTCATAGGGGCAACATCAAGAAAAATTTTTTTGTAAATTTTTGCCTTTTTTTGGTATTACGTATTTTAAAAACTATCCAACGTAGAATAATACAATGCAATGCGTTTTATATGTGATTTTATTCTATACAAATTGAATCTCTTGATATGAAGTTGTAAGTATAACCGTTTGCACACAATATTTAAATAAACACAAAATTATACATTTTACAAGTTTAAAGTAATATGAAAAGAAAGATTGCCATGGATTATTTTATTTCACAAGTATATTAACAGATATTTTTACAGTTTTCACTTGTATCTTTTAAAGTAAATGTTATATTATAAATTTTACTACATCATTGATTTCACATTTTAAAATGGCACAATTTGGGTAAAAAATGGGTATATTTTCTTCTATAGAGCTAATTTTTCGGGCTGTTGTCCATGTTGTTGTGTTATTATACACTTGAGTTTCGACTCTCATGTCGGAGTCTTCTTCAAAAGTGATTCTGAAACTCGACAGGAGAGTCGAAACACCATGTGTAATAATATGACAATGTGGAAAACAGCCCGAAAAGTTAGCTCTAATGGACAACGGCCACGAAAGCCTATAGAAGAAAAGAAAAGATACCCATTTTATCCCAAGTTGTGCCATTTTAAAATATGAAATCAATTATGTAATAAAATTTGTAATCTTACATATATTTTAAAAGATACAAGTGAAAAACTGTAAAAATATCTGTTAATATACTTGAGAAATAAAATAATCCATGGCAATCTTTATTTTCATATTACTTTAAACTTGTAAAATGCATAATTTTGTGTTTATTTAAATATTGTGGGCAAACGGTTATACTTACAACTTTATATCAAGAGATTCAATTTGTATAGAATAAAATTATATATAAAACGCATTGCATTGTATTATTCTACGTTGGATAGTTTTTAAAATACGTAATACCAAAAAAAGGCAAAAATTTACAAAAAATTTTTTCTTGATGTTGCCCCTATGAATACAATTCAAAGTGAAAACCATTTTTGAATCCATAAATAGCTTCCTTATAGTATCTAGTTAAACAGTGAATTTTTTGAATTTTTTTATTAATCGTTAAATACCAATATTCCTTCTTACAGCTGATCGGGGCATATAGCGACATATTTCAAAATTTACATTTAAGTCATGTGATTTTCGACGACCATCACACAAAAACTATTAACTTTAGAAATATGAATTTTGTTGTTTTTTATTGGAAATTATATTCTCTATCAAACGGGTCCTGTTCATTTTTGCTCTAGCTTACATCGTTTTCGCTGCATCGATGATTTAAACATAAGCGGAGGTTAAGTTTTTTTGTTTTTATTTTTTTTTGTGTATTTCCCGGGGGCCCACAACCTTGCAAATTCAATATTTTATTAAGGACATCATAACCCATCGATCGGCATTAAAATTATCCTGGCGAATATTTATCATATTTGTCATATATACAAAATTTTTAACTTGACTGGACTAATATTTTCAACAGATAATAAGCATATTACTTACTGTTTGCAAGTATGTGTGTCCATCTCTTTCTAGAACATGCGAAATCACTTAGACGTGTCTCTCTCATTCGAATTACATGAACGCTTAATGATTACCTTCAAATTATGGAATTAAATGTGATAAATCCCATGACTTTAATAACTTTATATCAACTTGATTCATAGTAATATTAGTCAAAATCGCTTTATTCTTATTGTAAGAAAAAATGACCGTTGAAGCTTGAAGAACGTGATTCAGACAATAAGAATATAAAATATTATAAATATACAATAACACTGTTACAACATTTAATATTCGAAATCACTTTCATTAATGACCGTTAAATCACGCTATATTGATAATAAAATATAAAAATTTTATAAAAAAAGTATTTTTTTCGAAACACAAACGAATACATCGCCAGTCGAAACAATAATGATTTGTTGTTGCTATGCAGTGCCATAGGTGTGGTGTACGAAATTTAATATTACTAACTAGATAGTAATAAGAATTTATTAAACGGTTAGTAAAATTTCTAGCACAGTTTATTAACCGTGCTGCGGCTTGCTATATCACAATATTTAATACATATTTTGACTATACTCTTATTTGTACTTTTTACTATCTGCTGTATAGTAAAATTTATGTACTGCTGCATACGAATAGTTATTATAACTTTATTATGGGATAAGAAAAATTACTTAGCCTTCAAGTAATTATTAAAATTTTGAACTGTGAAAATTCATATTCTATAAACTTTACTATCTTTATTGCAATAATTTACAGACGAACTGTAATTTTTAATTAAATATTATAATTTATATTTAGGAATTGTAATTTATCCTAAAATCTGAGTTCCAGTTTTCTCCGTGTATGGTGTATACTTGTCAATATTGCTTTTAGACCACTGATTTCTGGTTAACACGCATACGTCAAGTAACTATACCATTGATAAGAACTGTCAGTTGCTGTAATTTATATTTAAGACCCCGCAGATAGAGTTACTTAGCTTTTGCCCGAGAGAAAATTCTTTATTATTCTGGACATATCTACATAAATGAGTTAAAAAAACAAGACTGCGTCGATACTTCGAGATCTAGATGAATTCTTAGTTTTGCCTAATCCTAGTCTCGTCTCGCGTGAAGCTCTACACAGTAATTTAATACAGGTACTCTATGTTAGATGTATGTAATGTATGCGAGTTAAATCTTACAGAAAAAATTAATTAACTACTGTATTGATTTAATGTTATTATTATCAGAACACAACAATTATTCAATAAAAAAATGGTCTCACAAAATGTACCTAAGTTTTCTTTACTTTTTGTATTGGTTTCTATACAACACATTTTATTTAACTATTACTTTTGTGAGAATCTTAGAGTATATATAATAATAATATAACACATTAAACCGTTATGTGGTCAAGGTAAACAATATTTATATACAATTATGTATTACTTAATTATATATAACTAACACTATCTGTATGATGGCAAATCATCTCGCGAAACCATTATTGCACAAAAAAAGATAATTGTAAGACAGATTTTTTTTTATACTCGTAACTACCTGCATAGTAGTTTGTGCATTCTGCGTTTGTATTTATTTTTTTAACTATAAGAACCCGTATTTTAAAATTACGTAGAAGTATTTCCTTTACGTATACACAATAAGAAGTCGTTTAGCGGTCAAATGAAATAACGTAACATAATCATTTAACCGAACATAATAGTTACACATGTTTTTGAGTAAACATTTTGAGATAAAAATTTAAACTATTTTCATTGTATTAAAAATATGTTTTATAAACTTGTAGCAGAAGAACAATAAAAGTATAATACCTAAATTTTAAAATATTTTCATTTTTACTTTCTTATACACATGTACTAAGTATATGAAATATACATATAGTATAAGTAAGTATAGTAAACGCGATTTTTTTCGAACTCCGGATTTTGATGGAATTATCAATTTTGACCTTCTCTGAATCCATTCTGACTATTTTCGCCATGATGTCTGTGTGTCTGTCTGTCGATCTGTCTGTCTGTCTGTCGGTCTGTCTGTCTGTCTGTAGACGCTGTAATTCAAATACGACAAATCGTAGAAAGGTGGAATTTTATACTTAAGATTGATTTTTGCCTGGGAAGAAAACCTCCTATTTTTGAAAACGGTCTTTCAACCGGAAACGGATGTTTACCTACATCGTTTTTTGAATTTTTCGAATTACATTGAAACAGTGCGAATTAGAGAAAAATGGTCAAGTTAAAAATTGTAGGTAATATTATTATCTATAATTTATGTTCTATTCATTTTTTCGAAAAAACAAATTTAATTTTTCGTTAGTACTTATTCGTTTTTAAATACATTTCAAATGGTTCATAACAGAGAAGAAAATATCTGCCATGAGTGTCATGGGACTTTCTTATACGTATTACAGAGACTGTACGTGTTTGCCATAGGTACCATGGGTCTTTCTTATACGTAATATTGAGAATAAACACTGTACTAAATCCTAAATTTAAAACAAATGATAAGAATAAACATCTATTTCCGTCTTAGTAATTACGTAATTACGTTAAACAAAATTCGTTCTATACTTACAATTAGAACATATACCTACTAGAGGCAACCTTGCCGCTCGGCCGTGCAAAACAAGTGTGCGAGAGAGAAAGCGCCACAACGTTACATCCTTTATCTCTCGCTTCGCGTGCTGATTGGTACCGGTAATAGCGGGAAGCATTTGCCTCTCCCCTCCGACTAATCAGCACGCAGAGCGAGAGAGAAAGAGTGCAGCGTTGTGGCGCTTTCTCTCTCGCAGGCTTGTTCGCACGGCGGACGGAAAAACTGTCTCTAGTAGGTATTTGCTCTAAGATTCTTTACATAATGTATAATATAATAATATTTCTATAGTTTATATCCCATTCATTTTAATCCATCTTTAATAGTTTGTCAGAAATATCCTTCAATAATATTAAAATCACGTACACTGTTCACTGTCATTATTATGTATAAGAAAGTCCCGTGGCACACGGCAGATTATTTTGATATGCTAATCAATACAGTGTTTTACTGTTTTTAATTACTGATTTTTTATTATTAAAAACTAATAACGTTATAAACGGGGTATTAAATATTAATGACATCAGCGATCAAAAAGCAGGGTGCGAGCCGTGTACAACAAAAAATGCATAGCAATTATACATATTATTATTATTTAATACCACTGGTCTATAATTTCAAATTTTTTTTAAAATATTTTTGGTATATGAACGTATTTGATTTGATCTTTATTACTACAATAAATACCATATAAACCCATAGAGCAAATTATAATTATTACATGAATATAAAATCATATGAAAAATCGACATATCCCTACCTATAGTTACTAGTCATGTATGATATTATTTTTAATTACAATAAAAAAATATATTTTTTAAATAAAATTACACAATATAAGAAAATTAATGATTTATTTGAACTATTGAACAATGACTTCAAACAATCTCAGTTATAACAAAATATTTCTTAAAATTGCGATTAGATAGTTTTTTATGAATTTTTATTTAATTATTTGGCATTAAGGTTAACCCAATACGGCCACACGAGTTGATAAGATAGTTTGTAACTATGCTATCATCTACTAGACAACTGTACATTATAAGGTCAAAAATATCTAATTTTAATTCTTTAAAATTTTTATAGAGTAATGTAATATGAACTTTGGTAGATGACTAACTCGCACCGAGAGATTATAATGTTACAATGTTAGATCCGGATTACAAATCAACAAATTCATCCCAAATAATAATTTTATCTTGTTATTATTATGAGCGGTGTTTTTATCTCGATTATGTAAACACTTTTATTTTTTAATATATTGGCGTTGTCAGGACGAAACATTATCTTTATAACGTACACAAAACTGTGTACATGTATTAATTTGAAGGCCTCACAATTTTGAAGTTTATTTTGTTTCTAGGTGATTTTTTCAGAGGTAAATAAAAGAGGCAAAAAAAATAAAGAAGAATTTTAAACGAAATTTAATTAAAATTTTTTTTTTAGATTTATATGAACAATTAAATGTAATCCACAAAAATTTATAAATTATGCCCTTGATTAAATTAGTAAGAATTTATAAAATATTGATTTATTCCCCCCCCCCCAGTTGTTGGAACTTCAGGTAAATACCTTTTAAGTAGATTTTTTACTTGTAAACTTATTGACTTGGAATTAGAAGGGCATTATTTTATTTAAAATATAAATTAGTAAAAATTTTACCGATACTCCCGAATCCTTGTTAATGTTTATTTATTCATAGACAAGAAAAATGTCTTCTATAGCTGCATTTGTATAGAACGTGTCTGATATAAATTATTATAATTACAATCCATGGTGAATTAGTATAATTGATGGCCCTAGATATAAATCTGATATTGGAGCCCTTGTCCATTTTACTCCTGGATTTTTTTTGTTCATCGCCTAAGCTTCGAAAACATTGTTTATTATATTTAGGAAAAACTTTTAAGGTTCCGAAGAAACCCTATTAATCTCATTGTGTCCGTTATTTCCAATTAAAGCAAAATATCTCGTAAACTATGTAAATAATCTAGAAACTTGAAATTTTGTACTGAACATTGTAAGTTAAGCCTATTAACACATGGCTAAGTTTAGTATTGACGGGATGGGGTACTATTCGGTGCAGGAAGGAAGGAGCGTCGAGGTGCCAGAAGGGCGCCAAATAATTTTGGAAAGTCTATGAAAAAAAATAGTTATATCTTCAATAAAATATATTATTAGTATACTATGTACAAATAAATAAGTACCTATGTATATATTTGCACAGGTAAATTACACACAAAAAATAATTAAATTACACTTGTCAACCGTTACATATATTGGTGATCTGGCGTCTGATACTGGCTGAAGGCTAAAGTTGTATTCTCTTGCCTGCGAAGTTATCTTGGATTCCCCAGATTGGAGATAGTAAAGTAGACCACCATTGTGTCATTGTCTTTGCGGTTGCTCCGAGCTCAGCTCGAACTTCGTTCTCAAGCGAGGATAAACGGAAGGTAAAATAATTGTAAAGATGTACCCTTCTTAGGACAATGACGACGACCTCATTGGTCCAACACAACAATATATTTCACAACAATTGACTTACGGTATTATATGACGAACTGACTATCTTCGGAGTAAACTATAGAATAGTGTTCCAAACAGCTATACTGACTTGCTGTGTTCTCTACATAAGCTTTAGTTAAAATGTTGATTCAAAGTATCTGGGAGTTACATAATTAAAACTTACTGATATTTAAAACTTTAAATTATTCTGTTGCTACAAGGTCTTTTGACAAAAATATTTAAAAAAATGGATTTTTTAGGGTGTTAAAATGTAGATCGCAATTATAGTAGAATCTAACCTAACTTCTAACTCAAAAATGGTGCCAATAAGGGGCTCTTGGCAATAATTTATTTTGTCTCTCCTTTCTATCGCGGTAACTATCTGTAAAAATATGAAAAAATGGTAACATTGCTTTGGTGATACTACAAAACGACAAATACTAAAGTTGACTACCTACATAATTTCAAATTTGGAGAAACAGGAAAGGGCATCATATAGTTAATTTATATGGGGTGTTAAAATATAGATCTTAATCAAGAATTTGATCCTAGTTTTTTTCTTACTAAATGCAGTAACTAGTGGCCTTAAAAATCTGAAAAAATGGTAATTAATTTTTATTTTCATACCAAGGCATGTGGGGTGTCAAAGTTTAGATTTCAATCAGTAGAATTTGACCATTTTTGTTTCTTACTTAAAAAAGGCGCCTGAAAGGGCACCAAACAGTCCCCAATGTCATACACCCGTGTATGTCTTGATCGATTGAATAGTAATCGCCTCTCTAATAAACGCCTGCACTGCCTGTGTGCTATCTGTCACTAATTATTGTAAACAATCAAAAAGTAATTTTGAAAAATATAATATAAGTACGTAAGTTTTATGGATTGCTATAAGTTACAAGGAGTTTCTACATAGCATATAATTAGATAATAATTTGAATACTACTCTGCATTTGTATGCACATGTTTTTCAGGATCTAATTATAATAAAACGTGTGAATCATTCCCATACTACATGTTCTCGTATTTCAATATTATCTTAACTATTATCAGTAATACTTGATGATGTTGCACGAATACTTGAATAATTTTGATAAATTATTGTTTATACTAATGTCGAATTATTATGGACGCAATTACTCTAGAATAATATAACATATCTAGAAAACAAGTACTTCAAATATTTTTTCAATAATATTAACACGGAAAACTACTAATCTTGATGTATGTAGATACAATAGACATCATAGCATTGTATGCTTGCGTGCACATTTTTTATCTAATATGTTTCATATACATATTACGTAAGTTTTCTTACATCACGTGAGAGATGTGCAAACAAAAATTAAGCAAAATGGCAGGGTTGGGGTAATGTAATTACTCTTAGAACATGTTTATGTAGGGGGTAGTGACCTTTTATTAGCCACAAAACTGAACTATTAACTATATGTGCTAATAACTAAACATAACATTTAGATATATCATTTATCAGTAATCTCCAAACGAGGTACCACTAGACCAGGTTAAAAATTACGTTGCTAAGTTTTTCATAATCGTACGATAAAATTATATATACTTGACTTTTTCCACGACTATTACTACGTTTTTTTTTAAATAAAATCCATTTTTTTATTAGAAAAATAAATCGATTTTTTAACCCCGGCCTGAATTATTTTTTTTATATTTAATTACATCAACATTGCATATTGGTTTTTATAATTTATTTTAAAAAATAATCTAATTCATAGATCTTAGGTAATTTAACATTGAACATCCCATCAAATTATCTTGAGTCGTAAGTCGGTATTTTTATTATGAATTGTTAATTGTAAATTTTTCATAATATGGAACTGACCTTATTAACTTATCATATATTTAGTTTAAACTGAACTGTAGTTCTTACTGAAAATTTGTTAGTTGATTCATAAAAGTTGGTTCTACAACTTTTTCTGATTGCTGACACTATGGATGAGGTCAATTAAGCTATTAAACGCTAAAAATATTAAATTAGAAATTTTTTAGTTATAAATTTTTTTTATCTTTAGGTACTCTAACTAGTAGGTAGGTAGATATATCTAACATGAGAGGTGGTGGATTTGGGAAGGGCATTACTCATGGTGGTATTTAAATTATGGGCCCCTGCCCCCCTCCCCACAAATTGTCCAGATAATATCTTAAGTCCTCTACGTGCCCTTTTTTTATCGGGGGTTTTGGCTGGTACCAGGCAACCTCCCTCCTCTAAGTCAGTCACTATATAAACGTAAGACCTAAGACAATTATATCTATATTAACTGAGCAACTATAAAACGACTAAAGGTGTATTATGTGTATAGGCAACAAAATATTTGCTTACAGATTTGTATCTATTATATGATGTACTCAGGCCCGCATTAAGTTATCTAAAGGCCCTAAGTAAAAACTAGTGGAAGCCACTTAAGGGTAGAGATTAAAATCCAGTTGACATAAAAATCATGAAGAAGAAGGGAAGAGATTAAAAAAAAAAATATGGTAATAACTAAAAAAAAAAAATTCATAAAATATAGGCGTAAATGTTATTTTTTTTGTCAAATAATATTATATATTCTTTTAATATTAATTTTTAATAACATGTTCCAATAACGTTAAATAAATCGTTTATATTATGTATATTTAAATCATATAAATTATCAACTATACAATTTGGCAGCGCCTAGTCTGCCTAAAAGGTTAATGCAGCCCTGGATATACATATACTATAGCGAAATGGACACAATTATTTTAAAAAGTAATACAAATACATGTTTACATTTATTAATAATTATATCCTATTTACATACAAGCGGTAATTTTTAGAAAATCTAATACGAAGTTCATTGGATTATATTTAAAAATAACATGTTTTTGAAAACATGGTTATGTTCTATAAATACTTTATATTAAAAATATTTACTACATATTATAACAAATATATTTGTTAATTTTTCTGTTTTATTTAAAACATTGATATTACATTTTTAATTAAATAACTAATAAAATTATTTTAGCAGCCTTTGAGCTCCTCAGAACTATTATGATTGTTTAACGGAACATATTAAAGTATAGATATTTGTCTGCATATTTTATATTTGGCTATTATGAAGCGGGGCCTTAGGTTGTTGCCCTTCTCTTCCTATACATGAATTAATTCTTACCCTAACTACTCGTTATTAAAGTTATTTTTTAAACTACCTACTTTTTAATGTACGACGCGAGACTTTGTTAAAATTAATATCATGACAGTTCGGATTTATAACTGACTATCTCGTCTGGGTTTTTGATTTTACAATCGACAGTTTGATCTAATCAAAATTAACCGGTTTCTTCTCCTTCAAATGATCGAGACCGCGACTTTTTTCGTTCTCGTTTGGATTTATCAGTGAACCTAGAATCATGTTACAATTTTCGTTTAATAGAAGTATGTTTGCATGAAACATTATAAAACTTTTTTGTATTTAACATTTTCATTAATTAACAGATTTTATAAATGGATCATGACCCCCACATCTTATCACGGGCCCCTGGACAAGGATTTTAGATGGGTCTTCTAACTTCTAATAAATAAAAAATACCGGTGACCAACAAAAAGCAGGTCCCCAGGCTAGAGCTCTGTCAGTCCTTTTTTGGGGACCATGAAATTTTTTTTATTTATAATTTTTGTATATATAAATTAAAATGCAAGCTACTAATTGAATATTTTTATGTTTAATTAGTAGCTCAACACATGTTGGTGGTACGAAGGCAGGAGAATGTTTATAATTTAATTGATTATTGAATATATATACCCATTTTACAGATGCAGCTATTTTATGTTTACAAATGTTTACTAAACTGCATGAATACCATTTGTATATCACAATAAATGTTTTCAAAAGTCTGATAATTTTTACATTTAAAGATTACAAAATAACACGCATATAATTAATCATTAATGCGTAATTTTAGTATCATTATGTAAATGTGTGTGCAGTGTGCATATGTATGAGTATATGTGTTAACACGAATGAATCAGTAGTTTTGCGAGTGATTGACGGACCTTCGCCCCCTGGTTGTACTTTGCCCGGCGCAACAGCGCTGTGTCTGAAGGTCGGGATTTCTCAAACGGTCTCTCTGGATCTAGCTCCGGTTCTACAAAGACCAAGAGGTCATGGTTTCACGGGTCGTAAACCTCCCGCTTTTTATTGATGTTGTTTACTATTTTTATAATTTTCATGTTACTAATATGGAATATTTATAATGCTTGGAATCTGTTTTGATCTTATTTATTTTTTACATATTATTATATCTATAGATGTAACAAAATTGTTTTTATTTAGGAACGTAATATACAGACTATTTATTAGAGTATTTTATAGAGTATTGTAGAAGTAACATGAAATTATTATAAACTATCTAAAAATATTTTATATGCCTACCTACTTATTTGGTATAAAGTGATGTCGATAAAATCAACAGGATTAATTTCTGGTAAAAAATACCGTCTAGTGTGTCTAGACATTTTAAGAGCTTTGAATTCCCAAAAGTGTACGATATAATTGATACGAACAACGTAGGGTATATTTAGTTATTTGATATAAATCCTAACGATTAAACAATATTTTTCGATAGCGTAAAGAAGGAAATTAACACAATTCAGAAGGAACTTAAAGGAATGTATAGGAATGCATATCATCTGATGTTAGTAAATATACCTTTTTTCACCATCATATTGGCTTAAAGTTTTTCTACCCAAGTCCCCTCCTGACATTTTTCATTATAATGTGAAACATTTATTTTGTATTATACTACGAAAAACATTGCATATTTACTAAATTCTCATATTTTAACAACAAAATACCAATCTGGTTTTGATTGACCTTAAATCGGATTAAACGAGACCGAAATTAAATAACTATGTATTTTTAAGATTATTAATAATAATTAGCAAAAATGTATTACTTGATAATAATCTTTAAGGGGGATAGCCACTGTGACGGAAAAAAATATCATTTTTTTTTGTTTAGATTTTTTTAAAGTTTACATATTCATAAATATGTATACAAAAAATTGAGTTTAAATTTTGAAAATTGACGGAGTTACAGTCAATTTAGTGAGACGAGGTAGCACGGCCGGTTATGACATAACAAAAACATTAAACACATTTATCTCAGAATGACATTTTTCGACCTGGTCGACACGATTCCTCAAAGACTAATGAACCGATTTCAATATTTTTTAAAAAATAATTTTCGTAATTAAAGTAGCTATCGTTGCACGTAGCCGATTTTTGAAATTTTGATAATTACTATTTTTAAAACCGCTCTAACGAAAAAATAGGTCTTAAAAATGAAAAAAAAATTCAAACGATCGCCATTTTGTGAAAAAATAAAATAAAAGAAAAGGATTTCCTGCACAAACGTGCACAAACGAAGCACAAACGAACTGCTTATAATAAAATTTGAATTTCAAATAAGGGGGGGCTCGCATGTCCCAAGCACCCCCTTTGATTTTTTGTGAATACCACCTAAAGGGTTAAAGCACAAACGATGAAAATTTCTGCACAAACGAACTGCACATAATAAAGTTCGAATATCGAAAAAGGGGGGGCTCGCATGTCTACAGCACCCCCTTTGATTTTTGTGAATACCACCTAAAGGGTTAAAGCACAAACGATGAAAAATTCTGCACAAACGTGCACAAACCAAGCATAAACGAATTACATATATTAAAATTCGAATTTCGAAAAAGGGGGGGCTCGCATGTCTACGGCCCCCCCATTTGATTTTTTTGAATATCTCCTAAAGGGTTAAAGCACAGACGAAAGGATGTCCTGCACAAACGTGCACAAACGAAGCACAAACGAACTGCATATAATAAAATTCGAATTTCAAAAAAGGGGGTGCCAGAGACATGGAGCCAATTTTTATTTATTTTTTTCATATAACCCTTCTCGAAATTTCGAGTCGACCATAGAGAAAAAAATTTTTTTGGTCGTCACATCCAGGTTCATAACTTTGTAAATATTTAATATTTTTCAATAAAAATTGATATTAAATAAGTTGAATATATACTTAATAAAATGTCCTTTACCTGATTCAAAAATAATTAGTTATATCTGTGAAAAAAATTCCCAAACATTGACAATTTTTTGACCCGTCACAGTGGCTATCCCCCTTAAACCAAAAATTAAAGTATATAAAATAATTAAGATTTATTTTTCATTAAAATTTCTTATTTATTAAATATAAAAATATTTTTTCAAGAAAAAAATTCATCCGAAACCGATATGTTTCTCGTTTTGGTATTAATCACCTGTGCAAGATGAGACCGATTTATTTTTATACGAAAACGAAACCGAAACATTATAGTTTCAATTTCTACAAGACGAAACGAGGCTTATCTATAGCTTTCGTCTCGTTTTTTTCAATCTGTCACAATTCTACTAAAGTTATTCAACTTGGGTTATTCTCTTTTAGGTCAATGCTTGACATAATTCTTTGAACAATTTTTCCATGGTAGATTCCCCGATATACATACTGCATTATATGTAGAATACGTGACTGGTTGTACGTACACATCGTCACATACACCCGCCGGCTGGCACTATTATTGTTTACGTTTCCGCTGCACATTCGCGGACCACTTAATTTGTTTTTGTTTATATCCTTGCCATGTATTTTTTTCTACCGCGCAAATTTTTAAATCGTTTTAGATAGATAGGTACTTGTTGATGTTTTCGCAATAAATTTATTTACAGATTTACACTTGAGTTAACGAAAAATCAGTCACGTAGGGTATTTATGTTAAAGATTATGTGCAAAATTAGAAACATAAAGTATTAAGATATGCAATATGTGTATGTTATTTTTCTTAAAGACTCTAGCGTATTATTTCTGAAATAACAAATTTTCAGAGAAAATGTTTCAGACAAAAGTTACATTGTTTCGATATTATGGGTTTATCTTGAATAGGTCACTTTGATAAGTTTAAGGAACAATTTTTCTTTTTCAAATCGAAACCCTTAATTTTTTTTTGCAGATTCGTGATTTATGGGGAAAAATTTATTTAGAAAATGTCAGTTTTTATGATATGGAGCTAAATAAACAGCAATTTCTTGATTTTTCAACAATTTTTTGCTCCTTGCTTAAATCTGAGTACTTTTGCATCATATGATTATTTTTTAATTTTTTTATTTTTTGAGTAAAGACAATATTGTTTGTTTTGCACCATATCGTAGAAAATAGACATTTTGAGAAAAAAATGTTTCAGACGAAAGTTACTTAATTTTTTTCCATAAATTACGAATCTGCATATGGGTTCAGTTTTGACAAACATAAGTTGAACCTGACAATCCATCAAGGTGACCTTTTAAAAATCAACCGATATTGTCAATATTTACCACCCTCAAATTGATCAAACTTTTTTCAGAAACATTTTCTCTGAAAATTTGTGATTTTGGAAATAATCTTTCAGAAAAAAAGTCTTTCTGAAAACAACCGGTATAAATTTATATGAATTATGTGATAATGAATAATTATTTACATTTATTTGTGTAAATAATTATCACATATTAATATAAAATTTTCCAAAATTTTGATTTACTCTAAATAAAAATCAAAACGAGTTTTTTAAATTTTTTATATTTTCATTATTTAATAATTAAAAACATTTATTAAAATATTTGTTGCAATTATTCAGAATTCGAGTCGGTACTGGTAATAATTGTTAAAAAAGTTTGTTTGAGGGTTCATAGCTTGAGGCTTTTATGCTAATATTTTTAATATACAATTAGGTACTTGTATAATAAGATTACATTTGTAAATGGTTTCAAAGAAATTCGATTCCAAAAAGCACGCAGACAGAGATTAACTAGTACCTACCCCGGGATAATTCGTTGAAATTGCATCTCTTTCCTTAAAATTGTATTGTGTGATGTTCGAATAGTACTATATATATGTAGTACTCACTCTCCTACCATTCTCGGAATATCCTTATTAATATTTACCTGTGTATTTTATACAACAATCGATAATAACAGTGTTCATTATTTACAAGACAAGCAATACACGATATCTTATTGTTAGCAAACCAGAGTCCAAGGATTAATAATAATTTTAAGATCTTTTGATCAGTCTACGTGACCATAAGAAGTAAACACAACATATTTTTGTAGTACTTGTTATTATGAATTGATTTGCAAAGTATCGATGTAAATAAACACATCGGTACTTATGAATAATAATCATTAAGGATAAGTAGGTCGTTACAATCAATAACATGTCATTAGAGCCAGGTAGAAATGTATAAAAAAATGAAAAGGTAATCAAATTAGTAAATATAGAACTGATTATTTCTTCTTGTTATTAAATTAGAATTTAAAAAACATTGATGATTAATATTAATATTGTAATGATATATACCTATACCTAAAAATCATTGGATTTAATTTTGATAAATTAAGACGATAGTAGACAATTGCAATACAAGTATGTAATTTAATATTGATTATTATGGAATGACGAAAGAAAATTTGATAAAAGTATGACGCTAGTCGTTTCTCTTAAATTTAATTTATTATTGTTAAGTGTTTCAATTTTCGATAAAATGAACGGTTTTAATGATATTTATTTTGATATAAAACTTGAATTTTAACGCTATTTTTCTTTTCGGTACCTAAAGTAATGGCATAATACGTATCAATACTGAAATTCTAAAATTCTAAAATAAATTTATTTCTACCAATAATATTTATAAAATATAACTTTAAATCCTTTTTAATGAGTAACGTTACTAAAAAATTTCATTGGTAAAAACATTTATTGTCGTTATTTATTCCAAGAAACCCACAATTATTTATACTTATATTACTATAATTTTTAAATATTACAGGAAAATTGTATGTAATGATTCATTAAAATTTTATTTTTGGGGAGTATCATAATTCTTAAAAATGTTACTTGTAAATAAACAAATGAATTTTTATCATTTCAAAGTCCAATTTTACATATAATCATTAACAATTTACTAATGAATATTTTAATAACGTCATAATGTAATCTTTTTACACAATTGTATTTCCGTGAAGATATCACTAAGAAACCACATTATACGTAGGTAACAATAACGAAAAATCTTAACTATGTACTTATACATAATATGAATAAAATATTTTTATCGACGTTAAGCTATTTGATAACCCATGTACAATTATATAACAACCACCCTATAAATACGAATCCATCATTAAGAGGGTAGTGAATAAAATGTAACTTTTATGTAGATTAATTAGTAAAATGATTTCGTGTATGTTCAGTCGTTAACCGTTGATCTCTATGATAGATTTAGATCAAGAGACATTTTGAATAACAAAATAAGTTATACAGACGATTAAAGTCCATTTCACCTAGGATATATTGTTTATCTACTATTACACAATATATTATCTCAAGTCAATATTAACGATGTTTTGTAATCGATCCAGACATGTGAAAACATAAATAGTATTATAGTCTATTTTGTTCTCAAAAATATTGACATAAATTATAATTATTATAACATAAAATTATAAAAATCTACGGTACATACTCGTATATTATAGGTATATAAATAACATTTTGTTAGAATTTAATATGTGTTAACTTAAAAAGTAATGCATTCAAGTATATTAATTTATCGTCTCTTTAAAAATTTATAAAAATCAAAATAATCTGTTAAGTGATTATACATGTACCTAGTTTTAAAATTACTTATATATACCTATACCTACTTACTACCTACATATTAAATGAGTGACCTAAATATAATTATATTATTTCACGAAGTTGAGAGGCTTCTACAGAGCAGTTGCCAATAATTCTTATATTTCCGAATATTAAAAATACTATCCCAAAAATATATGTATTGTTTCTGAATGACTAAATAATTAAAATACCTTATTATATATTTTTTCATCTTTTAAATATGTATATGGAAAAAGTTTAGTAAAAATATAGAGGAACTTATATTTGAAGTATATGTGCATCATGCGGCGCGGCGTGATGAACATTATATTAACCAAAAAGTGGCATAACTTAAAGTATAAAAATATTTTTTACTCCTCAACACATGCATATATACCGCCTTTAGGCACTTTTAAAAAATAATTATACGCAAATACACGTACCTACAATTTAAATTCCATGGATTTCGATGTTTTGTTTTGACGCAAGCGCACATTCAGTTGAGCCATGTGAATAATTTGGTCCTTTTATTTGTTTGAAAATAATTCTGTTTTAAAGATTGAGATTTTTTTATTTTAATATTTTAGTTTAACAATACGATACGTTGATAAAAGTTCCCATATAGTCACAAGTCCGAAAATGGGCAGTTTTTTTAAATTATTCAGAGAACAATTATAAAATAAAATATTTGTTGATTATGTTTGAATAGCTAAAAATGTGTCCATTTTCGGACCTTGTGCCCAGAGCCCCCACATGGGGTGGTCTGACAAGACTGTACCCTAGTTCATATTGATTTCTTTTTATTATTATTTTTTAATATTGAATGGTTTTGTATCGTCGATTGAAATTTGAATTACATTTATTTGAAAGGCATTTTCTGGGTTGGATTTCGAATTCAGGAAGGTTTCTTAAATATATAATAAACAAATATATAATATTCGTAAATAATATAAATAAATATTAATATAATGATACTTAAATGAGAAGACGGACTTTTGAAAATAATTTTGGACTTTTTGATATTGAAAACTTTGCGGCCCCTAATAATTTGCCGCCTTAGGCACTTGTCTAATGGTAAATCCTTCTCTGCTTTTACACTAGGTCACTAAATAATAAAAACAATTCAATACACCCCTGTACAAAACTCCTCACATAACAACCAACATAAATCGATTTTTAGATATGTTTTATCTCTCTCTATCTTCTGTATACACATCTCGCTCATTACTACGTGAGTTTCCTATCGCGGAAACCCGTATTATGTATAGAACAGGGAACCCCAATGCTATCCTTGTCTTGCATTCATAAATCGTACATATATATATCAGAAAGTACAATAACTACCATCCATAGTGGAAAATCAACTTGTTCTAGAACGATCAGAATTTAGCATTGACAAGCTAACAATTGATTTAACTAATCTTGTTAAAATATATTAATATTATTCAATACTTTACATATGTTGTGTTTTTGTAGTGGCAAATCATGGAAGACATTATAGTGATTTGGAAGTGTAGTGAAAATTGTAGTTTATTTGTTAACATTTTTTAAGCAATAAACATTTCTGGTTGTTGTGTAGTATACGTCAAACGATTGTTGATTGTTTATGAAAAACATTATTTATTGCTGATATTGTGTATCGGGGAATTTGCAGGGTTTATTAATAATATACAGGTATGTTTACTTTTTATTTTATGCTATGTTAATATAGTTTATGTTAGGTATAGTTTATAGATAAATCCATATTTTGTTTACCTTAATTAAATTAACAATAAGACTTACATACATGCGATGTTAATGAAATTAACTATTAGTAATAGACATTTATATAAACTAAATTATGTGAAGTTTTGATTGCTATTTTTGTTCTAATTATAAGTAAACTAAATAAAAAATTTTATTGTACTAACTGTAAGTAGTCATCGGTCACTATGGTTATTGACGCATAGTGTTAAATTTTTTTAAGAGTGGGGGCATGCTGAGGAAAAAATATATGTTTATTAAATAATGAAAAAATTCATAATAAATAATATTTAATGTCTTAATACTTAATTCTAAGAGAGAAACATTCTGAGTACCCAATACATCACTAGTAGTATAGTTTTTGTACTTAAAAGAAATTTATTTGTAGATTTCAAATCAATAATTTAATATTATTTAAATATTTAAAAAAAATAAATTGAAATTTGAATTAAACTTTCTACAGAGTAACAGATTCAAATGACAGTTGTGTAGTATGAATCAAGCGCTTAAAGTAATGATGAGTTTTAAATTATTTAAAATTTAAACGAAAATTTCTGTAGAGTGAGTTTGGGTAGGTTTAAGACACGAGCTAATTCTTTATAATATCGAGCATTAGTGATAGAATTCTAGAAACGATCATTGATTGGTTTAAATGTAAAAAATTAAACTAATCAAAAATTATTTTGATTACAGTAACCATGTCATCAATAGCTGACCTCAAGGAGCAAAGTGTGGTCAACAACGAAGAAATCGAGGCTGCAGAACTCATCAGTGACTTGAAACCACAGCATTGGAATACTTGCAAGATGGAAGATAATAAAAAGATTATTCGGAAAGATTCATTCCAAAAACTAATGAACAATTATATTTGTGATCCAAATCTACTGATTATCCCCAATGTATTAACATGGCTGAAAACTTCCATCCTGCAGAGTAATGTGGAGAAAATTATAGCATCAGTTAAGGGTGTCTTTTATACGTGCATCTCTTACTTCACACTAATAAGAAGAATCGAGTTGCTAACAGTGAAAATAAAATACCGTTTAACGGAATACAAATCAGTGAAAAATGACATTAAATGTGTAGTGCAGAAATCATCAAATGACACTAGTACCAGCAGTGCAAACACTTCCAGTGAAAATGATGAAGAAAGCGACGAGAAAACGCGAATCAAAAAAGAAAGATATTACCGAGCACCTTCACCTATTCCTAAGAAGCAAAATTTAGTTCTAAACATTGCCGTTTACTTTGCCATTTTTATTATACATCTTCAATTAGTTTTAATTTGTATAGCATTTATTTCAAATCATTTTCCAATTGGTTTAATATTTTTACTCATCACTTTAGTAATGATCGTCACAATTGCATTTTCAACAATGGAAATATTTGAGAAAAATGCACAGAAACACCAAAGAAATAAAGTACAAAGTAATTTAGTGATAACAAGAGGTATAAATATTGCGGTAAAGTCTGCTTAAAATTTAAATTTAAATTAATATTTATGTATTTTGTAAGAAAAAGTGTGATAAAGTTATAAATTTATTGATAATATTTTTGTATGCACTTTTTATTTTTATACGTTTTGTTAAATTATTATTAATTTAATTAGTTGATAATAAAAGTATAAGGATAATTGCACTTATCTGTCCATATTCTTATTTAAATTTCATTCAAATGTGTGCAAATATTCTTTTAATGAGATTTAATGTTATATGACATATATATGATAACCTATTTATATTAAATGGCAAAGTGATTGTATTTATCATATTGAGAAATTAAAAAATATATGTAACCAAGCTAATTATTTATTGGAAGATAATGTAGAGAACTGATATTTCAGACTGTTAGGTATTAAGTATTAAAATGTTTATGTAAACTGTTTTTAAAATTGTTCGAAATATTAAAGATATGTGTATTCTTTTTAAATTTTTTTATTAATTTATTTTTTCCTTTCCACGTATGTTCGAACTACCAATGTTCTGTATGAATTATAATACTACAGAACAAATTATTTTATTTGGAAACTTAATAAAAAATATATCAGTATTGAATAACATGTGAAAACAATACTTAATAATTATACTTTATGTACTTCATACATATGGTCGTATATAGTAAAAAGGAGATATCCTTTCTTATAAGAATAAAGGTAAGTTATATTCGATGTTTATTTTCATATTGAAAAGTAATTGTGTGTAACTTATTTTAAAAACATCATATAGGTATAAAAGAGTATAGATTGTGGATCATTTGAAATACTAAAATAAATTACATATCGCTCCAGAGACTGTATACATAACATAGTGAGATCAGGGTTGTTCTGAGCAAATATGGAAACTGATTAAAACATTTTGGTTAGGGCTCCAAGTATATGAAAAATTTAATTATTTTTTTAATTAAAGAATAATTCAATAATAATAAACTAAAATTATTGATAATTCTATATTATTACAATTTGTTAACCTTTTATTAAAATATGTTTGGAAAAATCTTAAAATTTCATTGTTTCTTCACTTTCAATGTACAAAATTTCAAATTTGAAGAATTGCGTTGTTGTCGTCTGATTTGTTTTAATTAACTTTAATTGATAAAAACTTCGTTCCCCTAACCGGCTATGAAATTATAACTTATATTTCTAACTATATTATAAATAATTTTTGACGTTTTGAAATATAATTGAAAAAAATAACAACTAACATACATAATAAATTATTATGTTAATTGTTATTTTATTAATAATTTAGTCAAAATAAGAACTCTACTTTATCTGCGTTCTCATTTATTAATATGATTCAATTCCTTGATTAAACGGTTCATATTTAATTTAAGTTAAAAATTTTCAATTTTTTTTTCGAGGGCTACCGCGATTACGAGGCCGAATGACCTTAACATTGACCCTTGTTGTTTCTACAATCGTCTTCAGAATTATGTATATCTGATTGTTAATGCTTATAAAAGCAAAATAAACGGTACATAATTAAAAAATTGTAATTACATTTAAAGGATTTTCATTACCTTACAAAATAAATAATAAATGTCTGATATGATTAAACAATTTACATTTAATGACCTTAACATCAACCCTTGTTGTTTCTACAATAGTTTTCAATCTTAAATGTGTGATATAATTAAGCAATTTACATTTTCATAGATAACTATTATACCTCCATAGTATTTTTTTAAAGATTTTTAATTTTATTTTTAAAGAGTAGGTAATAAAATAAAATATACTCATTCATAAAGGTATTTAATTATATCAATACAATACTTTCTTGTATTATTGACATTTTTTGTTTTTAGAAAAGTTTTTTGTTTGTTTGGTCGAGTTATCATAAAACAATTTGAAACTTTAAGCCGATAATATCTTTTTAATTTCGTTACAAATAATTGGTAGGTAAACAGCAAGTAAGGGTAGGGTAAAGAATATTTAACTGGAACCCAATATTGTGGGAGTCTCCAAAAAAATTAAGCCTGGCGTTGTCAATACCACTCAACCCGGCATTTTTCAACAGTAACGAAATGTAAAAAAAAAATTAAAAATACATATTTATTTATTGGTACAGGTACAATAGCGTTTTATCGTTGTAATTTTTTTTAAATTTCATTCAGGAAGTTTAACTAGTATGATATAAATCCATCATTTAATCATCACAAATTAAGAAAAAAAATAACAACAATTTTTTGTAAATAAAATATGTCAGCTAGTTGTAAACAATTTTTTGTTAACCATCTAGTGGCAGTTCTAAAATATAAAATAGAAAGAGCACCTATTCCTACTTTATCGACATTAGAAGTTATATAAATATAGATATCTGTATTTCGTTGTGTACTATAGGATATAGAGGGCGGGATATTTGTATATCAATATATAAGTACATACATACATATTGGTATCTCAAAAGTAAAGGGCACTGTGTAGTTAAATTAAGATTTACTTCCGATACTTTTGAAATAGGTATGTACATATTAGTAATGAAAAATACTTATCTATACCGAAAGCGAATTCAAATGTAAAAAAATTGTTTTGCGAAAACGAAAACAAAAAATGCATGTTGGAATTAATTAAACTATAGAGAATTGATAATTACAGTCATAATAAAATATCCAATATAATTCAAAACCGGTTATATTTTAATATATGATAAATCACATGTTTAGTTCGTCAAATATACACAATCTGGCTTTTATAATACTTGGGAAAATACTTGGTATCAGGCACGCGCCAAGGCCCTCGCATAGTGATGGGGTCCGTTAGGTCTTTCCTTCTCTGTTCCCTATTATAGTTTTTGAATTGAAAAAAAAATCTGCAGATATTTTTTTCAATGTATGAAACTTTCGAGCTTGGTTAATCCGTCGCTCTTAAGCATTTTACAGAACAAAAAATAACATATTGTTCGAATTAATGAAACATTAGTTTAACCTATGCATAGTATAATCAATTAAAAATCTAAAATCAGAATTTGGAAAATTATATACCAATTTATAATTCGCAAAATTACTTTTACAGAGTAGGGGAAAAATGTTTATAAATAAAGCCATATATACGTGTAATACGTGATCTCTTTTATTCTTGATTAAATGGCTGTTCAAATGCCAGAACGATGTTCACTAAATAAACAGACAATATATATACATATATCGATATATAGTACCTACTTGGCCTACTTGTAAGCAAAATTGAACTTTACATCAGTTTTATCCCAAGAACTAATTTTTAGACTTTAGACTAGTATAATAAAACAGAAATTTTTATAATACGAATCTGTTTCTTATGTATTTTTATGTTTTAAAAAAAATATTTTGGCATTTGATGTACCTAATTTTAAAATCGAGAGAATTTAGAATGTAGAATGTGTTTTACTAAATATTTTTTAATATTAAAGTAAAAAAAATTGGATTTAAACAGATGACAAGCGACAAGACTTGTAATTATAATGCGTTTTAATTATGTGATGCAACAACAAAACAAAATAAAAAAATACGCATTCATATAAAAGCATGTGAGTAAGTAATTATAATTTAAATAAACGATGTCACTGCATTGCATGCGTACGAATTTTTATTACTTTGAACTAATTAATAAAAACTTAACAACTCATTCGGGGGCCGTGCGTGACGTCAAACAGTGCGACACTCCGCGAGGTCCCACGGGAGTAATAACAGTGCAATGAAAAATGCATAAAAAATAACACAGCAGAAATATAATAAAACTTGCTAAAATGTCACATTTGATTAAACCACCCCTCGCTCCTCACTTGCCGTCAGTAGTTGTTTAATAGGTAAAAATAATGAATGCGGAGTACTTGTGTGACAAGAGCATTTGTCAAGATTCATAGAATGAGGTGGATTTTATAACAATATTGAGACGTACACCTTTCTAACTTGATATGGTTAAAATTAAAATAAATTATAATAGAGATTCACAGGAAACAAGACGATATTAAATTAAGTCTTATCTCGTCTTTGATTTATAACTATATCAGTCTATCCACAAAATTTGATAAATATTGTTTTCATTATCATTACAGTCCATGATCCAATAATGCAAGGTCTGTTTGTTATCAACACTAAATTTGTCTAATAAGGAATTTGTGGAAAACGAAATATAAATAAAAAAAACGATAAATACAGTTCACATAATAATTTTTTTTTAATTTTATACTTTGATTTTTTCATTTTTATAAATTTGTTCAAACTTCTAATTCTGAAAAACATCCTACATCTAAAAAATAATGTTTTTACAAGTGGAATATACTTTATCACTTGCATTTACGTGAAATTTTAAATAATCACATTGTGATTTAATTCCTGTAGTATTTTTATAAAAATTATAAAAAATAATAAATTGTGGTATTTTTATAAAAATAAAAATACCACAAGCTTTAATCCACTTTTTTTTATTTCGGTATTTTTTGAAAAACGAAAAAATTTAATACTTATATTATCTGTCTGTTTCCAGTTGAAACAAATTTTTAAAACACAGTACCGCATTTTTTCATAACCAATATAATGTCAACAGTGTCTATTTCACTTCACACTTCTATTTTCTTCAATTCTAAATTTAATAATTCAAACTTAATATGTAAAATGTCAATTTTTAATTTGTAAATTTTTGGCAGATCTACTACGTCATCAACACTATATGCAATAATGGCGGCTGTCAAAATAATCGTAGCAGACCTTGTATTATTGGATCATGATTACAGTCATCGATTCTAGAACGATTCTATCATTAACAATCTCGTGAAACCGAAACTTTCGACGAAACTTGTAAAGTTAATATCGTCTCGGTCTCTACTTCAATTATTAAATTCAATTGGTAGTTGTCAATAAAAGGAGAACGTCCTCGATCTTTCTTGCCCTGTATATCCACTATAAAGTTTTTGGAATTAACGGGACTCTGTACGTTTGTGGATACTTCATACTTCGCCTTTATGTCATTTTTAATTGTCTGGATTGTTTTGTCGTTAGTTTGAACAAAGTTTACCGAATACAACTATGAGACTAATAGTACCTAATTAAAAAATAAAATTTAGGTATAAACTTTTTTGGGGAAATGGAAAAAAAATTTCATGGGTATCGTGTAGGGTGTCAAATGAATGTTTTTTGAAACACGAAATCAAAAATATATTATGTACAGTAGAAACCGGTTATAATGACATTGGTTAATACGACGTATCGATTTTAACGACTCAAAATAAAAGTCCAACTGAATCCCATATAATTGCATTTTTACCGGTTATTACAACTATCCGCTTTTTACGACCAATATAACCGGTCCCTTCGATGTCGTTATAACCGGTTTCTACTGTATTTTTTAAATACATTTTATATACAATAAATAAATAATATGTGCATTTATAACTTCATAAATTGTTTCAAACACGACCATTCACGTATACTTTAATGAAAAATTAATTACACTATGATAATAAAATTATGAGTATAAATAAAATAACCAATAGTCTTCCGGTTATAAATAAAACTATCTTAATGTATAACTGCATGAACTATATATTTTTATCTTATGAAATTTTTATGTATCAATGGATGTACATTTTAATTATATATCTATTTAATTAAAATAGTATGCTATCTATTTACAAACCTATATATTCAAAATAAAATATCCATAAGTAAACGTCAAAAATACACAAATCATTATTTTTTTAAAATATTATCTATCATAAATGTAATGTTTGTTTTTATAACTGAGAAAAATGCCACTGACAATTGTTGATGATTTTAGAAAATTTCCCAAGGGTAGGGATTTGACATATTTTTATTTCTATGTTCTTATTAGATTCACGAAACAGTGGAATAATTTGAAATAGCAGTTACAATAAAATAATGTAATAGTGAATAGATTCGATTTATCTTCCTTAATGTACTTTTGTCAGTGATATTCAAATTGATTCAATTTTCTTTAGTAAACCATTCTTATCTATATAGAGAATTTTCCTACAAGACCTAACACATTTACATCCTTCCCATCTATTTTGGGAATAGTTTCACCAAAAATGCAATATACCTTATGTTTATTCATAGAATATAGACAGAAATATTAAATATTAATTTATCATTTGCCTTGTGTTAAATTTTTCTACTAACTTTTTTTATATGCAACTTATTGTAATCTCGAAAGTGTTTCGAAATCTACGCTATTCGCTCAAGTTCCCTGATAGAGTAATGTGATGATATCTAGTTTAATCTTATTGTAGGGTTTTAGGTTTATTTAGAAATTAATGTCTCATCAATATTGGTTCAAGTGTTTTGTGGTTAACTCGGAGAAAAAATCATAAATCCTAAAAATTATTATTAAAACATTTATATATGTACATTGGTAAGGCAGACAGTTTAAAGGTTGATCTATGCCATAGATGTACATGTACATATAGGTATTCTATAATTTATATTTATATATTTTATTGCTATCAAACAATGCGATAAATTCACGATGCTATTAAAAGGTGTGGTTAAAACGACAAAATTTAGAAACAGATTTTCAAACGTTGATTTTGTTAAACTTATAACTACTATTAATGGTTATTATAGAAATGTAACGGAATAAAACGAATTTATATATTTTTTTGTACAAATAGTAGGTATATAGTTGTTCTCAATTGTGTCAAAAGGATGCAAAGAAATTGAGAATTTTATGATTCTTTATGGAAAAAACTTTTTTTTGGTACACAAAAAATCAAGATTCCTATATTTTAACAGATAATAAACATTAATGAAAATGTATACCGAGCTACTAGCATATCATGAAATTGTTAGAACCTTGGCCTATATACACTAAAAAAGATTAGGAAAACTTGTAATTTTTTATTGAGCTTACGATGACATTGAATATTGCCCTTTTCCATGAAGAATCAATTAACTGAATCTATTTTAAATAACACAAATTAAAACAAAATGTCTATATTTACATACATAGATATACTTAGGTATATTTGAGGGCCTTTATAATCGTGAAGCTCTAAGATGTAGCCTTTTCTGCCTTATAGTTTAATAGACATCGACAATAATACTCCCCTAAACGAATACGCATAATACTTGACAAATTTTCGAAAATTTATTTCACGTTAAATTCTTTTTGAACATATGGGATTCTTGTCAATTTGACTTCATCCTCTTCTGACAATTCTTTTGTGTTATTTTTTGTTTTATATTTATAGTATGAGTGTGATATTTTCATTAAATAAGATTAAAACTTATGTGACAATTACAAACTCAATTTAAAGTTACATAACTTTAAACTAGCATCTATGGTGGGGAAAGAGACCAAAGGGAAATAATACTTTTAGCGGGGATTGTAAATATATTTTTAAATGTTTTTTTTTGTAATTTGATAATGCAGATTGTAGCATGTTATACATTTATGGTTAATCGATAGCGCGCAGCATTTTCTAAACACATTTAAATGTATCCAGTTTTACTGTGTCTGGTTATGTGAAAATAAATAGATACTTATTTTGCAGATTACCTACAGAGTATACAGCGGAGTTGTGCATATAGTGACATCTATTAACTAAATCTCTATAATCGTGGCGCCATCTACAGTAGCACGTAAAACTAACAGCAAAAATGCTTATAGCTCTACTTACGTAAGTGTGTATTGAAACGATAACGAATGTGTGGATTATGTTATTACCATTATATTTTCAATTTAATTAACATTTTAATTTCAGTAAAGTGAATTATGTTAATTAATTTTAATATAAAGCATGCTGAAAATAATAAATTGTACCTACTTACACTAAAAGAGACGAAATTGTTATATGTATATATATTCAAGTTAATATATTATTATAGTATATTATTTTATCCAAATATCTTGTTTTGGTAAGAGAAAGTATAACATTATTGAATTGATTTAAACTAGGAATAACAACAGTTTAACAATTTTTTTTCGTTCAACTCAATATTTTTCGTATTTGTTTCTTGTAT
The DNA here is from genome assembly GCA_949319165.1 of Sialis lutaria. Taxonomy (NCBI): domain Eukaryota; kingdom Metazoa; phylum Arthropoda; class Insecta; order Megaloptera; family Sialidae; genus Sialis; species Sialis lutaria. Next base: position 22,074,806 of record OX439231.1, on the reverse strand, counting down.
TTTTTTTGGGGGAGGGACGTCGTGGAGTAAGCTCCATGCAGGTTTTACTCACAGCTTAAACAGCGGGTATCGAACTTTGAAGGGGAACAAGGGGATACCAATTCTAACTATATGAGTGGTTTGATGGAATTGACTCGAAGTTTAGAAAGCGGGTGTCACTTCCGTTCTCTCAAATTTATTCGACTGGATCTGGTGGTATGGAATTGCAGCTTAGACAGCGTGTCGCATTCTTTCCTTTCCCCAAATTTGATTAAAATTCGGCTTGTCTTATACAAAACAGGAATCGGGTTTTGTAACGAGAGGTAACTTGCGTGTTAAGTGGCTTGATAAATTACAATATTAATATTATGATCGGAGATATTGAGTAGATAGTTATATTGAATCATTGTATTCATAATTGCATGATACCCTGTTAATTGTTTTCTGTTGGTGACAAAAATTATTATAAAATTGAAAAAATTAATGACTTGTGTTGAATAATTTTGGATTATCCAATTAAAAATAAGTAGTACCTATATATTAGCAGCGAATGGTTTAAATTGGTGTCAACTAAATAGAATATTATGGTTAAAATTTTTTATTAAATATAATAAATCTTCTGTTTTGCTATTCAAAAAATCAAGTTTTTATTCGATTTAAATAATTTAGTTAATATTTTATTTTTTATTAGTTTAAACTTGAGATATGCATAACAATTTTTATTTTTTTTTAAATATTTTCATTATTTCCAAACACAATTAAAAAATTATAAAATCTGTATACAAGTATAAAGAAATGGCTAATATTTATTATCTTACCAAACTGTTAAAAAAATAGTACATATTTCTGTAACTGCAAAGATCAATACATTTTAGAAACAAAATGAACAATCATTCAAAAACGCTCAGTAGGTACTAGTTTGTTACATACCTACTATATCATACTTTTCATTAAAGGCGTTTAGACCTCACAAGGCTGCAACAAATTTCTGAGTTTCTAATCTGGATGAAGGATAAAAACGATTACGTTTTTATGATGTAAGACCTATGGGATGAAACCTTATTGGCAGGTTTCTGTGTTCTTCGGCATCGTGTGCTCAATCTACCATATAATCGTTCATTAATTTCATCCTTTTCGTCTTCACTAACCCTTACGAAGCGAAATAGCTATCGTAAAATTCAGCGTCGGTTTTAGGACGAACATTTGTAATCAAAAAGTAAATTCAGTTTAACTAAGTAGTGGAGTAAATATGACGCCATTACTGCTTTAATGATCCGGTACTTCCCTTGTTTGTCATCTTGTTGATAGTTCAGTTGTTAAAAATGTTCAAGAGAAAAAGTGTATGTAAGAAAGTAAAGCTCTTTAATTCAGGCTTTAACCACTTCCTGCCCGTAGTCGCATAGTCGTTATTTCTTAACAAAGAGATAAAGCCAACGTGGGAAATGTTTAGAATTATGTCGCAGTTTATTTCAAAATGAATATTATAGTAAGTAGTCAGTATAAAAATAAATGAAATGATGTTGAAGATAGTATTTTGGATTTGCATAATTAATGAGATATTATGTTATTAATTGTAAATAATTAATTAATGAGTTAGCAATTTAAAAAAAGTATATTCCGGCATGTAAGGTGTCAAATGAAAGCTAATGGATTTAATTAGGTAATCCTTTTGTTATTATTAAAATTTTCGTTTAACAAATAAAAAAAAAAACGGAAAAATATTTCATTCTCTGCGCATATATCACTTAAAATAATAAAGTATTTTATTTTAAATAGTTAAAAAAATAAATAAATAGTACATTTGGATCCATATCTGTTTTGTAATGGGTACAAAACTTTGATAAAATTAAATTAAATTTCACATTTTTATTTAATAATAAAATTATTATAATTTTTTTATAATATATGGTTATGTTTAGTTATGTATACAATATGTACTTTTATATTATAAAAACACATTAATAAAAGTGTTTCAGTATCACTGCTTTATTGTATTGACCGCACTCGACCGCTTACCGTATAAGGATTATAAAAAAAAAACATACATCGGATAGTGTTTTTTTATTTTACATATATCACTTCTTCTATAACAGTGGTGAGAAAACTATTTTCATGATAAAAATAAATAAGATATGTATTATTTACGTCTAGACATCCAAAGAAACTATGAGCTGTAAGATTAATCAGAAGCAGAAAACAATGTAGATATCTTTGTATTTTATACATACACGTATATAAAGTGAGGAGATATTTGGTTTTTGTCCTCATTATCTTAGACTTTTACAAAATAGTTCATGACAAAAACCGAGTACACACGTAAAACGTTATTTACAAACGCCACTGATTTACAGTTCCGAATGTCGGGATGTATTATGAAAAGTAATATGTGTAGGTATAAACATTCTTATGTATTAGTAAATATTTACGTTTTATTAGATGTTATTACCCAATTTGTTCATATATTACGATAAGTTTATAACGTCGTTTCTTAAAAGATGTAAAGAAAAATCTGAATACATTAAATTTAAGAAAGCTAGTTTATAACAACTTTAAAAATAAAATAAAAATATTTCTTCATCATATCTGAAGGAAAGTTAAAATCTTTTTAACATTTTAATTATTAACTTATGATATTTTATATATATATATTTTAATGTATACGTATAAAACATAAACATACTTATTTGAAAAATAAATAAAGAAGTGAAGAATATTTAAAAAAACTGTGATTTATTGTTTTTTGAAACGATTGTACATTTTGAGAATGTCTGTGCAATACCATACATTTATATTGTCGTGCTATGTTGTAATGTTGTCGCCAGGTCGTCAGCGGCAACCAAGAATTGTGGCGACTGGATTTTTAGGTTATTTTGTAGTTCCAGACAGTAATGAAATTACACTGGCGTGGCTCATAGATTCTCAAGCTTAACGTTGTTGGCATTAAATTGGATAAGTACAATGCATTATCAATACCAATTGAATTATGTTTATATAGATTATAAGATGAGCAATAGAGAATACCTACATCGATTCATACTTTCTTTATAATTCTTTTAATTAAAATACATTTTCATAATATTTTAATTTTCGTGGTATATGTATATATAAATAATTGCTAGGGTATATCTGTTTCTGTAAGCAATTATAAAAAATACTAAGGTACAAGTACAATTTATTCTCAAAAAAACTCTAAAGTACAAGTACATTGCCGAAAAAATCTACTTAAGTACAAACAGAAGTACTTTAGTAAATTGTATAAAATGTAAATAATTTTACAAAAATCTTAGTTACTTTATATGCATTATGCAACCATGGTAGGTTCACTACCTAAAACAACATTTAAGTATACATAGGTACTTAAGTACATTCTTTGCCAGATTTTTTTAATTTATCGTTAAGTTCACAAAATATTACATTATCAAGAAAATTATAAATCGTCAAAAACCTATGATGTATATCTGCTGGACTTAGTTTGAGAATCACTGGTCTATAGTATATTCAATTATTATATCATTCATATTTTTGATTTGCTTTTTGTGATGAGTGATGTTCGGATGTCGGACTCAGATAATTTGTGTCAGGTTATTTTGTTTCTTCTTGGTCGTGTATAAAATATAAAATAATAAAACATAATAAAAATAAATGTGTGAGGAACATAAGATAAATTTTTAAAACGTATAAAATTTCACTCCTCTAATAATGATTGCATTCTACTTTAATAGACAACTATAATATGTACTATATGCTAATGAGCAATAAAGAAAACTGGGTACTTTGTAGGATGAAGAATTATAGCATTTTTTTCATAGAATCATTAACTCTTTTAAAGAACAATGCTGCATTCGCTTAATGATGTGTTCAATGTTCAGCTTCTTCAAGTAATTGAAAGAAAGCATTTTCTATTTAGCTGTGTTAACTATCTTATGAGCATTTTAGACGAATTTAATTTAATTGATTTCTGATATATTCTTGTGTCTTTTATTTAAGAACATTTGCAGCTATTGTGTTAACAACAGTGACGACTCCTTATACAGTTTCATACAAATGTAGGTATACTTATATTTTAATTTCTTTAACTTATGTATATGAAATATACATATAGTAGATATATTTAATTAAATATTGTAAAATGAATTCATTAACATAAATCATGGATGAATCATCTGATTCAAAAATTGAATCTCAAAAAGAGCGTGTGTATGCATATTGGGGGGGGGGGGGGGGATTCCAGGATTGTATACTTTGTTACTTTATCACATAGCCTTTAGTTAATTTTAACATAACGGTATACTAAATTTCAACAGAATGGTAGGTATATTAAAAATCGACATTAATAAAATATAGCAGTGCATTAACTATCATTTCACATACCGTATTTTTGGTAATTTTTGATACTGTTGGTATGAAATATTACTACGTTACCTATTAATTTTTCACAGAATGACATTTGAAATGCAATTTGAAATTTAAAAAAAAGTTGGACTTTTTATAATTTACAGAGGGAGCCAAAGCCTTAGAAACGTTCCTGACAACATTATATGTGTGTTAATAGATTGAATTATGTTTATTAATATAATTTTATTTTTACGTTTATATATAATATATTTTAGTTCTGGTATGCACATATATACATATACTTAACCAAAATACATTATTCTTTCTTCATGTTAGTACCCTTTTACAACTACAACCGTCTCTTGGCAACTTCCCCAATGCCAATGCCATGCCAACGCCTTATTACGACAGTGTACATTTCAAGAATTTTTCATGACTAATTTTTAATTGATTTTATTCACTGAAAAGTAATTGAATATATATTTTAGTTATATATAAATATCTGAATTAAGTCAGTATGGAAGTCACATTCTATCACCAGGTGAGGATTACTGGGTAGATAAGGATGGGCCTTGGGATGATCGAGGTAGGAGGTCCTGAAAACATAGATAGCACATAGGATCAAACAATATTAATAACAGAATATATTTTATAACAAATATATTTTATTTGTAATAAAAATTCTAAAAGTTGAAATCTGTAAATGGATATTTCTATATTAAAAAGTATCATTAAGTGTAAAAGTAAATTAGTTATTTAAAAATTAGCATATTTACGTATGATACTAATTATAAGTTAGTCTCGGATTTCATTTATTCTTGTTGCAGATTGAATATTTTGTGTTAGACAATTTGAATAATAAGTTTGAGAATAGTTCATATTTGTGCCCGTAGTAGATAATGGAATGTCGTTGTGATTTTAGCATAGTATCACGTTATTTCAAATATTCATAACACAAAACAAACATTTTTAATATTACACACCGATTCGCACACAAACCTTTAGCAATTGAAAACATTCTACTCATAATTATAAATTGAACATTAATTATATGCGACAAGAAGTTAATGATTAGATCACGTAGTCGATTGTCAATCATTTAGGAACAAAAACAGTACAGCATGATCGAGTGAGCTTCAGGCGAATTACACGCGGTTGCGCACGCGTCGGGGTAGTAACGACGGCGACACTGGCGCATGCGCAGTGTGGCGTTAGCGTCGCACGGTCAGCGCGACGGTGCGAGGAAAGGGTAGGCGCCGCGCGCGCGCGCGACTGCGGGGAACGGTGTCGGGCAGTCGCGAGTCCCCATTCTATTATTATATTTAGATAGATTTGAGAGCTCGGCTTCGAATGAGAATGTCAAACGCGTAACGTGGACCAAATCATGGTTAAAGTACTCGTACTTACGAACTAATCGAGCGTGTGTCACAATGTCGTGAACTGATCGTTTTTGTTTTTATTTTATTTCCGTGCCGAAAGGGTACACCGATTGTGTGTTGTTTTGTTGTTGTTGTGTCGTGCGTGTGTGTGTGTGTGCGTGCGAGTGTGTATGTGCGTGCGAGTGTGTGAGTATGTGTGACAGACATCAGCTTTCGTTGGGGTTAGATACGATTAATAACTCACAGGTGAATATGAACATGTTTGATATTGTTAATAATTATAATACGTGGGTGTTCAATTTAATTTCTTGTGCGAGTGTTTAAAACAGAAATAGTCCTACCAATAGATCTTAATGCCAAACCAAAGCGAAAACAAAATAATAAATTCTAAATAATACACTTAAAGATATACTATATATATAAACTATATACATACATATGTATATGCAACCTTAAAAAATTAAATATAAAAAATAATAAACAAAATCTTATGATATGTACTTAACTATTAAATATTTAAATGCTTTAATATACATAAACATGCATATACAGTAGATATCTAATTATATATACATATGTAGAACTACATACATACATATATTTAATTAATCGTTTTAAGTGCACATTTTTTCACAAAATAACCGTATCAATTATTTTAATATTATAAAATCAGTTTAAAGATAACAAGGTAAATGCCAAAGTTTTATTGAAATTTGATAACATTTTTGAATATTTTTCTTATTTATTAATTTTAATATGTATTCTAATAAACGCACCAACCAAACATTATTTATTTCTTTGTTAATTTGATAATTATATTTTTGTATTTTATATGTTATAAAAAGATTGTAAATACAAATATTAATACAATATGTAAATAAACCAACTGAGGAAAATATTCAGTTCAGAAATTACCATAGTATGGTTTTTATATTGAACTAATTAATAAGGTATAGTATTCTTTTTATTACATTTAATAAACAAAATTATTATTCTTAAATGTAAATATGAAGCATAAAAATACATATGCAATATATAATATACATATTCATTAACTTATTTTTTAACGATATAGTTTTTGCAATATAAAAAATAATTGCAAAAGATTTACTATTTTATTTTGGAATTTTTATACTTCATGCTTTACACGCTATTTATATAAAATTAAATATGATGATAATTAAAAACATAAATATAACATGTATATGTAAAGCGTATATTTGAGGGAATTCTAGTAAAATCTTATTTAAAGGGATAAAGATGGGTTAATATAATTAACCTTCGTTTGATTAAACCAAATACATATTTGTTCATACGAATATGTATATTTGTAAGCAATATTAAATCTGCGTGAAATTGAGATGAAGTATAAATAAACTAATTAATTAGAAATGATTTTAAAAAGATTATAAAGTAGTTTGAAAAAGTAGGAGGATATTTAGAAAGATGTAATAAATAACAAAAAGAAGACATGCCAATTGTCAGTCTATTTATATTTTAAACAGGGCTGGATAAAAATACTTGCATGAATAACATTTAGAATAAAAACGATATCAAAGCTTTAGACAATATAAAAATAACTTACACCTATACCACTCTGAAACCATTTTCGAATAAATTATTTAGAAGTGTCGTATAAGGCAGTGTTACTAAAAATTTTACTGTATTGAATATTGATACAATATTATACCTACTGGATGTTCAAAATAAAATCTTACTAATTTTTATTTAAAAAATTAAGCTGCTTACAGTAAATCTTTTTAGAAAATTTCGTTTGGAGGGGCAGTATCGTATTTTTTAAAATAATAACTGATTATTTTTGTATTCAGGATCTGATTCTGAGTGGAAAATTATGAAACTTCGCTCGAAACTTCTTTTTAACCCGAGGAGATTAAAAAATTTCTTTTAGTAAAAAAATGTAAGGAATGTCAGTTTTGTCATTTAAAATAAATTAATTTAAAGAAGAATTACAAATTACTTTAACCATATATTTATATATTTTTTTAAAGTTGAAAGAAAACATCGCCTCGAGTTAAAAAAATGTTTCGAACAAAATTTTCTTTTTTTTTCATGTAAGACCAGGGTACTTGAAACAAAAACATGTGCTATCATTGAAAAATAAAGTTATCATTAAAAAAACATAAATCACTCACAAATATAAAATATTATGTTATTGTTACCCCCAAACAAAGTAACATTTGTCTGAAAAATTTGTAACGTTTGATTTTGAACACTTGAGACAGTGGTCTTCAAACTCATACTAGTTGACTAGTATTTATTAACTACAAAATATAAAAATATGTACATTTAGTTATATTTGAAAATCAATGCACTCCAAGAAGTTACTAGTGTGCGTAAAATAGCTAAGTATGAGTTTTTCTGATTTTATAGCATATCTAAATATTTGCGCAGTAACCAATTCTCGTCAGGCCACCAGTATTAAAAAAGGTGATAAGGGGTTCGCCGAAAAAACCTTATAGTTTTAAGTAAGCGTTCTAAGGGTTCAGTGAGTCAACAAATGTTTGAAGATCATTGACCTGGGATATAGTGTTTGCTCGTATTGATAAAAGAAATAATGATTTAAGTTACGGATATACTTGAAATTATTTTACAATATTATATTTTATTATAGGAAATATAGATTTCAAGCAGTTGTAGTAAAAAATTACATATACAGGGTCCTCCAATAGTGCGTCCGGCATTCCTCACGCACTTCCTGTAGTAGATAGAAAAAAAAGTTTGGTACATAATATTATTGGTTTGAGAAGATCAACGTCGTAAAATTATTTTCAATAATACAGGGTGTCCCATTTTTGAGCTGTAACAAAAACAAACATTTTTTTAAATGGAACCCCCTATAAATTTTTCAGTAGTCCGATGTCATATTTTAACCTCCATATTATCATCTATTAATTTTTTGATTTAGTGACAGTGTTGCCAAATTATAAATTTTTTTCCGAAAAATAGTCCATAAACAGGGTCAACTTTAAAAAATCGTAGCGACCTCGTTTTTTTAGAAGCGATTGATTTTTTTAACAATATTATTAGCAGGGTTGCCAGAATTGTTCACAACGAAAACGCGGCGTTCTTACGGGAAAACCGCAAACTAAAGAAAAAAACCGCCCAATATTTGAAATTTAAATATATGTAGATTTTTTTTGCTTGCTCATTTTTTATATTAATCATAGAAAAATTTTGACAACAATCAGTTTTGATTTTTGAGGTATTATTAAATTTCACTTACCAGGTTTAACGACGAAGACATAACAGTTATTGCCATTCTTTAAGATATTACCACGTTCATCATACAAAGGTTCTACGAATCTTTAAATCTCTGTACTATTTTCTGGATCACTTGCCAATAAATATTATAAATTTCGATTGAAGAAATTTAAATAATCAGACGTGTTATTAAAAATGAGACTGCACAATACATTCTTGAGAGAACATTTGAACGTCTGTTTATCAGTGACGTAGTTATGCTCGTTATGCTCTTATATATTTATTTTTATATATAGGTACTTAATACTTATATATATTATATGATAAATATATGACACTCCGTTGATAAGTTCGATAGTCTTTGTGCCAACGAATGTTGTAGCAGGGTACATAAAAGGTACAAATGGCGTAACAGTATAGTATAGTAAACTTTGAAACTTAAAAAGCGTGGGAATAAAGTAAGAATTAAAAAAAAAATAATAACATTTTTTCTTAATTTGAAAACTTTCGATAATCATATGAACAACTTCAAAAATAGCCCAAATTGTGGAAAATCGCCCAAAGGAAATTTAAGCGCAAGCCATGTTTAAAATTCGCCCAAATTGTGGAAATACGCCCAATCTGGCAACCCTGATTATTAGTCCTGGTAAAGAGTAACATTTTGATAATAACCAATTTGAATTTAGTTGTACAGGCTGTCCATAAAAAAATGTTAAAATTTGCAAACTTAAAAATTATAAAAGTAATTTTTTTCAAATGTAACTACCCCTTTTTTATTTCACTATTCGATTGGAGTTTTTCTCCTTTTCAATTTGTGTAGGGGATATCCTATGTCTAAACCCCATAGTTTCTCTGATATTCAATACTTTTAATAAAATTAACCTTTTTATTACACTTTTATGCACCGAAGTAGGCCGTGCTGATAAAAAACACATGCCGGCAAATTGATTTGAGCCTAGATGAAAATAGAAGACATTTAGAACATTTATTTTGGTCTTTTATCTTTTATATTTTTTCAATTTTGTAACTTTTCATATTTTTTTTAAATAAAAGAAATAATTTTATTACATAAGTATTATCCGTTTTAAACAATAATTTTAATCAAATATTACATTGATACTTAAGTACTACATTTGTTTTTCATCAGCACGGCCTACTTCGGTGCATAAAAGTGTAATAAAAAGGTTAATTTTATTAAAAGTATTGAATATCAGAGAAACTATGGGGTTTAGACATAGGACATCCCCTGCACAAATTGAAAAGGAGAAAAACTCCAATCGAATAGTGAAATAAAAAATGGGTAGTCACATTTGAAAAAAATGACTTTTATCCTTTTTAAGTTTGCAAATTTTAACATTTTTTTATGGACTAAATTCAAATTGGTTATTATCAAAATGTTACTCTTTACCAGGACTAATAATATTGTTAAAAAAATCAATCGCTTCTAAAAAAACGAGGTCGCTACGATTTTTTAAAGTTGACCCTGTTTATGGACTATTTTTCGGAAAAAAATTTATAATTTGGCAAATCAAAAAATTAATAGATGATAATATGGAGGTTAACATATGACATCGGAATACTGAAAAATTTATAGGGGGTTCCATTTAAAAAAATGTTTGTTTTTGTTACAGCTCAAAAATGGGACACCCTGTATTATTGAAAATAATTTTACGACGTTGATCTTCTCAAACCAATAATATTATGTACCAAACTTTTTTTTCTATCTACTACAGGAAGTGCGTGAGGAATGCCGGACGCACTATTGGAGGACCCTGTATATGAGAGGTTTAAAAGCAAAATCAGTAACGCACAATTGACTCAAATGGAAGATTTCTGGTTTTATATCAATATTTTAACTATACAAATTTTAATTTTTAAACGTTTGGTATAATACATATTTTTCCTTTTTGCTTTAATATGTTTTTATATACAGCTAGTAAAAACGTTATAAAATCAAACTTGACGTAGGCGACTGGAGGGGGGGGGGCTTGGACGTGTCCTGGAGCAATCAGGCAGGATACATGTTTAATATAATAACATTGCTAAATTGTAATTATTATATTATAGTAATCTAATTTTGGTCCATACTTATACATCTGGATGTATTTTCCATTTTGTAAAATAATTCCATTTGAAAATACACAAATTCTATTTTCTTTTTAATTTTTTGATTCAGGTGTTACATACATATCAAATATATTAAATATTATAAAAAAATCAATACCTACTGAATATTTATTGAAAAATAAATTACATATATTTCGGTGCACAAGGCTTGTTCTAGAGCTTACTGTTATAATAAGTAAAATATGGAATAAGTACCAACTTTCTGGTATGTACGTGTTAAGAAAAAAATATCTAGATAAGTATATCGATGCATTAAATTTAAGGACGTAACGCTCTTTAGAAAGTTTTACAGAATACGACCAAAATTTTTTTTCGAGCGTTATGATTTATCAGTGTTTACCATAGTACACGTACCCCTTGGGGTACGCGAAAGTGTTTTTCAAGGGGGTAAACGGCGTATGTCTTAATATTTTTTATTAAATAATTTTGTGTTTTTAATACTTTTTAACAACAATTTCTGCACATTTAATTTTTTTAAATTCATTAAACGTATATTATTTTGTTGTACATTACGATTTGTAATGATTTTTTTTCAAAAATATCCCCCCCCCCTCCAGTAACAATTATCTCTCAAAAGATGTACATGGGGGTTTTAACTTTGGTAAACACTGTGTTAGTCCATCAATATGATATTTTAGAATATTAATATTATGTAAGTGTAATTAATTTGAATTATTGGACATAATTATCGACAATCTAGTGTTAAAAGTGTTGTTTAGTATAAACACTATAATTATTACTAATGCATTTAAAACATTGTTATTTTAAAACCGCATACATTTACTGACATTTGTACATTTAACACAAGTTCGTTCACGGTCCACTGTTGGGGTAACACTGGTATTATTTCTGATAGGGTAAGTTCGGTTTGGGGCAGTAAAAACCAATGCTTTTTTGTTTGTTGCAAGTAGAATGCTCTTTTGGCATTTTTTATCATGTAAAACTGTATTCTCTCTATATATTTACATATTTCTTATAGTAATTGTATTGAAAACACATTGAAATATAATAATAATACTGTAATTAAAAATATGCTTTCTTGAATCGAATGCTTTTTAACCGCATCTAATATTTCCATTTGAAACTAGTTATTGTGTATAAAGTGTATATATATCAAGAAAAAAGGATTGGTTATTGAAACATAACTTATTTTGTATTTTTGAAAAGCTTTTTTTGACTGAAAAATATTATAGGTATTATTAGTCTAACGTACTTGTAACATGATTATTTTCAGCAGTGGCTGGTGGTCTAGGTTTAAATTATTGTCATACGTTCCAATTCTACCACCTGTTCTGATTATTTAGGCTAAAAAAGATTATTAATATCTGGATTTAACTCGCAGGATTATAACAATAAGTATCTTCTGATATATCGGTTAATATTTTTTTATTTATGTAACATAATAAATAATTAATGCCCTTGTAACATAATAGAATTATCATCAGCTGAAAAAGTTTTCAAAATTATAAAAAAAAATATTTTAGTGAATGATTGGAAACTGCGTACCAAACTTTAACACATGATCAAAAATGTTATTTTAAGCAAAACATTTCATATTAACATGGGTCCAGAAACTCTTTGTAAAGGAGCGACAGTCCCCAATGGTAATGATTAAATTACATAAATATATATGTGTTAACTTTTTTAATATTATATAAAAACTTAAAAATTATCTAATAATATTACTATAGAAATAATCGTATTATTGGACATTATTAAAAATAATTAAAAAAACATAATGTCGAATATTTTTACTTTAAACGTATTGATATTAATCCTTAAATCAATAATTCAAGTTATTAAAAAAATGAATTATGGAAAATATATAAGAATAAATGGAGAAAATATTTTAGTAGAAAAAAATCTACACGAGAATCAATACGAGACCATTTTTAATTTTAACGAGACTAGACTATATGTTGTAAATTTCGAGACTGAGGTGTGATTTCAGTTCTATATGCTACTACTTGTGCCCGCGGCTTCGCTCGTGTGGATTACGGAATTATTGTTTAGGATTTTTGAAAAATATATAGATCTTTTTATTCTACACAATTCTTTATTACATTATATTGTTCAATATTTAACGGTTTAAGTATAGCATATTGCAACAGAGCACGCTTGCGGTAAACTTTTCTCCGACTTAGAGTTACTATTATCATCATTGTTTATTCCATATGGTATACCTTACGTAACAAAATATATGTTAAAACCTGTGTAAAGAACATCTATGATTTAAAAAATCACGTAAATTGGATAAGTGGTTTTCGAGTGATAAGCGTACCTACTAACAGAGAGACGTTGCGTTTTGATTAGGAAGACGAGACGAGACTTACTTACATACCTTATTTTTGTCTCATCTTTTGTACAGCCCTACTTGAAGGTGAAACATTAATAAAAAATTACGTCTTATAATGATAGGAAACGAAAGTTTATCAGTTCGGATATATATAAAGGTATGACGATAAATAGATGATAGAAAACTTAATTCGCTCATATTTTATCGTTAATGAACCAACCAAAACAGAAAATAGTCTTCTATGATATTCAAAAGTTATCTATGTGTTTAGATTTATCACCTTGCTCTTGCTAAAAATATGTATTATTCACATGACAGGTGTTGTCTGATATTTGTGTTCCTAAACTGGTTTAATTTAACCAAATAAACGAATTTATTTATAAAAAAATAACATTTCGAAAAAATATACAACTTTTTTATTTCCTGAATAGTTTTTCATTAAATAAGTTATCAAAATGAAATTGTATTGATGAAGTTATATTACTCATATATTCAAAATAAATAAATAAATACAGTTTAAGATAGATTTCAAATATTTGTATCTAATATTTAGTGTGAAAGTCTTTACAATTAGATTAGTAAAGTAGTAAATATAATTAGTAATAAATTATGTTTACAGTTTACATATTCACAAATGCACAGATCCGTTGTTTATGTTGTACGTTTCCGTAGATGTTTTGCTGTCCCACTTTTCTTTGAAGAATTTTAAGATAAAATTATACTAATGTAAGAGGTGCTAATGTATATGAATTAGCCCAGGGGTCGGCAACCTTTGTTGAAAGAAGAACAATTTTTGAAATTATATTAAATTTGCTAAAATTATAATTAGGGACCCACAGTTATTTTGTATGTTTATTCCATTTTTAAGATTCTAACTTATAATAAATCGCATGAGTAAAAGTTTTTAAGTCTGCATGTCGCACACACCCAACGAATTTTCTTTACTCTATAATTTAGTGGTGAGGGTTTCTACATATATTTTTATGATTACCTACATACTTGCATTGTGATATTTTTTTTTTTGTTAACTTTATAATTTATGAAAATATTGTAGAAAAATCTGTCAGATTTGACGCTACTGCTGGCATTATACTAGAGTTATACAACATTTATAAAAAAATTAATAATAATAATAATAAATAATAAATTATAATATTTTTTGTAATCATAGTTGAAAACAATTACATGTTCAATTTGTCCTTTAAAAATTGTAAACATAATATGAGAGTTTGACAGACTGAAAGCCATCAATAACGTCATGAAATAGAGCGGTTGTACTGGAGAATTAATGTACCTACATATGTAAAGAGTTGTAAATATCCAACCAAAGAGCTGTATTGCCGATCGAGCGTCCGCGCCCATATGATCTATGGTATTTTTGAAAATTAAAATTATATAATTTTTAATAATAACTTAGATAAAAATTACATTTATTGAATGTGCATAAATAAATCATATTTATGCGTTATAAAAATGTATCTATTTATAAACGATTTTCTTAAGAAATTATATTTGCCTTTTAACTTTAATAAATAAAATTTTGTAATTAAAATAGTTTTCCAACAAATTGCATCCCAGGATATATAAAACGAACAATTAAGGTTTTTCTTTTCTTTAGTCTTAGTTGATATTACTTGATTTCCAAGAACTTAATTAAAACTTTTTTCATTTTACGTAGGTTGAAATCATCATGCTGGAATCTATTTAATTAATGTATACTTACCTACATAATATGAACATTACTTTCATTATGGAATAATTATTTTGTTTACTTTATGACTTATTTTATTTGGTTTTCTAGGTCAGGCAATATATATTATCTATGTATATTATTAAAATATAACAATATTTCACATACAACATTATCTGTAAAAAAATTGTTATTATTATATCAGAATGTTTTACTCATCAATATCCAGTCTAAGCTCCTGAACCTAAAACAAGCAACCCCCTATTAAAATAAAAATTTACGTGTATCGCGATTTTTCAAAGTTCAATTTTAATAGGGCTAAAATTATTCTAGATCAATAGCAGAAATATAAGTGGGCCGCTTCTATGAAACAAATAATAATAAATCAATTACTAAAAATATGTTCTTTAAATTGTATACCTACTTATAGTTTTTATGTGGCATAATAAATACGGTAATTTCGGATTTTTTAAATTTTATTATGTATTTTTATTGTTAATAATTTCGGTTCAAAAAAAAGTCGTAAAACAAAGTTATTTATAATTATAAAAGCTTCATTATTAACTTCCAGTACAACCCTGATTAATATTACGACCATTATATAGGGCAAATCAAGTTTGTTTCATTTATTGTAGGCTATTATAATTTTATTGACTAATTCTCAATAAATTTTATTGACTTAATCATAATAATCTGTTGTTTCTATTTAGTAATAAAATGCCAGACATCCAAACATATGTGCTGAACATGCTACTTTTAATTGTACAACATTTATATGTGTACGTTTATATAATGGAAATCCAGATACGCACAACGATAGTTGATACATTATTTTACAATTTAGTACAAACTTCCATATTTACAAAAAAATAATTTATGACGGACAATATTCAGAAAATAATATGCTAAAGATTCTTTTTTGCAATCAAATCATATAACATTTTATTAAAAAATAATAATTTTATTAACTTTCATTCAATTGTGACGAGATGAGATAGAGACGATTGACGATATTGGCTTTATTCGACCGAGTCGAGATCGATACGAACTTTAATAAATTTTGATAAGACAGACCAAGAAAATGTCAACTTTATTTATGAGTCTCGGTTTAAAAGATTCTTAATAATTAGTAAAAATTTTCTATACGATATTAATATTCAAATGAATAATTAAAACAAATTCTATAAATTTCGTTATATTTCAAAAATTCTTTGTTATTTATATGAAAATAAATGTAAAAAATATTTTTTAATAAAAAAATTACTCGAGTGAGATTTTATTAATTTCAGTGATGCGTAACGAATCCGGGGCGGTTTGTAGGTACTTCATTTTTTCGAGACGAGAGCGAGACGAGATAGTTTAAATTTTCACGCGACGAGACTTACCTGGCTCTCTTGTCTAATCTCGTGTGCAGCTCCAATTACCTATTAAACGATTTATAGACTCAATAATTCAAAAAATATTGTAACTAACCGAGTCTAAAGAAAATATCATAGTATTGATAAATAACTTTTATAAATTATTTTAATTAAAAAAATCGATTACGAGCCATGGTTTAAATTTATGAAATTGATTTTGATAAATCTTAATAGTGGAACTCTTTTTCATCACAAGAGTAGTTTACACGAAAATATACAACTTAATTAATAATTCAAATAAAAAACATGTGATTCTTGAGGATGGCATGTTTAGTTAATTATTTATTGCAAAAGAACCCCGATAACAAAACTCTAGCGAGGGTGCCACTTTATTTTGAAGAACATTTATTATATCTAGTACCTACTTGATTAAATCGATTAAGGAGGTGTTGATCACTTAACCTTGTTTTGAACTCTTCTATAGGAGTTTATTTAACAAATAAAAATATACTCGAACTTGCTTGTGCTTGCTGGATTTGTAAGAATTTTGTATTGTTAGCAAACATTTTTTTTATAAAATTAAAATACGAGTAGGTATATTAAAAAAAACACAGGATAAGTTTGCTATGGTAGACAACCCTTACTATAAATGTGCTTACTGCTAAGCGATTTATAAATACTCAATCATGTAATTCATTATAAGTGAAAGTTATACAGATGCGCGAAAGGGGATTTTCGAGGAATGAGAGTTTACAGTATGGAAGGTATATATCATACCCAAACGAGTTATAGTATAGAACGTCTACTGTAAGGTACATACTTTTGAATCTGTCCCCAATACATAATACATGATTTATTCGAAAACGCTTTGTCTTAGAGATCTAAAGCAAACTCATTTTTTACTATTTTTTCCCTGCTATCGAAGATACATAGAAATGCATATTTTTTTGGCATGGAACAGAGCCGGCAGCAGAATCCAATGTTTTTTTTAAATCACTTTTTATGCATCGTTGTAAAACATTTTATTTTTATTTTTTTTAATTTAACTGCCCTAGCATATGAAATGGATATATTATTATTGTCAAATATATACTATTTTCTTATGACATATAATACTGGTTGGTATATATATATATATATATATATATATATATATATATATATATATATATATATATATGTATATATATATATATATATATATATATATACACATACATATATATATATATATATATATATACACACATACATATATACTATACATATATACATATATACTAGAAAATTTTTGGTATGTCCCAAAGATATTATCCGTAACAATAAATATCAACTATAACTATCAGATAAAAATAATGTTTGCATCAAAAACTGAGATAAAATTTTTCAGATTTAAAATGTTTTAGGACAGATTTATTCAGCAGAATGCAGTTTACCTGCCCACCCTGTTTTACTTGAAATATTCATATCTATCTTCAAAAGCATTACAAAAGAACCATTTGTTTCAAATCTCGAAAAAAACTGCTTCTTGAAAGTTCGAATCTGTAAATGCATATTATTATTCTATAAAAAATAGAGTATATATTTTGAATGTAATACTTATTAAGCAAGGGTCGTGTAAAAACACTATTGTATTATATGAACGTAATAGAAAAAACAAATTATATTTTAATTTAAAATATCAAGTAAATTGAGTTATTGGGATATTAAATACCAAGTATTTTGTATATTTTAAATTGCGTTAATAACTAACGTATTATAAATGTATATTCCGTGTTCCATCGTGCTATTACTTAGCGTGTTACTTTGCCATAATATTAATTGACGCGACATTAGCAGGGAAAATATTTAGTTGAAATATATCTGCAAAAAACGCACTATATCGTGCCACGTATAAAATTTATAATTAATAATTCAAATATAACAAAGAAGAGAACGCATGGAATGGACGGAAATTTTATGTTTATAATTAGTTTAGAAAACATTTTTGTTTTATACATATTTATAAATAATGCTCAAAATGCTTATGTTAGTTATAAAACATAAAACCAAACATTAAAAGTTTCATAGTTGAATTTGATTTAAATGGAAACAAAATGTTCATTATTAAGAAAATTTATAATGGTGAAAATAGGATAAAATAATTATATACAGGGTTAGTCAAAAGTAGGTAAGCATTGAGAGATTTTTTATTCTTCATCGGAAAGGATAATATATTTTTATTGTAATTAGGTCAATAATAAAATCAGGTTTATAGTTTATATAATTTTAATTATATTGAAAAATTAAAATGTTATTTTATTAGATGGCTTTCATAATTTATCCTTTTAGTGTTTTGAGGTTTTTTGTCGGTTTTATTTTTTTCATATCTTTGAAATCCATGGTCTGAAAAAAAAAATTTTGCAAAAAAAATCATTAAAATCGGTGCACATTTATCGGAGTTATGCCCGAACAAAAATAAAATATATTTTCATAGTCGAGTTGAGAACCTCCTCTTTTTTTTAAGTCGGTTGAAAACGATTTTGATATTCACAGTATATTCCCTATAGCCACTATAAAAACTTTTTTACTGCATTTTAATTACTTAACGAGAGAAGTTGAGAAGATAATTTATTCACAAGACCAGAATCACTCTAAAAATAATATAATCGAGCATAATGTCATATGAATTATAACATAAAATTGTAATTATACTATCAGAAATAAAGCGATAGCCGTATTTCTGCAAAGGTACGATAATTCTGCATGAAGAGAATGATCTGTCTGGATTTCGTTGTTGGCAATTTATTTCTTTTCGAATCAGATTTGATTTTAGCTTGAAATCGAAGTGTGGTATTCATTCGCCTTTCAATATAAGTATTTTCACTGCTCCTTTGTGTCCAATAGTAGCCTACATTATTACATTACAACCATCTTGTTCACTCTGATTCAATATACTTTTTTATTTGTCGTAAAACTTCGAAAATAACAATTCTGAAAATCAACTCTATTTAAAATGAATTTATAAGATATACAAAGCATGTCGGTAAGAAGTTTTTATGAGGTGTTACATGGTTTTTGTTTTTGTTAGTTAATGTTCAGTAATTTTAAAATACGATCATTTTTAATTTAAAATATTCATACGGCTGGGTAAATAAATAAATCGTGTTATTTTGACAGTAAGTATTCTCAAAATTTTTACAATTTGTACAACCGTAAATTTATAATTAATTTAATTTATTATTTTATTATTAGCATTTGGAAGAATAATTAAAAATCATGCCACCCCCATCCACACTCGCATCGCCCACAGGCCTCCCAACTTTGAAATTTCAAATAGAACCCCCCATATTTTATTTCAGAATTTGAAAGATCAATTTTATTAATGAACATTTTACTTCAAACAATTTTTTCTATGATGGACCATTTCGGAAATATTGGGTAATATTTCTATTTTTTTATTGTATAGTATTTTGGTCACATTAGGAGTGGATATCGACTTTATTTTCGAAACTATAAAAGTTAGAACAATATTTCAAATCGTAACAACCCTTCAATTAGCATTTGGAAGAGTAATTTAAAATCATGCAACCCCCATCCATACTCGCATCGCCCACACGCCTCTCAACTTTGAAATTTCAAATGGAACCCCTCATATTTTATTTCAGATTTTGAAAGATTAATTTTATTAATGAACATTTTACTAAAAGCAATTTTTTATATCATGGACCATTTAAGAAATATTAGGCAATATTTCTATTTTTTTAGGGTATAGTATTTTTGTCACATTAGGGTGGATATCGACATTATAACAGTATTTTTATTTGTGTGGACGATGCGAATATGGGTGGGGGTACTAATAATTCGAAATATTACTCTAACTCTTAAAGTTCCGAAATTAAAGTCGATATCCACTCTTAATGTGACAAAAATACTATACCCTAAAAAATACACATTTTGCCCAATATTTCTTAAATGGTCCATCATAGAAAAATTTTCTTGAAGTAAAAAGTTTATTAATAAAATAGATCTTTTAAATTCTAAAATAAAATATGCGGGTTCCTATTTAAAATTTCAAAGTTGGGAGACCTGTGGGCGATGCGAGTGTGGATGGGGGTGGCATGATTTTTAATTATTCTTCCAAATGCTAATTGAAGGGTAGTTACGATTTGAAATATTGTTCTAACTTTTATAGTTTCGAAAATAATGTCGATATCCACCCTAATGTGACCAAAATACTATACAATAAAAAATAGAAATATTACCCAATATTTCCGAAATGGTCCATCATAGAAAAAATTGTTTGAAGTAAAATGTTCATTAATAAAATTGATCTTTCAAATTCTGAAATAAAATATGGGGGGTTCCATTTGAAATTTCAAAGTTGGGAGGCGTGTGGGCGATGCGAGTATGGATGGGGGTGGCATGATTTTTTATTATTCTTCCAAATGCTAATTGAAGGGTAGTTACGATTTGAAATATTGTTCTAACTTTTATAGTTTCGAAAATAAAGTCGATATCCACTCCTAATGTGTAACCCTGTATATGATTTAATGTTTATTTATTTTTTAGTTTTATATTTTATATTCATATGTGTTTTGCGGTGATTTTGATATGAATCTTGGCTTGATCGATAAAAGCTCTCTATTAAGGATAAAAAAATCTATTGAAGATTTAAATCTCTATTATTTATTTATTTTTTGAAAACTAAATTAGAATATCAAGAAAATAACTTGTTTTTTGTAATTTTAGTTTTGGGTGCATGGGGTTAAGTATTTTTTAAAAAGATTTATTATGTTAATTCAGCTAGAGGAGCATGTAATGTCAACTTCACAATAGTTTTTTTTTTAGATTTGATTCGATTTTTTCCGGTAGACTTCAGATTATAAAACATGTGTGTTGAATTGAAAAACACTCATAAAAGAGTCAAAATTGATAAAATGACAATATTCAAAAGCTATTCAATGTCGTTAAAACGGTCGTACATACCTATATATAGATCTAAAGAAGAAATGTTTGAAATCTATACTTTGGAATGCTTTTTACAAATTGAATTTTCATTCATTTTCCACAGCAATAGAATTGTATATAAGGAAAGCAAAAAAATACATTTTTTGTTAACTTTGTATTTTTCTCAGACTTTTTTTAGATAAATGAAAAATTGTGTTTTTTTTAAATATCAAATAAGGCACTGGCACCAATCTTGAACAATACCCCATTATTGAATATTTTTAAATTAATGTACTGAATTAGAAATATTTGTTGATATTTGATTACTGCTATTGCATTACTGGATATTAATCTGTATACATTTAACTGTCTTACAGCATGATTAGATGATAATAATTGATAATAATTTTGTTAAATAACAGTAGACAAAAAGTTATCATGGTTCAGCACACTATCGAGAAAAGTGTATTTTCTGAAATATAAATGCTTTGCATTATTCTGAATTTTAAGATTCTTTATAGCGTTATAATAGGCACTAATAATTTTGTAATATTTAGCAATTGTCCCTTACTAGTTATTCATTACCGGTTTGACGTTGTTCATAAAAAGACTATAATAAAAAAGTAAAAACCATATTTGCGGATTTTGATAATAAAAATAATTTGATAAAGTGGTAGGTACTTGTTTTGTTAAATGTAATAAAAATTACAAAAAATAACTTTTTAGCTTTTAAAGCGGTCAAGATTGGTGCCTTAACTCATCGTCAGTACAATGATCAAATATTAAAAAAGTATTTTGAAGTTATGAAATTTGGCCTTAAAATTACTTCTATACCCATTACCCATGTAAAATTTATAAAAACTTGCTAGTTTTATCCCTTTGTGGGAAGTAAATTAAATTTCAATTTGCAAAAATCTCTAAAAAATATAAGTTTCTTTCATTGTTATGAGCTTTTTATACATATAGGTAGTATAGGTACATATATTTATTTATGTTCAACGATTTTTACTATAACTACAAATCATTCAATATTACCCTCGTTTTCTAAAAACATTTTGATTTCTTATTGATTTTGATGGTTGTTTATATTAATATTAATGATATATTTTTTCAACAAATATTTTATTTAAAAAACATGTGAGAGCCTAATATAACATGATGTTCACAATCAAGTTATGCGCATAGTACACGGAGAAAACTGGAACTCAGATTTTAGGATAAATTACAATTCCTAAATATAAATTATAATATTTAATTAAAGATTACAGTTCGTCTGTAAATTATTGCAATAAAGATAGTAAAGTTTATAGAATATGAATTTTCATAGTTCAAAATTTTAATAATTACTTGAAGGCTAAGTAATTTTTCTTATCCCACAATAAAGTTATAATAACTATTCGTATGCAGCAGTACATACATTTTACTATACAGCAGATAGTAAAAAGTACAAATAAGAGTATAGTCAAAATATGTATTAAATATTGTGATATAGCAAGCCGCAGCACGGTTCATAAACTGTGCTAGAAATTTTACTAACCGTTTAATAAATTCTTATTACTATCTAGTTAATAATATTAAACTTTGACTGCATTTGTACTCCTAAAATAATGCATGGTACTGCATAGCAACAAATCAGTATTGTTTCGACTGGCGATGTATTCGTTTGTGTTTCGAAAAAAATACTTTTTTTATAAAATTTTTATATTTTATTATCAATATAGCGTGATTTAACGGTCATTAATGAAAGTGATTTCGAATATTAAATGTTGTAACAGTGTTATTGTATATTTATAATATTTTATATTCTTACTATCACGTTCTTCAAGCTTCAACGGTCATTTTTTCTTACAATAAGAATAAAGTGATTTTGACTAATATTACTATGAATCAAGTTGATATAAAGTTATTAAAGTCATGGGATTTATCACATTTAATTCCATAATTTGAAGGTAATCATTAAGCGTTCATGTAATTCGAATGAGAGAGACACGTCTAAGTGATTTCGCATGTTCTAGAAAGAGATGGACACACATACTTGCAAACAGTAAGTAATATGCTTATTATCTGTTGAAAATATATAATTTTTGCTTTATGTTGTATTACTTAATAATTAAAACATACAAATAATATAAGTCCTGTTTTATTATTTGCATCGTTTTATTAATAATTAAATACTTTTTTAGTAATTGAAACGCATAATAGATAGTTTATTACAAATATATTTTTCTGTAATAGTAGAAATATATTAATAAGTGAAAAACCATATTATATGTACTTATTTAGTTTGGTGGAAAATTTTAATGCCACTTCTGTCGTTTTTGCTATATCTACTAAACGAAAAGATATTAATAATATTTTTAATAAAGAGAATTTATATTTAAGAGAAAATATATTTCACTAAATTAAATTTTTGTTTTCATCTGACATAAGTGAAATTTTCATTATATTTAAATTTTCTATTTTTATTATTTGTTCATTAATTAGGTTTAATAGTCTTAATAAAATATATTTGTATAACCTACATATTGTATTCCATTTAACCTTTGTTTATTATTTATTTTAAAATATGTACATCACTTATAAATACATAAAGTTGCTCATAAATTATTGTATGTAATAATGTATGTATATCCGTATTTTTTAATTAATTGTAGATTTAGCTTGTATTTTAGTATATAGGTGACAAGAATGTATATTTGCAATATTTTCAATGTTTCAAACAGTATTAATCAATTTGGTTTCATTGACTATAAATTATTTATTGTTATCTACTTACAATAAATAAACAGTAGCCAATAATACTAAATTGTTTATTACTATATGAGGCATTAAAAATATTGCAAATATACATTCATGTCACATATATACTAAATTACAAGCTAAATCTACTATTAATTACTAAATTCAGATGTATATACATTATAATTATTATAAAAAAAAATAATCAAAATTAAATTCTAAAATTGAGAAAATCTAACATTAAATAATAATAAGTTTTACCAAGCAAATAAGAAATATTTATAAATCGAGTGTTAAAAGATATTATTATACAAAGTATAATCATTTTTACTAACTGAATAGTAGACATTCAAACACGGCTATCTTTAACGATTACTATACGTCGGTTAGTAATTTATCTTTTGTGCTTCGGATGTTTCGCTAGATTTCAAAAGTGTTTTCGAATTACTATATTTTTAGTAACTTTTTATCAAATGGTACGGCAAAGTTTGTATATATTTCATGCTTCATTTTTCTCCGTGTACGTATATCTGTTACTGGCTGAAGTTTGTGAGATGCCGTTCATAATTCACAATTATTTTCATATTCGTACTTTGTGTATGTGTGCGTCAAATTAGAGACTTTCTCGTGACATTGCTCTCGCTAGTATTGTATGGTGATAATTCATATTTTGAGGATAAAGTTATTATACCATATTAACCTGTGTTCTGTATATACATATATGTAGATTTAACTTCAATAATAACATATTATTATGTAGGTATATCTCGAGATTAGGAGACTTAGGGATATAACATATCGGTTAGTGATATGGATAGAGATATTTTTTTCCTTGGTTTCGGTTTCAGATAAGGATAGGAATTTTTTTTGTTGATTTTTGTTTCGGATACGAATAGGGATATTTATGTTTTGTTTTGATTTGGGTAGATATATGGAATTGTCTTTAGACAATTTGATACGGTTTTGGTTTCACAGATCATAATAGTTTCGGATATATCCGAGAGTTCAAAATTCAGTTGAGCATATAGTTTTTAGACAAATATATCATAGTTACAGGGTTCAGAATATTTTAATTGCCAGTTCGCAACGATATTTTATTATTTTCAAAATTAATTGTATTTAAAAAAATCTTTTTTTTACTTTCACATACAGAATTAAACTACGAAACATATTTTATTATTCTTTTTATATAATGATTAAATCGTAAATGTATAATTATCAACACCAAAAAAAGTATTTACAAATCATTACCAAAATGCAAATAATACAACAATTTAATTTGTGTTACGAATTTTGACATATTATTTGAATGCAAGTATATCACACGTTTATTATTGATAGTAATTATAATACATACTTCGTGGAAACATTTTTCATAATATAATTTACTTTAAAAATTATTATAGTTTATTGCAACTTCTTTTGGTGTTTCCGATCAAACTCGATGACTAAATTTAAAGTTAATGGCTTTTAGATTCTTCGCAACAGAAAATGTATTTAGTTTAGTTTTAATTTATTGTAATAAATATATCATCAGGAGAGTAAATATAACTGAAATAATATTTGAATTCCTTATGTACGATAGATACATTATATACTTGTATAACCAGATGAAAAATTGTTTAATACATTGCATTAGTTTATAAATTACATTAATTGACGGGCAAAAATAAATTTCCTCTAATACTAAAATAAAACACAAATCATGCCATTTTAACACTATTTTTATTAAATGTAACTATTTATTCACTTTTTCTCTAGGCTAAAATTGTTTAGATGTTCAACATGTCAGAATTAACTGCCCTATTAATAACTAGATTTTAGATAAATATATACATATATATTTTTCGATTTTCAATAACGGTGTAAGCTAAGTCTATAATTCTTTATTAACAGATCGTCCCTTTATATAAATTAATATGAGATTATTGGCTGGCGGAAGGAATAGGAAGTAACTAATATAGATAAATGCTTGTTTTTATAGTGAATGATTCGATATTAGTGGATTACATATTGATTTTAGTGAATTAGTCTTCATGCGAACAATTCACGGAAACGGGTAACTAACCTTGGATTAATTCATAAAATGTTAAACAGTTTCACACAATCGAAAATACACCACATTATAATAAACTACTTTATATTTTGCTATAATTTAAGCTTTTTATTATAAAGTTATTTTTATTTCACCCAAACTACAAAACTGAGGGAAAAAAAACTCAACACGTTTTTGAAAAATTGTTTATTAAGTTGTTGATTTATTTACTTGTTGCCTCGAGCAGAAGACGTTAAGGTGAAGATAAAAAAATATATGTGCGCGTTTTTTTTTACAATTATATACTTGTATGGTTCTGTTATTGAAATTTATTTCTGTGGACCAGTAGCACATTATATAAAATATAAAGTATAACTTACGTATATAGTATGATTTTTTTTTTCAAATGAATGATAACACTGCAGTATACGACAAAGTTTAACTAATTATTATTTGTAAGATAATAAAACCGCAAAAAATACATGAAATATACATTAACAGCATTCATATTTTAAGTAATCATATTATGTAAATTTAAAAACAATAATACAGAGATTTAAATCCAGGGTTACTTTGCTATTCTAAAATGTAAATCGATAGTTATGAATGTTAGCAACTTAAAGTAGTAATTAAAATTCAAAAAGTTTAAAATGTATTAATGTACATTAGCGATAAAGTTACTGAAAACTTTAAATACGTGACCTTTATACAAACAGCATATAATTATCAAGTACGGAAAATCTAATGAATATGAATAATAATAAAAACTTCATAGACAATCAATATTTTATTGTATACTGTACTGCGTAATGTGTAGAGCTTATAGTTTATTCACATGTATCCATAATATTATTTTTCGTTTTCAATGCTTATATGTTAAATAGCGTTTTATTCTATTTTTAGAAAAACAGGTAAATAATAAATCTGTTTGTATATAATTTATGTCAAATATATTCATAGGCAGTTAAGAATCTAGGATCAACATAAGTAATGCTTGTATAGTATTTTCGTCTTATTGTTGATATAAAGGTTGATATAAATATGTATTTTGTAGGTCCAGATATAAATAATAAAATATATGTATATAATTTAAAATTCTTGACATTTTTTTGTTTTATAATTTTTATTACACTTTGTACTCATAAATCATAATATAATCTTATACATTATGTCATTCCTGTACAAATATGTTACGTTAGTTCATAAAATTTATACATTCCTATAAGTCTATATTTTTTTTAAATTATAATATAAAAATATTTATAACCTTATAAGTTTAAATAAAACTTCTTTCATCTTCAAATACATGACTGATAATATTTATACTCCATGTAAAAAGTATCTAGTACTTAAAATCAGCACCGTAACCGGGTATTTATTTCCGCGCCCAGAGCAAATTGAATACATACACTTCAACCCAGTGGCGAACTAAGAAAGGTTGCTACTCGGGGCGAAATGTTAGTTATGGGGGCTTTCTAGTGACACGTTTTTCAGTGAAAAACTTTTCTTTTAAAAAAATAATAGAAATACTTGTCTTATGAATTGGTTACTTTTTGAAGGAAAAACAAAAATTTAGACTAGTCCAATTACCTTTTTTGCACCCGGGGTGATTACCCCGTTCGCTCCACCCTTATTACGGTGCTGCTTTCAATAATTATATTCTTAAAAAATAATCTAAAAAGGTCGTGTTGTACTAGACTTCTTAATTGGCATAAAAAATAAAATAAAAACCTTAAACAATATCTAACATCTAAAATATTCTAAAATGTCAACAAAAACAACTGCAGTTGTAAATTCGATATCAAAGCAGTCTCGGAAACATGAACGCTTCAAGGAAAATAGCGTAGTTATATAAATTACAAAGCGTGCATTTTCCATTTACCGATTTAAAATGTGAACAGTTGACCACAAAATATTGATCGAGTGAATGCAGTTGTTGTAAGAATCGTCGTTGGTAATGCAGAGGTGGTGGTTTAGTGTTTAGTTGCGTATTTTGACGTACGGAGGCGTGCGGTTCGATTCTCTGCCGCCGCTTGTTAAACCGCGAACACCGCACTTATATGTTGTTGTTATACGGCATAAGTTTTTCGTAAATATTTTCTAAATGTGTCTTGATTTTTTTTCAAATTTAATTTATTTTTGTGTTAATTATTACATTGTGTAATTTAAATGTGCTCATTGAACGCAAGTAATTTCAATGTATGTATGTAGTCTATGTATTAAAATTTCATATGTTTTATCAAAGGTTTTTAAAAATTCGTTTTAAATTTGTATCGAATTTTTTCAAATATTATGATTAATTCGAAGTGTATTATAACATTTTATGTCTTATAAATCATATGTATATTTACTTTAAGATACGTATGTGTGTTATATTTATTTAAATAAAACACAATTGATATTATATAGTATTATGAGTTAAAGAATTCTAAAATAATTTATATTTAGAATACTTATTTTATCATATTTTTATTTTTTTAATAAAATAATAATAAATTTTCTATTCTATATTTTAAATTGCTAATAATTTTAAACTCAGAGTTGAAATAAAAAACATAAATATGAAGTGCAATAACTGAAGTGTGTTGTAAATTACTAATTTTTGTTATTTTCCATTAGAAGCAGTGATTTTCAACGATGGCACACGCATTAAAAACTGAAAGAAACCATCAAAATAAATTGAAACATTTAAATGTTTTTATTAAACAATGTGCAATAAGAATGTGAGTTTTCGAACTCAATCAAAACGACATTTGTTTCTAAAAAACCTACAAAAAACTCTAGACTAATTAAGGTTTTCTTACAATAAGTATAAAGAATATTAAAATAAGTAGTTATAATAATAATTAAAGCTTTTGCACTATCAGTTCCGTCGCAAAAAGAATGCCTTATAATTTGTACGAGTTTTTTGGGAACATTTTTCCGCTTTGTTTTATATAAATATTTGTATAAAAATAATAAAAATAAGGCTTAATATATTTAAATACTGCATAAATGGTTAAGAGGATCATTAAATCTAGTAATCTGTATCATCAGATTCTAGGATAGTGTTTTTTAAGTTCCTGAATTGCAAATGAAGTAATATATAATCAATAATATACTTATATATCTTTGGATATTGAATTAAATAAATAGTAATCAAGATGCCTGTGAGAAGAGGTCACGTGGCCCCTAGGACCACCTTGATCGAAACGATTATAAGAAAATTTGATACTGACAGTAAGTACCATTTTATTTATGTATTTTTCATTATTTCTTAACACATGATGGGCATTTTTATTTCAATGATTATTTAATATTAACACATAATTAAAATAATACATTTATCACAAACTACCTATCAATTGCTTCTTTATAAAAATAACCATAAAACATTGCGGCCAGAATTTAATTTAGATTCACTATCTAAAGTATTATCATTAATGCATACATTCATGAGTTTCGATATTTCTGAAATCAATGAATTTATTCGACTTGGTTTTGTTCTCTACATATTTCTTTAGTAATGTACTTTATTATGATTGGATTTTATAAATTCTATATTTTTGGAATGTGATTACTTTTAACTATTAACATAATAACAGTTAATCCATTTTTTAATGCTTAGTATTGACATTTTTATAGAGATGATAACAGTGTTAATAAATAATATTAATTATAATGAATTTACAGTTGTCCATCAATGTGTTATGAATATATTTATATTGATAGATTCTGATTAGAAAGTATTTATATATAAGTATATATAATGTTCTACTGATATTATAGATAACTAATTACCCATATTATAAAGAAAATTTAATTTACTGGTCCAGGTTAAAAGTTATGACAACATAGAGAAAACAAGATAAAAGGCTGGGAAATATTTATAATTACAATATAATTAGTTATTCAAAAACTCATTTATTTTCTACATTTTCATCCAGGAAGTCACAAATCTGCAGAGAGTCATAATGTGATACACAGAGCCTGAATCAGTTAGTTTTAACTTAACAAAAATACCCATTTGCCCAACTTCCCAGATGTTTCCCCACTATACAAATATTCAAACTTTAAATTGTGTAATAAAAAAGCAAGAAAATGTAATTTTATTGTTATTAATAGTTGATAAAGTACAGTTTCATTTTGTATTTGGTACAAAGTAAAAAAAAAACAACGCATTGTGTGGCCGCCTCAGAATAGAATAAACACTGAACTGAATTAGATACCATACAAACAATCAATCAAAGTCAAGTTTTGAATATATATTAAAATAAAAATTATTTTAGTCAGAGTGAGAAGATTTTTATTCCATTGGAGGTAAAACTTATCTTCTTAAAAATTTTATGTTGATAATACGCGAATGTGCTATTACCATTATACACTACTTAAAACTCTGTTTTATATATAACTAGCTGCCACCCGCGACTTCATTCGCGTGGAATTTAGGTTAGTGAAAATACATTAAGTTCGGCTAGTAAAATAATACAGACAAATAATACAGATTTTAGATGGTTAAATATATATATTTTCTTTTGTTTTGGTTTTCATTCATTATACAAAATCGTAAATATCTTGGTTCCTATACAAGATTGTTTTTGCCATTAAAATCATCGCCGGATCGAATTAAAGTAATTGCAACCATTTATATATGTATATGTGACAGGGAGTGAAATTTTATAACCTTTAATTTTTTTACCATACAAACATTTCCACCCACTTGCAATCCCTTAGGGCAGAGGTTCTTTAACTAGGGTCCCCGGAACTTTTGTTGGGGGTCCGTGTAACATGTTTGGCATAAATTAAAGTGTTTTTACGTTTCTATTTACAAGTGATTAAATAGTATTTAACGACAGAACCTTAACTCGTAGTGATGATTTATAAAATCATTTTAATAATTTTTTTTAAATGATCTACAGTAGAAATATACATTATTCTGAGTAAGTATTGGTTCTCCTTTTGTTTTTTCTTGTATTTGAGTTAAATTTCTATGAAAAGTTTAAATTTTAACCATGAAAGACTGAAAAATTATGTGTTTTCGATTTGGTTAAAAGTATGTTTATTGTATAGAAAATGACGTGAAAACTTGAAATTTTTAAACCGCAGGTCTGTATCTTAAGCCGTTCTCGAGTTATCGCCTCTCAAAGTATTATTTTTTTCAAAATTTTGGAGAAAAATGGTCGTAACTTTTGAACGGGTGGTCGGATTTGATTTTTGTCAACGAATTTGAAATCAGCATGTCAAAATCTACCTAATGATATGTATAATATTTCAAAATTCGACAAAAAAATGTTGACCAAAAATCGAAATTTTTCCAAGGGGTATATCTTAAAAAAATGTCGATTTTTCATAATTTTTTTCGGTAATTAGATGTATTATCCATGTCATTATAAAGATTTTAATCCGCTGATTTCAAATTCGTCAACAAAAATCAATTACGACTACCCGTTCAAAAGTAACAGCCATTTTTCTCAAAAATTTTGAAAAAACTTAAGCTTTGAGAGGCTATATCATGAGAGCGGTTAAAGATACAGACCTGCGGTTTGAAAATTTCGACTTTTTACAACATTTTCTATATATAAACGACTTTTAACCAAATCGAAATCACAAAATTTTTTAGTAAATTTTCACGCATCAATCTTTAATTTGTCATAATAATAACAAACTTAATTTAAAAAAAAAATATAACTAACTATACAAACAATAATTTTTCATTCAAATCACATTTATTTAGATAAAATGCAATAGTAGATACATTAAAAAGCTCGAATTACCATAGAGAACATAGAAACAAAACGATTAACCTTTAAAAATAAATAATAGATTTTTTTGAAACTCCCACAATACGTCAATAATCCATTTTGGTACAAAAATATAATAACCTAGATGAGAGGGTCCGTGAAATAGGTCTGGCAAAAATTAAAGTACTTTTACATTTTGATTTACCAGTAATTAATTACTACTTTACTACCGACCATCTTATTTTTTCTGTCAGAGGGGTCCTTAAAAAATAACTGTTCAAAAGGGGGTCCCTAGACCACATAAGTTTAAGAACCACTGTCTTAGGGGATTATTTTTTTAGGATTCGAAGTAGCCTGTCCTTTCATAGGATGCAAGCTATCTCCCTGCAAAATTGTATCAAGATCAGTTTAGCGGTTTAACTATGAAAAGGTTATAATATTAGTATGGATTGTAAAAATATAAAAAAGAGATACCTAATAAGAGTTATTCAAAAAAAATTATATATTTACAAATACACAATATACATAAAATATTAATACTTTTAAAGCACATTCAATAGACGATTACTACATACAATGTATGCAAATATCCTTAATGGTATTGTTGATTATTTTACATATTAAAACAATAACTAAACAAGGTACGTTTAAAATGCAAAACGTTATTAATTACTGTGAGAACACTGTGTATATTACGAGGCCACAAATTACACAGTTAATTAGGAATATCAGTAGATGTGAGCATTTCCCCTATCTTCATACCATGTACTTTATGTGAGTATACTGTTTCTTACGCCTCTAATTTGTATGGAGATCACTGTAACATTCTAATTACCTTGTTTGTTTTCGCAGTACGCATATATTTCTTTGTTTCGTTTATGTTCACATTTTACCCGTTTTTCTTGCTTCATAAATTAAACCATCAGTAATCGAATTTAATTTTTTTGAAAATGTTTTTACTGTTATACTAGTGTAGACATAAAATATTATTTGATATTTCCTTATTCAGTAAGCAGAAAAAATATTATTTATGACTATTTTTTATGAAAAAGGGTTATATTTTATTTTGATATATAAAACTGTTGGATGCCCGAGGATTATGACGTCGCCCTTTTTTGATATTTTCGTTGTCTACTCCTTAAACCTTCAAGGGATTTTGTTTTTATAAGAAATAAACCTTGTTATTTTTTTTATAAATTATAAATCACATTGTTGCCAAATATTATGAAATTTGATGTAATCTAAATTTCCAAATAAGAAATATATAATATTTATTGTTATCATGCAAATTACAATTTATAAAATTATTATTATTATTATTGGTTCGAAAATATATGATAAAGTTATTTTATTTCATTTATAGAAAAGGATGGAGGTTGAGTAAAATATTATTTACTAGAATTGAGCGAAATATGTGTCCCTCTACTCGTACCTACATAATATATATTTTTTTCATGTGTCATATAGGAAGAAGGAAAAAAAAGTTGTACCTAAAATATGTGTGTTACTAGTACGATTATAAGTAACAAAAAAGTTATGATATGTCTTCATGCTTGAAGAAATATGTCCCTAGCTCATTCAGAACGCCCCAATGTTTACATAGAAAGATTGACTTGTAATATGGAAAGGAGAGACAAAGTACACACTGTATGATGATGTATCTTATAATATTATACAACGATGGCAGATAATAAACCGAAAACATACAACCAGAATCAAGGTAGTACAATGGATAACGTTTAAAGTCTCTTTTATAATTGTTCTATATAATTATCTGAGCTTTTCAATG
This sequence comes from Sialis lutaria, assembly GCA_949319165.1. Taxonomy (NCBI): domain Eukaryota; kingdom Metazoa; phylum Arthropoda; class Insecta; order Megaloptera; family Sialidae; genus Sialis; species Sialis lutaria. Next base: position 22,041,208 of record OX439231.1, on the reverse strand, counting down.
TTTTGTTTAATATATTATTAATAATATTATACTAGGGTCTCTGTCCCCGATTGCTTCACATCTCAACCTCTTTAATTATTTATAGTAATTCTAAATATTGACAGGGATTTTATATACATATATGTATCTATGTATTTTTATATAATTGATATTTGCAGATAGTGTAGTCATCAATATTACTGTTAATTATGATTTTTGGACACTGATTAAATTAAAATATACAGGATGATTTACAATTAATGTAAAAAAACACAGTACCTACAGAACATCTAGGATGTTATTATAAGCTAAAAACTTTATATGAACAAGAACATGCGGATATTTTTCGTGAGGGAGCTACAGCCTCTCCAAAAATGATTAGTTTTTATTTAATATCTCGAGAATCCATTGTGATAACACTATGGATTTTGATAATCGATTTAATATTAAATCGTATTACCCATTTGCAGTGTCAACCAATTTGAAGGACCCGATCACTATGCACCTCTGGGTTAACTTATTATTATTGGTTGATATCGAAAAATTGACAACACTTATTAACGCTAAACCAGCTATCAAATTTCATAACTGTAGGTACTACAATGGAGTTTCCATATATTTAATAAAAACGAATAGCTTTTGAGAGGCTGTAGCTCCCTGAAGAAGAATTTTCGAACAGATGTTCATAAAAAGAAAATGTAGACATATATGAAAAAGTAGACGTCTCTATATAAATTACAAACTATAAAATGGGATATCATGTATTTTATTATATTTCAGTAGAAAGGAGATTTCGAATGATGGGAAAGTGTCAAACAAAGTGATTTAAAATTTATTGTTAGTTTATTGCATACAAACATTATATATGCTCATTTTTTTTGTTTTCAAATAGCGTAATATTATTTATCTTTCAATGCAAGTGTTTTTGTTAGGTACCTATAAAAATAAAAACCTTTATACAAGTACAGTAAACATGAAATTTATTTAAAAAATATCTGATAAATTATAAAAAGATAAAAATTTTAAGTTTAGTATAAAAAAGTTCTTAATAGGTACCTAATTTACTTTAGTATATATTGTAGACAAATTATCGATAATAATAATAATTAATATGTATCTGCATAAACACAATAAAATTTTATGTAAGAATATTAATTTTACAATATTGCTGCTGAAATGTCACCTACAATCCATTTCGCCATTTGTAAAGGTTGATTTGGGTGCATTTGTCAACATTTATGTTAACAGCATTACTTCTAACATTAAGTGATAAAAATTACTTCACGTGTTAGTATGTTAGTTTATTGTGTGTATTTTAGTGAATCGATTATGTGTCAACCTACATATTTATCGATTGAAAAAGATAATATTTATAAAAATGAGAATATAAAATTAAAGTAAATTTTTATTGTAGGTATACAGGCTGAGCCATATCAGGTAGAACAAACTTAAACCGTTAATTGAGAAAAATATTTCAAGCAAACAAGTTCATATAAACATGTGTCCGGAAACTCTTCGTGAGGGAGCTACAGACTCCCAAAGATTTTGACGAAAATTGGTTTTTATTTAATATCTGGAGAACCCATTCTGATACAGCAATGAAAATTAATAACTGGATTAGTAATATATTTATAATTGATTTCCAGTATCAAACAATGGTTATTTAGACCAGAGATGTATGGTGCCTGTGGGCCCTCTGATTTTTATCTTGTATTTTTTTGTTCTTCACTTATTTCTTAAGTTTGGTATTTTTATAAGGTCATATGACACAAAATACACATTAATATACTTTGTTAAGTTGTCATAAGATCAACCGTTTACGAGAAATACGATGGGGAAGATAGTTTTGCAGAATTTAACTTATTACGGATGCTAAAAATTACACAAAATAAAATATTCTTGTTCCAGTACTAAAAATAAGAAAAATAGTTGGTGTAAATATTCCTCTTAATATGACTCCTCATAGAATTATAGCCAGTTTTATTACTTTAATTCGTGTTTTATTAATTGACTAAAAAACGAAACTAAAAATTGTTATCTGTTGTTAAGGATGCATTTTTGTAGGTTTATTTATATACACATTTATTCTTGCTTTTAATTACAGAACAAGAATATAAATTTATTTTGTGTAAACAAAAAAACAACTAGATTGTCTAAACGTCAAATAAAAATGAGTAAAAATTAGAGCAAGCTTTCGATTCACAGAATCGTCTTCAGGCTTTTAATAAGGGATAATGTGAACACAATTATATATAAACATATATAATATTTCTTTGTAAATTAATCAACTAGTTAGGTACCTTACAATTAATTATTTTTACTATACTTTGTCTTATTGTGCATATACATACCTATATAATACAATTTTTTTATGTACTTACAATAGAGTGTTTGGTTAAATTTTAAAATATATTGTTTATGTATGTAATAGAAACTTCTTTTTTCAAAATAATACCGAAAAAACACTAAAACAGTATTTTCTATTCAAACTAAAATAATTCCGTCATTATGCTCATCAAATTCAAACTTACGTGAATTACGTGATGTAGTATGTATTATGACGGCATACCACTGACAGATGTGGTAAATGCGTTTGTTTTCACATGACGTTAAAAGTTATAATTTAAAAATAGGTTTATTATTAAAATACTTACCTATTTATTTCACGTAAAAAAACATCTGATAGTATATTTTTGTAACATGCTATACATTTTACAACATTTTAGAATTTATTATCAATACTGCAATACTGATAAATCTCCTATTAATCTCTAATTTTTTTAGATGATCAAAGCTTTTAGTTTGTATAGCATTACTATAGTAGGCAACCCTGCCTAAATTAATGTTTTGATGAAAGATAAGAAATTTAATATAGTTTAACATTTCATAAAAACCAATGAAATAACGAAAAAGAAATGGTTTTGACAGGTGATCAGGATTTATCTTCAGCACGCGATATTTTCTTGGATGAAAATATTGGATATATGTCATACACATGTCTATTTTCGGTTAAATATTATGTTAAAATTTATTGTTGTGTGCAGATGAAATGTTCAAGATCAAGTTTAGAAAAATGTAAACAGAAATGCATGATTTGGTCATGTTTATTTGATACAGAAATATGTTTAATCATTTATCCACATCGCGTTGCATATTGCAAAAAATAAATTTCTTTTTACTGTACAAAATTTGAAAACTTCAAATCCTTTTTACAAATTTAAAAATCGATTATTGTTATTAAAAGATTTTAATTATAATTAAGTTCAAGAAAAATAAGTATGTAGAATTTTGTTTTCTCTAAAATATATAATGTACAAGTGCATATAATTGTGTGTATTACATTTACTAGTGGCGCCACCAGTGTAAAATGACTTTTCATTTGAAATTGAAAAATTTTGCAATGAAAATATAAACATTATTGAACCGGTAGCCCAGTTGTAAGTTTAGAACTATAACCACAATTTTTTTATGCGCTGCATAAAGTATAGTAACTTTTAGAACTGCACATTTGAAATTTTGAGCTAGAGCTGCACACTATAATATCCTGTGTTAGGGAATATAGTTTTTTATTTCTATAATAAAAAAACTTGGTAGACATGTAGTACAAAAGTAGGTACAAAAACTCTTTAGTGCTTGTGAAAAGTAGAGTTATTTTTATTTTATAAAATTTGAAAATAATTTATAAATCTTCGAAAGAAAAATTTTCCTGATAAAAAATTACTAAGTATTTTTTATAAAATTTAATTTCTAAAAGATAAATAATAAATTTACTGTCAATATATCTAATTATGATACATATTTCTTTTATTTTTTAAACAAAATAATTATATATAATTAATTTTAATAATAATAATTTTAATAATTTTAATTAACATTTTATTTTGTTAGCAGTTTTTAGAAACAACGTATATATTTAATAAAATCGAAGTTTTTCAATTATAAATAACGTTTAGAAAATAATAATGAATGAAATCACTAAATTAAATCCCAAAAATAAAATCAAGTTCTCGTGAAATGATAAATACATTTTTTTTCCTTTTTGTCGAGAATGAACACTAAATACTACTATGTAAGTAATTTGAAATCATGTGAATGGTAAAATACAATAGTAGTATTTATAATTATAGCTTAATAATACGAAGCAATGTGGCAGATATGATCGTTATTAAGATTCTATACGAGGAATATTAAACGAAAACAAAAAGCTACCAATATAATACAATCTCTTTATATGTTAGTCACGTTTTATGTCATGACTAATACCAACATGATGTAACTAAAATGAACATTTTATCCAAATACTATAGAATGACTGTGCGATAAATTTTATTAACATCAAAGTCTTTAGTTCTTCGAAAAAAACTTTCAATATTATAAAGTGAATACATGTACAGATGAATTAACTTAGCGGACTTAAAGGGGGAGCTTACGTAGCCACTCTTAGGGGGAATGGTAAATACGTTTCTTTTGAGAAATTTTGTAAAAGTTGGCTGAAGAGCAAAAAAAAAGTTATATATGTTGCCACATTTTTGATGATGTTTAAACTGCAAATAATTATACTGTTATTAGTGCAATTTAAAATAAAATAATCGAATAAATTGAAAAACTGTATAGTACGGGACACTCGACAAATTTTTAGTTATATTATAATTATTCTGCAAAAAGACCAGTTCCATAAACTACCGTTTATTTAGTCATCAGGTACTCGGTGTTTCACTGTATAAAAAATGGTTCTAAAGATAAATTTAATCGAATTAAATATTAGACAGTCAAAGTTTAATGTTTATTGTAGAAGTGAAAATTAAAAAATATATATTTCTCTACGTGCCTGCAGAACAATATTTATTTGCTATTCTTCTTTAGTGGTCTTTGATTACATTCTGAAACATTAAGCAAAACAATTAATATTTAAGGACGATTAAATGTTCGAAAACCTTAATTTATTAAACTTTTCCCTAATTTAAATAACACAATTGTACATTATACGAGTATAAAATGGCGAATAGGAAGTTTGAAATAACTATTTGGTTAGTTATAAAATATTTAATGAAAATAATTAAAAAATTGATATTAGAACACTGAACAAATGTTACCTTTAATAAAAACAGATTGGAAAATATTTTAAAACTTTGATGACGTTTTTTTATTACCTTTTTCAAAATAATAGAATTTTCAAACTAAAATTTTACTACGAGGTATTTCCAATACGATGAATATCTATATTAAGTTGTATTTTGAATTTAGCAATTTAGACCCTATACAAGTCAATAGACAACATATCATAATTTGGTAACTTGTAAAAAGATTTTGTTTTGTGTCTATTAAATATTTAACATTTGTATTACCTGGTTGCATTGGATCAAAAAATAATCTGCATTTACCTCAATTTAATTTTTTTTTTGTTAATAGTAATGATTATTCCGGACTAGGTTTTAGACGTAAATAAGTTAAAACTACTGGAGGAGAAAGTCAAAACAAAGAACATAAACTATCTAAAAATAACTGATAATAAAGAACACACAAAACGGAAAAGGCTTTTACTTGTATTATTATCTATGTATATACACATACCAATGGAGGTTTTCTTCAACTGTCCAAACTAATAACAAGGGCTTACACTGCTAATTGCCAGCTCCATGTAGATAATTGCATCGGGAATCGGAGCAAGCGTGCTGTGAGCGAATTTGCGCGTTTGCCGATTGTTTTTTGTTCATTTGTTAAACAAGTTAATTTAACTATCTATACTTTTGTTTCAAATTGTTGCAATTAACTAGTATGGCTTAGATAAATATTGTTTTATTATAAAAAAATCTTGTTTGACTTAATAACGTTGATAAATAACATGAAACATTTCATTAATTTTTTTTATCTCAGGGGATTACATTTATATAATCAAGTAGGTACAATGGATGAATAATGTTTGTTGACAATGAATTGTTTAGGTCACTATAGTGTAGTATAGGTTTAAAGAGGAATGGGAGTAGTGAATGGTAACTAAGCAATTTAATATCTAAAAAAATATTTTTAAAATCTATAAAATAAGTTGCAACAGCGCATTATCATACAACTATACTTCCATCTGAGGTATAATAACCCAAGAAGAAAATACTTTTTGAGCACTGCAGACATGTTTCTATCAGTACAGCTAGAACTCTAACTTTTTATGGGTATTAAAACTTTATTTCTACATAACAAATCAATAAAATAATTAACATAATCAAAATTAGTTCATAGCAGAGTAATGCATTTTTTAAATTCTAATAAGTAGGTATCCAAAAATATTTGATTTGTTGTTAGTTTATGATGTTAAATAAGAATAAAAACATTATTTCAGTTAACTATATGAGTATTATACTCATATATTCATATTACATATCTGCATCTGTAAGAGAATATAATATTATTATAATCATTATTATATTGCTATAAAAACATTAACGTTTAAAAAATAATCAGTCCTATTGGAAAATAATGTTATTGTGTAGATTCTGTAGATGAAAGACTGGGAAGTGAACATTAAGATTTTTGTTGGATGCGTCGAATGTAAATTCTGCCTAATTACTGTTTAAGATGTATCTAATGAGTCTAAGGTCGCCATTGAGACTAGATCAATGTCCAGGTATTCCTTGGACGCGCTCCAATATTATTTTAAGTTTTTTTTTCCTCAGAAAGTTAATATATCGTATAATTTGAATCTAATAAGATTATTTTATGTTTAAATAAGTTTTAAATAAATAAATAACTATGTATATTTTTATTATAAAGAAGAAAATGAATTACTAAATAATTGATATATTTGCATATACATAGGATAGGTAATATCAAAAATATATAATATTTTTTTTATTTACAATTGTTTAGGAAATTTAATAAAACCTTCATTCATATCATCTACAAAATTCTAAAATTAAATCATGATTCATATTATTTGAACATCATAAACAAGTCAACAAAACACTTTTTCCTAAATTTGAATTTTATTTTAAAGCGACCTTAATATCGATTTAGATATAGGTTTTTATAAATCAAGTTAAGTTTGGAGTAGAGGATAAAATATTTACTATTGTAGTCTATAAATTATCCCTTTTTAAATATATAAATAGATTAATTATAAAAAGTTTGGTTTTTTAACTTTAAGCATGTTGATTGGGAAATAGACAGTAATATTCTTGTCATTTAGCTATTATTAGAATTTATTAGAAATATTTAAAAATAAAATAACTAACTATAAAATATATTTTCAATCTATAAATAAACATTAACTTTGAGAAATACATCGTCATTTATTTTTAGATAATGTAATGAATACTGCTTAAAATCTTTTAATTTTATAACAGCAAAAAAACTTCCTTACATTGACTGAAATATTTATATTATTTTAGTTTATATAAGATTTTATGAGATGGTACTTACCTTTTATTTACTCTTACTATAATAAAAAAAATAGAATTATTTATTATCATTTATTATTTTTATTATTACACAAAAATAATTTACTTTTAATTCATTATATACTTGTATAGAAAATATCATTATACAAATTAATAGAGAAAAACTAAAACTGGTAGTTTGTTTAAAAAGAAATAAATAATTAGATTAATAAAATATCAACTTTTCAACTACATATTTAGAAATTGTGTTTTTTTAATGTTTAATTTTCGTTAAATAAGTTTAATTATAGTAAGTCATTTAATTAAAAAACGAATATACTTAAATTTGAAATATTTACAATTTTGATGTAGACTTTACAATTTATACTAGATATGGGCGTGGTGCGGACCGTGAACTTTTCAGTGATCCAAATCTGGATCTTGAGTATAACAATCGTGCGTGACACAATTTTGATTTTGTTTTGTCTGCTATAACTAGAAAGGCAACCGCCCGTAAATGAGTAAAAAAATAAAATTCATAAGCGTGCGTGATCAGGAGCTTTACTCATTTAAAAATGTCACATTACTGAATTTCCAAAATTCTGGCTGCGTTGCTATTCATACACTATTTCTTTTGATTATGTGTAAATGATAGATTAATACATGTACCGACATATTAATTATTGGAATATGTATCAAGAATGAGCGAGTGTAAATTAATGGCACAATATATATTATATATTTTTAACTCCTGCCAATCCAGTGACTTAATTATACATAAATATTTCAAAAATAAATCAGCAGGATCAATGCCAATATTATATGTCACTGTATTTGGCAGTATCTTACATTTAATAAATATTTAAATAGTTTTTAAGTAGGTAATTGGTTTCTGATTTTGTAAAAAAAAACATATTAAAATATTTTGTTTTTAGAACCAGCAAACATATTATACATAAGATTAGATAAGAGAATAACGAAGGGAGAAAGTAAAATTTTAAAGCCTGAATGTTTCTATATAGGCCTATTATATACTAGTAACAGATGTTTATTAAACTATATTTTTTTACGTTTTACGTTACTGCGTATTTCGTGTTTACATATTAAAAAGCAAAAATAAAAATATACATAACTATCAAGATATATATTTTAGTTAAATGTATCTACAGATGTGTTTAATGTGAGTTACTTAATTAGCCCACGCTGGTTACTTTGGTCAAATTTAAAAAAAAGTGTTTTAATTCCAGTTATTCCATTTAGTTTGCGAACTAGCTAATGCAATGTTGTGCGGTATTGATTATTATCAATGGCACTATGCTCTTTCGATTGTGATTAGTTTTGTTTAAAATGCTCGTATGCGTTGTTAAGAAGTTCTGTCAAGAAGTTAGGACTAAGAAGTGACGGATATTTTTCAAGCAGGAGCAATTATTCGTAACTCAATATTTATGTAAGCATACCTATTGTTAAATATACCTACTAAAGTAACACGTATGTGGCTGAGAATTTGTTGATTGAGATATTTATTTTCTAACAGTGTTTTAGTAATGACAAATTGCAATTTAAGTTGGGGGAATACTTAATCCCATGGGCTGAAACCTACATTCTCGCCAATCTACTTATTTTTACTGACGTCTTACATAGGGATCTTACATCTAACTCATTAATCGAAGTTTCTAGATTTTCTGAGGTACCTAACAGCATCACGCCACGTTTGTTCGAACCTTCTTCTCTCTTTTCGTCACATATCATTGCGCTATAAGGAAAGTGTACCTTTCCCTCTTTTTGCGTAGATACGTAGTTACTGGGCTAAAGTGACTCTTCATGATGTACTATTTTGGCCTCAAGTTTGACAAAAAATGCATAAATTGACAAAATCTTTAAACGATTTACAACCATATAAATACATATTACATATCAATTCCTAAACATTCCTTTAAGAATAAAGAACATTAAAATTTTTATAAAGATAGACATATGTACATAAGTTCAGTAACAAAACTAAAAAGTGTGATAATTTTGGGTCAAAGTACTTTGAGTTTACAGCAATGAAAATGTTAGAAATAAAAATTTTTCTCATGTAAAAAAAATTCATGTTTTAAGACAAGAATGTACATTATATAAACACATAAATATTTAACACTGCTGACAGAGCTACGGAAAATGTACAAAAATTACGTATCCATCAACATTTTTTTAGATCAAAATAATTAATAGTAAGTTGCATTCAAATGCATTCCATTAATTAGGTGTCTTTTGTTAGAAAAGCATTCAGATAATCTCTTAAACGTGTAAATATACGACATAGAGCGCATACTCGTATATAAATAGAATAAAACTGAACATTTGTTTTCACTTCATGTAAAGTTTTACTCTATATTTATTCATATATGGAATTAATGTATTTTTCATGTTATAACAATACATATGAAACTTTATTGTTAAAGAGATAACTAGGAAATAAATTTTATTTTTATAAAAAATGCTAAAGTGCGTTGTAATCTCCTTCATCTAGTTTATATTTATATCCGCAGTACCCGGAAAACATTAATTAGAGCTAAAGTAATTTACTTTTATATTTCATTCCACTTTTGATATAGTAACAATATTATATTATAATATATACATATGTATTATACCTATAGTAGGTACATAGTATAACTATTTTAGTTGATAAGAATAATATGGGTAAAAAAATTTAATATCGTCATTTGGAATATTTTATGATCTTTACTAATTTGAATTACTTCATTCGTTTGAATTTTTTAAGTAAATTTTATTTAAAAATTGTCCGCATTAATATTTGTAAATTGTTCATTTTCACTTTTGAAAATTTGGGTTCCAGAAATTACAGGCAGTTGCCTAGTCTACCTAGGCAAAAATTCGCCCTTGTTTGAAATATGTACATTTATGTAACATTTAAGTTCGAATATATAGATAGATAAAATGTAGAGCTGAGCACAATTATAAAAAATCTACTTAAGTACAAGTATAAATACTTAACGCCAGATATAAATGCTATTAAAAAAGTACAAAAATACATTAATATAGTATTACAGTACATTTTTAAGGTTAAGTACAGTTACTTTTCAATAATGTGTTTAAGTATAACTACTTGGGTTTACTAAAGTAAAAGTACAATTTCCACAAAAAGTACTTAAGTAATTACATGTAATTTAGTATAGCTCTGATTGCACGCAATAAATTTTTTAACACTTTGACATCGAAATAAACATTTTTCTTCGTATATCGTTATTAAAGAATTTATTTATAACTTGTTTACTATGACTGTTCGGTAGACTAGGTAAATTGGAATTTTCTCTGGTATTTAGTACACTTGATATCAAATCTAAACGAGATATTGAGAATGTTAACACTTTAATGTTTCACTAAAAATGTTTATTTGAATGCTTGAACAATTGATGCGTTAAAGAATTCCTTTTAATTAAAAATACATATGTCGAAGTAAGAAATAAAGAACTAATAACTTTGTGTACTCGAATAATGAATATCCTATGTTTTTCTTATATAAAAAATATCGAACCGACTCCCTTTTCTACACAGTCGCTTTCTCAATCAATCAATATTTTTTAAATACAAATGTTCAGCACAAATATCACTTCTAAAGTGATATTTTTTAGCAACTCTACAGCTGGTCAATTGCACTCTATTTTATAATCTTAAATACATCAGAAAGGAAGTTATAAGAGCGAATATAATATTTGATTTATTATTTTCTATCAAAAACATTTTTGTGGGATTTTTACGATATACAATTATTGTAGAAATATTCCGTTTGACGGGAAGTTGAAAATGACGTAAAATGCAGTACGTATTTTATTTAAGTTGGCTACAAAACTGCATTTTTGCAATCGTAAATAAACCAATGTGAACGTGCTTCGAAATATTTTACGTGATGTAATAGTTATATGTTTATTTAAAATAAAACATTATTGGGAATAACAAATAATGTTTTTTTTTTTTTTTTGTAATATATCATGGTGGAAGGGAACTGCAGTTTGATTATAAATTGTGTTATAATCGAACTATCTCAAATAATTTAAAAGAGTATCTCTTTACGGAATGCAACCTCAATAGGTACCTCAATTCGACTAATTTTTAAAATATATTGTAAATTATGCGTATATACATATGTGGGCACAGTTAATCGAAATGTTAACTTCGTTAATCGTTAACTCGTTAATAAAAAAATTAACTTCGTTAATCGTTAACTCGTTAATAAGAAAGTTAACTTCGTTAATCGTTAAAGCGTTAAAATTCTGAAAATTTAACGAAAGTTAAAGTTAACCAAAAATTTAACGAAAGTTAAAGTTAACCCAAAATTTAAGGAAAGTTAAGGTTAACCGAAAATTTAACGAAAGTTAAAGTTAACCGTTAAAAGATAATCATCAAAATGTTTGAAGACCTTTTTTTTGCTATTTCGACAACATTCTTATGTAGGATATCATTTGCAAATCCCCCGGAAATTGCGTTATTCAAACAAATAATGATAACTTATACAAGTCTTGAGGCTTCCGCGGTGATCTTGATATGGATCTTGTCATCAAACAACCAATGTAACGGACTAAAGTTAACGGGAGTTAACAAGAGTGTTAACATTTTTTTGAGTTAACTTAAAAATTAATCCGTTAAGCATTTTGTTAACTACGTTAATTAACGATTAACGGATTAACGAGCTAATGCCCATCTATGTATATCATATATAATAGATACTTCTTTAGTATTTTTTTTCCAAAATAATGCCGATAAAACGCTGAAAATAATATTTTTCTATTCAAATAGAAAAATTTCAGCCAAAACGCGCATTCAAAGTCACGTGGTATGCGTGACATAATTTCTTACTCAAACAAACTGAAATCAACCAATAGGAATCGAGTATTCTGACGTTTTAATAAGTAACTACGTCGTACCAGATACAGTTCTGTTAGACACGTTTGCAATCACGTGACAAATAGGTTAAATATTAAATTTTAAAATTAGGTTTATTATTAAAATACTGACTTATTTCAAGTAAAAAAAAACACTTGATTGTAAATTATAGATATAAATACTACCCTATTTAGAACATTTTAGTTTTTAAACATATACAAAATTGTTTCTTTTTGAAACAACTACTACTACCAAATGTTCTCTTTAAGATTTGGAACAGAATACAAATGCCCTATATTCCATAGTTCACCTTGCACTGTTCCTGCTGAAACAACGATTCCGTGACTTCCCAAAAACGTTATCCTTTACATAACCTCATAATCTAATGGCGCGCACAAGAATGTGGGAGACTAAGAAATCGATCCTCTCTATCTAGTTATTGTGTAAATGGATATTCAAAGATTGGCTTGCGCGAGACTGTAACACCCATCCCCCACAAACACTACCATCGTGCGCTATCTCGTTGTAACATAATGGTCCCTAGAGTTGTGCCGAAACGTAATTTTTAGTGGGGCCATATATGTATTGATGTTTATTGTTTTTCCGTAAAGAAGAAAAAGGACAACGGTTTATTTTGTGTGTATCTATAGAGTAAATTCGTCAAAAACAGTATTTTTTATGTATTTTTTTAATACATCCGCCAGAACGAAAGAATTTAAACACAAAAAAACATTTAAATGAATTTAATAATATAATATAACTTATTTGTTAAAATATTATTTCTTACTAACTATAGAATTTTTACTGTATCCAAATGTTAATGCATAATAAATAATTTGTATCCCCTGTTTCACGGTCACCCTGTTTGTCATAACCCGCTATGATCGACCCATAAGAACCATCTCTCCTATCTTTTCCCAGTGTACCCTCTACAAAAACCACTACATAACACATACATACATAAACACAAACAAAAATGAGCTGTTTGAAAATGTAACAGAAATTCAACGTTGTGAAGAAGAAGAAGAAGAAAAAGAAAAATTACTGTTAAAAATAGGACATTTAATTTTGTAATTGTTTCTCTATTAAAGTACATTTCAAAACTTGAAATTTGATACCCTACTTTTGTATAGATAACTCCGTATAATTAAAGATAATGATAAAATAATTAGAAATAAAAATCGATCACAAGGTTAGCTATGTTGGTATAAAATACCCCATATTATATACTAATAATTAGTTAGATTGAAATAATTTAATTGTTTATCCATTTAATTAATTTCGTTCCCAAAATTATATACAACCATCCTATATATTGTCGTTTATTGTTTTTCTACGAAGAAAAAGCGCAGGACAGAACGCTTACTTTTTCTTGTGTATGTGAACACATCGTTTATTTATTTAACGAGTTCAGGTTTCTGTTTTGCTAAAACATTCGGTGATTAAATGTGAAGGTTATAGAAATGTAACTAGGGATGAAAATCAATGCTGTAACGTAAATCCAGCAATTCAACTTTAAGTTTTATCTATTTTTTTAGTTATCATGAATGGTTAGGTTAGATATATTTTACAATGGCAAGATATTATATCTCATAAATTTATTTTTAATGATTTTTGAGATTCAGTATTATCATAATGTCAGTTTTTAGTCTACATAATATTTATTATAAATAACTATGTGATGTAAAAAATAACAAGCTTGAAACAAAATGTCATAATCAATCAATGTTCATTATGATCAGTGTTGGAATCCAGGAGAGAATATGAAATTTCCATAGGGGAGGATTTTAGATTAAGTTTCAATGGGTGAAAAACATAATCAACGCTGTTTACTCTAGCAAAATTTAATTATTCATAATAGTTTTGTCTATACAAGTGAAGTGTGAAAATCTAAATCATTGTTTTTGTATGTACCTATATATAATTATTGAATATTTAAGATACAATATTACCAATAATTTTAGTCTTCATAAAATATGCTATAATATATTTTAGTTGATACCCCCTGAATGCAACACTTATTTTTTTTACTTCATTGATTTATTTACCTCATTGATAATGTATATATACTATTCGTTCTAATTGTAAGTGCTATGATTTAATACGTATTATTGTACAAGTGAAAGAAACTCCTCATATAATATGGGAAAAGTAACTCGACAAATTGTTTGTTTCTTATTAAAAAAAATTACGCTACATTCCGGATGTTATGTAGAAAACATTGTCCTTAGTAGTAAGGCAAGCGTTATATGAGAACCTGTATTTTATGTCCAATCCTTTGTTAGAGAAAAGGGAAAAAGGTTCTTTATGAGAAAAAATACACTGCCCGGAAATAGTGTACATCTGTCAGTTGTTTGTAAACAAGTGCAAGAATTTCAATTACGTTTTCAAATTTTTGTTTTTCAACTCTTTGATGTTTTTTCCTGTCTATCTTTCATATGACATGACTTTCGCAGTTGTTACTTCTGCGATTTATTGTTTTAGTTTGGTATAATGATGTAGGGGATAGTGGTGTAGGATTTCTTTTCTATAAAAAGTAATATATGTACGTATATTTATTTAAAACTACTAACTTTTAATATACAATATATAATTATATCAAATCCTATCACACAATATGGTGAATTGTAATACATTTTTTTATTATATCAGAAACATAATATTTAATGTTGTTAATTTTATCCTTGAACTTATCGATTTTTGTATACGAATTTTTGGAAAACGAAATAAATGTACTACCTTATTTACTTTTTAGAAAAAGTTCAATATTATAATTAAATCGTCTACTTAAAAAATTGTTTTAAGATGTTAAGTTTTCAACACTATTTAATAAAAAATATTTTAATTTGTATAGAAACTTATATTTCTAACGACTTAAAATTAATAATAATATGAAAATGTATTGTATGAAAACTCTTCCATGGCATTAAAGATTACATTTTAAAATCAAGGCAGCACAATATCCAACATACGACATAACGTAACATTAATTTCATATGCATTTGTTTGTTCGGCAAGCAATGCATGTGCTATCTCCATTTCAGTTTAGTGAAACAGCACTTTTTTTATTTATTAATATATTTACTTTTGTTCATAATTTTGTTGGATTTTAGTATGATTCACATTTTATTGGAGATTACTTTTAAAAGTATAATTTGTCATCGACTAAATCTTATCGAAATATTTCAGGGTAAAACCCTTTTCTCCGAGGACGTCCATATTTCATTTCTTTCTGGAAGTAATAAAAATTTTAAAGCCTAGCTGTCCTTTCGGAAAGGATGGTCCCTTCGAACGATTTGTTACATAAATATTCATGTCAAGGTTGAAAGGATATGATTTTTAAGCGGACTTTCTGAATGCCTCTAAGCCTTTGGGTATATAATTTTAATATTTTATTTCTTTGTTTGTTGCTGTAATAAATCTGCCTTCACAATTTAGAATATGTAATTGGTACATGACAAATAAAAAAATCGAGAAATAATTTTGGTTCCTGAATAATCAATATATCTAAAAAAATAATGAGAATAATACATACGTGGATAATATAACTTAAACCAAAACACTATTTTGGTCTATATAAACAATAGTGTTAATGATATCCTCATATAGAACGAAATGATGCACTGAAATAATCCAGATCCCAAATTTCTTGTAGACAATTAAACGATTCACCTCATAAATCTTTTGCATTTAATGAACAATGTAAAAAGGAACCATAAATTACAAAAGAATAGAAAAGATAAATCTCGACATCTTGACTTCATTGGCGACCGTCGCACACAACAGAATAGAGTTGATGAAATTCAATATTCCAGTAATAAAAATGAATTTATAGACGTGTAATGAATACGAGTGGAAGCTTCCTATTGATCTGATAATTTTACTTGGCAATTGCTTTGCATTCGTTATTTTAAAACGATGCGATGTGCACTTACTCATCCAGCAATAATAACAGTATGGTATTTCACAAAAGAAATACGTTTTGCAATGACAGCGTTCATATATGTTCCTGTGAACTTCGTGAATGAGAACAATAACTTGCGAATGTAAAGAAATATGATATATGTAATTATACTCCGGTAAATTTCATCAAGTAATAAATCATATGTGATAAAATATTTTATAGATTAAAAACTGAAATTATGTATTTATAACATTATATATTTTTAATATTTTAGGAACATGTTAGATTTGAATCTGTAAATATATTTATTTTAGTTATCAGATTTAAATACCTTCATGATTGACCTTCATGATATATGCATGTTTATTGCACTTAGGATTCGATTTTTGAATGCATATGTTAACGGCAAAGTATGCAATTAAGGCGTTCTATAGATTTCCTAAGAATTAATTAAATACAATGCCGAAGGTTTACAGGCAAAGTATGAAATAATTGTTTAATATAAATTCTTTAGAATGTCAAGATGATATTAGAAAATTTATTAAATATAGTACAAAATGATGTTATTAAAGCAGATAAATCTTAGTTAATTAACTAATATCAATATTTGATATTTATTATAATAAATAAAATAAAATATTAGTTCAACGAATATTAAATATATGATTTAAAAATTTTTAAATAAAAAACAGGAATATTAGATATTATTTAGAAATTTAATAATATATTAGTCCAAACGTGAATTAATTAAGGTAATTTGCAAACCTTCAGCTATCGAGAATTTGTTAGTTATAGGTATATTTGCATCTGATGTATTTTAGTATTTTATTACATAAAGTAAGTCAATATCTGTGTCTGAACCAAAATTGGTTGGCTCACCTTATTTATGTTTATATTTCATACATTTCCAGCTACCAGTTAGGTATTCTATACAATGCCTAGGAAATGTATATAATTAAATTAATTTCATTCATTGCCTGGTAATTTTAGGCATTCTATAAAATACCTAGGAATTCTATACATTGCCGGATTTCATACATTGCAGGTAACATATATAATAAATCTATACTTGTATGCATATTTCCCATTAACATTGTTTAAAACTACTAATTTACATTAACTTTTTATTAAATAACTCTGTTATAGAATTCTTAAAACCATTTCCTGTGTATAAAAAATCATTATAATGGGCGTCTTTGGCCAATATTGATTCTAGAAAACACGAGTCGTAAATAGCTTTCATCCTTGTTGCACATGATGCAACGACTAGACTGCAAATATGTTTAATTTCTTTGTTTGGCCGCATACAACTTCTTATATACATAGATATGTATATCCAGCACTGTATGTTTGTATGAGCGGGTGATAAGAACAGTGAATAACATAAGTAACAAGGCGAGGCGTGTTTGCATGTAGAAGTGTAATCGCATTATTGCATTAGTTGTTAGAATAGCCATTTTAGAAAAAGATCTCGATAATGTCTATTATATTAACCCTCCAATGGTGGCGCAAAGTCTGTGTCAGGCCCGTTCGTATTTATACCATTTTTAGTGTTCAGTACCTACTGAAATTGGAAAAAAGAACACTGTCCAGTTGGCAGCTTTTTAACTACTGAACTGTCTGACCTAGAAAGCTGAGATTTGGCATTATTACCTATACTTAATGGTAGACCAATAATAGATTTGAGTTATAAATTTAAAAACAATTTTTAGCGTATTTTAAGGGGAGGGGGAATCAGGGGGATACAAAACCAAATTTTATTTCATTCAATTCAGGCGAGTGCAGAATCTAATGAAAGCTGACGATTTAAGGTATTTAAATATGTTGATATTAAAATCATTTAACTTTAAAAAAATTGCTAATCATAGTATTTTTTGTATAAATGTATAGAACTATGCTAAGGATTTAAACCAGGGATTCCCAATGAGGCCCAAGTAGACCCCTTGGTGTTTAAAAATGGTCTATTATAGTATTCGCAATAAAATATATTATAATTACATACATGTCAGTAAAATTGCTTCAGTGGCAAAAAAAATCCTTTTGTGTCCCCGTTATACGTATAGATTATAGAAAACACAGCAAAATTATTGCTCAATAAATAAACAATGAAATAATGAAATTAATAAATTAATTCTCAAGACAATCAAGATATGAAGAAACTACTTAGCTGTATTACTATGAAAAGAACACCAACAAAAACAGAAGAAGAAGAATAACAAAACAATATGTGCCTATGAAATCTTGTTTGCATCTGTAAAATTGAAAATCAAAATAGTACAAAAATAATAAAATAAATCTAATAAACCACTTTTTTCTAATTTGTTATTCATGTTCTTAGTCAAGTTGTTATATATCTTTAAGTTTTTTATGTGCAATTATTAGTATTATGATTATGTTGTGTGCTGTATATTATAGAGACAAATTTAATGGGATCGATGAAAAAAACCATTATTTTAAAATGGGTGTAGAAAAAAGGTTGGAAATCTCTGATTTAAACCCAATAACTGAATTACAATTATTGTAGTTGGTGTGGTTTATGTTAACTAGTGGCATTTCTATTGTTCAAAAGTGCCACATAATCAAAATTGAAAAACTATATGGTACGGGATATGAAACACTGGTATCCGAGACTCGACTCGCTCTTGGCAAGGGCTAATAACGGTTCAATACGAATAATGTTTAGTTCTCATTAAAACATTATATAATATAACTGGATAAATATTTTATATAGTAACCATTATTGTAAAATATAAATTATAATTACATACAAATATTTTTTGTTAGTTCAATTTTTGCACAATATCATAGAATAAGTATATAATTATTAGTTTGATATTAATGACAACAATACTTTTATAAATACTAAAAATAACACAAGAAATAAACATCACTTTGAAATAAAAAATAAAAATAAAGAGCTACTGAGAAGAACACTTACCTAGTACCCTGCATTAGTCCAAATTTATGGAGCTAATTAGCAACTAACAATTTTAATGTAGGTACCTGAATATGCAATTACATATATTTTTTATATAATAAATATTTATTGTTGCTTAATAATAAAAACCAATTTTGAATATATTTATTTTAGGTATAAGATATCGAAAATGCTGCAGTATCGTTGTCTAATATCAGAGAATGGAGGAAGCATACTTTGTGGGACTGGAATTTCTCATTATTCTTACTGTTTTGCAAGAATAATGACAAAAGTTGTTTTTGTGAGTTTCATAATATGTCAAGAAAAATTTTTACGACTTAAAGCCTAGTAAATTAACGTAAAATAAAATTGTAGACTGAAGGTTCAAAATTATCATAACGAACATCTTATTGTTTGTAAAAAATATTTGAAATGTAGATTTGAATAAAATTAATGTTTAAAAATACTTTCTTACAATAATAATAGCGTTTCTTTCTTTAAATAATGATACAAAATATTCCCATTATCAGAATAAATAATTATATTTTGCTTCCTCGCAATATCGAAGATACGAGAAGCTTCGTTATCGTTTTTAAACGAGAAAAAAAATTTGTTCTCCGATTTCAAAAATTTTACTTTATTTATCCGTTTCAGGTCAAGACAAACACTTTTTGTTCCGTGTCTGTCTGTCTGTGTGTGTGTGTGTGTCTGTGTGTGTGTGTGTCTGTGTGTCTGTCCCCCAATCCTTGTCACACGCTTAACTCATGAACCACTGAACCGATATTGATGAAACTTGGTTGGTTGGTTTGGTCTGGCTTGAGGACGGTCCCATTTCAAAATAATTAAAATTGTGTGTAAGGGGGAGGGGTGACATCCAAAAAGATTTATTTTTTGAAGATATCTCAAGAAAGACACATGTTACGTGAAAATTTTATAGAACCTTTTTTGTAGAGCATTCAATTCTCTATAATATAGGTTACCTACTTTTGTTGTAAAATATTCCCTTACAAAGATCTATCTCAATTTGACTTAAGAAAATCGTCATTTGTTTTTTTAAAACTGCTATTTATTTTGACATATTAAATGTCACTTTGACGTTTTAAATGTCATTTTGACATTCGTATAGCAGAAAAATAATGATTTTGATTGAAATTGTCAAAAAATTCAAAATATACGACATAATAACCAGGCGCGTATTAAGAAAAATGTAAAATTAAATTTTTTTATTAAAATAGTATGAAAATTAAATGGTTAACCAATGACAGGCAGTTCATCTGAATACATTATCGGTTTTTATTTAAATTGTTCAATAATTAACTACCTTTGATGAATTTAGCACGAGGAAGCACCGTGCATTTACAAGGCAGAGTATTCTTCTTTATACTTTCTCATTTCTTTTTTCTCATATAATGCTGTCAATCAAATATAGATTATGTTTTTTATATTTATAATATTACATTTGTATTAAAACGAAAAAAGTCATTATTGATATATCAGACAGTTTTTTTAAGTAAGTAATACCTACCTGCTTATACTTTATTAATTTTGTATTTTGATTTAACATTTTGGTTTAGTACAAATTAATATTTAATGGTAAAATTAATATTGAATTTTTAATGTCTTTACGTCATTTTACAAATAATTTCATCCGTTAGATAGTTTTAAGAAGCCGATTTGATAGGACGTTTGTTTTTCAAACTCCTGACATTCTAACATTAGTTAAAATTAAACGATAATTGCTATTCAAATTAGGGCAAATGTATAAAACTGAAACAAATTTTCAATATACGTTGCGATTTTATTGTATATAAACCAATATTTTATTATATTAAATATATTAGGCACGTATTACTAGAAAATTAAAAACATTTTTTTACAAAATTTATAAAAATGAAGTTAATTACTTAAATGTCTCATACAGTTTATTAATATATATTTTCTTATAATATCATAATTAGTTCATATTGAAATATGTACATAATATATATGGTACAATCTTTTTATGTATTTTAATATATTTATATATTTTATATATACATATTAAATAAAACATATCTATAATAATTTCGTGATTCCAATATTACTACCAATCAAATTAATAAAACTATTTTTTACTAAATTATAAACTAAATTATTTACTACTTAATAGTTCTAGTAACATTTTCCATCTCGTGCACTATATAAATAGACATATTCAAATTAGAAATCACGATACAAAAACAATAACAGTTTAAACTGACACATACCGAAAAATTAATTACTATACTTTTTGTTTGAAAGCTCTGGTCTCGTGTAAAATCAATTTCGGTATAATTAAAATGCGTTGTTATTGTTCGAAGCACCGCCGGAAATCCGCACTAATTTAGTGAATGTAAAGGACAAGAATGTGTGTTATTTGAGTATTAGCAGAGCATCATAATTTAATAATGGGACAGCGAATATCATTCCAATTTTATGTTATTAAGTCAGTGGGATTATAAAGGTTTATTTAGATATGTATTAAGGTATCATGCTGCTTTAATTTGAATATATTTACATTACTAAAGCAATGACGTATTACGAATTGTAATAAAATATTTATAAGGTTTGTGAAGTAAACACAGTATAATGTCAAGTAACTCTATCTATAACATGCAAATTCATTTCATTACTAGTGATTCTAAAATGTAATGCTCTATATACTGAGTTACATCTAGTAAAAATATAGAAATATTAAAAAAAACATCTACTGAGTAAATGCATAGTGCTTCCTCATGCTAAATTCATCAAAGATTATTGAAGAAATTAAATAAAAACCGTTAAAGTATTCAGATGAACTGCCTGTCATTGGTTAATCATTTAATTAATACGCACCTCGTTATTATATTATTTTAAATTTTTTAACAATTTCAATCTAAATCTAAATTTTTCTGCTAACAATGTCAAAATGACATTTAAAATTCTATAAAAACAATAAATCTTTTGGGATTTCATTTCTCCCCCTTACACACGATTTTTATTTTTTTTTTGAAATGGGACCGTCCTCAAACCAGATCCAACCAAACAACTAAAAAGTGATTGTCTTGACAGATCAAGTTATGTAAATGTTTAAAATCGGAGAGTAATTTTTTTTCTCCTTTTAAAACGATCACAAAGTTTCTCATATCTTCGATATTGCGAGGAAGCAAAACACATAGAAATAAAGATACGACGTTTGTAAAATAATATTTCTTTCTCACTATATCTAAAGAATAATAAAAGAAAACTACCTATGTGATCATTTCTGAATGCAGATAAATATTTGATACAAGCTTTTAAATTTTTCACTTGATCTTTTTCATTTCAGGTCAAAACAAATACGTTTCATTCTGTGTCTTTGTATTTGCCTCCCTAAATCCTTGCCATATATAATGGGTACATATAATGAAACTTGGTTTGTTAGTTTGGTTTTACTGGTACCATCAAAATTGCGTGAATGGTAGGATGGTATTTCGTTTTAATATCTCAAGAAGGACATATACATATTATGTAAAAATTGTATAGAATATTTTTCGTTCATAAAATTTTTTATAATAAATAAAATATTGTTATAAAATATCATTATTTGCAGAACTTTACAAAATAAAGCACTGCGCTTTTATTTAGGTGTTCTTTTTAAACGTACATACTACAATTATAATAAATTAAATTAATTGATCGAATATATAGACTGAATTATAAACAAACACACTCTATAAATATCTATGTAGTATACGTGTTTATATTTGTTAACACTTTTTAAACATTGAATAACTGTTATACTACTTATAATTTATTCAAATTTAAAAAAAAAATTATTAATTATTTTATGCGATTAAATTATCATTTTGTGATTTTTTTAAAATCTGCAGTATCAATCTTTTTTTTATATGGGTTCCTGTCAATATACGAGTATATGTACAAGTAAATATAAAAGTAAACACAACAGGAAAGTATTATTAATACAAATCTTATAATAACAATATTAAAATGTGGTATAAATTATTACTATAGGTTGTAGTCATTGTGATAAATAAAGTTTAAAAAAGACAGTTTGAAAAAAGTTATACATTTTAATAATGCATGACGTTTAAGTTCTGAAAGAAAATAGTTATGGGATCTTTAATTAAATAAATATATCACCGGTTAAAGAAGTGCTTGAATAGGAAATGGCAAAAGTTCTACAATGACCGTGTTTCATAGTCACCATTTTGAATAAACGTGATATTCTTGGGTTTTGTTTCTCATTTGACTTTGAGGTGAAAAAGAGTACATAATGATGGTTGAAACGTGTTATGAAGTTATAACAGACAGACTTTAATGGAAGATGAAAGTTCGTTTTGAATAACAAGAGTCATTGCTGTCATTTTTTAAAAAGCTTAGAAGTATAAGTATTAATTTATATTTTATTATAAATAAAAAATAGAATAAATGGTTGAAATGAATTATAAATAATTGGTAATTATTTCAAAAAGTTCAATTGTACCTTAATATATATTTTTAATAGTTTTTTGGTCATTACTATGAAAAAGTTAATAAAAACTACACATTGCGTTTGAAATAATAAATGTAGGTAGTGTCAAAAATATTTTTGTGAGTTTAAGTAGAATTTATGTCTTTTGCATGGGATAGACAGCTCAAGGTGCCAGCAATTCGGGAAGCTTTCTGGAGTGCCAAGTTTTTTTTATTATATACTTTTTTGTGTTGTGAATCCTGTATAATATATTATAGGGTGCAATGCGAGATTTAGCTACTAGAAACTGTAGGGATATTTTGACAACAAACGTAAATACATTCACAGAAAAAAAAAGTTTACTTCTTTCAAAGACAATACTATATAAAACAAGGTTTGCCTTGGTTCAATGCAGTTTCTTCTGTGTATATCATAGAAGATATTTAAAAAAAAAGTTAATATACACTTAAGTTTAAGTAGATTATATCACATTCTGATTCATTAATGTTGGTATTTTATAGAGTTTTATGTCATACCTGCCTACAACCTTTAGAAAATATTTTAAGAAAAAAATTAAATAATGCTTATATTTTAAAATTTATTAAAATATCTTCACCGAGACCAAAGTTACGAGCACAGATATACTACTTTACAGTCCGCTGTATAAAATGATGATTTACTGCAATTCTTCAACTCGAATTACCCCACGTCTGAACGAATATTCCAAAAAGCCAGACGCCAAGATCTGAGTCATGTAGACATTTGCAGGTTGCCTTTTTACACAAATTTGCTGTTCCTTACCCCCGACAACAAGCGGTCTGTTATTCGCAGACACTCACTATGTGTGTGTATAATTTAATAATGGGACAGTGGTTATGATCCCAATTGTGTGCTATTGGGTCACCAGGGCATTGACGGGAGTGGTATGAGTTACATTTATAAGTCGTTGACGCCACACTGGTGGCGGCAAAATATCGATCCCAATGCAGTACTACACTCACACACATGTCTACATTATACAGGATGTCCCCTTGTTGGCAGACTTGTATCTAGAAATGATTTATTGATCAATGTGCAAAACATAGACGCGGAAAAAGAACGTGACGTAGAGAAGGCTTAAAAAGCTTAACTAAGTAATTGGTTCTAAAACAGTAGGAAAGTAACAATGTGGCTTTCTACATCAATTCCGATTTCGTCAGAAATTAGTTTTGTATTTCTTACCTAAATGTTTTATTTTTATCTTTATATATAATTTTTTTTTGAATAGAAATACTCTTTGAAAAAAATTTTACAGGGATTTTTTCGATTAAAGTTAATAATTTTGAAAAGATTTGACATGAATTATCTTGTCTCAAAACATGAGATTTTAATGAAATAATTTCTTTTTCAATTAAAACCAACAAATTTTTAAAATACAAAAATAAAATTTAAAAAAACTTCGCTCCACAATCATTTAGAACGCGTTTTCTTCTTTGAATTGGAGATTGCAGAACAAAATGATTGATACCATTGAGTAAAAAATATTTTGATACTTAATGTTGATACTTATCAGTTTTTTTTAAAATCTACTTTATTTACTTTAATAAAAAATATTCACTAGAACTGCGGCCGCTGTAATTGCGCGTTTAATCGGGAATCTCTTTTATCAGGCATCGCTAACCTCCATGTTGGCAGAAAATTTTAACATATTTTTATATATGTATACATGTTATTATGTAATTTATGTTTCTAGTAATTGTAAATAATAGTTTGAAAAATATAAAATTAAATGTGGGATTTTTCAAACCACAAGAGAACGAAATTACCACATAAATTGTGTTCACCAATAGTTTTAATACAAAATAAATTATATCTATAATACTTAAAGTAACCTCGTAGTAGGTTATTCACAATAGCTATTTAATATGTTATTATAAATAATTATAATGAAATTCATTTATTCAAAAACCGTCATAGTGTTATTTCGTTGCGACCATCCTGTATATATATATAAGCAGTCTCGTTGTCTCATACGTTATAGCCACGTATGGTCGTATGTCACATAATGGAGGATCTATGTATAGAGCAGATATTCACCTGAAATAACCACATGTCTCAGAGAACATTCCATACTCCTCGTGTATATATTTTTTTGAAGAAGCTGTTTGTATAGGCACACATTGAAATACAGAGAAAGGGAGAGGAAAGATATTGGATTAGGGTATTTTGTTTTGGATTTTAATATTCGCTTGGAGATTTCATTTTCTGTTTCACGATAACTCTGGCGTTGTTTTCAATATACCATGTAATTTATGATTTTTCGTGTTTGGAATACATATTTGAAATATTTTTAAATTTTATTTTTATTTTCGTATAACAACAATATACTAGATATACCTAGTTGGAGAAGAAATGAATCTACATTTGTAGTTGTAAATTAATAAAGTATATTATAATAAACTACTTACCTACACACTTATAAAATACATACTTGGAACATAGTTTATATTAAATAATATGAACTGAAATACAATATTTGTATCAGATTAATGTTGTTTATAATAATTACACAGCAACACAAAAAAGGTAAAAAAAAACAATTTCGGAAACCATTGTATTTCTATAAATTTTGAGGCGCTGAATCCGAATTTGAGGTCAAAATAACACCTTATCCGATTAATTTTGAATATTACTTCGAAGAACCTAATTTTCGAAAATTAAAAGTACATTTTTCGAAGTTATTTTTGTATTTAATACTATTTTACTTATGGCTTTCTCCGTATGTATTTTGAAATCAGTTAATAGTTGTGTGACTGTCACATAAAAATCGGTTCAATAGTTTTCTAGTTTACAATGAAAATTCAAATTAGTATCAAAATCGATTTTAATGCCTGTAAAAACGGTGCATAAATTGCAAAAAAATATTTAGAAATACTTAAAATACTTGTAGTAGTCGTAGGTTACTATAACAACGTTCGTACCATTCTGAAACTCATTTCATAAATATTTCAGGCACATTTCAGGTAAACATGTTATTGACATACAAACAATATTTCTTAACAGTAATGTAATTTATAAATCAAATAAAAAGAGGGTATTGTTGTATATAAAGTTGAAAACAAGACATTATGTAAATATAAAAAACACATAAATGTGAACGTAAGTTCACACAATAAGAATCTCCTCAAATACGAAAAAATGTATGTTTCTGTTGTATAAATTATAACAAAGTTTTTACATAGTTTTAATTTCACGTCTGTTAGAATTATGGCAAAAATCCATTAAAATTATTGCTTCAACTGCAAAGGCGGGGCTACGTTGAAAATGCGGAACAGTTCTTTTGAAAAGTTTCTGACATGTTTTTATATATTTAAATAATAATATTATGTAAATGTATCCGAGTTGCTTGATGTAAGCCGTGTATTTTTGATTTTTAAAACCGATTCATCTCACATTACAACGAATGACAACACTCACAGAGCCGGATTAATATTTTAAGAAGATCATTACATTTTACATTTAAAAGAAACGATTGTACTAGTAAAATTAATAATTTTGTCTATTCTAAATATGCACAATATTTTATTGTAATCATTGTACTATAAATTATTTTAAATTAATTTTTACACTTTTTTGGTGTCATGTTTTTATTGTAAATGAACCAATAGAGTCAGAATAAATAAAACTATTAGCAGTAACGCGTTTTGATAGTTAGGGTCCTGAAGCAGAACAAATATTCGGTGCTACCTATTTTTTGGGGAATAGAAAATTTCAAAATCTATACAAGTATTAAAAATATTTTATCATATACAATATCTGAAGACATTTTTTTTCTCTTTAAAATATTTAAGTTTTGGTTTTAAAAGCACAAAAAAAGTCTTTAATTTTTTTTCTTCAGCTCTTTCCTCCCCTCACGGGGCCTTATTCAATTACATAAAGTACCAAATGTATAACACGCCACTGACATTTGGAAACATAAGCAAAAAGTTCAATTTTGGGAATTGGTTGTACCCAACAGTATTGAAAAACTTAATCAAAATATATTTTTCTACTTTCTGGAATTTCTAAATACGGGTCTGTTTATCAACACATTCATTATTGAAGAACTAATAGCTTATTAAAGAAAAACAGTAGTAAAAAGGTTACATCTACATTACCGGCCTTTTACAATTAACGATATTACAGTTAAAAAAAACATTCATTCTATCCTACGGAGTTTTGTAATTCGCTAATTTCCGTTACGTTAAATACATTTTCTTTAAAATATCTATTGTGGAAACTTTAATATCTTTATTTCACTACGTTACAATTTTTTCTTTTACGTTGAAATAAAAATGATATTGTGTTCGTGTTTAAAGAAATATTTTGTATTTATTTTATTCACGAATGATTTTTTGTGAACCAAAAAGGAAAACATTAATAACTGTATTTATTTTGTAATCAAAATTCCGTTAATATATGTACATAAGTTCATATACCATGAGCATTGAGCATCCATAAGTATGAAGTTAATAATGGTGATTATTATCAAGATTTGAAAAGAACGATTGTTTCGTATTGGTTTTTGTTTTCATTTTTGTTTCATTCTTTGTCCCTAGCGATATTATTATATTTTGCGAAAAAGATTAACTTTTTTAGGGTATGTACGTAATATAATCATTATAAATGATTGATGGATTCTTATTGTTGATATAAAGCTGTAATTATAAACCAGTGTTTGCCAATTTTTTAGCACTGTTTTTGAGGCGGGTTCTTTTCTCTCTGGCAATAAATTAAGTTCATACATGTTTACAATAAAAATTTGTCAAATAAGTCGAACATTGCGTACAAGTATCCCGTACCGTATAGTTCTAAATGTGTAAAATTAACTTTAGTTAATAATTACTAGTAATATTTAATAGTTAGTCTATTGGAATATAGATTATTCTCAATTTACTATAATATATAATATGTTAAAAAATGCCTGGATTGAATCAAAAAATGATAACTTATTTATTTAGATATATTATTGGCTATTGGTTCATCAACTACCATAATTATGCAAATTATTAATTTTATAGGTCAAATGATTCAGTAGCTAGTAGCTAGATTGTTGTAATAGACAAACCCAGTCTTGGTTCCATTATAAGTGTTCCTTTTTTTTATTTTGGTTAGGAACAATAAAAACACAATCGTATTTAATCGTATCATATATCTTTTGTTCTTAAAAATTATTTATTCAAACATAATAACCATTCTTTTAATTATAATTAAAAAATGTATAAATTTCATCCGTCTTTTTTCCAACTCCATCTTTATAGAAAATTCTTTGATGCCTGGACAAGTAAAATGATTATATTCATTTTTTTATATTAATTTTATTTTTAAAAGCTTCCACTAATTATTAGATTGAAACTAGATCTAAACAAAACAGTCTGTGTCATTGAACCTCATCAATCTTATTTTTTGTTTTGTTTCTTGAGATAAAACATATTTTTAGTTTTTTAATATTTTTCATACTCAATTACAAAGTGAATGCACTGTTTGACATAGTACATTAACCTATCAATTGTTTTGGTCAATTTCTCATTGATTTTTATTTTTTCAGTATAGTATAACCTTCAAGTTCTCAGAATTTTCCATGTCGAATATATGACAGTGCATGAATTATGAATTCTTGGAAGTAGTAATACATTTTCGTTATTATTTTAAAGATCAGACATAAACTACAAAAGTTTTCTATCGTGTCGTGTCACGGATAGCTTTGTCTATGAATATATAGTAGTGTTTACCATTCATGCCCATTGTTTGTTTTGTGGTAGGTATAAACGTAAATAAATATCGAATAGAGTCAATGCGTCAATCGTGTATTGTAGCTTGTAAAAAAACATTATACTGCATTGAATTATTAATAAAACGATTATCGGCCACTTCCATGCATTATTATTATTTATAATATATGTTACTTTTAATATTATTGAAAAAATTAACTAAAATAAATTATTAATGATGCGAAGTAATTAAAATATGATAAGCTTTTTCTAAAAAAAAATTAAAAAATTTAATACTTATATCCAAACAGTAACCTGTTACAAAATGTTTAAGGACACGATAAAATCATTAATTATAAGTTAAAAATTAACTCCCTTGTTATAAAGAAAAATCTCAAATTTTCTTTAATGGTCACAAATAGTACTATCTTTCTTCTTTCAAATGAATTTTTATATTTAACTGTACATATTTTTGTTGCCTCGATATACTACATAGTAGTGAATGTAACTAATGCGAATGCGAATATTGACTTATGCAAATGCGTATATTGACTTATGTGAAAAAAATGCTAGTTGAATAACATACATTCTTTCTTTTTAGAGGTGATTCAAAAAAAGCGTCATGTAAAATTCATGCATTTTTGACCTCTCCCAATCTTTCTTGTCATGCTGCATCACTTTTTGAACCCCCTAACTAATAATATGCCACAAAATCTGAGTTTCTACCCCCATATGAATATTAATTTGTCGATTTACCAATACTTCTAAATTCTTTACAAAAAAATTGTTTTGTTTTGTTTTTATAGTGGATAATTTAATAAACTGTGTGTGTTTAATAAAAAAAGACTATTAATTTAACTAGAAAAATAGATGTTGGTTCGTTTCTATTATTATTGTTGAAATTAACAATAGATTAACAATAATTAAAATAGATTAAAAAACTATATTTTTATTTATTAATACATTTATAATTATTCGCAAAAATATTCGTTACATCACTACTACATAGTAGTATCGATATACTCACATAGGGAATAATATGACATTTGTGTGTATCCTGCATTATTACTTTTAAAAACATCATATTAAAAGATATGTATATCTCGACAAAAAAAGGTTACAGTGAAAAGTAAAAAGTTAATTTTAAATGGGAAATATGATACTACTTTGTAATTCTTAACGACTGAATTATTAACCAGCTATATTTCCAATGCCCGACATTTTACATTTTTTAAAGATATTTCCATGTGTCAAAGTTACATTATTCTAGATTATAGAGAGGATTCATCTACAATGTTTTCTTCAAATGCTTCCTTTGATCTGGAGGATGAGCGCAAACAATATGAAAAAGTGAGCTGCTTTGAAGGTCGATCGCTCCGAAAATTACAATTATTTTTTAAATTAATTTTTTTCTAGAACGAAGATTTTCATTAATTAAAAATTTGAATAGTTACCATCAATTTAAAACACACATTTTCTATTTTTATATCCGCATAAAATGATCAGTGTTTTATCACATATTCAAGTAAAAGGTATATTATGTTTAAATCATTGTTATACACACATAATGTAGCATGCACCTACATATAACGTGTCAGTCTTGTGGAAGCCATATTGTATGGAGACATAGAAAAAGGGATTACGGTTACAGGAAATCATAATAATTAATTTATTACTTTTTGATTAGATTAACATAATAATCGGGGCAAAGTTTATAATTGTATAATGAAGGTAAAATTGAAATTACTTTAAAAGTAATTGATTAAAAGTTCTCATCTATTGAATTCCTTTGTGTTAGGTGAAAACAAGGAAAACAAAATTTAGATAGCTGCAATGTGGTCTTTCTTTTCAATTGGAGAAAACTTACTTTTGATCATTTTTATATTACGGCTGCTCGAGTATAAAAAAATTTTAAAACTTTATTTTGAATGGAATATTATTTTATTTAATGTTTAGTAAAAATTAGCGACTCCACAAATAATTTTGTATATTGAGTGTTTCCGGGATTAGAAGAAAATTGGATCTCAAAAACGATTGGGACTTCTTGCTAATATTTACAAATAAACTTCAGTATATTTCCAGAAAATTGTAACTAATTAAATTATTTATCAGTAAACTGTTTCATATCATGTTAATGTACTTATCTACACATTTAAAAATTATTTTTTGTAATTGTGTTTAGACAGATATAAAATATTTACAAAACCCAATATTTAAAGAAATAATATTGATTTCTGTGCAGGTTTAATTAGTTTTAGATATATACAAAGTGCCAACTGGACTCATACACTACTGGTCAAAATAATTGTAAAAATCAAAAACACTTATAAATACTAAATTGGCTATCAAATTTCATTTTCATCTCAATGAGAGATTAATTTTGAGTAAAGTTTTTGGAAAGGCTGTAGCAGAAAAATTTCCAAATACATGTTCATATAACCATATATTTCGAGACATTGTTTAATTTTGGTACGCCAGTCCTGAATTACCCTTTAAATAAATAAATACGATAATTAAATTATCAAATTACCAAACTGTGCTAAAATTAATAATTAGTTGATATTGAGCTTTCATCTAATAATTATATTAATTATAAGCAAATAATTGGTCAATGTTTAATAAACTATTTTTTATAGAGCGGTATGTTATTCAAAAATCTCTTAACCGTAAAATTTGAATGTATTCAAATATTTAATTTGGAAAAAAGTACAATATTTCTGCCATCGAAGTTTTTACTTGTACACTATTATTTATGTAATTGAAATCTTAATAGATATTCCAAATTATTTTCTTGGTAAATCATAAAACATTTGAGAAATTTCTAAATTTTATTCAAAAAACTTTCTAACATTGTTATTTATCATTTGACACAAATATTTAGTAGACGACTGAATCTTGTAAAACTTTTATTTGGTGATATCGAAATGTGTGCTTATACCTATTTCGACGTTTTGACATTTAGACATTTAAATTCAAAATACTATCGACATTAAAAAGTCAAAAGGTAACCTACAATTTGTAAATGTGTTACTATTTAAAAAAATCAGTTTAGTACAGGCAGCGGTACCCAACCAGTCGGTCGTGATTCTCAGCATTCTGAAGATTTATTTTTACTCTTACTTAGAGTAAATCGTTTACTTTATATTCCATAAAAACAATCTAATCAGAATTTTTCCACACATAAATATTACATAATCTAAATATCGATCGTGTTTGACTAATAATCTTGATGACTGTGTCCGCTATAATGTTAGTTATTATGATTCTAATTATCTGACAATTTGTGCTAATTAGCAGTGCTTTTACTCCTGATTCGAATAAATGCTTTTTTATCACTAAGGGACAATTTATTATGTAGGCGGATACTTTAAGTCACAGATTATATATTATCAATTTTATATTGAAAATTACTTTTATATACATACAATAAATAATTTAACATATATGTAAGTAAAATCTAGAATAGGTACTCTTAACTCAAATATGGAAAACCTGTGATTTTGTCCTTTTAATAAGATCGCTCTAACGGTCATTTCTATGATAGTTTAAAATTATATATTTATATATAATATTTATTATTATTTGTTTCTTCTTGGAGGAGGGTCTCCAACCAATTTATCTTTCTGAATGAGAAAATTTTTTTTTTTGAAAATCTATAAAATATAACTAAATTTACATTTTATTTATATCTGCGGCTTGAACTGATTTTTATTAACACCAAAAATGATCTAACAGTGCGAAATTGTTGCCTTAGTTAAGAGTATAATATATATTTATCATCTCAATGTTTAAACAATAATTTTCCTGTATGTTAGTAACACCATTAATCAATTTTTTTGATAGTGGCATGATAATTATTATTTGTTAACGTTAAACTATAATAATTTATATTTGATTGCACTGAATTAATAAAAAACACATCAGAATATGAATTTTGCATTTCCATCTTACTACATTACCATAACTTAACTTCTCAAAAGCAATTGATTAAGCTATTAATAATGAATCCATCTCACTTACAAATTGAATACGGTGACAGCAACTGCGCCTACAGCTTCTAGTTTCAAAGTGAAACACGTTTAAATTTTAATGTTCTCTGAATTTGTAATAATCCATCATAATTATTTTTTAATTAAACGAAATTGTTATAAATAACTTATTATTTTATTATATTTTACTCAGCATATTTTTTTCTTTTGAATTTTCATTAATAAATAATCATATTCATGATTTTAAAATAATAAAAATTTTATTATAAGAGTAAATATTGATCTTTTAAGCATGGTAGCTAACAATTAGTAATAATAATGTACAATTAATTCGATATGTATGTATGTTTGTACATATAATGTATTTATAGATTTAAATGAATGAGAATTAATAGTACTATAGAAAATTAATTAATTCTTACATCTAATATTACATTTATGGTATAGATAAGCTATTGTTTTAGACTTGAGATAATGAACATATTTTACAATAGCTAAGACGTGGTTGCGGAGTGTTTGTGTGCTATTAACAATGGCTCTTTCAATGCAGATAAAGATATATAGAATTAGTAGGTATCTAGTTTGCAGATTTATAGAACTGTTTATCAACTGTTGAACTATTACTGACCGCCCTTTAGCAATTTATTTTATGTACTACATATACCGGGTGGTTTAATACAAACGTCTTACAGTGGTCTCAAATTGAATTCTATCTGGACAAAAGTATTTAAATGAACAAATAATATCTGATAGCATGCAGTAATAATATATTAATGTTGAGTAATAATTATACAAGTTGATGGCTTTAATAAACAAAACCTATAGTTATTAGGGATTAAAAAAATCATTCGTTATCAAATACTGATTGTTAGTAGAACTACAACGGTAAACAAACCTATATAGTTATGCATGTGATAAGGACAGACAGATGGGTTGACACACATACACATAACAAAAAGTGTGTGTCTTGACCTGAAACGAAAAGATCAAGTTACATATTTTTTCTCATTTTAAAACGATCACAAAACTTCTCGTATCTTTGATATGGCGTGGAAACAATTTTTTTAATAACATGCTGCTATTTTCTTGCATTAGAACAAACTTTATTTTCTAATCTTTATTGGTCTCTCTAAATCACTAAGCAATGCGGTAATCATACGGTTGTCATCGTTAATAAAACTGAAAACTTGAACGAATCGTAACACGCGTTACACTCATCATTGTGAGTGTGGAGATTATAAATAATGAATGAACATCTTCTTGTATATCACTCGCTGTGACTGATAGACGTCATCGTTAATAGCGGTAAATAGAGTTTCAACATTTTGACATTAAATAAATATCGTGACGGTTTAACAATCGAAACTGAAAATTTAAATACGAGTACTTACTTTCTTCATTACTTACTCCAGTTTTTGTTGATTATCTAGTTTAGATATCTGATTTTGAAAAGAAAAGAATTTTTAAAATTGTTCGTTATATCGCCAACTGAGCAGCACTTAAATTTTAGACAATAATATTTTTTATAATTTTTTTTTAAATGTTTGTTTTCTATTATGCACCGTTTCAAAAATAATCAGACACATTGATTAATAAAT
Source organism: Sialis lutaria (assembly GCA_949319165.1). Taxonomy (NCBI): domain Eukaryota; kingdom Metazoa; phylum Arthropoda; class Insecta; order Megaloptera; family Sialidae; genus Sialis; species Sialis lutaria. Next base: position 22,006,385 of record OX439231.1, on the reverse strand, counting down.
TGAATCGGTGAGTGAAAGAACAATATATCTCCAAAATGTCCATTTTGAGAAAAACGAAAAAAACTGTTTTAAAGGAGAACTATGGGTTATTTGGTCTAATTATGTATTGTGACTTTGTGACATTATAGAACTTATGTTAACCGATAATAATACGTACATAAATAAATAAATAAAAAATTGCAAAAAAAGATATTTGAAAAAAATGACCTGCTGTTCTTTCACTCAATTAAAAAAAAATGCAAATTTTTTTTTGTTGCTTTATTTTCGGCTTTATTATTTTATTTTTTATTATTTTACAAAAAAAAATATTTGTAATTTTTACTCAGAATCTTCATTTTTGACTTTCCAAGAAATTATATGGTAGTAAAATCCGAGGATTTTGTCAGATAAGTAAGGTAAAAGTAATTGTAAAAAAAATTGAACTACCCCCCGTCGCACGTACGATGTTGGTCGATGTATTATTATTTTGCTATGTGATAGAGCTATGAATTTTAAACATTTTGCCTATCTCAGTTAAAATTGCCATTTTTGGCACTTGTATTGTTCTTTCACTCACCGATTCAATTAGCAAGCTTACTTCCGTTCCTGATTCTGTGATGGTTTTCAAAAATTATTAGATGCACATTTATTTGCACATCATCTACATGCAAAATTTGTATGTTTATTATTATGCAAACGAATAACTAAGCAGTCGTACTTGATGCAGGAACTGTAAAGATGTGTAATTTAGTTCTAATCTCGTTTTAGATTTTTTTTCATGATTTATTCTAGCTGTTTTTTCTTATTTATCAGTAAGGTTTTTCCCACAACTTTACTTACAAAAATATTATTTTTATTATTTATCAATTGATTGTTATAATATTAAGCTGATATCTGAAGGGTTCACTAACTTTATTTACACATTTAGATATTAGCTTTTTTTTAATATACGAGTATGATGATATTTATATAAATATATCTATTACATTTAAACAAAATAAAATCTTTATAACAACCCGGGAAACAATTGTAGATCTGCAGAAATTTACTTAGATATATTTTTCACTGGTTTTTGATCTGTGGATACTTGCAAAGATCTACAACGGTCTACAAAGAACATATGTGGGCATTAACTCGTCAATCCGTTAATCGTTAATTAACGAAGTTAACAAAATTAACTTCCGTTAACTTTAGTCCGTTCCATTGGTTGTTTGATGACAAGTACATAAGAAAGTTGTAGAAACAGCAAAAAAAAGGTCTTCAAACATTTTGTTAACCGTTAAAAGTTAACCACTTTTAACGGTTAACTTTAACTTTCGTTAAAATTTAAAAATTTCAGTTAACTTTAACTTCCGTTAAATTATCGGAATTTTAACGATTAACGAAGTTAACGAATTAACAATTAACGAAGTTAACTTTTCGATTAACTGTGCCCTCCTATGACAAAGAACTACAACGATCTACAAAGATCTCTGAAGATCATTGTTACGGTGAAAATTCATGAACTTTCAAAGTTTTAATCTCTATCACGATCTACAACGATATTGAGATATCTTTGTAGATCGTTTAAAATCTTTGTAAGTCATTGTAGATCTTTGCAAGTCTCCACAGATTAAAAATCAGTGAAAAAATATGATGTTGTCCCAAAATGGTGATCTGTTGAGATCTGAGTTTTCCCGGGTACTATCAAAAAATTAAGTAAATATTCAATTTTAAATAAATACACGCCTACTTACAGTGAAACTCACCCAAACTGACCAGCTATAAAGTGGTCTTTTTGTGGAAAAAGGATCAGTTTATAAAGAAAATATATGAATGGCTCCGTCAAATATCGGTCGTTTGAGTAATAGATCGCATGGAAAAAGGGAATGTTTAAGAAGTATCACTGTATAGAGGTATATCATAAATTTATAAAATTGTAAACAACTTGAAAGATTAGAAAAAATTGTTTTTCTCAGTGAACCAATACACTATATTTACTAGCTATACATACTTTGCTTTGAGAAAATAACAAAAAATCAATTTCTAGAAAAATGGTATTTCACGTTTCTCTAGTTATGAATTCACATAACAAATTCATATTTTTACTTTTTATATACATACTATATGAAAAAAAGTGTATAAAAAATGACATAAGTTATAGTTATCATGAAAAAATGTAAATGGAATCATATACATACGACCTTTATCTCAATTACTATACTTCTCTGTGTCTGCGAATGTTCTATAGCCAAAACAGTGTAACTTACTAATGTGGTATTTTTAACTTAATGTTCTTGTATAGAGTAAATGTGCACCTCTTTTATTTTAAGAGCATCACTAAACCGATACTTACTCTTGTATATTTTGAATAAACTTTTTTTTATTATGTTTATGTCCCTTGACCCTGAATAAAAGTTATAAAACAATGTAAGTATGTATACTTACATTTGTCATGATTTATTAACACTATTGAAATAATACCGAACAAAAATGTTTTAAACTTTTATTAAACTAATATGACTCCTTCGCTATAAGTGTCTTTCTGGCCTTAAGCGAGTATTATAACGTTAAGGCCTAAATAAAACTAGTATGACAGTCGAGTAATTTGCTTACCAATAATAAATGTTTTAGTAATTGAAAAGTGTCCAGACAGCACGCGTCAAGATAAACGGAGAACAGTGTAACCAAGTAAAAATAAATAAATATGTTTACTTAATTATAATGGCTATATATGTTAGAAGAAGTAGAGAAAAATTAACGAGAGAAAAGAAAAATAATGTGGATATGAAATTGATTAATGGGAGAGATGCATTAGGAGTTAAAATGTTCTTATCAAGGAATTAGAATTAAAAGATCCCAAGGAAAAATTTGTATCGTTAAGATATACGAAGAGTTGTTTTAATTTTTGCGACAACTAATAAACTTAACTATAAATATCGTGTTCACATTTGTCTAGTAACTTATTTAGTACTTAGTAAGGGGTGGTAGTGGTCGCTATTCGACTAAAAAAATAAAATAAAATTAATTTAGTCGAATTAATGGTTTTACTAAATTGCTCTACTTTTGCCTATTCATACACGTTGAGTTACTAAATTACTTGCCACTTGACTTAATACTAGCCTGGTTTAAACTATGCTTGAAGGTCCGTTTATACGTATTCAGTGGTTTATTTTAGTGACAAGTAGTCAACTAAATCGTTAAGTCATGGTAAGACAGGGCTTTTGCACCTTGGTAAGTATTTAGTGGAATATTTATCCATATCGGACATCATTTGATCTTTACTTGAACCATAATACTAGATCAGAACAAGAAGCAAATTATGAAGCCACACCTTCCGCAGAATGCGCATGTACCGCTACTAAACCAAAAAAAATAACAGATTTTATTCTACTTGTCACTTATTCACTAAACCGGTTAATTACTACTTGACTTAATACTTACCGTACTGATTACACGTATAAATTTACTTGTTACTTGACTAAACCACTAAATAAATGGATATGTGTAAATGGGCCATTAGAGTTAAGATTGCACACAATTATAGACACTGTAGTATCGACTGAATTAAAATAGATATATTATCGATATTTATAGTAATTATTATATAATATTCATAACTACAACGGTGGCATAAAAAGTCGATATGGCTACAGTTATTGTATAAGAGAAAATTAAGTTCTTACCATTTTTTTGTAATAATGAATCATTATATTTATTTATGTATAACAATTATAAAAATGTATTAGAAATCTTCTGCATATGCTTTTTCCACATTTAATTGAATACTATCGCCAATACCAACATCAAATAAAACATCATGTATCCTAAGCCCTCCTCGATTGTTATCGAGAACAACATTGTCCGGACATACACGTAGTTACCACGGCGCAAGCAACAACTTGTTTATTGCGCGTCATTACATAACCAGCACGAGTTATGTGAAACATCAGAGCCCCGATGTCACACCAGAGGGCACTGCGAGCACTAAAAATAGCAGCCGAAATTCAACGGCCATAATTCATTCATGTTGTATGTTTGTAGGTAACGCACTTGTTTCGGGGTTGGAAAAAACCACGGACGTCCGCAAATTAAATAACGGTGACAGCTTATCGCTTTTATTATTATTATATGTGTATGCAGTTAGCGGTCGTCGGAAATGACCGAACAAAGTACAGTGTATCTTAATCATGATTCAAATTACGTCTGAGCGTGGATACTTTTTCTAATTTTTAAAATAGTGTGTTAATATATCCCTAATATAATTTAAAATATAAAAAATGTGAGCTACCCCTTAACGCCTTATATTGCGTATGCTGATAGGTGATACATAAACAAAATAAGCCAAAATATAAGTTAGTAAATCGTAGTGAATTTATTGATCAAGCACCGCAATTAGGAAAGTTTAATTCCATCTCTGTATATAAAAAAAGTTAAACAAACTTAAAAAATAATAGAACAAATAAAAAAGTCAATAAAGAGAAAATTAAATCATGAAACCTTATGGAAAGAAATATGTGTAAATATTTGCTCGCTCAATACATTTTCAAACATTAAGACTTGTTTATTTTATGCTTTTATATCATTATTGAACAATAGAATGTAGGAAAAAATAAAATAAAAATCAATGTTCTTACTGCAAAGCGCCTACACCATAAAAAAATAACTTAAATATGTTGTAATGTAGATTAGCGAAATTAAATTTAATAATAATTAACTATTGTAATATAATACATATTTCATTATTATTATTATAAATTCACTATAATTATAATATAAATATTTACAATTGTCTATATACCATATACATATACAATATACATACATGTTTATCAATATGAAAATATGATTATATTAAATGTAAATATAGAAAATATAAATATTTTACAAATCATCTTGAATATCAGTATCATTTTTGAATTGAAATAGAATTTTCCTTGATATACATTTAAACATATTTACATCGAATAGTAAATAAATTTTGTTAATAATAATATTAAGCATTAGTTATTATCTTTCTGTCATTTTCAATGGATTTTCATACTAATATTCATAATAGTTACATTAGTATACAAATATGGTTGTTCATTATAAATAATTATGACAGGAATAATGTAAAATGATTCCGTATTATTTATTTCAAAGGTTTATTTCCGTAAATAATAATAAACTTAATACCTATGTACTAACTACTATTATTCAAAATAAAACTATAATGATAAATAACTTAAAAAAATGACCACCTGTATAGTAAAATTTTTCACAACTTTTTTTTAAAATACGAACTATTCATAAATAATAATTATATATATAATAATAAACGTATCCGTTTCTGATTTAATGATGCTCTTCAAAAATATTAGTGCATATCTGCTGTACACAAGAATTTTTAATTTCATGTTTTATTTTTTTGATAGTAGACTTAGGGCATAATTCTTTTCAAGTACAATATTGTACTTTAATATACAGCAGATGCAATGTGTGGATAAAAAAAAACGACAGATGTTTTTTAATATTAGTAAGATTACGAACTTTTATTAGACACTTATTCGTGTGTGGGAGAGTCTGGTACTACGGTAGTTATGTCAACAAACAACAATATAAGATAGGAAGGAGGGAGGTAGTTTGAGCATATAATGATTCATAATGATGACATTGTTTCCAACACGAGAACTTGAAGCAAGTACTTGCCGTAATTGAATATTAAATTAGAAGAAAATGTTACATAAATAATTTTCTAAATTAAACTCATGTCAAACGGATTCTAATAGGTTCTGTGTCGTTGTTCACGCGCAGGAAAGTCAAATCGGAGCTTGTTAGTTTTATAAATTAGGCAGATGTCACAGTTAACCCCTACTACCAATAGCTCTCGTGTTCGGATGCTGTGTGTTCTTAATGTGGCATTTTAATATGCAATATCCAACATGTAAATTTCGTCATCACTCGCTGAATATTACCTGCTTGTGAGATTTTTATGGCTGATATCCGAGGTTGGATTAAACAGTTATTTTTTATTTACCGCCTGTCATTAATTTAATCAAATGAGTCGTCTGATTTTTAATCGGAAGGTGTGTGCAGTTCCATATATTATCTCAATGACAATTGCCAAACCGATCAAACTATCGGTCGACTAAAAGTCTAGCTGTTATAATGTAACAAATATCGAATTTCCCGATAGCATTAAGAGTAGGCGCACATTACAGAATTTTGATCGGCCGATAGTTTGATCGGTCTCTTAATTACCATTGAGATATATGCGAGTGCGCACACTATAACGATTCGAAATCGGCCGATCAAAAAGTACGATTCCCTTCAAACTTTATGATCAACCAACTATCGGTTGGCTATACTTAAATACAATTGTGTGCTATACGAGTGCGCACATTCGCCGATTATTTAGTTTGTTTCTATAAATATTACCAGTGAGTTGTATGTGTATAAACCGTATAAACAGTGTTAAAATGGCATTAATAGTAGGTTAAACCTATGAAATTTTAACCTATTTTAAACTATTTTCTCCGAAATAAGCATTTTTACGTTTTTCGTCTAAGTTTCCCCAACAAATATCAACCATAAAAACACCCCGTCATTGATTTAGATTTTGAGATAAATTGAAAATAAAGCTTGAAAACGAGATTTTCACCCTTCACGGTTTCTTTTCTTAATCATTCACCTCCTCTTCCGTTATAATAGGGCAATGATAGCAGCTTTTCTCATTTCTGTTCAATCACTGGATATCGGCTAGTCTGCGCACTCACCACCAACCCGACAGTTTAGTTGTAGCAGTGTGTGGGGGTGCAGTCCAATTCGACCAAACTATCGATAGTTTGGTCTGTAGTGTGCGCTAACTCTAATAATATTTTTGCTGTATCAGTATAATGTAAAAGAATTAGAGAAACCCAGTGTAAACAAAAATATATGAACAGTGATGATTTATTATAAGTACGGAAAATAAATACAAGTTAATGACTACACAATCATTTATTTAATCACCAACAACATACATGAACACAATTTGAAAAACAAATACAATTAATAAAAATCTGAACTGGTATAAAGTTCAGAAACAATAAACAAATTAGTAATCAAGAAAAAATTACGGCATATGACTTTAACACCCTAAAACACATTAAAAAATATACTTATTTGAATTCATTTAATACTTTTTTACACCATCAAATTTTTTTCAATATACACAATAGAAATCACGATAACCATTAAAACACAATCTCTTGAAAAGGAAAGGTTAAAACGGGATTCCTCTGTAGCTCATATTGACTTGATTTTTAACTTTTGTACGATCGTCGTTGTGAACCAAATTTGTACTGCCGGTCGTTTGTTTGGTATACATAATTATTCCGATCCCCCTTCTTCGGGGTTACGTGCGTATTTTCATGATGCGGAGCTCCGGGTTAAGTAATATTGTTATATCAGTATAATTTAAATTATTAAACTTATTACCTACAATGACATATTGTAAGCCAAATTGTAAGTATCTAAGAGTTATTTACAATAAACAATAAAACAAAAATAAGCATATTAAATATTAATTATAATATATTACAACGGTAGCTACATTAGCGCATTTTTATTGAAAATATAATTTTATTAAAGATATTTAACCCTCTTGTGATAAATGTATGCTTGTTGTGGCATAATATATACCATAGATTAATCTCTCAGTAAGTACTTAATTTATTAGGCCATTGTCTTCTGTAATTTTTATGGGTTTACACATTAGTTTATAATGATATATGGTATGTGAGTGTTTAATATCAATGTAGATAAAGCTGTGACAAATACGTTTAAAGTATTTAAGCATTTTAATACTAAACTTTTATCTTATTCCAATTTATCAATTATGAATGACAAAAATCAAAATATATTATAAAATTTAAATGGTTTTAAAAGTATTTAAATTTTAATAGTATTTTATAAAAATATTTAAAATTTCTAATATTTGATAGCTCTGTATTTGAGTGTATCTATAAAATACTCAAAATTTATATACAAAATATTTATTATGTATATTTATTGTACTCCCGCAAACTAAAAGCTGTCACTTCAAATTGGAAAACAATGGCATTATTCTATATTCGAAATCAATACTTAAAGGGAAAATGAGAACCGAGTAAACTTTTTTAATAGTAAAATACAGTTCGTATACGTCAGAGTTGGTATTTCGCTTACGTCACAACTTTACTCGTTCTACACTCTCAACGTCAGACATTTAAAATGTGTTTTATCTGCAGACACATTATACTGTAGAGTGTTACTCTGACACATTGGAATATTTGTACTGAATAAGGGAGTTGCAACCCACACATAGTATCTCTCAAATCTGCAGAATTGCGCAACCCTTGGGGAAAATGTCATGTTTTTACAATGAACAATGTTATCGTTGTATTATGAGGAGTTTCTAAGGATACCTAGTATATAATTATTTTTTCATCGTATATTATCGTATTTTGAATATGCAGACCTAACCACCTATATTACTTTTGTTGAAAAGGATTAGATCCTAAAAAATTATCAATGTTTATATTTTAATCGTTAATGTGACATATAAAAAAACATTAATTTACTACATGAACTAGTCATTAAAAGCCCTCTATCTTTATATTATATGGTGCAAATTTTAAAGCTTGCATATTGCGTATCAGTAAAATCAGCAATGTCATATAGCCCTTCATGAAATGTGTTTGATGTGCACAATATTATCATATATATACAGAGGCGGGATTGTGAGGACTCGTATACGCAGAAGGATCTCATGTGAATTAGGACCCTCCAAATCCCAACAAAAACAAATGTTTACATGTTTTAGATATAACTTTTTAGACACATCTTGCTTTAGTGACAAGATTTGTTTATGCATGAGTAAATTAATGACCAAAAAACGGTAATCAGGTTGACATTGCACGATTATTCTTGTTGACGCTGCTGAAAATCTTGTTATATGTTTTATAGTTTAACTAACAAGACGTTTGTGGAAAAAATGATAGTTACGTTATTTAACTATCACAAAATAATTGTGACTATTGGAAACTGTTTAAATGTCCTCATACATACAGTTCCTAAAAAATAATAAATATCAATAAAAATGTGATAAAAATTATGTTTATTTCTTATGCTATAAGAGCAAAATCATAGGCTAGCTACTAGAGTGAATTTGTCAAATGTGACGTTTCTTGAAACTTTTGTTGTATGGTCTGGAACTATACTAATAATGACTAATATATATAAAATAAAAAACTACTTGACCGATTTTGATTAAATCTGCACTGACGTATTCTTAGAAATCTCAGAAGTGCTATAGGGTACATATAATCATGCAATCAATTAAAAAGCAGAGTAGTGAATAAATTAGCTGCACATGCTAAAAAAAATCAACGCGCGGAACATTTAACCCGTACTCTGGCCTTAACAATAGAAGATACATCAAAATGATGGATGTAAGGTTTGTAGAGTTTAATTAGTTCTACATAAAAGTCGGCGAGATTATATAACTTTTATTATTGAAGTTATACTTGACACATTTTTAGATGGGCATTTGGTATTTTTCTATTAGTTTCCAGTCTATTAAATTATTGAGATACCTAGTTTATACGATTCGGGCAGCTAATACATATTTTTGCACAACATGGAATATATTTTCTTATTTATAATACATGCATATAAGTTACGAATAAATTGATTTTTGTTGTTGTACCCCCGTGGTCACTGACCTTCAAAATCGGATATGTGCCTGTCGTCTAAATTAAAATAACTTCCTGAATTTACATCTTTCGATTTATCTTTATTTTGGTAACTGTAAATGAATATAAGTAAATCGCCACTTTTTATTGAGCTGATGAGTAAATTATTACTGGGGAATAACGTATTTTTAACTATTTGCCGCACGCCTATAGTAAGTATACTGTTAAGTGAAATCAAATTCTTTTTGAAATAATACTATATAAAACTAGCTGTCGGATTCAATTTTACCCGGGGATATAAAATTAAACTATATAACGTATAATGCTGTGGGGTGCGATCCTTTAGGTCCACACAATCAACTTCCCAACATGGTATGATTTACAATACTTGAATACTGAGTAATATTAATTATGGAAAAAATAAGTAATCATTACTTATTGTTTCCATAATTAATATTACTATGTTATAGTTTGTAAATATTTTTTTAATATGTATATGAAAAATTTTAATGGAATTTATCAGAAATAAAACTCACCCTTTGTATTATGAATATTAGTTTTCTAATATCCTAATAATGTCAATAATATAATGCACATTTTTAGAAAAACTAATCTGACAGTTTGAATTTTGAATTGTGTTGTTTCCAAGGCAACATAAATTATTAAATGTATTTATTAGTATGAAATTCAAATTTTGATGGTGGTTTTCATCCCTTTAATGGCTGTTTGGACCCATATAAAAAATAAATACTGAAATACACGTTTCATTATTTGTATTGTATAGTATTTATTCTAAGTTCCGACTAAATTCGACCAAGAAAAAAAATAAAAATGAAAAAAAAAACCCTTTTTACTCCCCGTAGGGGTTGAATTTCGAAAAATCCTTTCTTTCAGATCATATTCACGTCAAGACGCGTCGATTAGCACCCCAACGAAGTCAATAGCATTTTTTGTTCGCGAGATTTCGTCCCGGAAAAAAATGACACGTACGTACGTACATACGTACGTACACACGTACGTACATACGTACGTACATACACACACACACACACACACACACAGACATTTTTCTGAAAATAGTGTCAATATACTCTAATGCCCTTGAAACATGAAAATATGTTAAAATTTTTGATTTCGATTTTCGGACCAATTACAATAACTCCCTATTGGGAAGTTAATAATATACCACGAAGTAATAACAAACTGGTATTACGTTAATTATTCGTGCAAAATTATTTAGTTTTAATTAAATTAAATACTGCAAAACATTAATGATATTAAATACTTTAATCCTTTGTGTTTTATTTAATTACATTAATACAAAACATGAAATGTAATGTAAAAGATAATAAATTTACATACATTTTAATTAAGTTATGAATTCATTTTTCATTTAAAAATATCAATTATCCTTGAACTAAGTGTGTAAAATAACTTTTCGTTATTTTGTAATAATACTAACAGTATTAGTTTACAAATTTATCGTTTTAGACAAGTATACTTCAATATAATTTTGTTTAATAATGTATATAATAACATTAGTTCAGTGAAAGTTATTGTTATTCGACATACATTAACATCGACAATTAATTCCACTAACTGACAAACGCCAATATAATCTGTTAATGTACAAATTTCATATCTGTCATCGAGCGCTACGTATGAACGCGTCCGGCTAAATCTTCATTAGTTCATTACATCCACACAGCGGCTTACAAAAATAAATACACTCGTTGTGATTGATCATCTATCAGTGATTGACAGTCAGCTGCTGATGGGAAAATGGAAATAACGATGTCTTGTGAAAAGAAATAGGTTCTATATTTCTTATTACGTTTATAATTTTATTTATAGCAGTTATCTATGTTATGGCATATAATGTGTGTACTCTGTGTGCACCTATATTTTTATTAGTATGTAATATTTAAGTTTATGCATTTAACCAGAATAAATAAAAAACCCTAAGAACACTAAACAGTATACCTAATAATTAAATTTAACAGTTTTTCAATTCGGTTTTTCTTTTTCTCTATTAAAATTTTTTTTATTGGCTTGGTATCGACTTCAAGAACTGCAAAATTTTAGTATTTGGTGAACTTTTCAGTGTTTTTAGGATTAAAATTTTTTTTTTTCCATGTAACATACTTTATTCCAACAAGTGTCATGTATTTTTGAAATCATCTTTGGAAGCCCTTTGATTATGTATACTTACATAGACTGCCTAAATATTAACATTCCTTTTAGTTTCGTGTAATCGGATAATTGATCTAGTCGCGTCTAAAGAAAGTCATGTAATTTTAAATTTTAAAGTTATTTATGTAAAAATGCTTTAATTTAGTGCACTCGATTTAAAGACTCCTTTAAGATTCTTAATTGATGAAAAACAGCGGTGTTTAAGATACGAATTAATTATAAAAATTTTAATTAGGGTGCCACTGATCTAAAACATTGAACTAAATCGAATTGTTCATAGTATGTTGAGTATTGATTAAAGTAAACCAATAAAGTTTTAATATAGGTCCGCAAGTCAACCCTACTTCAGATGTGAACAATTAAGTTTTAGGAAATTGAATGAGTTAGTAATTTCACAGCAAACTTGATAAACAAATATCTATATAGTATAATAACTCATTTAACTTTGCGAAACAGGAAATCAGTCATATCCATGGTTGGTTTGTGGACAGTAACGATTGGACGTTTTTATTGGCTCCATGTCTCTGGCACCCCCTTTTTGAAATTCGAATTTTATTATATGCAGTTCGTTTGTGCTTCGTTTGTGCACGTTTGTGCAGAAAATCCTTTCGTTTGTGCTTTAACCCTTTAGGAGATATTCAAAAAAATCAAATGGGAGCCGTAGACATGCGAGCCTCCTCTTTTTGGAAATTCGAATTTTAATATATGTAATTCATTTGTGCTTCGTTTAGGTGTTTTATTTGACAGTCGCAAATAATTTGTGTATTTTGTTTCCATGGTATTATTTAATTTGAGAAATTTTGTGATTGGTGCATTTAGAGGGAATAATGACCATTATTCCCTCTGATGCACCAATCAGAAAAGTTCTTTTTTCATTATTCCCTCTGAGAGATATAAGTCGTGGATAATAGTATATTATACCACGAGTCAATAATGATAGCTATTATTACCGAGGAATAATTTTCGAACCGAGCCGCATAGCGGCGAGGGAGAAAAAATTTCCGAGGTAATAATAGCCATTATTGCGAGTAGTATACTGTACTTTATCTACGACTATTTTAATTACTTTAATAAAACATAACATTTATATACATTTCCGAGGTAATAATAGCCATTATTGCGAGTAGTATACTGTACTTTATCTACGACTATTTTAATTACTTTAATAAAACATAACTGAATACAAGAAATGCAAACACAAACATTTTTGTTACAATTTCAAATTTATATAAATTAAACTATACCATGGAAACAAAATACACAAACTCTGTGGTGTCCAAAAATATTAAAATTAGTAATATTACAGTTAATAAACTGAACAAGTTTTGTACTATCAACAACTTTACTAGAATTTTTATCCATCTCAATACAAATACACAAACACTAGGTGTTTTATTTGACAGACGTAAATAAATTTTTTAGACTTAAAGTTTGTGTATTTTGTTTCCATGGTATTATTTAATTTGAGGAATTTTCTGATTGGTGCATTAGAGGGCAATAATGACCATTATTGCCCTCCAATGCACCAATCAGAAAATTTCTCTTTCGTCATGGTTATTATATACCGCATTATATAGTAAAAACTACGTATGTAATGTATGTATTATATATAAGTCGTGGATAAAAGCTATTTTGTTTTTTCTGTAAAATACATATATATAAAAAGGCTACTATTACACAAAATGTAGTTGACCTCAAAAATGACCTTCAAATCTCCATTAAAGATAAAAAAATTTACTCTCATTGATTTTCCCTTTCTTAACCCTGAATCTTTTCTATTAAACATTTTTCTCGAAAAACTTTAGTTTTCAAGATATTGGCTTGTCTCAATTTAAATAGATCAGCCTGTATATTTACTACTTAAGATGTACTTTTTGTGAGTTCGAAGACACTTCATTAATCTCACTTTATCGTCTGTCCATCCATCCGTCCTTTTCAATCAAAACAAAATTTCTCGTAAACAAAATTTTTTAAATAGAATTTTTTTACTGAACGTGTTAAGTTTGCCCTCTAGAAAAAGATATTAAAAATTTTAGAATAAATAATTTTCTGGAAGGGGGGGGGGGTAAGAACTAAGGCTAGGCAATAAAATGTATACCAAGGCATGCGACATGTTAAAATGTATGACCTAACCAGTGGAATTTGATTCTCTTTCTTATTTTGTTTCTATGAAAATAGCAAAAAAGATTATATGGGCTGGTAAATTTGAGGTAGTAACGAAAAAAATCAGACACCAACCCTACGCTACGGCACTGTAGATATATAAAATCACTAGCTGACCCGACAGACGTTGTCCTGTCTTAACTATGAATATTGAATTAGTTTACTACAAAAAAAAATGAAAGCGTCAGTCGAAAACTATAAGCGTTAGAAGTGAAACTTTTTATTACGGAATGCAAAAACTGTCAAAGAGGAAATAGACAGAAAATTTACTCACAACCAAAACAGAAATTATTTGTAATATAAATTAAACACCACAAAATAAGACAAACACTACAGTATAGTTGCCTATAATTATACCCAAAACCCAAGAATGCATATGAAAATCACTGCGGAAGCTTTAAAATTATACCCAGAAGCCTAGATGCATACGAAAATTTACTCTAGCCATAGGAGGCTTTACAGCCCCCCACCACCTCCCCGTAAAAAGATGTGAACTCTCTTTAAAAAAAGGGGGGGGTTCGACCCCTCCCATTTCCCAAAGGAGGCTTTACAGTCCCCCACCACTATCACCGTAAAAAAGTGAGAACTCTATTTTAAAAAATAGGGGGCGAAAAGGGGGGGGGAGCACCCCCCCCCCTTTTCCCATAGGAAGCTTTACAGTGCCCCACCACCACCACCGTAAAAAAATAGGAACTCTCTTTAAAAAAAGGGGCGGGGGGGAAACCCCCCCCCCATTTCCCATAGGAGGCCTCCTATGTTTCAAGTTGGATCAAACTGCACACGGTGTACAAATTTGATTAAAATCGGTTAAGTAGTTTAGGAGTCCATAGCGGAGGAACATGTGACACGTAATTTATATACAGGATGATTCAGCACTGGCGTGCCAAACTTGAACAGTAGATTGAGAAAAATATTTTAAGCAAAAAACTTCCAATAAACATGTGTCCGGAAATGTTTCCTTAGGGAACTACAGGCCTCCAAAGATTTGACTAAAAATGAGTTTTAATTTAATATCTAGAGAACCCTTTGTGATAGAATTATGAAATTTAGTATTTGGTTTAGTAATAATATGTGTTATCGATTTCTAATATTAACCAATTATATTTTAGACCAGGGCTGTATTGGGCCAGTGGGCCCATCGATTTTGATCTAGTATTTGTTTGTTCCTTAATTTTTTCCTGAGTTGGTACTTTTATAAGATTATATGACTCAAAATACACAAAAACATACTTTGCTTGTTTATCATAGGATAAACCGTTTTCGAGAAATATCGATGGAAATGAAAGCATGCAGAATTTAACTTAATACGGATGCTTGAAATTACAAAAAATAAATTTATATTCTTTTTTAATGATTAAAGGTAAGAATAAAGTTCATATAAATAAACCTCCTAATATGAATCCTGTAAGATCTATAGCCAGTTCTATTATTGTTACATGTACTTTATTAACTTGACTAAAAAAACAAACTAAAAATGGTTATTTGTTGATATGGATGCATTTTCGGAGGTATATGTATATTAACTTTTTGTCTTTTCTTTATTATGGAACAAGAATATAAATTTATTTTTTGTAATTTCAAGCATCCGTATTAAGTTAAATTCTGCATGCTTTCATTTCCATCGATATTTCTCGAAAACGGTTTATCCTATGATAAACAAGCAATGTATGTTTTTGTGTATTTTGTGTCATATAATCTTATAAAAGTACCAACTCAGGAAAAAATGAAGGAACAAACAAATACTAGATAAAAATCGATGGGCCCACTGGCCCAATACAGCCCTGGTCTAAAATATAATTGGTCAATATTAGAAATCGATAACACATATTATTACTAAACCAAATACTAAATTTCATAATTCTATCACAAAGGGTTCTCTAGATATTAAATTAAAACTCATTTTTAGTCAAATCTTTGGAGGCCTGTAGTTCCCTAAAGAAACATTTCCGGACACATGTTTATTGGAAGTTTTTTGCTTAAAATATTTTTCTTAATCTACTGTTCAAGTTTGGCACGACAGTGCTGAATCACCCTGTATATTAAGATTATCAAACATTTAAAATAGATTGTAAATAATTATTAGATAAAATAGTTGTTAAGTAGTAAAAATCAGTAAAATATAATTATAAAATTTGGGTTTTTATTTATCTCGAAAAAACTATAAAGATATGCATTAAGAGTTTCACATCAACCGATACGCAGATTTTAATTTTTTATTGTATATTAACATTAATAAACAATTAGGTAACTTGTATCTATAATAATAATGAATAGTATGCAAAAGACAGACATATTATTAGTATATTATATTTATTTATTTTTAATTAAAATAAAATAAAAATCAACACTATCGAAGTGACACCTAAAGGGTTAAAGCATTAACAGAGCTTCTAGTTAGATAAATAAGAAACACAAGACGTATAATTTTTTTCGAAAACTAATACTTATTGAGAATGTCATCATGTTTATAACGCATTAACGGTTTTTTACGAATAGCTCCTAAAGGGTTAAAGCATAAACGAATATAATTTCAGCACAAACGTGCACAAACGAAGCAGAAACGAACTGCACATTCAAAAATTTAAATTTCAAAAAAGGGGGTGCCAGAGACATGTTTTCGGTATTTTTAAATATAAATAACATGTAAAGGGTTAAAGCACAAACGATGAAAATTTCTGCACAAACGTGCACAAACGAAGCACAAACGAACTGCATATATTAAAATTCGAATTTCAAAAAAGGGGGGGCTCCCATGTCTACAGCACCCACTTTGATTTTTGTGAATACCACCTAAAGGGTTAAAGCACAAACAACGGGATTTCCTGCACAAACGTGCACAAACGAAGCACAAACAAACTGCATACAATAAATTTTAAATTTCAAGAAAGGGGGGGCTCGCATGTCTACAGCACCCCATTTTATTTTTTTAAATATCTCCTAAAGGGTTAAAGCACAAACGAAAGGATTTCATACACAAACGTGTACAAACGAAGCACAAACGAACTACATATAATAAATTTCAATTTTCGAAAAAGGGGGGGCTCGCATGTCTACGGCCCCCCATTTGATTTTTTTGAATATCTCCTAAAGGGTTAAAGCACAAACAAAAGGATTTCCTGCACAAACGTGCACAAACGAAGCACAAACGAACTGCATATAATAAAATTCGAATTTCAAAAAAGGGGGTGCCAGAGACATGGAGCTGTTTTTATTCGTTTAAGTGTACAAGAGCTTTTTTAATCTAAATTGAGATATGAGATAAAATCATACTATTATGTTTATAGCTTAGGTACATAATGTACATAAAACTATATGAATAATAATAATTTATTAAATTACGATAAATTGTTTCTGAAGACTTTTAAAGTGACATTTTATAAATCATAAAAAAATATTTTACTTTGATGATATTTAAATAAAAAGTGTATTAACCTTTAAATGACGATAAAGTATTTAGTAATAGAAAGTAACTTAAATAATTCGTATATAGGTAATAGGTACATACAAATCCGAAAGTAAATATTTCGAGGTTTTTAAAATAATGGAACCTGCAGTAGGTACATGGACTTATGTTGCATATCGCACGTTTGTATACTTATAGCGTTTTTAGGCTACTAGTCAAGGGTGGATATTTTATTCATACATTGAAATTTACCTGCCTATATTTCAAAATCGGTGAGTACCCGCGTGACTAGCTGCATTAAAAATGTAAACACCACAACCCCACCACGGAACCAGTGATGGTTTAATTACATCAACATCAAAACTGCCAAATATTCTTTGTAAATTTTTAATATGTGCTTGACCTAATTTTTCAACATACAAATTGTTGTTTTAGTTACATCAATATCACAACTACTTTTTTTTTCATCTTTATCGCAGTCTCTCTATCCTTCTGTCCGTTAGTGAGCTTATCACTCGAAAACTACTTATCCGATATGCGTATTTTTTTTTTAATTCAAATAAAATGTTCTCTGTTTACGTTTTAGTATATGTATATTTTGCTATGTTAGATAACATAAGAAATAAACAGTGACGAGAATAGGACATCAAGTCGGAAAAAATCTTAAATATCTCGGCTCCTATGCGAAATATAGGAGAATGTTTCCCCCTTCAAACCCTCACGCCGCGGTATCATCCCCCCGGATCTAATAAAAATAATAACAGCTTCCCATATGTGAAAGGGGGCGAAATATTAATCTTGTGCAAACCCGGGACGGTCTGCTAGTTTCATCATATTTTTAGTATACATCAATTGTCAATTTTTCTTAATACGTTCCTAATTTAATTAGATACTAGTATGATTAATTGAACACCATTGATTTTTCTTTTCATTGTTATGCAATTGCATCAAAAATTAAATTTACCTTAGTAATAACCTACCGTAATTTTTTCATCGTATAACTTGAACTTATTCGAGCTTACTAGGCTTACTAATAGTGAAAGTTTCATAAAAACAATTTATTTCGTTTTCTTATCGAGTTGGAACAAACAGACAGATACAACTTTTAAAAACTATCAAAATTGATTATATTTTATATATTTTATAATGGATTTATATTTATTACCAATAAAACGACATATTTAACTATCAAAAAAACTTTATAAGTGCTTTTCTAAAATTCGTTTTTTTATGGTTAATTAATAGACTTAATGATTCCATTGTATCTCTATTAAATTCAATCTTATATTTCAAGCCATTCAAAAGTTATTAAGGTGACCCCGAACTTTTGGAAGGCACTATATATAAAGATATATTATGAAAAAGAAAAGTGTTTAGCTGGATTTGACAACAGTTATATTTTATAAAATTTTCGAGTACGAATTTATTAGGTTATCAGTCATGTAAATAATCAAACGGCGGCACATCAGCAGCGTTCGCGGGTTCCGTGAGATCTAGTGTCGCGATTATATACGCGCACACGCAACCCACCGGATGACGCACGTGTAGCGGTGGGGGTGATTGCACCGGTGTCTTCAAGCGAGCTATCGTGTTATCACGTGCGATATTGTGCGAGTGCCATCACACCGTGTTGTGCACAGCCGCCGCAGACGTGAGTTGCCTGATTATCAGTGTAAATCGAACGTTGTTCAATCGAATATATTCTTCTTGTTTTATATTTGCCAATATTGCTTATTATTGGAAGTAAGTTTCGTTTTAGCAAAATACATGTATTTCATTACAATGATTTTGTAGGTAAATAAAAGTAATTATTTCTATGGGCTGTTGTCTACGTTTTGATTTCTTCAGAAGGGTTTTGGAAACTTAATTCATAAACTTGAGTTATTAATTTAAAGATTTGTGTGTTCAAAATGTATGTCAGTTCTGTTTCGCAGCGAAATTACTAATTAATATTTTAATAGTCTAAATATGACATCAGTATATAACTGAAACTAATTATTTTTATTATAATTATTATCTATCCCATTTTTAAAAAGGGCCCATTATAGAAAAAGTAAGAAATTAAAAATATCTCTTCTTTCTTAATCATACCACTGATAATAAAAACATATTTATGTATCTATTATTATTGGGTTATAACGTTTTATGACGTCTTCCGATCTCCTTCCGCCATTCTTCTCGGTTTTCTTATTCCACTTTTTCCAGCCTATTCGCCCTCATTTCCATATCAATCTTCTCTCTTCAATTTATTTTATTTCTCCATGTCCTTTTTCCTTTTCAAACCGTAACCTTTTTGGCAGTCTATAGGTACATTGTATGTACATACTTTACCAAACAATATTAATTGCTTCGCTCTTATATCATCAGTTATGCTGTATTTGACACGCACAATCTATTTTTTCGTGTGTATCTACAATACTTCTTTCAGTTGATCTCCATAGATCCATTTTTAAAACTTATGTTGATGTCTATACTAGAATTTCCTCGTGGCTTTGTAAAAGTGTTTTTCAATATCGACGAATGCCCGTACAAATAAATGAAGAACACACCAGTGATAGTCTAAGAGCCCGTGAACGGCTACCTGTATGTATTTGACCAGACCTGAGTTTTTGTACGTTGAGGCCCCTATACCTACCATACATGAGGGACTCACTAAGCTCAAAGTGGTGGACGCGTCGAGCGCTCAGGTAAGACAGGTATCGATTTTTGGCTAATTTTAAATCCATTTGACCACGTCTGCCGTTTTAAAATTTGAATATATATTATTATTACTATTGGAAAATAAGAATGGCAGACCGTTATCGCGCATTTTACTTTGTGGCAGACAATTTTGAAAATGCTAAAAAAAATAAAATTTTGAAAGTATTTGATCAGATCTGCCATTGATATATTTTATTTATTATAGTCTTAAAAACTTATATTGATCACGGCAGACGTCTACATTGCGTAAACACATCAACAAATAATAAAATCTTTGCTACTACCTGGTCAGATGTATATGTATTCCGTTCGCTGTTTTACATCAATGTAATTTACTTTATCACTGTATTTACAGAAATCAATATTTTTTTGTATTCTATATACTAAACTTCATTAGTTAGATGATAAAGAAGTAGATTTTTTATGAAAGAATCATAAATAATATGGTATAATGCTGATAAAAAAAATAATTCGATTACTCATTTCAATTTTTTTCTTTTTATTTCGTTAAGACAAAATTGAAAAGTGTTAAATAAGTTAAAAAAATATATCATGCATGCATTACAATATATATATATATATATATACAGGGTGTCTAAATACCAGGGGACACTATGGGGATCTCGGAAACTATAAGAGATAGAGATTCGGTTAAATGAGAGAAAAGTTACCTTTAAGAGGGAACAGTTCAATGGTGCATTTACATTTTACAAAATTTTCATAGCTTACTAGATATTAGCCAAAAACCATTTTACTCCGAAATCTTTCATCGTGAATATTTCTTAAGCGACTTGAAATTTAAAAAAATGTTTCAAATAAATGCTGAACGGTTTAGTATTGTCTATTTAAAAATATTTTTTTAATTCCAGAAATCTCATTGTTTTTGAGATATGATACTAACTTATGTTTTCTTAAATGGAAGCAATATGAAATTTTATAATTTTTGAACAGAAGATTTTATTACCTTTTCAATGATATGCAGCTTGATTTACTTATTTTTCAAAATATCTCAAAATATGATGAAAAAGTACTTTTTATTTATTTAATACACTGGATCATCCTAAGATGGCTATGACAATTAACAATAAGATTAAAAAACAACTGAAAATTAACTTATAAGACTCTTTAGTATTCTTACAAACAGGCAAAATAATAATTTCTCAATTGATTTAAAATTCTCATTGTTGACAGCCATTTTTGATTGGAAATAAAAAAATGTGTTTTTAAAAAAATAAAATAGCTTCTTGTTTTTTTTTTTTATATTGTTGTCGATAGCCATAGCCATCTTTGGCTGGTATTTTGTAATTTAATAAATAGAAATATGTTTTCTTTTTATAAATAAGTAAATTTTCAGTTGTTTTTTAATCTTATTGTTAATTGTCATAGCCATC
Source organism: Sialis lutaria (assembly GCA_949319165.1). Lineage (NCBI taxonomy): Eukaryota > Metazoa > Arthropoda > Insecta > Megaloptera > Sialidae > Sialis > Sialis lutaria. Next base: position 21,984,879 of record OX439231.1, on the reverse strand, counting down.
TTAGGATGATCCAGTGTATTAAATAAATAAAAAGTACTTTTTCATCATATTTTGAGATATTTTGAAAAATAAGTATATCAAGCTGCATATCATTGAAAAGGTAATAAAATCTTCTGTTCAAAAATTATAAAATTTCATATTGCTTCCATTTAAGAAAACATAAGTTAGTATCATATCTCAAAAACAATGAGATTTCTGGAAATTAAAAAAATATTTTTAAATAGACAATACTAAACCCTACAGCATTTATTTGAAACATTTTTTTAAATTTCAAGTCGCTTAAGAAATATTCACGATGAAAGATTTCGGAGTAAAATGGTTTTTGGCTAATATCTAGTAAGCTATGAAAATTTTGTAAAATGTAAATGCACCATTGAACTGTTCCCTCTTAAAGGTAACTTTTCTCTCATTTAACCGAATCTCTATCTCTTATAGTTTCCGAGATCCCCATGGTGTCCCCTGGTATTTAGACACCCTGTATATATATATATATATATATATATATATATATATATATATATATATATATATATATATATATATATATATATATATATATATATATATATATATATATATATATATATATATATATATATATATATATATATATATATTGTAATGCATGCATGATATATTTTTTTAACTAACACTTTTCAATTTTGTCTTAACGAAATAAAAAGAAAAAAATTGAAATGAGTAATCGAATTATTTTTTTTTATCAGCATTATACCATATTATTTATGATTCTTTCATAAAAATCTACTTCTTTATCATCTAACTAATGAAGTTTAGTATATAGAATACAAAAAAATATTGATTTCTGTAAATACAGTGATAAAGTAAATTACATTGATGTAAAACAGCGAACGGAATACATATACATCTGACCAGGTAGTAGCAAAGATTTTATTATTTGTTGATGTGTTTACGAAAATGTAGACGTCTGCCGTGATCAATATAAGTTTTTAAGACTATAATAAATAAAATATATCAATGGCAGATCTGATCAAATACTTTCAAAATTTTATTTTTTTTAGCATTTTCAAAATTGTCTGCCACAAAGTAAAATGCGCGATAACGGTCTGCCATTCTTATTTTCCAATAGTAATAATAATATATATTCAAATTTTAAAACGGCAGACGTGGTCAAATGGATTTAAAATTAGCCAAAAATCAATACCTGTCTTACCTGAGCGCTCGACGCGTCCACCACTTTGAGCTTAGTGAGTCCCCTACTCATGTATGGTAGGTATAGGGGCCTCAACGTACAAAAACTCAGGTCTGGTCAAATACATACAGGTAGCCGTTCACGGGCTCCTAGACCATGATGTTTGTTTAATAACACCAACAGTACATCGATTATCCTTATCGATTTTTTTTAACTTTTTTATCAGAAATAATAATGTGCCTGGCTTGATTATTCCGTTTCATAATTGTTGGTTTAATTTTAATATAAACCGCCCGAAATAAATTATCATTAACCTAAACTTATTTTAGGGTATCAGGCTTTCGAACAATGATAGTTCCACCATTATTGGGTTAGTCGTTTTCGTGTTGAAACAAGTGAACAGACAGAAAAAATTCTAAAAAATATCAAAATTAATTATATTGCCTATAAAACGACATATAATCTGAAAATTACCAAAATACATATTTACATTATGTTTAAACAAAGTCTATACAGATTTATATTTTAGTATTGATTAGTAACATACATATTATATGTAAACATCAGTATCATACATTATAATGCAACACAAGAGCGGCGCACTTCGATTGTAAACAGCGCTGAACATTTGTTATAACTTATACCAGTACCTGTATAATATATGTCGTTTGTAAGTATATTCCGTATATTCATGTCTCCAATTTAAACTTCCTGGCTTTAACATTGCTCTATTCGGTTTCAAATTTGGCTGCATGCCTAAATATGTTACATGGTTAATCGTATATGCTCACAATCATGGATACAGAGAGGAACAAGGTAGAGTTAATGTTCACATGTACTCTATTTTATACAATAAAAGTTTTAGTATAAAAGCACCCGTTTTATATTACTGTTACTAAACTATGTAACAATAATAAATGGACAGCTTAATATTTTGGTTCCTCTACTTACCAATTAACAAAAGTAAATATTGATATTATATTTTAATGATACATGTAATTAGTACATTGATTAAGTCGAGACAAAAAAAAATACACAATAATGTATAAATAAAAATGTAATAAACATAAAGACATAAAATAATACAAGTAGATAGGTAGAGTTTTATACGTATTTTTTGATTTTATTTCAATTACAGCTTAAATCTACACCTTTAGTGCATATTTATTGGTATAATGTGCTCTTGAAGATTATAAAGATAATTCATCGCAGAGCAGCTTGTATTTTTTGTTCGTCTCACTACGAGATAATATTCAATATTTACGACTATAACAGCGAGCTCACTAGACCGACTAAAATGCGATTTTAAGGATATATTATACATGAACAAGCATGCAGAATGTTAAAGATCCTTATGAGTCGTTTGACAATAAAGCGAGTATTTTATAAAATAATAATAATGATAATGCAAATCTGTTGAGAGTATTAGAGGTTCATAAGGTAATTTATAATATAATAATTATAAATTGATACAAAATGATTATCGACATATTATTGCGGTATATTTTTCCAGGAAAAATTTCTTGAGCGTTTTAGTGAAGAAAGCGTTGAAAAGAAAAATATTTCTAAAAACTCAACAGTAACTGAATTTTAAAAACTTGTCGAAGGACGCTAAGAAAGTGTCGAAGAAAATAAATTAAATTTTATAAAATGCTGCTTTTTATGCTACCAGTGTTGTACAAATTTTTTGATTAGATGTGAAAATAATAAATTGAAAAATTGAGTTTTAGTTTGGAATATTTTATAATAAGTAATTATATTAAATCCTATATTGACTTATCTTAGAAATAACTAATTACATAGTACCTATATGTCCTATATTTTTTTAATATCCGTTTAAAATACATACATAGTATTTATGCCAGAATAAATTTACATATTAGATTTTCAGTACCAAAGATAAAACAAAAAATTAAATTAAACTGGAACATAAAAACGACAAAACAAAGAAGGTGAAACGACGAAATTCCGATTGTTGATAATTATCTATCATCAAAAAATAACAAAAAAAATAGAGAATTTACATCATTTTTGAGAGCCTTCATAGCCCAGATATATTATATTGACCAAATTTTATGAATGATATTTATAGATGAGATTATTTCATCAATTTTCTATATTTGTCTTTCCGTAAATGTTCGAGATATTTGCGATCAATGCAAAAACTACGCTTTTAACTTTTAAACTAGGAAACAAATGACCGTAAAAAAATTTCAGTGGTAGATTTGGAAAGCTGAAATTCTTTTCTTCATAAGTCAGTCGTACAGCGATACAAAAAAGGTTATTTAAAAAGAAATGTCTGATCTACAAAAGTAATTTATTCGTTTTGACCAAACAAAATGATGGTCAGTGGAGGCTATATAATTTTTTTTTATTTTGCTAATTTTTACGTGAGCAAAAAAATCTGAGAATCAGCGAGCTTTTATAGAATTTGTTTTCAGCGCCCAAAAATACCTAAGAAAAAAAGAAAAACCTAGTTTGGCTTGGGATATAAGATTTTTTTCATGGTGCTATGAAATTAATAATTCGATTATAAGTACCTACATTCCATGTGATTTAAATTTGTGCATAGCGGAAGTTAAATATAAAACTTAAACAAAAACGATATTTATATAATACTCAAAGTCGTGTGCAATAAACGAAACTTAAAAAAATATTATGATAGCAATAAAACTAAAAAAAAAATACACATAAGTCTAACAGAATCACACGCCCAACCGTCTGTAAATCTTTGTACCAATTACAAACTGCAGCAGTTAAAAAATGCAGAAGCACCTGTACAACAAAAATAATCAAACAATTCGCATCTGACATTCAGTGCGAGAGAGATGGAAGTTTTATAGACACTTGCAAACTATATGTAGATGTAAATAAAATATCATGCAAGCGGCGTTGAATCCAGTAGATTGGTTTCAACTCTTCTATCTGTATTATGTATGCGTACAAAGCCAGAATTTTCATTGCCTTTTGCTGTGCTTTATTTGTGTTTTGTATTGTTTAATCTTGTAAAGGTATTGCTGATTATGTTACTTGTATCAGATAACGGCTGTAAATATATAACAATATGGGAGCGCAGAATGAAATTCTGTTGCCGCATTGTTGAAAGGGTTTGAATACTTAATGTAAATGGAGTCTAAAAAAAGAAGTGAATAGATTTCTTTCCCAGATTTAAAAATTGGTTACGTATTGACTTTGTTTGTAGGTATGTAATAATTATATTTAAAAAAATAATTGAGGTTTTCGATTAATTTAATATTAACATTACATTATTTTGTATATTTATTTCAATATTTTAACTTTGATTTGGTGTTAATTTTATATGTTAATACTTAATACTGAATTTTTTTTTGTAATTTCCATATTTTTTTATAGATATTATCAGTTTAATTGTCTACATAACCGGACTATATTTTTCTGAAGCATTTTTGGGCGCTGAAAACGAATTTGATGATAAAAAGCTCTTCAAATATTTTCTATTTCCCACAAATAACAAAACAGTAATTTAATTAATTTTTTGAGAACCTTCACCTTCTGTGATATTTTTTTTACCAAATCAAATAAATGTATTATGTATATCTTTTTTTTAATTCACCCTTTTTGTTTTGTTGACTGTATTTAACCAAATTTTGAAGAAAAAACTTTCAGCTTTTCAAATCTGCTCTTGAATTTTTTTATGTTCATTTATTTCCTAATTATAAGCATTCAAAGTTAAAAGTATGATTTTTGCATTGATCGCAAACCACTAAAAAATGGTCGTGTAGCAATATAAAAACGCAAATTGAAAATAAAAGTCTAACTTACAAAGGTCATTTATTAGATTTGATCCAAATATTTATGTTTATTTTCACAAATCTACATATCACTTTAGTCATAATACGCATAATTCATAATAATGTTCTAATTGACTGTATAGTGTAAAAAATTTTAAATGTCAACTTTTCATTAAACTGTTCAGTAGACAAGCTACAGAATCAAACATATTGATGATTTAATCAGTTAATGATGATGACGAATACGAAGTTTTAGTGATCAATGTTTAAGTATGTATTTCGGTTTTCCTGTTTTTCTTTTTGCTGTTATTTCTTATTCATTCGGAAATCATTGACCAATTGTTCCATTCACTTGGAATCAGAATAAAATATGAGATACAATTATCTACAATAGAATCGAACTAACATTATTTTTCTCTTTCTTGTTACAGATAGATCATTTTTGGTCGCCAATTCACGCCAAGGAACATATCATATTATTTATTGTTCGGATGGGTTTTGTAGACTGACGGGTAAGTAAAAAATATTTTAGGTTTAATAAAAGTTGCATTAAAAATAAATCATTAAAATTATTTTTGATAAATCATGTACATAATAATACGTAAATTATTGATTTAATTTTATTGGTTTTTCAAATCTTTCCATTTTAAATGATATTGCTGATCTCAATCAAAGCCTTGCTACGATAAACTTTTATGATATTTTGAGGCAGTACTTACTACGATAAACTTTTTTGAGTCCTTTTCTGACACTTTTTTGATTTATGATATTTTGAGGCAGTACTTACTACGATAAACTTTTTTGAGTCCTTTTCTGACACTATTTTTGAATCTTAAAAAAATTAAATCAATCTTTACTGATTAAGACATATTTACTAATACCTACCTTAGTAATTATTGACTTAATTATGTTGGTTTTTCGAATCTTTCCATTTTAAATAATATTGTTGATCTCAATCAAAGCCTTGCTACGATGAACTTTTCAGATATTTTGAGTCAGTACTTACTACGATAAACTTTTTTGAATTCTTTTCTGACACTATTTTTGAATCTTAAAAAAATATACCAAGCTCATTGATTAAGACCTAATATTTTAACACTCCACATGTGACATGCGTATAGGTATGAAAAAATGCTTTAGCCTAACTTTAGCTCTACAGTTTTTAAAAGTAAATTTGAGTAATTAGACCTACAGAAACAAATAAGCGAAATAATAGCTGTTTTTCGTTATAACCTCAAAATAACTGTAGTCATATAAAATCAACCCTTCCTCAAAAATTAAAACGAACCATTTTATATCATCAATTACCACAAAATCCAATAAAACCTACCTGGTGGACGCAATTATAAAAACATTACGCATACTAAACAAGCGGTATTCGATGGTGAAGGCAACAATCAATATAAAAAGCTATAATTTATCATACTATCGGTAGCGAGCGGGTTTAACTAAAGAGGTTAATATGTAAACGATACTTAATTATACAAAACCACTATTTATAATTTCGGTACTAAAACATACACGCGAAGTGTATAAATTATCAAAGTAAACACTTATTAAACTGTATCGATCAACCAGACCACAGTTCAGTTTATATTCGATACCTACTGTTGATTTTAATGTAATTAATGCCATACTATATACACGTTTACATATGTCTACAGTCTGTCTACATATGTGCCATATGTATGCCACGTGCCGATCTTCATAAATATATATAACCCATTGTTCAATGAAAAACCTTTAAGTTAACAATAAGATATGTAATGAGCTTTTAATTATTTTCTAATAAATGATTTTGAATTTGTAAATAAATATTTAATGATGTTATTGTCATAAGAATTTTAATTTTAATATTATACTTTTATGAACTCTTTTAAAAATGAAGTTAATTAATGAAAACAAATATTTTTTTATCAATTTAGATAATTTTTATAATATGATATAGAGTTAATTAAAATTATTAATCAATATAAATATTATCGGCATTTTATGGACGTCCACATTTTTGTATACAAAGACACTAACAGTTATTTTAATTTTTTAAATAAAATATGTAGGTACTTTAAGCTTTAAGCCCGATTTTTAATAACTGTATTATAATATAAATTATTACATGTAAGTATAAAAATAATTATATAATTAATATTCGAAATGTACATATTATTAATAATATTTTTTAAATCAATTATAAAAAAATCCGGATTTCGAAAAATCGGTTTTACAATACTTTATACTATATCATGTATAAATGTACATTTCATATACATACATGAGTATAAGAAAGTAAAAAGTGAGTAACTGATAAATTTTGTAAATTTTATTTTGTACATATACAGTACCTACACGTACTCCTGATCATATCCCAACCGTGATTGATATTACAAAGGTATTAAATTATCAACAAATTTTAATTACAAAAAATATTTATTTTTTAAGTATTAAAAAAATACTAGGTAATAATGATATTGGCTAAGTACGATTCTATATAAATTATTAAAATCAATGCAAGAAACAACATGCATTAAAAAATTGCTTAAAATATGCTCACTTAGCTGTTTTATGTTTTATCTGTCTTTAAAAAGAAAATCCTTAAACATTATATTATCCATAAGTAAATTACTCTTCACATGTCTGCTATAATGTGCAATAAACTGTGAACTGATAAGAAAACTTACAATAGTACACTACTGATAAAAAAGTACCCGTATTCCTGATCATATCCCAACCGTGATTGATATTACAAAGGTACTGAATTATCAACAGATTTTAATTTAAAAAAAATATATATATATAAAAAAATACTTTTTTAAACAAGCTTTTTTTATAAATGCACTAAAATGTAAAAAATAAATTTTCAGCTATTACAAAAATTTCAGGTTCTTATTACTAAAACCAATTAAAACGCGGGGCGCTCACGAAAGCAAATGTATAGCTTTTAATTAATTAATTATTTCATTATTGTATTTATAAAATTGTTAAGTAGTTTACAAAAAAATCTATATATTTATTTGATTTAGTGTACAAATTTTCTACTCTTTTCTTATATCAATTTATACTTCATTTCTTATTTTGCATAATTTTTTATTCATACATTTGTCTTTATAGCGCCTCGCGCTTTTATTGGTTTGAGTCATAAAAGCCTGAAATTTTTTGTAATAGCTGATTTTTTTTTTTTACTTTTAAGTGCATTTTTAATAAAAGTTTGTTTTTAAAAAGTATTTTTTATATAATTATATTTTAAATTTTTTAGTTACTGATTGACTAACTAACTAACATACTAACAGGTAAAGCTCGACAAACTCTTTCATTTGATACCCATATCAAGATAGTTATAAAGAAAAAGGTAATCCACCATCTTGGGACGTCCGCCATATTGGATTTAGAACGATATTAGATAAACTATATTGCATTGTCACCGGACTCATATACGTATACAAAATTTCAAAGCTCTATCTTAATTAGAACTAGTCGAAATTTTGATTGTAATATTTGATCTTAACTAACTAACACACAAGTGAAGTAAAATAAAAGCTTTAAAAAAAAAACTATTTATTTGTGTAATTTTTAACGAATAAATAATAGAAATAAATACAAACATATACAATATAACTAAAAACTGATACTTTATTACAGGGCATTCGAGAGCAGAAGTGATGCAAAGGACAGCGTCCTGTAACTTCTTGTGGGGACCGTTAACGTCGCAACATTCTGTCAACGTGCTCAGGGAGGCTCTCTCGAGTGGAACTGAAAAACATGCCGAGATTCTTTACTACAAAAAAGACGGTCAGTCAAGTGTGTGACATAACACAGCGTCGCACTAAAGTTTACAAGTGTGTGTTTGTGTAAGAATGTGGATGTTTATTTTTTGTATGAAGAGTATTTAAAATTAAGATCAGTAGATTAAGATAAAATATAGTAATTGTTATTTTTTCATATCAAAATTATTATACAGAAAGCTGGAATAAAATAAACTTTTAGAGTTATTGAGAACGTAGTAACAGTATTTAACAAAAAAAAGTTCTGATGGTAAAACAGGTCTATTAAGTATAGATTACTATAGACTGGAATTCGTAAAAATCACCCGTGCTAACCACTGACACGCGAAAATATTTTAAGTTCATTCTAAATATTATACGTATTAGTACGACAAGATTTGATACCTAAATAATAATAATCTTTAGGAAACACGCTATACATGAATATTGGATATATACGACATCCAAAGAAAAATGTTTATGTCTTGGATTGAAAAGAATCAAAAATATTTTGAATATTATAATTATTTTAAAATTATATTAATTAGTAACAATAATGGTAAGGAGTTAACTTCCTTTCGAAACCTTAATCTTCAAGAATATGTATACATACCTATTGCCGTGCAAGTCTTTGGACACTCAATGTTTTGCGCATTACAAAAACTGCAAAAATAGTTGATAAAAAGTCATGTTGATAAGAGTACTTAATTATAACTTTTGTATGATCCTATAGCATATCTAAAATATAGCATTTACACTTTTATGGGTAATTGTTAATTATATGCCCGAAAAGTCAAGTTTACTCAAGTTAAAAATATTGACGTACAGTGTCTTCAAGTTAATGAGAATTTGTTTTTTTACTATTTTGAATGCCAGTAAATATATTCTCTTCGCTATTTTGAGGATTTTTATTGACTGAAATTTCTACATTTACAAAATCATAGGTGTAACTATGTTAAGAATTATCATGAACCAAACACATTACAAAATTATTAACAATGAGTGTAATGAATTGCACACATTTATTTATTGATTTATTATATTTTAGAAAATCTGATGTAAGCCGATATTTTAGTTAAACTTGACATTAAAAAAATTTAGAGACAAATTCTAAATAAATAAATATTTAATTTATTTTAAGACCACTTTCGTTAAAAGCGGAAGTTGCATTTAACAGTTGACGTACATGAAATTAAAAAAAATTAAAGGCATCTGTCATTCGTATTAAACATTACTGGTTTTAGAACATTTATTAATATAAGATGTCACCACCAAAAATTGCAACTTTGCAATACATAATATCAAATTATGAAAACCCATTTTTAAACATCAACTCATAGTAGTACATTTATTTTTACTTTCTTATACCAATGTATATGAAATATACATATAGTATAAGTAAGTATAGTAAACGCGATTTTTTTCGAAATCCGGATTTTGATGGAATTATTAATTTTGACCTTCCCTGAATCCATTCTGACTATTTTCGCCATGATGTCTGTGTGTCTGTCTGTCTGTCTGTCTGTCTGTCTGTCGGTCTGTCGGTCTGTCTGTAGACGCTGTAACTCAAATACGACAAATCGTAGAAAGGTGGAATTTTATACTTAAGATTGATTTTTGCCTGGGAAGAAAACCTCCTATTTTTGAAAACGATCATTCAACCGGAAACGGATGTTTACCTACATCGATTTTTGAATTTTTCGAATTACACTGAAACAGTGCGAATTAGAGAAAAATGGCCAAGTTGAAAATTGTAGGTAATATTATTATCTATAATTTATGTTCTATTCATTTTTTTGAAAAAAACAAATTTAATTTTTTTTTTTTTTTACTAAGTATTCGATTTTAAGTACATTTCAAATGGTTCATAACAGAGAAGAAATATCTGCCATGAGTGTCATGGGACTTTCTTATACGTATTACAGAGACTGTACGTGTTTGCCATAGGTACCATGGGCCTTTCTTATACGTAATACTGAGAATAAACACTGTATACTCGAATTCATTTAGTTTGCAGTAGTCGTCGTGCGACTTGACGGTATTAGTCGTGATCCGTACGGTCAAAGCACCCAGCAACCAGTATAGATTATTCTAAATAATGATTTTAAAAAAAATATTTCTGGCTAAATCATAAGTGTTGGAAAAAAATGTATGGGGAATAAATTATAGATAATAACATACTCGACATTTTTTATCTAAAACATGTTTGTCTTATTTCAAAAAATTCAAAAAATTACATGAGTAAACATCCGTTTCCGGTTTAGTGATCATTTTAAAAATAAGGTGGTTGTCTTCCCAGATGAAAGATTATTATAAATATAAAATTACACCCTTCCATCATCAGTCGTTTATGAGTTATGGGTATTTTTTACTTTCTTATACCAATGTATATGAAATATACATATAGTATAAGTAAGTATAGTAAACGCGATTTTTTTCGAAATCCGGATTTTGATGGAATTATTAATTTTGACCTTCCCTGAATCCATTCTGACTATTTTCGCCATGATGTCTGTGTGTCTGTCTGTCTGTCTGTCTGTCTGTCTGTCTGTCTGTCTGTCGGTCTGTCGGTCTGTCTGTAGACGCTGTAACTCAAATACGACAAATCGTAGAAAGGTGGAATTTTATACTTAAGATTGATTTTTGCCTGGGAAGAAAACCTCCTATTTTTGAAAACGATCATTCAACCGGAAACGGATGTTTACCTACATCGATTTTTGAATTTTTCGAATTACACTGAAACAGTGCGAATTAGAGAAAAATGGCCAAGTTGAAAATTGTAGGTAATATTATTATCTATAATTTATGTTCTATTCATTTTTTTGAAAAAAACAAATTTAATTTTTTTTTTTTTTTACTAAGTATTCGATTTTAAGTACATTTCAAATGGTTCATAACAGAGAAGAAATATCTGCCATGAGTGTCATGGGACTTTCTTATACGTATTACAGAGACTGTACGTGTTTGCCATAGGTACCATGGGCCTTTCTTATACGTAATACTGAGAATAAACACTGTATACTCGAATTCATTTAGTTTGCAGTAGTCGTCGTGCGACTTGACGGTATTAGTCGTGATCCGTACGGTCAAAGCACCCAGCAACCAGTATAGATTATTCTAAATAATGATTTTAAAAAAAATATTTCTGGCTAAATCATAAGTGTTGGAAAAAAATGTATGGGGAATAAATTATAGATAATAACATACTCGACATTTTTTATCTAAAACATTCAAAAAATTCAAAAAATTACATGAGTAAACATCCGTTTCCGGTTTAGTGATCATTTTAAAAATAAGGTGGTTGTCTTCCCAGATGAAAGATTATTATAAATATAAAATTACACCCTTCCATCATCAGTCGTTTATGAGTTATGGGTATTTTTTACTTTCTTATACCAATGTATATGAAATATACATATAGTATAAGTAAGTATAGTAAACGCGATTTTTTTCGAAATCCGGATTTTGATGGAATTATTAATTTTGACCTTCCCTGAATCCATTCTGACTATTTTCGCCATGATGTCTGTGTGTCTGTCTGTCTGTCTGTCTGTCTGTCTGTCTGTCTGTCGGTCTGTCGGTCTGTCTGTAGACGCTGTAACTCAAATACGACAAATCGTAGAAAGGTGGAATTTTATACTTAAGATTGATTTTTGCCTGGGAAGAAAACCTCCTATTTTTGAAAACGATCATTCAACCGGAAACGGATGTTTACCTACATCGATTTTTGAATTTTTCGAATTACACTGAAACAGTGCGAATTAGAGAAAAATGGCCAAGTTGAAAATTGTAGGTAATATTATTATCTATAATTTATGTTCTATTCATTTTTTTGAAAAAAACAAATTTAATTTTTTTTTTTTTTTTACTAAGTATTCGATTTTAAGTACATTTCAAATGGTTCATAACAGAGAAGAAATATCTGCCATGAGTGTCATGGGACTTTCTTATACGTATTACAGAGACTGTACGTGTTTGCCATAGGTACCATGGGCCTTTCTTATACGTAATACTGAGAATAAACACTGTATACTCGAATTCATTTAGTTTGCAGTAGTCGTCGTGCGACTTGACGGTATTAGTCGTGATCCGTACGGTCAAAGCACCCAGCAACCAGTATAGATTATTCTAAATAATGATTTTAAAAAAAATATTTCTGGCTAAATCATAAGTGTTGGAAAAAAATGTATGGGGAATAAATTATAGATAATAACATACTCGACATTTTTTATCTAAAACATTTTTGTCTTATTTCAAAAAATTCAAAAAATTACATGAGTAAACATCCGTTTCCGGTTTAGTGATCATTTTAAAAATAAGGTGGTTGTCTTCCCAGATGAAAGATTATTATAAATATAAAATTACACCCTTCCATCATCAGTCGTTTATGAGTTATGGGTATTTTTTACTTTCTTATACCAATGTATATGAAATATACATATAGTATAAGTAAGTATAGTAAACGCGATTTTTTTCGAAATCCGGATTTTGATGGAATTATTAATTTTGACCTTCCCTGAATCCATTCTGACTATTTTCGCCATGATGTCTGTGTGTCTGTCTGTCTGTCTGTCTGTCTGTCTGTCTGTCTGTCGGTCTGTCGGTCTGTCTGTAGACGCTGTAACTCAAATACGACAAATCGTAGAAAGGTGGAATTTTATACTTAAGATTGATTTTTGCCTGGGAAGAAAACCTCCTATTTTTGAAAACGATCATTCAACCGGAAACGGATGTTTACCTACATCGATTTTTGAATTTTTCGAATTACACTGAAACAGTGCGAATTAGAGAAAAATGGCCAAGTTGAAAATTGTAGGTAATATTATTATCTATAATTTATGTTCTATTCATTTTTTTGAAAAAAACAAATTTAATTTTTTTTTTTTTTTTACTAAGTATTCGATTTTAAGTACATTTCAAATGGTTCATAACAGAGAAGAAATATCTGCCATGAGTGTCATGGGACTTTCTTATACGTATTACAGAGACTGTACGTGTTTGCCATAGGTACCATGGGCCTTTCTTATACGTAATACTGAGAATAAACACTGTATACTCGAATTCATTTAGTTTGCAGTAGTCGTCGTGCGACTTGACGGTATTAGTCGTGATCCGTACGGTCAAAGCACCCAGCAACCAGTATAGATTATTCTAAATAATGATTTTAAAAAAAATATTTCTGGCTAAATCATAAGTGTTGGAAAAAAATGTATGGGGAATAAATTATAGATAATAACATACTCGACATTTTTTATCTAAAACATTTTTGTCTTATTTCAAAAAATTCAAAAAATTACATGAGTAAACATCCGTTTCCGGTTTAGTGATCATTTTAAAAATAAGGTGGTTGTCTTCCCAGATGAAAGATTATTATAAATATAAAATTACACCCTTCCATCATCAGTCGTTTATGAGTTATGGGTATTTTTTACTTTCTTATACCAATGTATATGAAATATACATATAGTATAAGTAAGTATAGTAAACGCGATTTTTTTCGAAATCCGGATTTTGATGGAATTATTAATTTTGACCTTCCCTGAATCCATTCTGACTATTTTCGCCATGATGTCTGTGTGTCTGTCTGTCTGTCTGTCTGTCTGTCTGTCTGTCTGTCGGTCTGTCGGTCTGTCTGTAGACGCTGTAACTCAAATACGACAAATCGTAGAAAGGTGGAATTTTATACTTAAGATTGATTTTTGCCTGGGAAGAAAACCTCCTATTTTTGAAAACGATCATTCAACCGAAAACGGATGTTTACCTACATCGATTTTTGAATTTTTCGAATTACACTGAAACAGTGCGAATTAGAGAAAAATGGCCAAGTTGAATATTGTAGGTAATATTATTATCTATAATTTATGTTCTATTCATTTTTTTGAAAAAAACAAATTTAATTTTTTTTTTTTTTTACTAAGTATTCGATTTTAAGTACATTTCAAATGGTTCATAACAGAGAAGAAATATCTGCCATGAGTGTCATGGGACTTTCTTATACGTATTACAGAGACTGTACGTGTTTGCCATAGGTACCATGGGCCTTTCTTATACGTAATACTGAGAATAAACACTGTATACTCGAATTCATTTAGTTTGCAGTAGTCGTCGTGCGACTTGACGGTATTAGTCGTGATCCGTACGGTCAAAGCACCCAGCAACCAGTATAGATTATTCTAAATAATGATTTTAAAAAAAATATTTCTGGCTAAATCATAAGTGTTGGAAAAAAATGTATGGGGAATAAATTATAGATAATAACATACTCGACATTTTTTATCTAAAACATTTTTGTCTTATTTCAAAAAATTCAAAAAATTACATGAGTAAACATCCGTTTCCGGTTTAGTGATCATTTTAAAAATAAGGTGGTTGTCTTCCCAGATGAAAGATTATTATAAATATAAAATTACACCCTTCCATCATCAGTCGTTTATGAGTTATGGGTATTTTTTACTTTCTTATACCAATGTATATGAAATATACATATAGTATAAGTAAGTATAGTAAACGCGATTTTTTTCGAAATCCGGATTTTGATGGAATTATTAATTTTGACCTTCCCTGAATCCATTCTGACTATTTTCGCCATGATGTCTGTGTGTCTGTCTGTCTGTCTGTCTGTCTGTCTGTCTGTCTGTCTGTCTGTCTGTCTGTCTGTCGGTCTGTCTGTAGACGCTGTAACTCAAATACGACAAATCGTAGAAAGGTGGAATTTTATACTTAAGATTGATTTTTGCCTGGGAAGAAAACCTCCTATTTTTGAAAACGATCATTCAACCGGAAACGGATGTTTACCTACATCGATTTTTGAATTTTTCGAATTACACTGAAACAGTGCGAATTAGAGAAAAATGGCCAAGTTGAAAATTGTAGGTAATATTATTATCTATAATTTATGTTCTATTCATTTTTTTGAAAAAAACAAATTTAATTTTTTTTTTTTTTTACTAAGTATTCGATTTTAAGTACATTTCAAATGGTTCATAACAGAGAAGAAATATCTGCCATGAGTGTCATGGGACTTTCTTATACGTATTACAGAGACTGTACGTGTTTGCCATAGGTACCATGGGCCTTTCTTATACGTAATACTGAGAATAAACACTGTATACTCGAATTCATTTAGTTTGCAGTAGTCGTCGTGCGACTTGACGGTATTAGTCGTGATCCGTACGGTCAAAGCACCCAGCAACCAGTATAGATTATTCTAAATTCTAAATAATGATTTTAAAAAAAATATTTCTGGCTAAATCATAAGTGTTGGAAAAAAATGTATGGGGAATAAATTATAGATAATAACATACTCGACATTTTTTATCTAAAACATTTTTGTCTTATTTCAAAAAATTCAAAAAATTTCATGAGTAAACATCCGTTTCCGGTTTAGTGATCATTTTAAAAATAAGGTGGTTGTCTTCCCAGATGAAAGATTATTATAAATATAAAATTACACCCTTCCATCATCAGTCGTTTATGAGTTATGGGTATTTTTTACTTTCTTATACCAATGTATATGAAATATACATATAGTATAAGTAAGTATAGTAAACGCGATTTTTTTCGAAATCCGGATTTTGATGGAATTATTAATTTTGACCTTCCCTGAATCCATTCTGACTATTTTCGCCATGATGTCTGTGTGTCTGTCTGTCTGTCTGTCTGTCTGTCTGTCGGTCTGTCGGTCTGTCTGTAGACGCTGTAACTCAAATACGACAAATCGTAGAAAGGTGGAATTTTATACTTAAGATTGATTTTTGCCTGGGAAGAAAACCTCCTATTTTTGAAAACGATCATTCAACCGGAAACGGATGTTTACCTACATCGATTTTTGAATTTTTCGAATTACACTGAAACAGTGCGAATTAGAGAAAAATGGCCAAGTTGAAAATTGTAGGTAATATTATTATCTATAATTTATGTTCTATTCATTTTTTTGAAAAAAACAAATTTAATTTTTTTTTTTTTTTACTAAGTATTCGATTTTAAGTACATTTCAAATGGTTCATAACAGAGAAGAAATATCTGCCATGAGTGTCATGGGACTTTCTTATACGTATTACAGAGACTGTACGTGTTTGCCATAGGTACCATGGGCCTTTCTTATACGTAATACTGAGAATAAACACTGTATACTCGAATTCATTTAGTTTGCAGTAGTCGTCGTGCGACTTGACGGTATTAGTCGTGATCCGTACGGTCAAAGCACCCAGCAACCAGTATAGATTATTCTAAATAATGATTTTAAAAAAAATATTTCTGGCTAAATCATAAGTGTTGGAAAAAAATGTATGGGGAATAAATTATAGATAATAACATACTCGACATTTTTTATCTAAAACATTTTTGTCTTATTTCAAAAAATTCAAAAAATTACATGAGTAAACATCCGTTTCCGGTTTAGTGATCATTTTAAAAATAAGGTGGTTGTCTTCCCAGATGAAAGATTATTATAAATATAAAATTACACCCTTCCATCATCAGTCGTTTATGAGTTATGGGTATTTTTTACTTTCTTATACCAATGTATATGAAATATACATATAGTATAAGTAAGTATAGTAAACGCGATTTTTTTCGAAATCCGGATTTTGATGGAATTATTAATTTTGACCTTCCCTGAATCCATTCTGACTATTTTCGCCATGATGTCTGTGTGTCTGTCTGTCTGTCTGTCTGTCTGTCTGTCGGTCTGTCGGTCTGTCTGTAGACGCTGTAACTCAAATACGACAAATCGTAGAAAGGTGGAATTTTATACTTAAGATTGATTTTTGCCTGGGAAGAAAACCTCCTATTTTTGAAAACGATCATTCAACCGGAAACGGATGTTTACCTACATCGATTTTTGAATTTTTCGAATTACACTGAAACAGTGCGAATTAGAGAAAAATGGCCAAGTTGAAAATTGTAGGTAATATTATTATCTATAATTTATGTTCTATTCATTTTTTTGAAAAAAACAAATTTAATTTTTTTTTTTTTTACTAAGTATTCGATTTTAAGTACATTTCAAATGGTTCATAACAGAGAAGAAATATCTGCCATGAGTGTCATGGGACTTTCTTATACGTATTACAGAGACTGTACGTGTTTGCCATAGGTACCATGGGCCTTTCTTATACGAAATACTGAGAATAAACACTGTATACTCGAATTCATTTAGTTTGCAGTAGTCGTCGTGCGACTTGACGGTATTAGTCGTGATCCGTACGGTCATAGCACCCAGCAACCAGTATAGATTATTCTAAATAATGATTTTAAAAAAAATATTTCTGGCTAAATCATAAGTGTTGGAAAAAAATGTATGGGGAATAAATTATAGATAATAACATACTCGACATTTTTTATCTAAAACATTTTTGTCTTATTTCAAAAAATTCAAAAAATTACATGAGTAAACATCCGTTTCCGGTTTAGTGATCATTTTAAAAATAAGGTGGTTGTCTTCCCAGATGAAAGATTATTATAAATATAAAATTACACCCTTCCATCATCAGTCGTTTATGAGTTATGGGTATTTTTTACTTTCTTATACCAATGTATATGAAATATACATATAGTATAAGTAAGTATAGTAAACGCGATTTTTTTCGAAATCCGGATTTTGATGGAATTATTAATTTTGACCTTCCCTGAATCCATTCTGACTATTTTCGCCATGATGTCTGTGTGTCTGTCTGTCTGTCTGTCTGTCTGTCGGTCTGTCGGTCTGTCTGTAGACGCTGTAACTCAAATACGACAAATCGTAGAAAGGTGGAATTTTATACTTAAGATTGATTTTTGCCTGGGAAGAAAACCTCCTATTTTTGAAAACGATCATTCAACCGGAAACGGATGTTTACCTACATCGATTTTTGAATTTTTCGAATTACACTGAAACAGTGCGAATTAGAGAAAAATGGCCAAGTTGAAAATTGTAGGTAATATTATTATCTATAATTTATGTTCTATTCATTTTTTTGAAAAAAACAAATTTAATTTTTTTTTTTTTTTACTAAGTATTCGATTTTAAGTACATTTCAAATGGTTCATAACAGAGAAGAAATATCTGCCATGAGTGTCATGGGACTTTCTTATACGTATTACAGAGACTGTACGTGTTTGCCATAGGTACCATGGGCCTTTCTTATACGTAATACTGAGAATAAACACTGTATACTCGAATTCATTTAGTTTGCAGTAGTCGTCGTGCGACTTGACGGTATTAGTCGTGATCCGTACGGTCAAAGCACCCAGCAACCAGTATAGATTATTCTAAATAATGATTTTAAAAAAAATATTTCTGGCTAAATCATAAGTGTTGGAAAAAAATGTATGGGGAATAAATTATAGATAATAACATACTCGACATTTTTTATCTAAAACATTTTTGTCTTATTTCAAAAAATTCAAAAAATTACATGAGTAAACATCCGTTTCCATTTTATTGTTAGTAATTATGTTAAACAAAATTCGTTCGATACATAATGTATAAAATAATATTTCTATAGTTTATGTCTCATTCATTTTACTCTATCTTTTATTAGTTTGTCAGAAATATCCTTCACTAAAATAAAAATCACGTACACTGTTCACTGTCATTATTACGTATAAGAAAGTCCTGTGGCACACGGCAGATTATTATATCTTGTTCTCGACAAAGATATTTTAATAATTATTACTTATATTATTTATACATATACAAACCTATGTAAAATGTAGATACAGTATAAGAAAATATAGTTATCATGAAAAATCCAAATTCGAGATTTCAACGGAATTGCACGTTTGGATCATAAAGGGTAGCAATTCAAGTATGACCATTATCTGAATGGCATCGGTCTATAAATACA
The DNA here is from genome assembly GCA_949319165.1 of Sialis lutaria. Taxonomy (NCBI): domain Eukaryota; kingdom Metazoa; phylum Arthropoda; class Insecta; order Megaloptera; family Sialidae; genus Sialis; species Sialis lutaria. Next base: position 21,965,351 of record OX439231.1, on the reverse strand, counting down.
ATACACTCTTCATCCAAAATGGTGCAACATATGTACATATGTATTGTACACTGGTATGTCGTGTTTAGACCAAAAAAAAACAGTAATACGTTTTTTTTTAAAAACAGGTCGTATTTAAAAATATGTGGCGGTTTACTATTGTCAATTTTTGAATTTTTGTTATTATTTATGAAAGGGTGTACATTGTACAGTAGAAAAAATATGTAAATTCAAATTATCAATTGAAAGAAAAATGACTATCTATATTTTATGTTTAATTACACCGAAAAAAAGTCTCGAGGTAAAATAATCCTTGTTTCATATATACATCGAATGCAACATTTTTATAATATAAGAATATGCTCTTAATCCAACAATACTATTATTGTTTCTCTTGAAAGCAACACTGTCGGAAGTAAACAATCAATTTTCTATTTTAAACAATATTTTCTCTTTCTTTAAGTAAACTTTTGTATGTGTTTTTGATTATAACTTAAAACGAACCGATTTTTAGATATTTTTACAATAAGGTATAAGAAAGTCATGTGGTGGCCACAATAATTTAATTTTGCTTTAGAAAACTACATAACACAATTTAAAAATCTGATAAATGTAATGTTAATCTTCTTGGCATCTGAACAACCTATGATTTATATATGCAAGTATTACGTTATTAATCAATTAAAGCTCCGCATTCGTGTCGAAATATGTCAGTTAATGTTAAAAAATGTTTTGAAAAAATGTAAAAAAACGACAACATTGTCTGCTATATCTAATGATCAAGTGACAGTTTGACAAACTGGTCATTACGATATTGATAATGAATATTCATTTTACTGGTAAATGTACACGCATGCTTTAATTAATTTCGTTCCAATTATAATGAATTATTTGTACATGTTTAACCCTTCCTTGTTTTGTGATAGTATTAAAATAATGATATATGTTTCTATATGTAATTGTGGTTTATCAGAAGTCATAAATACTAGTGTACTTCATGTTATATTTGTGTAAGTTAATACTGTATAGGAAATAACAATAATATTTATTTCTTGGAACCTATAAGTCAATAACATAATAATATGACAATATAGATTGTATCTACCAAGAATTTCTATTACATACTCTCTGAGATATTGATCCATGTTCTTATGTTACGAATTTTTGCGCTTCATTTTTTAATTGACAAAAAATATTGTCATAAAATGGGATATTCGTGCGTATTTAAGAGGATTTTTAAATATTTGATGTTATATCCTGCGGTGGTTTTAATCCAGACTTTGTATTTAGCTTATATGTTGTATACCTGAATAACAGATTTTATTAAAATTTCAATTTATTTTGAACTTTCACATGCTACTTACATGAGAGTATTTTTTAAGATGAAAAACATAAACTACTAAAAAAATAAGATTGTATTCTACAAACTTTCTAATTTACTTCTTCACATATTTTACATAGGTATACCAAATATGTTTATACTTAGAATTGGTCCTTAAAAGGTTAATTAAAAAAAGCTGCCACGGGACATATTTCTACATAATACTGAAAATAAAGAGCACGTTTTATATCTCCTGATATAATACGAATATTTCTGGCTAACTGATAAAACACATAAGTAAATTAAAAGCTCTCTACAATTTTTTTTATCTATATACATTATTTTATTAGGTATATAAAATTTAATATATTATTATTTTTTCGTTAATTGAGAAGAGATAAAAATAATGGATGAAATACGAATTATAGACAATAACATTCTTTACATTTTTTTTATTATGAACCATTTAAAATATAACTAAAAAATAACGATTTATCTTTCATTTTTTTACATGAATAGATCAAATAAAATATTATTTTTCCGAAAATTTAAAAAATTGAGTAAACATCCGATTCAGGTCGTAAAATTTTGCAAAATCGGAGGTTTTCTTCCTTAAAGATAATTAATCCTAAATATACAGTTATTCCTTGATTGCAGATCAAGAATGGTCAGTATGTATATTTCCATCAAACTATCTAATTGGAAAAAAATCATTTTAACAATATTTACTTTTATGCAAATTGCCATAAAAGAAAGTAAAAATTGTATATTACCTATGTGTTGTTGTCGTTTAATAATTTTGAATTTAAATGAATAATTTTATAATATTATATAGATCGTCCTTCTATATAGTTAAAAATTGATTAAAATCCGATAAATTAATTGATAATTCTATTTTGATAAATGAAACTAAAAAAAATTGCATAACCTATTGCCGAATTTGAATAAACATAGATTGAATAAAATATACTTAAATTTTAATCTAAAGCTTGTCACGTATGTAAACTGGTATAACATGTATACTAGGTAATAATGATATTGGCTAAACACGATTCTATAAAAATTATTAAAATTAATGCTAGAAACAGAAGCATGCATTAAAAAAATGCATAAAATGAAAAATGAAATGAAAAAGAAAATCCTTAAACATATTGTCCATAAGTAAATAACTCTTTGAATGTCTGCTATAACGTGCGATAAACCGTTAACTGATAAGAAAACTTATACTAGTACATTGCTGATAAAAAAAAGTTGACAACAAGGATCAAATGTGTATATCCATTTATTGCACTAGCATAGGTATTACAGGTATCAATATGAAGCATTTTTTGCAGCCGGATTGTAAATTTAGCCACGGCTAGTCGTTCCACAAAATTGCACCATTTTATAAAGCAGCTGGCCTTGTTCAGCTGTTTTATAGAATGGCGCTAATGTGTACACATTAACTATCCTTGGTTAGGGCAATATATTGGGGCGAAAGGAGGTTAGTTTAGTTTAAAAACGGAATTCAATCTTTATCTTGATTAGGGCAATTTATTGGGGCGAAAGAAGTTCTTTAATTTTTGTAAGGTTAATAAGGGGCTTCAATCTCCCCCTTGGTAAAAACAAAACAATTGGAGTAAAAGAGAGTTTATTTTGTTTAAAATTTTTACGTTTAATTTGACACTACGAATTTTGCAATCTGACGGTTCGATTATAGCTATTTTTGTAAAGCGGCTAGATGATAGTTAGCCGCTTTATAAAACGGCTAGCCGGTTACGACATATAATGATATAATGACACCATTTAAAGATACGCCCAGAATCATGCTAGAATTTTTATTTTTTTAAATATATATAATATATAATGAGTTTTGCAGTCCTCATGTTATGATTCAAGACCATTCAAATGTAAACTAACCAATAGATCCATCATTGTCATTTCTATGTGAATTTTATGATACATAATTCTATAAAATGCGAATTGTCCATAAATTATTTTTTTAAATAAATTTTACTATGCTTATGTGTATCACAGTGTTAAATAAATAATGTGATTTACACATCAATGTAATCTTGAGAACAAAACCCTTTTTATTGGGTACTTTAAACGTAAACGCCGTTAATTATAAAAGCTATAATAAAATATATTTGAAAGACAAGGAGATCTTTATTTTCCAAGAATTATTTCCTGTTATCACGAAAACACGCATACATACCAATTTCCATGCTAGAACTAGGTAAATATTATACCTTACACATTTGTATGTGTATTTACTATATTATATAATAAATAAATATTGTTTATTTATTTTTGGGTTGAGTTAACAATGTTTATTAAATTAGAACTTATAAGTTCTATGTTTTATTTATGTATGATGTAAATATTATTACCTATAGTATTTAATTAAACCATTTACTTGATTTATACTATCAGAATTATAGTGCAACAAAATTTGAGTAAGATTTTTTAACGTTTGGCATCTGTTTCTTCACCATATCCAAATGATAGTGGAAGCTTTGTGATCATTTCTCAAAGTAGAAAAAAATGTCCACTTGATTATTCCAATTTAGGTTGAATTTTTTTTCTTCTGAGGTTTGGCTAGTAGATGGTTCCATATAAAAAAAAACATCAACATCATTTTTAGGGTGAATGGTGGTATCCTATTTTTATTTTTCAAAATATTTCATGAAAGTCAAATGTCACTTGAAAATTATACATATTTTTTTTATAAAGTATTTCTTATAAAAAAGATTAATATAAATTTTGTGGTAAAATATTCCCCTTATGAACAAATCATCTCCTGTTGCTTCCTAAAATTCAACTCATTATTGTCAGTTGTTTTTCAATTGCGTGCTTATTATATTGACCATAATTGACATATTATAAGATCAAGATTAAAATTTATTTAATTACTTCTGGTGTATTTAACACAAAGAAGCACTATACTTTTGTTTATTTAGGTATTCTTATTTAATACCTATTTGTTAATAATAATAATAATTCATTTGAACACTAAATAACATATTTAATTGTATATAAAGCTGCATATATAAATATATGAAATATTCCTTTCTGAATACTTCATCGAAATAAGAAAAACTGAAATGTAACACTCTCTTCACAGACACTGCACAGAGCGGAAGTGTCGCAATTTATATTAATGTTCGCAGTTCTATTTGAAAATAACAATTTTAAACTCGAACACATGCATTATATTCTAAACCCTCGGGGTTTTAAGAACACTTTATATCCTTAGCGTTTGGCACACTATATTTTCTCAGATTTTCAAAAATTCAATAGTAAAGTTTTTAAAATAATAAATCATTTTGATCAAATAGTCGAATGAATGAAGCCAAAATTCGTCTAAACCCACAAAATAACCAATTTTGGGAAACTTAAAAAAGGTTGTCGTTACACATTATTATTTAAAATTAAAGAACATTCCGACTGTCAGATTAAATTTTTTCCCCCTACTTTTTTATTGATTTGTATGATTTAAGATTTCCAGGGATTTTTCTGGAGTTTTTAAAAGTTAATGACGATTTAAAAAAAATATTTTTTATCGAATTGTGTATTCGAGGTGCTTTTTCAATAAATTTTTTTTCAGGGCTAGAACTTTTAGAAATGTAAATTCAATAGGTGTCAAAAAAGCGCAATATTTTGATATCAATATTAAATAATTATTATTTGTAAAATAACGAAGTAAAATGTGTTGTCAAATGAAAAATAACATTTTCTATTTTTTTACTGTTAAATAATATACACAATTTCATTAATATTCAATTGATAATTTTAACACAGTAAACGATCAATGCGACAGAGAATAAATTGCTCTAGAAATGGTTAAACATATACATACATACCTATTATGTTTAAGCGAATTTACAGAGGAATTTCATAATTTTTTTCTCAGTTATTTATGAGTTTTCCGTCAAACGGCTTGAGGTGTATGTTTGTCAATGCTGTATATTCATTTATAATTTTTTTCGTTCAAGTTTTCGAAAAAAGTGTAACTGAGAGTCTGACAGCCGGAATGTTCTGATTCCATATAATGTGGTAGATGTAACAAATAGGTATAAATAAAACGGCAGAATTTATAAATCGAAGTACATACGAATAACAATTTATTACAAAGTTCCTAACATGAGTGCACATGTGTCTAAATATAATATTTACATACATTAAAATAGATTCATGCTTTCACTAGTACGTTTGTTTTGAATCATTAAATTTTACGATTTTCTAATAGAGTTGTTGTAAGCACATGTCATGAGTAATAAATGTTAAGATCATTTTCAGTAAAATTAAATTTAATAATAATATGACTAATGATTGTATTGGATTTAAATAATTATATATGAAAATGTGTAATGTTTCATTTAATCAATGATTAATGCACGGTTTATTTTTATTTCCTTATACAGCCATATACACACATACCAATGTTAAGTGTTTTATACATCAAGTATAACAAAAATTTACTAGAGCCGATTTTTTCTTCGAATATAAACAAAATGTAGAAAGACCCAAAAAAGATAAAATATAGAAAACTGAATTTTATTAATATAAAACTTCACTCTTATATTTGAAAATTATTTTTGAAAATGATCTTATAACTGGAAATGGGCTATAGTCTTGTAAATGTTTAAATTATTTTTTATATACGATATAATTAAAAGTATAATTCAAAGTTGTAAATAATATCATTAGCTATAATATATGTTCTATTGAATTTTTAAAAAATAAGGAAATAATCGATTTAAGAAATTATATTTGAAATGATTCATAACATAACAATACCTAAGAAATGTTCATACATATTATAATAAAATTTATATGGAACGATATTTTCTATAATTTATGTTAGCCATAATTGTTAGTTTGCCAGAATGGTTAGTTTTATGAGTACACTATACAATGATAATATTACGTATAAGAAAGTTCCGGGAGCACTAATTTCATTATTTTTTAAATAATATTGGCTCGTGGTTGTTACTTACAATTAATATGCTTTCAATTTTATTATTTTCATATTATCTTAATCAGTATGTACCATATGTTTATGTAAGCATTACCATATTATAACTAATATTTTAGCATTTTTCTGATAATTTTGTTTGTTTGTTATTTAGTTCGGTTTATTCATGCGGCATCTGTATTGAATAGAGAAACATGTACGTTAAAATAAATGGCAATTTAATGATATCTTAACAAAATAGGTACACTTCAAACTTTCAAATTGCCCTCTTGAGAAATCACATTATTGCAGTTATCTTTTTGACTTAAAACCATCGATATATAGTATATACCTATAACCTATATATGTAAAATGGTCTAGTTTTCGACAAAATATGCAACTTTTGTACAATGAATTATCTTGACAAAATTGTTATGAATGGATAAATTTTTAAATATATTGTAGTTTGTATGTTATTTAAGTAAACTAATACATATGTATATGATATATGTACATATGTACATGTCTATAAAGTAAAAGTAACAAAAACAATTACAAATACTATAAATAATTTGTTAAATAAAGTTTAAAACTTCTGCTACAAAGTTTAGCCGTATTAATAAAATAAATTAAAAGCCTATTCTAAATCGATCAATATATACATAAACAGAATCAAATTAAGCTAATGTATGCAAGTAAACAAAATTTGATTAAACCATTAGCTGTAATTTCATGTTTATTTTTAAACGTATACGTGGTATGGTTATTATTATTTTTGGTCTTTTTCTTTTCTGTTCTTCTGAAAAGCGGTAATGTTTTCTTGTGAATCAAGTAAACACGCATTTGCTTTACAAATAATTTCGCTAACATGCGTACTAGCAATTAGACGTTTATATATATCAATAGTGATTTCTGTTTTGAAATGTTACAGATTTTAAAGTAATCAACATTTATAAGAAATAATTTATTGTTGTAGCTGTAGTATGTTTTATTGTGTTTGCTATTAAGAAACTTGTTATTATTATATACAAATTATTGCTCTAATCAGCTTTCTCCAATTGAACGCCTGTTTTCAGGAATATTATATATAGAACACGTCTTGGGAAAGATATTAAGATAATATTATATAATAATATAAAATTCGTTTCACAAAATCTATTTGTCAGTATTTTAACTATTTATAAAATGTTAAACAGTTTCTAGCAGTAAAGAAAAACATTTTTTCTAATAACACTGCCAAATGAATCTTGAGAATATCACATATCGATAAATGGAGGTCGAGTCTCCACAGTATATGAATTAGTATTTAAATTCTACACATAACTACCCATAGTAAAACCGTGTGAAGAAACTTTTTGTAAAGTTTTTCATTCGTATTATTAACATTACTATCAATTTTATTCTTTAGTATTACTCACTGTGAAATGGTAGCTTTGATAGTATTATTTGAAGTATGTATTATAATATAGCAAAGACAATAAACATATAAAATACATCATATTCTCTAATTGTAAGTATTTTTATATGAGTGTATACACATTAGGGTGGGTCAAATTGTATGTGCCCGAAAAAAATCTCTATGGGCAACTCGCGATTCTTGTACTATGGGCCATAACAAGTATTTTTGCCAATGGAACCATACCTCTAAAATCATTTTCGAGCTTGCCGAAATTTGTCTGAAGATATTTTCCAAAATACTCAAAAATCGATCTATTTAGTGCATTTTGGGTCGGGAAATCCATTTTTCACATTTATTTTAATTTTTGACTGCCGCCAGGGGGCGTTTTCGTGCATTTTTGAAATATCTTCAGACAAACGGCAAGCTCGAAAATGATTTTAGAGGTATGGTTCCATTGGTAAAAATACTTGTTATGGCCCATAGTACCAGTATCGCGAGTTGCCCATGGAGTGAAAAAATTGACCCACCCTAATACACATATATGTAATTGGGTTAAAAAAACAATCGACTGTTGAAATGTCTAGACAAATCTGTTTTCGGATCACTGTCTAAAATACATACTCTGAATATTTTAGATGTGTAAATATAAACAAAAATGTCTCTGCCATCACTCACTACCGTTTTCTTTAATGAAAACCTCATCGATCAATAGCTTTTCAAACTTAAGTTCTATAATAAGCTATTATATGTATATAACTACATATAATAGCTTGACTGATTAATCATCGCCGAGCCGAAACCTCAGGACCTAGAAAGGTGAAATTTCAAGTGTGTCTTCCTTTTATGACGAGAGCACCCACTAAGAAAGGATTTTTTGAAATCATTAAATATACTTCATAATATTACATTTTACTTATTTGAATTTTTAATTTTATTGTTTTTATAATTGCTAAAATGAATTTTAGAAAATGTAAATCGAAAATTACCGCCGGTTTGGCTAAAAATAGCGATGCTATCGAAACTCTTACTATGTATGTTAGCTTTCAAACACTTTGAATGTGTATTAATTCTATGATGATCTTTAAGGATTTAGAAGTTTAGGACAGTGATACTTAAATTTACTAAAACACATATAGATATATGTATAATGTACATATGTATATAACCGTTATGTTAAATAGTTTAAATACCGTCATTTCTGTACCCCATTCAAAGTTCTCGCAAGCTAACAAATATATATCATTCAAATTTTTTATAATACGTATCTGCATACTAAGGGTTTATAAATAGTGACTTAAGAATGTACTATGCGTTAATTACTATAATCTAAGTATAGTTTATATGTTATAGTTTTTTAATATTGTACATATTATTACGTATTTATTTGATACTTCTTTTTAACTTTAATACACTGAAATATTGTAAGTCAGATATATAATTTTATTTCGTTTATCATTAATAATTGTTGCGTGTGAGGAAATTAAAGAAGATAAAAATAAAACCTATAAGCAGGAATTCATTATAAATACAAAATTACAGGGCTCCTTGGAATGAATGCTATCTCATTTTGTTTATGTTGTAATATTTATTACATTTTTGATTTGCTATACAAGTAGTAAGTAGCGTATAAATTATGTGGGAAGTACGGTTGCACCTCATACTTCTTTTACAGAAACTATAAATTTGCGGTTTTTTTATATTACATTAACAATTGATGGTTGTATAGTATATAAGTGTGTTGTAATTTTATTTTATACTATTTTTTAAGTTTGGTTTTTTATATTTTTTGTATGTTGTGCGAGATGTATATGATGTCTGTAATATTTAACTTAAATATTTATAAATCTATTTTAATTGTTTTAGGAACAAAATTCTTATGCTCAGAAGTAATAGCTCCAATACGCAGTGAGATAGACGACATTTCGTTATTTATCATCAATTTTGAGGATTTGACCAGTCCGCAGAGTCTGACTGAAGAACCGGTTGTAGCTCCTACAAGACTTAGCAAGTGTAAGTTTACAAATATATAACACAATATTAATTTTAATTTTATAGCATGTAAGAAAATATCTCATGTCATATTTTGATTACTTACCCGAGTAAAAATTTTTATATATAATTGTATATAATTATATATAATTATATACAATTATATCGGAGATTTGGCCCGATATAATTGTATATAATTATATACAATTATATATAATTGTATATAATTATATAGAAATGTATATAATTGTATATAATTATATATAATTATATATATATATATCTATATAATTATATACAATTATATATAATTATATAAAATTGTATATAAATATTTTTTAATCGATTATACATCCTGGAGTCCCCCCCCCCCCCCCCTAAACGGGAATGTATTAATTACACAGTAAATCACAGCTCTTTTTAGCAGATAGTATATATAACTATTACATATATAAAGTACTCGGATATTATTGAATCATTTTAAAAAAAATAATCTAGATGCGTATTAAGTAATATTTGAGGCCCATATTGTTGAAATAAAAATTTACAATAATTGACCGTTTAGGGGGGGGGGACTCCAGGATGTATAATAGATTAAAAAATATTTATATACAATTTTATATAATTATATAGATATATATATAATTATATACAATTGTATATAATTATATATAATTATATACAATATATATATTTATTATATATATACAATTATATATAATTGTATATAATTATATACAATTATATATAATTATATACAATTATATATAAAAAATTTTACTCGGGTTAGTAAAGGTAACCGTAACAATAAAAAATGGAAGAAAATATTTACTAAAGGGAAACAAAAAATTTAAACCATAGATTTTATATAATTGAAGCTTTCATAATTGATAGCGAATTAAAACTATTTAAGGTGAACAAATGTATTCCTGCCATGGTCAGAATTTGATCTTACTGTAACAACATTTTTGGTCCAAACAGTTCAAAACTACATATTTTTTAGTAACTCGGATTAACAATTTTAATTGCTGTCATTTGATAGTTGACAGCTGTCAATAGAATTAATATGTAAACCATGGTAATATGTAAACCTTGATTTTTCTGAATATAATAAACATTTGTTAAGTCAAACAATAATGATCCAGAAAATGCTGAATGATCTTATATGTAAAATACATGCAGCGACCTAAAATTGATAAAAAAGTAATTTTCTCACTTTCCTCTTTTTAGGCTGAAATACGAGTATACCCTTATTAATTAACATTGATATTTAATGTGCCAATGTTATTATGAACAAATATATCAACATAGCAGGAATAGACTCGTTCACCCTAGGGGTCATTCATAAATTAAGTCACACATTAAGGGAGAGGAGGGGGTCTACAAAGTATGACGTGGTGTGACAAGGGGAGGAGGAGTCACAAGCTTCGTGAAGTCACATAAAAAAAATCAAAAAAGAATGAATTTAATATTAATTCGAATTAATATTAAATTCATTATTTTGATTTTTTTTTATGTGACTTCATCAACTATAGTACTTCGAGGCATATAATAGAATGCTACATAGTAATTTTCACCATGAAACGCAAGTGAAAATTTCATTTAATTTTTATTTTATGTATATGATAAACGAAAATAAATCATATTAATAAAAGTAATGAATAATCAGCCAAGTACAATGAAATAAATTTTTTTCGTTGATTTTAAGTAACTACTTTTTTAATGTTTATAACTTGTGTGACGTCACAACAGGGGAGGAAGGATCCATGACACAATCTGTGACAAGGCCAAGGGGGGAGTAAAAAAAAACAATGAAATTTGTGTGACGTAATTTATGGATGGTCCCCTACGTACTTTATAATGTTTTACCATGATTAAAAAATCGCGATTTTTCTTTTAAATGTTAAGTAGATATTAAACAAAAAGTGTGATACATTTTACCACACAAAAACCAAATAAAAAAGTACCAAATACCCTTTTTAGTGGTTTCGTTTATTTTCCATCGTCCTGTGTAGTGTACACACACACATTTCATCCGCTTATACAAATTGACAAACATTTTTCTGTTAACGTATACACACTCGTCGAACATTTAACGGTTGCGATAAAACCCGCAGAATGTTTTAGTGTCCACAGTCAGCGCAAAGACCGCAAATGGTGAAGTATGTCATGAAGTAGCTAAAAATGAAACAGAATAAAAGCTAACATATATCGATTAGCGTGTATAAATGCCAACAAAACTGTGTGAATGCATGTTTCTCTTGTTGTATCTAAAGACCTATTAAATGAACTACTAAATAACAAAGTAACTAGGAAATTGAGTTTTTCTTTGATTCTTCGTTTTATGGTACTGCAACAAAGCAATAGAATTTTTATATGAAAGCATATTTATTATCGGTCATAGTTACACACTAGAACGTTACAAATGACGTATAGTTAAGTCAATAAAATGAAGTACGAGTATATAAACTGAAGACAATTGAAATATATACAATAAACACATTGTATACTATTAGTAGGAGCTTTTCTTATTATTTTATTATTTATTTATCGATGTTTTATTGGTTTACCAATACCATTTTTTTTAGATTTGAATATTTTATTTTAATTACACTTTTTGATTTGCTATTTCTTCATTCATAAAATTAATATTGTTTATAATTTTATAATTAAGTAATATTAATAACAAACCTCTGTAATCCTGAGATTTGCCGTTAAAATGTTAAAAAAAGTTGAAATTTTTTTCAAATTTACTTCACAAGTTTGATGTAGGCAGGCTTTACTTATTTTTGGCGACATCAAGAACTTTAGATACTTTTATCGTAACTGCTAAAAACTGCCTTATTTTGTTCTATAAAGTAAAAAGTAACTGAAAGTGTTTTTTACGAAATATTCTCCTGTCAAATTAACTTTTTGTCGCTTACTATTTAACTCAAATAAATTGATTTTATAAGAACGACCACCAGTTCATTTCTATTGGGATCCGTCAAATGAACGTACACCATCTGGTGGCAAAATTTGTAACTAGACTGGGGGTACAGTTTCTATGGTAATAGAATTTAATAATGAAAAAATAAATAATCTCAAGCATAAAACTGACAGATGAATCTACGGTTTATAGTAAAACTTACGATTAAATCACAATATTATGTTTTAAATCACCCAAAAATAAAATTAATGAAAGAACAGTAAGTACCAAGAAAGAATTTAACAAGTTTTCCTATCTATAATTGATTTATTATAATATAAATATGTATTTAAAAGATTTGTTTGTTGAAAAATTGTACACAATCAAAAATAAATAACGTATGCTTATTGTATTTGATGTTATTGCGTGATATTATCTGTAATTATAATGAGTGAATTTAAAATATGTGTACATTATAATACTTATACATACTATTGACACTGTCTTGTAATTTTTTAAAATTTAACTAAACCCTTAGCTGCGCCATGTTTTTTAAGCTCCTCCCATCTGACGGATCCCAATAGAATCACATTAAACTTTTAATTAATTTGTTTTAATAGTTAAAAACGAATACTAAAGAAACTGCTCGGATACAAAAAAAAAATTCCACAAGGTATCTTCATTGATAATTATCTATACGTTTTAACAATTAGTACTACAAATTGATAGCTTGCAAAAAGGTTTTGGGTAAAATTTGCTTGCATCCATTTAATAAGAATTATTAACTGTATAAAAATTGGATTTATTTTAATAAAAACCTACCTACTTAAAAGTAAAAAGAACTGTCAACATTATAAATGCTAACCATTAGTTACAATCTTCACACTTCAGCGAGGTATAATAATAATAATTATAATAACATTTTTCAGTCAACAGAGCTCGAGCGTCTTTCAGACAGAGCTTTAAGTTAGGGCAGTCTCTCCGACGTAACCGAGGACGGCGACTAGCTGGCTATCTCACTCCACCCAGTGACGTGACGCAAGCGGAAGAAGAAGCGCAAGAAACGGAAAACAGGTGACATAAGCCGATAGATTAAATCACTACGCGGGGGAATTATAAAAGAACATAATCTACATCTCACTTTTAGATTATAACATACATATTTAGTGTAAATACTTTTAGGGATAAGAGCTGGACGCGGGAGTAATTTTAATCACGAGCATGTATGCTCACGCATTCTATTTTTTTACTCACGTTCGTAACACGATTTAATATTTAATTATTTTGAAATGATGAAAATAAATGATTTTGCATGCAATGCTATAACATATGTATATTTTTTATTAGTATTTTTTTCTGCTAAACTACATTTCTTGGGCACATTATAGCAATTAAAATTAAAAAATGAAAATGAACAATGCATTCTTAAATCTGAAGTTTTTTGTTTTTGTAGTAGAGTTGACAGTTTTGATCATGTTTAAAAAGTGTCATTTATTTTTTATTCGTTTTGAATAATATTATATTAAATAAGTTAATAAAAACAAATTGTCTTAAAAAAATACTCACGCACAGTCGCGTACGATTGTTTTAGTTTGAAAACGCATGCCCACAATCCAAGTTTTGAAAATCGTTCACGCTCACGTCGGGTCACGGTCGTAACATGACATTACCTGAATTTTTCACGGCCCGCGCTCAGCTCTAGTTGGGATTTTTTTACAATGTTTGTTCATGTGGGTTTTTATGTTAGAAGTTTCGATTTATTTGATGTGTTAAAAAAGTAACTTAAATTCAGTTGCGTAAAAAGATTAATATCTTTTTTTTGTAAACCAATACCTATCACTTTGTTTACTTGAAGATATTTTTATTATTATTATTATTACAATGGAATTTTTAAATTTATACTGTGTAAAATGTTTTATAGAAAAATGGTCATTGCATTGTTTATTATTAGTTTATTATTTATATAAAATATATCATAAATACATAAAAACTTAAGATTAAATGAAAAATTAAAAGATTGGATAAGTATGTTTTATTTCTCTTCATCTAAAAACGGACTATTAAAAAAATTAGGAATTTTTTGCCTTTCTAAAAAAAAAAAAATTTCTGTGCACTCTCCTTTCATTCATTCAAACAGTTAAAATGTTAAAAAAGTACATTTTAAGGGTGTTTTGAACTGACCAAAATGGATAAAAACTATAGGGGTTGAAAATTTGTTTATTTAATTGACCAAATACTGGTTTGAAATTACCTTGAAATAATAAAAAAAGTTGAATATTTCTATAGTCTGTAGGTATATAGGTTTAGTCTAGTAGAGGGAGATGACAACTCAAATCAGGGGTTCCGAACCTTTTTTACACATAGACCCCTTTTGCGGAAGTTCATAGACCTCTCCTGTAATTATTTGTGAATAAAAAATTGTAAATGACCTTTTTTGCTCGAATTTCAAAACATACAAATTTTCCCAAAGACCTTCTATAGACTCCTGCTGTACTATAGATCCGTTTCAAACTTCTATAGATCCCCAGAGGGTCCACATAGACCACGTTGGGGAACTGTGATATAGATGGTGATAAGTTGTAACCATGATCCAGTAAAATAAGATCTGCTATGGATATTTTGATAGCCGCCATTTTATATAAATTTCGTGTCGATGACATATTACATCGACAAGAAATTTATGTGTGTTGTGCTTTAAATGATTGATCGATAATATAAATCAATGAAAAAAAAACTATTATGTAAACAGTATTGTCGTTTATTTATTTATATTCTAATTTCGTGGTGGTCACAGTATTGAACAAATTTATTGTCGAGTAGACCTTATAACCATCCATAAGTAAAAGCTGGGCCAGGCTGATTATTTAAATTCTAGCACTTTATTTCTTTTCATAACCCATTTAGTGTTAAATTTTTTTGTTAAAAACACGGAATTTAATACAGTTAAAATATATTTGGTAGACTCAATCTAAAATCTAAAATTTGGTCAGTTTAACTGAATTTTGAGTTGCTCGTACATGATTCAATTTATATAGGTAAATTCAACGAATTAATTTTCTTCAGAGTGGTCCACAAACCAACGCTTTCAGAGAGTGTTTGCACGATAAAACCTTAATGATTTATATATTGTAGATATATTGGTTTATAATTTTTTTATCAAGTTTGCTATGTATTACAAACTTGCGGAATCAAATTGATGAGACTTATTTTTAATCGTTTTGGATAGTATTAACGCTCTTAAAATTTCCGACATTTTTCACACTTTTTACGTATTTATATATTTCATAAAAATAAAAATATATATCTGAAATGTTACAACCATAATAATATTACCGAGTCGCCGCACCTAATAATGATAAATGTTGACAGAGTGTCAATTTATAATGTATTAATTCACAGTCCGTTAACAACGAGCTGTCCTGCGCCAATTTCATCGGAAAATTGGATCTCAAAGGGACTTGGAGGTGGGACCACTGGTAGCATATCAGATAGACCAATCGCCGTAGCTGTAGATGATAAACCCGTAGCAAGAAAAGACAAACCAAGGTAAATATTATCTGTTATGATTGTACGCCGATAACATGTTTTGATTTTGATGTCATGGCAATGATATAATGTTATCTTTAGTTGATCAATTTTATTTGTTGTTTTAGTATTTATAAATGAGTACATAATTACAAATCTGATATTATTATAATATTCCACTGAAAATAAATATTTTGTATGTTTGTGTAATGTAATGTAAATTTTTATCTATGCACACTATTGTACACATAATACATATCTATCGATATTATTATTCTAATACCGCGTATGTAAATTAAAACAATAAAGTTTTTGAATGTTTCTGAACCAGTCTTTGACGCTTCAGCCCAGCGTTTTCCAGTTGGGTTTTGCGGTGTTGTTTTGCTAATTTTTATAACGTTCAAATCTCTCCCGTAAATTGAAGCATATGCTTTAAGTATAACAGTTGATTATAACTTCGCTCAAACATTGCTAGTAGAGATGTGTATAATTCATGAATGATTCATTATTTGAACTAATCTTTCAAGTGAACGAATCGACAGAAAAAATTGGTTCATTGATATAATTTGTTTAATTTTATGATTATTAATATTTGTTTTTCGTTCATATATTCGTGTTGCTATTTGCACCAATATTTTTTTAATGTCTTATTAAAATTAAAATGGGTCTATAAAATAAAATATATTTTTTAAAATCTATAAGGATTCCTCGTCAAAATAGGTTTAAAAACCGCTGTTCTTATCAATAGTTCTAATATAGCGTTTAAAAATATTTATTTCTTGCAATTAATGTTATTCACAGTTAGTTAAACTTATATCCGACCTAACGTAATAAATTTTTCATTCTTCTGTAAAATTTTGTTATTTATACGTGGTATTAGAACGAAAGTAGTATACCGTATACCTATGTGTTTATTATGTTTGTAATAAATGTAGATATATACATACGTACAATACATACATACAATATATAAATGTATACTTTCATAGTTCATTTATTCAAGCTCGTAAAATTTTTCTGGGTAGAAGTTGGTAGTATTTAAAAATAGCTTTATTGTTGTTGTTTTTTTTGATTGAAAATCAATTATTTGTATTTAAGTAAATTGCATCTTTTTTTGCTTGAAAAAAAAAATTGAAAATGTTTGATTTCATGTTAGTGGTTTTTTAACTGCATGCATTTAAAAAATATAATTCTTGATAGTAGTAGTTCAAATTGTTAGTTTTAAAATATATTTTATTTATACTCATTGATAGTGTCTACGCTCCACTATATCTATAGATAAATAAATACTTACATCACTTATAAGAGTGTTTTACATATCTACCTACTTAGGAATCTTAATGTAATTTGTATCAAAGCTAAAAGGTTGTTAACTTTTTAGTGTAATGATTTCAGTCAACACTAGTTTCCATTAAAATTTAATTTATATTATTACATTATGTGTCTAATAAAATACTTTACTTTTAATGTTCAGTACTTTTTTATAAATATTCTTAAATATTTCAAAAAATAATTTCATGAAAACATTTTCATTTAAATCTTTAATATTCTACAAATATAGAGGTATTTATTTTATAAATTTTGTTTGGTGTAAAAATATAATAGCTATAAAAGTTATTAATATTTAGGGAAGGGTAGTATATTTTTTAAAATGACCTCTTTTTTCTTGGTATAATAAAATTTCTTGAATATACTCTTAACTATTCAAGTTGTTATTTTGTATCAGCTGGTTTAGAGGTTATTTATATGTACTACCTATATGACATTAACCTCCAGTTTTATCAAAATCTATCATTGGTAACAGTCAATGTTAATCTCCAAATGGATCAATTAGAACTCAGTATTTGGTATTTAACAGATATGTACCGAGTCAGTGGCGTGGATAGGGAGGAATTAAGGGGATCAATCTCCCCATGAGTCCAATTTTTATGATATTCATAATGAAAAATAGAGATTTACTACTGTATATCCTCCCATAAGACTGACACTGTGTTGCGAATGGCTAAAAAAAAGGTCATCACAATAAATAGTAATTGGTAATGACTAAAAAAAGGTGTCTTCAAAATTGGTAACGACTATAAAAAAGAGGTCTCTAGTCAAAATTCCTGCCCCCCCCCCTAAAACCTATCTACGCCACTGTACCGAGTTATCAACACAAACTGGTAACATAGATAGAAGAAATCAAGCATAAGAGTAGTCGATAAGTCGATAGCTGAAGAAAATTTTCTTTAGCTGTGAATTGTTTTATTTTCTTCGAATAAAGAAGTATTTCTTGATAAAATTTACACATTCTAGGGTACAAATATCTACTATGGTTACAATTTTGAATTATTATTACTGACTGAAATAAAATTTTGTTGGCTTACTATGTATGAGTATTGTATTGGATGAATTTCATTTATTGATAGGGAAATCAAATTATACTACACATACATGCGTTATCCTTTAATTAATCACATTCTAATATAATCCAATATTAAGGTACTTACCTGTAATCGATACAGTTTATACGAGATACTGAATATATGTAATATTTGCATTGATTATTAAATCAAAACTAAAATTTTCCTAATGCCAATGTATTTCAAATAACTAGATTTGAAAACTACATACATACATATATTTGATTATTCCGCAGGTACAAATAATAATTCTTTAATTATTAAATTGATTAATGAATAATTGCTAATAAAATAATATTCAAATGAAATTAAAAGTTATTTAATAATAATTATCGAAACATTTTTGAATTGAGAGATAAAACAGCTATTTTACATATTCTTTTAAAATTAAATAGCGATATTTTTATTATTAAATACCTTAACACACATTCTTTTAATGCAATGATCATAGGCGAGAGCTAATATTGAAATTTAGCTCGCATTGACGCGGATGATTTGGCGACCACTGGTTTAATATAGGCTAAATTTGTATCGCATGTTTAAAAAATACTTAAATCATCTTAATTCCCCGTCCACAACAAATATTTTTTAGACACGCTTCTATACCAGAGAATTTAGGTTTTATTATGCTATAATACTTATATCGTTTCTATTTTATTATATATTATGAATGAAATAATAGGTAAAGGTTCTCTAACATAAATATACGTATATACATACATATGTACATATATACGTTTATATATTTCAATGAATATAGGTAAGTTTTCAATATGCAAATGTATACACTGTAGGCTGTAGGTCGTTTGTTTACTATTTTTATACAAACATCTGCTGTAAGAAAACAACAAATCTAATAAACTATTGGAACATTTAAATGATGCAGCAAGTGTCAGTATTTTAACATGTGACAAACTGTATCGTTCATACTGACTATATCGTACGTTAAATAACTGACATTTGCTGCACAATTTAAATGGTACAATAGACCTATTGATCGTTGAACATTCGCTTTCTATAGTATTTATGTACCTAACTGATTACATGTCTCACTCGACATTGTCGACGAGGTAGCTAGAATTTTGGTCAAGTAATGGGAATATAAAAAAGAAATGTGACCCTAGTTCGATCTGGAACAAGATATTTTGAAAAATATATACTAATGTTATAATATAATTTTAAACAACTGAGCTGTCGGACTAGAAAATATTCTGCCGACATATAATTCATCAAGAGAAAAAAAGAAAACCTAAACAGTCTTAATGTATACAGGATCCTCCAATAGTGTGTCCGGCATTGTGTTTACGCCCAAACTATAGATAGAGTTTTAGGATAAAAAATTTATTATATATGTCGACCCTAAAGAATTTCAGGAAAATATTTTCAGCCCCCTAAAACCGCTCCTTGGGGGGTAGTTTGAGGGGTACATGCCCGTTTCTCAGTAAAATCAAATGGAATGGTATATCAAAAAGTACATATTTGTAAAGATCATAAAAAAATAAGAAATTCCGTAAAACAAAAATTTTCATACTTTCAATTGTTTAAAAAATATGGCGACTTGTTCGCAAATTTTAGGGTTTTACTAAAAGTGCTCTGATTTCGCAAAATATTAATGGAATTTTATTATTTTTTTTAAATTCAGAAAGAAGAAATAATGAACTTTGTAAAGATGTATGATTATTTGAGATTTTAATAGTTTAAAGTGTCATACTCGATATACCAAAAATTGAAAAGTTCAATTAGGGATAATTCAAAATTTTTAAATACAATGGTATATCAATTAGTACTTTTTCTTAAAGAAGGTATGTAAATAAACAACTTTTGAAAAAAAAAATTAAAATTAAAAATTTTAATTTTCAGTTTTCAATTTTAAAATTATAATTTTAAATTTTAAATTTTCTTAACAAAAGTTGTTTATTTACATATCCTTTTTAAGAAAAAGTACTAATTGATATACCGTTGTATTTGAAAATTTCGAATTATCCCTAGTTGAACTT
The DNA here is from genome assembly GCA_949319165.1 of Sialis lutaria. Taxonomy (NCBI): domain Eukaryota; kingdom Metazoa; phylum Arthropoda; class Insecta; order Megaloptera; family Sialidae; genus Sialis; species Sialis lutaria. Next base: position 21,944,892 of record OX439231.1, on the reverse strand, counting down.
TTGAATTTTTGATATATCGCGTATGACACTTTAAACTATCAAAATCACAAATAGTCATACATCTTTACAAAGTTCATTATTTCTACTTTATAAATTTGAAAAAATAATAAAATTCCATTAATTTTTAACGAAATTAGAGCACTTTTAGTAAAACCCTAAAATTTGAGAACAAGTCGCCATATTTTTTAAACAATTGAAAGTATGAAAATTTTTGTTTTACGGAATTTCTTATTTTTTTATGATCTTTACAAATATGTACTTTTTGATATACCATTCCATTTGATTTTACTGAGAAACGGGCATGTACCCCTCAAACTACCCCCCAAGGAGCGGTTTTAGGGGGTTGAAAATATTTTCCTGAAATTCTTTAGGGTCAATATATATAATAAATTTTTTATCCTAAAACTCTATCTTCAATAGTTTGGGCATAAAACAATGCCGGACACACTATTGGAGGACCCTGTATAAAAGCAAGATAATAAATAAAATACAAATTTTAAATATTATTGGGATAAGAATGAAAATTCGTTTTTGTTTGATATTAGCTTAAAGATATATACGCATTAATATGGTTTTCTAAAATGTATATCAGATGTCTTTGGAAATCTCTGAAAGGTGTAGATTTAAATAATAGCTAATTAAAATAATCAATAATAAAAGAATAATATAATTATGCCAAATATGAGCTTTCTAAGTCCAACGATTCAGTAACTAGAAGGCTGGTAAAGACAGACAGTGTTGATTCCATAAGTGTTCCTCTTTCCAATTTCGATAACGGACACTACAAAAGGATTTTATTTTAAGAATATTAATCAAATGAACCTATTATATAATAATAGTCAAATACATTTGGAAATAAATACTAAAAACATTGTGAGAATTTCAGTTGTTAGTTACATAAATAATATACCTACCATTTTCATTAAATGAACTTTTTATAAACTATTCAATGCAAAGTTGAAAGGTTCATATTAATGAGATAATTTAATGATTCACTACACAGATTTGTTGATTATATAGTGGGCTGTTGGTATTAATTAGTGTCTATAAGACCTAATTTATATTTAATTAGAGATTATAAATTATTACTCGATGCTGTTCGTATATAATTATCTAATTTAATAATTTAATTTAAACAATTACCCGTTGCACTAATTTATTATAATATTAATTTTATATAATAAATGATCATATTATGTTGTTTATGTATGTTATTATAATATATTTTATTAGTTGTAATTTGTATGACCTAAAATTTATATATTTTTCGCAAATGTATGCATATTATTTACTAGATATTATAATTATTTTCATATTTTTCTTCTGATACTGTTTACCAAATTATTATTTCAAATATGTCTAGTGTACACATATGGTATATATAGGTACTCTAATGAAAACTTATTCAATATGTATAAAAAAATAACATTAAATATTCGTTTCGTACATGTGGCTTTGTAAATTTTATATATGTACATACTATTAAGTTTATGAAATAATGTTAGCATATATACCTATGTAGTCACATTTTTTATTACACACAAATACACACATACACCCACATGCACATTAAACTGTTGGTTTTATCCTGCTATAACACTATATAATTCCGACTTAAAGAGCTTTAGTAGACATTATGTATAAAATAGTAAAGGTCCTCTATTTTTTGGTTTTTATTTTTTTATATCTTTCTCCTTAATTTCTACTTTATTTCAAGATAATATTTAACATATATTTCCTTATTCCTGATTTAAAAAAAAAGATTATAATATCATACATTGGAAAGGGTAATAAATGACACGTACCTATACAGTGTATAGATGATTTTTGTATATTCAATGGGTACATATTTTAATATTAATATTATGTAAAAAAATCTGAATTTACCGAATAATATCAAACTGAAGGAAATTTTTATCGCACTTGAATAAAAATCAAATTTTAAATTTTAATGTCAATTTTCGTGGTTTTCCTTCATTAAAAAAATAAAATTTGATATTATTTTCAGAATTTTGAGTATGTTTCACGTAAGAAACAAAGTATATTATATTTAGTTTATTCGAAAACATCAATCAAATAATTCCTAAGAAAAAGTTTATTTTTACCAAATCAGCCAATTTGCGATAGCATTCTGGAGGACTCCGTTGAGAAAATATTTGAAAAAAGTTTGAATTAGTAACACAAACAACAAACTGGAAAAGTAATAAAATCCAACAATGTTATAGTATTTGGTGAAATCGTCCATATGTTTTTATACTAACATATGAAACAAAATCGATCGATTAATTATACGAAGATGAAAACTTTTACCTTACATTCTGCGATGTTTTAATTCGACTAAGTCTTCTCTCTTCTATGCATTCTCTCTATTCTCAATAGCACTCTATTTAGCACTACTTTCATACAAGCACACACACACAAGCACGCTATCGAATTGTCAGTTGAATAACTAGACAAATATAAACTCCTCAGGTTAGACACTCCAAAACCGGATGAAACAACTCCCGTAGCGGCAACCACATCCACCGCCGCGATCGCCACCAAGCCCATAGTCAAAGCGGGCAAGGAGGACTCGGTGCAACAATCACCACCGCAACCGCTACTGGAGCCCGCGCGAAGGGATTGCACGGTGTTAGATATGAGCCATAGCACGCCAAACAGTGGCCAAAGTAGCTTTGATAAAGAGTTGCCGACGCATAAGACTTCCAAACCTAGAAAATCCTCCAGGTACGCATACCTACGTTGTGCTCCGAAATATTCCTAACACGATTAATTCTTACATACATATGTGTGTGTAAGTGTGTGTCCGTGTCTAAAGAAAGCTCATTGTTAATTGACACTAAAAAGTATGGTTATACTAACAAATATCACAAACGTTGTCAAAACATGTGTAAAAAACACATAAACTGACATTTTAAAATTAATCGATTAACATTCACAGGTCGTTGTGCGTATGTTTAAATGTTTTATAAATGAAAAAAATCCTGCATAAAAGTCAGGTAATTTGTATTTTGTTGTTTTATTAATGTTTTTAAATTATGTGTTTTTAGTATATCTACATAGGTAGATACTTGTTTTTTACAAAAAAATAATGATGATAATAATTAATAAACTAAAAATAATGTATAACTTAAAAGCAGTATCTGTTTTCCCCATTAAAAATTTAAATTATTAATTATGACCTTTGATAAATAATTAAAGTTAATATTGTCAAGTTCTATAAAGTGGGAATATATATTTCCTCTTTCTTCTATTCAAAACACTTAAAAAGTTTTACTGATAACTGGAAAATCTTATTGAATTATTATTCCCACGCGAGAGAATAAATCATAACTAAATTCATTAATCAATAAACTTTTATATAGATCATCCTATTGAAAATGATTTTATCATCAGTTTATATATTCCAAATATATTAAAACGATTTAGTTAACTAATAATAATTATAAAATAACTTTTTACTTTCTTATACCAATGTATATGAAATATACATATAGTATAAGTAAGTATAGTAAACGCGATTTTTTTCGAAATACGGATTTTGATGGAATTATCAATTTTGACCTTTTCTGAATCCATTCTGACTATTTTCGCCATGATGTCTGTGTGTCTGTCTGTCTGTCTGTGGGCGCTGTAACTCAAATACGACAAATCGTAGAAGGGTGATATTTTATACTTAAGATTAATTTTTGCCTGGGAAGAAAACCTCCTATTTTTGAAAACGATCTTTCAACCGGAAACGGATGTTTACCTGCATCGATTTTTGAATTTTTCGAATTACATTGAAACAGTGCGAATTAGAGAAAAATGGCCAAGTTGAAAATTGTAGGTAATATTATTATCTATAATTTATGTTCTATTCATTTTTTCGAAAAAACAAATTTAATTTTTTTTTACCAAGTATTCGTTTTTAAGTACATTTCAAATGGTTCATAACAGAGAAGAAATATCTGCCATGAGTGTCATGGGACTTTCTTATACATATTACAGAGACTGTACGTGTTTGCCATATTCACTGTTCAGTGTCATTATTATGTATAAGAAAGTCCCGTGGCACACGGCAGATTATTTTAATTGTTTTTTTAATATCCGAATGAAATATAACGGATGTACCTATATTATTATTATTAAGATCGTTGTAGATCGTGATAGAGATTGAAACTTTCAAATTCATTAATTATCTTCAGAGATCTTTGTAGATCATTAAAGATATTTGCAGAACTCCGCAGATCAAAAACCAGTGAACAAATATGATTTTGTTTCAAAATGCTGATCTACCTAGATCTGATTTGATCACTGCAGATAATTTTTTTTTCCCGGGACATAATATCAAAGACATAATAATATGTGTATATCTACTTTATTACAAAAATTACAAAGCTTCATCTTAAGTTATTGACAAATATTTTTCGTTATTTTTACATATTTTTGAGTCTAATAGTATTTTTTTATAATCATATACATTACAATATTTTATTTGTTAAATTTTATACATTTTTGATATGTTTTTTTTTTACAAGGATGTATATTTATTAATAATTCGTTTCGTAAAAAGAAAAATAAACAAAATGTATACATTAAACAAATTCTCCAAGTAAAATAAACACTCAAATTTTTTTATGAGGTATTGATAGACAGCGCTCTGTTTTGATACAATTTTGTTTAAAAATTACATAACGTAAGACACCTGTCAAATTCATTGTATTTTGAATTTGATGATTCATTTCTTATTGAGACAATAAGACTTTTTAAATCCATGTCATAACATGAATAAAAATTCGAACTACTGTCTGTTTCAGCCAAGGACCTAGCTCGGGTGGAGTGACGCAACAAGGTGTATCATCGGCGCCTATGGCGAGTCCCGAGAGTGTATCCACGAGTAAGCACGGCTCGGCGAGTAGCGCGAGCAGTATCCAAGACGCCGTGGCCAAGAGACGGGACTTCAGCAGAAGTCACCAGCACCGGAGGAATAACTCTTGTAAGTGTTGAAACGTTGGCTCGTCAGACAATCTTAATTTAAAATAACTTAATTTTTGTTTATATATTTTTTTTAATTCAGAAATAAGGATTGAGCGGTTCATTTGCGTAACTGTCAATTATATCAAAAAAATGTCTTGATAGAAATTCAGTGGAAAATTCAAATGTTTTTTTTAGAGAAAAGTTTATTATATTTTTCATTATGACTTCACAAGTCTGACGTCATGAAACCGTTTTCTAAATGGCAATATAAGTAATATTTCTCTCTTAATGTGACATTAAAATAATATTGATATGTGTTTACTCATTGTAAAAATGAGTAAATAAATTCTCAATTATTGAAATCTAACAAATAAAGTAGGAATTTACAAGGAAAGATAATAGTGTAAGTGGGTGGAAGTGGGTATGAGGGGTAATTGCGTATTTTTTTAGAAATTTTTCCATTTGCTTGATATGCTTTTTAGAGCTGTAAATATATGTATTGGTTTTTAAACTTTTTGGAAAAAATGTATTTGCCGTTTTTATTGCATTCTTAAAAAGTACATTTTTTTGCTGGCATAATATAACCTTTTTAAAAAATATTGAAACGTGTTTTTTACTTTAAAGTAAAATGAAACGAATAATGAATTACTGCGCAAAAAAATTGCGTTCCTTACCTCGAACTCTAATTATTCCCTATGTTTCAATTTATTTTCAATTTACGAGTTCCCTTTAGGTTGAAGTAAAGCTAAGAACTGACATTAAATGACAATAGGAAAATGCTTACGTTTTAGCGAAATTCAAAATTGTTGGTGTAAAAATTTCAATCTAGTGCCTACTTTATTAATTATTTTATTATTTTTTTCCATTACTAAATACGGAACTTGGTTCTCACAGTACAGACAAAAAAAAACTGTATTGGACCAAGAAAACCTTGTTTTGTATATAACGAAAACAATATTTTCTTAATATAAGAAAAGTACTCTTAATCCAACTACATTATTTATTCGTCCAAGAATACTATAGTTGGTTTAAGAATATATTTCTTATCTTAAAAAAATATTCTTACTTGGCTCAAGTAAACCTTTCTTCCTGTGCACAACTGTATTTTCAATTGTACCAATTTTGACCTATATTTCCATATAGAAAAATGTTTCATGACATAGTTATAAAGTCATGAAAAAGAAAAAAAAAGTTCCCCTAAAAGGGCTCTTGCATTTCCTACTGAACTTTTACTAGACTTTTATGATTGATAGTTACACAAATACATCAATCTCTCCGTCTTTACTTTTACTATTGACTAACCCCTCTAATTTCGAATGATACTTTCTTGATATATTTCAAAAATTATATTTACTTTTTCAAATTGACAAAAGTATTGACTTAAGACATAAATAGAATATTTCATACGTCAACTTGTGATGTTACAGGTTATGTACACTCACAATGTTTTTGTCGTATGAACACGTGTGATGATGCCGTGTCGAGATAATTAATTACCGGTACATTCGTTTGTTTGCTACAGCACAGACACTAAATGCTGACTGTAATATGCAAACCCACACTATCAATTAAATTAATCAAATTAGTACAATAGAAAAGCACTATTGAATAAATATAACATAAATAACTATCATAATTTGTGTATTTGTTTTGAAAATCACGTTCTGTTAAATTTTCAATTTATCAAATTAAATTAATGAACCTGATCCTTGTTATACACACCTACGCTGAATTTCCTCCTGTATATCATATTGCATTTAACCATAGCGATTGGTAGGCCCACCAGATATCCTGATCAGAGTGACATGGATATACAACACTACATATGTACTATATACTATTATAAATGCGAATGTAACTTTGTCTGTCTGTTTGTTATCTTTTCACGGCTAAACCGCTTAAGCGATCTTGATGAAATTTGTCAGGAAGACAACCTGACAAGGAGTACTTTTTAACCCGAAAAACTGATTAAATAAAAAATACTAATTTCACGCAGGCGAAGTTGTGGGTAACAGCTAGTATTATATAAAAAAATATATAAATTAGGAAGGTAGAGCTAGAATCCTACCCTCCGAATTCGTCAGAACACAAAACAGACGGACATGGTTACTTTCACATTTATAATATTAGTATCTATGGATATAAATATAATTTTTTGAAAAATGGTTACTTTATACATTGTAAATAATTAATATTTTTCAATTAATTTGATTCAATAAAGTGTAGTTTCGGAACTTTACAATACGTTTGAATTTTGTTTATAAATTATAAGTACCAGCATACATTTCTTACAATAAATATTATATTGTACTTATTGTACATTATGTACATACTACTTTTGCGCATAATATATTTTATATGTATGTATATAGTTATTGAGATTGAATCTTACTTCCTTGTATAGAATGAGTCAGCCATAACACATTTGTCGCAGTGAATTATGTGATAACTTTTATAATGCTTTTAAAATATTGCCAGACTTATATGGAAATATCGTGCACCTTTCACCGTACTAATTAGTATTTGTCAAGCGTTTTAATTATTCTAAAAATACGTATTAGTATAGAAAACACAAAAGATACGTATTTGTTGAAGATACATAAATATGCAAAGAAATAAAAATATATATCAGATATAAATTTACAGACACTTCCAATTCAATGATTCCATATATTTACTATGAATGAATACATACATATGTGTAAGTTACATTTAACTTTTTTTTCTCTCTGCATATTTTCAGAAATGTAAAAGTCACATAAAATATATGAGCAATGAAATCTCAGAAATAAATCAATCTATAACAAAACTATCTTGATAAACGAACCATTGCTGATTGAAGGCTTATATTATGCTCCCTATGGAATTTCTTATAAGAAAAGAAAGGATTTTCTTTATGGTACAAGTAAAAATCTATGCCGATTTGAAAAAATCTCTTGTAAATACATCGATGGTTGACTTTTTTATTGAATAAATCAATTTATTCTTTCATGATTTCATTTCTTCTATTCCTTTGTGCGTTTTTATATTCTGTTTTTAACATAACAATAGATATATCAGTTGTATTTATGTATTTTTCAATAAATTTTACTAATTTTATAAAAATAAATAGATACGTTTTATTAGAATTTTCTTCATCAGTAACGAATTAAATCACATTAAAAAAATGTTAACAACTTCTAAATTTGATTCAGCGAGATTATTAACCTGAAAAAAATCATCAAAAAACTTAATATTTATTGTGTTTAGGCAGTTAAAGCAATTACATTAACGAAAAATGTTTAAATGATATATTATTGAAGATACATACTTTATAAGTATTCAAAAGAAAGATATGTCACAAAATTAAATTTTTGTTTTTATCTGTCAGCAAAATCGAGTTTTTTGACAATATAGCAACAAACCATATACATTTTTAGTGTTTTAAAGACACCGTGTAGCTGTTTTGTGTTAATGATTTAAATACGGTATTACACCCAAACAACCCACGTTTCGTAAAGTTTTTATATATTCATAAATTTTCAAAGTGGTATAATGATAATCAGGAATAACAAAGCTATAATATATAGTATAGTATTATTTTTTTAAATTGGTAGTTGACACGTCCTCAAAATTTTCAACTTAAATTTTATTAATAAATTAAAATTTAAAATTTGATATAAGATATTTCGTTTAAAAAAATATGTAAAATTTTCAAAAGCTGATATATTTTTCGAATTTTTTCGAACTCACAGACAGTAAAGAATCATCTTTATACTAGTACTAAAACATAAAATATCCAAAAAAGTGTAGTTATTTATGAAATGACAGTTATTTATATAATTTTTATTTTTAATCAACATTCTCAATTAATAACTAGCTCAGTCCGATTCCAGTTATCGAAATTATCTTTTTGATAATAATTATAACTTAATTTCATAAAAAGTTCTAACATAAATATTGATATATGTACGTTAATTTTCAGCTGCAACGAAAGGCAGTGCAAGCGCTCCATGCACAGGCCCTCGCGCGTTCCATAATGTGTCTAGTGAAAGTGACTTACAGCGGTACCGTGTCGGTGGTCCTAGTACGGGCGGCAGCGGCGAGAGGGGCAAGTCCCCGTCCCTCAGCCACACCGACCCGTCAGCTCTGAGACACAAATTCTCCATTGCAGCCGATAACGGATCTGCGAAATATTTTCAAAGTGGCCTTCATACCCCCAAGATGGGAGACAAAGTAGCTCAGGCAAGTATATAACTTGTTGTGTTTGTGTTAATTTTCAGATTAAACGGATGGGGGTTAAATTCAAATACAAAAACACGCTTGTGGATTTTAATAAATTTTAAAATTACATAGCAAAACTGCTAAGTATATTAAGAATAAATTGAACATTTTGAAAATAGTGTGAGATTGAAGGGTAAATCAAATAGGCTGGGTTTTTACTGATAAATTCTTCCACACCTTGAAATATATTACAGTAACTATAATAATATATCCTGAAACTATCCCCTTATCTTCTAGGCCATTTTTATTTTTCTAATCTACTTAAGAATTTTTTATTTAATCTGTTATTCTCGAATCGTTTTGTAAATTTTTACTTATTGATTTGTTTGATTTAAATTAAGTATTAAGCTATGCATAGACAAACATCCTTTTATTTTAAATAGGAAACCCTGTGTTTTGTTAGATTTAAGGTAGAAAATAGTTTCTTTTATAAACTAAACCAAAAATCCTGAATTCTTGATTGGAATTAAAATTCTGTGATAATATAAATAAAGTTTTATGTATAATTGATGTATAACAAAGAGAATACATCGATGAATTTTGGTGGAAGAATGTTGGGGCTGGAAGAGATAGTGTAGTAAATCAGGTGTAGTTTTATTTGCTTGAAGAAACAATTTACAATAAACAAGTTAATATATGTTTTATACATAAAACTAATATCTACGATTATTTGCTTACTTACAATTAGTTCACAATCTGTATTTACAATAAAATACTAAATAAGTGTATCTTTTTTTACCTATTGACTAAATAAATAAAAAGTATTCAAATAAAATAAAATAAAAAAAGTGCAAAAAATAAGTTTGGGAATATTTTATACAAAAATCAGGATTAACCGAGGCGAATTGATTCAATATTACCTACCTACTTTAATGACAAAAAAGTAATAAATTTTTTTTTTTATTAATTATTCTAAATCGATACAAAATTGTTTTAGCTTTTTAATTCAAAAACATAAAATTATTCAATTCGCACAAAAAATATAGGCGAAACTGATCACTATTAAAAATTTCTTTAAAAAATTAAAAATATCGTATTTGTATGTGAGCTGAAATCTTGACTGAAGACTTTTCTACTTGTATTGTCGGGTCTGCACTAAATATAACGCAATATGGCTCTGACGGCACTGGTGGTTGTAAAGAAAGCACGGAGGTAATTCACATGGTAAGAAATCACGTATAAAAAGAATTTAAAACGGTCTCAATTTTAAATTTATTTAATTCGCCTCGGTTTACCGCACGTATTTTAGAATTAAATAAAACCATCCACAACAAACACTTTTTTCAAAATCACATTGTTTTCACTGCAATAATAAATAGTACAGAATAGATACATAGATTTCTACACTAGCAATTCTATTTCTACACAAATACCAATATTATGAACTGATAATATTGATACCAATATCGGCTAACCTTCTTCAATTATAATATCTATTATTATCTATGTTTCGAATTCAGGAATATTATGAAATCGGTATCGACATTATCAGGCGATAATATTATTTTACAATGATTTTACAGATATTGTTAGTCAACATTTAATGATTTGCAGGAAATTTTTTTATTGATCGACATAATTAAACATATTTAAGTTAACTCATAATCCAAAACGTCATGTATAAAAGTTTGGGTGTCAAAAATTACAGAATGATAAGAAAGTTCTTGGATAAATGTATGGGTCGTTCGAAAGTCAATACGATTCTCTATAACAGCGGTTCTTAAACTTATGTAGTCTGGGGAGCCCTTTTGAACTATAATTTTTCAGAGACCATCTCCCCCTGACAGAAAAAAGGGCGTTAGATACTAATTAATCTCTGGTAAATAGAAATGGAAAAGTACTTTAATTTATGCCAAACATGTTTCACGGACCCCCGCCAAAAGTACCACGGACCCTAGTTTCAGAACCGCTGCTCTATAGGACAAATGTTGATAAAAAAATGTTGAACTATTGTTTCTGATAAGTTTTTCAATAACCGATTTATACATAAGAAAATTTGAATAAAAGTAATGTCCTTCTTCTAGCTTCCGGACGATTCATTGTTTAAATATTCTAGTATAAATATAATAAGTATTACTATTACACATAACTTGTATAAATATTTATACAATAATATTATCTGAAATGTACTTGTAAAAGTAAATATTATAGTAAGTATTTGTGTTTCATAAAACTAGAATATTTTTATTATTTATTTAAATATTAATTCAATTAACATCTAATATACCTAATATTGATTAATCCAAGGAGTTTTATTGTCATATTATAACGGGCATTGAAGGTTTTCTGCATTGCAATGTAAACTATTGTCAAGTGATATTAACGCCGTTATTTCTATCCGTATTTATACACAACAGGGGTGGGGAACCGTTTTTCATAGATATCTCTTCAGTCCTCACATTACAATGCATGCAAATTTCACAAATAATAACAAACAATGATGTATGTATACTAACATGATTATAACTTACTCACATTTACTAAAAATATCTAAAAAATCTATCGGTTCTCCACCCTTGATATGAAGTTGTAGTTATAGTAAAACTCATTTTTATTGAATATGTTCTTTGATTTTGATTTTTTCTAGAAAGAAAAACCATACCACGGTATCTCAGTAAGTTTTAGTTAATAATTAATCTAATATATTTGTTAACTTTGTTTTAGCATGAAGTGAAATTCATTTTTGATTTTTACTCGGCTATACGCTGGTAATTTAATAATCATTTATTGAGAGATACAAATAACAATGTGTTAAACAAAACCCATGATGACTTCAAAATTTAAAAAATATATTTATAACATGTTATTATATTGGAGAACATAAACATTTTCAAATATTTATGAGTTTTATATGAATATATAGATATATCTGCGAGAGAGACAACTTTTTAAATAATACCCGCATATATATTATGTATTTAAGTCTTTCTTCTTTCCTTGGTCATATTGAAACATTAGAAGCTTATTTTTCAACAAGATAGCAAAAATCTTTTCACTCTGGTCCTATTCTATCAACACTAGCTAAACAAATTAAACGTTTCTATTCAAAATATCAAATATATAAACTTTTATTGGCTGTATTTAATTATATATTGAATAATTATAAAAATTGGTATAAAGGTATTAACATTGACATATGTGCACATATGTGAAATTAGTGGCCTGCTAAAACCCCACCAAAATTTGCAATCACAAATAAAACTACATTTTGAATATATTGTTGCCATTTTTTCACCAATTATGAGAACTATGTATATTAGAATAATTCGTTGCAATACTAAAATCTTAATGATTATAAAAAAAATTAATTAACTAATTACAAATAACATTTTTCTGCATATGCAAAATTTAGATATCCCAATATATTTATATTAACTAAATTTAATTCTATTATTATAGAAAATATAAGTTATTAACTTATATTTTGTTTTTATATACAAAATCGTTTTTTTTTTTAATTTACAAAACAATTCTACCCAAGAGTACTCTTTCTAGTTGAAGTTACTCTCTCTCGTTTTTCAAAAAGATTATTTAAAAAAAAATTATTTCGTTTTAACAAAATACCAACCACAACAGGGATGTGACAAAATGCTTCCCAAGAGACATTTTGACATACTAAATGTTGTACATGAATATATAACACGCTATGGTTTTTTCCACTCTTTCGGCTATGTACTGCATATATAATAACAATTTTCAAAACACATTTAATCAGATATTTCGTTACATTGTATTTTCAGCTTTATATGCTTACATACAAGCCGTTCAAAAGACTAACTACAAAAATCATACAATCAAGATTTGTATGTCTTTAAGACGAATTAAATTTTAATTACAAAAATACTATCTGCTTTTTTAATAGTTAAAATATTGTACCAAAATTAGAAAATTAAATAAAGTGGTTAGTCGCTTTTGCTTCTGAATGGCTTATACATGCAAATAATCATTTTAGGAAACATAATGTAAAATATTGTTAGATAAATATGTTAACTAGCCCAGTAGTTCTATACCAAGAGTCTAAATACATTCATTTAGTAGGTACTCATGTAGTTATATAATTATCACGCTATCGTGTATCATAGCACCAAAGTTAAGGGTGAATCCCCACCTAGTCATATAAGCTTAACATGGTCATAAACTATAAAGTTTCTATATAAAAAAGTTAAAGTAGATATACAAGTCAAGAAATAATATGCAACATTCATTTATTTGATATTATTTCGTTTTATTTATTGTATTTGTATTATTTCTTAGGCAATATATCCATTATTCCTTTACTTTTTCCTCCTTTAATATCGTGTTTGATGTCCTAGAAATAATATGTCTGCCAATTTTTATTTCACATGTGTATCGTTTTACTTCATTTTATTCTAAGAATACAATTGGTTCGTATTTCAACATTGTACGAGTAAGAAAATATTATCTTTTCACAGTATTCATTTCCTGTAAAAATCTATATCCATGGATTCTTCTTACATTAATGTCATTGAACCTTCTTGTTCTATTTTTACTAGTAAGTACTAATGCAATTCAATTCTTTTATACCAATATTAACAATCGTTTTGACCGTATATTTTAATGTATTATTTTTCTTGATATGAAATTTTAAAAAGAACATTAAAATTTGTCACAATGATTTTTATTAAATATTTAATTTTTTATCTATTTGAATTTTTCTTAACAATTTTTAAGCCAATAGTATTATACTCGTAGATTATATAAAAATTCATCATAATCAAGAACAAAAATATTTTCTGTTCAAATATCACTCAGGTAAGAATTTCATGACTAAACAGTACAAATTAATAATATATAGATATAGAAATAATACCATAAAACAACATAAAATATAAAGATAGTATAGGTACCAGCACAGCAAATTACAAATTTAGAGCATAATATTTAATAACAGCAGTATATTATGTTTGTATGACATGAAAGTTTATGTTCATAATAGATTTAAATAACTCCACTTATACATTATTAGAAATATTACATAATAAATATATGGAATAAGAGAAGTCACCAATTAGAATTTGTATAATCAAATAATATTGAAATTTAAAAAAAATGAAAAACTCGTTAAAAAACACATTAGTTATGTAATTAATTAATGTAAATTTTTACAAATCCTCCAATATATTGTGTATATGCATGTGTAAATGTAATATATGTGGTCTGTGTGCATGTGTGTTTCTCTCAACATTTTAAAATTAATTTAATACCTAGTCGTTGTTAGACGTAACGGTTTGAATCTTGGATAGTATGTATTCATATTATTGCAGTATTCTTATGGTTTGTATCTGAACTAAATTTTATACAGCAAATAAATAAATTAAAACTTGTAGGTACTTGTAATACTCCTTATAAAAAAATATTAAAATGGTTACACACTGGTTAGTGAATATTGCATGAATATATGAAATACCACTCAGTTTAGTAATTTTAAAATTCCTTCAAACGACATGTCTAGATATACTTATACAAATATATTTATATAATAATAGAAATGGATTTTTCAAATTAAAAATTAAATTAAAAAATTTATCATTATCCTATCGTAAATTCACAATAGAAAAGTTTTTCGTTAGCGAATTTGCTCTCTGTTCCTTACCAATATTTAATTCATTTATAAATAACAACTTTTACAAATTTTGTAAACGGTAGGTATATAAATATGGTTTCCATTACAATTAAATTTATAATGCATTACTTATAATAATTTAAAATATTTTTGGAGACCTCTTAATCATTAAAATTTGAAATCAACGCATTTTTTTGTTAATTAAGTTTGCAATGATAGATTGTATTATTAGTATCATCTTCGAGTTTTTGTAATTTGCAAATAAAAAATATATTATTCTATATAATAATATTTTTCTTGTATTTATTTTTATATAGGATTAATGTTAGTATTTTGTAATTTGTCTCTTACGGTCTATGAACCTTTTGTTCTTATACATATGCTAATTACGTTCTTCAAACATATATCTTTTCTCTTCTCATCCTTGTGACATACAGTAATTAATCAAGATATTAATTGCTGTTTGTTAGTCACAATTTTCCTGAAAACTCCTCGCTTCAAAGATTGTCTATAAGGTTGAGATCTGGAGAATATCCTGACCTAGATAAAACATTAATTTTGTACACTTCAGATGTGTGGTGACCTTCTTTGTCTTGTAGTATGGGGTTAAGTTATGCATAAAAATAAAACCATATAAGCCAGTGATACTAATAATTTGATCTGTCATTGTAATTTATTTTCCCACAGAGTTATAGGATTATAAAGCAAGCAAAAAGTTCAAAATTCTTTTGTAATCTGTATCAAAGTGCATGAAGTCATAAAATATAGACAAAATACCTTTATTGAAATCATTTAAAGTTGATTTGTAGCTTCAAAACATTTTTTAAATGTTTTTTTTTGTTATTTTTATTTATTCCAATTCAAATAAGAACTCGATAAAATAACATTCAAGTGACACTAACCTTGGGTTGCAGAAAGCAAAATTAACTACAATTAGTTAATCGGTTGTTTTCAATCAATGATTATTGTTAATTCTAGTTTGAATCTCAATTTGTAAATGAACAATTCACTAAATATGCGATATGTAATTGTTTTTTAGAATTAACGTAATAATGGTTTTAAAACAACTGATTTACTAATCGTGATTAATTGTGCTTTGTGTAACCCAAGGTAAGGGATTTACCTCCAGTTTTAATGAAATCTGCTATTGGCGCTAGTCATGTAAATATTTAAATATATCAATTAGAACCCAGCATTTGCAATTTTACAGATATGCAGCAAGCTATCAACAAAGTGGTAATATTAATAGAAGAAAAAGTTTACAAAATAGTATTTATTTTTACTCGCTTGCTTATTAACCATATAACTCTATGGAAATTGAATGACATTAAAATGGTGTTCGGTAAGTTCACCGT
Source organism: Sialis lutaria (assembly GCA_949319165.1). Lineage (NCBI taxonomy): Eukaryota > Metazoa > Arthropoda > Insecta > Megaloptera > Sialidae > Sialis > Sialis lutaria. The sequence continues at coordinate 21,928,731 of OX439231.1, read as the reverse complement.
TCACAATTCACCATTCCGAGAAAGTTCACCGCTAGGAAGCTTCACTGCTGGTAAATTTACCGTCGAAAAAAATTCAAAAATATATTATTAATGTTATTTATTAATGACTAGACTTGTCTCAACAATTTGCAATAAACATATTTGAGAATATTTTAAAAAACGTAAAGCCACATATTTTCAGAATGAATTATTTTTTAAAGTTATTCACGATTTAAAAATAAAACGTCTTGATCGGATAAAAATTACAGTCTGTAGCGAATTTAGATTATTTTTTATTTGTCCGCTAATAATATACACGTTAACTGTCTTTGGTTAGGGCAGTCTATTGGGATGAAAGGAAGTTAATTCAGTTCAAAAACGGATACTCAATCAGCCGCAACGAACTGTTTTCATGTCTTCACCTCGACACGTAAATTAATATACAAACATTCCCGTTTTTAATGTTCAAAAGTTTGTTAAAACCTTTTGTGTTAACAATAAAAACCTTTTGTCGAACTTCTTAAAATTAACTTTGCAACATTTGTTGTGCACGTGTTGACCATTCCAAACTCTCGTATCTGTTTATAGACACATTTTTTTTCTAAACTCTGTTCAGTTGTATCTACTGACACCACGACCACTACGTGTATAGACGGACATGGTAACGAATGATTCTTATTTTACGAAAATGTGACAATAACAAAGTGTTGAGACAAAGTAATGTCATTTCTTCTTTTATATTTATTATAAAATTATGATTCTGCATATTTTTAGGAAAATATTTATTTTCTAATTTATTTCCCGCCTATTGCGCTATCCCGTTTGTAACGCGTTTTCTATCCGAACCACTTAAGAGCGTTATAATGATGTTTCGGATAAGTGGGAAATTCTATAACTAGAATTCATACTGAGGTACCCTCACTTCTATATATCCACCTCTATAACTGGGTTAATTGGACACCTACACCTCTTTAAGTGGGATAAAATAACTGGTCCCTTGAAATTCCAGTTATCCAGGTTTCACTGTATAAGATTTTTACTTCCTTATTGTTCCTGGGCTCCGCATTGAAATTTTATGCTTAGTATATTTTTAATGTGAATTGTTAAACAAATAAATAAATAAAACAAACTTAAAACAAGTGGCTTTAATTTTGTACAAAATATCCCCATTTATGCATATGGCACATTGTTCAGATATTTCTAATCTAATAAATAAAACAAATTAAATTAATAATACATATTTTTTTACGGTGAACTTACCAGCAGTGATATTTCCAGCGATGAACTTTCTTGGCGATGTATTGTGGGCTGTGAACATACCTAAGCCCCATTAAAATATGCAAACATAATTTCAAAGTTGAGATTTTGATTTTTAAATTGGTTTTTTTTATAATTACTTACCTATATACCTACAACCTTTTAATCATAATTACCATGAACCGTGCATTTGATTCATAAAAAGTCGTCACAAAAAAAGAGATAAAGCATGCGTTAGTAAAAAACATGAATTTAAAAAAAAATTATAGTATGGGTCGTGTTATATCTCTACCTTAAAATATATGTGAACTATATTTTACACATTACTGTAATACTATTACATTATGATAATTATACTGTTGTTTGCATATTTCCAATTTTATCTAGCAAATGTTTTGTTCCTTCAATTTTGTTGTTTTCAATTAAAAAAAAGTGTTTGAGTCTAAAATACATACATGAATATTTTATGAATTCATATCAACATGTCTGTTTTATAATCGAATTGTCCATCAATATTTCTCAGAACATCTTAAGGTAGTGTTTTTCAACCAGGATTCTCTGGAACTCTAGGGTTCTATAAGACATGGCTAAAGGTTCCGCAAGAATTTTTTATATAGTATTTGTTGTGTAGTAGTTATTATCTGTGTTCGTTCTGTTGTATATGATATCTATTATTATTATTATTATTAACGTTTAATTGTTTTATGTGTATAGATATAGAGTTCATTTTTTGTGTGAATAGAAAAACTATATTATGATTCCTTTTCTGTCTTATAAAAACTTTATATAGGGGTACCCTCAAACAAAGGGTTCCGCTATGGTAACCGGTTGAGAAACGTTGCCTTAAGATAATACGTTTTTTCCTTTTTTAAACTTACAGTAGAAACCGGTAATAACCTTATAACGATATCGGTTCATACGACGTATCGGTTTTAACGACTCACAATATAAGTTAAACTGAATCCCATATAATTGCATTTTGACCGGTTATTACAACTATCCGCTTCTTACGACCTATATGACCGGTCCCTTCGATGTCGTTATAATGGGTTTCTACTGTATCTAATTTTACATATGTATACTTATCTCTAACTAAATCTACAAAAAATCAAAATGAATCGATGCAACATTAACTGTGTATATATATTCCTAGTGTGTACATGTGTTTGTGTGCGTGCACTTTATAAATATTTATCTTACGTTTACGCACTGCACCAAAAAATATCAGCATGCCAAATCGCCGAAACCTGATACGATCTAACAAAACCAATTAATTAGAAATGCAACGCATTGATTCCCAGCGAGAATTGGTTCTAATATGTAAAGCGGTCGATGGTTATCAATCATTCTATGTTATAAATACATGTATTTACAACTATTATAGTAGTAAATATGTATTATGTTAATTACATTTATAAATATCTACATACATACTTGTATAAGTTTGTATACATATGTAGTTAATTTTATAGGCCTACACGCCGAGACGAGATTGGCTTAAATAGACGGTTCTAATATTATATATTAAATTAATAAGTCTCGTCGAGTTTCATGGTTTTAGTGGATTACCAATAGTTACTAAAATGCAATCTATATACCTATGTTTATATACAGGCTAATTTACAACTATACTGTAAACATATTTGACAGTAGATCAAGGAGTAAAAACTCGCAGGATAAAATAAAAAATATGTTAAAACTGTTTTTATTTAAATATGATTATTAGCATATATGCTTTTATTATAAAGGTGATTTTCAATTAAAATACTCTTCTATTAAAACAAAAATGTACAAGATTAACAGTAGGTTATATAAATTCTTTTAATCTTAATCATAAAAACGAATATTTTATATTAATCTTTAAGTGAATAATAATTAAAATAAAACTCGTTAAATTTCAAAATCTATTTGTTCATTAGGTACATAAAAATTAAAAAACAAATACACAAATTCGGTCTTGGTCACGGCAGATCGAGACGATACAGGTTTAAATATGTACTAGATTAGATGATTTCAATTTTTATAAAGGTGGCTACAGACATAACTGCATGCTTGACAAGCACGCTTGATCAATCCGTTTGTACAAGCACGCACAATTTTCCTGCACCACCACACGGCACATGCATTCTTGCACAAGTGGCAGTTTGTTATCACATGTACAGCTGACACACAACTAACGTTTACTTGTACAAACATACACATTCTTGGTACACACGTTGAGACAGCTTGTGCAATCGCGGATTGTACAAGCGGTATGATTAAAATTCAATCAATCTTCAAGCGGATTGTACAATCATAATGCTTGCGCAAAATTATCATACACACGCTACAATATGCTTGTACAAACGGATTGATCAAGCGTGCTTGTCAAGCATGTAGTTACGTCTGTAGCCACCTTAAAACAAGCCGAAACAAGACTTATCTAACTTTCGTCTCGTCTCGTGTGACTGAAAATAGATTAATTCAATTTACTTAAATATCCTGCACTTGGCTGGACATTAACACCTATATATTTAACATAAATACTTGCTACTTACTTATGGAAAAGTTCAGGTGCTTTCTTTAATTAAATTAAGAGTCGTTTCTTATAAAGCTTCAGTATTAAGAATCTGAGGTTGACTTGATTTAATACTTATTCAAGTAATATACAGAGTGTTAAATAAATTGTCGGTCGCAACTTTCAGTACCCACTGTTAGGTTAAAAAAAACGAATACAGCTTATAGAAACATATAACGCACTGTTTACGAGTTATAATATTTTTTATTTACATTCTGAATACAGGGTGGTAATAAATGTTAGGTTGAAACTTTCATAACGTATTGCTTAGGTTTTTTTATTACGTACTGAAATTTGGAAACGGTGCGTCGTATAGTTGTCCTAAATAAAATTAATATTGAGTAATAATTATAGAAGTTGGTTGCTTTAATAAACAAAATCTAAGGTTATTGAGGACTAAAGTTCGTCATGAACTCATGAAATACCGATTTTCAATTGATTTGTGCCCGTATCTTAAAAAGGTGTAGAATAATGCAGATCATTCTAGAATTATAAGAGAATGAAGAGGCGTAACTCTATTATAATTAATGGTTCTTGACCGATACACGTCAATGTCAAAAGTTCTCATCGGAATTATCCTTATATTTTATGAAAATCAACACTTTATATTCAAATGAAAAAATGTGGAATGTGTTCGACTCAAATGACGTTAACAACATCTTGAATTTTGCATGCACAGTTACTGTTTACACACAGCAATGTTTTCCGACTAACCCAAATTCTCGCTACTCGCAAAACTTGTTTTTGCTTACTTCGTTCTTATAAATGGCCTATTTCAAAAATACAAAAAGTTTACGTTCAATATCCATACTTATCTAGGTTTTGAATAGATATACATTTTTGCAGCCAATTTAATTTCTGCAATTACAACCTTTTGTCCAGCTAGATAATTAAACGGAATCACTGCGGGACGTTGGGCATACGTTTTTAAAGACCTTTTTAAAACTATTTTGACTAAAACAGATGAATCCTGAAAATTATAGTCAACCATTTATTAACACCCTATATATGATAAAATTATATTCTTTCGCATATAAGTATCATATTGATGGATGTTTTCAAAATATATGTATATAGTTATGCTTGCGAATCTAGGAGAATACATACTCGTATCCAGATACATATATTATCGTCGCATATGTTCTAGCACCACGTAAGTCGATTTTTATAAACATATCTGGAGTGACCAAAAGCTGTGCGGTAGAGAAATAATTTGGTAATATTTTATTTATTAATTGATTCACAGTAGTAGGTACTGAAATATTTAATGTTATACAATCTCGGTCTATAAAAGAATACCAACATAATAAACAATAAAGAACGAGTTGATTTAAATAATTTTGGTAGGATTATTTTATATATTTTTTGTAATAATTATCAGAACATCTACCCCTCGTTCTGTCCATAAAGTCAACAACAATTTATATTCGACGTCAACGCACTGCGTCAAAAAAACTTGTGTGACAATTCAGCACGACCTGGTTTAGAACGACAGACCATCGCAAATGTTAATCGCCTTTTTTAACCCCCTTACACATACAGACAAACAAAACACAAACAACGTTTGCTGCGTTGAAGTGAGATAGAGTTATTAGTAATACATCATTCTTCTCTATCGCAGTAGTGGGTGGACGGCGTTATTTTTATTTAATTATTAAGGAGTTCTCAAACTGTGGGTTGACAGTTAATTATTAATTCTATTATAGAACGTGCTTGCGGTAATTGATTTTATAAATCGGTTATTAATTATTAAATATACAATAGTTCTTCAAACTTGAATTACTACTAGCTTTCAGATTAATTCAATACAACTTGAATAGAGTAAATGTGACTAAATGTAATGCTTCTTTATGTATTTTATAACTAAATTCAATTTTGGTTAAAATTATCAATTGACAATTTCTAGTTAGTTTCATTGTCCATGACATTTTTTTAGAATAATAAAACAATACAATACATGAATAAATTTAAACAAATGCTTTTTTCTAGAAATGACACGTAACTGTATAGGTTATTTACACGAAAAACGCAATATAAATAAAAAGTAAATCAAAATAATTATTGATTTAACTAATTTGGGTGCCGTTAATGATGTTCGTGTCTGTCGCCCTTACTAGTGTATAATTTTACAGGGTCTACTAATATAATATAATAAATTAAAGCGTTTCGTATAATTCGGTCACGTTAAATTTCGATGTTATATTTTTAAATATTTGTATACAAATTATTGATTTTAGTAAAGTAATTTTTAGATTTATGTATATATGTAGTAAACATTTGTGGTTGTATATAATATCTACTTGTGTAAATGTAGGAGTCATAAATGTAAGGTAATATTCGAATAGCATGTAAATTATAATATACGTCTTACAAATAAGTATGAAGAATATACGTAGGTAAAAGTACATTAGTAGACTTATAAAGGAGCTTAGTTTATAAATAACACAATAATTTATTGAAACATTTCAGATGTAATGTATGATTATTATTTGTCACATTTACCCTACTCTTTACATAATTGCAAAGTTTGAGAACGTCTGATTTAATATATTGCATGCTTGAAATATTGATTATTTCGTGAATTCACCACATTGCAGTAGTTTGTAGGTTGCAGATGTTCCCGCCAGGTGGTAGTAGTGGCGGGTCATTTGAATATGGATCGCGTATGTACTACACGTTTTTCAGATGTTCAATAAATATTAATGAAAGCACGGCTGTGATTTCTCGCTTTTATTGTGTGTTGTTTTGTAAATGATATTTGTTTGTTTTCGTTTAGTGTTTTCGGTTGTGTTTTATATACATATTTATTGTCATTAATATGAAGTGTGCGTCTCATTATAAAATATATGTGATTGATGATATTAAAAATATGTTTTTCAAGTTTATATCTTCGTAGTATTTTTTTTTTCATAAGTGGATATAGAACATGGAATGTTCAAATTATTATAACTTGAATTAAACTATTTTAAAGTTGACTTTAAATTCAAAATATAATTTAAAATAATAATTTATACACATATTATAGGAAATATTAAATTAAAAAAAAATATACATAATTAAAAATAATATTTTAATAATTCAAATATAGTTCAATGCACATAATCTAGTATAAATTAATAAAATCTTATAAATACAAAGGGATCAGTTTTATATGTACACATACTAAACCATTCTGAAAATTGCATTATATTAATGCATATATTCAAATAAATATAATTAAAATAGTAGTAATAAAAATAACATGCTATAATAACAATATAATATAAAAAATAATATAAAAGTAGTTCATAAATAGAATGTTGAATGCAATAAAAATATAGAACGAATAAAAAAGCGTAAAAGCCAATAATAGTTACTCACAGCTTTTAATAGGCCTTAAATAAATGTAAGTGTACTTTGTACATCAATGCAAGGTAAAGTTTATAACGTTTATGTAAAGTAAAAATAAATATATGTACTATACCACTAATATTTAAAATTTATCTTTCATAAAAGCGTAAACGAGTATTATAAATGTTAACACGTGGAAAATGGTTCTTATAATTTATATTTTTCGACCGTTGAAATATTTGTTTGCAAAAATTGTATTGACATAAACAAGGATTTAGTATGATATTAATATAAGTATCTATGCGCGAAAGATGTTCATCTGTTATTAGAAAATTAAAATAATTTTCATCTTAAATTTAATTCAGTATACTTCAAAACCCATTTATTACATATTAATTAATTTGATAACTGATCACAAAATATTTTTTTTTATATTGGATTCCATTTTCTATTTTGGAAAATCGATGAAAAATAATATATTTTTTGTAGATAAAAAACATACATAAACAAAAATATACAAAATTTTGTAATTACCACAATCATCATATTTATTATTTATAGCTTTATAGAATATTTTAAATCCTCTAAAAAATGTATGGTTATATTAATTATATTTGCTGCTTAAAAATTGTATAAACGTATAATAACAATATCATAAATTTTATTTATTGCTATGCAAAAGTATAGAAGAAAAAAATACTGTTAGTTAATAAAGTTAAATAAATCCTTCCTTGAAAATTCCAAAGTTAGTAAATATAATTGTTTCGATGAATAATATTGGTTTTTAAAATCTTCCAATTTATGTACATATATCTTGTACTAAACAAACTTTGAGGATGTACCAATTATACTTTTCCAGTTCATAAAACAAAGAAAATTTAATAGTTTCTAATAGATGAACATAACAAAATAGTTAAAAGAGATTTAATTTAAAAAACACAATATTTATATTTCCCAATGATAAATACATATTATATCCGTAATATTCAGGTCCCGGCGTTTAGTTAGATGTTTTAATACCTATTATACCTATGTCAATTAAATTTGAAATGTCATAAAATATCAATGTTATACTCGTATTCTGCCAAAACTCCGCAACTTTTTAATTTGCTGTAAAATCGAGTTTGTAATATTTTTCGAATGATGCAACTATTTCCACATCTACAATATCTACATTGACAGTAACACTGCTATACTGACTGAGCGACATTCACTTTATATTTTTATACGACCATGTATTGTTATATCGATTTTTTTGATGGAAATATCAATTTTTGCTTTCCTTGAATCCATTCAGACTATTTTTATCAGAATGTCTGTATGTCTGTCTTTTAGTGTCTATAGACGCTGCCAATCACAATCAACAATTTTCTTTAAGGAAGAAATCTTCCTATTGCCGTTTACTCTTGTCAATTTTTTAACCGTGTGAATTAGAAGAAAATGTTTTTTATAAAAGTTATAAAGAATATTATTATCTGTAATTATTTTTGATTCAATTTTTTCTATATTTTATAAATTAACCAGAAGTATCCGTTTTATATCACTAGACACGTTCACTGTTTATTTTCAATACTATGAGTAAAAAAGTTCCGCAGTTTCTGTTTTTATTTTAGTTTAGCTATCTTAAATAATTAAAATCCATTTTACAATATTATTACTTGAAAAACGTTTGATTTTTCATATTTTTTTAATAATAAAAAATCATATATATTATTAGAAATTCTTGGCATGCCACTTCTTAAATTATGAAAATAATTATAGAAATAAAAAGTCACATAGGTACCTACTACTTAATGTTGAGTCATTGAACAATTGTATTTTTTTATTACTTGAGATCAGACCTCATCAAACTATAAAGTATCTTAAAACCGTATTCTTACAATGAGTTAAAAGTATAGAAAACCACTGGTTTAGATACTCTTCATTTTAACCACACATAATCCTATATAATGCTTGAAAGATAAAGTGTGATGATATTGTTAATCATTTGTTATGGAATAAATTGATCTGTTGTTTTCTTATTTTTCATTCTGTCTATTGCCAAACTTAATAACAGCAGAAACTGGCAAGATATAATGTGGTTTTGGCGCAAAGTAATCAATAGGAACGATAACAGAACAATTCAAGTTTTTTTTCTTCTCTTGCTACGTCTTTCTTTCGTCACGTGGTTATATCTTATTAGTTTTCGACAGAAACGTCAAGTTGAATGTACACATACATATGTATGTTTGTTGTTTTACCTGAACATGTCGGTTCGGCCGATTTTTTGTTAAGTTATGAGTGTTGTGGTAAAAATAATCATATCGGGATCAAATTAATTTATAAAATTTTGTGTTCATAAATTATACATTTGTTCTTTTATATTTATGATTTTAAATTAAGAAGAAATATTTTTTTTTATTATATTTATGTGCATAATAAATGTGGTGATTTATATACGAATGATACAAAAAAAATATAAATTTAAAATTTTTACAAGCATACAAAAATTTAAAAGCGTTTTTCATTAAATAATATTTTTTAAAATTTTATGATAACACGGTTCTACGCTATTGCCCGATTCCATAGTTCTTATTACTGTATTATTTTTGAATAGATATTTCTCGAAAATTAGAGATCAGAGATTTTCATTTAAATTGAAAATTATATTCGTTAATCTATATAGACTAATTTATTATGAGTAGTTAACAGAATACATATAATTTATTTATTTATAATTTTTTATTTATTAATCATATTTTCACAAAATTTTAATGTTTTATTAACTTATAATATAATTAATATTAGGTTATAAAACTTATAACTCAAGATTTATGAGTGTTTTTTAATCTATTAAATAACTACTGTGACTTTAATTTGATTTTTTTTTCTCTTCCAACAAAAAAATGTACAATTTTAGATATGAAATTTAGAATTCTACCTGTGATATTTCGCATATCATAATAAAATCGTCAAGAGAAAAGTGACCACAGCAATAAATAAATAAAAAATAGTGCCTAAAATATGAAAAATCACAATCAAAACGATCATATTATAATTCAAATAATGAAATCCTAAAATAAAAATAACAATAATATTGTGCCTAGAAAAAATTTAAATGTTTTATATAGTATATATTATATACAAAAATTTAAACGTGTTGTGTTAAAAAATAAACATACTTAATGTTTCTTAAAATAAAACATAGTTTTAAAAATGTACCATGCATATTCCGAACGAACTTATACAACTGAACGAATTATCAGAAAATATTGAAATATTGAAGTTCATTCTTGATTCTGTCGACATCGAAAGTGATTTTGAAGAAGAACTTTACAACAAAATGAGCACAAAAAGTGAAACGCTCCAAACGGAAAATAAAATTAATGAGATTTTAGATGAAGATAGGCAGTTTTCAGCTGCCAAGGAGAACAGTATTGGTATTTTAGTTGATATTAATTATTAATGATTCAAATTAAACTTTGAAATATACTGTGCAGTCAATTTTATATCAATATTTTAAATAGTATATTAAATAAAACTACACGCCAAGAGAGAGTTTCCTCAGACTCACCTCGGGTTAACAAAGCAAAATAATTCACGGTTAGTTGATCAATTGTTTTCAAATCATTATTACGTAAATTATAAAAAAACAATCACGGTTATGATACATATTATAAGGTAAAAAATGGTTATATTTAGTGAATTATTCATTTTACTAATCGTTAATTATTTTGCTTTGTGCAACCCGAGGTCAGTCTCGAAACGAAATCAAAATCTAGACAAGATTGCTTTAAATTCAGACGAGACGAGATCGAGACGATATCAACTGTATTTGTGAGTCCACCGAGAATCTCTTTTAAAAAAATATTATTAATTAAAGACAAAATTTTCTATTTAATTATATTAATTATAATTATATTAATAATTAAGATACGTAAGATTCGTTGTATTGATATATCAAAATTTATTTGTTTATTACAAAATTATAAACGTAAAAATATTTTTCATAAATTAAATCTATCTCTTCAAGATCTCGGTTCCAAGTATAAGACGAGATCGATACGACAAAAGCATAATTTTTTACGAGAATGTCAATTATACAGGCCGAGATGAAACTTTAGTATCAAAAACTAACATACTTGGCTCTCTTCTCGTTTCATCTCATATGTAACCTATATAAGAATGATATCTCAAACTATTCAATAATAAATATTAATATACGGTAATAGCAGATATATATTTTTTAGACCCTTTCAATACTCTACACTTACATACATTAATTTATATTATTTCATTATTTATCGAAATAATATCATTTATAATAATTCAACATAAAATTGATAGCTTTTTACTATGTTCATGGATACTATTTTTGAACATAAAATTTTCATTAATAAAGTCAAAAATGTATCAAAAAAATGTAATATTTTATCCTTAAAAAATCTATAATCTTATGTAAAAAAAAGTTTTTTTTTGTAATTAATTGTGAATAGTTACAAATTATGGTGTATTAGATTTTTTAAAGAACTTTTGTCTTTTTAAATACATACCTACACATTTATCCAAACATAAAATTAATGTCGACAGTTTGGCACATTTTCAAATTCTTGGATAATTTTTTATTCATATGATAAATGGCATGAATTGTCCAATAAATCTGTAAAATATTGACACATTTTATGCATACATCTAACAAATTTTTATAAAAAAATAAATAAGCAAAATTTGTTTTATCAAAAAAAAAAAATTACATTTACATACTAGGTCCATACCTACTTATATAATGTAAGTTTTCACACGATTTGTAAAGATTAAGAAACATATTTTACTGATAAATCTTCTAAATGCGAATCACAATTTGTCGCCCCATTGTATGTAAAAATTGGTGCACTCTTAAATTTAATTATTAATCTACCTTTTTCTCGCCGAATATATGTAAGATTATACTCTATTTATTGCATGGTGAATGACCCTTTTTGCCCATATATTACTGACACCAGTTCTAGATCACACCCCAGAGTTGGATACTTTAATTAAATGTACTAAATTAGTAATATTTGTTGATATTTGATTACTATCATTACTGAGTCATAATTTTTAACAAATAACTATGTAAAACAGCTTTGATTACAATCAACCAATGGGTATTAAATTAATTATTGTCAGTGTATTCTATTTATTAATTATTATAATTATCACAGCATCTGTTTTATACTGTCTCAAAATTTTACGATTCTTTATATTATAATTATAATATATAACGCCAAAACTTTAAATAAAAAAAGTTGTACTTAATTAAAAATATATATATTTGTAGACTTTGGTAATTAAATTGGTTTGATAATGAGGTACTTATTTCATTAGTAACATGACTTCATGAGAATAACAAAAAAATAATAAATCCCAAAAAACAGTAAAACTTGCTCTTAAAGCACGGCCATATGGTACTCGGTGTATATAGAAGTTTATTACTAAAAAGCACATATTTTTCAAATAAATTCCTTTTATGTAAATACATATTCTTTCTTGGGAATACTATGACATTATAAGTATACATATATCTGTTATTTTCAATAGACATCTTCAATTTGAAAATAAAATCAGAATGTATTTTTTAACAAAACTTATTTACCTATTTTATTTTATATGATTGATTAAATAAACATACTCGTATTAAGATCTTTATGAATACATATGAAAGATACATATCGGTTTATTTTTGGAATATTACGTTGTCGCATGCCACAGATAAACAACTATTGTTCATTCACAATATTATGGAGATGTAGCCAAGTAGATCACAAACATTATTGATTTTGTCTATTTGAGTGTTGTTTTACGTACATAATACCACTCTTTTGATGTTTGGAGATTTTACCTTCTACATACAAGATATATGTTCTTTATTTGGCTATAAATATTTTTAATAAAATAATATTGATATTGTATTTATAGTAACAAATATTAATAAATACATATATTGGTTAATCTATCAGATTACACTAGCTGAAGTTTATTTTTCAAAATTCATAATAATATGATAACATTGATTTATTTCTACACTGAAGGATCAATAGAATAGATTAGCGTTTCTTAACATGGGGAATTTGTACTCCCAGTAGTACATGAAAGGATTTTAAGGAGTACTTAGTTGAATAGATTATGTGTATCACTGATTTTCTAGCTACCATAAATTATTTACTTTGAACAATAGTACCTACCATTAAATACGTAAGGATGATTTATTACCCCCCCCCCCCCTTAAGATTCTAAAAAATGTGTGGTTCCTCTTTTTTTTCTTAAAAATTTATGTATCAGTTATTTTTACTGTAGATTGATCTCGATTTGCATTAGATTAAAATTTAATCACATACACTGGCAAAAAGGATTTCTCAAACCAAGTAAACTTTGTTTTGTATATAACGAAAACAATATTTTCTTAAGATAAGCAATAATCTCTTACCAACTATAGTATTCTTGAACGAAGGAATAACGTAGTTGGATTAAGAGTATGTTTCTTATATTAAGAAAATATTGTTTTTGTTATATACAAAACAAGGTTTTCTTGGTCCAATGCAATTTTTTTCTGTGTAGAAGTAGAAAATAGATTAAATAACACAACTGCAACTAGTTGCTATTAACGCATATAAAAGTAATAAATTAAAAAGTATAAACTCTTAAAAAGTAACGCTTTTGACTCCCCGCCACTCGATCAATTTATTTTTAAAAAGAAATAAATTACACGAGAACAATATTTTTTTATTTATTTTGTATTTGTTTTGTACAAACATATTATTCCCTGATTTAACAATGTATAAAATACATTTTTCATATCACATGTAATGAAACAACTAGTTTTGAACCCTGTTTTGCCAGTCGAAACAAGACAATTTCAGACCAATGCGACTGTGCCGGTCAGAAACAAAGAAACAACGTTGTTTCTGCCCGGCACATTCATTTATTTATTATTTATTTCAAGTCTGTCAGAATCGCATTTGTCATAAACAAAAGCGAATCTTATTTCTGAATAATTCTATTATTAAAATAGTATAAGATATTACTGCGCTATTTGTCTGAAATAGTCTTACTTCGACTGGCTACAGAAATCAAAACTCGTTGTTTCATTACATGTGATATGAAAAATACAGTGTGTGGCACGGGATGAAACAAAGACGATTTCAGACCAGGGCGATGACAGCCCTCGCTTCGCTCGGGCAGTCAACTCTCGCCCTCGTCAGAAATCGTCTTGTTTCACCCCTTGCTACACAATATACTATTTCCTCGCCGTGATTATTATTGTCAAAAGTAGTGTACATTTTTTTATTTCTTTTGTATTTGTTTTGTACAAACATTTTATTCCCTGATTTAACAATGTATAAAATACATTTTTCCTCACCGTGATTATTATTGTCAAAAATAGTATACACTAGTAAACTTATGTTTAAAAAGAGTATACGCAAGTTTAGAAAGCACACTACAGTTGATAGTTTAAAATAAATGTTATCTGCACAGTATATTTCTTAGCATAGTTATACATTTATAATTTATCACATGGGATAGGAGTGAGCAAATCTTTTGAAATGAATAATATATTTTATCCGTGCGCCTTAAATTAAATGCGGAACAATTTTTATTTAACTTATTTTCACCCCTCCTACATTGAGTGCGTAATCGCACAAAGTGAAAACTATAAAAGTTTATTTTGACAAAAAATGGCTTTCAAATATTCTCATAAGCAAAAAATTGTATTAGTTATGGAATTTAATTGATTATGAGATTAAAGATGCTAGATTCTTTAATGCATGAAAATCCTCAAAGAAAACAATTACATAAGATTAGGTCTAAATTTATTTTTCTAACTTTAAATGAATTTGTATGGAAAAATCTTGATAGTTAAATTTTCGTCACGGATAAAACTAATCATTCGGGCAGGCCGGATACTGCTTGCGGGCCTACTTTTGATATAGGGGGGGAAGACTTATGGGACTTTTTATAAGTACCTACCTACTCTAACACATTATTATTAAAAAAAATAAACAAATCATTTAATTAAAATTTGTTTCGAAGTGTAATTCATCTGAAATAATATCTAAATAAAAAATAATTGCAAATAAAAATTAATATTATTAATCAAATTGAAATTAAAAATTCCAGCTCAATCACCAAAAATTAAAACCCAAAACGATACGCCATCAAGTATTAGATCAATAAAATCTAGGTCTTTGAGTGCTAAAACTGTGGTCAATGCAAATAATAACTTAAACCTACTAAACGCAAAACGGAAAAAGTTCAGCAATCAAAAGAACACGTCTAATGAGAAGAGCGGTTGTTCTGGTGTTTCCCAGAACTACAAAAGTTTGAGTCTAGAATCTGTGTTAAATGAATGTGATCAGTTGTTATTAAATTTGAGTGATTCGAAGAAAGCAAGAGCACAAAGGAATTTTGAACAGGTAAATTTTGTCCAACTTAAATTATATAGATTTTTAAATAAGCTAAATTATACTCAGAATTCTGGATTTATAGAAACTGTCCCCGATATTTCAAAATCAATTATTGTTATTGATAAAATTCGTTAATTTAAAATACATATTAATAATTTTATAAATAAAACGTCCACTCATTAAAAAATAGATCCACCAACAATAAGGTTCACTTGGTTATTATACTAATTTATGCCTGAAATGAGTCATTAATTTTAGTGAGAAAGTAAAGTGTGTTCAACCTCTAAAACTAGTCCGCACCACAAATTCTAAAACTAAAATGATTATGGATTTAATGAGCTTTTAACTGTATCTCGAATATGTTTATTAGTGTTACCCAAGATCTGAACTTATTAACAATATATAATTTAAAAGCTTTCTTGTTCTTGTATATTTTTTGATAATGATGGTAGTTATAAAATAATAATTCTTCTCAAAGTCTACTGACATTATAATAAATGCAAAATATAATACTTGTTATTAAAATGTATTAAGTAATAATTAATCAGTTTTTATTGTCTCCTGAAAAATTATACATTTGTGATATAGCAGATTGTACACGTGCAACTATGACAGGTATTCGATCTTATACAAACAAACTGGAAGTAGAAATCAATTTTTCGATTTCAAAATATTAATATTCGCTTTAAACATCTATACTCAAAAGTAAAAAAAATATCTAGTATTGAAGTTGTAACAATCATCTTTCAAATGTATTGTATACTATAAGAATTCATCAATTATTTCGTATTTATGCGTTTTAGTAATACATAAATGTATATTCATATATACTAATACCTATATCAATAGTATCTTTATGTCTTACTCTAAACCCTTTTATTTTTATTCAGAATTATAAAATGTCAATTCTCTGATATCATCATGGTAATAATTTTTTTATCAAAATATATTTTACTT
The DNA here is from genome assembly GCA_949319165.1 of Sialis lutaria. NCBI lineage: Eukaryota > Metazoa > Arthropoda > Insecta > Megaloptera > Sialidae > Sialis > Sialis lutaria. The sequence goes on along the minus strand of OX439231.1, from coordinate 21,912,228 downwards.
ATTTTGCTACAAAAAATAAAATTAATAAAAAAGGCTTGCTAAAAGAGAGAATTTTAAAATAAAGAAATTATTGTTTTCATCCATATATTCAACAATATTTTATAAAGATAAACAAAATAATTATATTTAAATTAAATTTATATATTTTCTGTATACTATCTTATTGAAATATCCATTTTATTTTATTAACTTAAAGTTATTTGGTCTAAAAAAATAAAATTAATATTAACAAGATTTTCCATCATCAAATATGCAGAAATAATAATGAAATCAATATGTTGTATTCGATAGCTTTCATTTAATATGTAAAATAATATTATATATAAAATTAATAGAAATCAAATAATTTTTAAAAATAGTATCATCTAACCAAAAAAAATATGAAATTTATATAATTGAATAAGTATTCTTATATATCTTCTTTTTCTATATTGTTTAGTAGCGAAATCTAGCGGTGGAAATACTATCTAACTTGCAGAATTTTTCTGTTATTTGGAATCTCAAGTGGTTTGAATCTTGGATAGAAAATCGTTTAGAATAATTCGATATCTACGTAGTCTGTTTATTTTTCAGTGTTGGTCATGAAATTATTTAAAGTTCATATATAATATATGTTAGGTACGTGTAATTGTAATACATTACTAAACATTACAATTGCTTAAAATTAAAAAAAGTAACAGGTGCCTTTAGTGTACATACACACATTATAATTTTCATATATTGTTTTTTAGATATCTAATTTTGTGTACTATCATTAGCACAGTCTACTGTGGGTATATATTGATAACAACACGAATATAGTTAGTTATTAGTTATTATATTTTTTTATTATAATAATAATATGTACAGTAATGTACAGTAATATAAAGTGTACACTGTATACATTCCTTAATTTTAATTTTTTGACCTATACTTACTGCATGTTTATTAACATACTTATATTTATAATTACTGAATATAGACTGATGTTTAGTTTAGGTTGTATATAACATTAATAAAATCATTAAATTAATGTTTCACTCCCTCGACCATAACTTAAATTCTCATCTTGATATCATGGTTCGTGTGAAAAATACTTTTCCACTTTATTGATAACATAAACAAAAGCAAAAATAAAGTAAATAAGAAAACTTAATTGTACATTACACGACTACTCTACTTTTATAAAATCAATATCCTACTGAAAATTAAGTTCATAGTATAAAAGCATGCAGCGTGTGTAATACAATACACTTGAACTGAAAAGGTTCGTGAACTGTAATTACGTTTTGAAGGTGGCGTTTATTTTTAGATATCTGTTGTTATTTTTGTACAATTCGTTTTACACACAATATCCTTTATCTATGTTTCGTGACACCGACATCATCAAAAGCGTAGATCAGGGTCAAGAACTTTATACATCGACTATACCTATATCATTCACAAAAATATATTATGCATGTACATAGGTGTGGATATTAAAAAAAACATATGATAGTATGTTTGTATATGGTAGGTTATTTATTTGTATTTTATGTTTGTATATGAGGAAATATAAATGCATGATTAGTTGATTTTATGAGCAACAGATCAATAAGTGTTAATTTGAATAGTGTAACCAGTGATAAATTTACATGTTAATTAGGATTACCGCAAGGATGTACCCTATTTATCCTCAATATTTATTAATGACCTTCCGAAATGTATTCATTCTAATAAACTTCTATTATATGCAAATGATATTACAGTAGCACTGATGACCACTAATAAGTATGAAGATTTGTAAAGAAAAATTGTTCAATGATTTTTCAATTTGGTACAAGAAAAATTATTTAATTATCTATATAAAAATATTAATAAACCAGTGTTTATTTAAAAAAAGAAAGGTGATGCTACAACTAACTTTATAAACATGTTAAATTTTTTTTGAAACTGCTCTTCAATTTAATTTGGATTCGAATATCGTTGTGCATTGTAAAATTATAAATAAAGGACATAAAAAATATATTTAACTAAAAATAACTTTTAAATGAAACAGGGCATCAGCTCCTAAAATATATGTATCCCAAACCGGACCATCCTGTATAATACATTCCAAAAAAAAACTATTAGGGATATAACAAAAATGCATGAATTAAAAAATAATTAATTTCTGTTATAATGCATCTATTTTAAAATATAAATCAATATTTATTTTGATTTAAGTTTATGATATTTTTCAATTGTTCCACAACGTATACCTATTTATTTTACTTTTGCAAATAAAAAATATACATATTCTATTCTGTGTATGTAAAATATAGACATGCTTCGTTAGAGGGGGTAAGGATATCTCATTCACTACCCACAATTTTTAAAAGGTTAATCTGTTAGAAAAAATACATAGCTTCTATTTATTTAGTATATCTACTAAAAATAATTAAAAACTTCTACGATGAACATTGAGTTAAGAGCGACTTAATGGACTGTCGACGCTAGACATAAATTTCCCGATAGAGCGTACGCTAGATTATTTCGAACTAATGACTGAATTTGTTGATGCTAAAGCACGAAGAGCTTTCGTTAAAATGAGCAAAAACTAACGTTTTATATTTTCTATCTGGAAGCTTTGAGTTATTAAGAGAAAGGGGAGGATCTAAAAATATCGATTACATTGTGTCTAGCATTTTCTCTGAAATACTCTAATATAGTTTTTTTCTCCATATTTTTAACATAACATATTTTATTACAATTAGTATTTATAAGTATCAATTACGAAAAAGTCAAAACATAATAATATTAGGTAATTAAAAACCCATATCAAGCGGAATTATCTGATATTACAGAACTATTTTACGCCATAAAATTAAATTGAACTAACTCGGAAAAACCCATATCAAATGTAGGATTTTCAAAGAAAATATTTAAAAAAAAGTTTTTAGAACTGCTATAAATTATCCCACTACATGATTAATAATTCAGTGCATTTTCTTTACATATTTAAATATGATAAATTATGGAATTTTTTTTTTTTATATTTGTCGAATTTGCAACTAATTCTGTCATCTGTGTCATCTTATTTACATATCAAATTAATGTATTAAGTATATCAATGTACTAACCAATTACACTTTTTGTATAATTTAAAAATTTGCTGCAATTGATATGATATTTGAATAATAATACTATGGGTGCACGGGTTAACATATTTATCCACGACTTATATATAATATATACATTACATACGTTCTTTTTACTATATAATGCTATATATTATTCCCAGAGGGAACCATGACGAAAGAGAAATTTTCTGATTGGTGCATTAGAGGGCAATAATGGTCATTATTGCCCTCTAATGCACCAATCAGAAAATTTCTCAAATTAAATAATACCATGGTAACAAAATACACAAACTTTAAGTATAAATTTATTTACGACTGTCAAATAAAACACCTAGTGTTTGTGTATTTGTATTGAGATGGATAAAAATTCTAATAAAATTGTTGATAGTACAAAACTTGTTCAGTTTATTAACTGTAATATTACTAATTTTAATATTTTTGGACACCACAGAGTTTGTGTATTTTGTTTCCATGGTATTATTTAATTTATATTAATTTGAAATTATAACAAAAATGCTTGTGTTTTGTATTTGCATTCTTTGTATTCAGTTGTGTTTTAAAGTAATTAAAATAGTCGTAGATAAAGTACAGTATACTACTCGCAATAATGGCTATTATAACCTCGGAATTTTTTTTCTCCCTCGCCGCTACGCGGCTCGGTTCGAAAATGATTCCTCGGTAATAATAGCTATCATTATTAGGGGTGTACCGGAACCGAAATTTTCGATTCCGGCCGGAACCGGAATTACCGGAATTCACAAAAAAAATCCGGCCGGAATTCCGGCCGGAACCGGAATTTTTTTCAAAAAATTATATTTCAGTTAATAATGATAATAAAATAACTAAAATGGTATAAATATGCTTTATATACATAGATTATCATCATAAATTAATATAACATTATTTTATATGGTATTTCTTAAAAATTAGGGGGGTAGAGTCTTACATTATATTATAAAACATAGTATTTTTTACATATCCTGTAATTTCTACAGCTTTATAAGGTGTTTTAAATTGTTTATATATCATACGTTCTTTTCTATCAAATATAATTAAATTTCAAGTATGTCAAATTTATTTAAGTAAATATGTATGATAAATCAAAACAGTAGTTAAACAAATTCATAAAAGAGAAAATCGTATGAAGTATCGATAAACAAAGTATTGAATACCAATTACTCGAAAAGACGAAATTAAAGCACCAATATGCGTTAATTTAGTTCTAGTGCAATGCAGTATTATACTTATATAATAATTATATTTAGTTAAATAATAATTATATTTAGTTAATAATTACTACTAATTCAGTAGTAATTATTAACTAAATATAAATATAATGATAGATTTAGAGAAATAACTATGTGAGTCTTTCTGATTTTATAGCTAATCCCAATAGCATAAATACTTGTGCAGTAACAAATGTTTCTCGGGCCACTATTTTGAATATTATTATTTAAAGATATATTTTTATATGGGTGAGTTCGCCGAAAAAACATTTTAGTTTCAATCGGGAAATGATTTTGAAAAAAACAGGACTACAGTATTATTTAAAAAATGCAGAATAAGTCTTATTTTACAGTTATTATTCCAAAATTTTCGAAAATCTTTAGTTTATTATTGAACAATGTCCGTAATCCGTAATATAATGACTTTTTTATTAATATATTTAAAATCAATTAATGCTAAAATTTCAATTATATTATGATAAAACAAATAATAAAAAACTGCTTTGTGTTACGAAATGATTTTTCATTAATAAAATGTTATTTATTCATAATTATATTATTTATGAATTTCTTAGTTGAAAAAAATAACAATTTAAAAATTCCGGCAAACTCGGCCGGAATTTAGCAGTTCCGGCCGGAACCGGAACCGGAATAAAATCGTGAATTCCGGCCGGAATTCCGGCCGGACCGGAATTCCGGTACATCCCTAATCATTATTGACTCGTGGTATAATATACTATTATACACTATGATATGGTTTCAACGTACCGTTTAATTTGAGGGTTTTTTGAAGATTATTATTAATAATATAGCATCTTAGATGAAGGGTTCAGCTACCTGATTGCGTTTAACGGTTTCCAGGAAATTTTCTTGCTGCACACACCTTTATCAAACAGACTGTAGATAATGTTTCTATTTACATTTAAATATTTTAAACTAAGCGGAATCCATATTGCGGCCTAACAGACATACTTAAACAATACTTAGCTAAGAAACATATTATATAATAGGTACTTCGGGTTAAGGGTTAATGGAAACTGTCTATATGTATACGAACTCAAATATAGCTCGGCTAGTATTGTGCAATTCATTAAATTTATAGTGTACCAACATGTTGTTACATACTTATGTATGTGTATGTAACAAACATTTTATGCGCGAATATTTATTACTATATGTACATATGTCAATTTACATTCACACATGTAATAATGTGTAATTGCTGTAATGTGCTATCTGTATGGGCACAAATATACATTCAATATTTATGAATGGCACATGTGGAGAGATATATAAATTCCTGAACCTAGACAAGCATAGATACGAATAACATCAGCAGCAATGTCTTTAAATGAAAATTTTAGAGAAGGAATCTCCGTAATGTCTGTTACTTACTCGGGACAGTAATAATGAAAGATGAAGTAGGTAAAGAAAGAATTTGAGACGAGTGAAATCCATAGTATTTTTGTTTGACGAAAGCTTTGAATTCTTATGACAATACATATAAGTGATTAATGTGATTATTGTTCTATATTATACTTTACTAAAAAGCACACGCATATGGATTCTGACGTAGATGAATAATGTTCAATAGGGTATTTGATACTATTAATAATAAAGACTAAAATGTTGTAAATAGTGTAGTATATATTATATATTACTATAATTAACAATCAAGTATTTTCTTACGTGAAATTAGTCAATATTTTAATAATAAATCTTTTTTTAAATAAATTTAACCTATTCGTCACGTGATCGCAAACGCGTCTAGTAGAACAGTATCTAGTATGGCGTATGTAGTTATTTTCTAAAAACGTCAGAATACTCGATCCCTACATTGGAAAAAAATACTAAAGAAGTATCTATGATATGCATACGCACAATTTACAATATATTTTAAAATTTAGTCCGATATATACTATTGACAAATTTTTAATGCAAAAATATTTATATATTTTTATATATCTGTTATTTAGGAGTTTAGCATCGATTAAACTTTGCAAAATTTAGAAGGAGAAAATAATAAGCCACCGTTTGTCAGATTTATTTATCCTGATGATAATCGATGAATTATTTTTATATGTTAAAATTAATAGTCCACATAGTTATAAAAAAATAAATGAATTTTTACCTTTTAGTTTCGAATATACATGTATGATACAAAGACAACTAAGTACTTAAAATTATACCTTCAACTTAATTAAATAAGTCAAATACCATTTTCATACGAGTACGTCATTCGATATTAGTGAATACAATAGTTACACAGTTATTTTCTTAATCAACATCTTCGTTTCTTTTTCTTTTTTACTTGGCACATCTTCTTTTGCTTATTTTGTGTAAACTTACTACGATTCCTCGCACTTTTTCTAGTTTTATTTTCATCAGTCTTTTTTACGTTTTGTCATTACTCCACGAGCTTGAAAAAACAAACATATTTTTTTGAGATTAAGATCATATAACAAACAATACGGGTGACATCAAATACTGTTTGATCGAGGCTTAATAAACAATTACTTACTTGAAAAATGATACTAAAATGAGACTAATTGTAAGCTTACTTTGTACTGTTAGCGTGGTATCTTCTAACACACTGAAACCACTGAATTCACGATTAACACACGTTTGTGATTACCCTACTATCCCTTACTGTTTAGAGTATCATCCTTTTATAGGCGTTTCTCTGTAAATGCGTGATAATTTATATGAATCCAAGCTATAATGTTTTTTACCTTCACGAGATTTTAATTATTGCTTTTCGCTTTCTAGCTAGGTATTTGCTTTTTATCTGACTTTTTCTTCTCTTTTATATGGCTTCGTATTACGGAAAACATCAGAAACAATTTCGTTAATGTATATGTTCGTTGTAACCTTGATATACGTATTACAAATTAAATTTTATGAGTTATAAGCTTTGTTCTATATAGATTTAACAATGAATTCGTGAGAACAGACTTTGTTTTTTATTATTATTAAAATAAATGTTTTTATGTGTTCATCTTAAAATTTATGAATGAATTATTATATAATAATTTATCACATGAAAAAATTGTTATATAATTTATATTTAACCCTCTATAATCAGGATTCGACAAACTTTAAAGTCAGAGGTGCTACTTTAAATCAAATAGTTGACCGCGATCGACTATTTGCCGTCTTTTGCGCTATATCTACTGGCTATTTTTACAATATATGATATATGATACAAAGTTATATAAATAGCAAATATTTAGGCATAGTAAATATTCAATACAAACATGATTTTTTTCTATCGTGAGTAATAAATAGTAAAAGCTCTACAAGAGCTCTGTCTTACTGTAACGTGAGACAAAACGTTAGCCGATAGAATGACCAAATCGACGCAGTTTATACCCAGAAGCGAAGATCCGCAATAAATAATAAAAAAGTAATTTTTTTCGTTGACATTGTATGTGCACTGTTTACATCACAAAATTGCTCAATTTCCGTCAAATATTAATGCTGAAGGCACTGCAGCTTTGTTTACAAACTTTTAATAACTATCGTAAAAACTGCAAAGTTTTTTTGTATCTACTCTGAATAATATTTTTCATGCGAACAAGGTGGAGAATAAAACCCAGTATGATATTATGGAAAATATGTAGGTACATTTTTTGTAAAATAAAGATCTTATATTATAATCACGTAGTAGTTCGTCGGGAAACAATTAACGTTAATTTTTTTTTCAATTTTTTATAAATGAAGATCAAAACAATATAGAGCTGAAGGAACCTTTATCCCTTCTTAAAAGAAAAAATAGCAAACAAACTTAAAATATTTGTGATACATTTATCAATAAAAAAACTGTGAGTGCCGCGCACTCGCCCTGTGACGCAAAAATACGAATAACTATTCGCATTTGCTTAACACATTAAAAAATGGTTCATGATGAATGTAGATACTGTTTAAATCTAAAAATCAATTTTATGCGGGTTATACCGTTGCTGAGATAGTGCAGGTTGAATTTATATACAAAAATCGGTCAGGACATACACGGGTGCATGGTAGAAGGTTTCCAAAAAACGTAATTTGAAATAATATTGTTGATTTTAGTATTTGTCGTTGTTAGACCTACCAAAGTCTCGTTACTGTTTTTTTTAGTTTTTTAGAGCTAGTAGTTGCTGAGTTAGAGAGGCGTCGGTAAAATAATTTTTTGTTTAGAGCCTCCTACAGGCGCCATTTTTAAGTAAGGAAATAAATAAAAAATACGATAATAATTTATTAACTGAGATCTACATTTTGATACCCCACATGCTTGGATATGAAAGTAAAAATAACTTTGTTATGACACCCCTCCCTATTTCTACAAAAGAAATCATATGGTTACTTTAGTATTTGTCGTTGGTAGTCCCACTAAAACCTCGTTACCAAATTATTTTCAGATTTTTTGAGCTAGTAGTTACCGAACTAGAAATGCTGGCATCATTTTTGAGTTAAATTCTATTGATTTAGATTAACATTTTGACACCCCACACGTCTTGGTCTTGGTATACATTTTTATTTACTTTAGATCCCCCTGCAGGCACAATTTTTGATTAAGAACAAAATAATAAAGATGGTTAAATTACAATGGTTTGATTACAGATTTTGGCATGTTACATTTTTTTCTTTCTTTAGCTCCTTAATCCCTCCCCCTAAAAAACAAAATTTTTCAAAAAATTTGTTCATTTTTTACTAAACAGCATCATTTTACATGTTCAGTAAAGATTTCAAGATATTTTTTAATATACATACATATATTTTGCATTTACTGAAAAAGAAGGACTTAAATATTAAAGATAGAACTTGCGGAATTTTATGTACAACTAATTGAGCTCTACAAAATATTCATGGATAATTTTAAAGTATCTTTTATAGTTTAGACTAGAGTGCAGGTTAAATAGTCAGTTAATTTTTAACTGTACAGCTAAATTATTCACAGCGTAATTATATGTTCTCTATACTATACTCTATATCACTTATGAAATTTTAAGGAATACGTTGGTGCATGTTTCATGAAAATCGGTTTAGTCGTTTTTAAGTTAATAATAATCTTTTGTCCTTCGGAACGACGAGAATCGACTCGCGTCATGCTTCTCTTATATGACAAACACTAACGTGCATTTTGTTTAGACATAAGTAACATAATTAATCTAATTTATACAACTAAGAACTTAAATTCAACTTTGTTTTATCTTTTAATAATAAGCTAACAGTATCTCTTAATTAATCTACTGGTTTGTAACATTTCTAAAAGTTTGTAGTTTTAAAGTTAAGACGAACTAAATATTACATGTACTTTATATTCAATTATAAAGATTTACATGATTTAATTAAATTAATTTAAGTAATAAAATAAACCAAATTACAACCCACAAATCAAATATTGCTTAAAATTTAATTGTATCAATCAGATTAATATGTATTTACTAAAATAAAGCTGCGGAATTCTCTCTAAAATATCATATTTCCTTAATACTCACTACTGTATTGGGATTAACACTATTAACCTTTGTATTCACTAAATTAACTTTTCAACTTTAAGGGTCAATCCACCGCAATTTTCTAGTCCATAAATCTCATTATATCTGTTATTTACAACTGTTGTAAATATCTTTTTTAATCTCTTTAGGAAATATTATTTAATAGTACATACCTATTTGATTAACATGGGAAAAATGACTTTTGTACTTACGTATGAGAAAAACTCGTTAAAAAAATTATTTGCCAAATTCCAATTTTTATGTGTTAATCAAACAGGAAAAATACTCGGTTTGCGCTATTCACAGGTTTGATCAACGAGTCTGAAATTTTGGGATAATTATCTTTAGATCCAAAGCTAAAACATAGGCCAATGGGAACTCGGAAAAAACCTAGTACACACACATGCAAACAAATATACTATAGTGACCTTGAAACGTATGTTGAAATATTTGATTTTCGGACCGATTACGATAACTTCCTATTGGGAAGTTAATAAATATACTGTTATCTGGAATCCGAACGTAAAAGGGATATCCGCTTGTTCGAAGTGATGCGACGCGACGGAAATCAATTTATATGCGCTATCTTTAAATAAATGTATCAACAGTTTTAAACTCAATAATGAAAAAATCTTAGGTGTTATCGTGTTTTAAATTACACCATAATTTTGATAAAAAATCTGTAAAGCAAATATAGTTAATTAAAACCGGTTATAACTACTCCGTTCAATACGACGTAACGATTTTAACGACTCAAAATAAAAGTCCAATTGAATTATAATTATATTTTAGCCGGGTATTACGACTATCAACTTTTACGACCTAATTTGACCGGTCCCTTCGATGTCGTTATAACCAATTTCTACTGTATATAGATTACAATATAATTTTGGATTAATTAACTGATACATACATATGGGGCGTTAATAATGATGTTTACCTCACCCACTTAAGCGTGCAGTAATTAAACATGCGATATAATAAATAAAATAAACGAATATTAAATTAATCAAACGTGTTATTTTAAAACCAAAATCCGTATACAAAACATGTAGCTTCTTGAAACTAACGTAAAGTGATACGCCTTTCATCCATCTGTTGATTGTAAATTCTGTCGATGACATTCCAATTCACTAGTCTTGCTCAAGAAGTTTCATTTCAAAATTTTTTAGAAAAATTATAATAAATTGAATATATGTATAATATACATATAGGCTGTCCCGTAACATACCGGTAAACTTACAGGACTTGTCAAGGACATTAAAACAATCGCTTTTTGTTAATAAATGTCAACAAACGAGACGTTTAAGCAGTATAGAGAAAAAGAAAAGTGTATATAAATAAATAAATATATAATATTAAATGCCAAAGTAATAATGCTTTCAAACGATGCATTTCATATTGGAAAATCTCAATTTCTGGGTATTTTTGTTTAAATCTAACTTATAAATGATCACTGTTGTATTGTGTAAAAGTGTATGAGTAGTTTTTAAGTGCGCATTATTTTATACACTTTGAGCTTTAATTTGTTTTTGTGCAAAAATATTTTCGTTTTGTGCATTCAACTCTTATAATATGAGCATGAATTGTGACAGTGAAATTAACATTTTGTAAAATAATGTAGGTACCTATCATAGGTGGGCACAGTTAATCGAAAAGTTAACTTCGTTAATCGCTAATCCGTTAATAAAAAAATTAACTTCGTTAACCGTTAAAATTCCGAATATGTAACGGAAGTTAAAGTTAACCAAAAATTCGAAAATTTAACGAAAGTTAACATTATTATACATTTTTTTGAGTTAACTTAAAAGTTAATCCGTTAACCATTTTGTTAACTTCGTTAATTAACGATTAACGGATTAACGAGTTAATGCCCACCTATGGTACCTATACATTTATTAATAAAAGTTAAAACTTTTAAATTAGTTTTCAGAATAATTTAAATTTTTTGTTGAGTAGGCAGTATTAATTTGCTTTAATTTTATAAGTATTCTTTTAAAACAGGGCATGATTTCTATAACCCACCACTTTATTTAATTTGCTTGAATTTTAAAAGTATGTTTTCTGTAGGGGAAGAGGGTATAACTTAAAAAGATTAAATCTTCGCTTTATGTGATGGACCAGCTCTAAACTGCGCATTGCCATTAATCAATTAACACCATAAACAGAAGGTATAATAGATCAGGAGCATATTTTTTGATCTAGTTGCTTGAATTATTATATTCCTCTTTTCAATAAAAATAATTCGAAAATTAGTGGATAACAACTTCTTATTAGTTCAGAATCCAAAATTCAGAACGACCTAACACTGCAAAATCAATAATCAAGATTGAGCGCTATTAAGGCTTGTTTACACGGAGCCAGTAATTTAGTGTTTAGTAAAGTGACAAGTAGTCAACTAAATCGTTAAGTAAAGATAGTGCGTTTACATGTTAGCAAATATTTAGTGAAGTATAAATAATAAAAGTATAAATATATAAAGTAAAATAATAAATAAATAACTCAAATATTATTATCAATAATGAAAATAATAGCAATTCATACAAATTTTATTGTTACATCAATTTACTTAACTATATTAGTGTATTTCAATTAAAGTAAAATAACTTATTCTTATTTACACGTATTACTTATTCTTGATTGTATGTATCATAAATATTATTAATTTATCTTTAAATAACTTGATAATAACGTCATTTACATTTGACAGAAGCACAATATGTTACCTTGGATACCTTGGCTACTAAACCGAAAAATATAACATATTCTATCCTACTGTCCACTAAATCAAATTAGTTACTACTTAACTTGATTTTCTATTTGTCTTGCTGTTGTTTATACGTATAAAATTACTTGTCACTTGACTAAACTCCTAAATTACTGGCTCCGTGTAAACAAGCCTTTAAGCGCGAGTAAGCGTAAATAAATGTTTTAACCACAGAACTAAAGTCTGCCGATAATTATTTTGCAATTAAAAATGCAGAAAACATTCATAAAAACATACTTCTAGCATTAAAAACATATTTTGTGATTTTATAATTTTTTTTAATACTTTTATACGTTTATTTATATCAAATGAATGTTTATACATACATATAAACCGTTATAATTAAAAATGGTATAGAAATTCCATTTAAATCGAAATTTGTTGATAAATTATAAATGAAACAGGCACCCATATAGGGAATTACAATTGGGCCAGGCTTGGCCCAGGCTTGCGCCAAAGGTTGCCAACGCTGGGCCAAGCCAGGCAACCAAGACTGGGCGAACATACAAATGATAACTCCGTTCAAGGCTCGGCCAAGGCTTGGCGACCAGTATAGTACCAATGCTGGCCCAGAGTCTAGCCAGGCTCTGGCCCAAGCCTTGGCCAATACATATCGGCCAATATAGTGCCAAGCAGCGGTGCACCCAAAAGAGGAGGTTAGGTTTCCCCCCCCTCCGAATTTGTCGATATGCATTGTTTAATTTAATAACTGTGATCCATATAAAATATAAATTATATAAATCTCCCCCCCACCCGAATTTTTTTTTGGGTCCATCACTGGAGCTGATTTTGACACAGGCATGGCATCCAGAGCTTTGGATATTATATCTGTTTTTATATTCATAAATCATATATAAAACTCCCCAACCCCCGAATTTTTTTTCTGTGTGCGCCCACTGGAGGAGTTGATTTTGGCACAAGCATGACATCCAGGAGCCTTGGGATATTGTATCTGTAATTTTTTATTCATAAAATCATATGCATATATCTATTAAATATCAACTTATTACTTACCGTACTAACTTATACCTACATTAATATTAGCTAAAATGCCGTATATATACTGAATCAAAGTGAAATCACGCCGTTAGCGAGAGTTAAGTTTGGTATGAACATTGGGCTAGTATTGGCATAAGAAGATTGGCCCAGTCTTGGGTAAAGAATGGGTGACCGATACTCGGAATCTAAAGGTTGGCTCAGTCTTGGGTAAAGAATGGTTGGCCGATACTCGGTATCTGAAGGTTGGCCCAGTCTTGGGTAAAGAATGGGTAACCGACGCTCGGAATTTGAAGGTTGGCCCAGTCTTGGGTAAAGAATGGTTAGCCGATGCTCGGTATCTGAAGGTTGGCTAAGTCTTGGGTAAAGAATAGTTGGCCGATGCTCGGTATCTGAAAGTTGGCCCAGTCTTGGATAAAGAATGGGTAACCGACGCTCGGAATTTGAAGGTTGGCCCAGTCTTAGGTAAAGAATGGTTGGCCGATGCTCGGTATCTAAAGGTTGGCCCAGTCTTGGGTAAAGAATGGGTAACCGACGCTCGGTATTTGAAGGTTGGCCCAGTCTTGGGTAAAGAATGGTTGGCCGATGCTCGGTATCTGATGGTTGGCCCAGTCTTGGGTAAAGAATGGGTAACCGACGTTCTGTATTTGAAGGTTGACCCAGTCTTGGCTAAAGAATTGGTGACCGAAGCTCGGTATCTGAAGGTTGGCCCAGTCTTGGTTAAAGAATAGATAACCGAAGCTCGGTACCTTAAGGTTGGCCCAGTCTTGGTTAAAGAATAGAAAACCGAAGCTCGATATCTGAAGGTTGGCCCAGTCTTGGACCAATATCGAAAAAACGAGACTTGGCAATCCAATATTGGGCCAGGCTTGGGCCCATCGTCAAGGCTGGCATTCCCTACATGGGCAAGTGCATGTTGGGCACGCACATGATAGGGTTTTGTAGTCATTCTCAGTACGATTTATAAAAAAAAATCATATACTATTTTTGCTACGGTTTTCATTATAATTTTCAGTGATAGTGCTAATTAAAAGCTACATTCAAATTTTTTGAATTGATAGTCGAGATAATAGAGGGTGGAAATGCTCTTATACTGACTTTGAAGAGCAAAAACATCGTGATTGAAGGGGTAAAGTCAAAAAGTTCTGATACATTTTTTGTTGCATTTTAGAAGACCATTCTAACGACATCTCACTCAATTTATTTGTATGGGAGGAGAGTCTAAAAAAATTATTTTGTTCAAAAATCTTATCATTTCTGTTTTTGAGTCATCAATCTACGACCGTATACCAAATTTCATCTTTTTATGTCAAAAAGACGGATGGACGGACATGGAGAAACTATAAGGGTTCCTAGTTTTCTACGGAACCCTAAAAAATACATTCGTATGTCACTGAAAGTAGTTTCAATTCATTTTTTCTTCTAATTTGGATCTATACCAGTTCAAAAAAAACTATTTATATGTATGTTGAAAAGTACTTTTTTCCAGTTTTGGAAATACATAAATATGTATTATATGATAAAGGAATTGTTATCATACATTGTTACTTTATTAATAAACTATATTTTATGGAAAATTACTATCAAATAACTTTCGTATTTAATTAACAATAAAATGCGAAACCAAAAAGTGAACATATTAGTATCAATCGCGTTAATTAAACGAACAATTGAAAGTTTGTATAGTGGATTAATTACCATTTGATACTACATACATTGTCGGTCAACGTAAACCAGGCATCGTGCAAGCGATTATAATTGAATAATTCTATAATCCAATAACGTCACATCGGAGATTGTTATTTAACACATTTCATCTATGAATACATAGGAATCCCACTATGTTAAATACATTTACATACATAATCCTCTTCAAAACAAAGTGAACAATCAGCGCGAGTTTTATAAATCTATAAGCTTTGATTGGTTTATTTTATAATTAATTATTTTAAGTGATTTCGAACAGATCAACCATGCAGTAAACAAAGCTACATTTTTTTTAATTTGTGCCACTGAAGTACCTACTTGGTAAATTGTTATCAAATAAATAAGAAATATTTTTATAAATTAATACTAATTCCAGTAGTAAATCCGGAAAGAAATTTCATCCGTGTTCAAGATTTTTTTTGTTAAATCAAAACTTTTTCTGAAGATATTGGCCAACTTCAAAAAAATTGATGACGTTATGTTTGTATAATGAGTAACTTTTGCGTACTATAACAATTCAACCCACCCTATATGCAACCGTATATTTGAAATAGAAAATATACTACATTTATAAAATATTGATTTTTTCAATTGTTAAGTTAACTTACTCTACTCGTATTTAGCCTCAGAATTTCTCAAATATAAGTAATAGTTTAATCACAATATTAAACAGACCGTGCGCCTACATTTAATTCGCTCGCTGCAGAATTAAGTGAATGGCAAGAACATCGATTTATTTAAAGAAAATGGTAATGCGAGTAATAACAGGAAGGTAAAGTGTAGTTAAAGACACGCGTTGGTAATAAACACTACATAGTGGTAGCTATAGATTTTGTAGACCTGGACAAAAGTATTTAACCACTGCCATAGCAATATACTCTTTCTACAAACCTACATTTCTATTTTCTAGAATAAACAAAACAAATATAATTATTTTCTATATCAGTGATTCACAAATGGTTTTCCGCATATGTTATTATTGCATAAACTGTTTTTATTTATAGACACTAAATTTCAAATACAGGATGGGGTATTATTATAATACCAGAAATATATTTCTGTTTATTGATAATATCAAAAAATTCAAATAATTTGGTTACTTTTCGGTATTCAAGATATTGATCTATGCATTGATGTATAAAAAAATTGTGATGCACACTACAGTTTATTTTATATTAAGGTGTTTTCATATTTAATGTTTATAGTAGAATCTTACAAATGTATGTATAAATAAAAGATGGTAAACTAGATACCTATATATATATATATATATATATAGATATTGCTATTTAAATAAGGATATCCGCTTGTCTGAATCGATGGAAATCAGCGAAATTCAATTTATATGCAATGCTTGAAGATAAAAATTGCAAGAGTTTTAAACTCAAGAAGGAAATAAAATTATTTGATTTCCTTTTTTTATAACAGTATAATGTCAATGAAAAATGTATAGAGGAAATATGTATATGGATCATAATTTTGCATTTACTCAACCATATACATGGGGTGTTCAAAAAATTCCTATAAATTAAAAAAATAATCCAATAAAAAAATGAGTTTATTTTTTATTATATAGATAATCCCGTAAGACTGCTATCAAATCATACTACAACTTTAGTTTATTTGTTAAATTTTTTTCAACTAATCGAAAGTTCCGGGTTGTTATTTAGATATAGTAATCCAGCGATCAGTTTAAATTAGGGAACAATATTTCAACGTTTTGTTCTAGAATTAAGATTGATGTTTTGCAAGTACGATTACATTTAATCTCACCTTGTCTTTTAGAAAATAAGATTTAAAACAAAATTAAAGAGTTAAAAGAATAATAGTTTTGAATGAGATATAGTTTAGTACAGATTTTAATAAGTTAATTAAACAAGTTGTTTTGGCCGAAGCCAATTAAGTTAAAATAGTGTTTTTGTTTATTTATAAATAGTTGGATAGTAATATAAATTTGGCCTCAGCACGGATTTTATTAATTTTATTGCGAATGATGCTCTTTTTGTGAGCATTATCATGTCCAATTATTAGCCTCTTAAAGTTTATAACTAGCTTTTAAAAAAATATATAACAAATAATAAAATACAAAATTGTCATGTTCGTATGACTAAGGCAAATAAATTTGTAGGGTTTTCTCTTTCTGAAAGCTATAATTAATTTCCTATTTTATAAAAACTATACATTTGCCTTCATGAACGCTATACACCTGTGCAGAATTTCAAATCGATACATCAAATTAGAAGTGGGTGAAAAGTGAATTTGTAAAATTTGTTTACAAAAATTACTAAAGGCCAAGCTAATAAAAGCTTTTAAAAAATAAGTACTAAATAACTTTTTGGTCAACCTATGTGCATAGATACGTAAAACTTTATTTTGAACTGAATCGTCTAATTCGACACGGTTTATCAATGATTGTTATTTTTGTTTTCACAATTTAAATTTAATTATCATTGACATAACAGTGTTGATAGGTGATCTAGTGCGTAGCGCACACGTTGTGTTAATTTAAACGTAACAGCCATCGTGCCCGCACTTAGGAAACTAAAAAATCAATAAGGAAACACAGTATTCCCGTGCGCTCGCGCACGTACAGTATCGCCGTATGTGCATGAACATACAGACCGGACGCGTGTCATTGTATGCATTACCAACATGCCGATACAGACGCACCGTACACTCGCAGGCCTAAGGTTTAAATCGCACCAGTTCGGTTATTTTCAACAGGAGTTTCGATATTATCATTGACGGTCGTTGATGTTTTGTGAAAAATATAGTTTTAATACTTGCACTATACATATACACGCTTTGATCAATATTGCATCAATATTTTGAATATACTTTTACATTTTAATGAATATTGTGAACAGGTTAAATAATTGTTATACATAAATAAATAAAAAATCGAAATTAAATATAATACTTTATAAATATTTACTACATACATTTTATTCAAATAAAAATATTAAACAAGGTATATAACTATTAAAAAGTATCTTTTAAATATTATATAAAAGTAAATAATATTATTTATTTTAGGTATATAATTCGAAATTTTTATGTAAACTTAACGGAATTAGCCGACAATAGCCGATTTGGTATTATGTTGCTTTAGGGTTTTGTTTCATCGTACCTAGTTAAACATGTCCTCATTGTTATTAGCACAAAGTATATAATGCGACAATTTACAAAATTTAAACATTTTTATATAAAATTTAAAGTGATTACAATCAAAATTCAAAAATACTATATGCAAAATGGGTTTAGTTAAATCCATTACCGGAAAACTACAGGAAAATTTAACAGAAACTAATTTTTAGTGATGTTTATACGGTTCATATGGTGTGAAGTGATTTAGTATTAATAAAATAATATAGTCTCAGATTTTTCTGCACTGAAGTAATTTCGAAAGTATTTTTCATCATATAGAAATTAAGTCGTCGCTCAAATATAACATATTTGACAATCTACACAAATAATAAAAAAATACTACTATAGTAAAATCTATTGTGATTTCGTGAATTTAAATGTGATATTTGAATTTCTTTATATTAATATTGGAAGTAAATGTTACTTGAATATATACAAACATATTCAATATAAGTGTCAATAGAATGTTTCTTCAATATTTCTAGATTATTTTCATAAAATATTTAAAATTCAATAAGAATTATAATTAAGAAAAATAAATGTTGTTGATTGTTCCTGCCTTTAAATATAATATTTAAACGCCCGTACTTAAAAAAATGTGTGCCCTTTTAAATGTATTCATAAATTTCTTAAATTGTTGTCGTCAAGTGTCAAATTCTTATGCTTAGTATAATATATATTGTATTTATAAATAAGAAAAATATAAATGTCCAAATCTAAACGTATATCATAAAATGTTTATTTTATAATAATATAACCATGTGTTTAACACCGTACATTATGTACATCATATCAAATAGAATTTAAATGTTATTATAAATCCGAGAATATTGTACTGAATTAAAATAATGAGCAATAAATAAAAAAAATAATTATATATATATTATAATAAAAACGACTCAGACTGTTACATTTGCTACAAGGCAGTGATTTGTGATTAAAAAAACTCTTTATTGATTTTTATTACTGCTTTATAACGTGCCATGGAAGACATACAAACAAATAATAAATGAAAGAAATCAATTTTTATACATTATTAATGTTTCATTACACGACAGTGATGTATTTTTATCGTAACATTCGTTCATAATTCAAAAAACAACAGAATCGATAAAATACACATAAATGTCGAGAATTCAAGGAACTTATCTAATAAAACATTATAGATACTGATCTGTAAAAATAGAATATTTCATGGAATTCGATGTATTATCTCTAAAAAATATCTTATAAATGATTTCTACTATAGAATATATTATTTAGAATTTAGATAAAATTCTACTGATTGTGAGATTATAGATTTAAAAAGTTCTTATATTCAACTAGTTCAAACTTAATCCATGTATAGAATCGTTTATTTAGAGAAAAATGGAAGAGAAATTTCTTTTCCCACAACAACCATCTGACAATATACCATTGATATTTGGCAACCATCAAGACAAATCTAATGCTATTTACAGCAACTGTACAACCAGTTTTCAAAATACTAAAACAAATAAAAAGTCTTCAAAAAATGATAAAAACGATCGAGCATCAAATCAAAATATAAAAAATACTGAACGTGAATCTAAATCAAGAAAGAAAATGGAAAAACAATCAGCTTCGATTCCGGAAGATTCTATAAGAGCAGAATTCTTTGGACAACGCGGTTCCAAATCATTGAATTTTACAGAGGGTACTAATTCACAGTCATTGAAAACTTCACAATCTCTTAAAGGATACACGAATCCGAAAGATGCCAAGTGGAGTTCCGTGAGGATAAAGGGAACGTCGTTTAAGGATTGTAGGAAAAGTGTGGTTAAGCTAGAATCTGGCGTCAAGAAAAGTGGGTCTAGTTCCTGCAACGGTCTTCCTAAAGCTCTGAGTAATTTGAACATCAGTCTTGTAGGCGTAGCTACAGGTGGCACAGGGGGAGGGAGCGCAACATCGAGTGGTTGTCTTAAAAGTCCCGCGCCGAATGCTACCGGCCCGAATGCGGCACCTATTAAACAAATTGGAACAGAGGTATTACAAATGTTACACTATGTTATATGATCCAATGTTTAGGAAGACATTATAAATTCTAGTCTACTTGAAATAATTTGCATTTATTTAGATTTCGTTTGCGATATTGAAATTAAAAATTAAAATTTCGCATATGTCAGTTGCGACTGAAATGTTTTAGCATCGGTTTCTTTATGATAATAGATTGTTGGTATATGGTTTAAAATATTCAATGTATATAGCAAAGTGGCATATATTATAAAATATAATATATACTGGCTGGCCCATTTATCTTGAGACAAAATAATATCTCGTTTGGACTCGATTATTTCGAAGAAAGTTTCAGACAAAAATTGTAGGGCACCGAAGGGGCCATTGAATGGTCTATATTACAACTTCTGGTCTAGACCGGAAGTGGTGTTTTTTGACCGGAATTCACTTTTTTTAAATGGCAATGCCCATTTTTTATCACTCATTTAACGTAGGATTCTAATTATTTAGATTAAAAATCATCACCCCACAAAAAAAGTGGTCTGTACTTTACATGTGACATATGCTACCCAAAGTGTTTTGGCCTCTTGAACATGAATCCGGGGTCAGAATCGCTCCTACATTCTTCAATCTTCAGCAAATCATAAAAATCTTCAGAAATTTGAAGAAATTTCATTTCATTTTATGGGTTAAATATGGGTTAAATCGAAAAAAATTATAAGAAAAAAAGTCTTTTTTGTTTGTTTTTCAATCGAAATCCGTGCATTCAATGATTTAGAGATTCCTAGTTAGATTTTTATTAGGTATAGAAGGTCTTCCAAGCAATCGTCAAAAAACATTTTCATTAAAACATTGTGATACATAGAATTTTGTCGAGATATGGACAACTATAACTATGATATAAGGAGCTTTAAAGCCCCTAGAACACTTCTTCGAAAGTGGGAAGGGAGTTATCGTATCAAAATTTGCCATTTTCTTAAATAAAAAGTATACCGGCATTTTTTCTAGGTCCATTCTTATTCGAAATTCTTTAACGACTCGACTACAAATTTAACATTCAGTGTTTTTTAGAGTTCCTAAGAAACCTTATGAATCTCACTTTGTCATTCGCCCGTGTGTCCGTGTTTCTCTTTCAGTCAATGCTATATATCTCGTAAACTATATAGGCTAAAAAAACGATGCCCTTTAGACAAAGATGATGACATTTTTTTAAGGGGAGGGGTTAATCCTTACGACCCTATTGTTATTTTTTTCTTACTCTAAAATAGTACTTCAAGGGACTCCAATTTATTTTGCCCCCTTATAACTCGGTTACTACTGGGCCAAAAAATCTACAAAAAATGGTAACGGGACTTTAGTGGAAATATGTACTAACGACAAATCTAAAGTCAATAATATAATTTCAAAGTGAGAAATAAGGAAGGTTGTCATAGAACATTTTTTTAACATCTAGGCATATGAAATGTCAAAATAGGGGGCCCCAACCAGCAATTCATTTTATTACCCACTCCTTTAACTCGGTACCAATTGACTGATTGGTAACTAGACTTTGGTGGGACAACGGCAAATACTAAAAATCAACAATAACATTTCAAATTATGGAAAAATATACTTAATTTTTGTTAGTTTCATATTTAAGCATGCGGTGTATCAAAATGTAGATTTCAATTAGTAGAATTTTATTTTTTATTAATAACTCAAAATTGCATCTATAAACCACTCCAAACAGTTCACGTAGTACGTACTTCGGAACCCTTATGCCTTATGGCTTATGGCATATACTCGTATATGTTTTGTTTGATTTATTTATACTTCATCTGATTATTACTCCAATATTAATACATTTAGCAATTTACCTCTCGGTTGCCATGATCATCCTGTATAAAATATGTAAATAAATCTTTTGAAAGATCTTGTTACTATGTATGTCCAACTTTTTGCTGTGCACAATCAATCTCTTTGTAGGTATAAATAACATAACATAATCACAAAACACCTCTAAACCACAAACGTTTGACTAAAAACACGCATTTGGTAAACACGCTGTCCTGTTCATAGTTAATTCTGAAACAGTTTCGGAATTAATTCTGTACCGAGAGGCTAATAAATTGGTTTTAATTCATTTCATTGTGGTTTGTCATTGTTACAATTTATAAGTTTTACACAAAATGTTCTACTAATCCCAAAACATCCGAAATTTCATTTCTTGTATTCAACAAAATAATATCTACACACTATCATATTACAATAGATGTTGATTAAGTTTTACATTTTATGTGGTTTAGTCGTCTGATTATTTTCTGTCAAATGTTAATTTTCACGCTTACAAATGAAATTGAAACATTCAAGAGACTTATTGTTGTATGAATGAAGAACGTATAGTAGGTACATATATTATGTTCATATATTATTATATACAGTATATTATACACTCATAACATTAAATAAAAAAATAGATTTTATCCTACGATATCTTTTATGAAAAAGATTGCATTTATAATAAATCTGAACGATGTCAACAATATATCTTGGTTATGAAGAGGATTTTCATGTGACCCTAATGCTTACATCTTTATCATATATGTACAATATGTTGACATATCCATACTTCTTACTGAAGAAATAAGAATGAAAATATTACGGTAGAATGATTTTGATTGCACAATTATCTACATAAGCACATAGTTTAAAATATAAACCCTTATAAAAATATATGCGCGTGCTATTAATAAGTGATATTTGACCTTTTTATTTCTACCAATATTAATATGACAACATAATTATATTTTGGGTTAAGGGTTACAACAATGTTAGAGAACCTCATTTTGCACATTAATAATGTTTTTTTTTTAATAGAAAGCTTGTCACAAACCACATTATAAAATATACAGCTTATGTGGTATATTTGATACTTTCACGAACATTGAATTAATTACTATCCATCCCCAAAAAACGTAGACTAACCCTAGGAACAATTTTTTAGAATATAATTAAAATTTAACTATGGAAGTCTTATTGTTCTTAAATTTCTATTTTTAATATTTAAATATAATATAATTTAATTTCGTGAAGCCATAAAACCTAAACAAAAAGATTATATGTTTTTTAATCGTTACCCAAAAAAAAATTAATAAAAAAATAAAAATAAATGCATATTATTAAAAAAAGATCCTAAACCGAGTTTCGAACCAGAGTTCACTACGTTTTTAAGCTAGTACGTTATTTAATGGTAAGAAATTTTTGCGTAAGTAAATACGTTTAATAAAAAATGACAACATAATCATAAATATCAAAATAATGACTCCATGTTTTTAATTCCTGTTTTAAAAAATAACGTTAAGTATTATTTAACATGATAGCATTTTTATTCATTGCATGGACAATACATATTTACAATTTATAAACACTGTGTTAGTTATATGTTTTATTTATAGCAAAGAAACTTAAGTACCTACTGAATATTTTTACCATATTATAATACAGTGGCGTAGATAGGGGGGGGGAGAGATTAAGAGGATCAATCCCCCCCGTGAGTCCAATTATTGTACTTTGTACCCGATAAAAGATGATTTTCATAATGAAAAATATAACTTTATGAAAATTAATACTGTCATATCCCTCCACATCGCAAAAAGCTATCTACGCCACTGTTATAATATTACCAATGTTTTAAAATACACCATAATATACATATTGGGTTAAAACATAAAAATAAAATAAATATAATAATATTATTTTTCAATCGACAATAGCAAAATCTATCTCCGTTCTGAAAATAAAATATTACGAACCTTTTATGTCCCATGAGAATACATGTCAAGTCCTTTTATGTAGACGATGAGTACTTGGAATTCATTCGAAGAGCGTGAAAACTGTTGACAGGAGTATTGTGTATAAAAATAACATTTTTGTATATACTTCGATATCAGATTTTCGTTTTTCTAATACTTCACTCACTAATACATTATCTCTATTAATTGAACACGAATAGTATATAAACCACATCAGTATAATTGGTTGATTTGAGGTTAATGTTTGTTTATACATAATGTATGTATTCCTAACTATATTTCTAGTACACGTGCTTTATTAAAGAAACAAACTAGAAATAGCTATTCATCAATGGGGAAATTTATTTAAATTAACTTTGTTTCCATAATTTTAATAGAATGAAATTATAAGTTTTCCGTATAAGTTAAAGTATCGGTGTAAAACAAAATTATTCTGTATTCTTTGTTCTCGTAGACAATTGATTTCAATACAAATAAGCAACATACAATTATATTTTCCAGAAGATTGAACTAAATATTCATTATCTGTTTAATTTGTCTCGAATCGATCGTGTCTGTATACTCATGTTCTAACGTTTTGTTCTTTACATAGTATAATAGCGTCTGAGTGTCACTTATTTTATTTTTCCCCTTTCTTTAATAATAAGGAAAAAACATCAAGATAAAAAGGAACTGGAACTCAAGCTCATGGATAGTTTATCTGGTATTTCACTACAGTTCTTTTTTTCTTACCAAAAATGTATATATGTTTGTACAGTAATGTACACATATTTTGAAAGGGTGCGCATATTTTTTTAAACTAATAAATAACATTTTCCGTTTTGAGCAATAAAATTATGTTTTGTGCATTACTAGGCATTACTGAATTAAATTGTTAATTCAAAATTTTCAAATTTTATTACATTTATATTTTGATATTATATTTAATTATACTTTTAATTTTTTTTTATGAATAAATCCTCGCTTTTGTGTGGGATTTAGATACTCCGTTCCCCCCCCCCCCTCAAAACTAATAAATTCACGCTATTTATCGGAATTTACAAATGTACATAATTAAACTACCTTATGCTGCCATTTGTTACAATACTTATAACTAGGGATGTACCGGAATTCCGGTCCGGCCGGAATTCCGGCCGGAATTCACGATTTTATTCCGGTTCCGGTTCCGGCCGGAACTACTAAATTCCGGCCGAGTTTGCCGGAATTTTTAAATTTTGTTATTTCTTTCTACTAAAAAATTCATAAATAATATAATTATGAATGAATAACATTTTATTAATGAAAAAATCATTCCGTAACAAATAGGCAGTTTTTTATTATGTTTTATCATATGATTGAAATTTTAGCATTAATTGACTTTATATATTAATAAAAAAAGTCATTATATTACGGACTACGGACATTGAACTGATAATAAATTAGAGATGAACTATTCAATAATAAACTAAAGATTTTCGAAAATTTTTGAATATTAACTGTAAAATAAGACTTATTCTGCATTTTTTAAATAATACTCTAGTCCAGTTTTTTCAAAAACATTTCCTGATTAAGACTAAAATGTTTTTTTCGGCGAACTCTATTTTACCCATATGTAAAAATATATCTTAAAATAATAATATTCTAAATAGTGACCCGAGAAAAATTTGTTACTTCACAAGTATTTATGCTATTGGGATTAGCTATAAAATCAGAAAGACTCACATAGTTATTTCTCTAAATCTATCATTATATTTATATTTAGTTAATGAATACTACTTAACTAGTGTGAGTGCTTCATAATTTTTATTTTTATTCGCGGAACCCCCAGAGAGGTACCGCGGAAAATAATTCGAAGACCATTGC
Organism: Sialis lutaria; assembly: GCA_949319165.1. Lineage (NCBI taxonomy): Eukaryota > Metazoa > Arthropoda > Insecta > Megaloptera > Sialidae > Sialis > Sialis lutaria. The sequence goes on along the minus strand of OX439231.1, from coordinate 21,886,218 downwards.
AATAGAACTAAAGTAACGCATATTGGTGCTTAAATTTCGAGTAATTGGTATTCTTCTATCGATATTTTATATGATTTTCAATATAATTTGTTTAAGTGCTGTTTTGATTTATCATATTTACTTATATAAATTTGATATACTAGTAATTTAATTAGATTTGATAGAAAACACCTTATTGATTTAAAAACACCTTCTAAAGCTGTAAAAATCACACGATATGTAGAAAATACTATGTTTTATAATATAATGTAAGACTCTACCCCCCTAATCTTAAAGAAATACAATATAAAATAATGTTATATTAATTTATGATGATAATCTATGTATATAAAGCATATTTATAACATTTTAGTTATTTTATTATCATTATTAATTGAAATATCATTTTTTGAAAAAAATTCCGGTTCCGGCCGGAATTCCGGCCGGATTTTTTTTGTGAATTCCGGTAATTCCGGTTCCGGCCGGAATCGAAAATACCAGTTCCGGTACACCCCTACTTATAACATATATGCAGTTTCTTAACTTACATTATGTTTCCGAAAAAAAAAGTTCGACTTATAATATAATATTATTAGTTCAATTAATACAAATCGTACTAATCTAATGCGTATTTAGTCATTTTAAGATACATATAGGTATTTTTTCTAAGTGTCATTTTATTATTTTATGAACAAAATTTACTAATTCTATATTTTTGCAAAAATGCAAAAAAAACTCAATTTATTTGAAATAGTATAGATAATAATTTTTTTAAATGTAAGATTATGATCTCAATATTCTCAATGTTTAATGTTCTCCATTATTTCTCAATTTATTTGAAATAATGCACGTTTAAATTGTTCGGATTTTGAAACATTCACTTTAACGACCAATTTTTGATAATTAATTACTATTAATGGCAAAACAAAATTGAAAGTAATTGATTGTGAGATATATTTTAACTAATTGACATTTCTGGTTTTTCCGTATCGGGTTTTCACTTTTGATATATAAAGAGATAACATTTTTACTGTCATAGTTATCCCTATATTAAAAAGCTTACTGTCTATTTAATTTAGATCATATCACCTAATGATTTATATTTTCTACACACGCGACAAGATAAATAAGTAGTTTATTCAATATAACTAACTATATATGTAGGTACCTACTAGAAAAGTGTTATTGTAGTTTGGATATAAAAATAACATATGTTTTGACTTTTCAAATAAAGCGAAGTATCTCAATTATGTAAATATTTCATTATCATATGCTATGGATGTGTAATGTATGTACATGGAATCATTCATAAATTACGTCACACGTTACAGGGGAGGGGGTTAACAATTATTAAAGTCGAAATAAATATTGTCTAAATTTCCTTTTTTCGATTGCCTAATTATCATACAATAAAGACAAACTGAAAAAAGTCTATAATAATACTATTTAATGTATTAATGTATAAATAAGGTGTGGCCAACAATATGCAGTTTTAATTACGGTCGATCACGTTTCAAATTAAATAATAAATAATAAGCAACAGACAAAAATAATGGATAGGTCTTTTCAAAAATAAATACCCTTATCATAAAAATTGTAAGAGTTTATATTTATATGTCTTTCAATATCAATGCTATCATCATCAGAATCATAAATTACGCAAACTTACAATTAGTGACTATTGAAACAGGTGTAATTCTAAACCCTTATAATTTTTATGTTCCGGGATATTTATTTGATAAATACACCCGTTAAATAAATTAAAATATTTCTAGCCAAAAAAGGCAGTTTAAAGTTTGAAATCTGTACTTTCCAATCTTTTCGTTTTTGAAAATAATTCTTTTATGATTCAAAATATAAATTTTATGCTTAGCAATCAAGAAACTGTTGGAAAAATTCTAATAAAAAAAGTATTAAATGCTGATCTGATACTATTTCCATTATTATACATACTTTAAAACTGTAGAAGCAGATTTAATCTTTAATTATTTTTAACCACGTATTATAACCACGTCCATGATTTTGCAGAAAATTAATGAAAATTTAACTCAATTAATTTACTCAATTAAAGATTTCAATCGTAAAATATTTATTATATATTTACAGTTTCAAATGTGTTTTTATTTTATATCTCTTAATTTTTAATAATTAATTGTTAATCTATTTTATTGATGTGCTATTAAATTCAGGAGATGGTAGATTGCGTTATATAAATTGCTTTACTAATTAAGTTGGTCTACTTTAAGTAATTATCATTGATTTATTATATCAAAGTATTATCATGTAAGATAGATGCATTAAAATAAATGTATGAAGAAATTCATTCTCCCAAATACGATAATTCTTGAATGGCAAATAATAAGTCATTTATAACACCCAGTTGGGTACAAATTTTACTCGTTAAACTCATAAATATTAAAATTATTCATTAGGCATATTTACGTTCTTTTTTTCATTCCAGGTCTTATCTCTGGGAGCTGATATTTTACCAGAGTATAAACTTCAAAGTCCTAGAATACATAATTGGACGATATTACATTATAGCCCTTTTAAGGTAAGCTAGTGTTTAAAAATCATTGTTGCTTAAAATGAATACACAATCTTATTTTCTTTATAAATAATTTAATAATTGTTTACTCTGTAAATAATGAAAAATATTTTTTGCTTATTTTTTTATGTTCTGTACATACATATCATATTTTAATAATAAATGTTCCAATTTTGTACATAACAAGCTTATTAAAATTAATTTGGAATTTTGTATTCATTCTTTTTGATGTATGAGAATATTTGAATCATTAAAATTTTTATGTAGGTGCCTAATTATGTAATTCATAAGAAATACCATTTTTTATATTTATTTTCTAAATATAATAATTCCTTCAACCGAATCCATTTTTTTAGAATTTCAATTCTTTTATATTTCCATTCTTCTGTCGTTAATACAATTTCTCTTATTACAGGGTGTATGGGATTGGTTAATACTGATTTTAGTAATGTACACGGCCATATTTACTCCATATGTTGCCGCTTTTCTATTAAATGAACCAGACTATAGCCCAAAATCCAGAGGAACTAAAAAATATGCCGACGATCCAATTGTAGTAATTGATTTAATAGGTAAATACAGTACAGTGCTTATATACTTTTACGTAATTTTTTGATACATCTTAACATATTGTGATAAAGTGTCTGCAGTATTAGAAACATTGTTTCATTATAATGAAAATCCGAACATTTTTAAATTTTAAACTAGATCAATAAAATCATAATGTTTTAATATTTATGGTATTTCATAACAGTTCCCAATAACAGTCCAATAGAATTTATATCATCATACATTTGTCAAGTTGGTGGTATTGTTTTATTATTCAAATTTATAACCGATTGCTATTTGGATACATATTTTACAAACACTGATTTTCATTTGTAAATAAAATTTTCTTAAATCATAATATAAACTTTGGTCTTTTATTTTGGCAGTTGAATATATCATTATGAATAAATTTACATAAAAATACTATTCCTTTTTAATTTCCGCATGCTTATATTTCAAAAACAAAGCACAATAAAGAAAAAATAATTCGTATAAATGTTAAAGAGTTAAAAGTGAGGCATCAACCAATTATCATATTTTTGGTAGTATTTGGAGGTCAAATGAAAGTTATTGTTTTAAAGGAGCCGTATTTTTTGTAGAACTGTATTTTTCGTGAAAAAATAATAATTTTTAACAAAAAAAAATTAACACCTCACTTTTTTGTTATTAAAGTTTCGGATATATTCTATATTAGTCAACATTATCTAGAAAACAAAACATTTCAAGCAAATATATTCTGGACTTAAATGTGTAGACTTTGAAGAAGGGTAATCAGATAGTGATACAAAATTATATTTAATGGATATGTCGTATCGGTTTTTTCTATGGGAACCCCTATTTTTTATTACATAATTTTTGAGATACTATAGATTTTGATTTGATGTGAGACCTTAATAGACAATTACAAATGTTTTTATCGGGTTGATATCGAATCTGTTTCACAAATTACGCAATTAACTCAAAAAGTATCAAAAATAATGACACTGGTCATATCAGTTAAAGTGTTAAAGCATCAAATCTTCAAACTAGTATATCTTGGTGAAAAAATCCTACAGGGAAAACTAAAAACCCATTTTAAATTAACGTGGACGAAAAATTAATAAACAATACTGGAAAACATTTTCATTAATATAATTAGAATCGTCATTTTTGGCACTTTTGAGTTGGATATCTCGAGAACGTGAGCTAATTGAGCTAAAAACAATATTTTGTAGCCTAGTGCTGTCTATTACTGGGCTCTCACACCGGAGCAATATTGCAATATAGAAACTAGCAACTTATAACTAGCGATATTATTGCTATCGGTCAATATACATATTGTCTCACACCAAAGCAATATGATATTGCTATATTGCTAGTTTCTAATTGGTTTTTACTTTATTGCTATATTGCTTCGGTGTGAGAGCCCACTTATATTTACGGAATTAACCTTATTGCAACATTTTTCAGTGGACGTTACGTTCATTGTGGATATTCTAATCAACTTTCGCACAACATACGTGAACGGTTCGGATGAGGTCGTGTCTCATCCGGGCCGCATCGCAGTCCATTACCTCAAAGGCTGGTTTCTCATAGACCTCGTCGCCGCAATACCATTCGACCTTCTGCTCTTCGGCTCGGACACGGACGAGGTAAATATCACAGCCTGCTCGTAAAACTTGCTTATTTTATACAAATAGTCAACTGACTTTTGTAATCTGGTATGCATACCAGCAGCACTGGTACGCCAACTTTAAAGAAGGCGCATTAATAACATGAACATGTCTGATCTAAACTAAAATAATTAGTTGTTTATCCTGAAGTTAGTTTACCAGGAGCTACTGATATGTCGGTTCTGAATGAAGTATTTACAAAGTTCCTTCAGTTACATTCATTTTGTGGTAATATGCTTTCCGCTTGGAAATTTCATAAGGTTAATTATACCCTCTTTGATATTGTTCACTCTACTTATTTATAACTTTGACCTTTATATGTAAAAGCAAAGTTTTATTATTGAAGTATCAAATATCATATAATTAGAAACTATTTTTAACTTTTTATTATTTAAAACGTAGATATTTGTAATGAAACATAATATTTTAATATAGATGTCTACAACATATAATATGGCATCTACATATATATATGTATACCAATGTACACACTATTATTAAATAGCACCAAAGAGTTACAATCTACTGTAGAATTTAATGTTATCCATTAAAACTGAATGGTGATAAATCTTGACTTATGTGTATAACCCATGCAGATTTGGTCGAACAGTTCAGACAATAGTAACTTTACTACCTCGTTTAGCATATTCCAATTGTAGGGTAAATTAAATTCCACCTTACAGTTAGTAAACAATATTATTTTAATATCAAAACATGTAATTTAGCAACTGTAGCAAACAATGTTATTATAGGTATTGAAATATTATCGTAACTTAAGGAACATTTGGAGAATTTTGATGTACATATTATTTGAAAAAAAAAAATTGTTACAGAAGTCAGTTCATAATTATTATTCAATAATAGTTCTTGCGATTATTATTTCAGAAAATAGTGTTTATTCAAATTAGATAAAAAAATAATTGGAATTTTGTGTCTTGGGTGTTCGAATTGTATAAATAAAAAACTGTGTTTTTAATCATTGTTTCATTTAACTATTCTTTTGTCTTAGATTTTCTAGTTATAATAGAATAAAATAGTTATGTGTCTTTTTTAACTTAAATTTATAACCTTTGAAACAATATTCCAAAACAAACAAATATTTTAAGCAATTTTATAGAAAATAGATTCATTGTAAAATATCTGTGTAAATAACATTACAATAGAATTATGAATGCAACAGCATGCAAATTTAATTTTTGATAAAAATAATGAAAAAATCAATAATATTTTCCCAAATTTTCCAAAATATACACACAAAATTCGAGTGATATTTAAAAAAATTAAACATTGTTTATTTTTTCTGTTTAAATTCTAGTTGGGCCTGGACAAAGATGAGGTAGAACAAAAAATTGAAAATCGCAACCATTTACAATGAAAGAGAGTGACTGAAGGCCCCGTTCACAGTGTTGTATACGTTGGGCTATGCACGGTGTTTGAGCACGTTGCTGCTGTTGCTCCGCATCCATTTGTAGCAAGCTTTTATAGTTCGGTGGACTTTAATTCTCAATTATATTTAATTAATTCATTTACCAAAAATGTATCGCAGAATCATTTGTTTCTTTTATTAAATATGTTTTATCAGTCTGTATATTACGCCTGTCTTCTATTTATATAGGTATACTACGAAATAATTATTATAAAAATAAGTTATTTAAAAATTCATTAATCCGAAATATTTTATATAAAGACATAAATTAATATAAATGAAGCATATTTGTCTAAGAACATATTTTTTGTCTAATCTGAGCACTAAGCAGACTCATGAAAAACGTTTATTAGGATGTTTTGATTTTTTTTAAATATTACAATATACCTTGCAAAAAAATTAGCAGCTACTTATGAGATATTATTTTAGTATCATTGAGACGATTCCAAAACAGATTTGACATTAATTAAATGTTCGTCAAAAGATTGCAACCCTTGATCCCCGGGTGAGAAAGTTGAGATTATTTTTCGATTATGTACAGCAAATGTATAAACGTTTTAATGGTCTCTTCAGGTGGGGTAAAAAAATATGTCAAAGAATAAAAAAATTAAATGAAATTGTAAAAAGGCACATTAATATTTAATTACATAGGCCGATAAGATGATTCCTAAGGTTTTTAGCGAGCTGAAACCAAATTCGCTAACTTAATTGCTCCACCACAACATGTGATTGAGAAATCTTAACCTTTTTTGACAAAAATTACGATTTTTTCTTTCACTATAAGTAGTATGTAGTACTATCATTTCCCTTTAAAGTAAGCTTTTACGTTTCACTTTACAATTTATCTGTGTGCAATAATATCCATACCTTGCACACTTACTTACAAAAAATCAAAGATTTAAACTAGGTATTATGTTTAGTCAATTAACTTTCCAAAACAAAATTGTCTACTTGATAATACAGTAATAAATATTTCCAAATCGTTATTTCTATCACTTTTAGGCAAAGTTATCTCGAAAACCTGACGTAATTAAGAAATTAGATAGTCGGATTAGATTTCAGTGCGTCAAAAAAAATAGGAATCATCTATTGAAATCTCTAGGTCAAAAATATGTCGGTCTATAAAATTAATCAATGAAACAAATACATAAAACGTATTATATATATTATCTTCGTCAGACACATTATCATCAAATTTATTTCGAATCAGAACATTGTCTTGGACGATAGATATCCCTATTGAATTTTTAATTGCTGTAACTTATAAATGCTTTCATCAATGAAATATGCACATATATAAACATCAACTTAAAGTTTTAATAAATTTATAATACATAGTTTTTCATCATTCCTAACTTTTTAATATAATTTACCAACCCATTTGAACTACTTTAACTTCTGAATACTAAAATAATGACAGTTCTTAAAACAAACTTTGGTATTTACCAAGTTTTCTCATTCAACTACTTATAAAAGTTGTGATCGAACAGGATTTAATAAATATGGTTAACAATTTTGCCATCATGCAAGGTTTTTATCTAGTCCTTATAGTTATAATATTATTAAAACTAGAAAAATGAACTTTGTAAGATCGACTATAGGAGCAACACCGTGAAAGGTCATACGTTAATAACTATAAGTATCTGAATATAAAACTTTTAAGTGGCGAAATTGATGTAGTGTGCAATGCATACATGTATTTGTGTCTATTAAAAATATAAGCATAATATGTAATGATACAAGAACGAAAGTTGCTGTCAAAACCCACATTCAGCACGATTGATTGCCGTCGTTTTCTCTATAACCAACTATCCCGTGTTTTTGATGGGCCTTTTCACAATTATATACTAAAATATTTGCTGATAGAATTTTACAACATACAAGGCATACATATACATACTATAAGTATACAATAATAAAACATATTTATAATTGCAGATTAATGATGAATATTGATTGGCGTACAAACAAACTGAACATTACTAAAAAAAAAATTTTTTTCGGATAAACAAATTTATTTTCGATGGATTTTTTCCATAGTCCACACGAGCAATCGCTTATATTATATTCACCAAAATAGGCGACTATGGCGAATGTCTGGTTAGTGTGGACGCGGTATAATTTAAACTAGAAACATTACACCATAGCTCGAGTATTATTAGTCATATGTAAATTGCGATGGCCTGGTTTTCTATTATACAAACGAAATTTGCATATGATAAGGTAAATTATAGATACGCTACCATGTTATTTATTTCTAACTCTTTTAAACCATACGTGCAGTTAGATATTACCCCTCTTCCTAGTAAAACTCATGCAGTATAAATAAAAATTGTAGATATCGTCTAGCATACATATCCGTTAGTTTTACATGCATAGTTACCTAAAGCTGCAGTTTCATATATGTAGGTATTGATTATACATGAAGTAAAGAATGGGAGATTATTGAAGTAAATACCATTTATATAATTTATATAAACGATTCCGCTCAAAACCAATGTAAATTAAAGTACTCTCAAATTAGCGGAAACTATAGTATACCATATCATAGTTCGTGACTTGTTGACAAAAAATTCAAGTAGATGCAAGTTCCGAAAATAGCTAGGATATCAGTTATTCACGACCAAAGGTTAGGTAATTCAAATATCTGAAAGAATAATGAGGGTACAGTCAAATTGGGTGAAACGGAAGTATAATGTAGTTCGTGATTTGCTGATCAAAAGTTCCCATGGGTACAAGTTCCAAAAATGGACAGTTTTTTTTTAATATTCAATGTTATGAGTTCAAATATAGAGAAAAAATGAGGGTATATTCAAATTGGCTGAAACTGAAGTATGGAGTAGTTTGAGAATTGCTGAACAAATATGTAAATGAACTTTCATCCACGCATTAGAACAATTAAACATAAAAACAAAAGAAATGGATGAAGTTTTAAGAAACGAAAAAACATAAAATGTAAATGAACTGAAGAATGATGTACACATACAGGTTCTTCAGTTTCAGTCAATAAGAATGTACATTGTTTATGTGCCGGATCCTTTTATTTTACTGTTTTATATACTTTTACATCCATTAAAATTGAGTTCAATAACGAACAAAAAACTGAATACATAAACAAACTCAAACAATCCTTGCTATATCTAATGTTATCTACAATATTTTTCATTGAACAAAGATAACAAATATCAATGTATTTATTCTATTCTATTCTTTTTATACATTGCTTTTTTGGTACGAAAATTGATTATCAAATCGAATAATACTTCCTTACTTCTGCTCCACAACGTTTACATAAAATATGATGATTTATGTCAACTTTTATGTTTGACTCGTATGTCTGTCTGCTTATTGATTCGTAAAAGTATCGTTAATATCTATCAACTTTACCTGGTATTTCAACATCGGGATGTTTATTTTATATCGTAGGTGGTATTTACTCTGCAATATTTGTTTATTACTTTATTGATCATAGTAATGTTATATGTATTGAAAATTTTATGCAAGTAAGCTATTTTTACTTATCTTGTTTAGTCATAAATTAAATAAAAACATATCATAAATAGAGAGAAAAAACATATATGACGAATTGCTTACAATTAGTTGAAAAAGATGATTAAATTTATACAAAGTAAAACAAAAAACTAATTCGTATTAATCTATATTTGGTATATTATAGGTATTTATAAAAGCGGTGCAGTAGGTTTTTTAGTTCTAATTTAATTTGAAATGAAAAAACTTGAATTAGAACTAAAAAACCTATATCGTGATTCAAAATAAAAATATATATCTAGAATTAATATTTATATAAAAACATATTTAAGTTAAATTTTCTATTAAAAAGAAATAAGGACGCCAGGTCATGATAAATATACTAATAAAATTATTTCAAACCAACGCATTTAATTTTTTATTTTTTTACTGCCGAACTACTAATTTATATTTGAAGTATATTTGTTTTATAATTCTTCAAATTTTTTGAACGTAAATAGTAAATGTAGGTGTGTGTACGATATATGTTTATTATTTACTCAATTACTAATAAATCTTAACATAATTTGCCTGATTTTGGCAGTTTTAACATCATTGTTACCATAGCAGATTGAATAATACCGAAATTGTAAATATGTATTTTTTTGGTATAGTATGAAATTTATATATAGTAAATATTTACTTAGATAATGCCAAAATATCATATTCATAAATGGAATACCAAAATTATGATAGAAAACATACTGATCATAGTATAACTAAGAAAATCATATCAACATATTTTATACTAATAACATTGAAAAAATATTGAACTAACACTAAGCTTATATTATAAAATAAAAATTATCATAACACTGATGTTGAGTTAAATAAATAGGTGATCTTGAGAGTTTTTGGTATGCTAAAACCAAACACGTCGCCAAATTGGCTTATCATGTTAGGTTTTCTAAATATAGAAACCTAAAATTGCCAAAACTGACGATTTTAACCATATTTTTTTAATATATTACCAACCAGGGAATTTTTTTAATTGAATACATTTTCTCAATTTATATAGTTGGTATGAAACTAGTATTAATATAGTTAACCCTATAATTTTGTAAATAAATCTATATATTTTCAATGTTTACTAAAATACTACTACAAAACTATCAATTTTTTAAGTATAACTCAATCTGCTAGGGTATAAGCATGTGAATGTTTTTTTTTTACAAATCTTTATTATCATAGATGATTTGCTGAGAATTTTTGCCTAGATGCTGTACTAAATATTGATCAAGTTTAATAGAAAATATAATAAAATCAGTGTAGTGCTATTTAATAAATATTAATAAATAATAAAATATATTGTAGTTGGAAGCTAATAAAGGGTCAATTCTGATCAGTGTTCGGTCAGTAATTCAATATTGACAACATTCTACGTTCATTCAATATTAGTTTCCAGTGAATAACATTGTATTATAGTTATTAATGCAATTCAAAAGTTATTATCAATTTAATACTCGATAAACCACCAGAATGTAGTTTGATTGTGGTCTCATATACCAGGGCACTATGGGCCACGATACCCTGTTCTGTGGCCAAAAGTCGAGGAGTTATCTGATTTAATTAAAATTCATTTTATAAGGGTTTTTTGGGACGCTGATTTCAATTTTTTTATAAAAATTAAAAAAATCAAAACGGCGGATCCAATATGGCGACCAATAATTTTTAAGTTATCCAATTTAAATAAAAATTATTTTAGAAGTGTTTTTTGAGACATTATTTTTAAATCTTTTATAAAAATTTAAAAATTCAAAATGGCGGACCCAATATGGCGACTAATATATTTAAAAAAATATCCGATTTAAATAAAATTCATTTTACAAGGGTTCTTTGGGACATTGATTTCAATTTTTTTACAAAAACTTCAAAATTCAAAATAGCAGATCCAAAATGGTGACCAATATATTTCAAAAGTTATCCGATTTAAATAAAATTAATTTTATAAGTGTTTTTTGGGAGATTGATTTCAATTTTCTACAAAAACATAAAATACGAAATGGCGGATCGAATCAATAATATGTAACATTTACTAATTGATATTTTATAAAAAAAAAAATTATTAATTTTATATTTGAAATCACTCTCGTAGATTCATTTCTTCTATAACTATATTATTTTTCTTATACTAGCTGACAATATCTATTTTTTAATATAAAATTATAATTTTTACAAAAAGTCAATTTTATTGAAATTTTAATAAATGTATTCAAATACACCTCTGATCTAAATAATAATTGGTTGATATTAAAAATCGATAAAACTTATTAATAATAAGCACCCTACCAAATTTCTTCATCACAATGGGATATCCAGATAATGAATGAAAACTATGTAGTTGGGGGTAAAATTTTAAAGGGTCCTTAACTCCCCCACGAAGAATTTTCGGATACATGTTCATATGAAATTTTTTGCTTAAAATAACATCCTTAATCTAGTATTAAAGTTTGAGACACCAATCCTGAATAAACTATAATTTTATACATTAGTATATCTACATATGTAAAATTTGATTTGTATCAATCTTGCATAACGTTTAGAAGAAGTTTACAACTAAGTAAATGAAAACGGGCAAAAAGGGGCAAATCTAGGCTGAAGTGTATATCCTAGAGAAGACATTTGTGAGTCTCATTACTTAATACAAGGTGGTATCTTGTGGTATTTGCATTCGGCAGCAGGTACTATGCTGAAAAATCTTGTTTTTATACACTAACAATGTGGTTCTACTTAAGTAAAACTGAATATAACGCATTCATGTGACATTTAAAATTATTTTTGAACTTCAACGAATGAAAAAATCCAAACATACGGTTTGGAATTTATGAACTTGCAATAAATATTGTATTTTACGAACGACAGTAACATTACATTTTTGTATACATTTTTCGACTTTGAGCCACTGTCATTTGAACAAGAATTGATTAATCAACATGAAATTTTCACAATAACTACTTCAACTAATGCTGAATGCAGTGATCTAATTCGTTTCCTCAGATTCTAAAGTAGACTTTTGACCACAGAACAGGGTATCCTGGCCCATAGTGCAGGGGTGAGAAACCTTTTTTCACATTTAGACAATTGTTGAGGGAAAGCTCATCAGACCGCACTTTTTGAATGCATAGGTATTAATGGAACTTTTTTTCTCACTTATTCGAAAACTTATATGGGATTCTAGGGGCCCTCTCCCGGGAAGATTTTTTAAAAAGATAATAAAATGTAATTATGGAGCCTTTGGATGTTCATGGGTTGAAATTCATTTATTAAATTATCAAATTATGATACTAGTTATTACCCGCGATTTCGTTCGCGTGGAATTTAGGATAGTCTCCATGAAGTTGGGTTAGGTAAATAATATAGATAGAGAATACAGATTTCTATATGATAGTCGATAATAATAGGTTTTTAGTCTTTCATTTGCACGATAAATGTCAGTAAACTAAAATAACCTCTCACGCATACAAACATCACACACCCATTTTTTTAATTAATAAATTTTATTATACTCATAAGTATGGATATATTGAATATTTAAAATTAATAAATTTACATTATTTTATATTTATATTTCTATATATAATAGGCCCTAACCGTTTTTTTATTTTATTTTGTATACAGTTAAATATATCATTATGTAGATCAACCACAAAATTATATTAAAAAAAAACAGATTTCCAAAAATCTTCAGTGGTTAATCAGCATAATATTATGTATAACTAACTGTGTACGATATATGAAAAAAATCGATTGTGACCTATTTTTCATAAAAAAGTGTGGTGTCCTTTTGGTAATTTCAAAATATCCTACAAAAGGCCGCATTCATTATAAGTACATAAAAATGTCGCAGGATCCCTATCCCTGGTTTATGTATATTAATTAATTTTCTACACTTTTGTATTCTCTTTTATGGTTTAATCGACTTTGATGAAAACATTTTGATGTCTGTTAACGTTAACAGATAACAATAGTACTCAATAATTGAATTATTGATTTTCACATGTTATTTCCGATTTTATTGTCTTTTTAAAATTGGTTGACAAAGATTCCTTATAAGAAATCAGATATGTGTGTGAACTTTTTCGACATATGTAGTTTAGCACAATATGGTAAATTCGTTAAAAAAATTTGTTGTGGAAGGTGTTGTGCTGAATATCGTAGTATAGTAGTTTTGAATTGCATTTTTAATAAAAATATAAATAATAGTACTATAAATATAAAAAATTAAATAAAAAACAAATCGTCATTTTAAAAATATTTCGTACAGTTTTTACATACACAAAACGATACACAAATACATATTATAACGATTCAGTTTTGAAAGTACATACTACAAAAAATGTAACTATTGTTAAGTTATACTACTAATGTATATATGTCTGTACATACATACAAACATTGTTATCAAATGAGTCAAGTTGATAAAAAAACGAATACCGGGTGTTCAAATTTGAATGAAACGTTACAAATTTTTATTTTAAATAGTAAGATGCTTACAGAAAAACATACAGACAAAAATCCTCAGTTTGGAGAGGGAAATATCGACACCATTTAAAAACTGCTCTAGATTAAAAATAATATTCCAAACAAAAGTTTCCACATAGAATCTGATCCTTAAAATAAAAATGTATGTTTTTATTAAAAAAGTTACCACTACAAAAATTAAAAGCACCCACAAGTAAAAAATATCAATGGCCCCTTCCAAACTGGTTAAATTTTATCTTAAAAGTATTTTGTAAATAACTTTTCGGGATAAAAACTTGTAACGTTTTCTATTAAACACCGGATATATTCGTTCTATTTACTAATTGGAAGTAAAAGTAACCCATGTCGTTATAATAGTTTCTGCTATTTCATTGTAGCGGCTCGTACTCCAAGCATAACTACCTACATGTCTTTTTACGTAAAATCAATAATTTATTATGTACATACCTACATACTTAGATTAGATACTTACTATATGACATCTATCGTCAGTTACTTAGTTTTATCTTCTATTATTATTTTGATCAGATATTTACTATATCCAATAATTTCAGTAAAGAAAAACCATCTGAATGTTTGTTTTATTTTATTTCAAATTATTGTATGTGTTTACATTTTTCTACTTGTATGAATTGATAATTGTCTGACAGATATGTATGTATTTTACAGTTGTTTGCATGAATTCTGAAATACTTCATAGTTTTATTTATACATTATAATCAATACAACTTATACAAAAACTAAATCAGTGGTTTTCAAACTTTTCAAATAAATAAACTTTAATTTAAAGTAAGAAATTTACATCAATTATCTTAAAACCATGTGACTTTCAATTATTTATAGTTTACTCACATAAAGGATATTTATTAAACCATGTTAAAAATTCGCATCACCTTTCCTCCTAATTTGATAACCACTGTGTTATATTTATTTGACAGAATTAATATTCAAACGAAAAATAATATAACGTTAATGTTTTTGTAACATATCACAAAACGCATAACATAATCATCAACTAATTTACTCTCAACTACGAAAAAAGTTTTAAAAAACATTTCAGTTTCTCTTAAAATGTCACATTTATATGGCATCTTTACAAGTACGTATCTATACTTCAGTATTTTTTTGTGAATGTATGAACTTTATTATTACTATCCACATACGTAATTTTTGCACATTCACTTTATAAATGCCTCACCTTTCGTTTTTATGCAGCTATTTCTTTACTTGCTCACTATTTTATAATAAACATTATGTATTTTATATTATTTAAACAGTCTATTAAAAATAATAAAAATAGTTAGTTTTCCATTGGAAAATTCGTTAATAAATACATTAGCTTTTTATTAAAATGTATTTATTTAGTATGGCTTCATAGCTTTCTAGATTGATTTAAAGTATCTTCACACATCATAAATATACATATTAGTACAGTTATTAATACTGATGTGACTGATACATAGCTTTTTATATATGTATAATATGTATGTAGTTATTTATTACTTAGCAATATAGAATTCAAATACATAACTAAATAAAAATTCTACCGATCTAGAAAACACAAAAATATATTTGTTTTGTCCTTTGTAGAAGTAACGCTTGTTATAGTTATCCCAAACAGGTAGGATATTTATCACACTTCTTGTGAAGTTCATATAAAAATGGTGTAATTGTGATATTACCAATAAAAATTTATGCGCCTACTACACTACGTTTAACTCTTACTCTCAGTCAAGTTTTTATAATATTGTTATTTTATAAAGATTACGTAAAATTATACATAACCTTAGAATGCCCCGTAGGCCCAGTCTTTAAAATTAATAATAAAATGTGATATAAGCAAAATTGAAATAAAATTGTATTTAATTAAACATTTAGTTGGGAAATATGTCAAATAAACATGTATAAAAATGGGTACGTTAGGGCTTTGGCAATGTCTCTAGGCGGCTATTACACTATCAAAGAAATGTGATAAAATTTCTTTAATCAAAGAAATATGACAGTGTAATATGTCAACTTTTATAATATTTACGTAATATTTACCTTCAATATTTCTTTTATCATAGATATAAGAAGACAGTTTCTAATATTTAATCAGTGTTCGTGGACGGTTTCGGCTATGAAATTACTTATAATTTAATATATGATCAAATCTTTGTCAAAGATCTTTGACATATTTATTTGATAGTGTAATAGCCGCCTTATTGTTAGTTTTAATCAGTTTAAAATTAATATAGGCTCAATTTATGTTAATATAAGATATTAATGAAAAAATGTTTTTTTTTCAAATTCTTAAAAAAATTAATGTTTAAAAGGCATTCTTGGGTTAAATAATAATTATCATTCTCAACATATTTAAAAAAATACTTATTTACTTTTTTCTGACTGAGGGTTAAACAAAACCATGTAAAATCATTACAAACATAAAGGGCTAGTAAAAAATACGAATTGTGCTTAATTTGAACACAAACACGTTGGCCATTCCTTTGTAATATTCCACACAACTTCACTGGATTAATTTCCGTTTTTTATTTGTTTCTGTGTTGTTAGGCAGAATAATGATTTGTACTCCCGGCTTGATTAGTGTTTATGTGTTGTTAGTCAGTGATGTACAGTGTTGTTACTTGTGCACTTAGACAACTACGCTGATCGGACTGCTGAAGACCGCAAGGCTGTTGAGGTTGGTGCGCGTTGCGCGCAAGATTGACCGTTACAGCGAGTACGGTGCCGCCGTTCTGCTACTGCTGATGGCGACGTTCGCTCTCATCGCACACTGGCTTGCTTGTATCTGGTATGTACATGTGAAAAATTCAGACTGTATACAATATTTGCCAAATAACGTTTTCTTCGAAACTACTGGATAAATTTACTTGAATAGGACTTACACTTTGAGAGATATGAATGGACGGACAAATTTTCTTTTGAATGTTACAGGGAGTAGTTTTTTATTCAGGTAGCTATAATCTAAATGAATAACGTAATAGTTACAACAAATAATTTTCGATTTACATGATATTAGTTACATTTTACATTAGATACGTATTCATACTACCCTTTTCTGTATTCTCTACACTTTAACACGCCAAATAATCAACAAGCCTACCCCATTTTATAATAGTTTATAAAAGTCGTCAAAGAAAATTTAAATAAAAGTTTGTATGTTGTCATTTTATTTATAGGTACGCAATAGGAAATGCAGAAAGACCGTTTTTAAAATCAAAAATAGGTTGGTTAGATATTCTTGCCAATGATACTCATCAGTATTACCATCTAAACAATACAGGTAATTTAAAGTTTATTAATTCCTCTGAATTGAAATATATTTTATAGAACAAGAACAACGTACATTTGTATCATTTATAGTCTATAGATAACTTAAATAAATACTTAGATATATTATTTTCTTATAGGCGGACCATCGATAAAGTCCCGTTATGTGACAGCCCTGTACTTTACATTTACTTCGCTTACAAGTGTTGGCTTTGGAAATGTAGCTCCTAATACAGATTCAGAAAAAATATTTACTATATGTGTTATGTTAGTTGGATGTAAGTATGAATTTTCGAAAATATTCTAAAAACTAAGAAAAATAATATCACATATCTTTTTTAATCGTGTAGCTTTGATGTATGCTTCTATATTCGGTAACGTTTCGGCCATTATTCAAAGACTGTATTCTGGAACCGCAAGATATCATACTCAAATGCTTAGAGTGAGAGAATTTATAAGATTTCATCAAATACCAAACCCACTCAGGTTAGTTTAAAAATACATAACATTCGAAAGGCATACCCGGATATATCGATGGTATATATAAGAAATCCGGAAATACCTATGAAACGATAACATAATTTACACCATTTTACTTAAAAAATAGTTTTTTCTCAATTTCTCCGAAGTTTGGAATTATATTTCTGATGCTGAGAATATTACCAAAACCCTGCTACCATGGATTTTTCAGATTTTTTGATCCAGTACTTACCGACTGTTTGTCCCTTGTTGGCGCCAATTTGAGTTAAAATAGGACCAAGTTCTATTTATTTATACCAATATGTACATTATGATTTTCCACACGCCTTAATATAAAAAAAGGTTGTAGTTTAATTTTAGATTTATAAAATAAAGTGAGATTATTAGCGCTATGGTCATAGATTAAGGAACTCCAAAAATATATTATAATATCCATTACACGTTGGCGAAAAAATGATATGTTACGATTGTTAAATAAATTATAAAATAGATTTAATTTGGTTTTAATTCACTAGACAACGACTTGAAGAATATTTTCAACATGCGTGGACATACACGAACGGAATAGATATGAATTCGGTATTGAAGGGGTTTCCGGAATGTCTACAGGCCGACATTTGCCTTCATCTCAATAGAAACTTGCTCAATAACTGTCCTGCCTTTCAAGGAGCTAGTCCAGGATGTCTCAGGTCAGTTTTCTTTTACTGTTTATACAAAACATTGTAAACTGACAATAATATACAAGTTACACACTCTTAATTAGAAATAAATAAGACGTTTTATTTATTTGGAATATTAAAAAAAATCATACAAAAGTTTCAATGAATGATGGTACTTATTTGACTTTAAAATAAACTGAAAACGCCTCGTTAATGTCATTGTTTTTAAATAGAAACCTTTATTTTTTACTAGCTGTTACCCGTGACTTCGCCCGCATGGAACTTGTATTTTTGTAGTCTATGTCTTTCCTCAGGATATTATCTCCTTGCCAAATTTCATCAAAATCAGTCCAACGGCTTAGCCGTGAAAAAGTGACAAACAAACAGACAGAGTTACTTTCGCATTTATAATATTAGCATGGATTGTGGAACTATTTTCCGTAAAAAGAGTACTGTTTTTTTTTAATTGTTAATTAAATAAATTTTCACCTTAATTGTTTTTTCCTCTAACTTCAATTTTATAATTTAATTTTAACAAAATAAATAAAACATTTTTTGTACAAAAAAAATACTTTAGGCCAGCGGTTCTTAAACTAGGGTCCGCGGACCCCCGGGGGGCCGCCAAACTTTTACGGGGGGCCGTGAAAGATTTTTGGCAAAAAATTAATTTAGATAAAGTACTTTTATATTTCAATTTATCAGTGATTAATTAGTATCTAACGACCTTTTTTGTTTTTCTATCAGGGATGGGGGTCCCTGAAAAATAATTGCTCAAAAAGGGGTCCCCAGACCACAATAGTTTAAGAACCGCTGCTTTAGGCAAAATGTGCATGGAAAAATATATTCCACAGTAAAAAATACAGGTTTCCATTAAAAAAAAAAAACACCTTAATAAGGCCTTTCCAGATCAACCATTTTAAGATATTGTATGTCGTTCCTATTGTTAGTTAGTAGTATAGTTTGAATTTCTAGAATATTCAAATAATATTGAAAGAAAGGTTTTTTTTACAATTTTATCTAAACAATGTAATATTTTCTATAGGGCTTTATCACTTAAGTTCAAAACGACTCACGCACCTCCTGGAGATACTTTGGTACATAAAGGAGATGTTCTTACATGTTTGTATTTTATATCAAGAGGCTCTATAGAAATTCTCAAGGAAGACATCGTAATGGCGATATTAGGTAAATATTAATTCACTCGACATATTTACACATAAGTTATATTGACATATACTAGTAATGTAAATTAGATTTTAGAGTACTGTGACATGTGATATTTGAGTTATAAGGAAATCCTGTATTTGCTTGAGGGTTGTGAAATGTTTAATGAGTATAGAATTTAACTACGGTACAAAGTTATTTCATTATTATATTACATATAACTATTGACTCTCCTGTTAGTAATTAATATTACGGTAAACTCGCTACTTTTTTTAAAATATAAGTTGAATCAAAATTTACTGTTACAGTAAGACCTCGTTTATCCGGCTTTCGATCAACCGAGTCATAAGTTTTCATTCTATCGTTTCAAATACATATGTAGGTTACATAAAAAATGATTAAAATTTTCAATTTTTTATTTCTTCCGTGTTATCCAAGCTTTCGTTTATCCGAGGTACCTCCTCCCCATATTACCTCGAATAATCGATGTCTTACTGTATTTAGATATTATTTTGTCTCAAGTTTTAGTTATATATGTATAGACCAAAAAGAAATTGTTCTATCTGTATAAATGTGTCACAAGTCACAAACTGAATTAATTATTTGAAAACTTTCCTATTACATTTAGTGTTAATGATGAAATTAAAGAACGAAAAAACATAATGATAGTAAATCAAGCTTCAGATTTTCAAGAAAAATGTATTTATCTACGTCCATTTTTCCGGGTTTCACAAACAATATAAATATCTAAGGTGTATGTCTAAATGTTTGATTAGTATGGATATAGCCAGATTTACTGTAGAAAAATAAAAATGTATATCCAAATTTAACATGGCCACTAAGTAACCTTGGCCGCTAAGTACATACATGATTTTTTTTAAACTTTATCAAAGTTTTAGTAATTTATATTTCCTGATAACAGTTGGTTTTTTAAGGTAAGGATGACATATTTGGTGAAAACCCTTGCGTGTATCCCACCATTGGTAAGTCGAGCTGTAATGTGAGAGCGCTGACCTACTGTGACCTGCACAAAATACACCGAGACGATCTCCTAGACGTACTCGAACTGTATCCAGAGTTTTACGCCAACTTTATGACCAACCTAGAAATCACCTTTAATATGCGTGACGTAAGTTTATTATAAAAATTATTTAATATGTTAATTTGCATATATTACTTAAATAATTTGCAGGAAGACCAAGCAGGAGTTGAACCCAAATTCCATCTACTACATTACCCCCGATCGTCATCACAGATAGACAGAGAGAGAAATGAAATAAGTGAAGGGGGTGATAGAAATGGGATGGGAAGTGCAGAAAACGACTGTGAAATAAACGCTGCTGCCGGGTAAGAACAATTGAATTATAGGTGTTTATTAGGCCGGATTACCACTTATTGTTATGCGACGCAACTCTTACTATTATGGAAAACTTCCTTTTCTGTAGATATAAAATAATATAAATAGGTACAATTACTTACTAACTTTTGTAATTGTCTGCTCTTGTCTGGAAAATTTAGCTCCATTTCCGCCGATAAATCATGAAAATAATAATGATAAATAATAAAAATAATGAGCAAATGTATATAAATAAAATTGTTACTCCAGTGGATAGTTTGTTCTTGTAACGATATGAAACCGCGATAGCTAATATGAGTTTTAAAATTAATTGTGGATACGTACCTTAATAATGTTCTGTATGAGTATAACGAAGCATAATATATTAATTCCAGTAACGCGCGATCCAATTACGCAACATATAGCCACAGCAACTTACCTCCGGAACACCAATACCCAGCGAACCGTGGCTTCTACATGAACCGAGCAATGCACACGCCCGTGGGTGCCAGCGGTACGGGTGCTGCAGGCAACGGTGGTGGTGGCGCGGGTGGTACGGGTACAACCTCTGCAGGGCCCAACGGGGCCGCTGGAGCTGGAGCTATGTACTGCCGCAGTCTAAACCACTCGCATCATGGCTCCGTTAGCCGAGGCAACTCGTTCCACAGAGACAACAGTGATGAGTCGGAGTCCGGTAAATGTGGTAAATTCGTTATGTATAGTAAGTTATGTGTGATGTTGGTGTTTCCCCGCTTCCATCGCTTGGTAAATATGTA
This sequence comes from Sialis lutaria, assembly GCA_949319165.1. Lineage (NCBI taxonomy): Eukaryota > Metazoa > Arthropoda > Insecta > Megaloptera > Sialidae > Sialis > Sialis lutaria. The sequence goes on along the minus strand of OX439231.1, from coordinate 21,864,369 downwards.
GTATTCACATGTTTTATAAAATAGTTGCTAGATTTCAACTTTGTAACAGTAAAATAAAGTTTGTTGTGGGACTTGGTTTTGTACACTAACACGCACAATAGGCGAGAGATAGATTGCCGTTATTGATGTTTAGTAATCAGATAGAGAGTATATGAACAAAAATCAATATACTGAACCAAAAATATACATAATCGATTTTAGGTCTTATATAGATAAGACCTAAAATCGATATAGTCGATATACTCTTCGTAGTTACTATCTCGTTTCTAGGTAACTTTAAAGCTAACTACCTCTCGCCTATAAAGCTCAACTCAGAAGAGCAACATTACAGCCACTAAAATTGTCTCGAAGAGGCTGGCCATAACCTGTAATTAAATAACATGTTATTAATGGAAACGCGTTATTTCAACTAATAGAGACTACAAACTGAAGTCGAGTTTTGATGGCTAACTATGGCTAAATATCACCGCCGATTGGTCAGTCAGTTTTTAGTGTGTAGTTGTATGCAGTTCATACTACAAACTGTCACAAAAAGTGGTTGTGCAGTGACTCGTCTGAGTTGAGCCTTAGATATAAAATAAATATGTTTAAAATAATATAAGATGAATACTTATTTGATTTATTGCAAAATATCATTTTTAATATTTTACCTTTAGACGAAATTGGAAGTAATATACAAAATACTTATATGTTTAACATTTAATTGCATTTGTTGCTAAATGTACTGATAATTTGGAGTAAGTGTATCTATGTCCCATTTTTATAATATTTAATTTAAATATTTAAGTATTTATTAACGCATAACTATGTAAACTGTATTTATCTATAGTAGAAAGTAAATAAAGCCCCCTTAGAGGGGATAAATTTATAGATAAAAACATGTTTGCTGATATTATCCTCTGTATAGGCTCTAGTGCTGAATCAGTCAGCCATAGATTAGTTTTTTTGTGTCTAGTGATTCATCAATGTGCCCCTTGTATAAAATTTCATATAGACTGTATTTTCAAAATTCTAGTTACAGTATATACGGAAATATATGTATATAAAATATAATATTAAATAATACAACAAAATTTTTTATATAATACTTTGCCAAAGTATGCTATTAAATCAACATACATAGGTCATAAAATGATAACTGCAATAATATTGTATCTCTGGAGAGCGATTTTAAAGTTATAAGTGTACCTTATTTGTTCAAATATAATTAAATAATCATTTTTAATTGTACATATATCTCATTTGAATATAAATACCATGAATAAACAAATAAAATAAAACGAAAGATCACACAAAACTAAATCATAATAATGTTTACCAGAAAATAGCCAAAATGACTGTTATCTTGTTATGACCTAAGACAATCGATATATAGTCTACATAACCTAGTTTTGTATTAAAAATATTTAATATATTCCCATTACCTGTAATTTAGTACAAAACTGTTCGTGTATAAAAGTAAAAATGATTTTTGTGTATCGCAGGGCACGGTATTTTAGAGTTTTCCACGGAGAAGGCAGGACGCGATGTTACACCTATGAACCTAGATTTCGGTCCCGATAAACCGCGGTCTACTACGCTTCAGTCAATAACAGGTACTGTTCACGTACTTCACATCACTCTGTAGTGAATGCTACATAACATGCATGTAGTTTCTATTGGTATTGTCGGTATGATCACAATGTCGTATTTTTAGCCGTTGATGTTTTACGGGAATACAAAAAGTCATTTTAATGTGACGATTATTGATTTAAAAAAAAATTAAATTCTAATTAAAAATATCACGAGCAGTAATGTATTCTTAAATAACTTTGCTTATAAAAGTAAAATTTTCTAATCGAAGGCATAAGAGAAAAAAATGGTTCGATGTATACAAAGTTTTATATTATAAACAATTGTTTATCTTATATTCATATGCATAAGTAATATGACTATCGATAATGGTATGATGTAAGTACGTACATGCATTGAATAGTTGGTAATAATTTGTACGTATGAAATTGATTATAATTCTAGCATGCTAGTAGTCCAGGCAATAAACCATTTTGATGGGATATTTTCCAGAACAGTAATGTTAAAGTTGATTCTTATAGATTTTGAGCCACGGAGCTCGAAATTAAAATAACTCACTCGCACGAGAGATGGGTTTCACTTCTGACAATGGGGTAAAAGGAAAAATTGCGGTTTTCACATTTTTTTCGATTTATAACAAAAAAATACGAAAGTGAAAAAAATGCTACTTGTAGCTAGCACTAAAACGAATCGAATTAAATCGTGGAATTGCTAATTTACAGACCAACTCACAATCAGCCAAAATTGTAAAACTATGGATCATAATAAAAAATACTTCCTTAAGGTCTAGACAACTTTTGACAAGCCATTATGCATTATAGTAAAAAGTTAATAGTTTTACGATATAAGTCAATATTTAAGGATAAGACACGATTTTTAAATAATATTTCTGTTGCACTAAAAACTAAATAAAAAATTCAGATATCAATATTTGACATCAAATTAACTTGCAACTTCTTTTTATAACTACAACATGTTCATAAATAAAATGCATTTGAAAGTGCATCATGTTTGTATTTTCGAAAAATAAACATGCAAATTTTAATTTTACAAGCATGCACAGCGATTTTATTTGTAGATATTCAATTTGTTACTGATTTGGTCAGCAAACTATAGCAATTATACGTCTCAAATAGTTAATTTTTATCTAACCGTTCTCGATTTTTTTTAAATTTCAACTACTCTATCAATCATAATATAACACCATCATCGATTTAATTTTTTAGTTAAATAAAAAAAAGCAATTTTTCACAATTTTATGTGAGAAGCCCAATGACTGCATTATGTGAGTGAGTTAGTTTTTTCGTATTTAGCGACCCAAAATCCATAAGAATCAAACCTAAAATTGCTGTAATTGCTTCATTGACTGGATATATTGCACGATTTAAAACTTTCTTGTTATTTTTCTCATTTTTTAAACTGCATATCTTAATCTTGTGTTTATTTAAAAATGATAATATATTTTATATCTTATACAACTACGGTTAAAAATTAATACAACATATTTGTTTTGTTTTAATATTAACAGATTAAATTATTATTCAAATAAAAATCTGCTAGTTTGTTAAAATATAACCTATTTCATACCCACAGTTGAATGTTTTGTAAGCTATATATTTGTACTTCGCTCGTGTGTATTTAAAAATCGTCGACTGGCTCCTCTAGAAACGTAGACATCACATCCCCAACTACAACGACAGTGATGATGGTTGATTAATTTTTTAAATTTTTATTAGAAAATATAAAGTGTATTATTTTCATAATGCGCGCCTAGAAATTGTTATTTTAATTGTATCACCATCACAACTATCTTTGATTTTATTTTTATTTTATAAATGTTTATTAGTATACTTATAATAATTATTGTAATTAGGTTTTTGGACAGTGAAACAACCATCAAAATTGGTTCAGTATTTTTCGTGCCATGTCGAAACAGACAAATATAAATAATATTGCTAGATAACAACATATAGATTCAAGGTTAGTAAATACACAGGTTACCCCGTAACTTTAGACCATACAATCAGCTTGGGCATCCCAGATGACGTGGTTTCCCCCCTCGCGCTGAGTTACGAGGCTACATTTGTAATGATAGGGCACATCAGATAATGTGGTTTTCTCCTCTCCATATTTGTTGTGATTTGGACAGCCCAGATGACTTAGTTTTCCTCTCTCGCGCCGAGCAATTTAAAAAAAATCAAATTGTATTCAAAAATGTATAATGGTTCAATATTTACATTTTAAATAGTTTTTTATTTCCCTGTATTTTCTTATTATGTTTTTAATATTTCACATACAACCAGCTATTATGTTAATACATCACTACTTATACCAGACATGATAACTGATGGGATTACTATATGCCCCGGGCCCCGGGGTAACCAATGCCGACAACGTTCACGGAGAGATAAAATAAATCAAAATACAAATTTTAATTTAATTTATTATTAGAATTACAAAATTCTAATAATACAAAATGTACAATTTAAATTACAAAGTGTTTTAATTTAAAAACTAAAAATCGGTAAAATGTTACAAAACATCAACAACTAATTTATACCATATACTGAAGACTATGGTCATACCAAAATATACCGACTTACAAAATTACATCTATACGTTTGATTGGCTTATTTTTTTGGGTTTTTCTTTCCGTTTAGGCATGTTTTCTCAGTTGAAACGAAGTTTTCCTGATTTACGATTGACAAAACCGACCCACCAACCTTTATTAGGTGAGTTTGTTGTGCTTTTTTGTTTAGAACAGCTCTCTAACTATGTATATTCATTCTTTCTATGTAGTTTGAATTTAAATATAACATGAATAAAGCATTACTAATATACACTAATAACAATGCTATTAATATATTTACTTACATATATTAATTTGATTTTTAAATTTCAATATTACAGTTTTCATATTTTTAATTATTGTAAACAGCAAACAAATAATAATTCAGTTCAGTTATTTAAGTATGTACATTTGATATATGTATATACTTAAATATTTATTTTATGTACATACTGTTCATTTAAACATTTTATACTACAACAGAACACTAGAACATACAAACAAATCAAGCAAACTTCTATAACTAAAACTAAAATAATTTTTATTACACATTTAGTACACTTATAATCAATTTAGAATAAATTACACAGTTCACAAAAACATTATTATAATTTTTGGTGTCAATAAAACATACTACCTACATATATTTCAAATTTTTGAGGTGAAAATGTATCGAAAACTGTTGCTACAGGCGAATATATAGACAAATTTTGGTTAGAAACTCATACCCCTTTTCGGTCGGGTGGTAAAAATGAAATCTTATTTACAATTAATTACACTTTACAACATAATTACCAACAAATACGTAAATTCGATTTGCATGCTATGTTTAGCATGATCCCTTTCCCATTGCATTATTATAAAATGTTTCTTATTTCTTCCTAAATTATCTTTAATGAAAATATCAACTTTACAACATATCTACAATTATTATTGCTCTATAATATTTACTCAAAATATAAATATGTGTTATTTGTACAATGTAAGTACATACATAGTTATAATACATCAAATATATATACATTTGATATAGAAACTAGAAACTATTATATTAGCAGTGGAAATCATTTGTATTTTATTTAAATATGAGCCAATCAGCCAACTAATCTACGTGTTTCTTTTTTTATAAAATGTTGATTTCATTTTCATTTCATACATTATATTATTCAATTATATTATTGATACAAAATTATCAATTGTGTTATATATATATAATATACTCAAAATAAGTGTTATGTGTTTGTAAATATATTAAAAATATGTTCTTATATAAATATATGATGGAAATATTCTTAATCGATTTTGATAAATTATACAAAAATAAAGTAATTATTATTTTACTGCATATATGTATGTATTAACTTAAGACAATCACTACACCATACTTTTAACACAGTTACGATTATATTTTAAATAAATTTCAACAATGTGTATATATTTAAATGATCCAACTATTTCAGCACATAGCCCATCAGAAAGTACGCAGAGATCGAGAACAATTAGAAGACAATCATCTATTGGTCCGTTCCAAGATTCAAGTTTGACGAACATAACAACAAGTCAGACAATGCCTCTCACAAACAGTTTCGGTACATCGGGTACAAATGGTGTGACAAGCTTTCATACGTCACACAGCTTAGGAACTGCTGTACCGAGTGGAGTAAGTAGAGTTGTTTGTATAAAGATAATTGGAACTTATTTTGTAAATGTGATTTTGATTAATACAGAGCTACAATTACAACAATATGCTCCCGTTGGAGTTGACCCAATTGGCTCAACAGAACAAGTTCCAACATCTCCCAACCGTCCCTCCTACTCCAGGAACAGGAGATGGCGTGTTAGCGCCACCGCCCTCAACGTCTGACCCCACCGCCGCCAGTGCCAGTAACTTAATACATTCCAAACAGAGTAGCAACTTTTATTCACAGCTACCTCAGCCTTACGCTGAACTGGATCCGAGTTGTACTCAATTCGAGCAGCTCAACCAGAAGATAGAGATGCTCACGCAACGGGTACAGAGCTTGGAGAGCAACTTGGCGCGGGACGTCAAGTTGATACTAAATCTGATCCAAACGCAGAGCAAGTCTAGTGAGAAAGAACCAATGTCAGGTACAAGCGAGAGCGAGGAATACTTCAGCAGCCAAAGAGCGGTCGGCGAGTTCGCTGGGAATCAGAGGGGAGCAGAAAGAATATACGAAAACGTGACATTTAGACCTCAACAGGGTTCCAGAACTGTCCAGAGATCATGTTCAGAACCGGAGAAAACGTGTTCGGAAATACCGCCATTCCAAACTGCTTCGCAAAGTTTGTACAGGTCAGTTTATATACATTATTATCTATAAATTATATCATTCGCGAAAATACATGATGCATCATTAAATTAAAAAAATTATTTATTTTAATACATAATTTCTTGTTTTAGATTTTCATCATTTAGTAGTAATAAAAACGCCGAAGCTGGGTTTGAGATAGATCCTGTAGTATCACCAATTCAACAAACGGAACCTTGTGAAGAGGCAGCCAAAACTGCACCCATAGCCACATTAGAGTCACTAGATGAACTCGATTTAGTAAGTATACTTTTGAGTTAATGATTTGTATATATAATCTAAAGACCCCCATTTAATAAATAATGAACTAATTGACTTCTTGAAAACCATTAGTCATTTTGAGTAGGTTATTGAAAAATTTACTTTGGTCATCTATTTCAATTGTATAGGTAACATATTTTTAGTTAACTAAATTTTAAGTTAACTTACAAGTTACAGAATTTTAATGAAATATATTGTTTTAAAAATCAACGCACATGAATATTTGTGATTGTTCAACAATTGCCTATAGAAATTGTATTATTATTATTTTATTTTCTAGGAAAGTCCACATGTTAGTCCAGAGAAAACACAACTGAAGAAATAGTAGTGACAAATAACATATTATATAATTTTTTTAGGTGTTCTTATAAATTTTTCACTCCATAAGTTTATAAACATAAATATATTACACTGTTCGCTAGCAGGTGCGAGTGATAGTCTAGACATGTCAGGAATATTATCATCAAATCAGCTTTTCATACTGTGTGCAGTGGATAAAAAGCTGTAGTTTTTAGTAATTCACATCTAGAAACTAAGCAAGTTTGAACGAGATTTTTGTGGAACATAATATTTAAAATATATTTTTAAAATTATATCAATCAAATTAATACAATTTAATTTGATCAGAAATATTAATTATAAATATAAGTTTTTTCAAAAATCGATATGGTAATTTTAATGCAAGGACAAATCAAACTTTTAAGTTTAGGGGATAAGAAATGTTCAAGAATTATTTATGCCATTACCAACAATAAATAAATATAAAATTATTATTTCACTGAAAATATACAAACATAAAAAATGTAATTTTATAAAAATAATGAAAGATTCAAGAGTAGATACTAATTAATACTGTAGCAAATCAAATATTTAATATTATTACAATTCATTACAATACACTTTTCTACTCTATACATTTTCATATCAAAATTACACTCCCTATATTTGAAAGTTAGATTTACTATAGCTACTACATACAAACATATGTGATGTTCAAAATAGATATATAATATACCTGTATATTATATTATATTTTTTATTTAGTTCAATATTTTTTAATAACTACACAAAGACCAACAAACACTATATTTATATACCTAATTGTGTAAATAAATTTCGTAAATCAGTTCACAGTGATCTTGTTCCAAGGTTTTGTAAAAAACACCAACATAGTAGCGAGTGCACAGTTAAACATAGTTGTGTTGGAAAAGTACGTATTTATAAATGAATAGAAAATTCGGCAGCTTTGAAAATGTATTATACCCGCACAAATGATTCAGAGCATCTGTACATGAGTGATTCAGCCTTTATGAAGTCAGTAATGGTTCAAACTGAACCAGCATGGATTAAATAGTTATGGAACTGAACCATCTCATATAAACTTGATTGAGTACCTATACACAGATTTCGTTGTGTCTCGAAAATTGTAATCTAAATCTTAACATGATTTCAGTTCACAATCTTGAATTTAAAAAATAAAACAAATATAAACTTTAATATTTTATGGATAAAATTGACGAATTAAGAAATGAAAAAATCGGCTTAACATATATTATAATAGGTATATTTCATATACATGGATATAAGAATGTCAAAATATGCATTTTCAATATTTAATTATACACAACATAATTTATTTTAGTGTGATTTTTATGTTTCTAGTTGTTGTTTTTTTCCTTTTTTTATGGAATTAATAGTATTTATTTTATAAACTTCAAAATAGTTATTTTTACAAAAAAATATCTTTTCCCAAAGTAACGAAAATAAATTTTATTATAATCAATACAAATTAAACATTACTTATGTATAGTTGCTCTAAACGCTGCAGCTACAACGCATAATGCAATTATAATAAAATTATTTTGGCCGAGGCCGGTTAAAATTGTGGCAAGAAAGCAATAAATTAATTTAACGTTATTGATATTCTATTTAAATATTAGTTCAATTGTGTACATATTATTTTAACTACATATAACTTCATCATCATATTTATTGTTGTGATAGTTTTGCTTCCTTGCCACTGTTCATGAAAGTTTATCAGACAGAAAATTTGTGATTTAATAAAATAATGTTAGTTATAAGATATACATACATTATATTTATTATACATACATACATATAGCTAAATATATGTATACATATGAACCTCTAGAACAAAATGGATTTTGTAAATATTCATCCATAATAATTTAAATAATTTTTGGAGACAGAAGAAAAAATGTTGTAGTCCTACACTCGTATCTAGAGTTTTTTTTAATGGACTAACTCTAATAAGTCGTTATCTTTATTGAAGCATTTTACAGGGTGCGATAAAAACTGATATTATTAGTAATCACGGTATTGTAAAATCAAACGTTTTAAAATCATTTTCGGTACTTATATGTGTATAACTTAGATATTTCAGCATTTTACTCCAAACTAACGAAAGGGTACCTATTAATATTATATTTATGTATACAAATTCGTCTTATTTTATACCATTATTACAATGCCTTTTAACTTGGTATTGAATACTGTAATTATTCCAATAATTTTTTATTATTTAATTTAAAAAAAAATATGGTTACGGCCTATTAGAATTATTCCATCGAGATTTTTAACAAAATAACAATTATAATATAAAATATTTTACAAAACCCATTTAGTGTATATATAAATACTCAGCAGCACTTATGACAAAAACGTATAAACAAAAGCAGGTTTTTTATAAGTTGTAAAAAATTTTTTTGCTATATAGAATTTTTCAATAAAGGATTGTATTTAATTTATATAAAGGATATTCATAAATAAATAAAAATATTTCAAAAAGTACTCTTTATTTATCCTTAATTTACTTATATACAATATATAAATATGTTATATATTATTGTCTTAATTTTTCTAACGTTTTCCCTTCAAAATCCTTCAACTCCAACCAACATACCTAAAAAAAATAATAAATCATTAACATATTCATTAGGTATCGAATACACATTGATTGACAAATACATATATATACTTATAGGTATGTATAAGCATTTATACAGAATCCGCGTCGGTTAAAGAGATCATATTCAATTTGCCATACGAGTTCTTGAGTCTAGTAAACGGCAATTATATTAACAAAAAATATTTATTTTAATTCTGTCCCTCCTCACAAACTACCAATTACCCAATATTAATGAAAAATGATTATAGAGCCTTAAATTATGCAAAATATACAACAAAAGATAGAACATACATTTTTACATTATTAATATGTTACGTTTCCGGGGTAATCTGTGTCCTTTATCAATTGCAGGCGTACGACGTTTCGAGAAATGCATACTGTATCTAACATAGGCAGTGATACCTACCCGAAAAGTTGTATGCCAGTAATGGATAACAATATAAAACAAATTACTCCAAAAAAATACGGTATATTATTAATAATAAGTATTATTAAACTTGATAAGATGGACTGAAGTAATATACTGTATTTTACAGCGAAAAAATAGAGCTATAAGATCAGTTCTCTGCCCCCCTTGGTGGGTCTCAGTTTCGTTACCCCCTTACAGTTATGCCTGTTCACGTCTACTTATACGTATTGTACAGAGTGACATTGGTTAATATTAAATATAAAAATGAGAAAATTTGTTGTATGTGAGCTCCTATAGTAGGAAAACCAAGTTTAGGTTATCAAAAATTACCAACAGGATGTGGTCTTTGGTATTGAACTATAATAATTAATCATTACCTCGACGGAATATACCTCTGCAAAATATGAGTTTGGCGTGAATTTCAGATTAGTAACCAAGCGACGACGTGATTATGAAAACCAACAAAACATGCATTTATACATTTCCGTCTTTTAAAAATTTGTCACATTTAAGTGGCTAATTGTAAGTCTATTAATCAGCGAACATAATAACCGACGCGGGCGCTTACTGTATTCGTGTCAACGATAACTTTTGTATTGTCAACTGGATTAAGATATACTCTTATAATAATGGATCTTTTAGAACAATCAAAAATATATTTATACTAACCAGCAACAGATGCTGTCATCATACAGACAACAGTCCCTGAGATGAACGCTCGGACGGCTAGTTTTGTAACCAGATGTCTCTTGTGTGGCAATAGCGTACTCATACTTCCAATCATAATACCTAAAGATCCAGGGTTAGCAAATCCACAGATTGAGTAAGTTGCTATCATAAACGCGCGTTTCTGGAAACAAAGTAAAAAAAGTTTGGTAAAGATTTTTTACAATGAACGTTTTATCGTGCTGTATATTATACTCATGTCAGTTGAATTATGTAACAACAACAAAAGCCTAGTTGCTCATTTACATTAATTATTGGATGTCTATTTTTGCTAAACTAATAACGGATATATTTTTTTAAACACTAAAAAATTTATTGGTGAAGGTGTATTACCTAAATACATAATAATGGAAACTAAAATGTTTGAAAAAAAAATCATAAATAAATCATACATTTTAAAATACGTTTAAAAAATTCTCAATGACAGTTTTTAAATTTTAAATATGACCCTACATTTTACATGTCACTATTTGTTTTTAAAAATTTTGTTGCACTTGCATAATAATATTCCCTATGTCATCGAGTCGACATATTTACTTCGTTTTTATGATAATTTTCTCCATATGTAATATACAGTTTAACAGTATTAACTGCATTTCATACATAGCCAAGTTCTTTAGAAATCAAAAGAGACTCAAACGAATGAAATAATTTTATAATTGCATTATTTATTGAGCAACTATCCAACATTTCCAATTATGTTCTAGTGCTAGTGTAAAAACACATATCTAATTGCAGGCATATTTAATGTTTTATATTACTGTTATAAAATAATATAAATCTCATAAATTATAATATTTTATATGAAAGCAAAAATACAAAAAGATTTATCACTAATCAGGAACATTTTACATTACTAGTATAAGGTTAAATTCAGATTCTATCACAGTTGAAATGCAAAACTATTAATTATAATACTTACACTTAATTTATCTTTATATGTTCCTAGTCTTTCGAAGGCTGCGAATTCATTTATAACTGCTTTCATTCCAATCAAAGTTGAAACCATCTCACATTCTTCCCAAGGCACACCCATCAACCAACTAGAAAACAAAACTATAAGTACACCTATCTTCTGGTAATTACAATGTTTATATAATAAATAATTCATTTACCTCAATGGCATAAAGATTTTTGCTAATATCCATTCAAAAGTAACGTAATCATAGCCTGTAAAAATATAAATACAATAATTAAAGAATATTCTGATAAAATTTATAAATTATAAGCAAAGAAAACTATGTACCGACTAAACCGCCTAACCAGCTAACAATAACGTTCAAGAATCCTACAAAGGCAACAAAGGCCACGACATTTGCAATGACTCCTAAAACAATTTCAATACCAGCACTGGCGCCCTTTGATGCTGCATCCAAAACACTTGTATCTTGTCTATAAATTGAAAATTAATTAAATTAACATTATTCATCTTAATTTATGGATGTAAACATTGTATAGTTATGATATACTCTCAAAATAGAGCAAGGACTATCAAAATCCAAAATTTGAAAGAGTTTGACAAAGACCCGTTTCCCATAAGAATTATGCAGGGTCCTTTGCTGATAAATGTACTTTTCTTATTGGTAATGCTTATGTGCATTTGTTTTTAATAATAAATAAGCAAAACAAATAGTACTTACGATTCTTCTAATTTAATGTTTGACGAAGTACTTTGCGATTCTTCCGTTTCAGGATAGAACAACTTTGTAAAACAAAGAGAGGCAGGTGCAGCCATTACAGAAGCTGTGATCAAGTGACTTGGTTCTGCTCCGTAGTTAATATATGCAGCCATTACACTTCCTACAATTGTATAATTAATGTAACGTGAACTGTCGATAAAAAATGATTTTTCATAAGAGCAAAATGACATTCAGTTCAGCTGCTTTAAGCAAAAAATACAATAATTGGAGTCGATTACATTTTTATAAGAAAATGTGCAATTTTTTACAGAATTATCCATTACTGTGTTTTTACTTAGAGCAGTCAAATAAAATTACCAGAAACAGTTGCAAATCCTGAAGCCATAACAGAATGTAGTTCCGAACTTGTCAAGTTTTGTAAATATGGTTTCAACAGTAACATTGATTCAGTCTATAACCAAAGAAAGTAATTATCATATTATTATATCTATTTTAAATAAATATTACAAATATCAGTGTTGACATGGCATAGTTCATTTGTATGCAGCAAATAGAATTAAAAAATATATACAATATACATATTTGAGTATTCGATCCCCTGCACACAAAATATGAACCAAACTGTTCACCACTACAAGTACTAACCATTCCTAAGAATATATTTGCTGCAGCATTAACACTTTCGCAAATTGTTGTGTTTAGGATCAATCCTAATAACCAGCCCATCTTAAGTACAAATTTTTGCATAATACCATAGTAGTACAGTATGCTTATACAAAATGAGACAAAAAATATCACTGGTAATACCTAAAAAAAATATTTATTAGTGAAATCAATCAATTCTCTCTTAAATTTCCTCGTGAAATTGCATCAAAAAAGGCTTAATTTTTTATTATTAGTACATAATTCAAATTAATTAATATTTAAAATATTAGTTCATTATTACCGAAAACGCAAATATCGGCTTGTTATCTCCATCATCTCCAAAGACTAATAAATTACCAAAAACAAAAGAGGATCCCGCGTTAGTCATTGAAAGGAAACCAGCAACTTTATTACCAAAACATTCTACTATAAGTCTACCGATTTCCCAACGTATTACAAGAAGACCTAATGCTATTTGGGTTGTTATTCCAGCCATCACTTGCCTCCATTTTATCTAAAACAGAAATATGCTATTTATTACTCTTAATCAAATAAACATTCAATTTATTTTGTACGTGTATATTTAATACCTACATATTTAAATACATATTTTAAAAATAGTTTTAATATTTAATTTGAAAATTATTAGAAAATAATACCTTTCCAGGATTACTCGAAAATAGAAATCCGAATAGAAATATTACAATAATTCCCAGTAAAGATACTAATCTTCGTCTAGATTCTTTAGAATCTATTACTAAGAATGTTAAAAATGCAACCAGAAGAGCTAACCAGAAGATAACTTGTATGTACCTGAAAATAAAATCATATTTATTAATATGAGAAAACAAATAATAATTTTAATCTCATATGAAACATTGCTTATATTTTTGACTTTTGTATCTCTTTTCTAAGAACAAACACAAATGAAGGATTATTATTAATAATTTATTATTAAAGTATTAATAATATTTATAAACTGGTGCGGGCATAACCCGGGGACCTATTCTTTACTCAACAAATTCTATCCTAATGCAAAAAGATAAGTTAATCTGATTAATATAATACGTGATTGAGACACAAAGTTAGAGTTATTTTCGCTTTTATACAGAATGATTCGGGACTGGTATGCCAAAATTAACAGTGAACCTAGGATATTATTATAAAAAAAAACATTAATACACCAAAAAACAAGTTTTTATATGTTATCTGGAGAACCAATTATGATACAGTTATCGCTTTCATTACAAGGTTTAGTATTATTGAGTGTTATCAATTTTCAGTATGAACTATCAATTAATTTATTATTTAAACTTGGGGTGTATGGAGTCAGTGGGCTATTGACATATAGGCATGTTTAGTTTTATATAAAAAATAACTCTTTAACAAAATAGGTTTAAGTATCTACATAATAAAATTACAAATAAAAATAAAAAATTCTAAACTTACCATCTTTTGAACAAAAAATTAATCAATCTTTGAACATTTTGCGCACAACCTATACAAAGGCAACTATTGAATAAACGTTTTAAAACTATATAATAAAATAGTATGAAGTACGTGATTGCCAATACAATTATAAGTAAACCATAGCCATTACACCAACTTATAGGGTCACCTAAAATAAAAATAATTATTTTAATTAATAAGTACACATGCTATCTTTATCTGAATCGGTGAAAACTCAGTAAATATTCAGAATGAGTAAATTCGGATTGAATCAGTAAAAAAATGTAGAATTTATTATTGGAATACTTCACGCTATATCACCTAGCCCACGAACATTTGGCTTATTATTTAATAATACATAGTACCCATATGTGAGTCGTTCTAATAATTTATTTAATTTTTTTTGTGTTTTTTGTTTGTTTTTTTTTTTTCAAAAAATGAATTCACGTTTTTGAGTTTTTTTTTGGTTTGGTCAAAAAATGTATTTTTTTTAAGTATAATCTCATTGTAGGCTGTTTTTTTTTCAATATTATTTAATTTAATTTAAAATAAATTGTTATAAGTTAGTTATACCTACATTATTTTGTTAATATAGTAGCCTAGGCGCAAGTATTTTGGAGCAGAAAAAAATATTTAAAACACCATAACGAAAGTGAATACAGAAAATAAGCTAACTGCTATTTTTTTCGCAGATTGGTGATTTTCCTTAGCGTGAGGTCAATTCACTAAATTTATCAATGACTGAATTAAAAATTGCTATTTAATTGACTAATCCAGGGCTGGCCAACCATCTGCGGCCCGCGGCCACAAATTGTTTTATAATGTTTTTTAAGTGTCGGGTGTTTCAGAATGTCTGAAACTGTTTATAATTTTCCGTTGTCTTCTTTAGAATAACATTGAAAATAAAATAAAACGCGACCAATTATAACCCTTTATCTATGAGAAGGGTCGAAATATTGAATTTTTATTTTTTTCGTTAATTATTTACTATATATCCCTGCCCTGCTCTTGTGCGAGATATATTGGCTGTTTCTAAGCCATAACAGATAATTTGGTTATTATGTTCCATTGTTTTTACAATGTTTTAAAAATTAAGAATTGAAATACCAACAAATTATGTACATACCACTAGGTTTTGTATTATCATAATAATACTTTGTTGCGAATGATAAATATACAATTATCCCTATATTAAGTAAAATATAAAATACGTTTGTGAGTATTTTAGGGTTATTATTTATTTGCTTAAATAAACTGTCTCTCGCTCTAGCATAAGCCGCTAAAGGGCCACATCCTAAGTCATCTGTTTTTGCAGTAATGGAATTTGTATTTACATATTCTATACTATCGAGAATTGTTTCTTTTTTTATAGGACTGCTTGGTACTTCAATGCGTTCCTGAAAAATATGGTATTTGAGTAATTTAATATTATAAATAATGTAAAGAGATAATACGAGTAGGTATTATTTTATAAGCCTATTTGTGTAACGTTCTTTATTAGGTATATTTTATTTTCTAATTGGTTTGTTGAACATTTAAATTGATTTATGAAGCTGAAAGCGAAACGAGACGAAATGAATATCAATGATAGTCTTGTCTCGTGAAAATTGAAACCATACAGTCTAAGTCTCTTCTTAAAAAATGTAAGTCCATCTCGCGTCGGTATCATCTTGTCATAATTTTAGATGACCTCGTTTTGGTTCAAAACGAGACCGAGACGGGGCTGAGAAAATGGTCGTTTTGGCTTGCATCGCTATTAACTAATCTAGTGATAATTTTCGCTATTAGCAACAAATTGTTTCATTTAGTATTAATAACTATAACTAGTTAAATATCAATTGAATATTTACAACGTTTATCACAAACAAAAAAATTATCACTTGAAATACCAATCATGATAACAATAACACACATTTCAAAGAAAAAAATTATCAGAATTTCCCAAAAACCATTTACAATTTATTTAGGTCATTTTATGTAGGTATGTATTGTATTTGACAAAAATTATAACAGAAAATTTCACCAGTTTTTAGGGAATTTATATTATTCATGCATATTATTCTGCCATGTACCATAAAACATTTTAATGTTAAAATGATTATTTTATTACTTCATTTTTATAGCAAAGGTCAACAACTGTAATCTACAATATTTTTATCAACAATCAAATCGAACGTGCACTTTTAGCATTGCACGTAATTCAAATCTATTGAATTGCTTACAAAATGCATTTAAATATACTTAGAGCTATATTCACTAATAAAGTATGTATTATGGAAATAACAAATTGAACGTAATATTAATTTTTGACTTGTTTAGTCAATATATAATCATATTTTAAAGATAGAACCTAATTAAAGAGATAACAAAGAAAAGAATTTAATCTCTATGATATTAATTTGTGTATAATAAAATAATATTAAAGATAATTATTTTCAAGGTGTGTACCTAAGATTGTAATATAATGTCACAATTACACAAAAAAATTGGTATTTGGTAAAGATATACATATATTAATAAATTAAAATTTAACGTTATTAATTTTAAAGTCACTTTTCAGAACGCTTTTTTTTATTTTTCGTTTATAATGGACTATTAATAAACTTATAATCATAAATACTATTTGAGCTGGTATGTTTTACTACATAAATTTCTGGAAAAATTGGTATACTGCATTATAACCTTTGTAACCTGAGAACAGTAATCGTAATTTAGATAATAATGGAAATTTTACTTTACTACATTGTAAAAATTACTATATTATATTCGACCTTTTAGTAGAATTCAATGTGCATTGTTTTTCTAATAATATTGATATGTCCATCAGTTATCTAAACTAGCAGAGTAATTTTATTATGAAATTTTTTCCCGTGAATCTAATAGCCTACGTCTTATTGTTAGTTCCCAAATTTATTTTGTCGGAAAACGCTTACATGATTTTCGAAAATAGCGAAACTCTAACTATGTAGGTATATTTATACTTTTAAAAACCCTCTTTTTCACATTTTAATAAGAAAATAAATTAAACTTAAAATGTTTTATTGTTACTTATACAGGTTAGTCCGGTTTGGGATACAGATATTTTAGGAGCTGATTCCCTGACTCATTGTGAGTATGAAATTGTGCGGGAAGTGGGGGTCTATCTTTAACACCCTCTGAGCTACAAGGTGTTTAAAAAATTTCCTTCAGAGTAGTTCTTACAACAAAGATTATCTTATAACTTCTAAGGTAACGTATCTAGAGCAATCAAAATGAGTCAGTTTCATAGGTAATCAACTATCATATTTTTCTGTATTAAGGTTATTGCTATTCGTGTTTCTAGTTCCGAGTTATAGCTCATCAAAGTCGAAAAATATCTTATTTTTTTGAAAAATTTTATGAAAATGTCATTTTTCTCCAAAAGTACCTCTAATATAGGGTATTTTTTATCATTATTTTGGTGCGTCATAATGTTACCTACAACTTCACTACAGAAAGTTTTGACCTGGGTCTTACAGTTTTCCAGTTATAAATAAATTCCCAAAGTAACTATTTTGTTATCTGCCTTATTAAATGAAACAGTCATATAATTATTTGTTTATAACTACATCTTTTTATTTTTTCATTATTTACCATAAAAATAATTATTTACCGAAAAACTGTAAGACCCAGGTCCAAACTTTGTATAGTGAATTTGTAGGTAACATTATGACGTACCTAAAAATTAAATAAAATACCCCATATAAAAGAGGTAGATACTTTTGGAGAAAACTTACATATAGTTATATTATAAAAAAACATAAGAAAACACCTATTAATTTATTTTGGAAATTTGTACTACTAAAATATCATCTTATCTTTAAAATGGTATTTTCCTTGAAAACAAATATCTTTCATACATAAATTTTCTTAAATAGTAAGTAAATATAGTAAATTCATTAAATACTTACATCATTTTCAAATGTGGGATTGGACTGTCCTTCCATATTACTTAATTATTTGTTTGTTATTATTTTGTATATACTTTTCATTGTCAAACCATATTTGTCTTGATTTTCAAGTACACTGAATTGAAAAATACAATAAAATCATTTTGTTATCTTGTAAGTAAGATTAGTATTCACTTTAAGTAATTACGTTAGTATTATTTTTTATCACTGATAATTCAACTATATTATTTATATTATACTGATTAAAACAAGATTTTCATTTATATTAATACAGTGGCGTTACTACAATAACCAAAACATCGAATGTCTTGAAAACATTTTTAAACCTTAATAGACTTTATGCCATTTTTGGTTAATGAAAATCTCACCAGGTTCAAATATATTTGATACTTTTTCAAACTTATAGTAAACTTTTCTCACATTTTATGAGGGCGAATAAAATCCTAAGTAATTTAAGAATTTTTGAAATGATTACTAATTCGTATAGGTATATCACGCAATCAAACAATTGCCTGTTTCAATAATTAATCAATCTCACCACAATCTTATGATTTATGAACTTATTCGATAATCTTTTTATCAAGGTAAATTTTTTATTAAACGCTTATACTTTTTTAATTTTTCAGAAGTTAGATGAAAACTGAAGTGAAATCTATTTTTATGATTGTATCAAAAATAATAATAAATTGAAAAAAAAAATTACATTTATCTGTTTGGCACGGCAATAATGTATATAGGTGCCTATTGGCTCTTTTGCAAATACATCTCTCAATTAATACATCATTTTTATAACCGGTTGTGTTTCTGAGTCTTTAGTTGTCTACAAAACAAAATGTCAATGATTTTCATTTTGGTTATTGAAAATTGAAATTTAGAAACCCCTCACTTGCAAATCTGAGTATAGTATTTTGAATTGATAACTTTGTTTTATTATTAGTTATAACTTTTAACAAAATAAATTGTTTTGTATTTGTTTATACGATATTCCCATAGACAACAAAATTTAAAAACATTAATAAAGTAGTAGCAATGTCGCAAAGAACTTAAATAGTTATACATATTTTATTAAAATCATGGTGGAGATAATTTTATAAATATAAGATAAAAAATCATTAAAAACTAAGTACAATGATATAAATAATAAGTAGATAGATGTTGTATACATACACATTAAAAAACCACTATGACATACACAATATAAACATATCAAAATACACGTGTTTTCTTACATTTAATCTATTATTAAATAAAAATATTAAGAAGTTATTAACACGTTCAATAAAGTATTTTTATTTAAAGTAAACAAATGATTATGAAAACAACATTACTGATGTAATAAAGTTAAGTATGTCACCTGTAGTACAGTGCATCTTTTTATTTAAATCACGTTCATGTGGTTTAGTGCGTCATTCTTTGCCAAAAAAATCACTGTAATTTATAATAAAAAAAACACATGTATACAATAGAAACCAGTATGCAGTTCGGAGAAATGTCAGATTCGTTATTATTATAAAACCCCGGTGTTCGTGGTATTTATATTGTTTCAAGTGAAACGATTAATGTTTTAAATATAATAAACAGGAACTAAATGTAATACTTATTACGAAATTTGTGGGTAAATCCATAAAAAATAAACCAATTACGATTTGTACTTTTTATTTTTACGTTCCATATAAAACTTTTAAATCAGATATAACAGAATATTTTTGAAAAAAATTGTGGAAAATATTTTTCTTTTTTTGCCTAAATTTTCGTTCCAACTTTTCTCGAAACAATATAATTTAATTAATTTTAAATTGAAACAGATAATGGTTTATACAAAATATACATGTTAGTAACATCCTTCCTGTACATACCTTTTCATTAACACATACGTTTGTTATTGCTTAATTTATACTATGTATATAAACTGAAGTACCTACACATACTACTATGTTATTCTAATTTACAATACATGTGATAAATTGGGATACATCTACAGTGATCATAATTACTTTATTATCAAGTAAAGTATTCGCATTGTATTTTGAAAGGCTGCTATATTATATTTTCAAATTTTAAATTATGTATTAAATTTTTTACTACTATAATGTTTAAGTAAAAATGAAAAACCATTTTAAATTCAAATTAGCACTCAAAATATATAAATACAAATATAAGTATTTACTTACATTAGTTCCTCAAATACATAATATATGTCACATTTATTTTCTTTTTTTTAATTTTATATTGTTGTTTACAAGTCCACTAATTTCAATAACATTACTTTTTTAAATAATTACATCACAGTACAAAATATATATTTAATAGACCTTCAATAATAAAACAATATCAAATAAAACTGTACAATAATAAGCTCTACGTACAATAAAATTTATCTCTGGAAATAACACAGAGTTGAAAATGAATTACATTATATACCAAGCTGATAAATCTACTGTACATGATGTTTTGATTCATGTATGTAAAATTCCCCACACACGTAAAATAATTCATAGAAACAATTGATTGAGAAACACCGCAAAAACGTTACTTTCTAATACATATATGCAACCAGAGTTACTTTTATGTATATTTCTTTTTTTATTGTCTATATATTAATTAAGTAAATCAGACAGAAAGACGTTGCGTTTTATATACACTCAGCACTCTGCTATACGACGGCATCGGTAATTCAAAAATTCCACTTCACGACGGCTAGAGGGGCACCCACCACTTTAACGTTGATTGGTGAATTTAAACGCGCAGAAATATAGCAGTCACGGTGGTATTATGGTGGGGATGGGGGAAGGACGTTGGTTAGAACTGTCGGCACATTGTGTAACGGAGCGGTCGTGTAGTGGATGGTCGTATAGCAGAGTACTGAGTGTACATAGAATATAGATGTAATTCAATGTGAAGTCATAATATTTAATCATGGAGAAATTAAAATAAAAGACTACTAATTTTTTGCGACTGCCACCAGTCATTGATTGATATTTACTAAATAAAATTCATTATTGAAAAAAAATAAATAAAGTCATTGAAGAATGTCTATGACTTTTTTAAGCTTGGTCGAAACAAAAATTTAAGGAGTCCACCAACAATTCCAGTCTTAGGGCCCGAGATAGGATGTGGGGCCATGTGCTTTAATATTTAAATTAACTATTTTTTGCAGAAAAAATTAAACAAAAGATAATAATATTTTTTTTATTTTTATTATATGTATAAATAGTTTATTGAATATATCATTTGATAAAATTTAAAAATACATCTTCAAATAATATTTATATTTATTAATTTTTTTGTGGTTGTATCATTTATTATTAATATTATTAATCATAATAATTGCACATTGTTTTGAATCTTCAGAGTTATTTTTTGAAATCCACTGTATTATTGACTAAAACAACGAGGCTTACATATACGTCAATATCCAATAGTTACTTAAATGTCAACACGTAAACATTAAAGCTTATAAAGTTTATATTGTATTTTTTTTCCTAATGTTATACCTTTTCAAGTTCAAAATGAGACTAAGCAATTTCAAATCGTCATCGAAGGGACCGGTCATATTGGTCGTAAAAAGCGGGTATTCGTAATTACCGGTAAAAATGCAATTATATGGGATTCAGTTGGACTTTTATTTTGAGTCGTTAAAATCGATACGTCGTATTAACCGATGTCGTTATAACCGTTTTCTACTGTATAATAATAAATTTTCTATGAAAACATTTTATCAATTTAGACAACATTAAAGTATCTAACTACCTACTATTTTTCACATTTTACTATTCAGCATAGATTTGACCGTAAGGTCGCTTGAATTATTTTTTATTGAATTATACATAAGTGTGTGAAAAACAAAACTTATAATATCAATTTACAAAGGGTCAATGAATATATTTGGAAAACCTTAACTTTTCATAACAAAACACATTCTTACACAATATTAAGATTAGGACAGACCAAATGTTGTTGTGAATTTAACATCGTGTTTCGATCAAAAATACAAAACAGTAACACGTTTTTAAAACAAATTTTCGTTCTAGTTACGAAATAAATGTCGGTTCAGTTCCGATTTCCGTTACAAAAAAATATATCGCTTTTTACGGTTTTCGGTTCAGCTCCGAATGATTAATATTTAAATGTTTTTATTTATATTAAAAATGTATTTTCTTCCGTAATTTACAACATTAATTAGTACTTTTTTGCCCTGGACTAATGTTGTCAGGTTAATGCGCGTGTTTTAACACGTTACGAACCGAAAAACCGGTATTATTTTCGATTTGGATCCGGTTTTTATTCTAACAAAAATTATGAATTTTCCGGTATTCGGTACAGTTCCGGTTTAAAGACCTGCTTAAAACACTTCGTATTAAAATATATATAACGTTTGTTGCCATCGCATCGTATTGTTATTTAGTATTTTTGATCTAAATATGGCATGTTATAATTTTGTGTTACTTATTTTATCCCTTGAGTTGAGAGACTCATCCATACAGTCTTTATATGGTTTATGTTATAAATCCTTATGTCAAAAATACTAATTTTAATTAAACATTTTATTAAAACACTTATTACTACCACATAGGTATGATTGATAATTATACATAGCATCTGAACGGAATTTCCCGCAAAATATTGTACTGTCGAAATCTTAGTTCTCATCCTGATAATTATTTATCTTAGAAAGATATTCAGAGGAAATAGGATGGAAGATTCAATAAAAAATGTCAAAAAATTGATAAATCAAGGCCCTTTCTTCATGAAGCAGCGAATAAAATGGAAATCGCATATTTCACATTACAAGGAACGCTGATGGAAGATAAATATGCTACACGTGTCTTAAATAGGCATTGGAGAGACAAATAATACATGTCGCATTGATTTTTTACGACTGCATTTTTAAAGATTAATAGTTTAAGTTTATAATAATAATTTAAACAAAAAAATATTAACATTGTTATTTTTTATTTATTATCCTCAACGTTTAAGTGGTCGAATATACCCCCACTTACCCTATCTCTTTTGTATAAGTAATTTTGTATATATCACTTGATTGATTTTTGACAGTGCATGTATTTTACTTTGTACACGGAGAAAACAGGCTTAAATACACAATTACTACAAATAAACCTATGGAGTTTTACGGTCATTTAAATTCTAAAAAAGGTTCACGAAATATGGATTTTACTAACTCTCATGAGGGAAATTGTATTTTATTGTAAATAAAAATTTATAATTTTTCTGGCCTTCCTTTAGAGTGAATAGGTTTATATCTCATGTAACTTATGATTTTCGTGGATGATTCAATGTGTTTATTTTACTAATATTTCAATTTTCAATGTTTTTATGCAATTTGCAAATTCTCACATCGACTCGTCTAGAAATCATTTTCTCAGTACATTTTTCAAAATTGATCATCTTATTATTAAAAATTTTAGTTGCAGTATAGATAATTTAATTAATGCATAAAATATAAGTTATATTTTACTAATTGTAAGTAGGTATGCTATCTTGTAAAAATTTGCTGTAAGTGTTTCAAAAAATTATAAATCGAACTTTCAATAATTATGATAAATCCAGTCTGTTTTAAATTCTACCCATTACTGTATACCAAAAATTCCATTTTACCTTTTCATACTTACATTTATTTAGTGTATAATAAAGTATAGTAATCATTTAATAAAAAATCGAGATTACACGTTATGAATGTCCGTGAATTACCATTATCTCATTATCTCAATGTCGTCTATGTATGTCTATCTACCTTTGATCGCTCTATAGCCAAAACGGTGAGACTTACAAACATGGAATTTTCTATTTAAGATTCTTGTATATTGTTGTTGTGCACAATTGTAGTTATCAGTTTTGAAATATTCTAATAATTTTGTGAATCGGTGCAAAACGGAATATATTTTTTTAAGTTGTAAAGAATATTACTAGGTACCTATCTATAATTTTGTGTTGTGTTCAATTTATTCCCAATGTTTTTTTTTTTTTTTTGATGAAATGATTTTCTCCAAGTTTTTTTTAAATTTTTCGAATTATTATTCATTTAAAAAAAATTGTTTAAACAATAAATCATTTTTTTTAAATTACACTTTAAATGATTCATAGCAGAAAAAAGTACGTATAATAAAAGTTATAGAGCGTTAATTTTTATAATTTAGACTATATTCAATTCGATTTAAATAAATATTATTATCAATTATTAATTTAATGTAATTTATGTTCATTTTCATAACGAAAAGAGATATAACGATGTATAAAAAAGACTTGTGCTGACCGAAGCAGTATATTTTCTACAATTTTAGAACCATTTTTATTCGTGTACTAAACTACAATTTTTTGTAGAGTAATTTTATTTGTATTCATAAGAACAATTTGAATACTTAAGTGCATTTTTGCACTTGTGCATCGCTCTAGTATGGTATGCATTTATATATGCATCGAATTGCTCATTTTGACTATATAATACCCTAAGTTTGTCATTATTTTAATGTTTGTTTTTAAAGTAGTTATTAAGTAGTGTCTATTGTAAAAAAAATTATTTATTATCAGTCAAAAAAAAAACGATCAAAGCTTTCATGTCTGGTAATATTTTTAAATGACAGCAATATAAAATCTTGTAAACAATATTTAAATATATCTTATTTTTCACAAGCAACAAATTGAACAATCAGTTATTTTTTAAGAAATAAAAATGATTTTCACTTTTATGATCCGGCAAACAGTATAGGTACTTTCGAAAAAAATTACTCCTAATATTAAATTTATCTATGCATAAACTCCTTTATCATCATAAACATACAACCATCTCACCATTTTAAGACTGAAACATGTATGTAGGATTATAATAATATAATACTGTACAATTTATTTACATATAAGAGCTTGTCCTGACTGATTCATCATCGCCAAGCTGAAATCCCAGGACCTAAAAAGGTAAAATTTCAGGTGTGTCCTTTTATGATATAAGTACCCACTAAGAAATGATTTTTCGAAATTCAATCCCTATGGGGGTAAAGGGGGTTGTAAAAAAAGTTTGTAAAAAATATGGTTTTGACTTAAAAAAAAGTAGATTTCCTTGACTTATTTTTTAGTTTTTTTTTTTGTATTTGTGTTAATATTTCTATCACAAATTGAAGTTTGATGCATGAAATACAACTAAAAAATATGGATTTTTATATTCGATTGAAAGTATGTTTATTTTATAGAAAATGACGTGAAAAATTTAGTCTAAAATAAGCATTTTTCAAGGTATTCCCCTTTGGAAAATTTCAATTTTCAGCATTTTATTTTTAAGTATTATACATGTCACTATATACATTTTGACACGCTGGTTCTATTTTGAGCATTTTATTACATTTTTATGCACCGTCACCGAAGTAGGCAGTCCTGATAAAAAACAAACGGATAATATTTATGAATTTATGTAATAAAATTATTTCTTTTATTCAAAAAAACTATAAAAAGTAACAAGATTGAAAATACATAATATATAAAAGACAATAGGGGAAAGCAGGTAGGATTCGTATACTTTTTACTCTGAGCCTTACAAAAAATAAACTATTAGCTATTACTAAATTATTTTAATACCGCTATGTTACCCATATATCTGGCTCTAATACTATGAAGTGTAGTTTTCATATAAAACAGCATGGGGAAGCTACGGCAATTTTCCTAAAAAATGAAAAACGTACGAAGGCACCCCATGCATGGAGTAGCTTCGTACAGTCAAAATAAATGCCATTTATTCAATGTATTAAATTCATTTATTGAGGTCAAAGTTAACACAGAATCAGCCTTCATGTAGTAATCTAACAATTATTGTATTTAAAGTACTTATAATTGCTTAAACATAAATATATAAGACTTTTAATTTAATTCTTGGTAAACAATCTTTTTGCAGCCACCTAAAACATAAAATAGAATTGTGTTTATCGTGAAATGTGAACAGAATTGCCTATATAGTTACAAGTAGAGGTATTAGGTATCTAGTAGAGCAGGATTCGTACAATACGAATCTACCCCACTCATAACTGTACGGAGGTACCCCAACCCGAGAAATCAACAAATTAATTTGGAATAAAAATTACCGTTATAGTTACACTAAAATGACTATTTAAATATTAAACCAAGATTTTAAGGCATAAACTATAGTACATCACTTTTATAATTCGAGCATTACTTATACCAGCAATGCTTGTTCAAAGATGAAAACAAAAAAAACCTAAGCAGAGCGAAAATACATATCGGCTTGCTCCATCGAAGCCGGTGACCGTACTATCGGCCCGCCCCGCAGGTACCCTTTGCGTATGAGGGGGAGTCACCCATAGAAACGCGAACATGTAAATGTATTAGATAGCATAGATATCATCACTGTACGAATGCTCCTTGTGTACGAATCCTACCTGCTTTCCCCTAAATGTTAGAAATGTCTTCCATTTTAATCAAATATCACATGGACACTTAAGTACTTGCAAATGTAATAAAATGGTTACTTTTGAGAAAAGTATTGAATAACTCAGAAACTATGAGTTTTAGACATAGGACAAATTGAAAATAAGAAAAAAGTCCATCGAATAACGAAATAAAAAAGGGTAGTTATGTTTAAAAAAAATATAGTTTTATCACTTTGAAGTTTTTAAATTTTGGCGTTTTTTTATGGACAGCCATTTAAAAAAATCTTTGTTTTTGTTATAGCGCAAAAACAGGACAGCCTGTATTGTTAAAAATAATTTTACGAAGTTGACCTTTTCAAACCAATAATATTATGTACCAAACTTTTTTGTCAATCTCCTACAGGAAATGCGCTATGAAAGCCGGACACACTATTGGAGGGCCCTGTATCAATCCCACAATACAACCTACTATGGTTCACCCATCAGCAACCTCCCATTCCTGTGAAACAATCCTACCAAAAAGAAAAACAACTGCATAGATATCTAATAAACAAACACCACTGAGCTGTCCAGCCGGTAATAACTACATCATCATCATCATCATCATCATCAAATGTGAATTGTATTTTGTCTAGTAACTCAAAACTAAAATTAAGATTCCATGTTACAACTTTTTTTGATCGGTAAGTACTGAATCTGGTCCTACTGAACATTTATGTTTCAGTATGCATTTCCATAAACAATTCTAAAATATATTTTTTTTTTTACATATAATGTCAGCGGGCTTGAGCAAAGTCAAATATCTTTATAAACACATATTTTCAGACATTACTTTGTTGCAATCTATTTACGCAAATTTAGAAACAGGGTTGTATTAAAAATGAATTTATCTTTATATTTTCATACATTTTACAACCCATTTTAAAAAAAAAATATTCGAAGTACATCTTTAAGAGAGCAATGACAATTTGTGACATTGCTTTGACCACATGCCCTGAACTAAACAAGTTTATTTATTATGTTGGCTTAAGTTGTACCTTTTCGACCCTGGCCCCAAATTTTACATATTCAATAGTTGCTAATTTGTTTTAGACTAAAATCTAACCAAACACTTTCCACAGGGTGTCGAATCGTTAAAAATGTAGTTTGAAATCTAGAATATTGTGATAAATTTATGATCATGTTTCTACTCAACTCAAACATGTCCACTATAGCGATTTATATAGGCTAATAGGGCCCTAGCCCTAGATCCGTGGGCACCGACACAATACGAAAATTCCAAAGATAATGAATTTTTAAATAAAAATTTTAAATATTTTTTTTGATAATCAAATAAGGATACAAAATTATATTTGCTTATAATCTTTTGTATCTGATTTTTTGGAAATAATAAATGTAAATAATATTCAAAATGGGCAACATATTCACGATTTTGTTTTTTATATCTTTTGAAATATTTTATGAAATACTTTATTTTTCACAAAGCTTCATAATTTTGATAGCCTATGATGCTCAATGTCTTTAAACGGTTCTATATGCACTTAAATTCAATAATTGTTAATTAAATATTCTGATATTCTGATACCGTATAGAAAACGTTTGGTCAAAACCAAATAAATTTCATATTTATAATTAAAATATCCATTATTCAATAATTGAAGTATTAGTTTTTAGAAAAATTACAGGAGTGATATTTGTCGTTTTGTATAAAATACACTCATATATGTATTATAAAATATTTTTTTATATATACAGCGTATTGAAGAGTCTTCAAAAACGTTAAATTTTTTGTTGAAATGTATAATATGTATTTATTGTTTATTTGTTCTTATAAACGTGTTTCATGTTTTTTATTCATTTTTTTAGACAATTTGATTTTTTTAATATTAATAATGTTGTATAATAAACACCGGACTGAAATGATTATTTCAAAAGTAAAATGTTATTTGTTAAAATCTTAAGCATCGAAGCGCTTCAAACAAATTTTTAAATACGTTGTAACAAAAAAAACACCTAAAGTTTAAATGACAAAAGGTTCGAACTCAAAAAACTTAAAATATATTTTTTAATATTAATAACTTACAATAAACCAAATCATGTAAAGTTAAGGATAATAATAATAATCAATGATATTCCGTTTCCATTTCAGGTATAAAATACTCAAATCTTATTCCAGAGAAATACTACATTGTTCTATAACGCATATAGGGTACAAATTTATATTATTCATACATGTAAAAATGCTCAAAAACAATACTCTCAATACAACCTCGAAATTCTCGACATTGGAAATTTTATGCTTGTTTTTAATATTTAATGCAATAAACTTTCGACTACAGTCCTGTTTCTAAAAAATATATCATGCAGTAACATAACATATAACAAGTACTAATCATATGCGCCAACTCCAAGGAGATTATAATACCCTTTTGCTTTTCTGTGGTTATGTTCGAGATATTGATATTATAAAAATCTTGAGTTCTCAATATTTAATATTTAGAAATAACCAAATCTTTAATTGTTTTGAAAAACTAAATGTTTTATTTAGTTCACAAAATTACTTGCATAATCTCCTGTTCTTTTGTGTATTGAGGATCACATGGACTTTCAGTTCTTAGCTCACATCAGTTGTAACTTTTAACTGTTAAAACCAAAAGTGTATGATATCCAATAGCTATAATAAACTCCCGCCTTTTTTGATAAAATATAAAAGCAGGTTGTGCTTGTTCTACTAGTGTTGTATTCAAAAGAAAGAGTTCGGTTAGTACAATAGAATTGAGTTTGTTTTAACCCTTAGCTGCTCCACTTCTCCAGAATAACATACCTGCCACACTGGGGTCACCTCGTACCCCAGACACTAAAATGCTAACTAGTCGTAAGCTATTGAATATTTTAACTAATTCGAACGATACGGAATGCACTCCAATCAGATATTAAAAAATATATATATTTAATATATTTAAAAAATTGATAACCTTGTAAAATTTAATCAGCTAACATTGAAGTTGAAACAATTTGGGGCGCCTGTTACCCCACAGTGGCAACTAAGGGTTAATTTAAAATGCCGGAACTAACTTGTACTCTAGAAATTACATAAGTCTGTAATTTTTTGTATTAGCGATGATAACGACTTTTTTAAAGCAGTACATTGAAACTCAAACACAATATAACAAAATCTTTTTTTATAATTTTTTAAAAAACCACGCTGTTACTGGACTTGAGTGTATGTGACAAAACTGGACAAACAGAAAGACTGGAAGAAGTAAAAATGTGTTGTGCTTGATTTTACTAGATCAAGATTTTTTTTCGATTTTATCCCAAAACAATCAAATCTTCTTAATTTAATTGTATTAATAATATTTTTTTCCGATTTTTAGAACCTTTGTTCGACGGTTTTTAAAATTTTTATAATTAAGGGATTATATTAAGAGATTAAAATATCTATAATCAAACAATATTAATTTATTTTTCTTGTGTCTGTCTGTCTGTTTCTTTGCTCCGACTTGACACAAAAAATTCTTAACCGATTTTGATTAATTTTACACTATGAAAATCTGATCCAAGAAACAGTTTAAATTATATAATAATTGAATAAGGTCAGGCCCGTATTTAATGAAAATGTACAGTTTATATTTTCAGTAAAAATATAAATATATATACACAGTGGCGTAGATAGGGGGGGATTAAGGGGATCAATCCCCCCCCCATGAGTCCAATTTTTATACTTTTCACCATATAAAAGATGATTAAATACTGTCATATCCCCCCCCCCATGATGTCATACCCCCCCCATTATGTCATATCCCCCCCCATCGCAAAAAGCTATCTACGGCACTGTATATACATACATTGTAGATGTAATAAAACGAAACAATAATGAATAATTATTATAAATTATTATTAATGTAACTATTTTTAATAAAAAAATAAAATAAAATCAAGCAATTCATATTTCCTCATTAAAGTGTATAATAACGAAACCAAAAATGTATGTTGACTAATTAGTTATTAAAAAAATACACAACTTATATTATTTAATTAAATGTCAAAAACGCATGCTTATAAAAATTAAATATTTTTTAAGAAATCTTTTAATTTTTTTTTTCGTAAAAAGTGCTCCACTCTGGCATACTTAAACTATAAAATGTCGACGCCAATAGTACTATTATTTTTACATCGCACATATATATGTTTATTATGTTCTACTACATGTTGTGTACGATTTCGTACATTATTATGTATTAATGTATGTAAAACCACAGCGAGACGTTATGCCACATGTCCGTATACATTAACACTGGATATGTGTTATGTGTGTATTTGTAGAAATGTGACAAATGAACACCGTCCTAGCCGAATCGAATTTGAATGTCTGATAGTCGTAAATTTATTCCACGGACGAATAACAATATTCAAATTACTTGCAAAATGTTGGTGTTATGGAAAAATTCTCGGACCAGCTGCGCGACGTTCGGCAGGCCTCGAGGTTTTAATCGTTTATGTTTTAAATGTTCGATCTGCATATTATCTACATTAACGTTTCTGTGAATGGAAAAACGATATACAGTTCATTCAAAACGTTATTAATGTCGTTATATCATTTTATATATGTAGTTATCAATAATATCATTAATTCATGTATGCATATTCATGGTATCTCAAATCAATAAGATAAATATCATACCGAAGTACGAATTGATATATTATGCTGATAATTATCACATTTATTTTGAAAATAAACAAAAAAATTGGCTAATTGACGATATTCAACAATTAGGGCATTTGATTGCTTTTATTATGACAGCTCAGTTATTAGATGACTTTTAATCAGATCACTTTTGTGTGAAATGTTTTGTTTTTCTATTAATTATTAAGTAATAAAATAGTAAGGATATAAAATATATTTAACTAGCGGAATCCCACGGCTTCGCTCGCGTAAACTTCAAAACTAATTAGAACCCTCTATAGTAATAGGGGACGACATATTACATTTTTTTTATATTGATTTTTATTCATTACTTATAAAAAAACGTAAATATCCCGGATCATAGTTAAAAAAATTAATTAAAACTAACCCCCGTCTACTCTCGCCATTAGTGGTTGAATATCAAATTCTTTTATTGCAGATTTAATCCATCCTAGTCCCCGTCGAACTTTCATTTTTAATTGAATATTAATTTGTCCGAATTTATTTTAATATCATGAACAGTTATTATTATTATTCCCATAGGGGTTGAATTTTCGTAACTGATATTTCTCTTGTAGAGTACCTACTTATGCCATGTTTCATTCGGTGAATACAAAAAAAAATATTTTACAAATTTTTCCACCACCTTAGGGGTTAAATTTTGGGAAATGCTGAAATAATCGTTTCACTATTTATATTTTAGAGTATGTTCGATAAGTTTCAATTAAATGCGAATAAAAAAAATATTTTTTTATATAAACTTTGACATCCTGTTTTAACTCCGTAGTGGTTGAATTTCGAAAAATCCTTTCTTAGTGGGTGCTTACATCATAAAAGGAAGGCACCTACGAAATTTCACGTTTCTAGGTCCAGGGGTTTGGGCTGTACGTTGATATATGAGTGAGTGAGTGGTTAAGGACAAACTCTTTTATAGATATAGATTTAAATACCAACCATAATTCCAGTTATTTTATGTTTTCAGGTTGATATGCCAATAAAAATACAAGCGTGGGGCATTTATTAGTATTACTTTTAATAACGTAATAGAATCAGTGCAAGAGAACCCATTTTTTGTAAATGTACATGTTATTCTTATCTTTAAGCACTACTCAAACATTAACCATTTACGAATTCTTTATTGAAGAAACCGTTAATGACAGAGTATTAAAAGAAATTCTAACGAGCACCCCATGCTTTTATTTTTAACCCTATAACGTCGAGCGTGACGTTTTCGTAACGTTTAATTAAAATGTATCTAGTACCGAATATATAAATAAATTCAGGCGTTATAGGGTTAATAGCATGAACCTGAATGCAGTATCTCAGACTGAAAATACTTTGATAGCTAAAATATAAGAAAAAAATGTTTTTAATGCATTTTTAGAAAAGTATAGTTTTAATAAAATATCAATTTCAATAGTATCGTAAAACTAACTGAGTAGTCATTTTTTTAAATTATTAATTCATGTCTTGTCTTCTAAGATTATAGATATAAATAAAATATGTAAAATTTCAAGACAATCGTGTTTCAAAAAAATGAATGAAAAATTAACTAGCAAGCTACTAACAAATAACAGACAAAGCCAGATGGAAATGTATGATTATAAACAACAAAATCATTTATGTGGTTACCCTTAAGCGGCGTTTTCACGAGGCAACTTTTGTTGAACAACTTACGTTCAACATAAGTATTTGTTCAACAAAAATTGCCCCGTTAAAACGTCGCATTAGCTTTCGGTAAAAAGTTTATCAAAGCTAAATAATTTATTCCTATAGGGTGAATACAGACGATATTCTTTTGAAATAAGAAACACTTATAAGCACCATCACACAATTTGTTTTTTAGTCTGCATAAAATTACAATTTCTAAAACGGCCGTTTTTTGTGGCCCACCGTGTATACTATTTTTAAATGCTATTTATAACTAAAACAAATTCTCTACAGCTCAACAAAATAAATATCTGATTAACTTGTACTTTAAAAAGCATTGATAATTTTGTTTAAAAATTGTGAACAAATAACAAATGATTAGTGAAGTCAATAACTATATTTGGGAAATATGGTACCTACACTGAAAAAATGTAATGTTAATTTTTAACATAAAAAACATGTTAACGGGTGAACGAAATTTCATTCTGTGAAAAATTAATCGGTAACGTAGTAATATTTCATACCAACATAACAGTATCAAAAATTAATATACCGTATGTGAAAAAAAGTAAATGCACTGCTATAGGTATTTTATGAATGTCGATTTTTATTATTTTAACAAGTTATTAATAGTAAGATGAAAAAATTTCATTAACATTTTCATTTATTTACGATGCGTAGGAATGGGAAAAAAATAAAAAATTGCATAGATTGATTTTTAACACCCGAAATGGTAAAATTTAAAATTTGTCTATTACAATTCAATATACTGTATAGCAGTTGTTTCTATGACGGCGATAGGCCAGATATGAAAAGTAATATAGAAACATAGTAAAATTATAGAGAATGTACGTGAAATTTTCATATGCAAGAAATTAAATTAAATAATAGCGTATTACTTTTTCAGAGTAAATAAATTTTAATAGGTACTATGTTAAAATTTACCAGTATTTCATTGTAATTTTTCATTTACTTTATTTTAAATTCTACCGACTTTTCTGTTAATTTTTTTCAGAAGTTGATTCTGTCCTCAGGTTCACAGCATTTTCTGTTAATTTTTAAAAGAATATTCTGTCCGTGTAGTTAATTTGATTAATTAAAGGGTTACTTGTTTTATTAGTAACATGAGTTCATAAAAATTAAAAAAAATATGCCCATCAATCCCAAAAAATAACTCGTAAAGCGTTCAAGATTGCTGTAAGTACTTTATGTAGGTATTTTGAATAAACGAATGCAAATTTCATATTAATAAACTTATTAATATATCTATGCACTATTCTGTTTCAGTTTGTTTCTCGAGATACTTACAATCGACACAAAGAACAAAAATGTACTAACTCTTTTTCTTAATAGATCATCATATTAAACATTTAAAAAATACTTGGTTTCGACTATTATAAATATGTAACACACTAATAACATTAATATTCATAATTTATATTCTAATGAGGAAAAAATTCTATAATAAAAAGTTCAAAAACCTTTTTCGTTTACTTACATACATACCTTGTACATATATAAAATAATAATAATTTAAAATTTACTTTGATTGTTATTTATTTAAATGTATATGTTAATGTTATTGCTGTCTGTTTATCTGTCTAGAAAACAGGTTACACACAAAAACAGATACATAGAGATAAATATTAATTAATGTAGTAGTAACGTGATATCGTGGAATGTTATAAAATCTTATGTAATTCACCGAATTTTTCCCGCCCAGTCCGGTGAGACTTTATTAATGAAGAGTGTGTGTGAGTATTGTGATGAAATAGGTAAAAACAATTCTTGGAATTTGTTTAAATGTGCTGATGTTTCTGCCCGACGAGCGGATCAACCTGATCCCTATCCGATTACAATCTGAGAACTACGCTACATCTGACTTATTCTTTTATTTACAATCAGTGGCGGACTTACCATTTTACCTTGTCAACTTATTACCGTGCTTTTGTTTATACAAAACTAGCTGATAATCTCCATATGTGACAGAGGGTGAAATATTAAATTTTTATTTTGTTTTGCTTTTTATTCATTATACAAAATCGCAAATATCTCGGTTCCAATGAAATTACTTAATTAACTCTGGTTTAAATCACAAATTACATAGGAAATAGTTAAAATTATTGATTATATAGTAAATTAAGATTCTAATTAGTATTTTTGCGTGCGTGTTGAGTTAATATTTCTATGGCAAATCGAAGATTGAAGCATGAAATATGACCAAAAAAATTTGTGTTTTCGATTTCGTAAAAGTATGTTAATTATATAGAAAATTATGTCATAATTTAACATTTTTAAACTGTAGGTCTGTATCTCAATCCGTTCTTGAGATATACCCTCTCAAAGTTTTATTTTTTATCAAAATTTTGAAGAAAACATTTGAACGTGTAGTCGGATTTGATTTTTGTCGACGGATTTGGAATCAACGAGTTAAAATCTATATAACAACACTTTAAAATTAGAACAAAATAATTTTACTGAAAATTGAAATTTTTCTAAGGGGTTTTACCTTAAAAAAATGATGATTTTTAACCAAACTTTTTTGTCGAGTTTTTAAGTGTTATGTATGTAGTTATAGTTATAGTTTTCTCCAATTTAATTATTTCTGCAAAATAACCATAATTTTAATCAAATATAGAATTCCAGATTTTTTAGTTGGTTTTCATGCATCAACATCAATTTGTATAGAAATATACAAATACAAAAAAAATAACTAAGTCGAGGACATCTACTTTGATTTTTTTTAAGTCAAAAACATATTTTTTATACAAACTTTAACATTCCTTTTTACCCCCATAGGGATAGAAATTCGTAAAATCATTACACTTTACATTCAGTTTTCTAGGTCCTGGGATTTCGGTTCGGCGATGATGAATCAGTCAGAAAAAGCTTTTATATACTATATATACCTATGTGTATATAGATATATAACGTATACTTCAAAATAAATATCAGCATTTACAGAAAAGGCGCTACATATTTATCATTTTAATAATGCTCCATAAGTTTTTTCGTATTCTTTTACAATAAATCAACAAAAAGTCGTCTCATTCAGTATACTTCTATAGAACATTTTTCCTTTATTATTATAACTGAAAAAAGTCATAATTCCAGTGCTTTTTAAAAATATTACTAATACAATTCAACGTCTCAAGCTGTAATATTTGAAATACATAGAGAGTGAATCAATAGTATCTATTTGTTCCGATTTTAATTTTTAATTAAATTTTTTGCCCAGGCTTATGGATTATTATTATTTCAATGAAAAGTTCAAATATCTTTGTGAGCTCGAGGTTCTAGATTTTTCAACAAATAAAAAACTCAAGAAAGTGTGTTCTTTGTACCTATACCAATTGGCAATAGCTGTATTTTGTGAATTCTTATCTACAATAATCTACTTACGAGAATATAACGAACTTATTTTCTTAACAGATCGTGACTAGGGTTTTTAGGGCTTAGCAGGTCATACACCTTATATAAATATTACTATTGTATGTTGTCCGCCCGTCTAATATCTTCCTTATCATGTATAAGCTACGAGTAAATATCTTTAATTTCAACTAAACAGGGCGCCATAGAGCCAAAACTAGACTATTCTTTTTTGATACCTATATGGATTATCATGTAGTCTTGATCAGTAGAACTGGGCTAAAAATAGTGCCATCATGGGGTCGAAACAATCGTTCCAAATACCCATCCTCTTTTATCTCATTGTCAATAAGTACTGGCTCAACATTTTGATGATATTTAAATTTTGGAAAAATTGAAACAAAACTAACATTTTTGTAGTGAAACTTCTTAAGCGAGCAAGTAAATTGGAATAATCTTGATACATTTAAAAACACGACAGATTTTCAAAATTAAACACTAAAAAGAGTGTGCATATGCGTCAAAGAGCGATTAGTACATGTATAAAAGATAGATGAAAAAATTGCACATGTGTTCAAGTCAATTTACATCGGTTATGCGTGAGAGAGCGATGATTAGATGTATAAGAGAAAGATGGATGAATGCGTTCAACTCAATTTAAGTCGTTGTCAAACTAAGTGTTTTATATACGGTTAATGCGCTTAAACAATACATTTGATTATTAATTTAATACGTTTAGCTTTATTTATTTAGTTCGCATGGTTAATGAAAACAAAATAAGTATAACTTCAACCGTGGGCTTATGTGGGTGAGGCACATCACTTTTTTTTAAACTAAACATGCTAAAAATAACCACGTACTCATTGTTAATAGGTACTTTCAGAACCTTATTAGCATACACCCGCATGCTATTTATACCATGACCCATTTTTTCATCTTTGGAACCCATATCTCACTTTGTACTTTCAAGAAAATACCGTAATAGTACACCTATATGTATTTTATCACTAGTTACATTTAAAGTATTTTGTAGCAACATTTTGCCATTTGTATAATTTTTGGGCATTAAGAGAATAAGGTATTCAATGAAATTATAATTTGTTCTGACCTTAAAATGATGTACTTAAATTATAAATTATAGATTAACAGATGTCCAATATGTATTCAAAACTATATTGATAATTTTTTTTTATATTATATTTATTAATTATTTATATTTTATATCAGCTATCTCCAAAATTAACATTTAACCGCCTAAAAATTATAAATATTATGTGCATCATGTGCTAAATCTCTAAGCCGGTCCTGCTACTTGATTTGAAATTATACAAGCACTTTATCTGCATTAAATGTCTAACTAAACCAATGTGTTATAGACTTACAAAGTATTTAACAAATTGCAGTGCGAAAATATCTTACATATATTTAATAGTTATTAATAAATTATTTCAATGTAGAATTCTGACAAATGAAGACTAAAATATTTTCATTATTTTTATATGAAGACAAAACATCACACGAGCCAAAATTATATACGTTTATTTAATTTAAATAAAACTACTACGAGTGTGACAATTTGGCATCACATTTATAGTACTGTTCAATATTTAAATGAACCGTCACCTTCAGTATAATTATTAAGACGATATATCACAAACAAGATTTGAGGGTTTTGCCTTGATAATTCTTTTCTTTTATAGACACTCAGTGCAACAAGTCACATTATTTTTATTTATATTATTTATAATAATATAATCTTAATTCCAAAAGTAAAAAGAGTTATATGAAATGACTGATTTATTTAAAATATTTTGTCAAGTGCGAGTAGAGCTCCACGTACTAGTGCCCCGTACCATATAGTTTTTCAATTTATTCGATTATAATTTTATTGTTGTATACGTATTAGGTTTTATACAAAAAAATATATATTAGTAGCAGCACAACCCCACTCACCAGGATTGATTTTAAAAAAAAGTTTAATCCTTAAATAGTTTTAAAAACAAAACAAAATTATTTATGAAACTTAAGTCGAACGGTTCAGTAGATAGAAGACTGTGGCAAAAAGACATACAGTGTTGATTCTATAAGTTTTTTTTTCTATTTCGCGGTAAACGTGACGCATCTATATGTATATATACATATATAAGAATAATATTATATAGAAATTAAAAAATTGATAAAATTTTACATTTTTCAGTATTTTGAATATTTGCAATATAACTCATAAATTGACAATATTTGTTTAATATTATTTGTTATATTAATTTATCGTAATTGTGAAACACTAGTTTGCGCCAAATTGCCCTCCAGTTCGGGTGATTTGACGAACTCGATTTTAGTACAAATTTTCATAGGATGAAAATGATATTGCTAGCCAGATTTTGTATGTAAATTTTGTTTTATTTATGAATTAATAGGAAATTATTATTTATTAGTATTTTATATAATATAGAATACATTCGATTATTTTTGTAAATTTAAATGCTTAAAAATATAACAAGAAATGTCGAGTTTTTGAATTGTGGCAAGGGCTGAAATAAAATAAAAATTAATAAATTAATTAAAAGTAAAAAAAATTAAAAATTAAATATTTCATCCCCTGTCACGTAAGGAGGGTTGTAATCCATTTTCATTGGGAGATATAACACTAAAGTTGGGGGTTTAGGGAGAAAACAACATCCTATCTCACATAGGATCCGAGATATTTATGATTTGGAATAATGAATAAAAAGCAAAAAAAATTAATATTTCATCCCTTGTCTCATATGAAGGGTTGCTATTGATTTCATTCGATCCGGTGGGTAAAATACTGTGGAGGTAAGGGGTTTCGAGGGAAATAGAACCTCCTACCTCGCATAGGAGCCGAAATGTTTACGAATTTGCAGAATAAAAAGTATTTGAAAGTCATTTTTTTTGCTATTTCGGCCCGACAGTTAACATACATATTTTTATGATGAAATGAACACGAAAAAAAAAAAAAAATAATCTTTAAGGTGAATGTTAGGCTGAAAATTGAAATTATCGTTAGTTCCTGCCAGCAGGTTAGCACTTGGTTGTTTCAATCTTGTGGAGGATTTACTATTACCATAATATCAGATATTTCGACGTGAGTGGCAAGGGGGCTCACGAAAATCAAGTACCCCAACGTGAGAGGCAAGTGGACTCAAGCACTCCAAAGGGATCATATTTTCACCACATCCACGTTGTTGATCCTGGGTTACGCTAACAGCAAAAGCTGGAGTACTTCTTTGCGATTTTCAAGGCCAAGTTTACCTCCAAGATTTTTTTCATAATTTTTTTCGTATTCAGCGCATTAAATTACGTAGGAAAACCCCCTCAAGTTTTTACATTGAGCTTTCCGTTATGGACGATACTGGTCGATATATCGACCAACAATTTAGTCGGGTACGCCACGTGAAAAATTAATTGATTTTATGTACAAATTTTGTAAATAGAAAAAGGTCGATTTCAACGTAAAAATCTCCGTTCTTAAAAGGTTAATAAAGCTTATAAATAAGTATGTAAGAACCTACATGAAATCTGCCCGAATACTATCTAATACTGTTATTTGTATCTCGCCGCTCTTCTGTTATTCTGAACATTTATTTCGGGATCTTGGTGAACCTGTGAAAAGTGGAGGTGTTATAAAAACATTTTATCAAATTTATAGAAATTAGGACGATGACTTGGTTTTACAAATATTTTATGTTCATACTATTTTTTTTCAAGATAATAACAATGTAAGGTTTACAATATAAATACAATGTAGTTATTGAAATAATAATACAATAAAATATTATATATTTTTTTATCTATAAAATTTTTACATAAAATCAAATTACTCATTGCTTCTTGCTTCCGACTAGAAAAATATATAAAAAAATATATATAAAACCCCAGGCTTTGAATTGCACAGGGGGAAATTTTCGGAGAAGATATAGCGCCAAATTAAAATTTCGATATTCTTAATACATAATAAATTTATAAAAAATATATATGCCTCCCCCTCTCCTGTTTGAGAGATTCCGCGCAATATCCATATTTATTCATAGGATAATATTATTATATCTATTGTTTTTCTTCATTTCGGTATAATTCGATTAATGTTAAATTAAATTCATATTTTTATTAAGAATAAAATAAGTTTCAAAATATTTAATTATTTTTTATACGATAAATTAAAAAAATGTGCATGCGTTTGCACATTTCTATTTATTTTAAGTCATTTAGTATCATATAATAAATAACAATAAAAGTTGGAAACTATACCTTCGAATATATTATTATTTTATCTTCTCCATTCGTACAATGAAACGATAATCTGACAGAAGTATAGTGAATTATTTCGTGAACAGACAAATACAAAAAATAATCAGTGATACCCACAGACACAAAAAAAATCCACCTTGTTAACAACCCCCGTAAAAGAAGGGTAGGAATGTGTTTGACTTGAATCACCTACCTGATACAGGTCAACTGCAAAATAGTTTTTATTTTTTATGCGTCTAGACAGAACTTACAGTCGTTTTTTATGAATGGTTGTCTGAAAAAAATAACAGTTAGGTACATCAGACGGGTTTTTATTATTACTGCATGTACGCAGGGGGTAATGGTAGCTTACTTCGATACCTGTGTACCAATGAACATACAAGAATACTTTCTGCAATCAGTATCACATTCACTTGCACTTTAGGACATACTCTATTTTTGGTGGACAACACTCAATAGAGTAATTCTATTTACTGATGATACGACAATAATTTATTTTAGTATCAACAATCAGGGCCGTATTTACACATCTCGAGACCCGAAGCGTAAATCAAAATTGAGGCCCCATCAAAAACAATGTTAAAAAAAGGCAAAAAAAATTGATTGATTATGTTACCCTACTATAATATTGTGAGAGCTTTTTATAGCTCAAAGCCCCATCTTAATAATAATAATTGTCTAATTTACCTACTATATATATGTCCCTCACGAAATCCTCAGTTATCACCTAATGCGCTTATTCATAAATACGGCTCTGGAGGTAATAAATTTTAATCTAATAGATTTAATGATTCAAAACTGCTTTTTATGATTTTTTTATGAAATGATGATAAACTTTCCCCGAGCCAAACCGTTCAAAAAACTTGAATTAAACCAAATCTTTTAATTGACTATACTAATCTAACCATATTTATAATATAAAAACTTCAATTAAAAAAAATATATATATTCAGTATGTGCACATATTATAAAACTACAAATGTAAGTACTTACATCTTAAGAGTTTTATGTAAAAAAATGTTTATTTACTATATATGTTAGTATTGATTATTCAGTTACAAATCATATAGGTATTTATTATTGAGATTCACTGCTTTAAACAGGAAAGATTATCGCAGTTGAAAAGCCACTGACACAGAGTATGATGTCCTGATTCTATTTAATTTGTTACTAGGAAGTCTTGTGATTGAAAACGATATGATTAGAATCTTAAATTGATTTAATATCACAGTTGCAGTGAAATTTTTTTAAAGGCAACACCTAAAACAGCTGCATAAGAAGAACCATGTTTGGTTGCTAATATTCAGTTACAACATAATAGTATTCTTTGTTTTATGTCATATCACTAATGAAAGATAATCAAAATCTAAGATTTTTTGTAACTAATACTATAGATTCAATTATAAAACTTACAATAGAGTTACTAGATATTTTCTAACTAGTGATAAGAAACTTTATCATTAAAAGATTTTCCACAAATACCACAATTAAAACAATTTAAATTTTAAATGCGACAAAATGTAGCTTCCTCCTGAATACAGAGTTGTTTTTACAAAGATTTTAAAATTAGCAAAAATTTCGAAAAATGATTCAATTTTTTCTGTAAAACTATACACAAGATAAACGACACTGTTATATCACTTTGAGTGACAATTTTAAAAACATAGCTATTTTAAAATATAGATAGATACCCATAACTGTTACAGTATTATATGCTTCTTGTTCTCCCTGCTTCAATATACTCGTATATATATATATATATATATATAATAAATAAAACAACTAATTGTCTAAACGTCAAGATTTAATAAGCAAGGAAACGTAGCGAGCTTTCGATTCACAGAATCATCGTCAGGCTATTTAAAGGGGAGAATGCGAGAACGGTGTCGTTATCTCAACAATTTTCATTAGCTATATATATATATATATATATATATATATATATATATATATATATATATATATATATATATATATATATATATAGACTACAGATGGTTGAAAAACATCGGCATAGAAAATGATTTGTTATTAAATGTGTGTTTTCATTTGTTACTGCAATCATCAAGTTACCAATTCATATATCAACACAACAAATTAAGTACTATCAAGGGATGTAGTCAAGAATACGTTACCATAAATAACGACATACATACATTATGCTACACATACATCCATACATGTATTATGCTACACATTTTTTTTATTTCAAGGACCGAAATATTGTTAAATGTTATTTATCCTATACTAACCGAACAAATTATGTAATGTCTGACAGCACTGGCACCCCTAATACGTTTAAGTTGCAGAAAAACGCTAAAATAAAAATACATACTACAATATTAGTAAATGATAGTTATACTCTTCTTATTTATTAAATAAGAAATAAGACTTCCCGGTTCGTGGTAAATGCTTCTAAGACAGTCTTCTTGGAGGTGGAAATTAAAATGCTTCAACTCAATGACTAAAATTTGTATAACTTATTATTGTTTATATCTCTACGAAACAATACGCAAATACCCAGAAAACGGGGTTCTAAGTAAGTGCGAGAGTTATAACTTTATATATACGTCCAAGAGTGAAATTATTCAAGCTCTAATGTGTTATTTAAATACTTTGCAATATATGTATGTTTGTACATTCTCGTTTGATCATATGGCGAGCAATAAGGCTTCAATAAACGCTCTCTCTTGCACATACACACACAGGCACATTCACTTACAACCCTTTTCGTGGTTTGTAACATATTTACCACTGTTTAATCGGTCTGGCGCCAGATAATAAAATATTTTTGTTTTTCTGAAATTTGTATTCATAAACTATCATATATCAAAATTATAACCCTTAACCAATATGTTTCTAACGTTTTTTGTAACTTTAACAAATTAGGGATACCAGCCCCGGCGATGCAGCGCTACCAGACATTCCATTTCTTGTTCTGTAAAATATCATTTTAAAAAGTTTCAGCCCAAGAAAAATATGTTAGCTATTAAATTGTATTATATTGTTAGTTTACTGTCATATTCTTGCATTATTTCAGTCTTGATGTAAAAATGGAAAATTGGCTAAATAAAATGGTTTTGCACCCACCCCAAAATATTCTTGCGTACCATTAGGTGACTTTTATGCCAAGGGTTGTTATACAAATAGTAGTATAGATTTATTATCTACATTTTACGTCTTCACAATATATTCTATTACCAGATAAGTAATTGTATATGTAGGTAAATTCATTAAATAACGATTTTTAATTTGATTTCCTTGAACGTTTAG
This sequence comes from Sialis lutaria, assembly GCA_949319165.1. Classification (NCBI taxonomy): domain Eukaryota; kingdom Metazoa; phylum Arthropoda; class Insecta; order Megaloptera; family Sialidae; genus Sialis; species Sialis lutaria. Next base: position 21,820,272 of record OX439231.1, on the reverse strand, counting down.
CTACCGTTCTAGATGAATTCATAATTTATTTCTTGCGTCGGCTTATAAAGTAACTAAAATATATGTTTCATTCATAAACGGTACGATTCCAGACAGTTTTTATAAATTCAGACATGAGATTTCGGAAACCGCATTTTGAACAGTTAGCATACACACAAGACAAGAAAGGTTGACATTCAGTTGTCATTTATAATTTTATTTAAAATAATAGCAGACGTTCAAATACCTTTAAAGTTTGGCGTTGATTAGCATGATTTATAAATAAAACATTGGCTGTAGGAGAAGTAGTTATAATAATACATCATTGTAATATACTTTTTATTAACAAAATTGTCTAATGCATTTGAATCATTAATAGGAGTACAGCATGATAATATTATTCATAAATGTTTTCAGAACATAACACTGTACAATCAGACATAATATTAATTGGAAATATGAAATTTGGAAACTCTTAAAAGTGGATTTACGAAATAGCAACTCTAGTAATTTTAATTAAATTGTCAATTTCGAAAAGGTACCATGTCCTATTTTCTTCAAAATACGGATATTAATCTGTATTGGAAAATAATTACTCTAAATAACTTCATGAGTTTCGAAAAACTGTATTTGAAAATAACGTTCTAGAACAACTCGAGGAAAATGTTTGATTCTTGGCATCCTACTTTCTGAATAAGTATACCACCGGGAAAAAAATGTATATAGATCTGCAGAGATCCACTCAGATCTCGACGGATCTGCATTTTGATACAACATTATATTTTTCACTGGTTTTTGATCTGTGGAGACTTGCCAAGATCTACAACGGTCTACAAAGATCTAAAATGATCTACAAGGATCTCTGAAGATCATTGTAACGTTGAAAATTAAAGATTTTTTAACGTTGACAATTCATGAATTTTCAAAGTTTTAATCTCTATCCCGATTTACAACGAACTTTAGAGATCTTTGTTGATCGTTTTAGATCTTTGTAAGTCATTGTAGATCTTTGCAAGTCTCCACAGATCAAAAACCAGTGAAAAATATGATGTCCCAAAATGCAAATCTGTCGATATCTGAATAGATCTCTGCAGATCTACAATTTTTTCCCGAGCAACCATTTTTTATATGTTTATGCAAATAATAATGCGTGTTTTCTCTAGTTTTTAAGGGTGTTTTTTATTGATTAAAACGAGCCACCTTATAAATTTTTTTGATCTTTATTTTGAAGAGAATTATTATCCAAACATAGAAATTTGATCAAACCAGAAAGTTCAAAAATAGTTTTGAAATATATCATCAATAAAAGTACACATATTTTGGTGGCGCTGATATAAATATTAGTTTTCTCTACAATATATATATATATCTACAATATATATATATATATATATATATATATATATATATATATATATATATATATATATATATATATATATATATATATATATATATATATATATATATATATATATATATATATATATATATATATATATATATATATATATATATATATATATCAGATCATAACACCTTTTTGAGATTATTGACAATTCAATTGCTCACGCAACTGTAAAAATAACAAATATTCGGTATTGTTTATAAATTATATTGTATTTACCTATAAGTAAATGAACTAACTTGTCATCTAGATATTTAAATAAAAACTACAAAATTTAAAAGTCTTAACAGGCATTCCGTAATAATATAAAAAATGAAAGTCATTTATTTATAAAATTATAGTCACCAAAATATCAAACTGCAAGAATAAATCAATGTTGATGTTGGTTCATATGTATATTAATCCCAGATCTTATAAAATCAGTTGATATTTTATTGAAAACAGTGAAGCGAATATGTTAATACATTTATTTCATTACCAATCACCCTCAATATTTTCATTTTTATAAACATTTATATAATTTGTAAAATCAAATACCATATCCCAATAATTTTCTGTTTCTCGATCAAAGATATACGCTAGGCATTGATGATTTAATCACAGTATTTTTTTACTAGACAAGACTTTCTTATATATCATGGTATGAATCTAGAAAATGTATCATAAGTATTAAAAACAAAATTTTATATAATAATAATAATATTCTCTACAACTTATTTAAAAAATTCTATTATATACGAACCGTTTCAAAAATAATTTAAAAATCTAAAAATTTACAAAAGTATACATCTGTTTTCGGCTCCGGTTTAGTGATACCTTTGAAAAATATGAAGTGCCCTTCTTCTGGTTGTATACAAAAACTTTAAGTTTAAAATTTGATGAATGTAAGTTTCACCATTTTAGTTATAGAGCGTCATATTTTATGATTTTACCAATCAACATCATTAAATACAATAATTCATATTATTACATTATGTTCAATTTTAATTTTATTTTGTTATGATGTTAAAAATAATAGGTACATAAATTATTTTTTTAATAAAAAATTGTTTAGCTCAAAATGGCGTTAATTTTTAAACTCTTACTTGAATACATTTAGAGCGCTTACAGACTGACAGGCTCACAGATATCATTGACATAATGAACCCTTAAAACGAGCAATTCCATTAAAATAGAATTATTTTTGTAATGTAAAAAAATAACAAATTAAAAATAACGTTGTCGACAACTTATAAAAAAGTTACAATAATCTACTGCTTACTTATTTTACAAATGTTTTTAAAAACGTAAACAATTTTTATATGATATATTTTAGTACCTATACAAAAATAGTGTATACAAAAAATTGCGTAATATTTACAATAGATGTATTATATGTATATGTACATATATATATAGGTACCTATTTATTATAAAATACTCTGATTTTATAGAGGAATTACGGGCTACAACTTTAGTATCAAAAAAGTTGTTAAAATATAATTTTATTTATTATTTTTATTCCATTATTGGAATAAAGATATCCAGATGTTCATAAAATAATTTATACTTAAATTATAACATCTTAAAATTAAATATACATTTTTTATGGGTTGGCTCTAGTATTGAAATCACTGGTTGTGCTAATAAAAAATTAAATGCTCTTTTTAGGTAGTTATTAAATATTATTTTTAAATAGGTTAGGTTAGGTTATGTTTTTACAAATTGATATTTAATGTATACAAATGTACATAAATCCATATTAAAGAGAAAAACCTTATATATAATATATATATATAATATATACATTATAATATATATCTTTAATAATGAGCAACGTCTCATTTACCAATTTCTGTACGTATTACAAATTCGTGTAATAAAAACAACATCTACGCGGACAAGAAGTAAAGAGCAAGCTTGAATAAACGTCTTTCAGATCACATGTAATACGATATATAGCCACAGACAAGAGTGTCAAATGGTACCTAAATCAAAAAAAATATTTTTAGGTTTGGTTAGTTTAAGTGACATTCTGACATCCGTCTGAGGAACCCAGCTAATAATTAATATTTCAGATGTCTCTAGGGTCGTCGATGACGACATACGTGAGAGCTTGCACGAGATCTAAAAGTCACCTGTACAAGACGAGATAGACTTTTTTGACGAGAGTAGCGGTTATAAAATTCAAAACGGAGACTGCCATTTATAAATCCGAGATGGGATAAAACTGCCAAAACCTAGCCCCGTTTTCTCTCATTTTATATAAAGCTCTATAATATTTGAATTTAAACAGCATGAAAAATACATAACATCCTTTTTTTTAATCCTTACCATCATGAAGAAAACTTATTCTCCTATATGAAAAACAGTTTTTCCTTAATGTTAAATTTTTATATTAATTTCAGTTTGAAATGAGAAAATAGAAATTATGTGGACCAAAGGAGATGCTGCAGCTTCTCAGCACTCCATTCCAGACTATGTACATAGCACTGATGCGTATAACCGCAAGCTAATTTGATGTATTTGTTTGTCATAGAGCTCCCTACTCGCGTGTTTTTCTCGATCTCAGTTCACGAATTTTAGATTGATCGAGCCGACGTTGATCGGGCGACGTTTACATAATTCATGCCCTAGCTAGACTATATATGTACATGTATATATGTATGCATGTACATTTTATGTTAACACACTCACACGCTTAGTGTACACACACATATACCTACACTTTGTCATCAGTGGAACTAAATATTGATAGTACCCGCAATATGATTTTGTAATTTAAATTCCGTTGCCGCATCAACCCTGGTGACAATACTAATAAAAACTTGTTATTCCATAAATTTTAAAAATTAAGTGTTTAGATTTAAATTTAAATAAAATAAAATACATCACTAATTATGTTCGACGAAAATCACAAAAGATAATTTTCGTAATTAAATAGTAACCCCTTACCACATGGATTTTTTTCACTTCATGTTATAAAGCATAGTACAAAATATAGAGAAAGCATAGTAAACAAAATATTTACCTATTATTTAATATTTTATTTAAAAAAATAATTATGTCATATACATAATTTTATCGAGCTCTTTATGCATTAAACACAAAAAATACAAATAAATAGTCAGGAAACAAGATTTTTATATGGCACCGAATGCAGTAAGGGGTTAATTTATATAAATTGATTACACAATAATCTCTAAAGAATTTTCTTTAAAAGTTCTTCGATCGCAAAATGTTCCATTTTATTATCTTAATCCATAAGAAATTCATTTAACAAAATCAGTATCTCTCACCCGGGTAAGAAGAAAGACAAAAAATCGGGTTTTCACCGGTTTCTCAAACTTTCAAGTTATTATTTTTTTCATCCACTCCAGAGGGAACTATTTATATGAAACGACTTGCTGTCTGGTCAATTAATATTACATGCACACAAAGAACATGAAAGAATAATTCAAAGATACTAATAAATTAAATAATGATATAATTTGCAATCATGCACTTACTGAAAATAAATAATTGAATATTACATGACTATCATAGAAGTCAATGTTATTGGAGCAAAACAAAAACCACTTGGGCTAATATTACGTTAATTAATTTGAAATTTAGGTACACATTTGAAAACTGCAATAGGCGTTAGGGAACAGCAAGCATATTAAATAAGAAAATGCATAAAAATATACCAAAATAAACATTTATATTACTATTTTCAGTGTCCCTAATGTACGATATTTCATCATTAAAAAATTATAATTTTTCTGTCATCAGCCCCCGACTTAATTTTTTTTTAATTTTGAAAAATGTCTAAATACAAAAGTTGTTCCTTAATCATGGGAATATTTTTTGTTTACAAACTTTTTTCCTAAAACTAATGGTTCAACCATTATAAGGAAATAACTAGATATAAGGAAATAAACAATTTTATTGTTTCTAAAACTTGATCGTGATAAAGTTTTTCAACCCTAATAATTTTGACTCAATATACACCTAATTCTCATTGTTCATGATTTTTTTCAGATTTTTATGAGCATTCTTTTTGATGATAAGAGCGGAAGAAAGCCATTTTTAAATGTTTTCCCGAAAAATGTTTCAAAAATCACATAATAATAATACACACGAAACCCTTGATTTTTTTTCCAATTTACCCCCTGAAATTAACTCTCAGAATAAAAATTCAACTTGTACATTTGAAAATTAACAAAATTCACACATCAAAATTTAAAATAAAAGAAAACTTAAAATAAAAATTTACAGCAAAAATAAAATATTGCTATTGATTATTTTACTTTTAAATTAAGTTCAAAAATTTGAATCAAAAGTCAATCATTGGAATATACTCCTCATAACAATATATACAAAAAAAATACTAAATATTAATATGCTATAAAAATAACGTGACCATAAGCTATTGTAAAAAATAAAATTTTTCATTACGTGACCCCAATCGATAACAGTTAAAATAATTGAAAATATGATAATAATAGGTAAATATTTTTGATACACCTACTATATATTAATATATTTTTTGGAGTTATTAAAGCAGAGGCGGTTTATTTGAATTGATTAAGCTCTATTGAATTCAGATTTAAATGAAATAAATAAGTTTTCATAAAACATCACAGAATATTTTTTTCTGAATAAATTGTTTAGAATTCTTAGGTATGTATAAAGTATGGATTTAGTTAGTTTAATTAAAAAAAATAGCACTGCATACTCGTACATGAAAAATGATATAATTCATAATATTAATGAAATACTTGCACCGTACCAACATAAAAAAGGTGTTTATGTAATTTTTGACCCACCTCAAAGTTTTTGTTTGTATGCATTGCAAAATATTTAGTCTGGCATATTATAAAAATCATCCACGATTTTAGAGGTTAAATTATCAGTTTCCATCACATGAACGTTTCTTATAAAGCATTTATACTAAAAACCCTTGAAGAATTTATATAGATATACAGGTTGTCCAAGATAAGCGTGCAATGCATGGGGATATCCTAAACGGTAAGAGATACAGATGTGGTTAAATGAGATGAATTATTTGTAAGAATGGGGTGAGTATTACAACATCAAAAAATATTAATAATTTTATGTGGTTCAGGCGGTATACCCAAAAAACTGAAAATTCGGAATTTCTTTAAATGACTATAACTTTTTTGGCAAAGTAGATAGGTACCTTTTGTTTGCGGTTTCTTAAAGCACTTTTTTGAGTAGAATTGTTTGGTGTATTTAGAATTTTTATATCACTTTTAGTTTCCGAGTTACAAGCCCTAACTTTAGTTTTTCTTATGGGCCGCCAAGTTGGCTATATCATATTTGAACGTGTTTTTTACTCTACTTTACAATGATATGTCACATGTCATACTTATTATTAAAAAAAAGTAAAAACTTTTTTTTTGTAATAGTTTATTGTTTTTAAATATGCATTTGTTATTTTCATTGTTGTTATTGCGATTTTTGTTTAACAATTTTTATTTTTCATGGCTTACTTAAATGTTTGTAATAAAATACTTTATAAATATCACCAATATTTAGTACTTCAACTTATTTTCTATAATAAGTATGTCATGTGATATATCGTTGTAAAGTAGAGTAAAAAACACGTTCAAATATGATATAGCCAACTTGGCGGCCCATAAGAAAAACTAATGTTAGGGCTTGTAACTCGGAAACTAAAAGTTATATAAAAATTCTAAATACACCAAACAATTCTGCTCAAAAAAGTGCTTTAAGAAACCGCAAACAAAAAGTACCTATCTACTTTGCCAAAAAAGTTATAGTCATTTAAAGAAATTCCGAATTTTCAGTTTTTTGGGTATACCGCCTGAACCACATAAAATTATTAATATTTTTTGATGTTGTAATACTCACCCCTTTCTTACAAATAATTCATCTCATTTAACCACATCTGTATCTCTTACCGTTTAGGATATCCCCATGCATTGCACGCTTATCTTGGACATCCTGTATATGCACATGGTATTTTCAGGTATAAAACAAATACAATAATTATAATTGTAAGCTGGCAATTTTAACAAAACAATCTGTATCAATACATAAATCGACAGCTTTTATTTGTGTAAATGTCTTTTTTGTCTGTGTTTGATTTGACTAGAAACAAAAACTGCTGAACCGATTTTAATATGACTTATACTAACGAGAATTATTTAAGGCTATATAATAATTAATATTAAATATGAAAGCATACATACTTATGATGTATATTAAGAAATTTTTTCAATTGATACTATACATATTCTAATAAATATGTATAAATAAACGTGGGTGAAGACATAGGTATACATATTAAGTTAGAGATAAAAATTAATGTTACTTTTGTAAATATTTCATATTTCATGAATTTTATTGAATAGTTCTTCGAAACTAATTAGAACCCTCCATACGTGATAGGGGATGACATATTACATTTTTATATTTATATTTATATTTTATATATTATTATATATATTTATATATTTATATTTATTTTTATTCATTACCTATAAAAAAACGTAAATATCTCGGATCTTAGTTAAAAATTGTAGAAACTAACCCTCTGTCTACCCTCACCATTAGGGGTTGAATACCGAATTTTTTTATTGCAGATTATTTTGCCCGACTCCACCATTATAACGTCAGCAACTATGCAGATAAACACATCAAAAACACAGACCCTGTCTACCCCCGCCATTAGGGGTTGAATATCGAAATTTTTATTTTAATAGATGACTATTTTGCCCGAATTTACCTTTATAAGTAAAGCAGGTATGCAGATAAACATATCTAAATCCATCCTCGTCCCCGTCTCATACTATTAGGGCTTGAATATCGAACATTCGATATTCAAAATATCGATTAATTATTTTTAATATTATTTTTTATTATTAATATACAAAATAAATGTCACTTTTGTAAATATTTCATATTTCATGAATTTTATTTAATGCGGTTTAATTTCGTTATGTAATTATTAAGCAGATTTTTCAAGATCTATTTTTTAATCTATACAACAAAATATGTATTTACTTAACAAAGATCCTGAATCCTATCAACTTAATTATCTATTTATCTATAAATTTAATTATTAGTTTAAATTAAAATCTGTTAATATTTACAATTTTATAAAATAATAAACACGCAGTTTGTTAATTGTCTCATATAAATAAAATTTCCTGTCACCTTAATATAATCGTTGATGTAAAAAACAAAAACTAAAATAATATTATGTGCTAAAGTTTTGATCCCAATAATTACCCACTATCCGAATTACTTTTTTGGTACCTATACGGTACCATACGGCATACGGCCCTGTATGTCTCGTAATCCCTGACCATTTACTCGTAAGGTCTAACAGGATCCATGTAGGTATCAACCCAATACCGTTATTCAAAACTTTATCTCACAATGGTTTAAAATTTCTAGACTTTCCGTCGCGTCGCGCCGAGTTTAGATCACTATTTTTTATTTAATTCATTTTAACACGTTAAGCGCTATAGATTATGAGGACGAAATAAAATGAAGGACCTTTTTGTAGATTTTGTTTTTTATTTTATTTTTACAATATAAAACTAAATTTCTAAAATATAAGAAAATTATTTTGTTTCTTATGATATTTTAATTTTTTTATATTATTATTCTTTATTTTTAAAATAATTTCTTTTAAATTGAAATTACCATGCTACAATGTTTTATTTTTTATTTTTGTAATTTTTCAGTAAATTCGATTAATTTATAATATACACACATATTATGATTATGATAAAGAGTTTTCTGTAATAATTATGTTTAATGTGTAAACATATTTATTATTTAACAGTTTTATTAGATATAAATTAAATACATTTATAAAAAAAAGTTTTTACTGTATTTTTATTGTTAAATTAATTTCATATGAGTAGGTACTAAATATTTATATATTAATTTAAAAAATAATTTATTACATTTATAATAACAAAATAATATTAGAAAGGTTGTGACATTGTTTATTTATTTTAATATCAAATACATAAAAAATTATAATAGTGAATTTTTCGTATAAACCACAAAATGCTCAATACTTTATTCTGTCTGGATCGTAGACCGATTGGCCCAAGTCCCATATATAAGGTGAAATCCAACTGACAGGTGATCCACAGCCAATAACAAACCGATACAAAGAGCGCGACATTCAAACTACAAACCAATAATCGTGATTATTTGTTTGGCATTTACAGTTTTTCTTGCATTGTGCTCGTACGTATTTATTATTACCAACAATGATTATAAAAATAATTGCTTACTAATATTTTTAATTGTTGTGCATAAATGTGTGCTTTGGATTTAAAGGAGGTAAGTTTTATAAATTTTCATAATTATAAATCTTGTTAATTATATTTATTATAAAAATAAAAAAGTATTTTGAATAAAAATGTTTTATAATTTAATTTATTTTATTTTACTATAAAAAATTGTTTTCATATTTTGTTTTCCTTTAAAATATACACCGTTTATTTTTTTCATGTGTAGATAAATTATTACCAATAAATTAAAATACATATTATGTATGATAAATAATGTAATAAATAGCATTAATAGTTTTTTCTGTTGGTCAACGCTATCATATATAAAAATAATTCTAAATATGTACAGTTTTATAATATTACTATACATACCTACTATACAATCAAAAATACTTTATATTGTTATTCTGGTGAAATGCACTAGTTGACTCTGTAGTGAATAAGAATTAACGATGCGTTATAAGTTAGAACAACCATGATTATTTGAGAAAAAATTGTATAAAATACAATACAAAATTAATAGAAGTTTGGATTTATTTTATATTTTAAAATCAATTTTAATGCATTTTTGCATTTACAAAGCGTATAATGCTTCATTTTTATAATGTTTTAAGATTAATATTTTTGTATTCCAAAGTTTTACAAGAATTTTAAAGCTTTTTGCGAACATTATCTTTAAACATTTATTTAGTTTCTTTACGCTTTCCGGACTAAACTCACTATGAAAACCTGCCAATTAAACTAAATAATAAGAATAGGCTAAATATTTGTCAAGAATAGGCTCTATAGAAAGTACTCCTTTTCAATTTTATACACTACAGAAATGTTTTATTTATTTTATTTCAATCAACAATATTTAATACCGTATCAATTTAAACCAATTTTTGTCTATATAATCTGTCACACATATACATTTTACAAATACCTATATCTAAATGTAATTTTATTTTGAAATAATACACTATAACATTGTTTATATGTTTGTATCTATATAATGTAATTGTTTTTTTTTTCGGATAAATAATTAAATAATATTTATTTTTTATATTAGTTTATTTTTCTATACAGGGCGATTCAGCACTGTCGTGCCAAACTTGAACAGTAGATTGAGAAAAATATTTTTAACAAAAAACTTCCAATAAACATGTGTCCGGAAATTTTTCCTTAGGGAACTACAGGCTTCCAAAGATTTTACTAAAAATTAGTTTTAATTTAATATCTAGAGAACCCTTTGTGACAGAATTATGAAATTTAGTATTTGGTTTAGTAATAATATCTGTTATCGATTTATAATATTAACCAATTATATTTTAGGCCAGGGCTGTATGGGGCCTGTGGGCCCATCGATTTTGATATTGTAATTTTTTGTTCCTTAATTTTTTTCCTGAGTTGATACTTTTATAAGATTATATGATACAAAATACACAAAAACATAATTTGCTTGTTTATCATAGGATAAACCGTTTTCGAGTAATATCGATGGAAAAGAAAGCATGCAGAATTTAACATAATACGGATGCTTGAAATTACAAAAAATAAATTTATATTCTTATTCTATTGATTAAAGGTAAGAATAAAGTTCATTTAAATAAATCTCCTAATATGAATCCTGTAAGATCTATAGCCAGTTCTTTTACTGTTACATGAACTTTATTAACATGACTAAAAAAACAAACTAAAAATGGCTATTTGATGATATGGATGCATTTTCGGAGGTTTATTTAAATGAACTTTATTCTTACCTTTAATCTTAGAATAAGAATATACATTTATTTTTTGTAATTTCAAACATCCGTATTAAGTTAAATTCTGCGTGCTTTCTTTTCCATCGATATTACTCGAAAATGGTTTATCCTATGATAAACAAGCAAAGTATGTTTTTGTGTATTTTGTGTCATATAATCTTATAAAAGTATCAACTCAGGAAAAAAATTAAGGAACAAACAATTACAAGATCAAAATCGATGGGCCCATAGGGCCCATACAGCCCTGGCCTAAAATATAATTGGCTAATATTAGAAATCGATAACAGATATTATTATTAAACCAAATACTAAATTTCATAATTTTATCACAAAGGGTTCTCTAGATATTAAATTAAAACTAATTTTTAGTAAAATCTTTGGAAGCCTGTAGTTCCCTAAGGAAAAATTTCCGGACACATGTTTATTGGAAGTTTTTTGCTTAAAATATTTTTCTCAATCTACTGTTCAAGTTTGGCACGACAGTGCTGAATCATCCTGTATACTGATTATATAGATTTTAATTATTATTAATTTTCTTCTTATAATCGTAGCTCAATAATGAAGAATCCTTTTTTACATTTTAGGGATCTAGTCGCTGTTTAGTTTTAGTTGTTCTTGAATAACCCTTTTTAAATTTAAGTAGGTCCTTAATATTATCAATTGTATTAAACTATTTAAATAATTAAATAACTTATTCTAATGAAAATAAACAATTTTTCATTATTGCAATTATACTTCTCATCTGTACTCTATTGAATATTGTATTGTAGCAAATCTTACTTCGATAAGTTGTTAAAATTTCGAAAAATGTACATACTTAACTAATTATATATCAGAGCATCGATTAAATCTATGATTGTGCTCTCTTAAATTTTTAATAATTAATGTAGTTATAATAATTGACTATAATATTATATTTAGTTGTATTTATATGGCAATTTTGCTTACCAAATTTATATTTTATTTGTTGGCTTGAAATTGAAAAATTATACAGCTAACTATTTTAATTTAACACTTTCTGTCACCAGTCAGGGATTGCAAATGGACGAAGAATTTTCCCTGGAGTGATCAGAGCAAAACATTCTTTTTTTTGCAAAGAAAATATATTTTTGATGTTATGCATTTGTTTTTACATAAAAACTAGATATTTAAAATTATTTAAAAAATTATATAGGGCGGCAAAAATCTCTTATATTTTGCCTACATACAGCTAAATATTAAATCTGTCAATTTAACTATTACGATTAAGTACTTAATTATAAATAATTTCCATTGTATATTTCAATATAATTTTAATATACTCAAAATCTACATTTACATCTTCATTGTTTATTTAAGTTATGGAAAAATAATAAAAATATAAAGGGAGAAATTTAATATTTCTCTATTATTATGTTTATTGCAATTTTTATATTTATATTTCGTATCAGTGTGGTTCAACACAATCACGCAAGATAGTATATTTAACTGATTCGCCTATCACAATGTTTAGGTATTAATAAATAGTAAAATGAACATAGGTACATATGAAATATATTTATATTAATAATATTAACTAGGCAATATGGCAATATTGATTGATAGTGTTTATGTTGGCATGATATTTAAATCTATGTAAATATACCTTTACACATATCTTAATAACTATTTTGTTTGTATTGAAATATGTTCATTTTTTTTAATAATAAGACCAAAAAGAAATATAAAAAATATGTTCAACGTGAATTAAATTACGCTTTTTCCTCATCAATTTATTTCTGAGACCCACCATATTTAAAACATGCCATCTTGAAATGTTGGACCTCACTGATTAATTATCTCGTTCACTTCTTAATTTTCTACGGTTTGAGTATATTTATAAATTAAAAAAAAGGTCAAAAAACATTTGCAGCAGTTTTCATTTTTTTAGCTTTTTAACTGAACTATACAATTAAATTAAAATTTTCTTATTTTTTAATGAACTGAACTCATTTAATGATTGTGAGTACAACAGATTCAGAAAATTAGTAGTTTCTTAAATCTTTTATTAATACGTCTACTTTCAGCCAATTTAATTTTTATCAAGTTACGCCACTGCCTATTCTGAACATATGCAAGACAAAACAATAATAAAACACCTTACAATATACACAGTCTACCACTCTACAGTACTTGTAACCAACCATAAATAAATATTCGCATGTGTATAGTTTAACAGGTGATATAATAATAATATTTACGTCTAGCATAGACTCTAAATAATAGACTTACATACTATGTATAGAGTGCAATTTTTTTCTAGATATTACCGATATAATAACACCGATGTGTCTAGTTTAACACTAGGCCGTCACTAGGGAGTAGTATAGTAATAACTGGAGCGGGATAGGTCTTTATATTTATAGATACAGTGACCATTTCCCAAATACTAAAATATAGAACAAGAAAAAAATTTATACGATAACACAATTTTTTTGCTGTATCGGTACATGGTCTATCATAAGCCATAAGGTATAGTCTTCATCTTTATATTTTCCATATTTTTAAAGAATCACACTGGTAGAAAGGATTTCCAAAACCTAGTAAACCAAGTTTTGTATATAACGAAAACAATATTTTGTAGATATTACAAGATAAGTAATAATCTCTTAAACCAACTATAGTATTCTTGAACGAAGGAATAACGTTGTTAGATTAAGAGTATATTTCTTATATTAAGAAAATATTGTTTTCGATATATACAAAACAAGGTTTTCTTGGTCCAATACAGTTTTTTTTTCTGTGCATCAAAAATAAAAATATAGTATTATTTCAACGATTTATACCATTTCTTGAAACTGTTATCAAACTTTGTAATCAGTTTAGTTATATTTTGTAAGCTTGGCTTAAACAAAAACAAGTCATATTTCTAAAATATTTGGGCTCCAAATATCGTCCCTTTCATCACAAAACAATTGAAACTATTATGAAAAATAGACTTTTGATAAAGTAAAGATAGAACCGGCACTGCTTTCTCCTTATTTCTAGCCGATATTGATGGTCAATGGGCACTGGTCTCAAGTTTACTCAAAAATTAAATTATTTGAAAAAAAGTGTTACAAACGATTAAACGGTATCCATAACAATGGTCCATAATATCGTCCCCAGGAAGATAATAAGCTACCGTTGGGGGATGATATTATGAGATTTCTCTTGAATTTGATTTATTTTTTTATGAAACGGATGCATGACCTCAAACTTTTTTGCATCATCATTCATCAAAAGAAATAAAGAAAAAATATATTGAGATTTTATGTAAAGTACAATGCATATATCTAATATAATTGTAATTAAAAGATATTTCTTGATAAAACCCATTTTTTACCTTTTTTCTTAAAAAATGTCTAGTAGATTTGAACCGCCACCTTTTTTTATTAATTACCAAAATATCCGTGAAACGTTAAATATTTTAAGTTCCAGAAATTGATTTGAGATGATACTGGTTATTTTCGGAGGTAGACAAGGGGACGAAATTTGGCGACTATACCTTTCTAGTGTAGATAAATAGGCAATGCAGACTGATCTACACTATAGAGATGTAGAGAACTTCGTTCCCAAAATAATTAAATTCATGACCTCCGAACTAAAAAAAATATTCCTACCCGTATCTTTAACCAATGTGTCATACACAACCATAGTGTCTAGTGTCTACACTAGTAGAATGTGATCGAAAAAGTTTCATACCGTTTGTTATGAAATTTAATTTTGTTCCTTCCCTGCCCCCAGAATATGAGAGGGCCCAAACAACTTAGTAATTGAGGGCCTAAGAAATCCACCTTAGTGACTTAGAACATCCATGCATTTCAAATATTGAAATTAATTCATTAAAGAAATTAAAAAATTATTAGAGTTCTATAAGGAAAACATTTAATTTGGTTTTAACGCTCTATAATAAAAGTTTTTATTTTATTTATTTTTATTATCATTAATTAATTACAAAATTTTAAATGCATGGTTGTCTGGTTGTTCTGTGCTATTAGTAAATCACTTAAAAAGTTACGATATTTTAGACGACAGAAATATATATAAATATATATATATACATACACATAATAAAAAATAAATGTTCAATCAAGATCAATTTTTTTTAATAGTTATCATTTTCCCAACTGAAGTCAACTCCTGTATTATAACAATATAAGGTCCTTTTTTTATTTCGATAAATACAAAATATATAAAGTGCTTTACTCATTCTCAGTCCATAAAATATATTTACAAAAATGTATGTATGTCTTTATTACTTTTTTGCTCTTTTATCTGCTGTTGTATGATTTTTTTTGTAAAATGCTAAAAATAAATAAATATTCAACACTGCTAGGGGATTATTCAAATGCCGCGTAAATATAATAAAATTATATAATAAAATTATATTTTAGTAGGTAACTGTGGGTAGTATAATCAATTTCGAAAATTTAGTAGCATTTGATAAAATAAAAAGATAGTGCCAGCTTTAGAAGAACGTCAGTTTAGAAGGGGCAGCGGAATGCCACACGGGGAAAACTAAGCTTAAATTCTAGTGAAAGTTATAAATTTTTATGACAAAATTACAAACATTAAAATTTGGAAACGATAAGACAGTATAATAGTTTTTCTTATACGAAAAGGCAATGTTATTTCTATTGAGTAGTATGAATTCTGACGTATCAATTAAAAATTTAGAAATAGATATACATATATAAACCGTGTACCAAAATATTTAAATGCTTATTGAAAATTTACTATATCTATTATATTGTAAATTTATACTTAATAAATTAATTAAAAAAAAATTACTTGATGTAATTATCGCCGTTAAAGGGCGGGGAATAATATTTACCAATGTCGGATCTGAAAAAAGTTATTTCAGGGTTAAGAGATTAATTCGGAAATATTTAAATTCAATCTATGATTGTCCTTTGATTATTCCTGCAACTAATACTAACAATAGGATCGGACCTCCGACCCAAATTATTTAAAATATAGAGTGATTAGACACACAAAACTAATTTAGATTATTTGATATTTATACTATATTTAAATACCGCTATCCCGTTTTCCTCCGGTGTTCAATCATTACTTAATCAGGTACTGGTTCTAACACTGTTCATAGCTGAAGCTGAGACCATGCGATTGTTTCCCCATTCATCTATGGGACATACATACATACACTTGCTAGGCAACGTTTGTTACTGTACTAATATTTTAATTGTTGGTAATAATAAATTAGTAATTCATAGTAGTAATAGTAATTTAAGTGAAAATAGTGAAAATTTATATGTTAAGTGAATGTGCCTGTTAAAATCAGAAAACTTTTAAATATTTAAAACATTTATAATGAAAGAAATACATTTATTTTATTATATTGTGTGGATCCCTAAAATAAATTTAACATATAAATATCACATTATTAAATAACTATATTAAGTGATTTTTTCTTGTTTTTAGTTAACCTATTTTGGACAAAGTCGGGTGAAAAGCAATATTGAAGTTTCATCAGTGTTGTGAAAAATCAAAACAATTTTTACATAAATACGTGTTTACTTATATTTTACACAAAGTACTATAGTAATAAAAATGTGTTCATTCAATTTTAAATGCACTTTGTTACTAACAGTAACGGTTGTATTAAAATTAGTGGAATCAGTACCAGTAGTGCAGAATACAGTCCATACTAATATATTAGATGGATTAAATGAAAAACATGAATCTTCAACAGTTTCATCGAGTTTACATCAAGAAAATTCACAACTAACTAATTATGATGATGATTATTATTTTGAAGATTTAAACAATGATAGAGTGGTGAAAAATCAACAGAATTTAAACGATCGAATGATGGGCGATTCTCCATCAAATGGAGATGTTGTAAAAGAAAATCATGGAAGTGTCGATGGTGTATCTCTTCAGAATAGCCAAAGATTAATCGATGGTTATTCAATACCAAATGTAAATATTCTAAATGATACAAATGGTAAAATATTTCTGAGCAGAGTCAATTCAACACCCATTAAATATACTATCAAAAATAACAGAAATTCAAATGTTAACTACCATCTTAAGTAAGTATTTTGATTGTTTTTTACTAATTGTTTAACAATTCTGATATATTTTTCGTTCCATACAATACTATCATCTTTTTATTTCTTTATATCTCTAATTTACGAATCCGTAAAATACAAAATCTTGAAATGGAATGAAAATATCTTAAATAAAGGCCAAAATACCATATCAATGATACACTTAAAAAACTTATTTTCCTTCACCTAAGATATGTATACCCATTCTATTATATTACCTTTTTGGTTTGCTTATAATTATAATATTATATTATATTAATATTAATATTATACATAAAATAAATATGATAGAGTACTAAATTAATTAATATTTTTAAATAAATTATCAATAACATTATATTAAAAATTCGTCATCGATACGATAGGTTTTCTTTTGGTGTGAAAATAAAAAAAACAACGAATTAATTTAGGCATTTGATATACCTTCGCAATCCTCATTGTTAGTGGATAATATATAATAATATATTTTTAAAAGTGAATTTTACAAAAATTGTAAAAACCGCTCCTGACAGATCAAATTTTCTGCTAATGTATTAATTACACGTATTATTCATACGTGGTTTTTATTAACCATATATTGGTAACATTTATAATCAACGTTTGTACAATGACCAGGTTTGACCAAGAATGATAGTTATCACCCAGAACCCTGTTAACAGCACTATATCACTGCAGAAAACATAAATCATCAACAACTTGAATAATATGTAATATTTTGTTCATTTCCGTTTCAACATTAAAAAAAAATTAATTTCATAGAAGTACGCGTTATTTATTTCTCACGCGAATTCTTTAGATTTAGCGTTCCGCAAGTATTGTATCGTAGTTTATTTAAAGTCGAGTTGACAGAAATTCAAAACAAGACATTTGATCGAATTGGATTTGATGATCATATCGTTTTAGTTTGAGATATTCAAGGTTGTAAATATATTATGTATTTATTTATTTACGTTACGATAAATGTAAATTGCCAGGTAAAAATAGAAATAATCAGTTAATAATATTGAAATGAAGACAATACATTTAAATGTAAAAAAATACATCCAATTTATCTAATCTAGAATCCCCATATTTTTTTGTAAAAATAAAGACATATTTAAAGCACCAAAATTTAAAAAAATAAAAGTATTTTTATTTTCGAAGATTAATGTTCTATTATAGTTTTAGTAATAAAATAAGCTATCAAATTCAGATTAACGATACGTGATATTTACAACTAATCAATTTTACCGTTAAAATTCATTAAAAACATTTTTCTTTTGTAGGTATATATATGTATGTACGTAGTTAGTAAATATATAGTTATACATATATATATACATTTACCATATACTTCAGAAGAAGTAGTATTCTTCATATCTATTGTTATTAGTTTTTATTCGTTAAAATATTATATAAATAATAAATAAATAGCACATTGTTTATAAATAGATAAAATGCTGCACCAAATCCACATGGAGTTGCGTGCAGCCCGCAAATTTCACAGGTCAATTTTATAAGAATTTTGTGTATTCATGTAAATATAGAACTCGCACAGGAAAATGTTTTCAGAATGTTTTATTCTGTCCGTTTTCTACAATGTAACAACAGTTACAAGCTAAAGTAAATAGCTAAAAATAATAACAATGTTTATGAATGCAATGATACAGAAATAAATAATTTGTAGATTCTAATATTAATCATGAGCAAGTCACTTACTTTTTCAAAATTTATCTCAAAATGTGGTGAATAAAAAAATTTATTTATTAATTCTTTTCAAAAGTTTCAGTTTTCTATCTCGTTATTTAAAAAAAATCAACAAATAAGAATTATTTCCAACAGTAGAAAATAATTAAAATTACAACAATATTTTATTGTAAAATATGGGAAAAATAATCCAAAATTGTATCATTTTAACTTACTTGGTAAACATTAAAATTTCTATTCATAAAAAAATTAACTTGTATAAATTGTATGTATCGTCAAGAAGAAATTGAATATTTCTATTTTTCTATAAATAATTGCTAATATCATTAAATTATTATATTACAATGTACTATATTCTGATATTATTCGCTATTTTTTTTTAAATCTTTTGTTAATTTCTTTTGTGTATCAACACCTGATATTTTGTCTAAATAGACGAGACAGTCAGTGAAGTTATGTTTATTATTAAAAATGAATCACAATCAATCTATTTTATCTATATTTTATTACTGTATGAAAAACAGTATCTATGTACTTCTGAAACTATCTAATACTATTTTCATTTAAGAGTGTATACGTAGTATGTACAAACATACCTATAGTATGTAGTATATCATTTATTATGTTTGTTGTGCGCTTTATATCCAATGGGACCCTAGATAGAGTGCTGAACACTACTGCTTATACAAAAAGAACAAAAAATAGGAAAACAGTTTTAGATAAAATTTTAATAAAATCAAAACAAAATTTGATTACCCTTTTTGGGCAACGTGCCTTTGGTTTATTCTATGACAGATTTTCAACATTTATTACTTTTAAAATAACGTACGTTTTTTATTTAACGGTAATATACATATTCTCCTTGTTTTAATAAAATTAATTAACAATTACTGTTTTCTTATAATACATCAGAGAGCGAGTAGTTAATTATAAATATTTAATTAATAATATATATTAAACATAAATACCTTACCTACTATAATAATGTTTACGTCTTTATTTCTACTTTATGACTACATGTCAGATTTTAATAATTATAAATATTCCTATATAGCTTATTATGTACCTATACACTACATCCCATATAGGAAATGCCAGCCTTGACGATGGGCCCAAGCTTGGTCCAATATTGGGTTGTCAAGTGTGGCTTTCTAATATTGGCCCCAATCTAGGCCAACTTTTATACACCGAGCTTCGGTCACCTATCATTTACCCAAGATTGGGACAACCTTTAAATACCGAACTATTTTTTTACCCAAGATTGGCCCAACACTGGGCCAGTCTTGGTACGACAAGACTTGGTCGACAAGCCTTGGCCGAGCCTTGAACGAAGTTATCATTTGTATCTTGGCCCAGTGTTGGCAATAATTGGTGCAAGCCTGGGCCAGCCTTGGCCCCTTTGTAGTTTCCTATACGGGATATTACATATACAGGGTGTCTAAATACCAGGGGACACCATGGGGATCTCGGAAACTATAAGAGATAGAGAGTCGGTTAAATGAGAGAAAAGTTACCTTTAAGAGGGAACAGTTCAATGGTGCATTTACATTTTACAAAATTTTCATAGCTTACTAGATATTAGCCAAAAACCATTTTACTCCGAAATCTTTCATCGTGAATATTTCTTAAGCGACTTGAAATTTAAAAAAATGTTTCAAATAAATGCTGTAGGGTTTAGTATTGTCTATTTAAAAATATTTTTTTAATTTCCAGAAATCTCATTGTTTTTGAGATATGATACTAACTTATGTTTTCTTAAATGGAAGCAATATGAAATTTTATAATTTTTGAATAGAAGATTTTATTACCTTTTCAATGATATGCAGCTTGATATACTTATTTTTCAAAATATCTCAAAATATGATGAAAAAGTACTTTTTATTTATTTAATACACTGGATCATCCTAAGATGGCTATGGCAATTAACAATAAGATTAAAAAACAACTGAAAATTTACTTATAAGACTCTTTAGTATTCTTACAAACAGGCAAAATAATAATTTCTCAATTGATTTAAAATTCTCATTGTTGACAGCCATTTTTGATTGGAAATAAAAAAAATTTGTTTTTTTTAAAATAAAATAGCTTCTTGTTTTTTTTTATATTGTTGTCGATAGCCATAGCCATCTTTGGCTGGTATTTTGTAATTTAATAAATAGAAATATGTTTTCTTTTTATAAATAAAGTAGTTAATTCATGCTATGTAAGCTTATAAGTAAATTTTCAGTTGTTTTTTAATCTTATTGTTAATTGTCATAGCCATCTTAGGATGATCCAGTGTATTAAATAAATAAAAAGTACTTTTTCATCATATTTTGAGATATTTTGAAAAATAAGTATATCAAGCTGCATATCATTGAAAAGGTAATAAAATCTTCTGTTCAAAAATTATAAAATTTCATATTGCTTCCATTTAAGAAAACATAAGTTAGTATCATATCTCAAAAACAATGAGATTTCTGGAAATTAAAAAAATATTTTTAAATAGACAATACTAAACCCTACAGTATTTATTTGAAACATTTTTTTAAATTTCAAGTCGCTTAAGAAATATTCACGATGAAAGATTTCGGAGTAAAATGGTTTTTGGCTAATATCTAGTAAGCTATGAAAATTTTGTAAAATGTAAATGCACCATTGAACCATTACCTCTTATAGGTAACTTTTCTCTCATTTAACCGACTCTCTATCTCTTATAGTTTCCGAGATCCCCATGGTGTCCCCTGGTATTTAGACACCCTGTATACATAATATTTTTAAATTTACTAAAGTATTTTTTCTTTTGGTTGGACCGTTTTTAGGAATTCCTCTCAACTTGCAGAAAGGTAAATAAAAAGTATAATTTAAAAAAAATGATTTGTTAAGTTTTGTAGTCCTAACACTGCACGAAGTTTTTTGTGTGATTTTTTAGCTTTAATTAATAAAACCACAGCCAATTATAACAAACTGTTCAGATTGTTTAGAAGAATAGTTAATTTTGACATAAAATAAATATACGAACATTTTGATTTACGAAGTTATACTGTATATAGATTGATACATAGTAATTCCAAACTGTACAGACTAGACAAGTACAAACATGTGTATGTATGTACACATATGACGTTTATTTTAGTATGTGTACGTATTTATTTAACATTTCAATTATGTTTTATTTCATATGTAAGTTTAAACGTCTGTGGCTCGTAATAACAGTCAGTGACAGGGTTTGTCACCGTTGTCCGTTATGTTCACCTATCATATTTACCAGATTACATATTTTAATATTTACCTCTAATTGTAAGAAAATTTGAATAACAAAAATTTAAGTTTTGATTTTCTTTCAGCTAATATATATTTTTTTTTTTTTGAGAAATTGATAAAACATGAGTTTATTTTCAAATATTACTGTTAATCTAAAAATATTATATTTACTCTCTAAAATTGAATCAGTGAACAGTTACTGATTATTAGTGACTATGGAGTATGGACTACTCTCAACTGCTAATCAGAGGATAATCACTGAACAAATCAGTGGATCATAGTTAATATGGTCAAATTCACTGGTTCATTAGTAAGGACTGATAAAGATCACTGATTTTCAGTGGCTTTAACATTTACTGAAGGAATCAGTGGAATTTTCACTGATTCAGGCGATCTATTCAAGTGTCGTCAAAAATTAAAATTAAATGGATTTTATTTTTTATACTTAACTTCATATTTATAAGAAACTAGCTGACCCGGCCACGCGTTGCTGTGGTTAACCTATACTTTAGCAACATGTGGTGGTTATGCTATTAAATTGTAGGTTATATGAAACGTTTGGAAGTTTGACATAGCGCCATCTATTGAATACTTACTCAATCCAGTCAACAGATGTCACTATCTGTTAGAATCGTTTGGAGCTAACAGATAAAGACAAATAATTTGCAATAAAATAATATTGCGATCATAAATTGAGATGTAAGCTATCCTATCTTTCAAGTTGGATCAAACTGCACACGGTGTACAAATTTGATTAAAATCGGTTAAGTAGTTTAGGAGTCCATCGCGGACAAACAATGTGACACGTAATTTATATATATTAAGATAAGCTAAGCTTGTTTTGAATAAACTGCATTACATTGGTTTCTGTGTATTTCAAACAATAAAAATGTAACGTTCTTTAAATTAACAATCAGTTTTAATTGTTTTCTAAGTAACATTTAGGAAAACTCAAATGCATAAATAGTTGTGATAATAGTGATAAGATATTCTTGAAAATAACTGTAAATGCAGTGCATTTATCAAGTTAAATAACACGCATGAAGAATGTTTGTGAAAGACAAATACTAGAAGAGACGGAAAAAAACAATGGGGCAATATGGAAGCTATAAGTGTTACTCGTCTCTTTCCTGTTTTTATTTTTTACCTCATAACGGATTGAACTGCTATGAAGACAGACTTAAATTAATTATGAATATGATTAAGCTATGTTTTTACTAAAGTACTTACATACTATGTATTTTTAAGTTTTTTTTCTCAAAGCTTGACTATAAAAACCTACCTATCATGTCAACAAAAATGCAATAATTGACAATATACTCGAATAGTAATATTTATTTAGTGCATCTAACATAAAAACTAATTAAACACCAGTGATAAAAATAAAATAAAAATACAATAAATTCATTGATGTAAATACAAAAATTAAGCGCGTTTTTTAAATGTCGTTAGGTCACACAGAAAAAAAACTGTATTGGACCAAGAAAACCTTGTTTTGTATATAACGAAAACAATATTTTCATAATATAAGAAACATACTCTTAATCCAACTACGTTATTCCTTCGTTCAAGAATACTATAGTTGGTTTAAGAGATTATTGCTTATCTTAAGAAAATATTGTTTTCGTTATATACAAAACAAGGTTTACTTGGTTCGAGAAATCCCTTCTATCAGTGCACCCTAACCCGTCTCTAGTAGTTACTATATTTATTTTGTTATGAGAGATAATTTAAAATTTTTGCTAAAAAAAATGCATAAATTAATATATTTATTTAGTGCATTTAACAATAAAAACTTATTAAACAACACCAGTGATAAAAATAAAATAAAAATTCAATAAATGCATTGATGTACATAAATACAAAAATTAAGCGCGTTTTTTAAATGTCGTTAGGTCACCCTGACCCGTCTGTAGTAGTTACTATATTTGTTTTGTTATGAGAGACTGTAATTTAACACCGATATACCTATCTCTATTTAAATGACGCGTGACTCTAACACACCTGTTGATTCCTGTAAAACCTGCACATTCGTCATTATTTTTACGCGAGTATCGCAACGAGAAAAAAAAATAACAGCATTCTTTACTGTCTAGATTTTTGTCTCGTGAATGAAGATGATAGATTGATAAATATTATTGATTAAATCAACATTATTATTATTATTATTCACTATACCAACTATTTACTTTATAATTTATTTAAACGAATAGTATTTTATGTTCAATTATTTTTTTACATTAATTTAATTAAAGTGACTAGACGTACGTTTTTTTTAGTACAGTACTGATTTTAAAGGTTCTGTGTTATATTTTTTTAAATATATATAAAATATCTTTTAAAGCCCTTGGAATCTTTGAAACGTTTCATTGAAATACTATTTTATACTTATTTAACGAAGAACAAAATTATTGATCCAATTTCCGTACATTTATTGTAAACAATACCTACTGTTATTTTTATTTATTCTTGTAATATTTTAATATCATTTAGAATTATAAAAAAAAATCTTATTATTAACTTTGTCTTTATAACTATTCTTAATCTATTTTTATTATTTACTATCATTTACCTATACGAGTTTTCTAAACATTTTTTTTTCGTCATTTTCTATTAGCTTTTTTTTCTTTATTCAGTATTAATTTTTGATTAATTTTTCTTACTTTTACCTATGCTCCATTGCACACATAAAACTATCAAACATATTTTTTGTTTTTATCATACGTATTTTCTCTCAAATACCACACCTTGTTTATTTATCTTACATAACTTTCTATTTGATTTTATTGTGTTATATAGGATGACAATAAAATCAATATTCAATTATAAAATTAATTAGTCCTTAATAATCTATTATTTTTAAATTATTAACATTTTTACCGCGAAAGTGTTAAAAAATATACAAACTTGAATTTAAAATTAATTGACATCCAACATGTATGTAGGAATGTAAGCATATTCTTCTAAAGAATTAATGAGATTTATTAACCCCCTGCGTCGCAAAAAACATTGAACCGCCGAACGATTTCTTAGAAAATAGTCCAGTCACACTATTTCTGGAAAATATTTTATCACGCATTCATTTGCCTTGATTAATTAGTCTGTTATTAGAATGCTCACACTAAAAAATGTACTCGGGTTTCCAATAATAAACAGGATCGGTTTAAGAAGCTGTGCCATCTAATTCATTTTATATTGCATTTAATTTTTCTATTTAAAAACAAATATTTTATTGATTTGAATTTTTAACATAAAATTAATAACAAAAGTTGCATGATGTTTAGTTTTATTACTGCATGACATTTGTGGATGAGTGGCAGTTCACCGGAAGTACTTTAAAAATAAGATTACTTACAGTGATATATCAGTAAAATCATATATCGATATATTACACTCATACAGTGTGACCACAGATTCTGTGAATTTCTTAAATAACTCGGGGAATATTAACCCATTACTTCCCGACTATTTATTTTTTTGTATTGTTTCATGAAGTTCTCAATTCTTGTTGAAAATATGACCAAAAA
The DNA here is from genome assembly GCA_949319165.1 of Sialis lutaria. Lineage (NCBI taxonomy): Eukaryota > Metazoa > Arthropoda > Insecta > Megaloptera > Sialidae > Sialis > Sialis lutaria. The sequence goes on along the minus strand of OX439231.1, from coordinate 21,794,343 downwards.
GATAAATTCAACACAAGACATAATAATTATCAATCGCAAAGTAGATATTTATAGGATAACACTTTTATCGACGATAATCTATACCTGGATTTATGTTTGAAACTATTGATATTTTTATGCTTTATTTACACTCTCATAAGTAATATTATGTTTAGTTTCGTCAAATTAAAAACGTTTTACTAAGTGAAAAAATGTAACTTTAAATGTTGGCTAGCTGGAATAATTTAAAGTGTTATAATTTGTCACTGAATGAACTCTAGAGTTCATTTTAAAAATTATTGTAAGTAGAGAGACTTAAAAAACATATTAGTAATGTAAATTAACAACATTATTATGTTGAGAAAAAAAATCGAAAATATGATGTCCTATAAATAGGACACTGGGAAGTAATGGGTTTAATTATATTCAGGGAAAACAGGAAAATATATTCTTTTTTTGCATTCGATACCAAAGTCGGAAAAATGAACACTAACGGAATCAACAGCCTCCTAACTACTGAACCGTTTGACCTAGAATGCAGATATTCGGTATAATTGTAGTAAATAGACTAAATAGTAGACCAACTTGACTTGAGTTGTAAAAATATATTTTTTTTTTATTTTTGGCGCTATTTAAGGAGAGCATAATAATATTTGTTGACAAAAAATGTTTTTATTCAATATTGGCGAGTGGGGTATCTAATAAATTTTTAAAATTCAAAGAATATAAATATAGTTAACGTTTAATTGTTAGAATCATCATTTTGTGAAAGTGAGATAAGTCTGAAAAATGGGAATATGTACCTATGTATAATAATGTCGAGATTACAAGAAAATTATCAACACTGCAATCATGTATTTTTTAAAAGTAATTCAAAATTAGAAAGTTATAAAAATATAAAATACCTTTTCGATTTTTAAATTAGTTTGTTACTTCCACCAAATACTTTTAGTAAATTACAACTACAATATTTCAATGAAAATTTATATCATCCGACTACTATATAATATTGTACAATTTATAATAATAAAAATATCCCTTTATACAAGCAAATATTTGAATACAAGTACCTACTATTATTGAATTTATTATTTCAGAATACAATCCCAGCGTATAGACGACATTAAGCAGTACATCATAGCGACATTAAAACCAAACATTTCGTCGTACTTTCCCCAGAATTTGACAATGCCGTTTCCAACAAATGCTGATCTTGTGGTTGAAAATGAAGACCTGCCAGACATTTCAAATTTGCCTTTCACAGAAAAAATTCAGAGTTTTTTTCCAAAATGTGAGTAAACATAAATCAGAAGCTAAAACAGCTGTAGCAAAGGTCAAAATATCCCTTTAAAAAATTCTCTCCGCTAAAAATTGAGTATTTTCTATCGAAAACTACGTCTCTCTTCCTTAAAAAAAATGTCTATATACTTCATATAGATTATTTGAAAATAAATTCAAAATAAATTATTCTTACATTATATTCATTTTTCTACACAAAAGGTAATATAAAAAACTAATATAATCAATAAATATGGTTTTAGGTGAGATCCCTCGCAATACCGATTCAGAGATTTGGAACGACAGATTTAGTTTGAATTTATATTTTCATATTAACATTGCGGCACATATTCCAGAGCATACATTAAATATTGCTAAGGCCTCACTGAGACTGTTTAAACTATTCCATGTAAGTATTAATATTTTGTTACTTTTTAATATTAGATATGTTAATATGTAAAAAATCAATTTTATCATCGATTTTGTTTTGATACATTAACTTTAACTGTATATCAAATATCTTCAACTTATTACGACGTTACCTATTTCAGAATGATGCACCGGAAGGAACTGAAGGTGGAAATGTAAATTTTTTGGATTCTGAAGATAAACAAATACGAATATCTATATATTGGTACACACGATCTTTGAAGAAAAATAGGCGTAAGTTTTCTATATAAACGATTTACGGTATAATATTATCCTTCATTACTTATTGATAACAAATTATAACAAAATATTTATTTTTAATTTTTTAAACAATATTAAATCTCTTAAAAGTTATCGTACAAAAATACTATTTAAATTTACATTTTTGCCAAAAATTAAAACAACGATGAGGTTAAATTCTGATTGATATTTGTAACTGATATATGAACGAATCAATTGAGACATTTCTTTTTCTTTTTAGTGAAACGACGTTTATCAGATAGCAAAATGATACCGATGTATGAAAATTCTACTCATTTAGGACATTGGATCGAATTCAACATCCGACCTGCTGTAAGAAGTTGGATTAAAAGTGGAAGAAATTTAGGCTTAGGTAAGTTTTTATTTTATACTAAACATACAAAATCCATAATACCTTTAAAAGTTTGTGCGTTCCAAGTACAATAAATTCTGCAGAAAATTGAATATTAATTGAATACAATTACAACACATTTTCTGTCACATAATTGTCTACAGATTCAATAATTAATGAAGTGTTAGTTACTTTATTTAAATAAAATTATTTATTGTTAAATTTCATGATGGAATTTTAGGTATTGTCATTGAAGATCAAGAAGGTAATTTCTTGCAGACAGACAGATTTATAAAGAATATGGAATGCAATCCAATTATGGACGATACAAATAAGGCTAGTTATTTTGCATGTGAGTGAAAACTAAATATTTATAACACTATTAATTAATTGTTTTTATTTTATATTTCATTTATACTATATGTTATTTTAACTCAGAACTTTGGTGTGTTAAAGTTTTTATTAATTTTAAAGGCTTGGCATTTTAGGACGACGCGCCGCCCTCGCCGCCCTCGCCGCCCTCGCCGCCCGTGCCGCCCTCGCCGCCCGTGCCGCCCTCGCCGCGCGCCAGACACGCAATTCAGTTTGTGTTTTTTTAACCTTGAAAATAATATCGTTTGAATTTATAAAGAACGTGCCGACTGATGTGTGTGTGTGTGTGTGTGTGTGTGTGTGTGTGTGTGTGTCTGTGACTCTCTCTCTCTCCGTGCGCTCATTTCTGGCGCGCGTATGTTTGTGTGTGTGTGTGTGTGTGTGTGTGTGTATAATAGTTAATAATGTACAAATTTGGATTTTATGCAATTTCTTGCACTCGTCAACCTGTCGTAATTATTTAATACACAATTTCAATTATGTATACATCATTTTAGATTAGCAATACCTGTATGACAATACAATTATTCATAGGTATATCAATTTTATTAGAAAAGGGCAATTGTACACAACAAATACAATTCTTAGCTTATTATCTATACTATTTAATAGAAATTGTTCATTTAATTATATCGATCAACATTACTAATTACTTTGATTGTTATATACACTATTTTACTTAAAAAGATATTAATTTAAAATTTTTTACATACCTAATAATATTAATTATAAGTCAGAAATGGACATTAATAATTTTAATTTTAAATTAATATCTTTTTAAGTAAAATAGTGTATATAACAATCAAAGTAATTAGTAATGTTGATCGATATAATTAAATGAACAATTTCTATTAAATAGTATAGATAATAAGCTAAGAAATGTATTTGTTGTGTACAATTGCCCTTTTCTAATAAAATTGATATACCTATGAATAATTGTATTGTCATACAGGTATTGCTAATCTAAAATGATGTATACATAATTGAAATTGTGTATTAAATAATTACGACAGGTTGACGAGTGCAAGAAATTGCATAAAATCCAAATTTGTACATTATTAACTATTATACACACACACACACACACACACACACACACACACAAACATACGCGCGCCAGAAATGAGCGCACGGAGAGAGAGAGAGTCACACACACACACACACACACACACACACACACACACACACACACACACACACACACACACACATCAGTCGGCACGTTCTTTATAAATTCAAACGATATTATTTTCAAGGTTAAAAAAACACAAACTGAATTGCGTGTCTGGCGCGCGGCGAGGGCGGCACGGGCGGCGAGGGCGGCGCGTCGTCCTAAAATGCCAAACCTTAATACTTAACATTACTACTGCTTTCGTATATATGTATAGTATTGTATAGTGTATACATATACATGTATATTTTTGTTATCACTTTTATTTTTGTTTCATTTTTGTCATTTTCACATTATGTAATTACTATTGTTAATACTTTTACTTATTTTAATTTTAAACTTACAGCAAACAACAGAACAATTCCAAGACCAGTCTTCGAAGCAGCTCTCATTGCTGCAGCAACAAACATCACAAACTCAACTTCAAGTTTTAGAAACAGCGCCCCACGTTCTAGTAATATTCTACTATACCCCACATTAGATTTATGTATGTTAGAAATTCCTTACGAATATCGTAACAGGTCATTAGATATTAGTAAACACAAATGCAAATTTAAAAATATTAGTTTTGTAAGAGTTAACCACGAAGATGTCTACAATATATTTAATAAACAATCACAGACTAATATCAACCATGAAAATGATGATGAACTATTACAAAATGATGATGCCAGAATTCGAAATGTTCTAGGACAGGATGAGTCCAATGAAAATAAAGAGGCTCACAAAATAAGACATGAACGTAAATTAAATACAAAAGATGTGAGAAACTATATTGAAAATCAAAAGATTATTATGACCAGAGAAGAATTTCTTAAATTATTCAAATTAAATTCAAGTGAAAGATAAGAATAAAACAATTAATTGTTTATAAGTAATTCTACTAAAGTTACATCGCTATTTATTTATAAATTAATTATTAAAATAAGTTCTAGATTTTTAAGTACATGGATAAAAAATTAATTTACTTTTTAAACTACAAGGAACCAATTTTGTTTCTGTTGTTATTTCTTAAACAAAACTATTTATAATTAAAGTATTTAGTTATCATCATAATATTACTAACAATATATCTAGAGACAGAACTGTGCACAAGTACAACAAAATGTACTTCAGTTAAAGTTATAATAAATGTACAAGACAATTTCAAATTAAGTACTTTTTCAAAAGTACTTAAACACATTAAGAAAGTAATTAAGTACATATATTTTAAAGTATTTAAGTATAAATACAATAAATATTCAATATGTATGTAATACTTCAGTATGTATTCATGTACAATGTACAATAGTATACTTGAGTTCAGTGTAGTGCTTAAATATAAGTAAAATTACTTTCATTTGAAATGTGATTAAGTACAAGTACAAATAACCCAAAAAGTACTTAAGTACATGTACTTGTACTTTAACACATGTATAACTCTGCCTAGAAGAAATACGTGCATCATTTCTCATTTTTCCCACCTGTTTAATCTTGTTCAAAAATGCAAAATCCACTGATTTTTTTAAATTAAAAATGTAACTTGTCATGTTCTCTATTAATTAACTTGTCCAAAAACCAACACAACTCAAATTGATAAAATAGTAACATACATAAAATATCTATAATATTACATTTGCTATTTTAATGGACTTTTTTTATTAATTTTGGTCCATACTAAACATTGTCTACTTTTTTATTAATGTTTTTTGGACATGGTCATATTGACAACTTAGCAATTCAAATAAATACGTAGCTAAGACAGTCTTACATAACTAGAAAAAATAGCCTTTTATTAGCATTGTCAAATTATATGTGTATATGAAAATATCTTAAAATTGACAAAATGAAATTATTCGAAAATTAATAACTATGTACTTTTTCCTGAATTTTAAGGCTTTTATAATTCCATCTATATTAATAATGTGAAAATTAAATTATATAATATACAGTGCCAATAAATATAATTTTATAATATTATAGACATAACCTAAAATTACGTCACTTTTATTTTATATTGTGGAAGCCGTTCAGGCAATAGTATTATGCTACTAAATAGAAGTAGCTCCTAATCAAGCACCGCAATTTCGGGGAATGATGGTATCTGAAATTATACGTAAATGCGAAATAATGTGAGTTAAAGAGCCGTAGCTCGGGTTATGACTGTTTATATAAAATATTATCAACAATATTTAGAGTAGGTACATAATAAAAATATGAAAAGTTTAATACAATAAAATAACGTTAATGTGTATATATTATATAAACATATTTTTCTAGTAATTTAAATTAAATTATATTTTTAGTTCTTAGTATTTAATAAACTACTACATTTAAGTAAACTTTAATTTTTTCAGAAGTATTTAATTTATAAATTTTAAATAGAATTTAATGTATAATTCAACTTAATTTAGATATGTCTTATATTATGATAACATATTATTAATTGTAAAGCTTTATATTAAGTTCCTGTAAATAATATTTTGTTGTATGATAGGCATTTTATTTAATAAACAATATTTTTATAGTAAATCTTTTGTTATTATTTAAATGTTGTGCAGATTTAGAACTTTGATTATATTAACAGGGTTTTCCATAAAAACGATGCCAATGTCTATTCGTTTTCTATTTAATAACTATAAAAGTTATAATATTATATATATACACTACCGCTCAAAAGTTTGAATACACTAGCTAAAAATGCAATATTTTATTTTTTTCTAGTTTTCTAAGGTGGTTAATAGTAAGAAACTATCCCTTTAAACAAGATTTGACTATTTTGTTAAGAAATTATCATTGTTGTTCTTATTATGTGCACGTTTGTGATAATTGACTATTTTGAATTTTGTTTGTTGCCAATTTTCTGTTTATTGTTAGTGTTTAATTCAGCATAATATAATTGTATGGCAAACAATTTTAGTACATAAAGTGATATAAAGCATTATAAGGCTTTTTTACATTTTTCCAACTAGTCAAATTGATTTTACATAGTGAAAATTAACAAAATTAAAAAAATACATATTTTTTCAAAATTTATATACAATGAAGCTAAAAAGAACTGAATAAAGCGTAGAAACTCATGCTCAGACAGTTATTGTGAGAAAAGAAAAGATTTCTCTTCGAAATATTACAAAAAAATTGCAGATTTATCTGGGCGCTATGCAGCGCTCGCTCGCTAGGGCTGAAGAAACAGCAAAAATAAATCTTAGCTACGCTCTGAGGGGCCTAAAGTGACAACAATACATGAAGAAGGAATGTTAGCAATGTTATCAATGTATAATTAAAATTAACCATCATTGATATTACCACAGATATAAATAACTTCAGAGAACAACTTGCCTCAATTTTAACTATCATGAGACGCCTCAACAATACAGGGTTGTATGTTCGAGTGACTGCAAAAAAACCTCTGGTAAGGTTATCAAATATTGTTAAAGACTGAAATGGACTCAACAGCATAAGGATTAGGCAGTAGGCATTAGACTAGCGGCGTTAAGTTCTTTGAACGGATGAATCGAAGTTTGAAGTATTTGAGTCAAAGCGTTGAAAATTCGTCCGTCGGCCAGCTGGTGAACGCTTCTAACCAGAATGCTTAATTTGCACAGTGAAACATGGTGGTGATAGTGTTCTGGTGTGGATATGTTTTGGATGGAAAAAGTTGGATAATTAGTAAAAATAGATGGTATTATGGACAAAAAGGTATATCATAACATTTTTGTAAATAAAGTAATCCCTACGGGATGAAAAATTTTGGGTCATGATTTTGTATTTCAACAAAATAATGACCCAAAACATACATGTAAACTTTGTAAGAACTATTTTGTGTCGAAAAAAAAGGCTGGACAATTGAAATTGATGATGTGGTCGCCACAATCGCATGATGTATCTCTGATTAATTTTTTTGGGAGGAACTCGATAGAAAAGTAAAAAAATAGCTCCCAATAGTAAAACTGCACTCTGGGAAGCATTGTAAGATGCCTGGAAGGATATAAAAGCAGATATGTTAGATAAACTCACTTCTAGAATGCCACGAATTTGTCAGGCAATTAACAAGGCTCGAGGAGGATATTTGGATGAGGTCTATATTTAGTGTTTTTTATTATATTTAACTACAAAATACAGTTATTTTTTAGTCACATTGTTTTAAAAAATACTTTTGTAAGTTTTTTTGCTAAACAATTAATAATTAATACAGGTTTATATCAATTTTCGTTGATTTAACTAGGTGTATTCAAACTTTTGAGCGGTAGTGTATATATATATATATATGTATATACTAGTTAAGGGGTGGCGAAACTGACGCTGGTACAGGTCATTATCGAGCACAGCAAACCCTATGACTAAATAGCGGTTGTATTTTTTATGAATAATATACAATTTAATACTTGTATCTACTGTTAGTCTGGAACATTTTTTTTACACCTATATTATGGTTGAATTCTGAAAACGCGATATACACCAATACCTCGCTTTGCGTCGTTTCGTTTTGCGTTTTTTTCGAAGTTGCGTCGCTGCTGAATTAGTACTAATTTTCACTGTGCGTCGTTAAATTTTCGAAGTTGCGTTGTTTTGAGTTCGATTCTTTAATTTTATTTTAATTAAAACGAGAGTAACATAAATAATTCACTTTGCGTCGTTTCAATTTGCGTCGTGTTTTTTTGGAACGTAACCACGACGCAAAGTGAGGTATGGGTGTACGTGTATTTAAATAAAAGTGTAATAAAATAATTAAATTTAAAAAGTATAAAAATAGTGAAAGTTGATTTTTTAACATTTTTGATTTTTGCTGTTTAATGCTCATTAGTGGCGAAGGATTAACCCCAACAAAAAAAAGTTTCGGTCAAAAGATATTTACTTTCGATCGGAGAACTTGATAAGCTAATAAAAAATAAGGGTTCCCATTTGAAAATTTTAACTTACCCCCACCCCTCGTAAGGGGTTGAGGAGTGGTTTGGTATGCAAACGATCCTCTCCTCGAAACCGAGCAACTTTTTCCTCGAACATTTTTTGGTTCAAGGCAAAGAAAAAGAGTTATTCCGGGGTACCGGGCTTTTTTAAACACCCTGTATAGATAATTTCAAACATGAAAAATAAATTAAAATTTTCATGGATTTTATTGATAATATTTAATTTAAAAAATCCCAAAAATAGTTATTTTTTTAGTTTCAAAGTGATGTTACCTCAATAAATAAAATGTGTTATATATAAACAAATGTTTTTTTGTGAAACTATTTTAAAATTATTTATAAAGAATTATTTATACCTTATATATGTATTATGTATGTACCTCAATTACCTTCGACTTACCTCACTTGTCAACGCTGAAACATCAACAAAAATAAACTGTATAGAAAAATAAACAGGTATTTTTTTAGGAAATACTGTACAAAATAGCTAAAAAGCATTTTTATAGAGCCTCAAATTTTTTATCTCCTATTTTATTATATTTTTTGTTTATAATAGTCAATTTAGTAGATAAAGTTGATAACCTACAAAAGCTCTTCCCAAATTTTTTTCAGACACGGTTATACAGACAGGGCCGGCAGAACAGAAAAATTTCTAGTGTTGAGTAAAAAAGTGGGGGGAGGGGAGTTGGGGCGGTTATTTTTCTTATATATGATATTTGGAACATTAAGAATTATATTACAAATGAATACAGTTATACAAATGAAAATTTAAATTAGCTTTTTACTCATAAAATCTGATTCAATTGTTTCGAAGTATGTACATTATTGATTCTTAGATACCTAATTCAAATTGCTAAATGCTTCTCCAATTTCTACTATAATGTACCCAAGATCTAACTGCCGCCCTCTAGATTCTGTTGCCCAGGTGTTGTGCACTACCAAAGACAACTCTGCAGATATTACTTATTAAAAAGTTTTGGGTTTCTTAAAAAATATTTTATATTGTACAAAAATATTTATTGCAAAATATACATACACGTTACATCATTGGTTCCATATATGTAATATTACAACATATTTTTAAAGCATCTTAAACAATTAAATTATTTTTATTCATTAACAATTATTATTAATACACCGGGTGGACCATTTTAACCTTTAATGGAGAATAACTCGACCGGTAAGTGAAATAATAAAAAAAATTGTCAAATAAAAGTTGTACGGTTTGGAGGGGGACATAGACGTACTTGGATGAAATTTTTTTAGGTGGTGTTTTCAAGGTGGTATGAAGGTCAACATCATTTTTTTAAATAATAACCTATAGTTTTTATCAAGTAATTTTATTTAACGTGAATAGACAAGAATCTTTCATTGAAAAAATTTTTTTAACAACTTAACCTTTCCAAAATATCTAACAAAATAATTTTTGATTTTGAACTTTCAATATTTTTTTATTCAGAAACCATAAATTTTAGAGAAAAAGTACAAGAAACAAAAAATGTTTATTTTGATCTAATAAAACTAAAGAATTTTTTTTTAATTTAAAAACTTCTTTAAATTATTTTATTTAAGCAAAAAAAAATAAAAATGTTAAAAAAATTTTAGAATAATTTTTAAAATTTTAAAAATATTTTTTCAAGTTTTATTAGACCAAAATAAACATTTTTTGTTTCTTGTACTTTTTCTCTGAAATTTATGGTTTATGAGTAAAAAAATATTGAATGTTCAAAATCTCGAATTATTTTGTTAGATATCTTGGAAAGGTTAAGCTGTTAAAAAAAAGTTTTCAATGAAAGATTCGTGTCTTTTCACGTTAAATAAAATTACTTGATAAAAACTATAGGTTCCTATTTAAAAAATGATGTTGACCTCCATACCACCTTGAAAACATCACCTAAAAATATATATGAAACTAGCTGACCCGGCCACGCGTTGCTGTGGTTAACCTATACTTTAGCAACACGTGGTGGTTATGCTATTAAATTGTAGGTTAGGTTTAGTAGTTTGGAAGTTTGACATAGCGCCATCTATTGAATACTTACTCAATCCAGTCAACAGATGTCACCATCTGTTAGAATCGTTTGGAGCTAACAGATAAAGACAAATAATTTGCAATAAAATAATATTGCGATCATAAATTGAGATGTAAGCTATCCTATATTTCAAGTTGGATCAAACTGCACACGGTGTACTTTGATTAAAATCGGTTAAGTAGTTTAGGAGTCCATCGCGGAGGAACATGTGACACGTAATTTATATATATTAAGATAATATGAATTTAATTTATACTTCAGTTTAAGTAACACGTGGCCGGCTATGGTAACACCAAAAATTGAAAAAGTAAAATTAACTGTATTTCGTTTACTACAAAATAAATTTAACCTATACTGTACCCTCAGCAACATGTGGTGGTTATCAGTGGCGTCACTAGGGGGGTGCGGGGGGTGCGGACCGCACCGGGTGACACCATCACAAGGGGTGACACCCAAATGCAAAACATCACTTTAGTAGTAGTATTGTATTTTTTGGTAATGAAAAAAAAAGGTAATCAGAATTGAACTGTGTGCTCAGGGGGTGACACCCAAATTCCAAAAAAATTTTGGTAAAAAAAGGTCATCAAAATTGAACTGCTCAGGGGGTGACACCATGATTTACCGCACTGGGTGACACCAACCCTAGTGACGCCACTGGTGGTTATGCTATTAAATTGTAGGTTAGTTTGACGTAGCGCCATCTATTGAATACTTACTCAATTCAGTCAACAGATGTCACCATCTGTTAGAATATGTACGGCAGTGACGTCAACAACGCTGATTGGTCAACGACCGCATTGCCATACCTCTATATTTATATACCTTGATTGAGACCGTCAAATAATAGACAAATAATTAAAATAATATTGCGATCATAAATTGAGATGTAAGCTATCCTATCTTTCAAGTTGGATCAAACTGCACACGATGTACAAATTTTGTACGTTCTCCTGCCTTAACTATGAATATTGAATTCGTTTACTACAAAAAAAATGAAAGCGTCAGTCGAAAACTAACAGCGTTAGAAGTGAAATTTTTTTTTTTTACGGAATGCAAAAACTGTCAAAGAGGAAATAGACAGAAAATGTACTGTAACCATAGAAGGCTTTACAGCCCCCCACCACCTCCCCGTAAAAAAGCGGGAACTCTCTTTAAAAAAGGGGGGAAGTGGGGGGGGGCAACCCCCCTCCCTTTCCCATAGGAAGCTTTACAGCCCCCCACCACCACCACCGTAAAAAAATAGGAACTCTCTTAAAAAAATGGTCTATGGTAAATGGGGGGGGTTGCCCCCCCCATTTCCCATAAACCCTCCCCCCTTTTCTCATAGGAAGCTTTACAGCCCCCCACCACCACCACCGTAAAAAATGGGAACTCTCTTTAAAAAATGGTCTATGGAAAATGGGGGGGGGGGTGCCCCCCCCCATTTCCCATAAACCCTCCCCCCTTTTCCCATAGGAAGCTTTACAGCCCCCCACCACCACCACCGTAAAAAATGGGAACTCTCTTTAAAAAATGGTCTATGGGAAATGGGGGGGGTTGCCCCCCCCCATTTCCCATAACCCCCCCCCCTTTTCCCATAGGAAGCTTTACAGCTCCCCACCACCACCACCGTAAAAAATGGGAACTCTCTTTAAAAAATGGTCTATGGAAAATGGGGGGGGGTTGCCCTCCCCCCATTTCCCATAAACCCTCCCCCTTTTTCCCATAGGAAGCTTTACAGCCCCCCACCACCACCACCGTAAAAAAATGGGAACTCTCTTTAAAAAAAAAAAAGGGGGGAGCAACCCCCCCCCCATTTTCCATAAGAGGCATCCTATGTTTCAAGTTGGATCAAACTGCACACGGTGTACAAATTTGATTAAAATCGGTTAAGTAGTTTAGGAGTCCATAGCGGAGGAACATGTGACACGTAATTTATATATATTAGAAGACTAGGGGCTGTGCCCCTGGGCGCTTCGCGCCCCAACCCCCTTTCACGACATATTTTTTACACAAATTTACTCGGGTCTGCGACCCTCGAATGTGTATACATCATACTCTTACCACTATTTTTTGATAGTTAATTATTGAATTTGGCGGAGATAATCAATATTAAAATTTTCAGTAATCTTACATGTACACATTACCTAATTACAAATTTGCTCGGGTCTTCGACCCTCGTACGTGTATATTATAATAAATTTCCATTCTTTTTGCTGATACTCATTTTTTTCTTAAATTGGCGGTGATAATCACTTATCATAATTACAATTTTCAGTAATATTACATATATAAATTACCCATCATAAAATGTACTGATATATGATTAACTTTTTATTTTTATATATTTCTGAAGTTTTTAGTTTTTGTTCAATTTTAATCAAAATTAATTTGTCTACGTCACTTTTAAAAAATAGCAATTTTAATTATTTTCATGCGACGCCCCTGACTTAATTATAATTAAAAAAAAAGATTAATATATCAATCTCAACATTCTCAACTTTAAAAAAAAAAAATTCATAAATATTTTTTTTAGGCGCTACTGATCTATATTATAATTTTCATATTTTTATCAAATTTCTAATTTTTGAACAATTAAAAAAAATTTTTTCAGACGCTACTGACTTATTTATTTTTAAATGTGAACTTTGGATAAATTGCATCAATCTCCTACAACAAAACTATTAAAAATTATATTTTTATACAATTTCATTTAAAAAAAAACACAAATTTAAAAATATTTGAAACGCCGTCCCTGATTTAAATGAATAATTTCAACAATTAAAAAAAATCAACAATTTTACTCAAAATATTTTTTTACAAACGTAAAAAATATGTCACATGTAAAAAATCACGTAATTCTACTATCAAATCTAACGTCATCAAAAAATTTCTCACTCTTAATAGAAAAGGATAGAAAACCTTCTAGAACATTCCCTGTCATCTGTCAAAAAGCATGCACGTGTATTTTGAATCAGACAGAAACATATGATTTCGTCCAATCAGAGCTACAGATTAAAAAAAAATGCCGACGGTATTTTATCATAAAATTTTATTTCATCGAGAATTTTCCCAAATTACGTCGAAAAAAAATCACAGCTCAGAGACCTTTCATAGCTAAGAAATGAAATCTAGCCTATTGACTGGAAAAAGAGTTGAACTACATGACGAAAAAAAAAATATCAAAATCGGCTCGGTAGAAGCTGAGTCTATAAAAAAAACATTTCGTCCGGACATATATATATATTGCACGTTTATATTATAGTGTGATAGATTAGCTGTTACCCGCGACTTCGTTGGCGTGGAATTTAGGGAAGTGAAAATACATTAAGTTCAGTTAGGTAAATAATACAGATAGATAAAATACATATTTTTGTATGATAATATAATCAATAAAACAGGTCAAATGTTACACACCCATTTTTTTATCTAATAAATTTATCGGGATACAAAGTACTTCCTCAGGACGCAAGCTATCTCCCTGTCAAAAGCTGTAGCCGGGTAAGCATGCAAAATCGGCCTTTGCATGGATTTGGCTGATTTTTTTTTGAAAGTCACATTCTATATAACATTCAACCTGACCAAATATCAGCTTCCAAAAATTTGTAGTTTTCGAAAAAAAAATTATTTTTGATTTTCAAAAAAAATTTTTTTTTTGATAATCTATCAATCGAATTTGATGGTGCTTACAGTATATTGTGGAGGTACTTATGATACATCAGAGGTAATTTTATTATGATCATCTGATCATAATTACCTGGAAAAAAAATTAATAAAATTTAAAAATTAAAAAAACACCATGATGTACTCGGGGGGCAATCACCATTTTTTCACCAAATATACCTTGTATGTACCCATACAACATATCAAAATCTCAAATTGTTCCGAAGGGTATAACATACTCGTATAAATATTCAAAATATTTTGCATGCAATGATATGCCAACGGAGGCGTGGCTTGGTGCGGACGGACCATAGAGATACTATAATATAGATAAAAGTAACAACATTTCATGTAAGTGGAAACATGTAAATAATAATTAATAATAGTTATTCTCATTTTTTTTTAAACAGGGCTTGACTGGCCCGGTGGGATATCGAGAATTTGACGATGGCGCGTGCCCTGACAAGGTTAAAAATAATAATTTTTAATAAAATATAGATTAAATATTAATACAGGTTAAATTATGAAAAAAAATTCAATAAAATTTTTTTATGAAACTTTTGTACAAGAACAAATGTTTTTATGATTAGTTTGCATTACTGAATTAATTTTCAAGTGCGTAGTGCGAAAATAATTAGTGTATTTGATACAGAAAATTTTTCTTTTTATATATGTATTAGTTTTAAATGTTTTTTTGTATAAAATAAAAGGCTTAAAAATTTTTGTTAATATTTTAAGAAAATAAAAATAAATTAAATAATGTTTGACGTTTTAAAAGACGAAATTATTCAACCTTTAATTTAATACCAAATAGGTATTGCTATAGTTTCTATCTCCTTCTGCATCAAAATAGATAATGAAATTAGAAAACGACAATTTATTTGTAGGTGATACAAAAGCTATTTACAAGGCTTTGGTACCTCATTATTACACGATAACATAATTCGAAATCACGTGATTCGCAAAAACGGCACTTGAGAAAAATATTTAATTTTATTTTAATTTTAATACTAAAAATTATTATTGTTAACCTTGTCAGGGCACGCGCCATCGTCAAATTCCCGATATCCCGCCGGGCCAGTCAAGCCCTGTTTAAAAAAAAAATGAGAATAACTATTATTAATTATTTACATGTTTCCACTTACATGAAATGTTGTTACTTTTATCTATATTATAGTATCTCTATGGTCCGTCCGCACCAAGCCACGCCTCCGTTGGCATATCATTGCATGCAAAATATTTTGAATATTTATACGAGTATGTTATACCCTTCGGAACAATTTGAGATTTTGGTATGTTGTATGGGTACATACAAGGTATATTTGGTGAAAAAATGGTGATTGCCCCCCGAGTACATCATGGTGTTTTTTTAATTTTTAAATTTTATTAATTTTTTTTTCCAGGTAATTATGATCAGATGATCATAATAAAATTACCTCTGATGTATCATAAGTACCTCTACAATATACTGTAAGCACCATCAAATTCGATTGATTGATTATCAAAAAAAAATTTTTTTTTGAAAATCAAAAATAATTTTTTTTTCGAAAACTACAAATTTTTGGAAGCTGATATTTGGTCAGGTTGAATGTTATATAGAATGTGACTTTCAAAAAAAAAATCAGCCAAATCCATGCAAAGGCCGATTTTGCATGCTTACCCGGCTAAAGCCTTTCAGTAATATCGGTTCCGCGGTTTAGTCGTGAAAAGGTAAAAAAACAGACAGATCCAATTTCGCATTTTTTATAATATTAAGTATGGATACAAAATCGTAAATATCTCGGCTCCTTAGTAAAATAGGGAGTTGTTTTTCCCCCTAAACCCCCCACCCCCATAGTATTTTCCCGTCGGATCGAATGAAAATAATTTATAACCAAATTGAATTTTTTCCCACACAAACATTTCCAGCCCTTGCAATTTCTTAGGGGATACAATTTTTAGACTTGAAGTAGCCTATGTCCTTTCTCAAGATGCAAGCTATCTTCCAACCAAATTTCATAAAAATCGGTTCAGCGGTGTAGCCGTGAAAAAATAGCAAACAGACAGAGAGACAGATCCACTTTCGCATTTATAATATTAAAATCTTAAATATCTCGGCTCCTAAGTAAAATAGGTTGTTGTTTTTTTTCTTATAACTCCCACCCCCATGGTATTTTTCCTACCAGATCAAATGAAACTTATTGTATATTTATTATAGTATTTTTCCCGCCGGATCGAATGAAAATAATTTCAACCCTTCATATGTGACAGGGGGTGAAATATTAATAACTAAATTAAAAAAATTTCCCATACAAACATTTCCACCCCCTTCCAATTCCTTAGGGGATGGATTTTTGTAATTCGAAATAGTTCGGTTCAGTGGTTTAGCCGTGAAAAGGTAACAGACAGACAGACAGATACACTTTCGAATTTACAATATAAGTATGGATATATTTAACCAAAATAAAATAATACATATCTGAATAAATTAAAAATTCTAAAATCTACATAAAATAATACTTATTATAGGTATAATAATATTAAATTTAAAATTATAATTTAAAAATGTACATATAACAATTCAAAGCATTAATTTTTTATAAATCAAGTAAATCAGAAGAAACAAAACATGCATAACAACTAATCATAAATACAATAATAGGTATATGTATGTACTGTACGTATACTATTTAAATAGTTGTGTTTTAAGCTCATTGTTTTCTGTTTGTAGTCTTCTGTTTTCCTCCATAACATCTGTGAAGAAGGTTTTAATTCTTTCTTCATTATATACAAATTGTCTGACCATATATAATTTCATATACATAAATTCTCGTTTTGTTTTATCCTGATTTTCTTCTATTTCCTTTTTCAAGTCATCATTATGTGTGAATAATTTTTCAAATTGTTCATTAATACTTTCAGATATTGAATTAATTATTTCTATTACTTTTGGTCCATCGATGGTCTGTGAAACAGGAGTACTTACTTTAGGCATAATAGGAATAGTATCAGGAACTTTATTTTTTATTTTTTTAGGTAATAAAACATCTAGATTTTCAACGAGAACTGTGTTATCCACTAGATTTAAATTACGTTTGCTTTCATCGCATTTTGATGATCTTTCAGCAGAAACTTCATTGGTAATTTCAATTTCTATGTTAACATCAGGAGAATTGGACATGTCCTTAATACCCATTAAATCAAAAAATGAATCGTGAGATATATCTGGTGGTGTATACATAGTATTTTCATTACCCCCACTATGTAATGCAGATTGTAACATCTTTGTGAAGAGAGATTCATTTTCATCACTTGTTTCTTCAACTTCTTGCATAGACTCCATATTTACAATTGATGACAATGATTTAGTTCTTGTCGGTATAATATTTTGATACAGAATTTTTTTCAGTGGAGTGTTGCTTATTTCAAAAGTTTTCAAAATTTCATCACAGTTCCGTAAATCTAATAAATAAATCATTCCATTTATAGAACTAATAGCCAAAATGTTTCCTGTGTGCATTATATCGTGAGAACAGAGAGGATTGTCGAACAATTTCGATAATACTTTTTCATTACTCTGGAGATCATAACAGTTAAAGGTACAGTCAAAGCTAATAGACGTCATCAACGTATTGTTAACAGGTGAAAATGCAATATCAGTACACGGGGCGCAATGAGCACCCCTCTCAGTGAATTTTGTCTTTTTCATGTTTATATCCCATACTGCTACTGTCCCGTTGTCATCTGCAGCTGCAAATATTGAACGAAATGTGCTGTGAAATTTCAGAGCAGATACAGACTTACTAGAAGATGTTACCTAGAAATAAATTAATTGTTCATTTATTATAAAAAATGCAAAGTTTTATATTAATTATGATCTACCAGTCATTTGTTTATTTTTATTTATATTATTTTTAATAATGTGATAGATTTCATCCCAAATTTAGTTGACCGCCGCTTCTAAAAACTATACACAAACCCTGATAAAAAAAACATTCGATATACTTACTTTGTACGAATCTGTTTGTTTAACCGATGCAATATTATACATATAAATGTTCCCGTCATCGCTTCCAACTGCTAAATGACTGTCTTTTGCACAAACGTCCATCAAATTAACTGGCGAGTTAATCGAAGAAAAATTCTTCACTACATTTCTAGTTTTCGAGTCATACATAATCACATGACCATTATCTGTTCCAACAGCTAGTTGATATTTAAACAATTTCGCAAATACTGCTGTTGTAGGATTTAAAATATTTTGTAATGTGTGATATTTTTTCCATTGATTTTCTTTTATTGCTGCTAATTCAACAGGACCTTTCGTAGGAATTACTCCAAATAATTGACCATCTTTATTCACAACAAAATTTTTTAAATGAGATTCAGTACGGAACGGTTGAAATGTATATTTTATATCATATGAAGAAGTATCATACAGTCTTATATAATCTGTACTGCACACTGATAAGTAAGACATTATGATATCTGTAATAAAAAAGAACATATTTTCAAGAAAACAATTATTTCATTATGCAATTTGAATATTTTTAAATAAAGATTTGGTTTAAAATAGTACTACAACCGCCATCTCTGAGCAAACGTAATAACGAATGTAGTATTAGCAGCCCTCTACAGTACACTACACTACATGAACGGGGGATATCATAGACAAGTGAGTCGTGTTAAAACAAAAGTCGCCTTATCCACCTCCGGACCCAAACTGAGTTAGCTATTTGATTATGTTCCTAAAGGCTGGTTTACACGCAACGATAAATTGTTACGATTTATCGTTGCGTGTAAACCAGCCTTTATATATTAAGGCACATTGTCCTGGTATTAAACTTGACAAATTTTGTCTTATCCCATAGACATAGAATATCAGTTAACAAAATTGTGTTCAAACAAAACACAGCCTAATCCAAAGGTAATAACGTTGATCGTTTCATAACTTGTCTCATCCACCTTCCTTGTTATGAACATACATAACTTGCTAGATCCAATATAAACGATTTGTGTATTTCAACAAAACTCGCATTATTATTTTTACGACAACCTAATCCAAAAATTACCAAATTACTCAAAATTTTGTTACTGTTTGGATTTATTTTCCTTCATAATTTGAATCAGTTATCAACGCATAATGATATTATTGACCATAAAAACTGATGTTAGAACTGTAAAAAATATTAAAAGAAAAAAACGATTTGTGGAAAAATAAATTTAAAGTGATAAGGTGACTTTTGTTTTAACACGACTCAAATACCTTATTGTTTTCTTACGGAAAGAAGCAAAATAAAAATGAATAACATTTCCGTAAAAACTAACAAATTTAATACATATTAATGCGAGTACAAATGTTGATGCTTTATTGAAAAATGTAATAACTGTTTTATATTAGGTACTCACCAGAATTTTTTTAATTATGCCGTTTGCACCGTATTAGTTAATTAAGATTGACTAAATATAAATCCTCGCTTGTGAAAGTGAAAACTTAAACCGAAATCAGAATAAGGAACCAATAGGAAACGACTGTACGCGCATCGCGCATGGTCATTACATAATCGTCTTTAACACAGTAAAGATGCATACAGACACCGACTTTTTATTTTATCTGGGGGGTGGGGTAAAACATTTTTTTTCTTAACTATTCAAATAACTAACTTGAGAAATAATGATCACAATGAAATTTTTCAAAAAGGAAATTAACCCATTACTTCCCAGTGTCCTATTTATAGGACATCATATTTTCTATTTTTTTTCTCTGACATAATAACGGTTATTAATTAGATTTACATTACCAATATGTTTTGCAAGTCTTTCTACTTACCTACAATAATTTTTACAACGAACTCTAGAGTTCATTTAATGACAAATTATAACACTTTTAATGTAACCGTGTAATTATTCCAGCTAGCTGAAATTTAAAGTTACATATTTTTCACTTAATAAAGCGTTTTTTTTTTAATTTGACGAAACTATTATACATAATATTAGTTATAATTGTGTAAATAAAACATAAAAATATCAATAATTTCAAAAATAAATCCAGGAACATGATAATAATGCAGTCTGCGATTGATAATTATTATGTCTTGTATTGAATTTATCTTTTTGGTCATATTTTCAAGAAGAATTGAGAAAGAAAAATTCGAAGAAATAAAAATACTCCGTTGTCGCTTTGGATTTTGAGATAACTTGCAATTCACTTGGAAACGGGGTTTTCCCCCTTCAAACCTATTTTTAAGGGTGTTGCATCACTTTTCGCCAGTCCAAACAGTGGCGTATACAAGGGGTCATGACCCCCCCCCCTCAGGAATAAAAACGATACACTAGACATTATGAAGAAATCTGAAATTTAGGTATTTAAAGTAGTCAGATGAACATAGGCTAGTTATGAGTTTAAGTCACTATCTATTAATAAATTTTTATCTACAATATCATTTGAATAAAAATTGTAAATGAAGATTGACATACTATTTTTAATATAATTAATTTTGAATATCGCTAAAATAATTATTTTATATGAGTTATAGGAAATTAATTTGACTTCATTTCTAGTTACCATATTGTGTATCTCTCACTACTATTATATATACATTTTTTGCTTTCATTACTGACTATTAAAATTTAAATTAAAGTATTTGCAGTCGAGAAAATGTTTGTTAATTATATATAATATCTCGCAAACAACAGCTTTAAATAAATTTAAAAAAATTTCCTTAAAAAATTTTTTTCATCAATTTATTGTAGTTTCGATAAAAATCGATCACACTTTAATTATTTGAAATAATTGAAAAGTGGACATTTATATTTAATTTACAGAGGCTCATGAAACGTAAACAACGATTTTAAAGTGTAAAAAAGTCGTAGATTTTTTTTTAAAGTTGTTGATCTAACTAAGCTTTGTAATGGAAATAAAAGATGTTTTAGTATTAATTTCCTTTTTGAAGAAATTTTTAGTGATCATTTTTACTCAAGTGACAAGTATTTGAATATTTACACCTTTTTTAAAGTAAAAATCTTATTGACAAAAGTATCTTTAATTTAAAAGAAACTAGAGTTCAGCTGCACAGGGGGGGCGAAGCCCCCCTGGTATAATATCTGGGGGGGCGATCGCCCCCCCCCCCCGTAGTCGGCGCCGGTGCGTTATATTATATTTGAAATCAGAAACTATTTATACAAATTATAATTTATCGATTTCATTTACATATTATATTATGTCCAATTTTCAACGAGAAAATTTTACATAGGGTTTTGGGGGTCGCTGGTTTAGAATATGTTATCAAATTAAGGATTTTTCGGGAATTTTCTTGAAATTTTCCAGGTTTTTTACAGTTTTTTTGTAAATTTATTGAAATTTTTGTTAAAAATGTATGAATTCGATGTGTTTTTTGAATAAATATCACAAAAAATTGAGTTATACAAAAATGTTCACGGAAATTTTTAATTTGTGAGCAATAACATTGTATTAATTGAAAAAAATAACCTTGATGGAGAAAACACAGCATATTTTTTTTGTCAAAAACGTTTATTATTTTATATATAACCGCGCAATCTGATACGAAATTTCGGAGCAAAACGTGTAAAATCAAAATTAGTGCCCGTAATATGATTTAAAATTTTCAACCCTTAAATAAGAGTATTCGATCAATTTAGAAAAATTTCATCAATATTCAATAAAATCTAAATATGTAATATGTATAAGTATATAGGTATATTAATTTATATTTTTTGCGTTAAAATAGCATCTTTAATTTATTAAGCAATATTAAAAATTATTATTAATTAAACTTAATTATGAAAACAATCATCTTTGGTATAACATTAAAAAAAACATCAAAATCAGTGCTGTTTCTGAGAGTTCCGAAGTAAAAACGTGCATTGACACGACTATACAGTGCGTTCACGATGAAAGGAACAAATTCGTTTAAAATTCAGGTAATTATTTTGTGGAAAATCGCTCGGACCCGTCGATTAGTATTTTTAGTTGCGGATTTTTTGACATAAGAAAATTGTCCCAAGAAGAACATATGCAGTCATCATTGATTTTTTTAAATGGAACACCCTATATATTATGCCATTTTTGAATTGTACGATTAATTCTGAACACTTTTTATAGGGCATACTATAGCTCTAAAATCAGCGGTTTTTGGAATAATGACGTTTGAAATGTGTTTCAAGAAGAACATATTTAGTCATCATTGATTTTTTTTTAATGGAAAATCCTGTGTATTATGCCATTTTTGAATTGCTCTAAAATCAGTGGTTTTTGGAATAATTTTATTTGTTTTGTATGTTTTATTAATAAAGTTAATTAATTTTTTATTTATTTATAACTTTTCAATCGTCATTATTTCAAAAACTGCTGATTTTAGAGCTATGCTAAATTGTACAAAAAGTGTTCAGAATTTATCGTACAATTCAAAAATGGCATAATATACAGGATTTTCCATTAAAAAAAATCAACGATGACTAAATATGTTCTTCTTGAAACACATTTCAAACGTCATTATTCCAAAAATCGCTGATTTTAGAGTTATAGTATACCCTACAAAAAGTGTTCAGAATTAATCGTACAATTCAAAAATGGTATAATATATAGGGTGTTCCATTTAAAAAAATCAATGATGACTGGATATGTTCTTCTTGGGACATCTTGTATACAATTTTCTTATGTCAAAAAATCCGCAACTAAAAATACTAATCGACGGGTCCGAGCGTTTTTCCACAAAATAATTACCTGAATTTTAAACGAATTTGTTCCTTTCATCGTGAACGCACTGTATATTAGAAAAAAATTCCTAAAAAAAAATTCTATATGACCAAAGATTGACAAGATAGATAGCAGTTCACATTTATTTCTCTTTCTGTATCATTTAGTATCAAGGGCCACAGAATAATAAATATATTTACAGATATACAGAGAGTCATCTCCTGGTTCTATTCTTCATGCCCTTGACACTTTGTCTCTCGCACGCTTGTTCACACGGCTGAGCGGCTAGGCTGGCCCTAGTAGTATATGCTCTAAGGTTATATGAAATGAATGACATGAAACTAGAAGAATATCAATGACAGAAACGTGACAGAATGGTTGCGTTCAGGGTAGTGACCGGTGACCGGTTATCGGTTACTGACCGTGACGTCATAAGAGTGTGAAGACAGCGACAGCACAACTGTCAAGTTGACGTTTGTTTGTATGTACATATTTAACGAAAATTGAAATAGTTTTTAATAAAATTCTATTATTTTTGTCTTAAACATAATTTTATAATATGATTAGAAACAATTAATTCTGTATAAGTATGAATACATAAGATATTGCACAAAAATATGTGATAATATAATTTAATATGTAAAAGTTAATTAAGATATACAAAATGCAGGTAATTTATTTCTACAGATGCATGAATTTAGCCTTAAAGATATTTCTAAACATGAAATTGTTTTAATTTTCTTTGAATTGCAGCTCACACATAAGAGGTTGGACCAATTAAATGATAATAACTTCAAAAAATAACTAATAAATATATAAACAAGAAGTGTGCATTTGTAGACCACAAATCACACATAACATAAACATATTATGTGTGATTTGTGTTGTAGACAAAGTGGAACTTACAAAGCAGTTAAATTTAATTTTGGGGGTTATGCTATTTGCCTTATTAATTGATACGATGTTTCGATTGTATTATGTACATATTATATACTTATATTGAAGAGGTGTAATGATATCCATTGAAAGTATTATTTATTGGTGGTTATTAATTTAAGATATTATCGTTCTTAATAGAATTGATATACATATTCGATGATTGCTGTGAACCGCACGTGCTGGATAGGCACACGCTTGGGTTATTGACTGTTAATTGTCATATCATATCATTTCCACGATGACAATTTGTTTCCCAAGCGCGCGTAAAAATACTTATTTAGGATAATTGTCGACTATATAATCGTGCAGCAAAAAATGACAAATCAGTGATTTTGGAAGTAATTAGTGACCGACGTTTGTATATTTTGAATATAATAAATCAAGAGTATTTTTTATTAAACTTGTTATATTTATTTTTGCACTTTTCTACATCATCAAGCTTCCTGGCCAACGTAGACACAAGAACCAAAAACCAAATTATTTAGTTGACTTTTGGCAACTAGGTTGCAACATGATGCCGAAGTCATCCACAACCGCAGGGCCTATAATGTAAAATTTTATAATATTAAAAGTATTTTTAGTAGCTTTTAGTGCTAATAACATAGAAAAGGCACTGTGGTAACAGTAGAATAGTTTAATTAAATATTAGTTTATTATACTTTGTCAATTGAGCTGTATATCATACATAAATGTAATCTCATGTTTAGAAAATTATCTATCATGAGTATAAATTATTCGTAAATAATTGTTAACGTGTCAATGTAATTATTAAAAATATATGTATCCATTTTAAAGCAAGTGTTAACATTTCTTAGGTCAGGTTTATTTCTCCAACGCAGCCCGATTCAATTGCAATCAGAAATTTTTGTCAGTACCTTTGTTTCTGCTCCTGGTTAGAAAATACAGCAGTTAACTTTTGCATCTTGTTCTGCATTTATAGATATATGGCCAGCAAATATAAACATGTACATTATCATAATTCATATGTTATAAGATGTGTAGCCGCCATATAATAATAGTTCGCTGTCCTATTATTTACATTACACTGTACTCAAATTACTCGACTGAATTAATAACTGAATACATAGGTACCAGAGCTTATTATTTAATTAATAAAATAATTTTAATTAATAATTTACTTATATTAAAAAGTAGGTAGGTACACAAAAAAACAAAGTAATCACAAGAGCAAAATTTATTAATAATAAAATAATCTCACAGCAATACTCAAATATAAAGGATTATAATATAATATATAAAAAAATACAAATATAACGAAAATATAGAACACAAAATTGCTTGACGTTCAAGAAAAATTTGTTTTTATGATGTTTTTTCAATTGCCTATTGAACCAACTGCTGCCTGCAGTTGGTACCTATATGTCCGGTTAAAAGTCTAACTTCATGGTCTAACCGGTGAAAGAGACCGGTCAGTAAAATTCTATCTCTTTCTGGTTACTTCTTTCACACTCTCCGTGTTACTAAATGGACATTCTTTAAATTTTTGGTACATTCCACCGGAAATTCCACAAATCAACCAATCAAAACACTGGTTAGTGACCGGTAACCGGTTACTTTCTGAATGCTCCCAATTCTTTAGGTGCTGTAACATTTCTACGAAAAATTTGTTTGTTTTAGTTATATTTTATAAAATGGAAAATATTGCAGATAATGGTTACTTTATAGGTAGTAAAATACGTACATTTTATAACCAAAAAACCGGTTTTATACAACTAATAATTTACAATTTTTAAGGGAGCTCTTCACTACCTAAAGATTTTGTGGTACCCAAAAAATCAAATTCTGAAAAAAATATAAGTAAAACGATGGAAGCTAAGAATGTTTTAGAGAACCAAGAAAATCATAATCAAACGCCAAAATATGATAATGGTAAATTGATATTAAAATTTATTAATTTTCAATGATGGGAATCATTTTAGCAAACAGCAAGCAAAGTTATGAGCTAATATGTATGTGGATTTATAAAAATTATAACTGCTCTTTATTGATGTTAATAAACCGTAGAACACAAGGCAGTTTGTATTGATAAGCAATTGTTAGAAATCTTTAAATATAGTATACACAGCCAATACATCTAACTACTGAATGTACAAAGATAGAATTTTAAATTCAACGTTTAACTTCAAAGAAAATATAAATATGTCTAATAACTGTGCGTGTAAATATTAAAACTGTTTAACTATACAACACTAGTTAGAGGCTATGGAGACTCACAAGTTTAAAAAATGTCTAATTATTGAAAAAAATTCAGTACATATAGTTATTTTTTGTATACTACACTCACTTTGCGATAAAAGAGCATTAGATATAGGGTCGACTCAATCTAAAAGCGGGTCGACAGCACGATATAAGAGCATTCTCCGCTTGCCACTAATCTCCACCGTGACTGCTATATTTCTATGTGAAATTTAAATTTACCACTTAAAAAAGGTTATGTATTTTTATGTTCTATCTGAAGTTGGCATTTCCTACTTGCCTCAATTTTCTTGCAATGCAAAAATCGAACAAATGTCCACAAACTGGAATTTCATTATTCAGCTACTTATTATTTACAAATTTACATTCTTATTTGTATGTACATTACATATTTACAAACAGCACGGTGGTGGGGGTCCTTCTACCCGCCCCTATATCGAACGGTTAAATTACCGATGCTGCCCCTTATTGAGAGGCGAGTGTACATGTAATACACATGTACACCTTACACCGGTGTTTCCTAAAATTTGTTCCACAGAGAAATTTAGGAATTCTGCCTTTATTTGGTGATGTGTTACTTATTTTTACAACATCCCTAAATTAAAGCATTCCCAAGCAAAGACAACATTCATTTGACATTAACACTAGAAAGACGGGAGCAGTCATTTAACAGTAATTTTAATTTCAATTTTGAATAATTCAAATAGTAAGTCAAATAGTTTTTAAATAATTAATAAACTAGTTGACTTGAAATTGAAATTACCGTCAAATGATGGCTCCCGTCTTTCTAATGTTTACATCATTAATGTATGATTAGACGGTCAGTTCAGTTTCAGTTTCATTTAAACATGTGTAAACACAAAAAATTCTTGGTTTTGTATAATGAGTTGTAACTCGACCTTTATAGTCAATAAATTATTGTTATTAATAATTAGTCTGAAATTCATATATTTTACATACCACTAAAAAATAATAAAACAGTAAATATTATTATTTAGACTCATTATATTTTTATTTTTATCAAAGGCGTGTAAGCCTATGTTAAATGTGATAAAATTTCTTGAATTAAAAAAATATGACAGTGTAATAAGTCATCTTTTATAATATTCATATTTTTTCTCTGATCATTGATAATGACAATCTCAATATTTGATCAGATCTCTGTCAAAGATCTTTGACATATTTATTTGATAGTGTAATAGCCGCCTAAGTCATAATTTTTTGACATTTTTTTTTTTTTAGATAATACTATATTTGAAAAAGTCGAGGATTGTGAAAAAAAGAACAATGTTACTTTAAAACGACAGAACTCTGACAATTCAGCATTGACATGTGAGTAGTAACATAAAGAACCTGTACACATTACAGACTTTAAGTCAGCTGAACTGTGAACACCTACCAATTAAAAATTGGCCAACTAAATAATCAAAAGAGCTGAATGATCCCCATTTGATTAAAAAGTCAGGCAACTAGTTGCCGACTGGCAATCAGTATGGTTTGCTATGTGTGTGCACCCATTACAAACTGAACTGTTTAATTGAGTACAAATTGGTTTTTCAGCTCGAACCCGATCAAACTATCGGCCGACTAAATGTCTATATATTTAATAAGGTTGGCCGATTAAGCGTTAATTCAAATAAAGTTTTTGTCAAAAAATGTATATCCATATGTAATATTTTCAACTGATTGATTCATTTAGAGACAATTTTGTTTGAATGTTTTAATTTTAAAAATATTTTACAGATAAAGATACATATCCACAAATAAAAACCATAAATTATCCTAAAGAACTAACAAGCCAATTTGAAGCACTGGATTGTAAATTGTGTGCAATGAAATTGACATCAACAGCTTTGGCTAAAATACATTATGTTTCAAGAAATCATGAAAAGAAAGTTCGTGCATGGCTTGAAAAATGGTCAAAAGAAACTGGGCAACCACTACCTAAGAAACAAAATCTTACTGAAAGTTCAGATAATGATAATGATCCAAAATATAAACACTGTGATTTATGTGATATTTCATTTACTTCTCGAATACATGCAGAAAGTCATTATATGGGGAAAAGTCATCAGAAGTAAGAAATTATATGGTTTGGTCATAAAATACTCATCCCTTTCATTTTTTTGAATGATAGAATATCAACTTTTTACTACTAAATACGGTACAAATTAATATAGAGCAAATAAACATGAAATCAGGTTAGAATCGGTTAACAAATACATTATTGTATTTTTATGTTTTAGAAATGCAAACATACTAAATTTTATCTTGATTAAAGATGTAACATAATGAAATAAAACACTAGATAAACATTTTAATCATTATAAATTGCAAAAAAAGTATTATCTTTGTAATAAACTAAACAATAATACAATTCTGAAGTTACTGGAATTGATAGATTTTTTTTTAATCTGTAAAGGAGTATGTCGTGAAACCATACGGGTCGCAAAAACATTTCATGCCTTTTATATAGAAACTGAATAATAATACAAGACTTGCACAGGACTTATAATTAGAAACTATACAATATTATTTCGTATATGTGTTTTTTATTTATACTTTGTTACATTTACATTTAGTCAAGGTATAACATTAAATATTTTCAGTAAAAATTGTAAATAAAACACACAAACTGTATGCAATCTCATGTTATTTTACCAAATTCAGATGACCTTGCAAAAGCGACATACTATTTAAAATGCATGTTGTAGTTATATACGTATGTATGTATATTAATTAAAATTAATTTACAATCAGTAAATAATACGATTATATATTCAATTTTATTTCAGAGTTGTTATGAATAAAAAAGGTCCTTCAGGTACAGGATATTATGATGAGGAAGGAATCTATCACAGAACGTTAGTATTTATATTAAATTAATCGGTTAAGGAGTGTTCAAGTATTATGTAAACAGACTTAGGGGGTGAGAGGATTAAATTTTTTCTTACTTTTGCTGACAAAAGTGGAAGGAGGGGAGACTAAAAATCTTATGTTTCTGAGAATTTCCCTTATCTCTACACTACAGTGTAGCGACAGTGTAGCATACTATAGTTTATGGGAATCTCAAAAATATTTATTTAAAAAAAATTGAATTAACAAATTCAAGTCGGACATTTGAAGATGAGCCATCTCTTGTTCTGTTATTGAAACTTGGATGCAGAGCCCGCGATCTAAAAATAAATGATCCTTAGTTCTTACTTATTCAATTCTTTTACAAAAGTAGTTTATTAATCTTAGAAATAATGTGATTTTTGTTTTAATTTTAATGTCTAAATAAAATTATAAAAATTTCTTACGTTGATATCATTTGAGAGGGGGGAGTCTATAATTTTCTTATTTTTTCTTACAAAAGGGAGTGGGGGTCTGAAATCAGTGGAATTATACATACATAATACTTGAACGCACCTTTATATGTATATATGAATATGAAATAGGAGTTATTGTTTTAAATTTATGGTATTGACAATCAATAACAGAATGGTATAATACAATTAATATATGTTATAGTGAAAGAACTATTAATTATTTTTATATGTTCTGTTCTCGGAACTTACAAATGATCAGGAAAATATGAAATATCCAGAATTTCTTCAATATAACATTAAAAAAAACTAATCAGCACAGATTTTATTATATAAAAGTACTCACAGATGATCAAAGTAAAATAAATAGTACATATTTTTAAAACGACTATAATATGATGTGGGTATTATACCTTCTTCTATGTGTTTATGTCAGTAATATTTAAAATGGTATGTGAATGAAATAGTCAACTAGTAATATACAAGTAGATTTGTAGTATAAAGCTTAGTGATGCACCAATCAAGATTGACTTGAAAAACAAAATGAGTAAGATAATCTTTACATTGTACGATAGTTAATGTGTTAATAGTTATAAAAATAGTATAATTAAATTTTAGGAAAACAGCAAATGCTGATCCAACAGGAAGATTTGGAATTGGTACAAGCTTTGTTTCAAATAACACTAGCCAACCTCCAGTACCTGGAATGGAAACAATAAACTCAGAAGAAGTTGTAGACACAAACCAGCCAAACCAACATTTATATTGCGAACATTGCAATGTCAGTGTTACCAGGTTCGATCAAATGACAGCTCATCTTATTGGACAAAAACATATTAAGACTTTGCGTAGACTTGGCATTGAGAGTAATGGTATGCATCATTAATAACTACTAAACATATCATTGTCTGAATCAGTGGCGTAGATAGCTTTTTGCGATGGGGGGGGATTTGCCGGATTTTGACTACAGACCTTTTTTATGTTCGCAACGCGCGGGAGCCCCTTATTTCAGTCTGATGGGGGGGGGGGGGATATGACAGTATTTTATAATATTTTTCATTATGCAAAGTACAAAATTGAACTCATGGGGGGGGGGGGTTGATTCCCTTAATCCCCCCCTATCTACACCACTGGTCTGAATATTTGTTTGTTTGTTCAAGTTAAGATCAATGTACATAGTTGGCACAGTAGAGAACTACTGTCCAAACCTACCGATCTATCTTGGCAGCTTTTTTTTTCAATTGATAACATTACATTTACATTTTTACCTTAGCTATTTGAATATTGTGAATTTGTTTATCGAAATATTTTGATCGTTTAATTATTTTGATGAATGTATAACATAACCAACAAAAATATTCAAACATTCTTTGATTCAAACAGCCAAATCCCAATGTTGTAATAGATTCTGTTTTTGGTCTACCATAAAGAGAAGATTGTTGAAACACATTAAATCACTGACAATAAAGCAGTGCTGGACAGCCATCGTTGAGCACATATATGTTTGAAAAATATTGTATTAGCAGAACAAGCACTGTATAAAATGAAGATATTGTAACAATTAATAATTATCACGTTAGCAGATTCAGAATCCAAAATTTTAATTGAATATTGATAGAGTTTATCATTTTTATAACAGAAATTCAAAATATTTTATACAACATTTCATATGTATAAAAATATATTTTCATATTACTTTTTTACAGAAAAAAATCTTGATCAACAAGAACCAAGTTTATTATCAACAGTGACAGATCCCAAAAATGGAACATGCCAAGATTTGTCAGTATACCGAACTCCTAGTGGAAATTACTATTGTGGAACTTGCAATGTTTCAGTTAATTCTGAAATTTCATTTACACAACATATTCAAAGTAAAAAACATGCCAATAAAGTTAAAGTGTCAAAACAAAATTAAATATTATCATTTATATTTGATGGCCTTAGGTGATGATATGATAACTGCAAAATTATGGTTTCTCAGGAGAGCAAATTGAAATTTCAAAAATACACCTACTTTGTATAACTATTTATTTCAATGTACTTTTTGCAAAATAAGGGTTTTTGAGAAAATGTCAGTTTTTATGTTATGAAAGTTATGATCTAAGACCATTGATATATATTTTATTCAATGGAAGTTTTAGTAGATTATTAGGTTCGTAAATAGAAATTATTTTATAAATAATAGAGATTAATAATTAATCCTATTAGCCTGTTTTAAAATTATACAGAAATATTAACAAAATGGTTCATTTATCTGATCAATTTAAATATTTTGATCTCTAATGTTTCAAATTTCATATTGTTAACTCTTAATTACCTAGGTATGTCAGTCATGGTGAGTGCAACAGTGTTATACCTCTTACAATTAGAAATATTAAATAGAAAGTATAAGGGAAAATAATAATAAAAATACTTATAATGACATCAAAATAAAATCAGCTACTAAAAAGTACTTCTGTCGGAAGTTATCAATAGGAATAAATGTATATTTAGCAAAATACATAATTAAAATTTTACTACAGAATATTTTATTATAAAACTGCGTAGCAAATATACAGTGCAAATAAAATGCATAACCACCTACTATAACCGCGCATGTGCTATTTTTATACCTATTGAGATACATAGGTACAATGAAAACAAAAATGCTTATGGTTTCTTGTGGCTGCTCTAGGTGATTAAGGGTTAATTGACATGATATACCTAATTTAAAATTTTATTTAAAACTTGCACATTATAATTTATACATTTTATAATCATTTATTTGTGACAGTTCGTGTCTTAATTTCTGTACCTTTTTAATAAGCAGATATGTTATTTTTTATCGATTTTAAGATTTTTAATCATATTAAATGTGTTGTAAAAACAAAAAAAGAATGAATTTAAATTAATTAAGTACAAAACAAATGGAAATAACATATACATTTTTTATCTTTTTTATAGTTTTCAAAGAAAACATATTTGTGTTTGATATAGTGGTGGATTTATCCAACTAGAGGTCATAGGCATATGTAAATTTTGGGGCCCCCTTGCACCATTTGGTTTTGTTTTTTGGTCATCCGCCTGTATGGAAATCTGTCACTGGATTGACTAATAATGTGAAATGTAGCTGCATAATTACATTTTTTATTCTTAATTACATGTATCTTTTAGAAACGTAGATTTTATTAGGATTACAGCAATTTAAAAACTAGTCTAAATTATTTAAAAATATGTCAAAGTAATTTAATTTTGATTAACACTTAATTATGTGTATTCATGTTGTGTTCATGTTTATAACATGAAATGAACACAGTGCACACATATATCAACAGTTTATATTTTGTTTTTTTAGCAAAATTTTTATTTATTTTATCTTTTACAATGATGAAAAAAATTATTTACTTCTAAATTGAACAATAACTGCGTTTTTTATAGCAAAATAAAGATTACCTAGCAAGCAGAGTATAGTTTGTATCATGAAAGATGACTGGACTAAGCATTAAAATTACACTGCCAAACCGGACTTTGGTGATATGGACTATAATTTGAACATTAAAAAAAATATTTTAACAAAATATTGCACAAAATGAATCTGGTTCTGGTGCTTAACACCTGTTTGCACATAAATAAGTATTAATAATAAAATACTAAATTTTAAAATATAATATTTTAATCGAATAATATAATATATTAACCTACTATAGTATATTAATATATGAATATATGATAATATCATATATTAAACTACTAGATTAATATAGTAGATTAATATATGATAATATACTGTTTTACTATAATTTATCATATAGTTAATAGTTAATAGTACATACCTACCTAATTATTTTGTAACAATTAATTACAAGAATGCTTTTTTGTTTACTTATGAATAAATCAGTTATAACTTAATAAATGTGTTTTTATTATAAATATACACTCATTTGGCACTTAACCTTTCTGTTACAAAAAAAAAACCTGCCATGGGTGCTACAGGACTTTCTATACATAATACTGACAGTGAACAGTGTACGTGATTCTTATTTTATTGAAACATAACATATTTCTGACAAACTAATCAAAGATAGAATAAAATGAATGGGACATAAAATATAGAAATATTATTTTATACATTTCATTATGTATCGAATGGATTTTGTTTAATATAATTACTAAACCGGAAACAGATGTTTACTCTTGTCATTTTTTTAATTCTCGATTTATTTTTGAAATAAGACAAAAATGTTTTAGATAAAAAATGTCCACACTGTTTAATCTCATGCAGTATTACATATAAAAATGACTCATGGCCCATGGTACCTATGGCAAACACGTACACAATAATACTTATAATAAAATTGGCAAGTGCTTGTTGGGCACGCACATGATAGGGTTCCGTAGTAATTCTCACTACGATTTATAAAAAAAAAATTTTAAGAGACCTATCAAATGACACCCCACTCAATGGGGTAAATGAAAAAAATGTGACTTCACTTTTCAATCTATGATAGGGGGGTCCAACATATTTTTGACAATGTTCGTTATAATTTTCAGTAAAAGTACTAATTAAAAGCTACATTCTGAATTTTTTTCAGATTTTTTGAATCGATAGTTTAGAAAATAGAGGGGGGGGGGACGCTCTGACAGCGACATTAAAAAGCAAATATTTCGTGACTGAAGGGTTGAAATCAAAAAAGTTATCTGACATTTTTTATTGCATTTTAGGAGAACTATTAAATGACACCCCACTCAATGGGGTAAGTGGGGAAAAAAATGACTTTTCAGTCTATAGAAGGGGGGTCCAAAATATTTTTGACAATGGTCGTTATAATTTTCAGTGAAAGTACTAATTAAAAGCTACATTCTGGAATTTTTTCAGATTTTTTAAATTGATAGTTTAGAAAATAGAGGGGGGGGGCGCCTTTTTAACGACTTTGGAGAGCAAATACATCGTGATTAAAGGGTTAAAATCAAAAAGTTCTGATACATTTTTTGTTGCATTTTAGGAGACCTTTCTAATCACATCCCACTCAATAGGGTAGGTGAATTTTTTTTTTTGAAAACACTTTTCATTTTATGGAAAGGGGGCCTAAAAAAATTTTTTTTACAAAATCTTATCATTTCTGTTTTTGGGTCTTTAATCTTCAACCGTATACCAAATTTCATCTTATTATCTCAAAATTTTTGAAGACGGACGGACGGACGGACATGGAGAAACTATAAGGGTTCCTAGTTTTCTACGGAACCCTAAAAAGTCCCATATGACATGACACTCATGGTGGATATAAATTCTCTGTTATATAATTCTCTTATTAATACTTATTATATAATTATTTTTTTCAAAAATTTGTTTTTTCGAAAAAATTAATAGAACATAAATTATATAATATTACCTACAATTTTCAACTTAACCATTTTTCTCTAATTTGCACTGTTTCAATGTAGGTAATTCGAAAAATTAAATAATCGACATCAGTAAACATCCGTTTTTTGAAAACGATGATTCAACCCATCGTTTTCAAAAAAATGAGGTTTCTTCCCAGGCAAAAATTAACCTAAAGTGTAAAATTTCACCCTTTTACGATTTCTCGTATTTGAGTTACAGCGTCTACAGACAGACACCATGGCGAAAATAATCAGAATGGATTCAAGGAAAGTCAAAATGGATAATTCCATCAAAATCCGGATTTATAAAAAAAATGGTTTTACAATACCTACCTACCTAACTTTTATTATATTTCTTCAACATTTTTCTTTTAAAACATAGAAACAATATTCAAATTTTGAATGATATCAGTACAGTGTAGCCTCATGCATACTTTTTAAAGAGTTTGATCCATTTATTTATTTAATTCCAGGAAGTCTATACAGAGGTATACTATTTTTGAAAAACATTAACGGTGTACTGTCGTTAGCATCAGTTACTAGCACTGGTTTGAAAATTGTAAAATAAATCTGCCACAAGGCAAGATTAGTAAATACACAGGTTGCCTCATGAGCTTTTGACCAATCAGCTTGGGCACCCCAAATGACGTCATACGAGGCTACAAATGTTATGATTGGACACCAGGCCCAAATTTAGAAATTTGCTGCCCCTAGGTAGTTGCGAAAATTGCGGCCTTATTTTTCAAAATAAATATTTTATTTGAACAAAAATAAAAAAGTATTAAGATTAAGATTTTAGATACTGATGACCTTTTTTAGTTCCCGCCAAAATTTGCAGCCCCTTTATTTGAAAATTTGCCGCCCCTTCATTTTTGCCGCTCTAGGCACGTGCCTACATTGCCTGCATGGTAAATCCGGGCCTGTTGGACACATCATTCCGTCTCTCCTCATTTTGGCATCCCAGATGATGTATTTCCCTCTCTCGAGCCGAGCCATGAGGCTACCTTTTACTTTACATACCTTGGCCAATATACCTTGAATCTGCCAAGCATTAATGAGTGTATGCAGTGGCGTGGCGTAGATAGCTTGGAGTTGATATGTCTTAGTATTAAATCTCATAGTTACATTTTTCATTATGAAAATCATCTTTTATGTGGTGCAAAGTACAAAAATTGGTTATATTCTTCACTTATTGTTAGATGTGTTCATTATTGAAAGAAAAACTCGCATATTATAATCATCTTGTAGACTCATGGGGGGGGGGGAATTAATCCTCTTAATCCCCCCCCCCCCTAACTACGCCACTGAGTGTATGTCATAAGGCATAATGATACCGAAGTATTTACTACATGGAGCCACTTACAGGTGCATTTTTAAGTAAGAAACAAATATGTAATCTATATATACATATACATTATACCATATATTAAACAACTAATATGTCTCATGATGTGTTTCAAACCAAGTGATAACTAGATGGCGTTGATGATCGAGCTATACAGGCTTAAGCTTACACAAAAATAACCTAGATGGCGTTACATCTTTTAATATAAATACAGTCTATGATAAATCTTATCGTTATATTATTTTCATCTGTGGTAAAAATATAGAGCGACTTTTTGTCTATTGTAAGCATATACAAATGTACCAGCTGTACCAGTATCTTTATTCTGTGAAATGCATACTCAATATGACTCATGATATGTAGGTATTTGAATTCGTTTTGATGTTTATTGTCGACATTTATAGTAAACAATTAAAATATATTTGATTTCATTATAATATTTATATATTTCTTATTCATACTGATTTTAATTCGTTATTTGCTTCTTCGCCACATTTATTTATGAAACATACATTTTTTAAAAATATCTCAAGAATTTTGTAGAGTATTCAATTTTCTAAAATATAGGTCACCATGTTGTAAAATATTCCCTTACAAAGATTTATCCCAATTTGTTTTAAAAATCGTTTCAAACGATTTTTGAATTTTTTTTCATTGAAAGTACTAATTAAAAGCTACATCCTGGATTTTTTTTTCAGTTTTTGAATCGATAGTTTATAAATTAGGGGGGGGGGCACTCTGATATCTCGTTACTGAAGGGTTAAAATTAAAATATATTTAAATATTTGTTATTGCATTTTAAGAGACATATCTAAAAAACCTCAATTAATGTTTTAAGTGAAATATTTTGAACCCCCCCCCCCCCCCCCCTTTCATAGACTGAAAACTGAATTCAATTTTTTTTCATTTACCCCATTGAGTGGGGTGTCATTTGATAGGTCATCTAAAATGCAATAATAAAAGTCAAGTAAGTTTTTCATTCTAACCCTTCAGTCACGATATATTTATTTATTAATGCCGTTGTCAGTGCCCCCCCCCCCCCCCCTTTACATTCTAAACTATCGATTCAAAAAATCTGAAAAAAATTCAGAATGCAGCTTTTAATTAGTACTTTCACTGAAAATTATAACGAACATTCTCAAACATATTTTGGACCCCCCTTTCATAGACTGAAAAGTGAACTCAATTTTTTTTCATTTATCCTATTGAGTGGGGTGTCATTTGATAGGTCTCCTAAAATGCAATAATAAAAGCAAGTAACTTTTTGTTTTTAACCCTTCAGTCACGAAAATTTTGAAATAACCCTTTATTTATAAATCGTAGTGAGAATGACTACGGAACCCTATCATGTGCCGATGTGCATGCCCAACAGGTACTTGCCCATTTTATTTTGCTATTCATCTTTTGGTTTTGGTTAAAAATTTCGTATAATTATTCTTCGTTCGATATTTAATTTGTTCATTTTCTTTTTTTTTCTTTTGGTTTTCACTATTTTTCAGTGTTATATTTCAGGTAGTTATAATTTATTGAATTTCATTAGTTTTATTTTTCTTCGGTTCTATTTAAATCTTAATCTGTGGCGATTTAAATAATAGGTCGAAAAATATATTTTTGTACATTTTTTAAATTATAGCTAAAATATATTGTAATAAACTCAACTTTTATAACTGATTGATTTTATAATTGTTTTGATTCATTCTTGTTTTAGTCAAAAGATTTATTAATTAAAAAAATATTTTTATTTCATCGTAGTAATTAATTTCTTTTTCTTATATTAACTATGGAAACTAATAAAAAAAATTCACTACGTACTGCTCCTATAGAGACTGTATAACTCATATTTCATTTGAAAATATAAAAAAATTATATTTCCCAAACAAAAATAAAGAAAATTGAAATAAATCAATGTAAGGAAATATTTTACAACAAACGTAGGTGACCTATAAGTATTATAGAAAATTGAATGCTGTACAAATTCTATAAAATACATATTCACATAATATGTGTCGTTCTTGAGATATCTTGAAAAAATAAATATTTTGAGGTGTCACCCCTTCCCTTTACACACGGTTTCGATTATTTTGAAATGGAACCGTCCTCAAACCAGACCAAACCAACCAACCAAGTTTCATTAATATCGGTTCAGTGGTTCATAAGTTATGCGTGTGACAAGGATTCAGGGGAAAGACGTACAGACGGACAGAAACGGGACAAAAGATGTTGGTCTTGACCCGAAACGAAAAGATCACGTTAAAATTTTGAAATCGGAGAACTATTTTTTTCTCATTTTAAAACGATCACAAAGCTTCTCATATCTTCGATATTGCGTGAAAGCAAAAACTTGTGAGAAACGAATAAAAAAGTAAGCAAATATGATGTTTTACATTTCTTTTCGATAAAAAGTATACACATTTGGCAACATCGCACTACACACACACAAACAGCTACTATACATGTATACATACACACATGCATACTATTATTAGCTTCTATCGCATTTTTCGCATGTCGTCAAATATACGTTGCACTCATTTTAATAGATTTTATACTCATCTTGGTTGTCAAACTGAAATAAATTATTGTTCATTTTGCTTCCTGCAACCTGTCTCAATCTTGCTTTGTACTGTTTTTCAGTACAAAGTTTGCCCTTCCAGCGATATTTACATATGTTTTCACTTGACATGATCACACACGTTAGTAACAAACGTTATTGGAGGTTAGGTCACTCAATACCATAGAATAATAAAACTTGCCAATACACAGTAAAATAGTAATGTCAACTGAGTGCGTTATTGCCACATTTAACACGTTTAATTTTTAAATAAAAAATTATTTCTTGAGCTCTTAGATTTATTATTAGAAGTATTGGATGAACAGCATATATATGGGCTCTATGAATAAGCATAGGCGTTCCCCTCTCGCTCTCTACCCCGCAAAGACGTAAACAACCTCTTTAAACCAACAGAAAAAAACTTATTCAGTTAAAGCGTAAATTTCCATAGATATGTACTGAACGCTCACTATTTGAAACACATTTTGAACGCACAATATAAATACGTACGTAAATGGCCTTGAAGGTTTGTTTACTAGCTAAATACAATATTTGGTACTAGTAGAGCCACCTACGTTTCTCGATGGAGAAACAAAAAAACTCATGATGGGTCATATTAGTTGTTTAATATATGGTAATATGTAAGAAAAAAAGTTCGAACCTTATTTACTCGATCAAATGGAAGCGAACCCATTAATTGTTCTGCGCATTTGGCCTTTTATCTGAAGCACACAGTACATTTATGTAAACTTTTTTTACTTCTCAGTCCGTTAATGATCCAAAATTTTTGATTTAAATTAGATAAAACTTGTTTTTGATCAGCATGTAATAATATTGCGTATGTTGATTTTTAATAATTAAGTGTTATGTGATTATTTTTAGGCAAAATCATAAGATGCTTTTGTACAAATGGTATTGTTGCATTATGCAGATATTATTAATAATCTTTTAGCACCGAGATTCTCAATAAAGCTGATATAACCTCAGTCTCATCACTCTCATCTCGTCAACAAAATTAACAAAAAATCAGTTTTATTTTGTAAATAGTATTTGCAATAATATGACGATGTATCTAAATTTTCTATCTACTTTTTAATTATGAAATATCGAACAGCTCTTAAATATTATAAATATTAAATAATTTAATTATAAGTTAATCTGTAGACGACTTTCAGTTAAGTCTAGATTAATTTAATAACCAACGACTTAAATTCAATTAAAACTCTGATATTACGCCGAGGAACATTACTTTAGATTTATTAAATTAAGAAGTGTAGACGACGTCAATAATATTTTCATCGGCATATTGATAATAAATTTTACGTATAATCATATCGTACTTCATTTTATCTTGCTACTGAGAATACCTATAGTATATGCTTTTTACTAAAATGTGTATTGAAAGTTAAAAATGCATATTTTGCTGTATTATTATCATATACAACAGTTCGTGTTCGCATCTACGTATGTAAATTGTAGGCATAGGTGGGCATTAACTCGTTAATCCGTTAATCGTTAATTAACGAAGTTAACAAAATGATTAACGGATTAACTTTTAAGTTAACTCAAAAAAATGTTAACGCTTTTATTAACTTCCGTTAAGTTCAACTTCCGTTAACTTAGTCCGTTACAATGGTTGTTTGATATGAAAAATACACAAGAAAGTTGTCGAAACAGCAAAAAAAAAGGTCTTCAAACATTTTTTTGGATGGTTAACTTTTTAACGATTAAATTTTCGAATTTTCGGTTAACTGTTAACTTCCGTTACTTTTTCGAAATTTTAACGCTTTAACGGTTAACGAAGTTAACTTTATTATTAACGGATTAACGATTAACGAAGTTAACTTTTCGATTAACTGTGCCCACCTATGATTGTAGGTATACATAATATAATCAGATTGCTTAACTACCGCCCTTGGTTTATGCATATTATTGCATATATGTATACCAATTACCATCAATACCAATATTTTGAGTTTTTTATAAAAAATATCTGTAATATAGGTACACTGCTCAATATAAGGGATCAGATTTCAAATTGCTGTATTTTCGCGAAAGCTTGTATAACTTTCCAGTTTTTGGATCAAAAACTCAATGTTTTATCATCTCTTAAGCCGAGAGAATTTAAAAAATAAAAATAAAATGATCCATTATTTTTTTTCTAAAATTGCATCTTGTCTATGGGCTCCAAAATATTTTTTTTAGATAAATTTCGATTCAACAATTTTAGAGCTCATAACTTCTGAATAATTGATCCTACAACAATTTGCTAATGTGCATTAGAAAATTGAGAATGTTGTTCTTAAAATCTTTATATAAAATTTTCTTCTGAAAAAAGACTCATTCATTCGATACCCATATCAAGGGAATGTGAACAAAAAGGTAATCCGCCATCTTGAGTCGTCCGCCATGTTAGGTTTAGAATGACTTTTAGAGTGAAGTTAAATAAAATAGCGTGTAAAAAATTAAAATAGGGTCAAATTGTACTAGTTGAGATCCATGTATACATAAAGTATGGACCGCGCATTCTACATTAACATAATGGTGTAACATTTCTTCAAGAGAGATGCGGTAGGTTTAGGACACAGCTACCTCTTTTTCTAAGAAGAATAAAATAGACACTCCTGTTTAAGTAAGAACAAGTATATCCCGAATCATTTATATCTCTGTCTTTTGACACGACTCTGTTTTTGAGTCAAATGCGCAGTCCATGCTTTATGTCTATGCAGGCCCGGATTTACCATGCAGGCAGTGTAGGCACGTGCCTATAGCGGCAAAAATTTAGGGGCGGCAGATTTGGAAAAAATAACCTAAAACAATTTTTTTGACAACGAAAAAAAAAAAAAAAAAAGGTAATTCATATGAAAAATATCCACTTTTCTAATTTTTATTCCAAGAAAAGGGCGGCAATTTTCGTAACTGCCTACGGGCGGCGAATTTGTAAATCCGGCCCTGTGTCTATGTTGAGATCTATATTTTGACACTCTACGTACCTAGATATGAAATACCTAATTAAGTTATGAGATTCTACAAACTGAATAAATTATCGTGCAAAAAACACATTTTAAAACTTCAAGTGTTCACTTTTCAATTCTTTTAGGCAACTGAAGATTGATCGATTTTTAACAATGCTATTTTCGATAAAAAACGATCATTTTTATCAATAAACCTCCCGATGAAAGAAAAATCAATTGTCATTTCGCCGGTATGTAATTAAGTGTTATCCAAGTCTTGAAAATGACAACTTTGCTGAAAGCTTCAATAACTAACAATAAGTTAATAATATAAAAAAGCATTTTGAAGCTATAACAATACAATACACTTTCAAATAACAATTACATTTTATCAATTTTAACAATTTTTACATATCTATGTGTGTGTGTGTGTGTGTGTGTGTGTGTGTACACAACAAACACTCTGTCTGTCTGTTTGTGATCACTCTACAGCCGAAACGTCGAGACTTACAAACATGGAATTTTAAACTTAAGGTTCTTGTATACTGTAGATGTGCAACTCCTATTTTTGAAAACCGTCACTAAACAGTTAACGGATGTTTATTCTTGTCAATTTTAAAATTTTAAAATGGTGCGCAGTATATAGAAAAAAATGTTATGGTTTAAACGTTTAAAGTTGTAGAAAATACTATTATCTATAATTTGTGTTTAGTTCATCCTCCCCCCCCATGTTTGATCTAGAAAATATGTATTAGAAAAAAATGTTTTAGAAATAAGTTGTAGAAATTCTTGTTATCTATAATTAATGATAAACTCATTTAATAAACTCATTCATTCAAGAAATTATTCAATTTTTTTAAATTATATTTCAAATGGTTCATACCAGAAGCAAAATGTTTATAATAAAAGTTATAGAATACGTTATTTTCTATAATTTATACACTATTAATTTTCCGAAAAAATTTACCTTTTTAAAGATATACTCTCTCGCACGCTGTTCGCACGGCCGAGCGGCAAGGCTGGCTCTAGTAGTATATGCTCTAAGTATCGAATTATATTTGAGCGGGACTGGCTAATCAAAAGCGGGACAGTCCCGCTCTAGGCGAGACGTCTGGCAACATTGCACTAGGTATTACATATTACCTTAGAGCATATACTACTAGAGCCAGCCTTGCCGCTCGGCTGTGCGAACAAGCGTGCAAGAGAGAAAGCGTAAGAGTACTACATCCTTTCTCTCTCGCTCCGCGTGCTGATTTGTACCGGTAATAGCGGGAAGCACTTACCCCTTCCTACCGACCAATCAGTACGCCGAGCGAGAGAGAAAGGATGTAGTACTCTTACGCTTTCTCTCTCGCACGCTTGTTCGCACGGCCGAGCGGCAAAGCTGGCTCCAGTAGTATATTAGCATATTATCAAACACGTGTGTAGTGTGTATATATTATTATAGGTACACGAAAATAATATGTGAATAGTGCAAAATTAAATTCGTGCATTATATTAATAGTGCTGAAAAAATTAGTAATTTGTAAATAAAAAAAAACAATAAGCTGGTTTAGTTCTATTCCATTTCAGGGATTTTAATACGATTCACATAGCTGTTTTACATGCGCATTATTTTTCATAGAATTAACATTAATATCTTTAAGACAAAATGATAAAAACATATTTAAATTATTTATAATAACAATAATATCAATATTTTGCAAATCATCCGGTTTAGTAAAACGATAGTACAATTCTGTGAAACCACCCTTATTTCAGGGGGTGCAATGAATTTCGTACAGATCAAAACTGCATTCCTCAAACCTCATAGGAATTGCAATGGGTGCGACGAGGAACACACTGGAAGTGGATTGACCCTTCTCAAAAACAAAACCATACATGTACCAAACAAAAACACAAGATAATCTTACAGCAAGTTGTATGATATCATCTCTGTTCAACAATACTCGTGACACCAACATATACTGGTTTCCTGTCTTCGTTTTCAG
This sequence comes from Sialis lutaria, assembly GCA_949319165.1. Lineage (NCBI taxonomy): Eukaryota > Metazoa > Arthropoda > Insecta > Megaloptera > Sialidae > Sialis > Sialis lutaria. The sequence goes on along the minus strand of OX439231.1, from coordinate 21,750,597 downwards.
TGAGACCGTCATGTTATTCCCAACATATTCAGTTTGTTTCATGGCGTCGATTGAATACGTCATGAAGTAGATGTTATGTTCAAAGTGAGTTTTATAAATATTCGAACTAATTTGTTGATATGTAAGGGCAAGAATAAATAGTGTCAATTGTAATGTGCTTGTTCTAACATAACATTGTCGGTTTTTCGATTGTTTTCACTGAACAAACGAAAAAAACAAGTGTGAATGTGAACAGTACGTGGGTTGTTAGGTGGTTGTGTTAGTTTTTCTCAAATAATTAAAAAACAAGTGGACGCTGTTGAATTAAACAGTGATATAATTGTTAAGAAGGTAACTAACATCATTTTTACAATTTTCATTAATAAATACTTTGTAGAGAGAAAAGTGACGAAAATACAACAATTTTTATTCAGATTTGTACCGGTTTTCTGTTACTATACAAGGTTTACTTACCTCTAATAGTTTTTTAATGGGTTAGATTCTTTGATTAGTTTTTTTATAAAGCCGCGACAGTATAGTAGCATGTTTTTTGTTGTTTTAAAAATATATTGGGTGCGTTTTTTCCTATAAATGTTTGTTCTGATTTATTTTATTTTGCGATCGTTCAGGTTATTGAATTTTTCAAACGTTCAAACTAAAGTTTTATATACATACAGAAATGTTAATTTTATAGTCATTAAGACAAAGATATTACTTTAATTTCAGTTATTAAAATATAGTATTTAATTAAAATTTCAACAATCGTTAAATGGTAGTAAAAAATACATTTTATTCGGTAAATAGAAGAAAAGTATAAATTATTAAAAATGTTAGGTATATGGTATATCTACAAAATAGGTGTATCTGTTTACTATTTAGATACGTTTTGTTTGTTTATATTTATATTTATGTTTAAACATTAAATTAATGTTTAGGTTTTTTCCAACAAATGTAGATCTATTATTCTTGTTAATAATAGTACATAATTTTTAAAACAATATTATCGTTACCAATAGAATATTAAAGATTAACGAAATACCTGCTACTATATCATTTTGAGTGAGTCAAGCTAGGCTATAAACATTATTATATGACAAACAGGGCACCAATGAACTCTAAAATAAGTTTCTTTATAATAAAAAACTTATAAAAAAACGTAGCGACTGAAACGAAATCAAATATATCTTAAACCTCCCCAGTTGAGTAACTTATAACCTGTTTATCAGGTAAAAAAAAGACAACATGCGTTTATATGAAGTTGATAAACATGTATATATATATATATATATATATATATATATATATATATATATATATATTTATATATTATGTATATATGTTACATACATGCATATAAATATATATATATATATATATATATATAAATACATATATATATACAAATGTATATGTATACAAATATATATATGCACATATATGCATCCATATATGTTATAAAGATGGAGCTACGAGATTCAATATACGGTAGCAAAAGATAAGCAAACAATATCTTAAATTAGCCCAACAATAAAATTCGAACACAAAACAAAGAGGTGGATATACGGTTACAATGCGCCAATTGAAATGAAACTATATCTGGCATTTGATATTACCAGGGGCGTATTAATTATGTTATTTGAATTTTTATTCACAAAAAAATTAACCGATTTTTTTGTCAATAGTGTCAAAACTACTAAAATTACTAACATAAATGAACTGAAAATAATAAGATGTATATGTATTATTATGTATGTACAAGTTAAATTAAGTTTATATATTTCTTTTTAGAAAAATCGCCTATTTCAATTTGTTTGATTTATTTTAAAGCAAACTATTAATCATTTTAATATGTTTATTGTTATATCAATTTTAAAGTCTAACATTTAAAAAACGGTGACGGAAATGATCATTTTGTCCAGTGGGCGTCCATTGTCTTCAATCCGCCTCTGGATATTGGGTTTATACATATAATGTTTTGATGCTTTGAAAATAATAAAATAATGATTTTCCAAGTCTTGAAGCTTCTGCGGTGATCTTTATATGGATCTTGGCTTCTGAGTGTAAGCCGCGATTTGGTCGTGTTATCGGTCGATAACACGACCAAATTGACGCGGCATACACCCAGAAGCCAAAATCCAAATAATGATTTTGTTAATTTCGTAGCCTGGACAAATACTATACGTATTTACCAATATTTACAATTTGCTGGCATTTAAAAAAAGTGTGTTATGTATATTGAATAAACAATTGTTAAAATATTAGAGAGCAAGATTTTTCCACTAACTCAATTTACCTTTAATGTAGAATTACTAACTTTTAGAAGATATATAGTATAGTTTTGCCACTATTATCAAATGATTCATATACAATTATAAACTGAAAGTTAATACAATACCTGACTAAACTTATGATAGTGACATCTTGAAAAAGTAAAAAATGTACAATATTCATAATCAATTATTTCCTTGTTCTTTTATTAGAAGAAAGACGTACATTTATTAAAAAGAATCATGCGTGTAATATTAATATTATTGTTTTATTAAAATTTGGGTTGTCAAAGATTAATATTAGTTGATTGTATGCACATTATCGCTTCTTAAAATTTCTCATTTAATTATGCGTATACTTGACAATAAAAAAATGTCCCATTTATTATAAGCCAATCTTGAACAATTGTTTTTGATTTATTGCCTTCCCGATTGTTTTAAAAGTAGATACTTATTAATTACAATAAATTAAAATCGAGCTAATAAGAACCATTGAATATAAATAAAAAGTACACTTATTATTGTCTTACTCCAACCCTGGAGATGTAGCATGTTGCTGGTGGTGCATATTCAATAAACAGAAATAGATATATAGCCGTATTGCGTGTTAGACAAAAGTAGCGTATCACATCCACAGAAATGTTTTGGGGTTTTTAATATGATAGAGCGTGACAACTATATCCAATACACATTATATAAACAGAAACGGTATATCGTCCCATACATACTGTGTCACATTTAGAATAGTTTTTGCTCCAGCTTGTTTCAAAATGGCTGCCACAGTTGTCTTGATGTGAATTCGTTGACCGTGCGCGAGAGAATTTCTTTTCAAAACATTCTCTCTGGAAGTCGGGAATTTTTTTTGTCCCGTTTTTCCATCTACTTTTCTAATTTTTTTTTCATGTTATGTTTCATTATATTTTTTGGGATCAAAGACTGGGATTTTTTTTATGTAGCAGACGTTTATTTTATTGTTCTCTTATTTGATAATGTTTTTCCCATTAATTATTTTAATGGAAATCTGATTTTTTATGAAGAAATCTTTTTATTAAAACAATATGTTTTTTCATTTAAATCTTTTTTGTATAGAATTACCCCCATTTTCGCCAAAATATGTTATTCTAACAGCCTTGTAAATCTCCAAATGACCAACTTTTGCTATTTAACAAGTTGTAAGCATAAACAATGAGTAGGTACACAGAAAATGGACATTAGTGTGTTTTTTTTAAATAAAATTTTAATAGAAAAACTAACTCTAGGGCTATATTGTCAAACCAGTTACATTTTTTGTCATTATGTCACACAAATACCAACCTATTCTGATTGATTAATAATGTACAGAAAAAAATTGTCTAATGGTCACCTATTTTTATAAATTTCATTATAAACATAAAATCATTGCACAATTTTAAATCATTTATAGGTACTAAACAAGCTTAAAAAATCATTACACAGAAACAAATTGTATTGGGTCAAGACAAACCTTGTTCTATAGATATCAAAAACAATATAATTTTAATATTAGAATATAGGTTAATCCATATGTATATTATTATTTCTCTTTAAAACAATATTGTCGGTTGGAAATGATAAATTCTGTGTTTTAAACAATAAATACCTACATTTTCTGTAACTTCAACATTGCATGTACCTATGGTAACTTTATTGTATGTATTATATTATAATAGTTTGTTAATAAAACATATATTTTATCGACTCTTACCATTTTGTTTTCTGATACAATAAAGTATTACTAATGTGTATCTATCCTTTTTGTATTTTGATTGCTTATAATAATTATTATCAATAAATCAAAAACACTATTTTGTATTGAAAATTAATAACAAAAACAATAACTAATATTGTAAATGGTAGTAAAATGATAATTATTGTTTATTTTTTCTTCATTTAATGTTTTCATTAATATTTAAATTTTACTTTTTTGGCAATGTAGATATCTCATATTATATAGAAAGATATAAAAAAATATGCAAATGAACTCATTTTATATTTTAAAATTTACCAGAGTTAAAATGTCGGTTTTATTTGGATTGTATTATTTTATAACAAACTTTTTCTCAAAAATAAAATAAAACATACAAAATTCTCAACGCACGGTACTCATGCATGTATGCTTTCAGGAGTAAAATATATAACCCGCATAAAATATTAGAAGTGAAGTAAACCAATTAAAATTTTTGTGACAGTGACAATAAAAATGCAACTTTATTTTTAAGTGCTTGAGAGTGTCATTTGCAACGAAGTGATTTTATATTTGGATAACATACATTTCTGTTGTTTATTATCTTACTGAGTCAGTTACTACCTGAGGTAAGAATATTATTATAGTTTAATGTTTATTTTTGTGTTATGGATCACCCACCCACCTACTGAAATAATGTATATGATTCGACTTTGTGGAATAAAATCATAAATCTTTTTAATATATGCTAGTATTACAGAAGAAGTAAGAAGAACGATTTTATGTGTTATTGAAATTTGGTTTACTTAAGAAGGATTGGCTTACAGTCTTAGGGACGGGTGGTAAGAAGAGATTCAATTTAGTGGTCATTACCAACTTTTCAGTAATAACTTTTTTTATTTAAAAAAATCTTACTTTAGATTAGATTTTTTTTGCCCAACATGAAGAATGAGAACACCATCTTGTGGATAGCAAAACATTTTTGCAATAAATATATTCAGTTAGATAGACACACATCTTAAGTGTCGAAATAATGCGGTGTTGTCAGACTTGCATATGCCTACACTTATAAATCTACTGATTTTCAGTTACCAATCACATTAGAAATACCTCGTAGAAAGATTTTGGCTTTACTGATATTTAATAAATTAAATGTTCGTGAATTTATATAACATTTATATTGTAGGTACCTAAAAATATATATTAAAAGCATTCAATATTTACCTAATATTGAATCACATACTGTATAATAATATGTGTTATGTGTATATTTTTTAGCAATTAATTTTCTTGTTCTTTTTTTTTATTCAAAAAATGTCAAGCAGTTGTCTTCGAGAAGCTTTTATAATGAAACTAATTGCGTGTTTACTGTGGAATATTTTTAATGAGTGTTTCATCTCATTTTGCAATGTACTTATCTGTCATAGTTTTTGTTTAATTAATTATTTTTTTCTAATTTAAATACTGGAAATTCCTATTTCACTACAATTAATATCATAAAAACTAGTTCGGAGTTGGATATATTAAGGTTTATATAAAATTTAAAATATGTTTTTAAATTTTCGTTGGTATGAATAAGGGGGCATATATATATGGTACCTTTAAGATGATTATCAATTTGTTTTGAATAAATAATTCGCAAGAATCTGATCTCAAATAACATTTAATAATATTTACATTACAAATCAATTACAGAAAGTAACATGCATATTATTAATATGTAAAAGTCCAAGCAACAATATAAAAATAGAAGTACATACATAGATACACCTAAAATTTATACATATTTATATTTTTCAACAGCCGCATTATTTACTCCAGAATTAAGTCTGAAACTACTTAAGTATAACATGGCTTTTGAAGACACGTTGTAATTAAATTGATAACTATAAAATAACTCAAAGAGACGGTTTTATAATATTCAACAATTTCAAATAATGTTATTTTTCCAGTAAATTTTCATTCAACCGGGTTGTTCAAAAGAAAAATTGAAAAGCATAATATATATGCGAATATAATTTAAAATACGAAGAAGCGGTCCCTTAAAATGTGATGGTAAAACAGAAGTTGAGATCACGGTTAGTATTCATTGGAAGAATGAATAAGAGGAGTTGGTTGGTACGGGGATGGAGGAGAAAGGTACAGGAAAGAACTAGAGAAAAAGGCAATCTTCTTGGTACCTATCTTATTTTAAATGAAAAAAGTTACTTCTGCAATTTTTCTTTTGATTTTTTTCATAGTTTTGTCTTAAATATTTGAATAACTTGTTATTATTTCACAATACAAAAATATTTAATATTATTAATATTACGGCCAGTAAAATTATGCACTAAATAAAAAGTTTTCATTTTTAAAATAAATAAATAAAATAAATTCTGGATATACATGCGCACATACTTTTAAGTTAAATATATCTTCCTACCAATAACTACATACTGCGTATTATATATATATGGCACGTCCAAAAAATTAATATTGGAGATTAGATAAATTAAGTTATCAAATGTATCGGTAATTATTTATAACAATTCGATACAGAACCTACATCCCAAGCATTAGCATATTATATAAATAGTGCTAATCTTATTGTATAAGCTTACTGTGAAACTATGTAGGTACAGTTTTTAAAAAGTTTTTAAAAAATAACTCCTATATCTTTGCCACCGGATATTGATTGTGGCGTCTATTGAGTCTTCTTTCTACCTAGAATAAACCTCAGTTTCGTCACAGGAGATTGGTTGAAGCATAAATTGATTCTTATTTTTTACCAAAAATAAACTCGAGCTTCGACACCGAATATTGGTTGTGGCATAGATTGATTCTTCCTCTTTTTACCTAGATTAATTTAACTTCAGCTTGGTGACGGCATAAATAAAACAATCTTCTTTAATTTAATCTACTCAAACGAAATATAACTGTTGGAACCTTCCATGTATTGTTCTTAAATGCGCATTCTAGTAAAATAAGTAAGTATTGGTTTACTTATAGTTAGATTTGTTGACTGTATATTATGCATTATTTATCTACTATTACTCAAACAGTCATACGTATATTTCTTTACTTTTTTCGAGCAATACTGACTCGAAACCCGTTTCAGGTTAGAGATGATTTTTGTTTTGAGTTAAATAAATATATGCTATGTATTTATATAGTATGTACCTATACATAGTTGTTGGATCATTAGAGAGAAAACTTAGCTACGGTAAATGGACTAAGGATAAAGGAAATATCTACGTATCCTGTTTCGGTCAGTATGGCATTTAGGATTTCCTGAATGTAGCAATAAATCAATGTGTCAAACGATAAGACACAAAGGCAGTTAGAGCCTAACGTTTCGTTAAAATTGTTGGGTTCTAAGCGCAGGTAGTTACTTAATAGGTGTGCATCAATTTTACACAAATTGCTGGTACACTAAATAGCGGAGCTGTTATAGTAATTTTTATTTTCCCTCCTGGGCAATTATTATATGAGGTTTTTTTATATTAGACGTATGGGATTTTAGTTTATTTTTTGTATGAAGTTTATATTGTTACGGCGTATAAAAAATATTTTTTTGTGTGTATAAATGGATGGAATAATTTTTCAGTAAAAAATATTTGATTATGTTTTTAATGTGAATGTTTTAAAATGAATCATAAGACTGCAATGTCTCATTAAAATAATTATATTTTTTAGTCGATTTTCTAGTTGAAAATATGTAAAATGTAAATTAGTCAATTATCGAAGAACTTGTGTTTATAGTTTCATAGGTTCTAAAGTACTTTTACGAAATATATTTTAAAGAACATTTTATATACCTACTGGTACTCGGATTCCAAGAATTATATGTTTTTATTGTGATAGGTATATATCCATATTAGTGATGGCAAATCAGATTTGTTTGTGTCGAAATGTATTTCTTATTATTAACTTTTAGTTTTTTTAATATTGTATGTGTACGCTTGTTATTGATATGTCATATGAATGAATGAACCAGATGTGCAGTATTATATAGATAAAATTATGTATATTAAATTATAGCCCAGGAAATAAAGGAAAAATTACAAGGAAAATGTATGAGGCGCCAAATTTTAATAGTGGGTAGAACATGCCGAGATGTATATTCCATGAAAACTCCCTAGCAAAATTTGCCCCGGAACACCCTCAACTAGGGTTCCAAAGTTTTGTTTTACAAGGATTTTGTAAACACACTGTATCTAATGAACGGAATGTTCGATCAACCTCGTCTTTCGCATTTTAAACAGACAATTAAATTTCTTACAACTTTTTTCATTATTATTTTAACCCAAAATAATTGTATACCTTTCAAAATGGCGGTCAAACTAAAAATTTTACTTTAAAAATGCAAAATTTTGAGTTCGGCAGCCTTTTTAATAGGTATACAGTTATGTATGACCAAAATTATGTGATAATTGATTGCAATGCATTTAATTATCTTTCCAAAAAATTAAAAATGGGGTTAATCGGACATTTAGTTTACTAGCTATAGTAATTTTATAAAACCATTACAATATCTAAATATGTTACGGTAAAAATGTTCATACATACTTGGCTTCGAGTCTTGTGTTTGATGATATGGTAAACTGAAATTACTTATCTCATAAACTTTAGAAAGGTCTGAAAATGTTCTTAATAAAGTCTAGTACTAAGATTTATTTTAAATAAATTGAATTATTGATTTTGTTTGTATTTATTCTTCCAGTACGTAATATAGGAAGATGTTAAATATATTTAGGTTCATTAAAATTACATTTTATCTACACGTTACATTTTTCAATTTTAGGATAATGTATGAGGCGCCAAATTTTAATAGTGGTTATAACATACCGAGTTATATATTTCTTGAAAACTCCCTAGCAAAGTTTGTCCCGGAACACCCTCAACCAGGGGCCCAAAATTTTGTTTTACAATGATTTTGTAAACATACTGTATTTAATGAGCGGGATGTTGGATCAACTCTGCCTTTCGCATTTCAAACAGATAATTTAATTTTCTACAACCTTTTTTATTATTATTTTAACTGAAAATAATTATATACCTTTCAAAATGGCGGTCAAACTAAAAATTTTACTTTAAAAATGATTTTTTTTTTGTTAGGCAGCCATTTTGAATAGCGTAAAAAACCTTTTTGTTAATACAGTTTTATAGTAAATTGTTGCACATTTAATTATCTATCCAAAATATGAAGGATAGTGTTGATATGACATTCAGTTCATTAGTTACAATAATTTTACAAAACCATTATAATTTCTTATATTCTTGTGTTTGTGTCCTGTGTTTGACGATATGGTACACTGAAATTATGAATCTCATAAACTTCGGAAAAGTTTGAAAATGTTCTTCATAAGGTCTAGTATTAAGATTTATTATAAAATTAATTCAATGCTAGGTTTTTTTGTATTTATTCTTCAAGGACGTAATATAGAAAGATGTTAAATGTATAGGTACATAAATATTGCTTTTTTACATTACGATATAGTTTTGAAATTTAGGATAATGTATGAAGTACTAAATTTATACAATAGTTAGAATATACCAAGATGTATATTTCTTGAAAACTCCCTATCAAAGTTTGCCCCGGAACACCCTCAATCGTGGGCCTAAAGTTTTTTTTTGCAAGTATTTTGTAAACACTAACTGTATCTAATGAACGGAATGTTCGATCAACCCCGTCTTTCGCATTTTAAACAGATAAATAATTTTTCTATAACCCTTTTTATTACTATTCCATCAAAAAATAATTGTATACCTTTCAAAATGCTGATGAAACTATAAATTGTACTTTAAAAATAACGTTTTTTGAGTTCGACAGCCTTTTTGATAGGTATACAGTTATTTATGACCAAAAATATGTTATAATTGACTGTAGTACATTTGATTGTCTTTCCAAAAAATTAATAATGGGGTTAATCGGACTTTTAGTTTACTAGCTATAGTATTTTTACAAAACCATTATACTATCTTTTTTACTTGTGACTGTGTCTTAAGTTTGACGATATGGTACACTGAAGTTATTAATCTCACAAACTTAGGAAAGGTCTTAAAATGTTCTTCATAAAGTCTGGTACCTATCTACAAATTTTTTTTAATTAATTCAATAATTTGCTTTATTTATATTTATTCTTTCAAAAATGGAAACTATGAATATACAAGATTTATAAATACATATGTGTACAATTTTAATTTTTACATTTATTGTTTGTTCAAATATGGTTATTATTATAAAATATAATTATTGAATTAATTTAAAAAAAAAATTAGTAGATAGGTGCTAGACTTTATGAAGAACATTTTAAGACCTTTCCTAAGTTTGTGAGATTAATAATTTCAGTGTACCATATCGTCAAACTTAAGACACAGTCACAAGTAAAAAAGATATTATAATGGTTTTGTAAAAATACTATAGCTAGTAAACTAAAAGTCCGATTAACCCCATTATTAATTTTTTGGAAAGACAATCAAATGTACTACAGTCAATTATAACATATTTTTGGTCATAAATAACTGTATACCTATCAAAAAGGCTGTCGAACTCAAAAAAAACGTTATTTTTAAAGTACAATTTATAGTTTCATCAGCATTTTGAAAGGTATACAATTATTTTTTGATGGAATAGTAATAAAAAGGGTTATAGAAAAATTATTTATCTGTTTAAAATGCGAAAGACGGGGTTGATCGAACATTCCGTTCATTAGATACAGTTAGTGTTTACAAAATACTTGCAAAAAAAAACTTTAGGCCCACGATTGAGGGTGTTCCGGGGCAAACTTTGATAGGGAGTTTTCAAGAAATATACATCTTGGTATATTCTAACTATTGTATAAATTTAGTACCTCATACATTATCCTAAATTTCAAAACTATATCGTAATGTAAAAAAGCAATATTTATGTACCTATACATTTAACATCTTTCTATATTACGTCCTTGAAGAATAAATACAAAAAAACCTAGCATTGAATTAATTTTATAATAAATCTTAATACTAGACCTTATGAAGAACAATTTCAAACTTTTCCGAAGTTTATGAGATTCATAATTTCAGTGTACCATATCGTCAAACACAGGACACAAACACAAGAATATAAGAAATTATAATGGTTTTGTAAAATTATTGTAACTAATGAACTGAATGTCATATCAACACTATCCTTCATATTTTGGATAGATAATTAAATGTGCAACAATTTACTATAAAACTGTATTAACAAAAAGGTTTTTTACGCTATTCAAAATGGCTGCCTAACAAAAAAAAATCATTTTTAAAGTAAAATTTTTAGTTTGACCGCCATTTTGAAAGGTATATAATTATTTTCAGTTAAAATAATAATAAATAATCTGCCGTGTGCCACAGGACTTTCTTATACGTAATAATGACAGTGAACAGTGTACGTGATTTTTATTTTAGTGAAGGATATTTCTGACAAACTAATAAAAGATAGAGTAAAATGAATGAGACATAAACTATAGAAATATTATTTTATACATAATGTATCGAACGAATTTTATTTAACATAATTACTAACAATAAAATGGAAACGGATGTTTACTCATGTAATTTTTTTAATTTTTTGAAATAAGACAAAAATGTTTTAGATAAAAAATGTCGAGTATGTTATTATCTATAATTTATTCCCCAAACATTTTTTTCCAACACTTATGATTTAGCCAGAAATATTTTTTTTAAAATCATTATTTAGAATAATCTATACTGGTTGCTGGGTGCTTTGACCGTACGGATCACGACTAATACCGTCAAGTCGCACGACGACCACTGCAAACTAAATGAATTAGAGTATACAGTGTTTATTCTCAGTATTACGTATAAGAAAGGCCCATGGTACCTATGGCAAACACGTACAGTCTCTGTAATACGTATAAGAAAGTCCCATGACACTCATGGCAGATATTTCTTCTCTGTTATGAACCATTTGAAATGTACTTAAAATCGAATACTTAGTAAAAAAAAAAAAAAATTAAATTTGTTTTTTTCGAAAAAATGAATAGAACATAAATTATAGATAATAATATTACCTACAATTTTCAACTTGGCCATTTTTCTCTAATTCGCACTGTTTCAGTGTAATTCGAAAAATTCAAAAATCGATGTAGGTAAACATCCGTTTCCGGTTGAATGATCGTTTTCAAAAATAGGAGGTTTTCTTCCCAGGCAAAAATCAATCTTAAGTATAAAATTCCACCTTTCTACGATTTGTCGTATTTGAGTTACAGCGTCTACAGACAGACAGACAGACAGACAGACCGACAGACACACAGACATCATGGCGAAAATAGTCAGTATGGTTTCAGGGAAGGTCAAAATTGATAATTCCATCAAAATCCGGATTTCGAAAAAAATCGCGATTACAATACTTACTTATACTATATGTATATTTCATATACATTGGTATAAGAAAGTAAAAATACCCATAACTCCTAAACGACTGATGATGGAAGGGTGTAATTTTATATTTATAATAATCTTTCATCTGGGAAGACAACCACCTTATTTTTAAAATGATCACTAAACCGGAAACGGATGGTTACTCTTGTAATTTTTTGAATTTTTTGAAATAAGACAAAAATGTTTTAGATAAAAAATGTCGAGTATGTTATTATCTATAATTTATTCCCCATACATTTTTTTCCAACACTTATGATTTAGCCAGAAATATTTTTTTTAAAATCATTATTTAGAATAATCTATACTGGTTGCTGGGTGCTTTGACCGTACGGATCACGACTAATACCGTCAAGTCGCACGACGACCACTGCAAACTAAATGAATTAGAGTATACAGTGTTTATTCTCAGTATTACGTATAAGAAAGGCCCATGGTACCTATGGCAAACACGTACCGTCTCTGTAATACGTATAAGAAAGTCCCATGACACTCATGGCAGATATTTCTTCTCTGTTATGAACCATTTGAAATGTACTTAAAATCGAATACTTAGTAAAAAAAAAAAAAATTAAATTTGTTTTTTTCGAAAAAATGAATAGAACATAAATTATAGATAATAATATTACCTACAATTTTCAACTTGGCCATTTTTCTCTAATTCGCACTGTTTCAGTGTAATTCGAAAAATTCAAAAATCGATGTAGGTAAACATCCGTTTCCGGTTGAATGATCGTTTTCAAAAATAGGAGGTTTTCTTCCCAGGCAAAAATCAATCTTAAGTATAAAATTCCACCTTTCTACGATTTGTCGTATTTGAGTTACAGCGTCTACAGACAGACAGACAGACAGACCGACAGACCGACAGACACACAGACATCATGGCGAAAATAGTCAGTATGGTTTCAGGGAAGGTCAAAATTGATAATTCCATCAAAATCCGGATTTCGAAAAAAATCGCGATTACAATACTTACTTATACTATATGTATATTTCATATACATTGGTATAAGAAAGTAAAAAGGTTGTAGAAAATTAAATTATCTGTTTGAAATGCGAAAGGCAGAGTTGATCCAACATCCCGCTCATTAAATACAGTATGTTTACAAAATCATTGTAAAACAAAATTTTGGGCCCCTGGTTGAGGGTGTTCCGGGACAAACTTTGCTAGGGAATTTTCAAGAAATATATAACTCGGTATGTTATAACCACTATTAAAATTTGGCGCCTCATACATTATCCTAAAATTGAAAAATGTAACGTGTAGATAAAATGTAATTTTAATGAACCTAAATATATTTAACATCTTTCTATATTACGTACTGGAAGAATAAATACAAACAAAATCAATAATTCAATTTATTTAAAATAAATCTTAGTACTAGACTTTATTAAGAACATTTTCAGACCTTTCTAAAGTTTATGAGATAAGTAATTTCAGTTTATCATATCATCAAACACAAGACTCGAAGCCAAGTATGTATGAACATTTTTACCGTAACATATTTAGATATTGTAATGGTTTTATAAAATTACTATAGCTAGTAAACTAAATGTCCGATTAACCCCATTTTTAATTTTTTGGAAAGATAATTAAATGCATTGCAATCAATTATCACATAATTTTGGTCATACATAACTGTATACCTATTAAAAAGGCTGCCGAACTCAAAATTTTGCATTTTTAAAGTAAAATTTTTAGTTTGACCGCCATTTTGAAAGGTATACAATTATTTTGGGTTAAAATAATAATGAAAAAAGTTGTAAGAAATTTAATTGTCTGTTTAAAATGCGAAAGACGGGGTTGATCGAACATTCCGTTCATTAGATACAGTGTGTTTACAAAATCCTTGTAAAACAAAACTTTGGAACCCTAGTTGAGGGTGTTCCGGGGCAAATTTTGCTAGGGAGTTTTCATGGAATATACATCTCGGCATGTTCTACCCACTATTAAAATTTGGCGCCTCATACATTTTTCCTAATTTTACACCAGTAAAAAATTCTACGTTTCCTGGACTATTATTAGATATTGTTCGTTCTAACCGTATTTAATATTATTTATTATTATTTGATGCAATACAGTATGATTTGATATTTATGTGTCTTCTTTAGACTTGATATGTGTTATTTTGTAACGGTACACACGATAGATTTTAGTTTTTAATGTGCTCCGTTTTTAGATAATGTGAAGTCACCAGTAGTAATTTGAATTTTCATTATCTTTCGTCCATTAATCTTAGACGAACTGATGGAACTGGCTGAGTCACAGTTTTTTTTTCATTTCTTTGTAACTTTCTTCAGTGTTGAAAAACTGTCAATAAGTATGTCTGCAATGTGTATGTACATTAGTGTCTAAAAAAATGTAAATATTAAATTAAATATTACCGGTGTTGAATTAATAATTTTGTAATAGTATATAATATGTGTTATATTAACACCCCCAGCCTCAAGCTCAGCTCGGGCATACTAAACTGGCGAAAATGATCAGACCGCGAGCTCAGTTTGGGCTTTATTAATTTTCATGTACAATATACTGAACTCAGGCATGCTACTTACATAATAATAAAAAAAAAAATTTTTAGAGATAAATTTTTTTTTTATTTTATCGTTATTCTAATTGTTTAAATCTTTTAATTAAAAACAATCTTAAGGAGTTAACATGTAAATTATTGCAATAATATTTTTTGTCCAATTTCAATTAAGTTAATTGATTTATATTGTTATTTCTTATAATTAGTTACGAAGAGGGCGAATGTATTATTACATTATATTATATTATTATTTTAATTTTGAAAAAGACAAGATTGAGAATTTATCGATATTTGAAAATTCAAAATAGTAATTTATAATTTTAATTTATTGGCCTTTGGGCTCAGTCCTTCAGTCAGTTCATTATTTCTACTTGAAACAATTTACATTCAAGTAAGACGACCATTAATTATTAAAACCATAATATATTTTTGTGTATTTATTTATTTTTACAAACCTACCCTTTTGAATACCTACCTACATTTTGATTTTATCCACTGATAGTGGATTGTAAAAAGTAAAAATAGTCATTATTAATTATTAGTTAATCATCTGATTTTCAGCAATGGTTAATTCTAAATTTACACTTAATAATTTTTTGCTTTATGTAAACAAATATATCTGATTTATTTTAGAAATAATTTTTGATTAACATGTTCAGTGATAATACTAAACTTGTCATTTGAATTAATCAATTTTTAATATTTCTCTTTCACGATATTTAATAATGTTTACCATATGTTGTTAATATTATAATTTCAATAAATTTATTAACACTGTTATAATCTATATAATAAAACTTCTTTAATCCTAGTTTACATGTGCTATAAGCTATGAATATCGATCAGTGTTTAAACATAAGTTGGTAATACTATCTTATCTATATTACCAACATGATGTTTTATTATTATAACTATTGTTTCCGAAAGCCCATATAAACTTGATCAATGAGTTTTGTATTAGATTATTACGTTAATTCGAAAGATCATATATGGTAAATTGTAAGTACTTAGTATCTTATTTTTTATGAATTATCTGCTGTTTTACTTCGTTAGACGTGCCGATGTTTTAAATGTACACATAAGCTTTATTTGTTTATATTTCACTCAACATTAAGTTCGACTTAAACTCATGAACATAACTCAGTTTTTGTTTAAGTTTTTTATACCTTATCTTTAAAGTACTAACGAAACAGACACGGGCTGTGCAGTTATCTCTAATACTAATGGGGAAATAAGTGGCGGTCTATTTAAGGGCACATATGTTGCTATTTATATTATATTACCCACGCGTCAATTTTGTTTTCCAGACTCTTACAGTTATTATCAACAAATTAAAGAGGGATTTAAAAAAAGTTAAAAGAATATATAGGCATAATTGTACAAAACAACCACAAAGAAGAACAAAAATGAAAAATTCTTTACCACAAAAAATTCAGAAACTTTTATAATTTGTATTTTATTTTAAAATTCCGTTTTATGTAAAGGATATTTCATTAATATTTAGTAAGTAAACGTGTGTGTTGTTATTTTATTACGAGTTTTGTTTAATTTTGTTTTCTAGACAGTTATTTCATAATGAGAGTTCAGAGTTAAATTTTGATACATGTATTGTATATGTAATAGATGTTGCTATGAAGTAAGGAAATTCCAATATGAAATTCTTTAGCGATAAATCTATCTGTTTTATTAATTCATACTAAATAATTTCTAATTTTAACAATAAATGCTTGATTTATTAAGGATAATGAAGAACCGAGAATAAATTTTGTTTCAAGATTCGGTATAAATTTTCGAAACGTATTTATTATGTTAAATTTGGTTTACTTCATGTGGTTTGAATCCGTAAATGTAACAGTTTAATTTTTTTAACGGTTCTTAAGTGACTGTTTGTTCCTGTGTTTATAGTCGTATGGTTTTAACGTATCTTCTTTTGTAAAGTTTGATGAAACATTCACTAAAATAGCCAAAATGACTTCACAAAAATAAATATATCAGTCACTTCTACAAGATTAAATTTTATACAATCCATATTTCTATTCAGTATGAATCGTTTTAATAATATTCTATTAAGTATCTAGTCAAATTTTAAATCACAATTCGTTGTTGTTTGCAATTTATAAATACTATCCACCTACTCCAATATTTGTTTTCATAGTAATCGTTTCTGTGAAAACTGTGTATGCAAAACACTTTATGAATACATTATTTGTTAAATGATAAAAAAATGATAACGTTCTCACCAAACAATCGCAGTGCTGTTCCTACACATACAGGCTTAAGGTGCAAGCAAAATTATTTATACTGACAATAAAACATTAGGGCTGCACACGAGACGAGATTTTGGTAAATCACACCTCGTCTCATCTCGACCCTAAATTTTACAACTGATGGTTATATATACATATATGGAATAATATGTATCGTAAAAAATTAAGTCTCGTCTTGTACACGTTACCGAGATCGAGACGTATAAAAGTCTCGGTCTCGTATTAATTTTTTTTCTAATTTATTTTTTTATTTATTCTTATATAATAAACAATGAAATGAAATATAATGAGTTTTATATATTTTATGATAATTATTGATTTTATAGATTGATTATTTTTTTATTATTTACGGAGTCAAGCTAATCAATTATCGCTTAGAATCATAAATGTTTAAATATATAAGTAATAATTTATTATTGGTCATAACTTGAAACCGAAATTCTTGGCGAAACATAAAGTTGATATCGCCTCGGTCCCGTCTCGCCAAAATTTAAGACGACATCGATGGCGCGACGTGCTGCCCTACAAAACATTGATAAACATGAAAAGTTTGGAGATCTATTTTTTCCTGGTTATATTAATTTATGTAGTTTTATATTTTTGATATGCCAATTATTACAATACTGACATTGCCATTAGAGTGAATTAATTTGTTTCGCGTTATAGTTTTAGGGGAGACATAAACATACTTTTAATGTCACGTTGTCATGAATGTTTAAACCAATAGGACTTATTGGAAATAGTAACCTTTTTTATTGATTTAAAAATGGCGACAAGAGAAAATCTTGTACCAAATATAAAACACTATCATTAGTAATGTATTGCTTTATATATAAATTTCATTTAAAAAGTAAACGAAAAAGAAGGTTTATTTAAAAAATAGTAATCCGGCAATAAGAACATTTATCGAACATTCAAGACCCAGTAACCTTCAAATAAACATTTAAAATCCATCCAGTACCTATTCAACTCGGGACTGTAAATTTTTAATAACTTTGTATCTTGTGTTTGGTACGTTTAACAGATGAAAATTCTGTAGGTTTTATATGTATCTGTGTGTATACTTTTTTCAGATAGATTTTATTTTAAGCTGAGTTGTTACTAGGTTCGTGCATTATAATTTATTTAAATAATCTAATAAACGAACATATTTTCGTCGATTATAAGAACAAATAATTTATTTTGGTTAATGATAGCGACAAGAAAAATATTTTTTTTACACTTAATGTCGGCAGGCATTAGACAGCTCAATAGTGAAGTTGATTTCTGTGCGAGTTAATTATTTGTGGAGGTGTGTGTGTTTTTGAGATACAAGGAGAATTAGGATGTTGCTGATGGGCAGATCATAGCAGGTTTACAAATAAAGGGACCAGGATTCAAGGTTTATAAAGGCAGGGGTGTTTAGTGATTGGGATTACATAAACTTTATAGTTTAAAATTGCAATAATTCACGAATTATTAAATGTTTTTAGGTATCTTTGTTTGAAATTAACGATCTAAGAATAGTTCTTGTTTGTTTATTTATAGATAATTTGTGTAAAAAAATTTATTTTAAATAAAAATTCTCACAATATGGGATACATTAAATTGTTAATATGTTACAGCTGTAATTCTGTGATCGCTGTTAGTAGCAAATGTTAGGAATGTGTTTAATTTGTCTAACGGAAGTGTGTAGTAAAGTAATGGAATTAGTTATACTATATTTTAATACTAGATTGAACTGTAGCTCGCTGACCATTTGCGACCCTTGGCTAATAACAAAGCTTAAAGAGGGATTTATATTCATTCTAAATTCAAATTGCACTGCATGTCTCCTTTAATTTTATATCAAAATTAACATTTTTTTTAAAGGCACAAACAAACATATTTTACAAATAATAATATTTAACAAATAATAACATTGATATTTTTTTAGGATTCCGTAGAAATCCTATTAATCTCACATATCTTTTCGGATATATGTGGCACCATAAAGAGTAAAACTGTTTTATTTTCATGTCTATTTCATTTTCATACCTTCATTTGACTATTAAAAATATTAATGACATACACCTGTGTATGTATTGATTAAATTATTTAAAAAAATTGCATAGTCCCTAGTTTCAGTCGAGACCATTCGAGCAGTACAAACTCTCCTCAAATTGTGTCCACGTACAATATGTGTGTTTTTTTAGACGTTTTACAAAGTCAGGTAGATTTTTCCCTTACAAAATTCAACTACACCCGGCGTGTTTAATATAATTGACCAGGATTATAGTTCGTTTTTTCTTTTCTTTTTAATTTCGCCGGAAGCCAGTTCTATGCACCGCTTATTATGTGGTTATTTATTCATTTTGATGTAAGGGTGCTGAGAAAAATAGGTTGCGTATTTATTGCATGCTTTTACTATTCTTTTTTATGTTTATCCTTTTTGTAATTAGCCTGTTTAACTTAAATATTTTTGTTAATATTTGATTATACCTATATGTTATTGTATATATTTAAGTTTTACAACTTCTAAATTTTCAAATATACTTAGATTAATTATATTACAAAAATTAAACTAAATTTTTCTTTAATATTTTTTTGTTAGAAGTATAAAATCTTATTGCACAAAAAGTATGTAAAACACCTTCTTACTTCGACAATATTTGGGGGGTATCATATCCTCGTATTGTTGTCTATGTGAGTAATTATATGTTTCATAAAATAATATATACAGTATTGTTTATAATTATACGTCAATCAATTATTCGACTCTTTTTTAGGGTTCCGTAGAAAACTAGGAACCCTTATAGTTTCTCCATGTCCGTCCGTCCGTCCTGAAAAATTTTGAGATAATAAGATGAAATTTGGTACACGGCCGTAGATTGATGACCCAAAAACAGAAATGATAAGATTTTTGAAAATAAAATTTTTTTAGACCCCCCTTTCATAAAATGAAAAGTGTTTTCAAAAAAAAAATTTCACCTACACCATTGAGTGAGGTGTCGTTAGAAAGGTCTCCTAAAATGCAACAAAAAATGTAACAGAAATTTTTAATTTTAACCCTTCCATCACGATGTATTTTCTCTCCAAAGTCATTAAAAAAGCGCCCCCCCCTCTATTTTCTAAACTATCAATTTAAAAAATCTGAAAAAATTTCAGAACGTAGATTTTAATTAGTACTTTCACTGAAAATTATAACGAACATTGTCAAAAATATTTTGGACCCCCCTTTCATAGACTGAAAATTGAACTTTCATTTTTTTCCCCACTTACCCTATTGAGTGGGGTGTCATTTAATAGGTCTCGTAAAATTCAATAAAAAACGTCAAATAACTTTTTGATTTTAACCCTTCAGTCGCGATATATTTGCTTTTTAATGTCGCTGTCAGAGCGTCCCCCCCCCTCTATTTTCTAAACTATCGATTCAAAAAATCTGAAAAAAATTCAGAATGTAGCTTTTAATTAGTACTTTCACTGAAAATTATAACGAACATTGTCAAAAATATTTTGGACCCCCCTTTCATAGACTGAAAATTGAACTTTCATTTTTTTCCCCACTTACCCTATTGAGTGGGGTGTCATTTAATAGGTCTCGTAAAATTCAATAAAAAACGTCAAATAACTTTTTGATTTTAACCCTTCAGTCGCGATATATTTGCTTTTTAATGTCGCTGTCAGAGCGTCCCCCCCCCTCTATTTTCTAAACTATCAATTCCAAAAATCTGAAAAAAATTCAGAATGTAGCTTTTAATTAGTACTTTCACTGAAAATTATAACGAACATTGTCAAAAATATTTTGGACCCCCTTTTCATAGTTTGAAAAGTGAACTCACATTTTTTCATTTACCCCATTGAGTGGGGTGTCATTTGATAGGTCTCCTAAAATGCAATAATAAAAGTCAAATGACTTTTTGATTTTAACCTTTCAGTCACGAAAATTTTGAAAAATACTTTTTATAAATCGTAGTGAGAATGACTACGGAACCCTATCATGTGCGTGCCCAACACGCACTTGCCCGTTTTATTTAACTTAGGTATCCTAAAGATGTGTAACATAAACTAAAGTAACTTCCCTAATATTTTTTTTTGTCTATGAACCCCATGCAATGTATCATGAGTGATTTGTGAGTCTTCAGTAAATTTTACATGCGGTTCCTACTGTATCTCTTAAAGCTAATCTACTACTATTTGGTGTGCAGGGTAGATAAAAAAACTAAATGACTTTCAGTACCGTCCTTTTACATTTTATTGATACATTTTAAAAGATTTTCATTCGTTTTAATGATTGATTTGTTAACACGAAGCATCAATTTTCAAATTTAGATTTTTTAAGATTAATCGTTAATGAAATACTAGCTGACTCCCGCGGCTTCGTTCGCGTGGATTTCGAAAAACGCTACAACTTTCCATACGTGACAGGGGTGAATAATTAAATTTGTCTATTGTTTTGTTTTTTCTTTATTATACAAAATCGTAAATATCTCGGCTCCTATGCAAGATTTTCTTTCTTTACCTTAAAACAACCACTCCCACGGTATTTTTTGTATCGGATCAAATAATTAAAACCCTCCATACGTGACAGGGGTCACCCCCTACAATTTTTTATATTGATTTTTATTCATTACCTATACTTTTATCAACAACCGAAAATATTTTTCCCATAAAAACTTTTCCATCCCCTTGCAACCCTTTAGCGATTGAAAAATGCTTAAATACGTGATTCATTATTTATATTGTAGAATACCTATCTATACTAATTGTAGGTAAGTTTAAAGCCAAAAAAATATTTTTTCCATGCAAACTTTTATACACCCGTTTACCCCCTTAGGGGTTGATTTTCGAGAAATCTCTTCTTAGGGGGTACTTACATCATAAAAGGAAGACACCTACGAAATTTCACATTTCTAGGTCCAGGGGTTGTACGTTGATGAGTGAGTGAGTGAGTGGTTAAGTACAAACTCTTTTATATACCATATGTATATAATATAGATAGATTGTTTAAACAAGGGAATATTGTAATTTTTTATTAAGACAAAATTTACTCATATACCTACTATTATTTATTAACGTTGTTTCACATTTTAAAATTTTCATCACTTTGAACAATTCAGTTAATTTATTAACAGTAGAAAACTAGATTTCGGTATTAACTGTTATGTTTTAACATAAATTTTTCAGTTAAAATTAATACACCGTAATTATTTACTGAAATATTGATGATAGGTAAAAATAGAATGCTTGTATTTAATTATCAATCAGTAAAGAAATATGTATTGAGTTATATATATATATATATATATTTTTAAATTGACGTCTTCATAATTCTTTTAATCATACCCATCTATAGATAAATATTATTATAACAAAAAGGAGTGAATCCCATGATCTTATCTCAAAATACTTATAATCTAAAATACACACATCTATCTATGCCTGAAATGAAGGAGATCGCATTTAAGGTTTTTTATGTGGGTATAAGATCGATCTAGATTCTGTACTTTGCTTCACATATCTCAAAAAAGAACTGCTTATGTATGGATTTGCAAGTACGACAAGGACAGAAGTGAATAAGTGTGTATAAATATTTGAGAAACAGGTTTAGAGTGACAAAAAACTAAGGTATAAGATGAGAACCGTTCGGAAATCGCTGCGACATTCATGTTGCTCGACCTGCACCTAATTTCATGGCTGATTTCATCGAGGCAATATAAAAACGTAGATCTGTTGTCTGTTTGAATAAAATACACATGAATGCATCGAGTTGTTCGTGTTTTGTTTTTAGTGGGCCGGTGTTATTAGAAAAATAGGATTAACAGTGTAATTTTAGAAACCGAATCCATTTTGAAATCATTTTACAGGGTCTTTTAGAATGCAGTCATTTAAAAACCGGTAGTATCGTTGGTTCATTTTATACTGTATTGTGGGAGAGTTCATTTAGTGATGTAGAATCTCAAATAGTTAATAATAGCTTAATAGCTTTATTATTTTAATCCTTAAATGCATTGCTGCTGAATGAATATTTTTTGTTATACCTGAATGTTATTCAGTTAAGGGCGTACACGAATTGACACGCTACTTAAATAGGTCTCGGGAAAATTGAAACCATCTCGTCTCATTGTCAGTCTCGTACGAAGGAAAAATTGTTCTTTTTTTGTCCTGTGTTTAGATTAAAGAGACAAAACATACGAAATGTTTTTAAAAGAAACATTACAGTTTTGTTTTTTTGGTCTAAACATGGCATTGGAAGTTATTGGAACAAATTCGAAGTGCGATGAAATTTGGTACCCATGTAGTATTTGTATCCATTATTCAATAATAAGTAAATTAAACTTTCAGCAGTTATCATTTTTATCTACACGGCCTATGGATGGGAACATTTTTGTATATTCGTACCTAATAATGTGTACTACCTACATTACATTGCACTCCGAATTTCTAAATATAATTTTATGTACTTTAATGTATTTTATTATATTAATATAATAAAATAATTATAATTAATCTATAATTAATTATAGATTTTAATTCTTTTTATTAAATAAATAAATAAAGTCAAAATTGTCTCGTCAAAATTGTCTCGTCAAAATTTCAGACTTTCTCATCTCAGTCTCGTATCTATAAAAACCAAGTGGTATCGTCTCGTCCAAATTAAATCTCGTCTCAGTCTCAATTTTGTTACTAGATAGAGCGTCAGTAAATATAGCTCCAAAATGTATTAATTTCGAATTTTTACTCAAATAAAATCGCAATAAAAATAATAAATGAAAAATAACCCACGATATATACATACATATTTGTCATAAATACTCAAGTAGTATAATAACTTTCTGAATGAAACGATTAAATATCCATGTTATTATAATATTACTGTAATCGTTGAATGTAAATAATAAAACATAACAAATCATTAAAAATATATGATTTTCTTCATTAAATAGTAATATTTAATTCTGTATTGTTCGATGTAGAGCATGTCTAATAACTATTCTGATATAGCTGAATATCAACAGCATTACATCAGTATGCATGTATGTGTCAGATTGTGAAACGTAATTCTTCTTAATTATTTACAAAATTACTCATATTTGTCAACGCAGCAGTCTCAGAACGATTTTATGTTATTTATAGGAAGTCTTCGGTAAAGCGGTACTTTTTAACATGTATTAAGTTTTCTCATAATGTTATTGCCACTGTCAACTTAAATTACAAAATATATCAAGATATGTTAGTACGTTTGTATACTTAAGGTAGTAGACCGGTGTGACGGCCGAAATTTCGACTTTTTTTCGTGACCTTATTTTAACAAGTAAATAATATACTATCGTTTTGTAACTTTTACATATTTATTTTAGTACTTTAAATGATACAAAAAAATTTTTTTTTATTTAATTTTCCATTTATTTATTTACAATATGTAATGTCACAGTGGAGTCCTCTAAAGAATGATGAGCTGTTTCGGGGAAGCACACAGCCTTCCGTAGTCATTTGAAATGAAAAAATCAAAAATAGTATTATTGTGTAAACCTTATTTTAATGAACTAACCAATAATATACATAATAAAAAAAAATAAAAAAAAATAGCGGAAAAAAAAGTTCTCAAAATGTAATTTTTTTTTTGATAAAATGTTTAAAAAAATTAATTTATTATTAAAAAATTAAATGTTTTAAAGGTTAGGTATTTAGATATGTGTGTGTAGAATAACTAGTTAAATTTTGAGCCAAATCGGTTGAATAGTTTTGAGTCAGTGCTTCCCCGAAATTTCAAAAACATGGTTTCGAGAAAAACGCTAAAACGTTTGTTTCCCATCTTATAGCCATGTGCACTCGTCGAACGATAAATGCCTGTAACTTTGGAAATATTCTAAATTTTGGTCTGAAAATTTAAGAGCATATTTTTAAAATGTGGTTCTTCCGAAAAATGTAAAAAAAAATCGATTTTTTTGACCCATCACAGTGGTTTAATAAAATTCATTATTTCTGTCAAAAAACATTAATTCTATGAACATCTCAATTCTTCGTGATTTTTAGGTAAAATTCTGATTACAATCATATATAGTATCTAAAACAATACAGCTTGAACTGAAATATTATGATTTAACTCAAAATTCTTAAACCATTCTTATTATAAGCTTACACAATTAGTGGAAATAGCAGAATTTTTATAAAATTTTTATTTATTATAATAATTTGATTTAATGTTCACAGTATTTTTAAATAATCACCTGCCTGGAGCGTTATTATTAATACATAAAAGTCAATAAAATATAATTGACTATTCAGTCCAACTTTAAAATTATTGTTTCGAATTAAGCGTGCAATTACATCATATGTTGAACAAATTTTCATTTTAGTGATAATTCGGTATTCCACTTTAAAAAAATATTTTGTTAGTATAGAAATTATACTTTTTGAATGTCTAGATATAAATATATAAAATATATTTGATCAATTCCACGATTTAAATTATATAATAAACAATCAGATTAAATATTTTTTGTTTCTATAATATACGTACTCTTCTCTTGGAGTACTTTGTCAATAACTCTTTTATTTATTTATTTTTGCCAACAATTTATATCAGACAAATTTAGCGTCTGAGATGCGTTCTGGAAAAATGCGATGTATTCTGAAACCATGTAGATACCTACTTCGTTTCTTCAAAACCATTAACGTTTTTTTCGAAATGGCGTTTTTGGAAAAAAAAACTGACGTAAAATTAAATAGTCTTAAATTAAATAATGCTGTTTAGTTAATATTTTTAAATGTATTTATCTTAACGAATTAAAAAAAATGTTGAATATTCAAACTCAGATAAACTACACTTTTATTTAAGTGATAATGTTTTTAAATTTAATTTACTTTTCGCGAGGTGTATTTTTTATGAACCGGAAGTCTTAAGACATACATACCAATTGTCTTTTATCTTATCGTACGCTCTAATAAAAATAGTTTAATGTTATTATAATTTATATAACCTCTCATATGTTATCATCACCTATACTTATATCGAGTATAAGATAAATATTAATTTCTATATTTAGTCTTCTAGATAGTTTAGTGCAATTCATATGATTATTGCAAGCTATTGAATTTTTAAGATGACACTAGTTGATATTATTTTAATTTGTGAAAACAACTAAAGAAATATAGTTATATTCAGTTATTATGACATTGTATTAGTTTGAACGTCATCACGGTTACAACGTCAATATTAAATATTAAATCAATCAAATAGAATCTCTATATCTACTGACAATGTTATTTTATCTCCGTTACAACCTGACTCATCCTCGGCTGAAATGTATTTTTTAGGAAGTTTATTTAAAATCAGGGACTTGAACCGGAATTTATTTATGGTTCGGGTTCGGGTTCGGGTTCAACAATAAATTTCGGTTCGGGTTCAGTTTCAGGTTCAGCACGTTGCAAATTTTTTGGGTTCAAAAACCGTTATTTTTTTAGGTTCAGGTTCGGGTTCGGGTTCAAATAAAAAAAAATATTTGCTAAATAAATGCACAGTGCTTCCTCGTGCTAAATTCATCAAAAGTAGTTAATTATCATGATCAGACATGATCCAATAATACAAGGTCTGTTTGACAGTTCGCAGTTAATTTATTCTATACTGTGACCGACTGTGACGTCGTCACCATGAAATTTTTATAGTAAGGAATTTGTAACAAATGGAATATAAGTAAATAAACTACCAATACTGTTGTCCCCCCCCCTCACTCTTGCACTAGATTTTAATAATTTTGAAATGGGATCGTTTTCAAGCCAAACCCAACCAAGTTTCATTAATATCGGTTCAGTGGTTCATGAGTTATGTATGACAAGGATTCAGGAGACAAACACGAAACAAAAACGGACCTGAAACGGAAAGATCAAGTTAAAATTTTTAAATCGGAGAACAATTTTTTGAATCTATTTCATTCTTGTATCTTCGATATTGTGGTTAACCATTGAATTTTCATACAATTTTAATAAAAAATATTAATTCGACAATTTTCTGAGTACCTAATTTGTCACGATTAACATTTGCAAGATTGAAAGGGGCAAAGGGAGTATCCGTGAGCTACGGTGGTTAAACTGTGCCTGTTAGTAGTAACTTTTATTATCATTGTAGTGACGATAGTGACCTTGGTGCATAAGTCACATCACATTATACCGCGAAATTCAAACGGATTACCAGATTAGACATTTTAAAATCAATGAAGAAAAATTAGTAAAATACTAAAAAAATTTCTTGAACCTTTAAAAAATATATGGTTACCGGATATTCATTTAAAGGTTCGGGTTCAGATTCAGGTTCATTGACATTGAAATATAACGGTTCGGTTCGGGTTCGGGTTCATGAAAAATACGGGTTTTTTCGGGTTTCGGGTTCGGGTTCGGGTTCAGGTTCAGGTCCCTGTTTAAAATTATATTTTTATTATGCACATTTATGTAACAAACTGATTATCATTTGTCATAAAAGTGGAATAGGGGTATAAGTAGTAATATTTATTTAAATTCAATCATGTATAGTCGGTTTAAATTAACTATTTTGTCTTAAAGCACTGGACAGCGTGAACTTTTATCCAAACTTGATTTACAATAAATTTGAATCGTAAATGTTGTTCATGAACTTAAAGTTATTAGGTATGTAAAAACAGGGAATAATTGTACGTGAATATAATAAAATGGTCGTTAATTAAAAATCAAGATGATTATAAATGATGTCAACTCACAATTTTCAATGACAAAATTCTACTATGTTTTGAGAATAAAAATGATTAACAAAATATTAACTGTTGTTTCTTATAAATAAAGTTCCATTCATACATTCTTAAATTATGTATTCATGTTTAAACATCCTTTAATTAATTTGCATATGATTTATGTCAATTTATTGATCGTTCAAAGCGATATAAAACAATTAACATTTATTGCACCGGTGATTCCGAGAAGGTATCAAAAAAATATGTACGAAAATCTCCTACAGCGAAGTGCAGCACATAAAATGCATTTTATTTGCATGTGAATGTAAATTTAGTGCTTTAGTGCTTTGACACATTGCAAAGACCTGATTGTACATTTCTGCATAATGTTTGTACAAACAACCACCTACCTACCAGACTTGCGTTTTGTTAAAATATGTAACGCTTATAAATCGAATTCCTTTTTTATAATAAGCAATTCAATTTTCTGAAACTTAAACGCATATTTAGTGTATGTATATCAGCGTGTTCATATATGTAAATATTTTGTCAGGCGTGAACGACCACCAGAGTGGACAGGAAATGTAAAACTTTTGGTAACAAAGGAATGTGTACAATTAATTCAATTTTTCTTTTTATAAAACTACTAAAACAAATCTTGAAACTTGAATGTGTTCATTTAAATAGGGAACATAGAAAACATTTGCAATATTTATCTCGTATTGTAGATTATCAGGCCCGGCTTCAGAAATTTTGGGGCCTGTTACTTTTTACCTTAGGGGTTAAATTTTGGGAAATGCTGTAATAATTGTTTCATTATTTATATTATAGAGTATGTTCGATAAGTTTCAATTAAATGCGAAAAAATATTTTTTTATATTAACTTTGACACCGTGTTTTAACCCCGTATTTCTAAAAATCCTTTCTTAGTGGGTGCTTACATCATAAAAGAAAGATATCTACGAAATTTCACGTTTCTAGGTCTAAGAGTTTGGGCTGTACGTTGATATATGAGTGAGTGAGTGAGTGAGTGAGTGGGTGAGTGAATGAGTGGTTAAGGACAAACTCTTTTATAGATATAGATTATATATCAAACCAACATTCGGGATCCGGAATAATTGTACCCCTAGCTCCCTTATCGAACGGTATAGATATGTATAACTTACTTATATAGCTTACAATTAAATGTATTATGTGTATTGACACTACCTACGAGTTTTAAGTAGAACATAATAAAAATAAAGCTATAATATTGTAAACTTTAAAATGTCGATCTTAAGTAAAAATATGAATTGTAATGCGCGGCATTTTTAAAAAGAAATATTCCCCTAATGTCCATGTTCTAAATTATACGTAACAACCAAATTTTTAGGAAAGACATCTGCAACACGTAACTGTATAACAAGCAATATAATAAAATACACACAATACTGTTTTCTTTTGATAAATACTATATTTAATATTTTTGTGTCAACAAAGATTTTTTTTGTATATTTACGTATATGTTTAGATAATACCGTTAATATTAATAATATATATTATACACCTTTTACTGAGAAAAACCAAAAGCTATTGTTGATTCAGTACAGTTATTTCACAAATACACTGTTAATTTAAAGTTAGGATAATAATTTTTGTACTTTCAAATTCACAATAAATTAATGTACATTTAGTTGCAGTAATGTTATATAGTTTAGAATAAACTAGACATTTTTAGTTTATGCGTTAATTCAATGTAAAAAAGAAAACCTTCCAAAAACACATTTTTCTCCGAAACTGTTTTGTGTTATTTGTTTTCATTTAAGAAGGAATGTGTAATTGCTATTTTAATTTTAACTTTGGTAATAAACTGAAATTAGTGTCTTTAAGCCCCTGTTTTAATTAATATTCTGTGTTATTTGAGATTGTAGTTATTTAACCACCTTTTGGTAATCGAGATGACATTAACATTATACTGTATGACTTTGCGAGTCGAAAAAGTATTTTTAAAGCATATTTTATTATACAAAAAGTATAAAATGTGAGTTTTAAATAATATCTTCGCACCATTTGTTTAAGGTAAATAATACTATATTGGTTTTATATTTTTAACCGACTTCAAAAAAGGATGAGGGTTCTCAATTTAATCAATATTTTTTTTATGTATGTTCGAGCATAACTCCGACAAATATGCACTGATTTGGACGTTTTTTGTTTGTTTGAAAGAGTATACTCCCGAGGTAGTCCCATATAAATTTTATCAGAATCTGACGATGGACTTCGAAGGTACGTCACTCAAAAAGGAAAAATAAAGAACTTAAAAAAATAAAAACTTTATACCAAACAAAAAAAAACTTTAATGAAGGAATAAAGAAAACTGGCTTCAAAAACTGTTATATTTAAATATTAGGTATACTTTTCAGTAATTTTTATGGATTTTCTGATGTTGAGACTTCAAAGTTGAATATCTTCGCAATATCTTTACAAAATTTTGCAAATTTTTTTCCATGATACCGATTTCAAGGTATTGACATTTTCTACAAAAAAAGTTATTTTAAAATTTCATTTTCTACATAAATGCACTCCGCGTCAAGTTTCAAAATATGCAGTTTTTTTTTAAATTTATTAAATTATATAAAAAAGTTAATAAATGAAAAGATGTTGAGAAACAAAATAGACCATCAAAAAATAGAGTAAATTTGCTCTATTTGAGAATAAAAAAGTTTTGAAAACAGTTAATTTTTGACCAAGTTACAGACATTTGAAAACAGTCTATTTTTTAGGTGTCCCCTTTATTAATGTGTTGAGTCTATATGATACCGACAATAATAGAATTATAGGTATTCAGTAGAATGCTTAAAATCATCAGGCAATGTATGAAATGAATTTAATTATACATTTCGTAGGCATTGTATAGACTTGAGACTACCTAACTAATAGCCGGCAATGTATGAAATATAAACATAAATAGGATGATGCGACCAATTTTGGTTCAGGCACAGATGTTGGCTTACTTAATGTTATAAAATATTTGAAAAAAATATATAATAAAAAAATACTGGGTTTTTCTCGATAGGTTTGAAGATAACCGAAAATGCTGAATTATTTATCTTACTTAATCTATGTTTGGACTAATATGTTATTAAATGACTAAATTGTATCTAAGATTAATAGAATTCCTAGGAAATATTGTACATAGAATGCCTGACGTACATTCCGGTTACATATACAATCGTTGTAAATATGTCTTTATTTATAAAAAAAAACTTCTTATCTATTCTGTCGAAAATATCCTTTCAAATATTTACACAATAGCAATGCATATTATAGATAATATTTCTGTTTATATTGCGATATTACATATGCATATAAATAAGGGCTGTGTTGAAAAATGACGTAACATTTAAAGCAACACGTGCACATCGATAAATGCCGGTTTAAAAAAGGTGCAAAAATAGCCATTTAGAATTATTATTATGGTTGGTAAGACTCGTTATGTCTACAGTTGTTGCAAATTGACCGTTCATTAAAAAAGGTTATGCAGGCCTGCTATGTATAAAAATTGATCGTACTACACCATTGTTAGTACGAAATTTGTACTTATAACATAATCAGTAGGTAATGAATTTAGTTATAACTTCCTTTACTCCGAAATCTTTTAATAATTCACAAAAATTTAAATCATCAATTATCTTCATTCGAGTTTATAATATCAACATTAAAAAAATATTATGTATACACATACATATTACATACATACACACTATCAATCACATAAAAGTATTAAATTTTCTTAACAAAATTGACAAATTCATAAAAATACATCTATACAAAAATGAGCCTGATCCAACCATAAAAAAGCTATCCAATCTCTCCATCTCATACAAACAAACATACAAACTATATATTTAAAAGAAAAATATTATACATTTGATCTGTGCTGTGCGTCTGTTAATCCGATAACAAAACGTCGATCTATTTCAAATTCCTTTTATTCTCGCACAGTTAAATAGGAAAACACACAATAGCTACAAACACCCATTTCAATGGGTAAACATGTCGCCAACTACATAGGCCTGCCTGTGTCTATTGAGGCATCATAAATTCAATCACTTAGAACGTGTCATTGCTCAAGCTAAACTGAACTCTATGAATAGCTGGGTTTACGGTTAATTTTGCATCCATTAGTGGGGCTGGAATGACATTTACCATCTGCCAGGTAAAAACTGAAACGTGGTAAGAAGTAACATTTTACATGGTTCTATGCTCGCGTATTTAAGGTGATCTGTCAACTTGCTGATCATCATACCTTTTAATAAAATATGTAATATGTTCTAATACGTAATAGGTTTCTGAGTGTTGGTTTTGTCTTTTTGCGATTTTATAAATGGAGTTAATATTTGAATGATTGAAATATTTATTGTAAATTTTAGTCAACGAGTATTTAACATATCTTGTTTCCTCTTTAAATTTCATGTTAAAGCTCACTGGCCAATAATTTTTAAATTAAACCAGAAAAAAATGATACGATAAAAACATTAAACTTAATATCTTTTGCAAATTTTAAGGCTTCCGCGATAATCTTGAAGTAATAGTTTTGGTTTCGTCAAATAAAAAAGTGCAGGAATATCCATTTTTAAACCATATTTTTTACATACATCAAAATATAATATGTAGGTAAGGGTGGTCCTTATTTTTGAACATTCGAATTTTGAACTCCGTACCCCCTCAATTTGTTCATTATCATGAGACTTGAATTTGTGTTTTTGGTCATGATCAACCAATCCCTTTTCGTGCCGACTCAGGGTTGAAAAAAGTCCAAATAGGGTAGTTTTATTGTTTTTTGCGTTTAATTTAAAAAATAAAGCAATTAGCATTAATATCTATATAACAGTAATATGTATAGATAAATTATACTACCTCCGTTTAAAAATGATAGTCCGTTTTTAAGTCGGCAGCAAATGTTAAATGAGACAATCATTTTTGAACAGAGGTAGTATTAATATATTCGTACATTATATACAATGTATAACATGGCACGACTGTTTTGTTGCAGGAACGATGAGTGCGGTACGTCTCCACCACAGCAGTAGGTAGTACATCGATGACGTCACGTAGGACGTCGTGACGTCATGGCGCCGCCGCCGCCGCGGCTGTTGATATCTAGAGCCACCGTTTGGTGGTGGCTGTTAGCGTTATCCTTCGTGTGCACCAGTGTGACCGGTGAACAAGGTACGTGTGTTATTACTTTTAAATCTTTGTTACACATTGCGACCTCTTTATCCAAGTCCTTTATGAAATACGAAATAATAATTCTAATATGTCTAGTTATCCTTATTTTTATTATATTTTGGTACGTATCCTTAAATAAATGGACCTCCTGTATCATGTACATGTACCTAATTATAATTTAGATCGGTGCATGGTGGTCTTGAAAAAGAACCATATTTTACAATGTTCTCAAACTAGACATTGACTCATTTTTCAAACCGCCTACCTCCCACTCATTTTAAAGTGTATGTGGTTAGTTTGTTTCTAAAATTATGTTCATACTGACTTGATTCTGAGCAGACAAATTATATTGGATTATTTGTCTCAACTTTATTTTGTCTAAGGCGGTGTTTACACCGAGAAAACAAAACAGAAACACGGTGTTTTTATGACGAAAAAGCAATAAACCCTATACATTTTTAAATACGAAGTATTTTAAAGACACGATGTTTCTGTTTTGTTTTCTCGATGTAAACGCCGCATAAGATCTGAAACATAGTAAATTGATGGTCAAAATATTCTTATTGTATTTACAATTATTTAAAAATTATTTTTAAACTTTGTTTATTATAGCCTTGAATCGTTGCATAGTAAACTATTATACTCTCCTGTCAAATATGATATACATAAAGCTTATGAATTAATTAGATTTTCAATAAAATATCAATGTTTTACCATAAATATGTTGCCATGCATATCTACTTAAGTATTATCTTCTTAACCTGAATTTCTATAAATATGTCAAATGGAGTTTATAAAAATGTTTTATAAACAATATATTGTTAATTTAACACATTTTGAAAAAAATCCATTTCTATGACTCTTTATTTATCAATTAAAAAAACTTGATTGATTTAAAAAAAACAATTGAATGTTTACTTTATAAATCTTTAAATGTGCTAAGCAATATTTTTTCTCATTCAACTGTTAAGCAAACGTTCTATGAAAAAGAACTGACGAAATAAGTAATAAATGTAAAGATAAAGATCGAACGGCGGATATCGTCGCCTAAAAACTTTTGTTAGTAAACAAAAGGGAAAATGAATGTATATGGTGTTTTTTGCTGATTTCATTGATTCCATGTTCATCAATCGCATACATACTCCAGTGATGTTGAAAATTTATTACATATTTTAGTTAATTGTAATATATAACGTAAGAATTATAAGACTTTATTATTGATTGATTATTTTAGTTGATTAGATATTCTTTGAGAAGGAAGAATATTTTTTCCATGCCTTTATAAAGATATTTTAATATACTTACATATCGAAAAATAATGAAAATATAGACCTCTATAAAAATGTAGGCATATACAGTACCGTAGCGATAGAACGGTGATGGTACTAAGGGCAGTGCCCTTCTCCCTATTGAACTGAAAAATAACTTTTACAATAATGCAAAATAATTCGTATTCAAACCATCATGTTGACCCTCGCTGATGTAAAGACGTTCCACCGCCCCTGTTGTATGTTTTGAAAGCTGTGTCAAAAATAGTCTAAAATTATGTAAAATTTTGTTTTGAATTATTTATTACAATTATTCTATGATATAATTAGTTGGGCATTATATTTTTGTGTATCCAATTTTGAAAAGTAATGCTTGTTTAGTTATTAAAATGTTTATTTCAAGTAAACATATTTTAACGAATAAATCAATAATAATTTCACTGTAATTGCATAAATTAATGTTCCTATATTCCAAAATATCATTGAAATGGGCATGATTCTGAATAAGTAAATCAATATTTTTTCGATTCAACGAATGTCTATATACCTATAGTAAATGTAACTGATCCAGACAATATTATGTTGAAATAAATCTGTCAGTGATAATTTTTTTCACCTTTTACAAGTACATTTTAAGACATCAAAGACTAGTCCATGAATCTCTTGTTTATAACGTCTGTTACTTGACACATTTATGGTAATTTCTCATATATGCATGATACTAGACCGTTTTTTTCTTACCGCCTACAATTATAACTGATTTGTTTATAGCTTTTTGTTTATTACATTACTTTTTACTGTATTTTTATTGCTCTGAAAAGCCTGTTTATTATTTATTAATCATATGTACCATGTACTATAATAATATTATTGTTATTATTTTGAACAGATTATAACTTCGATCATTTGTACTTTATTAGTTATAAAATATGTAGTAATTTTAAAATAAAGTTTTTATTTGTCTGATAATAAAACATATTAATAATGTTCATATCATATTTACTCGTATTTTGAGTACCTACAAAATAAAGATATTGAAAGGCTTCGATTAATGTTTTTGTAGTTTTCAATATTAATTAAAATAGAAAAATAATCTTAAAATTAAGCGCAGTAATAAAACGTTTGTAAGTAATAAAAAAAATTGAAGGCCATATTTATTATTTTATTTGCTTATGTGTACATTTGGAAATTATATTAATTCACTAGTATATTTTAGTAATGTTATATCTATTATCAGTAAATTATAAAAAAAAAAATTTTAATTTTATATCAGTACTTACATTATTTTTAATATCTCATAAAAAATGTTAAATTATAATTATGAACATATACATCCATTTATCACACGCGTCGTTTGTTGTTTGAGATGAAGCGTATTAGTTCAAAGTATGTACTATATGTACGAGTATATGACGTGACAATAGAGTATGTAGTTTTTGTTAAAATTTTATAATGTAGGTATAGAGAGACATGATAGATGAGTTAATGTCTGACGATGAGTCTTAATTATATAGATGGCTAAAATTCTGGATGTTACAAAAATATTTTCCATTAATAACACGACGAGACTTTTAACGGGTTTGAAACGAGATCTAGACTAGATTATCTTGAATTCGGACGAGACGAGACCGAGACGATGTAATTTGAATTTGAGCGAGACATTAATTCACTTATTGAAATTAATGTTTTAATAAAATACTTAATTCATGAAGTTTCAAAATTTATTTAATTCAAATACATACCGGGTGTCCCAGATAACTTTTCCAGCATGGGGATTTCAGTATCTATAGATACAGGTTTGGTTAAATGAGATGAATTATTAATTATTTGTATGAAAGGGGTGAGTATTATTACACCAACAAATATTCATAATTCTATGTGGTTTAGGCGGTATACCCAAAAAACAAAATTCGGAATTTCTTTAAATGGCTATAACTTTTTTGTTAAAGTAGATAGGTACTCTTTGTTTGCGGTTTCTTTAAGCCTTTTTTTGTGTAGAATTGATTGGTGTATTTAGATTTTTTATATCACTTTTAGTTTCCGAGATACAAGCCCTAACTTCAGTTTTTCTTATGGGCCGCTAAGTTGGCTATGGCATATTTGAACGTGTTTTTTACTCTACTTTACAACGATGTGTCACTTGCCATATTTATTATCGAAAAAAAAAATTATAATATATTTTTTCAAATAGTTCATTGTTTCAAATATTCATTTGTTATTTTGATTGTTGTTATTGTGATTTTTGTTTTTCATGGCTCACTTAAAAGTTAGTAATAAAATACTTCATAAATATCACTGATATTTAGTATTTCGACTTTTTTTCGATAATAAATATGTCAAGTGACATATCGTTGTAAAGTAGAGTAAAAAACACGTTCAAATATGATATATTCAACTAAGTGGCCCATAAGAAAAACTAAAGTTAGAGCTTGTAACTCGGAAACTAAAAGTGATATTCAAAAATTCTAAATACACCAATCAATTCTCCACAAAAAATGCTTTAAGAAACCGCAAACAAAAAGTACCTATTTACTTTAACAAAAAAGTTATAGCCATTTAAGAAGAACACAATAAGCCAAAGGCTGCAGTGTTAGAGGCATCTAACCCTCATCATCAATCACAACCTAATCTAATCTAATCTAATCTATAGCCATTTAAAGAAATTCCGAATTTTCAGTTTTTTGGGTATACCGTCTAAACCACATATAATTATGAATATTTTTTTGTGTAATAATACTCACCCCTTTCATACAAATAATTCATCTCATTTAACCAAACCTGTATCTCTAATGCGGCGTTTACACCGAGAAAACAAAACAGAAACATCGTGTCTTTAAAATACTTCGTATTTAAAAATGTATAGGGTTTATTGCCTTTTGGTCATAAAAACACCGTGTTTCTGTTTTGTTTTCTCGGTGTAAACGCCCCATTATAGATACTGATATCCCCATGCAGGAAAAGTTATCTGGGACACCCGGTATACGAATAAATATAAATGATATATTTTTATTTTAAATTCACACGAGACCAGGACTTTTCTCAGTCTCGGGCTCAATTTTGTCTCGGTCTCGGTCCTGTGTACGAGACAAAAACGACTTTTTTATGAGATAAGATGGCTTTATTTTTTACGAGATATTAGATCGATACGAGACAGTTATTAATTATGAGACCGTGCGTGGGGAGACTTACCTAAGTATTGTCTCGTGTCGTATGCAACCCTATCCATAAGTCACTCAGAAACCCCATAGGTTTACGTAAAAAATAAATGGACATTTATAGTATTCAAAATGTGTGTTAATGACATTTAAAAACAAAAACAAATTAGCAAAAATTTTAATAAGCTGTTTTATAACGAGGCTTATTATACTCGAACCAGCGGTCTGTTTGTTGAAGAGCTAATTCTGTATCACTAAACCATTCAACGTTCACCACACCTTCTGTATTTTAAAGCAACCGGTATTCTTAGTATATTTTTTTCGTTTTATTACATTCGGGACCCCCATTGATTTTTATTTGAATACGCATATGGTACCCCGCGGAGTCTGTATAAGTAATTTTTATTTATTTCTGTGGATCGCTTTTTTTAAAAGGTTTTTCTCTTTGTTTTATGTTACCTCTATTTACTTTTGGGTGCTAACAAGACTTGATCCTTTTTTATATTAATGGTTAATAATTCTGTCCTTTTCCAAATTAAAAATGAATGTAGTTTTCTTCTTTTTTATATAGTAAATTATATTTATTATACCTATTTGTTATTAGCATGTTTAAGAGAGAACTGTATTTATCTTTTCTGAATTTTGTGTGATATATTTTTTATTTCAATTTAAAATTTTTATACTGTTCACTTTTTCGGAATTGTATTATGCTCATATACTTTTGTTTCTTGTTAAAAAAATTTATTTTATATTCGCGCTTTTGATTTTCTTTGAACTTATTTTTTAAAGTTTCGTTTTATTTGAAGAGTTTTATTTTACAGTATCTTTGAAATTCGTAAAGTTATAAAAATATGTTTTCTTTTAAAAGTAATGATTTGTCGAGAGTATAAAAATGTAAGTGATTCTTAAAATGCAAGGGTTTCAAAAAGCTCTCTTATATTTTATATCTCAAAACAAAAATTTATGTTGAATTTACTTTAAAATATTCCATAGTTTGGAATACCTTACAAATATAAATATGAAAGGTTCTCTACTGAAATTATATTTAAATAATTAACGCTTTGGACGCTAAAATCAGTTGTATTTTTTTCCCTTTGACGTGAAAATCTACTATGGTTCACGACTCGAAAAAACATCGCGGCACGTGGAAATATTTTAGAAAGAAATATAAAAAAAAGTAAATGTGAAAGTGAAATATTCATATTTGTATGTTAATTTTATATTTATAAAAAATAGGATGAAAAAATAGTTTTACTAAAACATTAAAGTAATTTCATGCAAGATTGATTTCATGAAAGGAAAATCGACATTAAAAAAATAACTTTTATTTTTATTGGAATATATGCATATTTTTAAGATGTTTCGCGACATGATCGCGTCCAAAGGGCAAAAGCCAACTATTTTGGGAGAAAATAAAAATATGTTAAGTAAATATATTTTTTGATAAAAATGTTTACCATTGAATAAAATTTATAAGATATAATGTATATGTACATACATAACTATTTTATAGTCTCGATTTATATAAAAAATTCTCGGGCACTTAACTTTTAATGTGAATACATATAAGTACGTATGGATTTAATTCTACGTTAATGGATGAACGAAATTGAAATGATCAAATCTTTACTTAAAATTATATGTATTGAATGATCGATTATTAAAATATGTTTCATTTTGTGCTGAAAAAAGTATGTCGACGATATTATATGTATGTATATGAATATTAAGGAAGTTCTTTCTGTACGAAAATGTACATATAAATTCAAATCTCTTCCTCAAGGGTCAGGGTACCAGGCACAGCTAGCACCTTTTTTACTACTAATCAATCTATAAGCATTACATGTTTAAAAATATCATTTTCACATTTTTTACATTCATGCTTATAATATTGTAGTTCGTTTTTATGATTTTGTTACTAATGTTAAAACCTTAAATAAATGTTTTTTGTTTAGTATTTTGCTGTGATATAACCTATATTGAAATAAAATGATATTGACTAGTTATAATTAACTAATGCAGTGTTTCCAAAACTGTTTAGTCCCACAACCCAAAAATAAAAACGATATTATATAATTATAATCTATCGAGACCCGCATATAACCCTTAAGGATAATTAAGTTTTTGCATTTTTTTTTCAGAATATAATCTAGAAAAAGTTATTCTGAGGAATAAAAAAAATATTATCTATAATGATAAGAAAACTAAAACTTTTAGGGCCGGTATTATAAAGGCCAGATAACTTTTACTCTAGGAATAAATTTACTCATCTAATAGTTTACACATTCTATGGGGTTCCAAATAATGTGACAAATGTCATCGGAAATGTTTGTTGATTATGAATTTATCAGACAAAATAATATCAGTTATATAATAAAATAAAACTATAATAAGATTGTAAATATGTAAAAGTTCTAAAAACATCTATTTAATTCAATATTACGGAAATTTATATAAAATTTTTACATTAGAAAATATTACAACACAACTAATTTCTTTATCTATGGACACAAATGTCAAACTTGTCAAACATATTTATAAGTTCATAACCTAAAACTCAAATGTATATTTTTACAATGTATTTAAAATTCTCATGAATTCTGAATTTTATTGTACACTCGAAATGAAAGTTACATTTTTATGATATTATACAAAAGAATTGGTTCATATTTTTCATTTTTAGATTGTGTACAAAACTTACTGAAGATTATTTAAGAAACACGTTAGATAAAATTTCAAACTAATATTTATGTAGTTGATCGCAACTTGAATGGATTATAAATCCATGACAGATCGGTATCTTTTGGTTTGTAGTTTTCTCTACATTACTGTAATTTTTGATCTAAAGATGTACAATTTTTTCCCATATAAGCGCATCTTTGAATAGATGGTATCTTACAATTGCAGTTATAATTGACTTCGTATTACATTATTATTTCAAATTCGCTCATTTGTTACAATTATTACAATTATTTATTACCTTATATTCTTTCTTACAGATGTTATCGTAGAGCACAGCTTCGAAAATTAAATAAAAAGCGTAGATAGTTGTTCAAAAATTATTTATTAATTAAAACTATACATTACTTTTCAAAACAAGGTACAAGACACAAAGTTCTTTTTTGTAAAACTGTCAATATATCTGGTTTTCAAAAAATATTTATACGTACCATTGAAACCGGCTATAATGACATCGGTTAATATGACGTATAGACGTATAGGTTATAACGACCCAAAATAAAAGTCCAGCTGAATTCCATATTAATGTATTTTTACCTGTTATTACGACTTTCTGCTTTTTCAACTTAATATGACCGGTCCCTTTGATATCGTTATAATCGGTTTCTACTGTATTTTCAAAGATCTTATTTCGAAACAATTACCTTTGTACAATACATATGAAAACATTAATCAAACAACAAAGTAATTTTGGTCTAGTTTATTGTATTTATTTGTTTGTACTTGAAATGAAAAATAATTGCTGTCCTCTTGCAATCAGAATTCTTCTGTTTCATTTTCTTTGAAAATCAGTGCATACGCTGACTTATATCGTACTGCATATTTCATGTTTATACTCTATATACGCATAAAATGAACAGGTTTGTTTCTGAAAATTACAAATATATAAAACTACCATAAAAACGATATAATAAGCACAAATATTTATTAACTTACCATGTTTTTTTTTAAAACACAGTTTGAAATTACTGGAAATTACGTATGATTTAGGTTATGATTTTCTTAAAAGAACTGTCAGATTTATTCTGTCATGGTGTCACGTGACCAAAACTTAAGTAAATTTTATTCGTTTCGAATAGGTAGGAGTCATAGACATAAAGAAATGGACAGCGCATCTGACTCGTAAAAAGAGCCGTGTCAAATGAGAGAGACAGAAGATGTTTGGAAATCATATATGTTATTTT
Source organism: Sialis lutaria (assembly GCA_949319165.1). Lineage (NCBI taxonomy): Eukaryota > Metazoa > Arthropoda > Insecta > Megaloptera > Sialidae > Sialis > Sialis lutaria. Next base: position 21,709,233 of record OX439231.1, on the reverse strand, counting down.
CCAAACGACATGCATCTCTCTCTCACTTACAGAACATATGTTACACCCATATTACACCATTATGTTAAATACGAATGCGCTGTCCATTTCTCTATGTCTATGGTAGGAGTAAATTTACTTGGTTCATCTGGGGTTTTTTATAGTGATTTTGTTATTTTTATTCAGTATTTAGTAATTTTATGTTGATAATGTTGAACTTGTCGACATCAGAATGAGATAAACTTATCTGTAGCAAGTGAAACAGCGATATTATTTTGGTACCTAGCACTGTCGCTATTTAATAGTCTAGTAAACTTATCTGTCTTTTATAATACCGGCCCTTAATCTTTAAAATTCTGTTTAAAATTATTCTACGATCATTTTTGGTGTAGATACAGCCATTTAAAAATAACTACAAAAATCTCTTAATAATTTTAAACTCCACTTTTAGAATTTTTTGTTTTAAAAATTTTTGTGAAGAAAAAAGTATATACTTTCCGTGATTACTGGGATACATATTATAATAAACTTTTTATATAATAAAAAAACACATTTTTAAAACTTTTTGCGATCCATTAAAAATTGGCTCGCGACCTACTTATACACTTTGGGAAACATTGCTAACGGATAAACCCGTTACAATGTATTATACATAGATCTGGAAAATTAGGTATAAAAACATCTACACAATATAAGTATCATGACGTCATTCACATTGTCTATTTCAAAATGTATTTTTTTATATATTTATAATTATTTCATCTAAAGAATGTATGCAATGCATGTATAATAATCTTCGCGTATAACACAGTGTCATATATTTTTTTTGAAACCATATTTCATTGAAATACAAAATAAAATTCCAGTCAGATTGTGTATGACTTCTCATATGTTTTATCCACTTGAAAAGTGTGCTACATTTGAACCCTTTTCAATTGAGAAAGACAAAGACCAGCCGGGTACAGACGGAGCAGCAACGTCGGTAGGAGTGAATGTCTGCACGTTACGGCGTCTATGCAATAATATCTCGAACAATTCCCTCGTTAATGATGTTTATATCTCGCTACAGTATATGCCAGCGTTGCCAAACACACATCTAATAGTGCTCGTGTTTTACGGTATAATAAATTCATAAAATTCTAATGTGATTATTGGGTCATTTTGGTTGTGCTTTTATGGTAGAATATAGAGGTACATAAACTCAAAAGTATGAATATAGCTATCGGAAATGTATTATTTCTAGTCGAGGTGGATATTCCCGATGAAATAAATATTTAGCATTAGAAATTCCCCTCAGCTTTGTCCACAATTAATTCGTAATCAAAACCTTTTTGTTTTTATACATACCTGATATAACTTTTCAATATAAATCGTTTAATTATTACATCAATATTACAAATTACAATTACTATTAATAGTATTAACTATCTTTTTCATTTGTTTCGATGTAAATTTTACATTTTCCTTTATACAGGGTTTCTAACATTTAATATCAATTATTATATAGCCCTACTCATTCTAGGGTCTTGTGCTTTTTAACATTCAATGTACTATCAAAATAGGTCAGTATAATAGTTTTAGTGTTAAGTCTGAACAAACAAATAAAGTTATAAACAAAATTTAAAAAAAATCTAAATAAATTATACATTATTTTCCTGTTAAAACTTAGACTCCTATTTTTCTACGGCCCGAAAGTAAATGGGAAATTCTTCTACATAAGTTTATTGTCATTTGGATCTTCTCATTTTCTGACAGTACTGTTTCAATTCATTTAGATGCTCTGATATACGCGAATATAAGTAAATAATATATATAAGGTGGTTGTAAACCCAGACAGTCGTTGCGTACCATCTCGTCTATTTGAACTATTATGTTTACATGTTGTGTAGGTATATGTTTAATACACATCAAAGAACAACCATTCTAGTTACTGCTCTGTGTGATAGTTACATACGAGTTCGCAAATACACTACTGTTCTTTGCCTCAACGACTGTCTGGAATAATTCGTTGATTGACAGTCAGTAAACATCTAACGCAATTTTATAAAAAAAATATTATATTTGTAACAAACGTTGTTTGCGTACAACAAAGAGAAATTTAATAGTGTTGGTAACAGGGTCGCATTAAGGTACTCAAGGACGATAAGGTGAAATTTGGGGAAAGTTAAAAATATATTATTTATCGAGAAATAAAAATTCATAAATATACGTAAAAGTTTTTGCATATACATATTGAGTTTTAAGTGGTGTTTAATTTAATGTTTAAAAAACTATTTTAATTTCAATTAAATAATATATGTTTTAAGTTCTTAATATATTAATTTAATCAAGTACCCACATTTTAATTTATTTTATAGGGAGTAAGATGAATATGACAGATTATGTTAAAATTAATACTTGTTTGTGAATTTTCTTTTAAAAAAATACTGATGATTTGGTGGAGATCCTTAGTTAGCAACGGTGTCTGCATGATGTCTACATTGTTAATACGGCCCTAGTTGTTAATACGCGTGTATAGTATATTCAATAATGGGTTTTAAATATAAATAAAAAATAAAATAAAAGTAACGTATTTAAATTTAGATACATCAAATTAAGCACAAATAAATCACTATCTAAAATTATCTAATTGACAGCACTATATCAATATTAGTTACAATTTTTAACCAACTTTATCCAAACACAATTTGTGTACATAAAACAATCACGAAAGCAATACATATTAGTTAAAGAAAAAAGAAAATTTCAGTTCAAATTAAATCAAGTGAGAAAACATCACCAGATGTTTAATTAACTACAAACTCTACACCGTCAGACTGATTTTGCCGTTGAAACTAATATAAATAGTTTGTACACATCGTCTCTCTAACTTTTTAATACCAACGAAAATATAGTGTTGATGCTGTACCATAAAATTGTGTTAACGTCAAATTGAGACTTGGTTTTAGATGCTTACATTTAATCTGTAGTTTTCCATTAAAGTCGAAAGTATTGAAAAAGTTCATAGAGTAAGAAGTTCAACTCATACGAAGATTGTTTTTGAAGTTATAAGTGCTTTTTCCTTTTTTAATATAACTAAACATAAATTTGAATTATATAGAACAGGGATGGTTTACTCAAAGATATAGTTAGGGCCGATATTTGAAACAATTTAAATTATTAAAAGACCAGATTTTTTAAATCAAAACTGCATATACTACATCCAAATATGTCGCTATTTATGTGCAATAAGGGGGCAGGATTTTGACGACTGTTTTTTTTAGCCTCATGTAAAATGAAATGTAATGATCTTTTTATAATAAAATTTACTAAAACATTATATTTAGAGGTCGCTCAAAAATAACAAATAAATAATAATATTTTTTACCATTTCGATTATTTTCGATAAAGGTATGTATGTACACCTAGATATAGAAATCTAAAAAAAATATTACTTGAGGAACCATTCCAGTGTGACAAGCATCAGTTCGATTTTTTGAAAGCTTTTTCGTTTATTTAAATTACATATATGTTATGCCTATATAAAAATATTTTCTAAAGTTATACTTTTATTTTTTTGTCTAATTTTTTGGTCACTGCAAATTGATGCCTAAAAAAGCGCCTGGCGGTGGGGAGTCCTACTCCTCCAATTAAAAAGTAAATTAATCAGTATAAAAAAACTGTAGAGGGATATGGAGTATTTTGTTGTTCCGATGAAAATTAACAAAATGGTGAACATTTCTATATTAAGAATTAAATTGGGCCTTATTTTGACAGTTTTTTGTTACAAAAAAGTGATTTTTCAAATAAAAAAAAGCTTCCATACGACGTTAAGGAACGATGTGAAGAATGATATGATATTTGAGACAAATAGCATGAAAACTGCATCTTCCACCGCTTTAAAAAAACGTTTAAAGTTAGCATGTCAGGTGCTTATTTATGTATTATCTATTCATTTAATTTGCTTTTATTTGATTCTCGTCTTCTCTATTGGTTCTTTATTACAAATAATTTTTTTTGGATTATATAGGTAATCTTAAAAGGTTGCTTGAAATAGTTAAAAAATATATTTTACAGATTTTTGAGTTACTTCTGAATATTAATTTTTGACTCTGTTTTAGGGAATTTTATTATAATCAAATATAAAAAAATCAGGTACTGAGAAATTGTATAAAATTAAAATTACATGAGAACGACAAAAGTCATCAAAATCCTACAACTGTAAAGTTCTGCTTCATGTTTTTTAAAGTAAATAATAAAACCAAAATTATATCATGAATATTATACGGTAAGAATTTGTTATTATATCTGAAAAAATCATATTTTAATTTCTTATACATTTATTAATAAAAATAATTCATGTTTAAATTCATTCACTTTACGATACCGAATCAAACTACAAATCGTTGTATCCATCGTGCAGCCATTTAAATTCTATTGTATCATAATAGATGAGCAAAATTTAGGAAGTAGTAATTGCGGATTTGGGACTAAAATTAGACATAATCCTGGTTGACAATTAATTATTAATAGCAAAGCTCTTTCACTAAAACCACCCTGTAGAGGAGACATAGACGGCGGGTTGGTGTAGGGTAAATGTGTCAACATTTGTTCAATAATCAAGTGTTTGTCTATTAGTCTATTTCAAAGCAGAAAATTTGATTGAGATGGAGTCAGTTGCTTTCAAATTAGAACATTGGTTTACGTTCTTTACATTTTTAATTTATCTATTAGTTATATTTGTACTTCGTAAATAAATTTAAAAATAATAAATCATATACCAATTTCTATTTATTGTAACTAGTACAGAAAATCCTCGTTTTCGTCTTAGAAATAAGGAAATTTGATTTCATGAAGTCAAAGATTAAGTTTACATGCACACTGAAAAATTTTTATATTAATTTTTAACATGAAAAACATGTTAACGGGAGGACGAAATTGATCCTGGAAATTTTTAATGCCCGACATGGTAAAATTTAAAAGAACGTTTACTACAATTCAATATACTGTATTTACTGTATAGCAGTTTCTATGACGGCGATAGGTCAGATATGAAAAGTAATATAGAAACAGTAAAATTATAGAGAATATATGTGAAATTTTCATATGCAAGAAATTAAATAAAATAATAGCGTATATTACTTTTTCAGAGTAAATAAATTTTAATAGGTACTATGTTAAAATTTACCAGTATGTCATTGTAATTTTTCATTTACTTTATTTTAAATTCTACCGACTTTTCTGTTTATTTTTTTTCAGAAGTTGATTCTGTCCTCAGGTTCACTGCATTTTCTGTTAATTTTTAAAAGAATATTCTCTCCGTGTATGCATTATGTATAGTTATAAAAATACCAATTTTCTCAATATCAAGATCAAATGAAAAAATGATGGGGAAAAAGGTATTTATTTTAATGAGATACATCAGCCTACCAACTGTTTAGCGCGAATTTTGGGACACTTGTATATTATATTTAGTTTCAAAAATTCCATATCAATATTCATATTATCAACAAAAGCTTTATTCGTTTGGTACACACAAAAAAAACTGTATTGGACCAAGAAAATCTTGTTTTGTGTATAACGAAAACAATATTTTCTTAATATAAGAAAATTACTCTTAATCGAACTACATTATTTCTTCGTCCAAGAATACTATAGTTGGTTTAAGAATATATTTCTTATCTTAATAAAATATTGTTTTCGTTATATACAAAACAAGGTTTACTTGGCTCAAGTAAACCTTTCTACCTGTGTATAGGTCTATTTCGCGTATATTTTATTAATTGTTTAACTAATAAGTGGTCATTCTATAAATTGATACTTCTTTCTAATCAATTGTCATTGGGGGTAGTTATTGGGCGCACTAACCCTACACGTACGTGTGTGTGTACGTGGTGTAGGCGTGTGTGTAGGGCGTTCACACTACAGCGTCACCACTCGTAAGCAGACGAAAGCGTACTTGAATTTTCGCGCGACAAAGCCTGTGTGAGACATATACCTATAGTACGTAGCAGCTAGTTTTTTTTTGTCATGTGTACCAGTGATATGCAAATGTGGCTTTTTTTTACCTTTTTGTACTCTTTAAGTTCTTATCTTATCTACTGCCACCTCTTTCACTCTATTTTCCCAAAGGATGGATTCATCATTTTTATTATTCCGCGGAATTGCATTTCAAAGATACCAAGCGAATATGGTTCGGATATTAAAGAGTATTTGAATGGATTCTAGATTTTCTCGGTTTTATGTAGACAAAATTCAACTTTTAATGTATTTCGAGGGTATAATAACTGAGGAGATTTTTTTAAATCGTTATGTATGTAAATCCAATCTCATTTATAACATTTATCTTTGATTTTATTCTCTTGTGAAATTGAATGTATTCTTTAACCTTTATACCAGTAAAAACTTTTTTATTTCGTACTTTAAACGTTAAAACATGCTTTGCATTTTTATATAATTTTAATGAATTTTAATTTTTGATGTAATAAATGGTTTACAATTTAATTACACAAATTGTTGTCCATGTCTGTGCATTTTTTATAATTTAAACGATTAAATCTACTTTTCAGTTATTAGACCTATGACAAGTATAGTTAGTTATTTTATTTGATAATTTTCATATAATTTTCCATACCTGCTAAAACTATGAAACACGTTGAAAAAATAGCTAATATATAAATTAAATGTTTACTTCAGTAATTGATATCACCTAATGAAAATTAAATCACTTCAACTCGAAAAAAATGAATGGTATCTCTTAATATAAAATACTAATTTTGTATTCATACCGAATTAAATACATACATATATATATATTTTTGTTATGTACGTATTTCTTATCTCACAAGTTTATAAATAAAACGTATGTAACTCTGATTGTAAATTACAAACGATGAAAACAAAGAACATGTCTTCTTTACAATTTAATTATTAAATTTATCTTTTCGCTGTCACACGGTTGTCCAATACTCACGCTCCAGTGAAAATGCAGAGGAGAAGGAGGGATGGGTCAAAGTTAATTAATTGTGGTCACTGTAATTACTTGAATTAGTACGGTTATGATATTTTGTATCACACATCACTTAAAACAGTTGTAAATTATTTAAAAGTAATATGGGAATTGTCGAGAAATGTAATTTATAGTGTAATGTCATATAACCCCATGTACGAATAATCACACAAATTGTGACAAAAAATTGTCATGAAACATGTAATGGTTATATTTGTTGATAAACAAGAATTATGTATAAAAAATAATTATTTAAATGTATCTAATCCATTGTTCTAAAAAAGAAGATAACTTAGTTTTAGTTCATTAACATCTTGTATATTTAAGAAGACATTATTGATTGTCAATAATCCAATAATTGTTACTTTTTTAAACTCATATGTTTGATTTTTGATAGAATTATCCATTTTGACCTGAATCCAAATCAAAAATAAATATTATTATGTATAAGAAAGTTCCGTGGCACTAATGGCAGATTTTTTCCAATTTGCATAATCAATATTTAAAACGCTTGAATTAATTTCATGATTGATAATATAATTATTTACTTTTGTATGTTGTCCTAAAATGACTAGAATTATTATGTATAACAATCAATCCTCAAAGGATTTAAAAGATATAATAATTCATAAAAAAGGAAACTTGCGAATAATATATTTTTTCCTATTATGAAAGAAAGATCATTATTGAGAAAACCTAAATCATAAAAAAATAATTTAAAATTCATGGATGCTATACGTCGTATCTCTTTGAAACATAATTTGCATACCCCTAAGGGAGTCGCTAGTTCGAGGTTTGAAATTGCCATGCTAGACCATATGGCGTTTGAAAACATAGATTTTCAATGCACAATATGTAATTTTAATTAAATTATAATTAATTCGTCGCTAGACAAATTGTTATTGGATTGTGTACTCAGACAAAATATCTTTTGTATTATTGTTTACCAACTATTATTATATTTGGGGTTTGCTTATTTTCTTCTTTTACTGGAAAATTATGTAATTTATTTATTGTGTTAGTTAATTTCAATATTTGGCATCAAAAAGGACGTTATTGAATAAAAGAAATTCTGATATAAAAAACCTTTTTTGATTTAATACCGAATAAATATTTTTTCCTCGATTCAAACAATCATATTACATTTTATGATTTTGATCAAATATTTTTGAATTGCGTTATTGTAATAAGAAGGGATATTATTTTTTATGGAGAATCAATCGAAATCGCAACTTATGCAAATACAAGTGAATGAATACTTAAATGCGTAGTGTATTATAAAATGTTTTTATAACATATACATACATATATGTATTACAAAAATAAAAATTATCATTATTTATTCACAAAATAAATATGTACTATTGAGGTGCATGTGTATCTATTTTACAAACATAAAAAATTTCAGCATGCCATACCGATAAATAAATAAAATATTCGTGTGAATTTACAACAATTTTAAAATACATCTAATGTGATGTTTTAATAAAATAATATTTTATTTTATTTTTGCAGTCAAATTCTTACGTCTTAATTACTTAATAATGCATTGTGAACATGAGACAGGTGGTGTTAAAAATGTTAAATACCTCTGTGTAAGTGTGCATAGGACCTAGGTGTACCTGGCTAGCTCTAAGAAGCAAATCGATAACTTCAAAACCAGCGAGAACTATGTACGGAAAGAGATGGAAACAAACAGAAACCGAAATAGTAAAATAAAACTTACGATACGGTAATGAAAAACAAAGACGGAAATATCCAGTACCATTGGAATGGTAAATAGCTATCCTTTTCTTAATAATTTCAAATAATCCTTAAATGCACACATCGCAGAAATAATATTAAATTCAATGTATAAAATAAAGGTATAAATATGAAATATTAAAAGGAAATATTTACGTTTCTTCTTAAGACGAAATTCTGCAATAAATTAAAAACATATTTCGGGCGTTTGATTAAAGAAAGATGAAATTATTTTACTTGTATCTCTCGTTTGCTCTCTTCTTCTAAGATGGAAGAATTTCAAGTATGTCTAGTAATAAGTACGGGCATGTGAATGTTGAAAACGTCTACTAAAAAGGGAAAGAAATATTGATTAATGTTAATAAGATGTATCTGTCTTTCTTGCTTGTGCCATGTTTTTATGTGATGAAATGTACGAAGTACCAACTTAGTGAAACTACAGTACACTATATGAAGCCCGGAATTAAGTATTGAGCTATGAAGAGACGGCTATACGAAACCACAGAGTTCTATTTGCGTTTCTGCTTTTACGATTTACAAGTTGGGATTTATATCTCCCATAATTCCAGGAGAAGTTTTATTTTAGTTGTTGTTTTATTAAAGTTTAATATTTAACTACGAGGTTTTGGTTTATATCGTTGTTTGAAATTTTATACGACTGACTATATTTTTGAACTATAATAATATGTAAATTTTTAAGAATAACTTGAATTTACCTATATTTTTTTGTATTTTGAATAAATTTAAAAAAATCTGCAAACTATTCATATTTATGAGAGTCGTCAAAAAGAATAAAATATTAAATGTTTGATTAAACTTAAAATTATTATGTAATTATAAATTGTTATTGTAATAAAATAATCATCTTTCGTCAAATGATAATTTCTTCTTTAAAATTAAATATTTAATTTGTTTTACATTCGACAATATGAATTACAAACAGTAATAAAACTTTACCAATTTACAATCAGTTATACATTTTCATGGTTGTCAAATAAAACTGTTTAAATTAAAAAACTTTTTAAAATAATAAAAAGTCTCAATTATTGTCAAATTCCTTTACTTCACACCATCCTTTTGATCTTTTGAAATTGCCATGCTTCCCTCTTGTCACATTTATTGTGGCATTTTATATAATAACATTTTATCAAAGGGGCAACTTCCAATGACGGTGAAATATATTATTAAAAAAAAATTCATGCCGTAATAGAAACGTTTCAAGTTTTCCCCTAACAAATTTAAAGTTCAATTTTATTTAAATTGCGTTTAAAAAAGATTAGGTACCTAAAGATGTTATTTATATTTACACAAAAATCAACAAAATTTTTCTGTTATTTTTTCACTAATTGTAAGTGATTTTTATTTATTAATTCTTTTAACATATTCAGCATTAACAAATAAATAAACATACAACTATACTTATCATTAGATGTATTGATTATTTTATTTAATATTCATAACTGTGTATAATTATTTACAGTGTAATACGAATAAAATCAAGATAAAATGTGGTTTATTAGATTCTTAAACTAAATATGCACTTGTACATACATACATCTTTACCACAATAAAACAATGTCACTCAACACGTATTTCGACTTCACAAGAAACTCTCATTAGGAGGAGCTATTTAGGCATTGGATGAGGATTTCTTGTGTGTGAAGCTGGAACACGTGTCGAGTGACATTGTTTTATTGTGGTTAAAGTGTACGTACTTATTAAGTTTAAGTAATTTACACATGATTTATTTATTAAGGCTTCATAAGAAACGAGACGAGACATCTTATTTCAGTCTAGGAATTTATAACAAACATACTTACCTCGTTGAGACCAAAAAAATCGCAATTTTATACATAAAAAACATTAATTTATTTAATTTCCACATAATTATTGTAAAATATTTGCATTACATCTTACATCAACGAGCCAAGAACCATAGCAATATTATTATTGACAATCTTTTAAAATACAAATCATATCGGTCTCGTTTAGGTTACTGTCTCGTACACGAGACAAAACCAATAAAAGTCTTGTCTCGGCGTTAAACCTTGTAAGTACGTACACTACTCATATTTTAAATCAACAGTAAAACAATATTTAAAATGATAAATTTCCATCTTACATGCTATAATATACGTAGTAGGTATCGTTATACCTCATACATTCATATTTGATGTGTGCATATAACTGAATATAATTTTTATTTATAGTTGTTTTGCTGGATACGACGGGAGAAGAAAGTCTGGAATGGACCCGATTTCCCTACGGACCTCAAGCAAACACACCAGGGGTAAGTCCACTGCTTATTTTTCCATATAAAATCTTATATCATCATTGAGCTTTTGTCATGTGAATTACTTTGTATTATTTAATACATTTATAAGTGGGTACTTAAGTACGTATCGTTTAAAGATATGTTTGGATACTTAGAGATAATTTGTTTACGATGATCTTAAATGTATTATAGTCAACTACAAAAGGAGTTTTATTAATATTTTATTTCAAAGTATTCAGAAAAATTCAATATATGCTTTAACAATGGAAGGTATACAGTGCCTTTTATATAAAATTTATTCGTTTGTGAAAATACTGCTGAAATCTTGCGGGTAAATATCGACTTAAATGTAATAAAGATTTATCATTTCATTTAGCAGTTATAAAATAATAGATATTTCAAATTGTGTAATATATAGTTATTTTCTTTTTAGATTTCTTTAAAATATTAATAGTATCATATTATTGTGTTATCTTCATATTTCAAGAAGAGCGACTTTCAGTTACATTATATAATAAAAATAAGAAGAATAAACTTGTGGGTTTAATTTTAATATCAGTGAAAGTTGAATGCTATTGTTTAAAATTTAAAATGCACTATAGAAATTTTGATTTATTAATGTGTGGGGCAAGGTGTTGCATACCTTGCACACTATTAAGCTACTTACAGAAAAACATGCATATTTAGCTGTAACAGAACAACGAATCGAATATAATAATAATTTGTTGAAATATCATGTTATTAAATATAAATGTATACTTTTTTATTAATTCCAATAACAAGAAAACTATATAGTTTTTTATTATTTAAAAAAAAATCAGTTGTATTGTTTTTAATACCGGCCTGGCCAAATTATTCAATATTTTTTTTTACATATACATTTTGTTTATATTGATTTGTCTTTTCATTTAATAGTTTTCGTGTCAAATCAGAACAGCAGACAAAAATTATTCTAAATGGTAAATTATATTATCTCTAAAATTACTTATAGACTAAAAAATCCAAACTACTTTTATTGTATATAGAGAAAGGTTACATATTTACAGTATCACAGTCTTAGGTCATGACATGATAACTGCAAAAAACTGATTTCTCAGGAACGCGATTTGAAAGTTTAAAGTGTATTTGTTTTGTTGTTAAAATTTATAGAAACGTTTTTTTTTTATTTGTACAGATATACATACCTAACCATAAATAGAAAAATCGAAAAGACGCACAAAACAAATTGTGTTGTGTGAAGAGGGGGACTAGGGGGCTTGCCCTTTTGCAGTGTTGTAACCAACAAGGGGCCAGATGGTTATAACATATAATATATGTTATATATCGATGCCTCCCACCACACACAAAAATCTGGTTACGCTACTGGGCAAAACGTAACGTTATTAATGTTAGCATGATATGTATAACCAAAGTTTATCGAATATTAGAATAATTACATCCAATGTAAAAAATAATTTAATGCACTTAGGTCGCATTAAATAATAGATAAATACGGTTAATAAAGGTACGAGTAATATATTCCACCCAATCAATTTTAAAAGATTATAAATATTATAATAATTACGTTTTTATAATTTCCTATAGGGTTTAAAACACTGCTCTGATTCAACTAGTAGATGAAATTAGAGATACAAACTTCTTATTGACAACACAAAACTTATTTTTTTAAATAAACATAATTAGATAAAGTTTTTCTGTACATTTAAAATGTTAATCGCGTTTCTGTTCTTTCCACGCTTCTGAACTACAAATGCAATCCAAAACGTAATAGAGAAACTTCGAAATTGTATTTAGGGTGGAGGCAAAGTAAAAAGGAAAGTTCCAATAATGATGGACTTACAAACGTTTTTTTCCAAGATATAACCACTTGAAGTTTTAAAGATGTCAGGATCTTGCTAAATTAATTTTGTTCCGTGAAGTAGAGGACATTCTTAAAGAAAAAACGGTTCGTCCGGAAAGGAAATATATACATATCATAAAAATCATTTTTGGTTTTGCAAACAGATAATGTAGTATAGTATATATAGGTAAAATACTTATTTTATTTTTATTTTTAATATAAATTAAAAAATCTAATTTTTTCGATGTGTAGATTAATATTTGTTTTAAGAAATAAATCTGAGTGTAAGCCACGTAATTTTGGTAATTAACTTCAGGACCATTTTAGAGAGCCTTAAAAATATTCACATGACGTGACTTACACCCAGAAACTTTAAATATTTATAATTTAGCTTAAATTTTATACCCAAAAATTGTATTTGTTGCAAAATCAAATTTTTTTAATGCGGTTATCATTATTTTAGATTACAATTAGGACTTTTAATTACTGTTAAATTTCAAAATTAATTCCAATCCAAAACTACAAATACCTACATTAGTTAATTCAAATATAAACGACTGCGGTTAATTATTGGCTTGCAATTACATCACAAATACATATTTTACACAATTTCATTGTGACTACGAATATAATTCAACCGAATTTTATTAACGAAATAAATATGATAGTAATTAAATTTTGATTTAATTATTACAACTCATTGTATTTCTGATAGGCTATGTTCACTAATTTTAATTATAATATGTGAATTTATTTTAATATCCCATTCTATCATATATGAGTTTATAATGAACTAATGAGTTGAGAAACAAAACCTATATCAGACATGTTATTTGTTCAAAACGAAGCCTAATTCTAAAATTGTATAATGACTAATGCTAGCCTATATAATTAAGAATGAAATATGTTCATTGTAATTTTGCCCTTTTTTGTTATTATACATTTTAAGTTATTAACAAGCAGACATTATGATTTATATTTTTAATAATTTTTACATATAAAATCCTATCCTTTGAATCCATCGTTTTCAGTTTAAAATTTTTAGAAAACATAATTATAAGGATCAAACAAAATTGTATATGTATGCATCTCTGAGGATCAAAAACGTCGTCAGTTCCATTTAATAATGTTCTACGCAATAACCTCTGGTGGTTCAGAATGGCCAATTTAAATATAAAAACCTTTTTTTCTCGATTACAGTATTCCCATTGATAAATACGAGTTAATATCTATTTCCAACTCAAACAACGGTATTTTAGTTTGCTTTGTATTATTAAAACGTGATCAATATAAAATTCAGTACTAAACAAATACACGTCATTAATCCGTAAATTACTTTTACATGAATTGACATTGTTAATTCTATTCATAATAATATTCTATTTATAATATGAAAAAATCGCACAAAAAACAATGGTATTGTTTAACATGAAATAATTTGCCAATCAAACGCGATCAAAGCCGTGCGGTCCACAGCAAATTTGAAATTTGTAAACAAACCCATTATGTAACAGAGCCATCACCGTTATGTAACTTTTTATGTAACAACTACAGGTGTATGTTGACTGAAATAATTGATAAACGATAGTTGGCCCGTTATTGTCGTGTATGTACAACGCGGTTTTTTTTCGGTCCAAATGTTTCACACAGACTAATGTGGTTTTTACACAATTTGTTGTGTTGACCAAACAGCACACATGGTAACACGCACATATATGCAGATATGTAGAGAGTAATTTTTAATGGTGATATTAATGTTAATGGAATTGCAGGTTTTAAAATGAGATTAAAAAATCGATCTAAAATGCATGTCTTTATTTACTCAATTATGTATATTTAATGGGAGTTGATACGTTTTGAAAATTCGAAATACAGACATAGCAAACCTTCCTGCTTTATCGATTTGCTATTTTTGGTACAAAAGTACTTGATTAGTGAAGTACTTTCCAGTAAACCGAAGAGAGGCTCTCAGTATTACATATTTTTGTCAAAAAAAAACAAAAACATTTAATTCTTGTATTACACGGACTGCTGGTTATCCCATATAATATATGAATATATAGGTAGTATATAATATATTTGTACTGATACTCTTGTCTTGCTACTTGTTTGTAAACGACCCATTCCCCTCAGAAAAAATCTGAGTCGCTACTGTAAGAGTTTCGACAGCGTCGCTATTTTAACCAAATTGGTGGTGACGCGATATATTCAAAAATTCATTTAGTATGTTAGTATTACTTTTAAGCAAGCGTAAACAAAATTTAATTAAACATAATATAATAAAGGTATATTTAATGATATTGACTGATAAAATCAGAACTCTTACTATGAGTATACATATCTACGCTACTGCTATAGACCAATAATAGTAATCTTAACGACAATATTTTTACCTTCTATTTTTTTTTCGACTACTGAATCTAGAATCTAAATAAATGTCGTACTTGATATTTCAATAGGAACTACACGTTCTGAGGGTTCCTGAATCAATTACGAATATTATTTTAATGACGTATGTGTGTCTGTCGGTCGATATGGGAACGCTCTACAGTCAAAACGATGAATCTTGTAAATATGAAATTTTAAAATTAAAATTCATGTTGTATTTAGATGTGCATCTTCTATTTTTGAAGAGCATCACTAAACCAGAGACATGTTTACTCTTGCTAATTGTCTAATTATTTAAATAAAAGCTGTAGATAATATTAGTTTTTATGATTTTTATATTTTATAAAAAAATGTCTTGTGATTTTGTGATGGTCGCAGTATTATATTTTTATTAATTTTTAAACCAAATAAAACTGGACTGACATTGATGTTTTGTCTGATGTCAAATAATGAAATGATGTAACAAAAATTGATAGCTCTATGAAGTAACATAAACAAATGTAACAAAACAATGAAGTTGCGTAGGATGACAGTTTTCTATTTTTGAACATAGGGTTGTGTCTCAATTATGTCTGACCGTAGCGTATGAAAAATCCGATTATAAATTCTCAATTCCAAGTGGCATGCTTATACAGCGGTAAACATATCTGTATATGAAAATCAGCCTTAAAACCACCCCCGAATGTACACATATGCACACAAATACACACACGTACGATCGCGCGGCTGGGTGGTTGCGCGTTATAAATTGACAAGGTTGTCATGGTAACCACACATAATCATTCGCGAAACTCTGGCGTGCAAAATTATTGGAATTGCACGCGTCCATTCTCACATACTCTGATTCCAGATAAATCGCAGGACGGGCATGAGTAATTGACTGTATGTTCAATGAAAATTTATTACATTGTGTGTATTTATAATATCTGTATGTATATGCAGGATGTTTACTTTTGTAATATAGACTTTATGATAATTATTTAAGTGTAGATTATAACGGGAAGTAAGAAAATGACGATTGATATGCAAATTTAGATATAAACAATATATTTTAGGACCGTTTTAAAATTATTTAAAAATTACATTTACCATTGTCGCCCTCTTTGGAATCCAACCCTGTTTCTTGTATATTACTTAACCATTTATTGTATGTTCCTATACGTAGCCAAATGAGTATCGGTAGCAATTACTACATTTTTATACCAATTACTGATGGTAGAATGAACTCTTCAGTTTCAATTAATAAATATAGTAAGCATTTTCAGTATTTTTTAATAATTGAACTAGTTAAAAAACTGTCTGTTCAATAATTCACTTTTGGTAAAAAAATACTAAATGGTATTTTGTTAAGAGAAACAATTGTGTTGTAATGTTAAGCAATTTGCATAGATTCATTCATAATTCAAATATTTGTACAGGTTAGAACTATTTATCAACATGATCCTGATTTTACCTAACATAAGAGTGATAATAAACTCATTTGAGTCGACATCCCCTTCAATTCAAAAATCTTAAGTAGCAGTCGAGAGAGATCAGAATGTGGAGACAGGTTATAAATAGGTTATAAACTTATACACATCAAAAATTCATTTTCCTAGTAAGAGTTATTCAATTCCATTTTAATAATAAAAATTAGAAGTAACTAATGTCTCAAGTTTACTACTTAAAATTTTCATGTTTAATGAGTAATGGCAAATCACAGTTGTAGATGTAAATACTTAATCAGGATCAATTAAGTATCTTTAAAGTATATTACTTTAACAAATAAGTTTTACTTATTATTTTCATTAGGTACCAATTGTAATCTTGAACTATTTTCAAGTGATTGTTTTTCCAACATTATCATTCAAATATACTAATGCATTAGTTGTTGCCACTTATATACTTTTTACCTATCAAAATAGTCTGCCAGTGTTGCCATTTCATCATTTTATGAATTATAAATCTAAAAATAACGTCAGTACTTTGCTTTTTAGATTGTTTTTCAAAATTCAAAAAAAATATTATGATAGGTATACAATTTTATACTGATTTCGGTATACAATTATTATTTTTTTAAATTATCTCTTCATCCCATAAAATGTTCTTATTTACTTATTTACTTTTATTTATAAAATATAAATATTGTGAGAAATCCTCAGCTTATTAAAAATGACATATAGGTACATTAATTATGCTAAAAAGAACAATTATATCTTTCAATCTAAAATCATGATTGTGTAACACAAAGAAGACTATTTTTAATTAAAAAACAACAACCAGATTTAAAACTTTCGACTGTATATCAATTTGTTCATCCCCTTTTATACTACGTGTCTGTATCGTTGAGGTGGGACAGTTCTGTGCGTCTGCTGGACTACAGTGGCGATGCACGTATGGAGGTATAAAATATGCGAATTTAAAAAAATTCATAGTTGTATTTTTCATAAATAAATAATGTTATTGTTCAGTAAGGTCTCCGTTTTTATTAGTGGGTTAAATTGATATACCCTTTTTCCTTGGTTTCAGATACGGTTATGAAATTATTTCGAATACAGTTTTGGTTATACGGATTCGTATACGATATTTCAGGTTGTTGTTTTTGAAACAATAAAATATAGGGGAATGTTTCTTGTAGGACAGTATTTTGTTTCACTCCCGTGCCACCAAAAACCATATTTTTTTCACCCAAATTGCTTAGGGCTAGACTTTTCTGCAAATAACCCTCCATGGAAATATTCGGGTATAGACTTAACCGATTAATTCTAATAATAGTAAAAAAAGGCCAGGAATTCCTAACATCCAATATAAGCCCTATTCGTAGTACACCATTTGAGAATCACTGCTATACTATATCGTCTCGCTGTCGTGTTGCGTTGGTTTGAGAAAATCTTAACTTCATTCGATTTAATCTATGAGCTTTTTTGATAACCTTTTTACCATCTACTCAGCAGCTTCTTAATTCGATCCTCAAACTTTTTTTCTTTGAGAACTATTTTAATTTGGTTTTGCAGTTAAATATAATGGGTTAAGTAAAATGACTGTTCTATCCTGTGGATATTTTAGAAGCATAGAATTTTTTTATAATGCGAAACTATAAGCTATAAAGTAAATGAATTAATTGAATTTTTGGAGCTCTGTTTCCAAAAAATACAGTAGCTTCAAGGAGAGCTGAGTGTGTGAGTGATTTTCACTCACGATTACCACGTATTATTATTATTTACTAACGCCCATTCGCGTACGGCTATAGAAAAAAATATTACGATCACGCATATTTAAATAGTTTCCAGCAGGTCACGCTCGTAATATGAATTTATGCAAAAAAAAAAGATAATAATCTATTAATATCGAAATGAATACTATTATAGGGTCGTTCTTAATCAACTTATCAGGGAAAACCGGTGATTTTACAGATTTACATGGTATTCACATACATTTGATACAACATTGCTAAAATTTGCTTAAAAAATTAAGTTTCGATCATCATTTTGCTAAAACTCTAGTGTTTTATACAATAATTTAACACGTTTACCGCTATAAGGTACTTGTGTTACTCATTAAAATATTTACTGGTACCTATACAGTTTTTGCCTCAATCTACAAGTATATTATAGCACCACGCAGAGAATTTTTATAAATGTAGTTCAATTTTCCTCGCCCGAATGATTTTACTTGTAAATCAATTTATATAAATCCTGAGGCATAGATATTTTGCCTCAAAGAAAACTTGTAAATCTGTCAAAAAATGGTCCAGGGAATTTGGAAGTGGCGGTTAATGTGTTAAATGTAAAATACATTTTTAAAAGTAAATAATAAAACTAGTTCAAATTTTCAACAATGAGTATAGCTACATATATTATTACATTCACTTCATAAACCGCTAAGCTGTCATGTTTTCGACGACCGCGACGCCACTGTATCTATGAGGTAGTGGGAGGGGTGCATGTGATGAATCATCGATTGTGACGAATGTCCCGTCTCTGACAAATTGTTAGGGCGATAAAATGTGATAATACCTGTAGAAACAAGCTAACGGGTCAACTATGTCCGAACAATACGCGACCGTTTGTTTTCAATAAATCATAAAGAGCGATGAATTACTCAACCTGTGACCAATTAGGAGTTAGTTTGTCAACGCTCGTTAATTGCGTTTTTATCAGAAATTCATTAAAAACATACACGATTGTTCTTGTGTAGTAATTATTTTTTGTTTTATTTTCTTTGCAAGTTTATCGGGGTTTACTACTGCTATATGTTTTAATCAAGCATTCCATTATTTGATTTTTTTTTTTTTACTTTTTTATAATTATTTATTTATGTAAAATGTAAAGACTGTAAATAACTTGATCATTAAAAACCTATCGCAACCCAATATTTTAAGCGATAACATTTTATCTGAAAAAGAGTTTTAAGTTAAATGACTTTAATATTAATTCTAATTTACGTATTTTTGAAATAGACACACTCAAATCTATACAGATACCTAGTAAGGTTATATGTATATAATCATTTCGTCTGATATGGTTGAAAGCAAAGAAAGAAAATTCACCTGTAATTCTCTTCATTTGTTATCGAGAATAATAGAGAATGTTTTTTTATATGAAAATCATGTCTAGACTCTGATGTATGAGATGAATTTAGAGAAGCCAATTTCGATAAGAAATTTAGATATCATTGATGAAAAGCGGTAAAAGTAAAATTGACGTAAGCGCATAAAAAGTTAACGTATATTTTTGTGAAGGGCTTCTTAGTTTACATAAAAATCACCAATTTGAAAATATTCAATTCATTAAAACTTTATTGATTTTATGATAGATAGTTTAAAGTTCATTTGAAGAATAATGATTAGATGCTACGGTAAAGTTTTAATTAGAAAAAGGGTAAATCCTTTCTCTGAGTAATCCTATCAAGTGTGTTCATTTATTCGAGAAATTTTAACTCGAGGGACATAACAAAGTTTCGAGTCTTTCTATAGTTTTTAGTAAAAAAATATGATTAATGAAACAATTACTTGAAAGTATTTAAGTTTTGATTTCTAAATTTTGCGATATGTATCTTTCGGTAATGTATAATTACAATACTTTACTAATACTAATGAAGGTAATAATAACGACTTATAATAGCACTTTTGTACCAAAAATCAAAAATTTGTTGAATGAGGATGAAAAAAATTACATCACTTCCAGATTTTGTATTATTTCTACATATTAAGTATATATAAAAAACGCGAAAAACAATATATACAAACACATTAACCAATTCTACGTTAATTGAGAAAAATCTATTAGCATGGGCATTGTCTACTCTATAAAATTTGATATCAATTTAGTTAGGTATGTACAATAATAGTTGCCATCAAATATTAACTGCAGTCACCTACGATGTCAACAAGTGAAAATACTACTAGTACACGTTTGTAGAAATTACTTTTATAACATACATACGTACATACATACATAGTACATACAGTAGTGTGAAAATGAACCGCAACACTACCTCGGATTAAACAAAATATTGTTTTTCTTGGAAAGTGATTATCATTGATTGACTCACTTATTAAGTTTATTACCTGGGTTGATTTACTACCCCATCCACATAAAAAATGTCGAAAATTTAAATTATTTCAGTTTATTTTTGTTAGTAATAAAGTGAACTCCGTAATAATGGCAAATTAAAAATTATTGTCAAACGAACAAAAAGCTGTTGTTTTAGCTCCAAATTTTTTTTCGTCAATTTGAGTAATAAGCACTCGAATCAAGTGTAGTCTATCAATATTAAGTCATTTCTTGAAGAAATTTGAGGAAACTAGCTTCACAGAAAATAAAATACGAGGTGGTCGACAAAAAAAACAACTTCGAGGGATGATCATGTGCTGGAGCGACTTTGCCTACAGAATAGCTCCAGGACATCGAGAGAACTGTGTGGTGAGTGGAATCGAGCAACATGAGTCACTGTTTGTGTGTCTACTGTGAGGCGTCGCCTTAAAAAATGGGTTTAAAAGCGTATTGTCCACGCAAAAAGCCTGTTTTAACCAAAAAAATTAGGCAAACTGGACTTAAATGGGCTCAAAATCACCAAAATTGGACTGAAGATGAGTGGGGTAAGGTGATTTTTTTCGGACGAATCGAAATTTAATGTCTGTGGCACCAGCGGTATTCAATATGTCCTAAGAAGAAAATGTGAAGAATTAAAATATACGCATTTTTGAAAAAAACAATGAAGTTTTCCGTGATTGTAATGGTGTGGAGGTATTTTCAAGCAAAGGTGTAGATCCACTTCACGTTATTACTGACACTTTAAAGGTACAGGTCAATATTAGAATATTAAGTGAATCTTTAGTGGCAACGATTGAAACACAATTTCAAGGTGCGACTAACTGCATATTTCAAGATGATCCTGCACCCCGCCATCGTGCAAAAACTGTATGTATTTAATGTTTCTGTCTTTTTTTATGTATGCTCTATTATTTAGAATCATTTTAAAACATTAAATTATTTCAAGTGAAGAAATTTCTGCAAGAGAACGAAATTAATTGTCTAGAATGGGCAGGAAATAGTCCGGATTTGAATCCAATAGAAAATTGCTGGTACATAATATCAAGAAAAATATCCAGAAATAAACCTAAAAACAAAGAAGAATTGACAAAAACTCTTATTAGAGTCAGGACAGAGGAGTTAGGCTTAGATTATCAGCAAAAATTGATAAAATCTATGCCAAACCGTGTACAGGCTGTGATCAAGTCAAAAGGGGGGGGGGGGGGGGGGGGGGAACAAAATATTAATATATTTTATTTTTATAAAAAATAAAGAATATTTGTTCTTAAGACAAAAAACTTGTTTTATATTAATCCTACTTTCAATTTTCAGTAGTCAATACTTAAATGTTCTTATTGCCTGAATCATGGAAAAACGGTCTTTTATTTTTCCTGAATTATTAAAGTTTCAGTAAAACGTTAAATGAATCACAATTGATTAATTAATGCTTCTTAAACATCTAAAATAATTAATTTATATGATATTTTCCATTTAAGTTCAAAAGAATAGCAATAACCAATATAATTTGTTAAAATTTATAAGTGTTGCGGTTCATTTTCACACTACTGTATATTCGAACATACAGTATGTTTATAAAATGGTAAAACAAACTGATAATAAACCTCTACATTTCGACGTGAGGTAGGTACGGTAAATAACAATTAGTGTTATCCACTTGTGCCTGAATCAGTTTACAGGTCAAGTGCATCGCCAATTACGCAATGTTTAACTTCCGTTTTCCTATTTCCTATCTTCCTTTTGTTGACTGGGATGTTCAACTTCTTTACCGAGGAAAAATAAACTACGGTGATATTTTATCTGTGATGCAGAAACGGAAACCCCTTAAATTTTAATGATGTATATATGGTATTGTATAGTATAAATATATATAAATATACATTTAATTGGTCTTAAATAACATATTTTAATTATTGCTATAAAAAATTAATTTATATTTATAAATTTGACAATTTAATCCTCAAAATTATACTATATTTTTTTATTAGGAGAGATTCCAGATGTTGATTCTAATTCAATTTTATCTTTACAATACAAACCATACTAGGTTACGTGTTTGGACCACGATATTCTACTGATTTCGTCTTCATAAAAAGGAAATAAATATTTTATCACAACGAAGATCAAACAAATAAAAATACAATATATAAAGAGTGAATTGAAACCTAATAGGCAACAATATAGTTTTTATACACATATGAAGGTTTGTGAACAGTGAACAAAGTTTATTGTGCGTTGTGTGACACCCCTGCTTCATCCCTATACATTGAATAATCCACAGTCCAGGCACGTAGCATTTGATTCTGGTGCTGGAGGAAGGGAGCACCCCTCAGTCAATTTACCAATGTTGCATCAACCCTAACCCAAACTGACGTTGAGGAGGGGTCGCAATACAGGCATTGGAGTTAATAAACGCGTACACGTATTTTCACGCGAATTTCCGTACGAATTTCTCCAAGACAAGTTTGATTTATGATGTATGTAAATAAAAAAGAGGACCAAAAGTATGGCCCGTGTGTGGAATTACTTATAGGCTTTATTTTATAGATTATATATGACGGCCATTTCGCTGTCTGTCGGAGTTTATTAGATTTTGTAACTTTTCTTAAGGGTCGTTCATTTTTTAAAGATGAAATTTCGTTATGCCCATGTTATATCGTGCTCTTTTTTAGAAGAAGTATCAAATAATTTTGATATGATTGATGCCTTTCGTTTTTTACAAGTGTGCATATTATAATCACATATTATTTATAAAAAATGGTAATGTGTTTTTAATCGAATAAGAATTGTTTTAATTTTTCTGTAAATTATTGTATTTTCATAAATATTTTATAATTACAATAAATTTGTAATTTTAAATAAAATTATTTTTATTAAAATTCACCTCAACTTGAATGATAGACCAACCTTTAATATTGATAGTTGTCTACCTCTAAATCTGAGCCTGCAAGTTAGGTATACGATATAATCATGAATAAGATATTGAGTATTCTTATCAGTAATGTAATAATTTTTGTGATTAATTAACTTGTTCTGTATATTTTTAATTTGACGCTAATTTTTCATTTATTTCTATAAATAGGTTTGTTTCTATGATAAGTACAAATTCACTACATCAATTGATGCGTGATTAAAAGTACGATAACAGTTAATTTATTTCTTTGTAAGCTTTAACATATAACGATCTACAATGCTTGCTTATTTTTTTATTTACCTATAAATTGAATTACTCATTTAAAGTTTGTTAGTTAGTTACTCTTTTTAAAGCAGTATTTAGGTACCTATATATATAATTGAAAAATACATAATGTCTATATGTAAATATATATCTACGACTGAAGTAAATAACAGGGGTAAAGTAAAGGTACACTATTATGTTGATTCGTGTGCAGCAGCGATGTGCATGAATATAATATGTATTCGTGATTTGCGTTTATTAATCGAATTTTTTTTCTTAAAAATGGAATTCTTGAGTTCATACAGTATTCTTTATTGCCATGATCGTGACATTTTTCGTTTTAGGGGCGTTGACTCCCTATTCGAATTAAATTTTAAATCACATGTAAAAAAACATTTAAATAAAGGGTTGTTTTTATTATCACAAAATGTTATTTTTTGTATAATAATCTAAAAAAGGAAATAAATAAATTCATATATACATTGACATTTTTATTTATTCTTGGAAAGAGTATAGAATGAAATCTTCACTTTTAGATTTAATATTAGTTATAATTATTGAAGTCGCACAAGATAAAATATAATAAATAAAAATATTTTATACCACATGTCATCGTACATATTTTTAAATATAAAATTTTGTATTGCCATGGAAAGCTTATAATATAAAAGCTCTGAAAACATCCGGTTTAAAAGGTATAACTTTTTAATAAACAATTTCAACTTTTTGAAACGTAAAAAAACATTTGATATTTATGAACTTATTTTTACAATAAATCAATATCAATCAAACATAAAACTTTCTAGTGAAATTTTTATCTTATTTTGTAATGTTTCATCAATATATAATTTTTCTTCAATCCGATCCTGTTTTTTTATGAATTGATTTTTTTTATCATGAAATATTTTTCATTTCGTTTAAAATAACGTTAACTTAGAATAAAGACTCGTAGTTCGTTCAATGATAATGCAATTTTCACACACAAAATTGTTATGAAGCAAAAAATGAAATAAAAAAAAAATCAGTTGCACCTTAGTTTTCCGTACATGAGGTGGTAACAAAATTGCATTTTTGCAGTTAAGATAAATTCCCCTATACTCTCTGTCTATCTACAATTTTCTTTTACGCTTTTCCCTCACGAAAACTCAAATTTATTAGCTTTCAGACAGTAAAGCCGGAAGACGCCAATTTTCCGCTTCGGTTATGTTTGTTAAATAAAGATACAAAATAGTTTTGACATTAAAATTTATAACTATGTCTTTTTTCAAGTTGGAAACATAAAAGGAAAATATCAGAGCGTATGCAATGGGTTTATATATATACGAATAATAAAAAGTTAAGCTTACTTTTTATCGCTGTTCTTCACTTTTTAATAACCATATTTTATTGGATTACTTCATTTCTTTACTATGTGTGAGGTAATTAAATCTATATTGTATAATATACATACAAGTTTTTTTTCAGGAGCTTGAATGCTCAAACAGATAGAACCAAATCTCCTATACAAATTTATTTAATGCAAAAATTGTAAACAAAAAATGAATCAATTTCTACGATTTGGATCCCAGTTTTAAAATAATTTTAATATCAGAACACTTGCTTTTCTTGGGTTCTGTCTGCTGTCCTTCATCAACAACTTATCCAGAAGAAACGTCAAGTACATACTATCAAAGTTTGACATTGACGTAGGGCAGAACCCAATAAGAGTACCTATGTATGTTTATTTAAACACCCGCGAATATGAAAATGTTATGCATTATATGTATTTGATACATAATTTAATCGTTTTATATGTGTAACGACCGATCGATTATATAATTCTACAAATAAGCTTTTGTACATTTAACCGGACTATAATTTTCTTACGTATTATTATTTAATTATTATTTAAATAGCTCACTAACTACTAAAATTATTTGCTATCGTCAAAAATAGTAACTTGAAAATTTATGTCTATTTGAGAGCCATTACAAGCCGTGATAATTTTTTTTAACCAAATCTAATGAATGACTTTTTTATTGACCATTTCATGACTAATTGTAAGTTATTTGAAAAGTTGAGAGTGTTTTCATTTTGGGCTAGCGAGCTTTTTTGTTATCAAATTCGTTTCCAGCGTCCAAAAATTCGTAAGAAAAATATAGTCCGGTTAAGAAAAGTTAAAGATCTTCATTTTTCGTGTTATTATCCAAACAAAATATTTTCATGCTAACTCAGCATGTAATAGGTACTTGAATATTCAATGACATTTTACTTTTATCGAATTAAGTGTATTTTTCAATTGCGTGAATTATCTGTAATTTGCATCCGTCTGTTTTCAGTGGGTGGAAGAATCGTTTACTAATTTCGACGCTGGAATAAATTGGCGTAGTTACGTTGTCTGTGATGTGGCCTACAACAATGTCAACAATTGGCTTTGGGCACCTTTCATTGAGAGAGGACTGGCAAATAGAATTTACATAGAGATCAAGTTCACTATCAGAGACTGTAGTCTCTTCCCAGGTTTGTAAAGTGTTTCTTCATTAATCTCATTACAATTGCAAATATCCTGTTTTATAAATATACTATAATAGCCAGTGATGGTTCGTGAGAAACTTATGTAACAATTGAATGTTATTTGATTTTTTTAAATTTTGTAGCTATACCAAAAAAAATAATACATGGTATATTATTGTACTTGAATATATATAATAAATATATGCCTTGACAAATAAATTAGCGGCGCACCCAGAAATGAAATTCCGATGGGGGGGAGGTATCTTTTTAGTGTAATTATATATAATTTTTATTTATCTCTCATAATTATATTGTTAAACTAAATAATATATATTCAAAGGAAAGAACTATAATCTATAAACCCTCACGAGTACACCACTGTATGTACTGGATGTTTAAAATAAAACGTTACGATTTTTCTCTATTGAAAAATAGCTAAGCTGTTTACAGAAAAACTTTTCAGATGAAAATTGCTAAATGTAGAGGGGACAATATCATAATAATATCTTGTATTTTGTTTGCCATAATATATAGGAGCCAGTTGTATTTTCGGTGTAGGTTTTACAACCGTCTACTGTTGTATTTGCGTTGAAGTATCTACGCAGACAAAGCCCAAACGATGGGTCCGGAGCGCTAATTTATAGGAGTTTAATAGATAGGGCTCATAAAAAATAAAAATAAAATTTTCGCGTTACAACCGCTTCGATGTGACAATTATTTCAAGGAGACACTATTTAGATATACAGCAGAATTTTTTTCATAGAGACTCTATTACGCGAGCCTCTCCAAATTTCGACCCCAAAAACCTAACCAGACCTAGTGTAAAATGTTTGTTTTTAAATACACACATTTATTATAAAAAAATAATGGCAGAATTTTTGTAGAGATTTTGGTGTTTTAAGTCCTATAAATAACCATAATAGGGCCCAAATCTTGAAAATGCTGTATGCAAATTTTTATTAATGCCATTATCCCCCCCCCCCCACAAACATTACATTAATGGCTAGGGATAAATAATATAGATACAAACTTCTGCTATGAGTATATATATTTTTTAGAGTCCATAATAAGTATACACTATACGTCAGAAGTTTTCATTTGATATTTTTTTACCGCCTTTTCAAGATTTGGGCACGATTCTGCCCATTTGTTGACACCAAAGTCTCTACATAAAAAAATTCTGCCATTATGTTTTTATGTAAGTGTATAAGGTTTGGTCCGGTTACTCTCTGGGATTTTGGGGTTGAAATTTTGAGGGGTGTGCGTAGTAAAGTCTCTACAAAAAAAATTCTGCTGTATTTCCAAAACATCAGTAATTAATAATATTTCCTTGAAGTAAACGGACCGAATCCACCATCCAAGCTTTATCTGAGTGAGTATTTTAAAACAACCACAATGGCAAACGGTTGTAAAACCTACACAGAAAATACATCTAGCTCCTGTACTATAAGGAGGCAAAAAGATTATTAGCAGTCCTTAATTTATTATAAACTATCATAAACATTATAAATTATAACTATTTTTTTAATATTTACAGGAAATGCACTTAGTTGTAAAGAAACATTTAGTTTGTTGTATTATGAATTCGATGTAGCTACTAGAGAACCTCCACCATGGGAACCAGAAAGTTATAAGCTTATTGGTAAGTGCAATATATTAATAAAAGAAATTGAACATTTTTGTAATTTCTTTTGTTTTACAGGACGCATAGCAGCTGGAGATGGTCGATTCAATACAAACTCAGAAGTTAATATTAATACTGAAGTAAAGTCCATTGCAGTTACAAAGAAAGGAGTGTATTTTGCATTCCGTGATCAAGGAGCTTGTATATCTCTTCTCGCAATTAAAGTATGATATTTATTTTGTTAACTTTTTAACTTTGTTTCTCAAAAGCAACATAATATATAATTGTTGTTTATTACAGGTATACTATATAACATGTCCAGCTGTTACAATTAATTTTGCCCGTTTCCCAGCAACTCCAACAGGCAGAGAAATTACTCTTATTGAACAAGCAACTGGTACTTGTGTAGACAATGCAGAGGTTTGTATAAAAATAATTTTGAACTAAGAAGTTTAATTATTTGAAAATATATATTTATAATTTGTATTTGCTCCTTAGATTGTAGATAATATTGCTCCTACATATCTTTGCAAAGGAGATGGAAAATGGACTCTACCAACTGGTGGTTGCAAATGTAAACCAGGTTTTGAACCTGATTTTGATAAGCAAACCTGCAATGGTGAGTGATTTAAATTTGTTTAAATTATTTAATACTTAGTTATGTATGAATTTATAAATAAATAAGTTTTCTAATTAATTAATGATAATAATGTATTCACAGTTTGTCCACATGGAAAATACAAAGCTGGAGCAGGAGACGGTTCATGTGAGGCTTGTCCGCCTCATTCCAAGGCTGATGATTATGGTATGAATGAATGTAGATGTAATCCAGGTTACTACCGAGCAACTACTGATCCAAAGAGCATGCCATGTACTCGTAAGTTAAAATTTTAATTTTAAAATATTATATCATTACTAATACTTATTAATCATTGAAGAAATGTTCATGAGACCAATAACTATTGTAAAAATATAATTTCATTTTGAAGATGTTCCGATTGGTGGGATTAAAAGATTAAATTAGTTTCTTAGACCACATATTTTAAATATATATGTACATATAAATGTATAAATTAATGCACATTAATGAATTTATACCATCATGTTATATGTTCACTTATTATTCAAAATAATATAAACTATTTATGAAAATTATAAATATTTATTTACTCTATATTTTTTTTTATAATTCTGTTTTTAAGAAAAGTATATTTATAGGTCCTATTATCTCAAAATAGGATTATCATGAACACTTTGTTTTACAGAACCTCCGAGTGCGCCACAGAATTTAACTGTAAACTTTGTGGATCAATCAACGGTGATTTTGAGCTGGAATCCTCCATCCAGTTTAGGAGGACGTACAGATATAGTTTATAGAGTTCAATGTGATTCCTGTGGTCCAAGCGTTCAATACATTCCTAGCACGGTAAGTAATTAATATATTTAGTTTTATTCTAATTCTACTCTGTATTTTTTTAAATTTAAATTTAAAACATTAAATCAGTATTTTGTGAGTTTACCATAATGTATTTCATTATTTTGTTTGCAGGATACTTTCAACGATACTAGAGTAACTGTCAGTGGTTTGGCAGCTGTCACAACGTACAGGTTACGTGTTTTAGCTGAGAGTCCTGTCAGTAGACTTGCTTCAGGACCTCCTGATTATGCTGATATAACAGTTACTACAGAGCAAAGTGTATTGGGCTCTGTAACCAACGTTAGAATTTTATCTGTAAAAGCAACAGAAATCACATTAACGTGGGATCCACCCACTGCTACTAATGTTGCTGGTACTGACGGAGAATCAACAACAGGGACATTAAATGATAATGATGCTGTAGAAACTTATGAGGTAAATTAAAAACAATATAGTTATAAATTTATTAAGTTTAAGGAATAGAATAACAGTAAAACCAAAGAGTAATTTGGGTAATAAATATCTATTTTAATGATGGTTTTATCTATGGTGGTTTAAATTCTACAATAATTATATTGATTCTTTTTTTACAGGTACGATGCTTTGCACGTGGTCATGATTTAGATCAGACTAATGCTACTAGTTTTTTAACAAAAGACTTACAAATAAATATATTGGGGTTACAACCACGTACTGAATACGGTGTTCAAGTACGAGCTAGGACTTCACGAGGTTGGGGTGAATTCACACCTATTATCTACAAAACAACTGGGCAGTTGCTTGGAACAAGTAAGTTTATTAATCCTACAAAATGTTATTTTTTAAGTGGGAAGAAAATTAGTTCCTCAGTACCTACTAAAAATAAAGTTTAAATTCTTTTGGATGTGTTATATTAAATATCTGAATAAAGAATATTAAATTTTTGTTCTAGATTTCATTAACAATGGCATAATGGAAGGAGTAAGTGAAGCTGGAGGATTGGACGCTAGACTGATTGCAGGGGGTGCCATCGTCGCTATAGTTACTTTGTTAGTTATTATAATTGTAATGGCTGTTATATTCCAAAGATCAAGGCAGACGGATGAATGCAGTAAACTAAAGCAACAACCAACTGACTGCGATGCTTTAGAATACAGAAATGGTGAAGGTAGGTTTTTGTTTTTTATGTGTTTTTATTTGTGTTTAACAATAACATTAATATTTAAGATGGATGAAAATTTTGACTATAAATTACATTTCGATTTATGGAACTAACTTAATTTTTAATATCTACTGTACTTACTTGATATTATTACTTAAGATGACTAATTTTTAAAATCTGCGTTTTATGATACCAGTTATTTTTTATAAAAGATTGTATGAAAAAAAAAGTGATGATTATTTGTTTTTATAAAAAATCATTATCTCGATTGGCTACTACATTTAATTTGTATTTTTTTATTGTTAAACAAAAAATATAATGGTAATGAATACCTTCCAATATGAATATATTTAGAATATAGATTGATTTAGTAACCGTTTTATCTTTATTTCTCCCTGATTTAATTTTTATAGAAATAGTATAATATTGTACTTAATTATTTAACTGTTACACTATTTTACCGTATAATACAGCCTCAAATTAGTATTAACAGTAGGTACATTAAGCAATCAACCAATCAATTATGATGACATTACAGCACTACCGATTTACATTATTCTAAATGGTGTTTCAATTTTTAAATGTATGACAGTTAACATTTTATTTACAACAAAGTCTAATAATGTACCCAATTATTACTTTTGTTTAATTCCATTTATACCCTATTGATGCACAAAACTATAGATCAAGCACTAATCCATGTATTTATTTATTTTCATGCCCTCCCTTTCCATAGGATTAGTAGTCACCTATAGTAAGTCCGATATTTTATGCTTGCATGTATTTTTACGTGTTGTGTGTTATGTATATGTTGCATTTTGTGTATTATTTTTTAATGTGTTTGTTGTTGTTTGTTTGTTTTTTAGTTCTTCATACTTTGGATAATTCGAATAATTTGTCAACTAAAACTAATGGTAATTATTTTTTTTGTAGATTGTTTTTGTAATTAAAATTTTAAGTGATTTAGAGAGTCAATATTATTAATTGCAAAAGTAATAATAATTACAAATTATTTTTAATTTATTATGCATTTCAATAAATAATGCCCATTTACAATTCATTAAACTACAACATAATTGTTCAGTGGAAATCTTATAATAACAATTCATAATAAAAAAAATTTGGTACCAAAGTCAGTATTTTGACTGCTGATTTTGTCCCGAAGTTAGTCTTGTTATAAACACATATATTGACTTTCTTAAAACACTTTATTTAATTCGTTTTATTAATAAAATATCTGAATGTGGATATTATAGTTGTTTCATTATTATCCATTGAGTGAGTATCCAGAATTCAGACTAAATATTGTTATTTATTAAATATTATTGAATGTTCTATTGATTCATTAATCTAATTTTTTTTTAATTACAGTCTGTTTGATATGAGTGTTTCAGGTATAACTCAAAGCTATTTATTACATATATTCTTAGTTAGTAGACTATCTTTTTAATTATTAATTCATCCAGCCACCCCAATTTTCAATAACTTCTGGCATCTCTGTGGCATACTTTCCAACAATTTCATAAAGTTAGATTTCCAGATCAAATAATTGTTTGACCTTCCAGATTTTTTTCCCACGAAACATAAATTTCATGTACGCCCAAAAATTTTATATTTGATTTATATCTGGTGCCTGTGATAGTACATTAACGTCATTGCAAAGATGACTTTGATATTTTGAGTCATTCATTTTTCTTATTTTTTATTTTAAACCATCTTTGAGTAAAGGCTAATAAAGTCTTTCTGTAAATTTGCATAAATTGTGAAGTAGTTGCTTTGAAAAGCAGTGGAAAAGTCTATTGGATGTGTCCAAAAGGAAGTTTCATTAGAGAAAGCATATTATCCAAATTGCCGTAGATGTTCTTTCGTGTTAAAGTAATTATTTTTTCACACATTCTTATTAAACAGACTGTATATATATTTTGTAACAATATTTACATCACTAAGAATGCTAATTATTATTTAATTTTTAAGTAAAATTTAAATAGCATATGTTTTAAATAAAATTATTATGCATGTTTAATTGTTTAATCACTATAAGAGCCCTCACATACTACAAATACTACAGATTTTTAGCCAGCCAATAGTTTGATCGGTTTGAGAGTTTGCATGGTGATATATAAAAGTGCTCACACCTATCAATTAAAAACTGTCTGATTAAATAATGAAAAGGGCTGGCCGAATTTCCATTTGATTAATAAGTTGGACAACTATTTGCCCACTGGCAATCAGTATGACATGCTATGTATGCACATCCACCACTAACTAAACTAGTTAATCGGGGATAAATCAGTTTGCAGCTCAAACTCGATCAAACAATAGGCCAACTAAGAGTTTGTAGTATGTGCAGGCTTTATCTTTTATTAGGCATTATTTGTTGATGTTTAGTATTAAAAATATTACAATGTCAATCATTTTTCTTATTAAATGTTAAACAATACTATGTCATTTAGAAATTATCACAAATTCAAAGTTTTTTAAACTCATATATTTATGTAGATTTTTAATTTTTAAGGCATGAATTCATAATTAAGGTCTATTTACAAGCTATTTTTTCAATATTTATGCATTGTTATATTTCATAATTTGGTGAAAAAATATTCTGAAAGGATAGTTGGAAAAACCATCATGATTCATGTGGTGGGCATTTTATAAATTGATTTTAGTATGTGTTTTTAAGACAGATATGACTATTAAAAATTTAATATTGTTTATGATTAAAATATAACACAAACTTAGTGCAGAACTAAATCCAACAGAATTAAAGTTTATATGAAGAAATTATAATTTAAAAAGTGAATTTAGTTGGTTTTTATAATCTACTTTATTCTATTAATTATCTTGACACTTCATTATATTAATAATGAAAACAAGTGTCAAGATAAATGATCATAATTGATAAGTATGGATTAGTATTGTAAATGGACCTGAAAAAATAATGAAAATTTTATTTTATTTGATAATTAATTATTTATTCATTTTCCAGTGACTACTCCACTTTTTACAGCTATGGGTGGTCCAGGGTCATCACGGACGTACATAGATCCACACACTTATGAA
This sequence comes from Sialis lutaria, assembly GCA_949319165.1. Lineage (NCBI taxonomy): Eukaryota > Metazoa > Arthropoda > Insecta > Megaloptera > Sialidae > Sialis > Sialis lutaria. The sequence continues at coordinate 21,675,576 of OX439231.1, read as the reverse complement.
GATCCCAACCAGGCTGTAAGAGAATTTGCTAGAGAAATTGATGCCAGCTGTATTACCATTGAAGCTATTATAGGTAATAATTGTTCTTCAACTTTTTACCTTTGCTAAAATTGAACTGACAATGATAACAAAGGTTATTCAATTGCACCTATGGAATTTTTGTTGGGGAGGGGGGTGGTGCATAACTAACATTCTGCCCCAGCTACCAACCTAATTTAGAATCAATTTAATTTCCCTTTTTTCTTTTGTTTATTACTATTATTTGTGTATACAATTTTACATAGTCCTAATGGTAATAACAACAAAATATCGATTATAGAAAACAATTAAAAAAATGTATAAATATTATGTAAAACAAAATGAATGAGTAAATAATTTGATTAATTTTTAATAAAAAATGTTTATTTAAGGTGGTGGTGAATTTGGTGATGTCTGTAGAGGAAAACTGAAATTACCACAAGCTGGTATGCAAGAAATTGATGTTGCAATAAAAACTTTAAAACCAGGTATTTTATATTATAAACCTAATATTATATTATAAACCTAACTAAATCTTGGGTTTGGTAAGTTTGCTTGATTTTTTATTTGATATTCAAAGATGTTTGTAAGCGCAACTCAGTTCTACATATATAAATACATTTATGAAATACAGAACTAATATTTATTTGTAATAACATGTTTAAAATAAAAAGAAACAAACTTATCAAAAAATTGATGGTACCTATTTAACAATTTTTATTTACTATACTTTCTAATGTAAATAGGGTCATTAGACAAAGCAAGAAATGACTTTTTAACTGAAGCTAGCATAATGGGCCAGTTTGAACACCCTAATGTGATATTTTTACAAGGTGTCGTTACAAAAACAAATCCCATTATGATTATAACAGAATATATGGAAAACGGATCTTTGGATACGTTCTTAAAGGTAATTTAAATTAAATAAATTTTAATCCATTACACATTTGTATATTTACTTACTAACAATAAGATTGATTATTTGTTAATTTTTTTAGGCAAATGATGGCAAATTTCAAGTACTTCAGTTGGTTGGTATGTTACGTGGTATTGCCAGTGGTATGCAGTATCTTTCTGACATGAATTACGTACACCGTGATTTAGCAGCTAGAAATGTACTTGTTAATGCTCATCTAGTTTGTAAAATAGCTGATTTTGGATTGTCAAGAGAAATTGAGTCTACAACCGAAGGAGCGTACACCACAAGAGTAAGATGTTACACAATTATTGTATTCTATGGTTTACTAAAATTCAAATCTTATTGAGATGTTAAAATACATATTGGTGGATACTCTACTTTAAATGCATAAGTAATAAATATAATTAAATACTATGGCTAGGCCATAAAATGCACACCCCTTAAACATAAAAAAATGTATTAACTTATATCAAATAAATACGGTACAGGTACAATATAATTGGTGAAACTTAAAAGGATGTTTGAAAAAAAGATTGGAGGTAATTAATATTATATAAATATATAATATGAAGTTTATCACTCATTAAGATTTTTTAGAAAATCAACAATGAATCTTGATATCAATCGATTATTACCTTTTTTTATTTAAATTTAGGATGTATTGTAATAAAACAACAATCATTTTAATTTACAATTTTTATATAACATATTTTTTTTGTAAAATGTATAAAGTAAATAAATTAATTAATATCTAATAATAATTAAAAAGATAAATACATCCACATATTGCAGCGATAACAGCTGTGTTCACCTGATGTCTAGCATTTAAAATGAAACAACAATGTAACGTTTATAGGTTATATGACGTATATAATATATTTGTTTTAAAAATGCAAACTTACCAGATTTTATCTTGATTAAAAAGATTGATTGGCTTTGAATAAAATAATTAAAATACAGCACGTATCGATGTACATGTATTTATTAATTAACACAATATAATTATTATGGAATTTGAAGTGACATATGAAGAAATAGCGCCTACTACTATTAATAAATTATAAATAGCAACTACTCTATTTGTAAAAAAATTTCTTGTCAAAATATGAATTTTTGTTTAAATAAACTGCAAATTTCGTTACTTCTAGTTATCCAATTTTGTTGAGTTTTAATAGGGTTCTATTCTGATAATAGATGAAGTGAATTCAAAAGGATTGGTGCAAATTTATTTCGAATTGTAGCCTGTAGTTCGGCGTTTCTATCAAAAAAGCGGGTTAAATCGACAAATTGAACTTTATTTATATTTTTATAACAGAAAATTAAAACCGATCAATATTAAACTAAGCAATAATGGAGACTGTAATGTTTTCTATCAGAAAATGTAAAAATGTAAGTGAGATACTGAAGAAATTTAAGATATAATACTCATTTTATCAATTTACATACGAAAAAAATTTTTAGGACGAGAGTAGAACACACTTCCAAGCAGAGCCTGCTTGGGGTGTGCAATATCACCATACAATTTTTGAATAGATAAAAAAATAATTTTCTTTAGTTCATGTTATGTTTGCTAGCAAAAATTCAGTCAGTGTTACCCAATTCAGACTCAGGAGGAATTATTATACATTTGGTTTTACAAACTTATTAACTTTACTTGTATTTTTATTTAGGGTGGTAAAATACCTGTAAGATGGACGGCTCCAGAAGCAATTGCATTCAGAAAATTCACATCCGCTTCTGATGTTTGGTCAATGGGTATCGTTTGTTGGGAAGTCATGTCATACGGAGAGCGACCGTATTGGAATTGGTCCAATCAGGATGTTATAAAAAGTATCGAGAAAGGTTATAGGTATGTAAAATATATTTTTATGTATTGTACTCAATCTTTTATAGTACATCTTGACTTGAGCATTTTATTACGAACAAACTAAACGAACTGAGATTGTTGTGTTTGCAATGTTTGTTGTGCTCACTCTATTCCCACAATTGTCTTGAGTTTAGAATATTAGCAACAGCTGCTTTTTTAGTATTATTTAAATTGACGAGAAATAAAAGAATATAAGAAAAGTTTGTTGATTTTTTTTCCCATGCATCATTTTTTTATTATTTATGATAACATTAAAAATAAAATGCTCAAGTTATGATACACTAATAATTATGTTTATTTGAGTTTGTTGAAACTTGTGTTTTAAATTATATCATATTTGAAGAAAGTTTCTGAGTTGTTGTCCACATTGTTGTATTTTCTTACTTGACGTTTTGACTATCACATTGGAGACTTCTTCTGAAGTGTTTCACACTGTTTTATTTAAAATTAAACAAATATAGTAAATGGTCTGTTATTTATTTCTAGACTTCCAGCTCCGATGGAATGTCCTGAAGCCATTTACCAACTAATGTTGGATTGTTGGCAGAAAGAACGTACTCACAGACCAACGTTCTCGAGCATTGTTTCAACTTTAGATAAGCTGATTCGAGTCCCTGACACTTTACGAAAGATTGCCCATAATCGGTAAGTGAGCTGACACTATCTTACACCGCACGCTTACGCCTGCTAAATGTTTTTGTTGCTTTGCTTGTCCATAAATTAATGTTTTCGTTTTATTTTTATGTTATTTTGTCTACCGAATTTTTTATTTTTGTATTTAGTTTTATCAATTTGTTGGTTGTGACGTGTAAATACATTTTTTAAATAGTAATTGGCATCATATAAAAAAAAGAGAAACATTTAACTGAATTCATATAATGGATGAATATTGTAAAAGTTTTTAATTTCATTTATTATGTTTATTTTACATATTATAGTATATACTAATGTAATTTGTAAAATAGATTATTTCTTATATAATATTATGCACTATTGAAGATTATAATTGTAAAAAATATTATGAGTAATAGAATTAAAAATTTATATGATCAGTTAAATGGCAAATTATTTTAATTTTGTTTTACATTCATTTATGGACGGCTAAAATTGATACTAACATGCTCTTTAAGGGAAATGTAAAGAAAATTGTTTCATTGCACAATACAAATGTAACTAATATTGATTTCAATTTTAATAATGCACATTTCAAGAAAACTGTCCCTTTAATAGATATTTTAATTTACTAATTGATTGATTTAGTTTAGATTTATTTTTTTACTTGCTGAAAATTTCCAAATTTTAATTTTCTTAAATCATATTTTACTGAAAGTAAGTTTAAATCAATGTTTAGGGCATTTAATTTTTTAGCTTAAACCACATCTAGCAAAATATATTCTTTCTGCAAACATTCACGATGCTTTTCTCTCCGTAATTTTAGCCGTCCAACTGCACTTTTGACTTCTTATTTGGGTTGCGATCATTACGCTTATTCCCAGACCCAAGTGCCCGATATTTTTCTTCTTTCGGGCAGCAAAACTGAATTACCACAACGTCCAGAAGATTTTATACCAAAAGAGTGGCGTTCTTCTGAATTATATAATATTCCTGAAGAACCAAATTTTGGAGCTAGGACTTGGGGTTATAATTTTATGCCACAGAAAGGATGTCCACAAACTAAAAACAAATCCCTAGATAAACCACAAAAATATTGGGATTTTACTGAAACAGAAGCTAAAGATTTTAATAATTTTAATCAAAATTTAAAAGGTTCTGAAAGTACTAATGATTTTGGTATGAGCTTAAATTATGATATGAAACAACGATCTATGGTTCAACACAAAGAAGAGTTTTTATCCCAACAAAATATTCATGGTCATAAAAGCACATCTGGTGTTGGTAGTGCTATGAAAAATATTGATACTAATGGCCAAAATGAATTAAGACAACCGATGAGAAATCCGGTTAAAGATGAAGAACTGTCTCATTTTTATCCAATTATGGTAAATCATCAAATATCAAATAGGCTGAATCCACAAATCCCAAATAATGGATCCGGATCAAAATATGCAGGGGCAAATATGAATATTGATTTACAGTATAATAAAAGTAACAATCAGCAGTTATATCAGTGGCAACAGTCAAATACTCCTCAAGATTCGTCCAATAGACCGAGTCAAAGCACTTTAGACAGTCTCGCTGGGTCGAATTCATCAGCTTGGGTGACATTTAACCAGATTTAAGCTGTGACTGTAATGCTTTTTGTTACTTAACAAATGGTCTGGGTTTTTGCTTTTTTTCTAAGGTACTGTTGGCTTTTGATTTATTCTTTATTTAACGTTGCATGTAATTAGCTTGGCACTAGCATGCTTTTATTGCTTAATATTTTTATGTACATATGTATATATATTTAATTAATTTAAGAATTTTCTGGGTTTATGGATTCACTGATAAAACAAAAATTAAAAAGTTAAGATATGCACCTTAAGTCCAGATTCACACAATATTGTTAGAAATTGTGAAACAGATATTTGAATTGGGTAGTTTTATCAAATGCATATTGAATTTTCTTTAATTTAAACATTAATGGTCGGATATTATAAAGAATTTACTCAAGAGCAAATACTAAGTTAACGCTATCTGTGAGGTGTCAAATTGTTATGAAATTGCTTGGGATTTTTGAGTAGTGGTAATAAATGTTAAATAATGCAAATGTTATGCATTTTATGTTGTACCATAAATTGCTTTTAATGACAAGTTCATTTAAATAAATCATACCATTGATTAGAACTGTTAGTAATTTATATTTAATACCCTGCAAATAGCGTTAGCTTAGCTTTTGCTTTAGAGCAAATTCGTTATTATTCATGCTCTCTGAAGGGAAATGTAAAAAAAAATGTTTTATTGTGTAATAAGCAAATGGGCAATGATGATTTTTTCATCAGTTGGTCCATCAATGAGGCAGTGGAAATACAGTGTTATACGTGTACGTGTGTATGAACGATCACAGAATTGGACGATTTACTGTAGTTTTACTACCCGATTGATGAATGGACCTATGAAAAAATCGTTCATGTATGCCTAGGTTAAGAATGATTAAAAACAAATAAATAAGAGAAATGACATTATTTTACAGTACCCGTAATAATCCAAGTAATGATTGTAGTCATATCATGATACTGACATTTTAGTCATTTTCAGATAAACATTTATTTTGATTTAGTTTTGTGTGTATCTTAAAATCAATGCTAATTAATTGGTATCTGAATCAAACAGGTAGGTACACTTACTTTTAAATTACTTATTTGAGAAATCACATTATTGCAGTTATCATGTTATGACCAAAGACTATCAATAGAAAATGAATACAGTGGAAAAAAATTAATAATTTTAATAAATTTAAAATCAGGCTATATATTATTTTTAAATGTTTTTTAGCATAAAATGAAATAAAAAATTAATTTCATTAAAAATATTAATTTTATCTTATTATTAGTTCATTATCATGTTGATAATATATCGATATATAAGTTTTATTCATGTTTAGTTTAGTATTTAAATGTTTTTAAGTGTTTTAATAAATAAACTGCTAACTGTAAAAGAGACATGCTATAGTTTGAAAATCAAAATTGTACTTTACAATCTTATTTTTGAAAAAATGCAATAAATTTAAAATAATTTAGATAAAGTGAAAGAAAAATATTTGACATCAATACTTTATTATCATCTTTTTTTTTATTAAAAAATATTTCAAGATTTCTTTATCTTGTCATCCCCAAGATGTGTCTGTAGACACACACAGCTAACCTTTATTTTCTGTCTTTTTCTAGTAACTAGGACAAACCTTCGTTTAAATTCTCTCTGGGATCATTAACAAAATCTGTTGATTTGAGGCATCTGTTATTATAATAAATTCGTAAAAATTACATCCTTAAAAAAGCAACAGTTGTGGAAGTTTTTTTTTTTTGCCTCAGGTTAATGAGTATCAAAATAATTACAATTATTATTGTGTGCTTATTCTATAGTTAGCAATTCAAATAACATTAATTTTAAATATTGCATGCATTTTAACCTTTTACATGTGAAATAACAATAATGGTATTTGAAATCACTAAAATTGAAAATTACGTCTTTCTAAATCAAATTTGATCAATCTGAATTGTAAAATGAACGTTTCATATTTGTCATTTGTTAAAGGTTCTGATAAGATTTAATTTCAATTTTACTTACACTACTTTCAATCAAAAAACTTGAATTTGTAGTTTGATAGACTATATTATATATATATTTTTTAAGAAGCTATCATTCATTATTACACTCTAACATTATGGATTTATGTTTCCAGATCTGTTAATCCTTTAGCAGCTGATGCTCCAGATTTAACCAGGTTTACATCAGTCGATGAATGGCTTGCATCTATAAAAATGGCGCGATATGTCGACAATTTCGTTAATGCAGGTGTAACAACTATGGACGCTGTTGTAAATTTAACTGTAAAAGAATTGACTGCTCTTGGAATTACGTTAGTAGGACATCAGAAAAAAATCATGAACAGCGTGCAAAGCATGAGGGCTCAGATTCGTGTCAACGGAAATGAAGGTTTTTTGGTTTAAGTAGATCGATGGAAATTAAACAGATTTGTAAATAAAAATAGATAATGACGGTTTTCGGTTACGATATAATCGAGAACGTTTTTAAATCCTATTTTGCAATTCATTTTAAACTAAAGTATTAAATATAAATTTGATTTTTATAATTAATAAATATTTATTTTCAATTAAATAAAAGTGACTGAAGTTTTAGAAGAATGCAGAATGAATGGACATTCTATAGAAATTATATTGTGTGTAAATTCGTACTTAAGTTTTCGTTTTCTAATATAAATAACCGGTAATAAAATATTATGAATAAATGTTTTTCACAGAAATAGCAATTAATCGTTTGTTTTACCGATGTGTCAAAGCCGCCAGGTTAAGATATATCGGAACGTATATAGTATTGTGTATTTTTCACAATTAATGAAAACCAAAAGACTCTTAAACATATAGTGTTAGTATTTCTTAAATGTGATTAAATATTACTTAGACTTTGCCGTAAGGCAAGTGTAATTATAATTATAGACTTGTTTTTTATATATATTATATAAATTATTTAATAATTTAATTTTTATACGAAGAATTTTGCCATTTTTTACGCATTTTATTTATTGTTTTGATATTTAAGTTTATTTAATTATGAATGACTTTTTATTTTCAATTTAAATTTATTACACATATCTCGAATTTATTAATTATGTTATTTACAAAATTCACATAGCAAAAATTTTATATAATTTTCTATGTAAATTTATGCTCAAAATAAACAGTAAATAACATAATATCAAAATTTTTATTAACAGAAATTTATTTGATTTAAATGTTTGATGAAATGAGATGAAGAAGAAAGATTCATATGAAATAGCAATAATGTTGATAGATTTTTTTATTTTGTAAATAATATTTTAACCAGCAACATAGAGCTTATTGCAGTTTTAATAAAAAAAGAGCCTAATTTTTCATAGTTACAAATAATAATAAATATAATAGTAGTAAGTAATAAGATAAATAAAATGCATTCCATAGATATATTATATATTATAATGAAAATTTTGTAAAAAGGTTGCGTTACACCAAGATAACAACTAACAATAAAGTATCTAGTAGCATATGGTAAATAAGTCCATATGGTAGAAAAAGTTTGCAGTGAGAAAAAAACAGTGCATGCAACAAAATGTTTTTTTTTATCATTTTGCAAAGAGCAGCTGCAAAAATTGCGACATAATTATTGCACGTCGTTTGTTAACTTGGTTTAAGGTTGCCATATTGTTTTGTGATTGATTACAGTAATTGTACTTTTTTTGTACATCACATAATATTTGTGTTTTGTATTCAGACAATCTTTGGGATAGGTAAAAAATGTTTTACAAAATCTTTAGTTATCTGATTGTATTGTAAACTGAATGATTATCGCTAAACACAGTTCTGTATAACCCAGAGACTGTCTGTTTGTATATTTTTTTATGGAACTTTAAGTAAATATATCATATGATCTCAGTCATAAAATTATATATTTATATATTTTACATGTAAAAGGTCTCTAACTAAAAGCAACATCATCTGACAACAATTTTTTAACTACATAATGTGATAATTCTGCAATTTTTTTTAACACTTGTCAGTTAAAACATTTGCTTTTAAGGAAGATTAGGTACTGCTTTTGATTATAGATCTTTTAAGTAATCAATCACAAAAACAGCAGTTTTTCATTGTCCTAACCTAATTAAACACCAACGTATATTTGCGTGGATGTATATCTGTGTACAAAAAAAAATTAAAACCAGGGGTTTAAAATCAAAATCGATAGCTTCAAAATCAATTTATTTTTCGTACGCTCGCGTGAATGTTTTGTCTGTGTGTGTCTTCAGTGTTTTTCAAACTGTGGGTCGTGGCCTATTGATGGTTCATATGAGAAAAATTCAATTTATGTATGTATAAATTCTTATGCAGTGGAAAAGTTTGAAAAATACTGTTCTAAAGAATCAAATGAAACATTACTGATTTAATCAATAGTGGTGCATATGCATATAATTTAAAATAGTGTACTGATATGTTGTTTTATATTGCATACTGGAAACAAGATCTGTCTTGTTTAAGGAATGTCTTGTCACCATAGTCACGGAAGGTCCAATTAGGCTTAGTCTGTTGCTTGTATACAACTGTACTTTTTTAAATTTGGAAAACATAAGTTTTTACTTTCATTTTTCATTACATGCATAATGGGTTGGTAATTAATAAACATTCAATGTATACTATATTTAGATAAATTATATAAAAGCTGGTATTTTAATTTATTTAAAAAAAAAAACTGCAAGAATCTAACAAGCTATAAGCAAGATAAAATTTAAATATTGTATCCTGTTTTAAATAAATTACTTGCACCGATATCCAGTTCATTGATAAGCAACACGTACCAAATTTCATTAATTAATTATGTTAAATATTATGCACGTTTTATTGAATTTTGATATAAGTAAATCCTAATGACAAGTTTTTCTATTCACTTATTTATACCAGAACATAATATAGTTATTTGCACTAATTTATCATTTGGTAGAACAATATATAAATATTTTATGTAGGTATTACTTTTTTTGCTATTCAATGTATAGTTCAAATAACATTATTATAAAAATTAATGTCTTCCTATTTTCATGTTATTTGTAAAGTAATCAGTAATATTTCATTAATTCTTATAAACTTACCTAACTAACCATACATAACCTAGTATTAACCTATACCCGAATGTACATGTAAGATATACTTATTAAAATCTTTGTAAAATAAATTATTATGATCAACTATATATTGAGCATCGATTAAACTATAAAACAATTAATTGTTTTTTTTATTTTTCCTTTCTCATAGTTTTACATATTACATTACAAAGGTTCACAATTACTATTTAATTTTTTTTCTGCTTCTATTATTCACTCATAATATTCTTTAAATCAATATCTGAAACTAAAAAAATGTGTTAGTTTATTTTATTTGTTTAATCAAGTGTATAAATCCTTTTTAACACAAAAATTATGTAACAATTTGAAAAAAATGTTTACGATTACTACTATATTGATTTATAAATTCATTTAATTGAATTTATTAAATTAAATAACAGTTTGTTAATTAAACAAATAAATTATTAAACTTCATAAAAAAATGACAACCCATTTAGAAGATTACTGATCCAAGTCAATGAAGATTTTTACTTCGGAACCCTTAGAAACAGCACCGACAGTACAGGAATTTACTGCATTATTTTTCATTTTACAACTAGTTTTACTTTATAATTTCCTATCTGCTTGCATATTATGAACATTAAAAAAAAATTCATCAAAATCTGTTTTTTCTGAGGGTTCCGAAGTTTTGATGATTTTTTTAGCTTCATCGACCTTGCTAATTTTATATACTCTGAAATTAAAAAATAATGAAAGGGATTCAGAAGTTATAACTATTTTTTATGCTATAACAAAAATATATATTTTTGATATAATTATAGAAACATCTTTTCAATTGAGAAATAACTTTTGTTATTTATATAAAATGTGTTTAATTTATATATTTTCAACGTTTTAAAATTTAAAATGGTTACAGTATATAATAATATATATACTATCTTATAATCATGCTCAGAAAGTTTTAATAACAATTGTATCGATATAAAACACATTTTTTATAACAAACTACTGAAGGAGTTTAACTTAATTAAAATATAACAAATCATAAAATAAAAATACATTGCATAAAAAACCATTATGACAAAATACAAAGAACATGTTATAAAATCTATTATATATATTTTATAATTTTATTTTGTTAAATCATTGACTGTATTATATGCAATAGTAATAAGTCGAGGTAAGATTCTTTCCGACATAGGTTTTGCTTCTATTGGTTCAAACTGTTCTAAAGCAAAATCAAAACCTGAAAATAAAATAAAAACATGTACACTATTTTGTAGCATAAATTATTTTAAAAATTCAAAGTAATATTCAAGAAAATCCGGCAAACTTTTATGTAAAATATAATTATTCTCTTTGTATTTTGTCAACTTATTCAAAATAAATAAATAATAAAGGCCGGATTAAAAAAAAAAAAAACACAAAATAACTACACCATAATAACTATTATATTGATCAGAAAATAGTATACTGTAATTTTTTTTATACACTGAAACTTTCAATAACCGTTACATTTTTAACTATCAGCTTTAGGTGTTACAAAATAAGTTAGTTTATGACCTAAAGAAAATCTTTTTCAAGGAATACTCTGTAGTTAAAATTTAAGTGATAGCTAAGGGTCACATTTTTCATTTAAATAAAAGTTCGTATAACTGAATCATGATAATTGATGAATAATTTTCAAAAACATTATTTTGTAGAGAATTAAAAGTTACTATAGGGATTCAATGATTTTTTCGTTAAAGTTAACATCTAAAAAGCTTTCGCAGCTAAACTGTTGTCTCATTGTCAGTAAAAATAAGTTAAATAACAATTTGTAGAAAATTTAAGCACTTTGCATATTTTGTACCTGATGCTATAATGCATTTAATTATTGACAATAAGTCACATGTAAAAAGCAGCTATGATTACATGGTTTGCTATTTATTCATCTATTCTCATATTTATCATGGACCTGATGAACACTCAAGATTTTTTTTGCACTATAGAACAGCAATCATATTCATGTAAGTAATACACTTAATTTTATGCTATAAGCTGGTTGCCCAAGAAATACATAGCACAGTGCTGGATTTACCCTATGTGATGCCCTAAGCACTAATCACGTAAAGGCCCCCTTTTTGTAATTTTGACGACCTTTTTTTTTCGTCGCCAAATTTCTGATGACCTTTTTTATTTATTTTTTATTTTAGTCACCAAAATTTTCATTCGCATTTCTCACAATTTACTTATATTTTACGTTCATGCCCCCACAAATCACTTTTATGGTGCCCCCAAACAGCGGGTGCCCTAAGCAATTGCTTCTTTTGCTTATTGGTAAATCCGGCACTGACATAGCATCACATTTTTAAGAGTAATTGTTAAATCATTACTAAAAAACAGAAACTCATTATATAAATTAAAAAAAACTACTCTTTTGATATTGGAAATGTTTTTCTGATAAATCTATGGATTATTTTCAAATAATTCCATTTCATATCACAAATAGTACTTATTTTTTAATCATATAATTGTAAAATATACTTACTTGGAGAATGAAAACATATAATACAGTGTACCTGAGGCAACTGATGATGTCTATGGTTTTTGTTGAAGTCTTGGTATATATTATTAATTAATCAAATCTAGTATTTACTGCACTTACATACAGAAAGATACAAGAAGAAAAAACGGTGACATCTTGATATTAGTTTTGTTTATACATAAACCAAATCCATTACTTTCAGAATTGTTAATATTTTTGATGATTTATTTTTGACATCATATATTACCTAGTGCTTTTTATACGCGAGGGAAAAAATGAGAAAATTTTATGAACAAAATAAAATGAATTGTGAAAATAATCCACAGCTTTTAATTTTTGGTAATAAAAATTATTCAATATTTAATTTAATTGTCAAAGAAAAAAACCTTACAACTCCAATTTAATTTTTAATACCTTATAAAATTTATTATTTCAACTGTATTGTACAGTTACTTTTATCGTTTTCAATATTTTTTAACGTCGTTATTATTCAATAATTTATATTGCTTACAAACATTTCTTAAATGATTTTTTTAAATAAATGATATCACACAAGGGCTGAAGTTAAAGGTATAATGAAAAAAAATACATTTATATTATTTAGATACTATTTTATAGAACAAATTATTCGACCATAGCGAAAACAAAAATATGTATAAAAAAAATACAATATATAATAGACTATAACAGCATAATTATAACTCATGTAATTGGTTATAAGATCTAAAAAAATAAATGTTTACTTCTTACTTTTAAGTTTATCTGACAAATCATCAAACGATGGGTCCTGAATATTTAACATCAATGCATTTCCATTGAGGTAGACCTTGTTTTGTGAATTAGCGATCTGTAAAATTAAACAATGATAACATTATATTTTAGCAAGTTATTTTTCTTATTAAAAACACATGCAACTGAAATATGATGTTGAAGTTACAAAGAGTTTTAAATCGATTGCAAAAAGCATTTAAAAAGAACAATGGGTACATGTAGTAGACAGTAAATATTTTATATTTTCCTTAAAAATTGTATAATATTCAAATAGCTGCAATTTTGGTAAAAATAATAACAATAAAATTTTTCAAATTAAAAGCTTGAAGTTTTTTCTTGGAGGATTTTTTCTACAAAGTAGGAATGCACGCTGTGTCAAAAAAAAAATGCAATTTTGAAAACATATTTAAAAGCTTAAATCCTCAACTTCAAAATGCTTCTTTTGACTTTTTGTTATTGAGTTATTGAAGTTTTCAGCTAAAATTCTTGTAAAATGTAAAATTTCTAATATGATTTTTTTTTATTTAAATCATTTTTACCAAAATTAAAGTTATTTTGTTATATATATTTTAAATCTTACCGTTCTTGCTATACTTTGAGCTGCTCTTATTTTTCTTAATTTAAGGTAACCAGGATTTTGAGAACAAGCCAAACCTAAGTATATATACATAAGGAAATTATAAATATCATCACCATCTTATAAATAATAAATATTTCTGTCAATTATAAGATCTTTTGAGAAGATTCTTGGCTGTCATTTTTAAAACATCTTACTACAAAACGATAAATAAGTGAATGTCTTGAACATGTTAAGCTAAGGATAAGATCAATAACACGGAATTAATATTGTATTAAGAGTAGAAGTGGAAAAGGCTAAAATACACTATTAAATAATGTTTGTTAAAAAGGATATCATTTTGGCAGCTTCGGCTTCACCCTCAGCTTGAACAATTTTTTGTTGTCTTTCTTGTTTGGCTCTTTCAACAACAAAAGCAGCTCTTTGAGCTTCTTGTTGGGCGACTTGTTTAGCTTCAACAGCTGCTGTGTACTCTTTTCCAAATGAAAGCTCAGTGATTGACACGTCATCCAAAATAATATTGAAATCTTGAGCTCTCTCAACCAAAGATTTACGTACTAATAAGGAAACTTGTTGTCGCTGAGTTATTAACTGAGACGCGTTAAATTTAGCAACAACAGACTTTAAGACTTCATTGCATATCGAGGGAAGAACTTTTTCATCGTAATCTAAACCTAGTTGACGGTACATTGTTGGCAATTCTAATGCATCTGGCCGGGACAAAACTCTGAGAGATATGTTTATCATTTGTAGATCTTTAGAACCAGTAGGAGATGATATTTTTCTTGGTCGTGATCTAATTTAAACGAAAAGTTGTAAATTTATAAATCAATAAATGATATCACATCATAGATGTAATATAACTGGAGCGATAACTCTAATGTGCGAGCATGCGCTGATAGATAGTTTTCAATGTACCGCTTTTTTATAGACATTTTACTGTTAATCAATTACCACTGAAATACTTTAAAAGACAATATAAAAAAATATTATTAATTTATTTTATAATTCAGAACAATTGATATTTATTTTAAAATCCAAATGATATGGCAATGACTCTTGGAGCGATATGGTAACAACGCCGGGTAATGTGTTATTAGTCCTATATCTTTCATTGTCTACGAGTTATCCCTCCACTTATATTACATCTCTTTGTATCATATTATACAAACCTGATATCATAAATAATTGGATACTGAAACCATGGTACTCTAAAATGTAACCCTTCTGAATAAATATCTTTTTGTATTCCTCCTAACCGTGAGAAAATAATTGCACGGTGACCACCCTCAACTACAAGAAAAAATATCAATTAGGTATAAGTAGTTTTTACAAATGATGTATGTAAAATGTAACATTTTCAATGTAATGTACATGGTATCTTCTGTAATAAGCATGATGTTCATGGCATGATGCAATTTTCAACTTGTCCATAACCTCAATTAGATAAAAAATTTAATTGTAAGTTGTGATCATTTATAATTACATACATCTTATATAAATGCATATGTTTATATAAATAAAATCAATGTACCAGTATAAAGTGATTGAGAAACTCCGTATACAGCTGCACCGGCAACAGCCAAAACTTTTAAGCCAGTACTTAAACCAGGTGGCCCACCACTTTTAAATTTTCCAGCTAAGTCATTTAGTTTACTTTGAGCCATTTTATTAATTAATTAGTAAACAGTACGATATTATTTATTTTAAAATGATGTAAATAACACACTATTCACCGGTCTGGTACCCAATGCTTTTTATCCACCACCACAATTTCTAAAATGGCTGACAGTCATGTGATACCAGTGTGCACAAAAATGTTTTTTTAACGTTTCATAATGCTCATTTTTATTTCGTATACAATACAAAATTAAAATAGTTTATTTTAAAAAGCTGCCATGGGTGCCACGGGATTTTTTATAAATGATACTAACAGTGTACGTGATTATTTATTTCAATCATTTTATCAATTTATTTTATTGAAAGATATTTCTGACAAACTATCTATAATTTATTCCTCGTACATTTTTTCCAACACTTACAAAATTAATTTTTACAGAAAGAATTTTTAAAAACCTAACCTAACCCACACTCATCCCACACTGTTTACTTTACTCTCAGTATTACGTACCTATAATTTTAAGAAAGACCCATGGTAGGTACCTATGGCCAACACGAACACTGTTCAGCTTCTGTAATACGTATAAGAAAATCCCATGACACTCATTGTAGATATTTCTTCTCTGTTATGAACCATTTGAAATGTAATTAAAAACGGATACTTAATAAAAAAACATTTTTTTTTTCGAAAAAATGAATAGAACATAAATTATAGATAGTAAAAATTCCTTAAAAATTGTGCAATGTCCAACTCGTAATAACGACCAAATGACCTTAAATGTTTTTTCTGCCAAAAAAATTCAGAAATACAACTAATAGTGCGTTGAGTGTAAAAAAAAATTATTGGAGATAGCAGCTAAAATCATCGTAAAACTGATCATGTAATATTGGATAACGCTACCGACGAGAAAACATTCATTATATGTAGTGTAGTTTCGGTAAAAATTGATCAAACTTTAATTATTTGAAATAATTGAAAAGTGGACATTTGTATCTTTGAAAACTTTTTTTTTTCATTTGTACACTAGTTTTTTAGGGTTCCGAAGAAACCCTATTAATCTCACTTTGTCGTCCGTCCGACCGTCCGTCCGTCCTTTTCACTCAAAGCTCAATAGCTCGTAAACCATATAAGCTAGAACTTTGAAATTTTTACTGAATATGTAAAATGACACCCTCTAGTAAAATATGTACAAATATTTTGGAAAAATATTTTTTTAGGGGGGGTGCTAAAAAGCTAGACAGCCAAAAAAATTTTTTTTATACCAAGGTAAGTGGCACATCAAAATTTGTAACCAAGCTAGTGTAATTTGATCCTTATTCTTATTTTTTTATAAATCAAAAATGGCGCCTACAGGGAGCTTTAAAGCAAATTCAAAAAACCAAAAAAAATGTATTCCAAGTCGTGTGGGATGTCAAAATGTAGATCTCAGTGAGTAGAATATGACACTATTTTTTATTTTATTTTTAAATTAAAAATGGCGCCTACAGGGGGCTCCAAGCAATAATTTTGTCTGCCCCCCCCCCCCTCTAACTCGGTAACTACTGGCTCGAAAAATCTGAAAAAAATTAGGTAATGAGGATTTGGTGAGACTACCAACGACAAATACTAAAGTCACCAATATCATTTCAAATTTTGGAGAAAAGGGGAGGGGTGTCATACATTTTTTTATTTTTATTTTTTTATCTGGGCATGTGGGTTGTCGAAATGTAGATCTCAGTGGGTAAAATATGACCCTATTTTTTATTTTTTTTCCAAATTAAAAATGGCGCCTACAGGGGGCTCCAAGCAAAAAAAATTAATATTACTGTTACATTTTAGTAATATTATTGTATAATACAAACCCTCATACATTTTATTCATCATTTGCAGATAGATTTTTGGCAAAAAAAACGAACAATGAGGGTCATTAAAATAAACAATTTGTACAAAATCATAAATATTTCAACTTTTATCAGAAATTAATTCCTGTATTTTATTTACTATTTGTATATGTTAAACTCCTAAAACATATATCGTTCTTGTATTATATATAGTATACGTATACATATATACGTATACAGTAGACCGTCGATTATTCAAACTAATGTCTCAATATGTAGACGTTATGATTTTTCGTGCGAGATGATGAGAATTATTTATATTTACCTAGATATATCAAATAATTCTATTTTGGCCTTGTTAGACGTGGATCTCTACAAAATTATAAACAATTTCATATCTGAAACAAAAATAGAATTGTAATATCTATGCAGCTATGGAATTTGTAATGCCTACCAGAAGATGTACGAATGTTCCGGAGCTCGGGTTCCCAATCAAGCGACGGAATAATCGGTAATTAACTTAGGAGATATAAAACCAAAGTAGAATTAGATCCTAATATGTAAACTTGGAATAACACCTGTGATTATATGTGTCTCATGAATGTCGCTTGCCCTGATTACCCCAGGGCAACTTCTTACTTCATCATATAATACTCGTTGGTGAAGAATGTTCAGTACTGTCCAGTCTTTGAGGTTTAGCTAGTTGTATATGTAAAACGGCTACATTCGAAACCCTCACCTCCATGATATTTTCCCATCAGATCGATTGATACTAATTACAACAGGGGGTGAAATATTAAAATTTTCTTTTGTTTTCCTTTTTATTCACTATACAAAATCTTAAATATATCGGCTCCTATGTAAAATAGCGGGGTGCGACCCCCCCCAAAAAAAAAACAAAAAAAAACAAGAAGCTTTCGAATGGAGATGGGCGCATTGGCATTCGAAAGCTCTTTCCCTAAGTTACAACTAAAAAAAAAAGAATTCTTATTAATACAATTTTTGGCTCTGACTCTGATCTGCTTCACGCGGAACGTCTCATATTAATATGAAAGTGAAACAGATTCCTACACCGTAACATTATTACATTGAATAATATTATCGAGATATTAGAAAGAGGTAAAACGGCTTTTTATTTGGCATGGATTCATTTCATTTTTTTATATTACTGAATAAGAGGTAGCTGGAATAAAAATGTACAGTTGTGTTAAGTTTTTGCTATATTTTGCTTTTTCGTTCGGACTATTTGATGTTGGTAAAACAACCAATGATGTGAACGACTACATACAATTACGGATATTTGGGTAAATTAAATTAAAACAATTGTGTGTTAGATATAGGTACATACAGTGGTGCAGCCAAATTTTGTTTTATTGAGGGGGGGGGGGGGGTATATTTTTTATATATGATTTTAATTAATTTACTTATTTTTATCATAATTGATTGTTAAGATACGTAATGAATATTGACAATTTTAGAGAAGGGGCGGTCTTACCCCTAATCCCCAGGTGCTTCACTGTGTATACAGAAAATTTTGAGATAAGTTTACTTTTTGACTGGCTTATAAAAAAGATTGAAAATTTGAGGCTTGTTATTTAACTATAATAATATTATATATTTTATATTTCGTATTGTTATTTTATTTTAGCGACAGTTTTAATAAGTTTGATACATTTAATTACAAAGATGCCCTACAAGTTTTCAAGTCCTCTTATTTTGATGAGAAAAAACCAACAGCAATTTTTCTTCATGGATGGGCAGAAAATATTGAAATAAAGTCAGCAGCTGTTGTATTACCTGGTATGTTAATCAAAATCAATATGCTTATTAATCATTTTATTTCTGCTATAAAAGTGCAACAATATAATAATATGTAAATTACACATTAATTATTTTTAGTAGTGTTTTTATTTGCAATATATTAAATTAATAATAAAATTTCATATATTATACAAACTTATTTTAGCTCTTATAAAATTGGGTAAATATAATAACCTGGCGTACGACTACTCGTCTTTAGTAAAAGATACACTTTTACTTTCACAGCAGCAAAATACAACTCAACTGCAATCATCTATAATGGGCTCTGCTGAATTTAACTCAATAAGCGATTTTTTACAAACATTTGAATCCGGTGTAGCGTATTTGAGTTCAGCTGATAACGTTTCATTGATAGGTATATAAACGTTATTTTACTACATATTAAGAGATTGGATCAATTATTCAATTTATTAATTAATAAATTTTATATTTTTCAATAGTCATTTTATTTGGTACATTTTTCACTATTAAGTACAAAATTATTTAAGGAGAAATTACTTAAGAGTTTTTCTTATTTTAACAAAATTTTTATTGTGTCCCTTTTACCCATTACATATTTTATTATCATTGAAGATAAATAAATAAAAAAATTAAATTAATGTGTTTCTAATTTAATACTGAGGTCCAATTAATCAAAACCATATATTTCATTGTTCTACATTATATTTGAACGATATCCAATGGTTAACTGGATCACAGAATTAAATTACAAGCATCGAATACTTTCAGGGTAAAAATTAAGGACAAAATCAATGTTATGACTGCGCTGTTTTTAGTCGAAATCCAGCGAATCTCAACTTACATTATTACCTATACGAGTATAATGTAAAAGAATAGTGACGTTAAATTATAACTTTAATAATATATTTGACAATTAGATTAATACTCTCTTAAACTGAATCAGTGAGAATTCCACTGATTCCCTCAGTGAAGGCAGAACTCACTGGAAAATCAGTGGTTCTCACTGGTAACCAGTGACTTTTGCGCATGCGTCGTATGTCAGCTGTCATCCATTTTACGTTAAGAACGATTACAATGTGTTATAGTGGTAATTGCTTTTATCGTGATTAATAAGGTAAGTTTACATTTGTTTTTCTAATTATTAATATCATGATATGGTTTATATAATATACAATAATCCCAATAAAATAAAGATATAACATACTTATGATTTAAACGCGAAAATAAATTCTAACCTCATTTGTGTATTTCAAAATTTTCCATATACATACATGACAATAGTATCTATGTTTATGGAAATTATATTAGAATTATTATTAAAAATTATGTTAAAGTATTAAAATTTCTGCCTGCTCTTCAATGTAAATAAACTTTTAGAATCTTAAGAAGAATTGGCAATTTATGTGGGCTCATAAACAACCTAACCTCACTTTTATTCTAATTGTAAGTAATAACTATGCATTACTTACAACTTACAATGATTCTCAGTAAGCTTATATCTTTTTACCATACTTTTCTATTTTGTTATAGTTTATATGTTGTTTTTAGATAAATAAATATTAATAATTTTTTTTAGTTATCCATCTGTCAGCAAAAACAGCGTTAGCCAAAGCAATTGTGGCAGAATTTCCACATCTACGAAATGATTATTCATCTGAAGGATATGTTAGTACTATTGAACATGTACATATGTATATATAAAGTTTTGCACATTATTTTTTTATTTTTTTAGATTTATTAGGAACACTATTACGATGAAAAAACAAAAAAAGGTTTTATTGAATTTAGATTATGGACGACTTAGCCCTTCAAAAACAAAATATCAACTAAAAAAAACCTTTGGATTCTGGAACTATTAGTTTGGATATTGAAAATCTGAAAACTGAGGAAATGAATGAAAAAGTATAAAACATTTTCATCATTATTTGATAAAATCAATTTGTTCGGTTTATCGATATTATTATTTTTATTCGCAGTTTTTTTTTACAGATCTCGATGATGAAATTTAAAAATCCAACAGAAGAAAATAAAAATACAATAATTCAAGGATTACATGATACTTATATATTTAAACGATATTGGATACTGACAGAACAACCAACAATTACACAAATTTTCCAAATGTATCCGCGCTTGCAAGATTATCATGGTGAAATGGTATAAAAATATTTTTATTATATTATATGATCAACGTACAATTAATATAATGAATATGATATGATGTAAAAAAATACTTTCAGATTGATATAGAATTTCAAAAGATGTTTCCAAAATTAAATGATAATTTTATATCTATAAATTTCCAACATACTATACACAACGTATTCTATCTTATGCGAAAAAATTTCGCCCTGCCATTTTTATAACGTCCAGAACGATTGAGAATGGTGAATATCATATATATATATACAAAATAAATTTTGATTTTAATTATTATTAATACCTGTGATATTTTTTTATAGTTAAACATTGAAAAAAGCAAAGAAGAAGACGTAATGATAAGGAAGATTAGAAGATTTGGAAAAAACGCTGCGAAGAGAAAGCTCAGAAAATATTCAACCCTATATTATTATTGTAAAAAGACAAGGAGAATGTTCAGTTTTTATCCAAGGAGATGGATGCCTGTCAAAAGTACCTGAAAGTTCAAGTCCTTTGAAAGCTTTCGATATTTTATATAAATTTTTTTATGTTTTTAATGTGGAATATCCACGAAATTTAGTCAATTTCTACAATTTTATTGATAAGTTTATTTATAAGATGTCTGTGCAATCGTGCATAGGGATGAAATGATACCGCTGAGGTATCGATACTTTTACTCGATACAGTATCGGTCGTAAAGTATCAATACTTACTCGGTATCGATTGAAAAGTATCGATACATACATACTCGTAAATTTGCCAATCGCATAAAAATAATTTTGTAACCTTTAAAATAAGTTGTTAGTGACTAATAATTTATTTAAAAAAAATTATTTTCACCCTTATATATGCATGCAGTTCATCCAATACTTCTAATAAAAAATCTAATGGTAAAAGAATTAATTTTTTATTTGAACTTGAAACGTGTTAAATGTAGCAATAGCGCACTCAGCTCAATTGAATATAAAGTCCATTAAAATGAGTACAACGTATACTTGATGACATGTAAAAAATGGGATAGATGCTTATATAGCGTAGATTTTAATTCATATATTTGACGGTTGTTTGTTTTTGTACATGACGGTGAGTTCAAAAATTTCAATATTCAATTCACAAAAAATCATTTTCATCAGTATACCGATACCTACTCGATACTTAGTTTCAAAGTATCGATACAAAAAGTACTTGGTATCGGAAGAAAAGTATCGAGTAAGTACTCGTATTTACTCGTATCGTTTCATCCCTAATCGCGCAGTGTTGTGTGTTCTCTCTACATCAATATTTCTAATATAGAACTTGGAGGAGAATGACAACTGTGATTTATAATACTATACAGGGTGTCCCATTTTAATCTATCACCCCCATATTTTTTAATATCTATCAATTAAATAAATAAATGTTTCAAATAAAAGTTGTTTGATTTTGAGAGGGACCCAAAATGGCGTTATTAATTTTTGATTTTTTGGATGTCTTCATGGTCAAATAGGCCCGACATTTTTTTTTAAATGGAAACCTATATTTTATATTACGGTATCTTATTTTTTGGAAAAAAACAAGTAGCTTTTGTTTCAAAAAAATTTTTCTATGACCTTTTTTTTTTAATATTCAACAAAATAATTTTAGATTTTTACTAATTTTTTACTCGAAACCCATTAACTTTAAAGGAAAAATGTAAAAAACGAAAAATGTTTATTTTAATCTGATATATGTAACTAGGGAAATTATATCAGGATTTTTTGTTAACTTTTGCTCTTCAAAATATTAAAGCAAAAAAATAAAAATAAATAAATAAATCTGAAATCATTTTCCTAGTCATAAAAAAATTTTTTTGAAACAAAAGCTACTTGTTTTTTTTTCCAAACAATAAGATACCGTAATAAAAAATATAGGTTTCCATTTGAAAAAAAAAATGTTGGGCCTATTTGACCATGAAGATGTCAAAAAAATCAAAAATTAATAACGCCATTTTGGCTCCCCCTCAAAACCAAACAACCTTTATTTGAAGCATTTATTTATTTAATTGATAGATATAAAAAAATATGGGGGTGATAGATTAAAATGGGACATCCTGTATAGTTATCCAATTGTTATAACAAAAAAAAATGTTTTACATAAACAAAAACGCAAAAGTATTAAAAAAATTATAGCCTGTTAAAATGTAAATTAAACAAATTATCATTATACTGTATTATGTATTAAGTTGTGCAATAAAAACCATCTTAAAAAATAACAATACATTTTTATTATTTATGAAATTCTCTGTAATGAAATTTCACTGATAAATCAGTATATATAACTGAACTAATCAGTGAATAGTCACTGATTACCAGTGGAAGACTTAGCACTGATAAATCAGTGAATATAACTGAACTAATCAGTAAATAGTCACTGATTACCAGTGGAAGACTCTGCACTATTTCAATCAGTGAATAGTCACTGATTATCAGTGACTATTCACTGATTCAGTTTAAGAGAGTAGAGATATTACTATTCAATACTAGATATAAAATTATGTATATTTTACAGGTAATGCAATAGGCAAACAGTTATCTGATTTTGTTGGAAATTTAGATCACAACAAATTACATTTATTAGGACATTCTTTAGGATCGCATATTGCAGGAATTGCTGCAAAAAAAATTAGTATATTAAATAATCATAAAAAGATATTTCGTATTACAGGTATGTAATAATTATAAAGTGTAATATAAATATTAAGGTATTCAGTTGCCAAATAATATAAACCGTTTATGTAGATTCAAAATTTTAATTTTTATAATATTGTGTATTACATACGAGTACACCATACATATAATATGCATAATGCAGACAAAATAGGGTACACCGACAAAAGCGCAACAATCGCTCCGACAAATATAATAATTTTATATAATTATATAATATTATATGAAGAAATTTCAACAATTTATTACTTTATTACTTTAGTATCATATCTATTTAAAAAAATCCAATAATTTTCTTTCTTTCTTGTTTTAAAAATATACAATTTTTAGTCCTTAAAAAATGGATTTGTATTATTTGTAATATTATTAAAGAATATCTCGTCTCATATTTTATTCTATAATCTTGTATATTTTTATAGCTTTTGACCCTGCAGGACCTTTATTTGAAACTCCGTTCACTAAACCAAGACTAAGTAGTACAGACGCAACCGTAGTAGTTGCAATACATACAGATGCGTATCTGTATGGAAATAGGGAAGAACTAGGAACTGTGGATTTCTATGCTAATTTAGGCGGACCATTTCAGCCCGCTTGTCCTGGAAATATGACATTTTCTGAACGAGGTATAAGTTCATTTATTACGAATATCTATATATGTTCTTTTAAATAAAGTATTTAAGTCGAAAATTCTAATAACTATATTTATAATTTATCATTGCCAAAAGTTATGAAACGCTTATAAGCACAGTATTTCATAAATTACGGGATCTACATTCTTCCAAGGGTTCATGCAATTACTGATTACTGCCAGATGTCAATAAATATATCTTTAATTTTTATTAAAATTATTAGTAGGTATTAGATATATCTACAAGATTACACATTAAGAGTGGATATTGACTTATTTTAGAAACTATAAAAGATTATATTTGGAAGAAAAAGAAAACACAATCCTTACCTACACTCGCATCGCCCACACGTCTCTCAGTTTTGAAATTTTAAATAGAACCCCCAGTATTTTATTTCGGAATTCGAAAGCTATCTTTTATCAATTAACTTTTTTCTTCAAGCATTTTTTTCTTTGATGGACCGTTTAAGAAATAGTGGACGATATGTCAGTTTTATTAGAGTACCTATATATTTTTCCATAGTTAACATTATTTTGGAAACTATTCAGAACAACATTTAAAATTGTAATTGTTCACTCACATTTTCAAAATAAAAATTCCGAGGCAGTTGTGATTTGAAATATTGTTTTAATGCCCGGTTTCACCAATTTATGCTATCAATATTTTTTTACTGGTTGGTACCCATTTGTTAAACAGTAATTGTTGGGCCCTGATTGGTTCATTTCGAGATTTTCAAGGTTGTTAGAAATTATAAGCCTTAGTGAAACTGGGAATATTTAACTCATAGTTTCCAAAACTATTCGATATCCACTCTAAAATTTACAGGTATGAAAATATATGACCATAATATGATCATTTATGATCATACAAGTCAGGGGTCGGCAACACTCAAGACGCAATTTTACAGATAATATGTATAATCGAGAAATATAAATAGGTATTGAAAAAAAAACAAGATTCAAATATAAAATGTAATACAGGGTGATTCAGCACTGTCGTGCCAAACTTGAACAGTAGATTGAGAAAAATATTTTACGCAAAAAACTTCCAATAAACATGTGTCCGGAAATTATTCCTTAGGGAACTACAGGACTCCAAAGATTTTACTATAAATGAGTTTTTATTTAATATCTAGAGAACCCTTTGTGATAGAATTATGAAATTTAGTATTTGGTTTAGTAATAATATGTGTTATCGATTTTTAATATTAACCAATTATATTTCAGACCAGGGCTGTATGGGACCAGTGGGCCCATCGATTTTTATTTAGTATTTGTTTGTTCCTTAATTTTTTTCTTAAGTTGGTGCTTTTATAAGATTATATGACACAAAATACACAAAAACATACTTTGCTTGTTTATCATAGGATTAACCGATTTCGAGAAATATCGATGGAAAAGAAAGCATGCAGAATTTAACTTAATACGGATGCTTGAAATTACAAAAAATAAATTTATATTCTTTTTCAATGATTAAAAGTAAGAATAAAGTTCTTATAAATAAACCACCTAATATGAATCCTGTAAGATCTACAGCCAGTTCTATTAATATTACATGTACTTTATTAACATGACTATACAAAACAAATTAAAAGTGGCTATTTGTTGATATGGATGCATTTTCGGAGGTATATTTATATTAACTTTTTGTTTTATTTTTTATCATGGAACAAGAATATAAATTAATAATTTGTAATTTCAAGCATCCGTATTATGTTAAATTCTGCATGCTTTCTTTTCCATCGATATTTCTCAAAAACGGTTTATCCTATGATAAACAAGCAAAGTATGTTTTTATGTATTTTGTGTCATATAATCTTATAAAAGCACCAACTCAGGAAAAAAATTAAGGAACAAACAAATACTAAATAAAAATCGATGGGCCCACTGGCCCCATACAGCCCTGGCCTAAAATATAATTGGTTAATATTAAAAATCGATAACACATATTATTTCTAAACCAAATACTACATTTCATAATTCTATCACAAAGGGTTCTCTAGATATTAAATAAAAACTCATTTTTAGTAAAATCTTTGGAGTCCTGTAGTTCCCTAAGGAAAAATTTCCGGACACATGTTTATTGGAAGTTTTTTGCTTAAAATATTTTTCTCAATCTACTGTTCAAGTTTGGCACGACAGTGCTGAATCACCCTGTATAAATGCCCTTAGGTATGTTATAATCTCTCAACATTTAGTCCAGTGAGAGCGCAATAAAAATCCACCAGGCGCGCTACGGCACCCAGGAGTGACGTGCCGCGCCGGCTTGCCGACCCCTAGTATAAATCTATATCAGGTTATTATGAATTATGATGTATGATCATACGAGTAATATATGTATAATCATTTTAAGTTATAAGTACATAATATACAAATATAAATTAGAAATATGATATTTATTTTACAGT
The DNA here is from genome assembly GCA_949319165.1 of Sialis lutaria. NCBI lineage: Eukaryota > Metazoa > Arthropoda > Insecta > Megaloptera > Sialidae > Sialis > Sialis lutaria. The sequence continues at coordinate 21,648,545 of OX439231.1, read as the reverse complement.
TGTTTGCAGTCATCATATGGCACATAACTATTACGTTGAGGCTCTTTTCAATCCTGATAACTTTATTGCTAAACAGTGTACTAATTTATTTTTTGAAATTGCTGGATTTTGTAAGCTACAATCCGACAGATCAAATCTTCTAAGTTTAGGTGAAGATATAACTGCGAGGTAATATATATTTTTTTAAATGAATTTGATAATTATCATGACTCATGACAAACATGAATATTGTATATAAAGTAACTATTAACATTTAATAATCTAAAAGTTGTCATTTTGCGTGTTACAATTTTTTGACCCACACATACTTTTGTTAATATTACTGCAATTAATAATTACAGATCATCTTAAATTTGATGGATATAAAATTATAATAAATTGTATTAATTTTTTTTAGCAAAAAGGGAAGCTATTATTTTAAAACCAACGATAAACCACCATATGGAAAAGGATTTGATGGAATATAATTATTAAGTACAAGCACTGTCATAGTGTCGAAGCAAATTAATTATAAAATTGTATTACAATCAGACATTGTTATAGTTAATATAAAATTTTTTAAGATAATAAAAATAAAATGAATCATTTTTAAGTGTCTTATATATGTAGTTGATAAAAAATATATCCCGACCATGCTATTAATTGAATTTGAAATAAAGAAATTAAATGAACTTATTGATATTAACATTAGCACGATCGTGCCCGGTTTCAATAACAATAATTATTCTAGCTAGGTGGTAACCAATGTGTGCATAGTGGCATTTTGAGGAGCCAAAGTGTCTTTACAGAGGTGCCACGGATCTTCAAGCTCGTCCTTTTTACTTTTTTATACATACATGAAATGTAATGTAGAAATAAAGTATAGTGATCACGAAAAAAATCGAACTCGAGATTTTAACGGAATTACACGTTTTGAGGGTCCCTGAATCATATACAACCATTAACTCAATGACGTCTGTGTGTGTGTGTGTCTGTCTGTCTGTGTGTCTGTGAACGCTCTACAGCTAAAACTGTTAGACTTACGAACGTGGAATTTTGAACTTAAGGTTCTTGTACACTCTAGATGTGCACCTCCTATTTTTGAAAACCATCACTAAACCGGAAACGGAAGTATACTTATTTTTCGAATTATTTTTGAAAAGGTGCGCAGTAGAAAAAAATGTTTCAGATCAAAGTTGTAGAAGGTACTTTTATCTATAATTTATGTTCTATTCATTTTCCCCCCCAAAATTTGTTTTTAGGAAATAATCGATTTTCTAAAAAAAAATTTTTTTCGATTTATTTTTTAAACTGTAGATATTAGAAAAAAATGTTTGAGATACAAGTTGTAGAGAATATTATTATCTATAATTTTTATTCTAATAATTTTTCCCAAAAAAAAATTGTGGAAGGAAATAATCATTTTTTTTAAATTATATTTCAAACGGTTCATATCAGAAAAAAATGTTTATAATAAAAGTTGTAGAAAACGTTATTTTCTTTAATTTATGTTCTATTCTTTTTTTTGTATCTTTTATGAATTAACCAAAAAAATAATAATTTTAGTTTTAATTTAAAAATAATTTTAATAATCTAGTTATCTATGACAATGAAGGAAATTATTATTATACAACTGTCAAAATTGAATTCTAAGAAAATAAAAACATAAGTATTCAATAATCAATAATCCTAATTGGTTTTATTATTAAAATTGTGTTATTAAAATTATAATGTATCCATTTCATTCACTGAAAATCATTTTGTAAGTAATATATTTAAAAATCAAATGTTAAAAAATAAAATTAACCATATTATCAATACTTCGGTATCATGATGTATAAAAAAGTCTCGTGCCTGCCAAGGCAGTTTATTATTAATGTGAATCATGCTTAGTTCAAAAAAGGCACCGTACTAAGATTTTGACATCCGTCAAAGAAATCAAATCAAAAGTTATGGCCATTTTTCTCAAAATTTTCGAAAAAACTAAAACTTTGAAAGGCTATATTTCGAGAACGTTATGAGATACAGACCTGCGGTTTGAAAATTAAACTTTAAACGTCATTTTCTATAAAATAAACATACTTTTAATATTGTATACAGATAAAGTGATTCTAAAATTTATTTACACTAATTATTTTAAAAGTAATTTTTACGGCTGTTTAAAATACCGTGTAATTGCCCAATAAGCACCCTATATAATTAGTTTAACGGAGCCCTTATAACTGTACACACATAATCTTTAATGGGTCTATACAATTAAATTGACCCTGATAATGTAAGTATGTGTCAATACATTTAATGGAGCGTTTACACAATTGTTATATTATTCAAACGCTTTCACCTAAACGAAAATTATTGTCAAAAGATTTAAATTCACATGTATGTATGTAATTTTGTTTAGTGTCAGATTACAATAAAATAAATAAACAATTAACTAGGTTTTACTATATTACTATATTACATTGAATATATATCATTTTAGTCAAATATGTAATACTTATATGGGCTTAAAATAGAAAATTGAAGATTAGGTAAATATAATGTGCGTATTTGAATTTGCATTAATTGTAAAGTGAAACAGATTTACCATAACTTTATTATATTCATCTCTCTTTGAATAATATTATAAAGGTATTGGAAATAGGTTAAAAAGCGACACTTATTTCGAATGGGTTCATTTCATTTTTTATATTATAGAATAATAGGTATTTACCTGCGATAAAAATGTACAGTAGTGTTAAGTTAAGTTTGATATATTTTGTGATTATATTTGGACTGTTTCATGTTTATAAAGCAACAGACGAAGTGAACGACTATATACGATTAAGGATATATGGGTAAATTAAAACAAATACTAATTATTGTATGAATTCTGAGTTCTGAATCTAATAGCGAGGTTGATAGCCAGGTAACTGAGGTTTATCTTGTACATTTCGTATAGTGGGACCCACTTCCATAGTTTTTCATATTTAGTGATGAGCAAACACAAGACCAAGACCAATACCAAGATCATAACAGTCTTGGTTTTAGTCTTGGTCTTGTACATTGGGTCTTGGTCTTGATTTTTTAGAAGATGTCTTGGTATTGATCTTGGTCTTGTAGACGATGTCTTGTTTTTTTTAGAAAATATCTTGGGTTTGGTCTTGCAATACGTGCTATTTTTAATTAGAAATAAAAAACAAAATTATAGTTTTTTTTCCTACCCAAGAACTGATACACAATAACCATCGAGCAGATTCATTATTTAATCTATTATGATGTTTACTAATAACTATTGATGCTTTTGAAAAAAGCCTTTCAGCAGGGACAGAAGTTGCTGGAATAGATACAAAGTCGCGTGTCATTTTTGCAGATATTCATTTTTTTAAATTTATTACCCAGTCCTGCTTATTTAGTCTTGGGTTTTAGTCTTGGTTTTGCGCTCTTAGTCTTGGTTTTGGTTTTGCGCTCTTAGTCTTGGTCTTGTAAAATGTACAAGAACAAGACTGATTTTGCTCATCACTATTCATATTTAATGACATTCTTTTCATTTACCTGTCTTTTGCATTATTGCAATACGATATATTCAGATTTTCATAAATAGTTGATAACGATTTACATCAAGACGAGACTATAAGTTATAGGTATATTCGAGACGATATGAAGTTGATCTATTATAGTCTCATCTTGTCTCATGTGAATATACATACTACACAGAAAAAAAACTGTATTGGACCAAGAAAACCTTGTTTTGTATATAACGAAAACAATATTTTCTTAATATAAGAAACATACTCTTAATTCAACTACGTTATTCCTTTGTTCAAGAATACTATAGTTGGTTTAAGAGATTATTGCTTATCTTAAGAAAATATTGTTTTCGTTATATACGAAACAAGGTTTACTTGGTTTGAGAAATCCTTTCTACCAGTGTAGTATTTGATTTGAAACGTAAGAATTCATGTTTTTTTAAATACCAAACTTTCAGAGCTGTAGAAAGAAAGCTTAATTTAATTTATTTATACAAGTCTTGAGGCTTCCGCGGTGATCTTGATATGGATCTTGGATTTTGGGTGTTGATTTAGTCGTTTTATCAACGTGACTTACACCCAAAAGCCAAGATCTTTAATTTATTTATATTTTTTATATTATTTACTCATAATTGTTAGTATACGATTTTATATAATGTTGATACAAATCATAATGAAATTAATAGTAACTATACATTTTAAGTTATATGTATTTTCTTTTAGCGACAGTTTTGATAAATTTGATACATTTGATTACAAAGATGGCTTGCAAGTTTTCAAGTCCTCTTATTTTGATGCAAACAAACCAACTGCAATTTATTTACATGGATGGGTACATGGATTTGATAAATATTCGGCAAATGTTGTCTTACCTGGTATGTTAAGCTTTATACTTGTATTCTTGTATCTCTATTTAATATTTATAGGTATATACACATATGAATTCAGTTCATGTAATGAATAAACAAGCTAAATGGATTATGCATCTGATTCGAAAATCGAGTCCACAAAAAAGAAATAGAACGTATTTGCATGTCTTTATTTAAACATTAGTAAAAAAAAAGATATATGATTGACTTTTATCTCTATGAACTAATGTACCAGCCCCATTCATTTACACGATTTAAACTCTCAATATCGATGCGGCAAGGCGGTCGTTTCAACGTTGGATTATTTGCCAAGATTTACAAAAGCTCCAAGAACTCCACGTACAATATATTATAGGCATCTTTCATATATTCTAAATCAAGGCTGGTTTTAATATTGCAACTTACTCGCGAATCAATAATCGTACTAGCATTGAACAGTTTGTCTATTAATACTGCGATGATGAAAAGTACAATATAAAAAATAATCATTTTTATAGGAGCCAATTAATCGCAATACTTTGTAAAAATTGTTTTACCTAAATATAATAATATAAACGTGTGCATAATTTTAAATAAATTGTGAAATGACAAAGATCATTTAGTATAATAATTAAAGACTACATAAATTGTACATTGTTTAAGCTAGTACCGCACTAAAACCCAAGAATAAATGATTTTGCAAAATATTGTCTTAAAACGTTTTTTTAATGATTATACAGTGACCTTTTTAATTGAAATTCAATCAAATGTAAACATAAATGAGTCATTCCATTTTTTTAGGACCACACTGTATATTTCAATATCAAGTTATAATGTGCATTTTTACTTATAATATCATTCGCTATTTATTATAATATCTCTTAAAAGAGAAGAGAAAGCGAAGAAATACTTATGGTTAATTCACATTTGATATTTATTTATTTTAGAAATAAAGTGGCACTATCCTGATTATAAAATATATTTTATATATTTGTTTCAGCTTTAATAAAACTGGGTAAATACAATAACATGGCGTATGACTATTCGTCTTTGGTAAAACGTAAACTTACACCTTCACAGCAACAAAATACAACTCAACAGCAATCGTTCAAAATGGATTCAGATGTATTTCAGTCAATAAGTGGATTGTTCCAAACATATGACTTCGTTGTCGCATATTGGAGTTCGGCTGATAATGTGTCATTAATAGGTAAATTAACTGAAAGTTATTTTACTATTATGAGTCTGCAATAATTGTACATGTTATTCTTTACAATATCTTCATTACTGATGTATTTGATTCTACCAATAAGTTTGTTATAAGAAATTTATCTATTGCGTCTAATGTATGTGCATAAAAATCTCGGCTGGTAAAAAGACACGGCTTACACCCATAAGCCAAGAGTCACTTAATGATTTCTGCAGAAATACCACAAAATTTTATTATGATTACTTTTAATCAAACAACTTTTCCAATCCTAGAGCACTTTTTTTATTTCATCCAAATATGTACATTTTTACATCCGTGCATTTATATTTTAACTTACCACTTGAATATTTCTGTTTGAAGGGAAACAAAATGGCGTTAATAAGTTAATAATTAGATAAGTGCAAATGTTTATTTTAATTTAATATAATTAGTCAAATTATTTTAGATTTTTTTGTAACTTTTGTTATTTTTTTAATAATTTTATTGCTGTGATAAATTGAACAGCAATAAAAAATCTAAAAAAGTTTTCCTATTATTTGTTAAAAAATATATATTTTTAATTTTCTCTAAAGTTAATGGTTTCCGAGTAAAAAATTAATGAATCTAATTATTTTGTCAAATGTCTTAGAAATTTGAAGTCATACCAAAAAGTATTTAATAATTCAAAAGCTGCATGTTTTTTTCGTCATTAAAATAAATAAGTTTCCATTTGAAAAAAAATATTGATCTTATTTGACTTTGAAAACGATCACCAAATGGTGGTGAGTTTGAAGATACATATATATACAAATACATATATGTATTTATTTAATACAATGTAAGTATGTTTTCTAGGTAATGCAATAGGCAAACAGCTATCTGATTTTGCTGGAAATTTGGATCCTAAAAAATTACATTTATTAGGATTTTCTTTAGGATCTCATATAGCAGGAATTGCTTCAAAAACATTTAGTTTATTGAATAATCAGAGTAAGATATTTCGTATCACAGGTATGTAACACGTAACAACTATATACAGTTTGTAATATAAATGATAAACATACAACCTATACTATTATTGGTCGATTTTATAATTGTATGTATTAATGTATACTCTGATAGAAAAAAACGGGGTGTATTTTTTTATATCTCCGATGTGAACTACTACTTAGATCCATAAATAATGTAATTTTTACGTAGTTCTGACTGTTTTTGTTAATAGATACATAATTTTAAATAATTTGGTAATACGCAACAAATATAATTATAGATACTAACCTATATTTGATATGTATATATGTCATCTCCTATTTTATACTGTAGTTGCATGGTTTTATATACTGCTCGTAGAGAATAGAAATTATCGTGACTACCTCCAATTTTTTTTGCCAATTTTCATTAAATACGCCTTTGTTTTGAAAGCCTCCAAACTATGTCTGACTATTTAGATTAGAATTGGGTGTATATTAGTTGTACCTTGCATATTATATTCCATAAAGTCTATTATATTTTTTGTAGGTTTTGATCCAGCAGGGCCTTTGTTTGAAAATCCGTTTCCTAAACCAAGACTAAGTAGCACAGATGCCACTGTAGTAGTTGCAATACACACAAATACGTACCTGTATGGAAATAAGGAAGAGCTAGGAACTGTGGATTTCTTTGCTGATTTAGGTGGCCCATTTCAACCTGCTTGTCCTAGCAACTTGACTTTTTTTGAACGAAGTATACGTTTAATTATAATGGATATATATACTAGGGTGTTTTTCTAAGTAAAACAGTCGTGTTTTCTATGGTGATTAAATGGAAAAAAACTTTGCTCACAATGTTCATAGATTTGGTCATCTAGTCTGATATTTCGGGAGAATTTTCTTTAGATCCAAAACTAAAACATAAGCTAATAGAACTGAGAAAAAACACCCTAATGCGGTGTTTACATCGAAAAAACGAATCAGAAAAATCGTGTCTTTAAAATACTTCGTATTTAAAAATGTATAGGGTTTTTTGCTTTTTTGTCAAAAAAACACCGTGTTTCTGTTTTGTTTTTTTTTCGGTGTAAATACTGCATAAAATATTTAAAATATATACACCATGTTTCAAAAATGACTTGAAAATAAGATGGTAGATCCTATACGTAAGTAAATTATATGCCAATATATTAGTCATATGGCAACACTGTACTCGAATTTAAACTGTCTTTAGCAATTAAAATCAACTTGTCACCAGCCAGTCTCATATGATAAGCATTCATTTCTTTGTATTATGTCAGCGATTCTGTTTTACAAGAACGAATGTGTATTTACTGTTAAGACTTATTAGACGTAGACATCGTACCTATATAACGTTAACGTATAAGACTTTTTTTTTAATTCAAGCGATCTTAAAAAATAGTAAATATCAAAATTTCAAAAATCGGTTACGCACGTAGCCACTGCAACGACAAAAATAAAAAAATAAAATAATCGGCTCTTTAGTCTTTGAGGAATCGCTGGAAGTTTTCTGACGGTTATAACCGGCTACGTTAACTCTCTCACTAAATTGACTGTAATTTAGGAATTTTTCGGAATTTCAACAATTTTTTTTACATATTTTCGAATATGAATACTTAAAAAAATCGTTTTTTACCATCAAAGGGACTTTCCCCTTTAAGAGGTATCTACACAGTATATTAAAAATAAATAGTAAATATGTTTCATTTTACAGTTGTGTGCAGTCATCAAATGTCATTTATTTATTATGTTGAAGCTCTTTTCAATCCAAATAACTTCGTTGCTAAACAGTGTACTAATTTATTTTACGAAATTGCTGGATTTTGCAAGTTTCAACATGAGGGATCAAATCTCTTAAGTTTAGGTGAAGATATTCCTGAAGGGTAAATAAAAATGTTTTTATTGAATTTTAATATAATTTGTCATAAAAAAATTAAAACGTTATTTATATAAAAACCAATTGTATAAATATAAATATTACGTTTTACAATTTGTTTACTCAAAACATTGTTAATGTTACAGTTTTTTGCTTTCACCTTTTTGATAGATATAAAACTATAATTATTTGTATTTTTTATTTTTTAGTACAAATGGAAGCTATTATTTTAAAGTCAACGAAAACCCACCGTATGGTAAAGGATATGATGGAGTATTATCAATGAAATAAGGAGTGTTGCAGTAAATATAACAATTTTAAATATTTTAAATTGTCTCATAATAGATAGTAATATAATATTTTATATTGTTTTATATATATAAAAAAATGCTATTATATTTATGTATATTTATTTTATAAGATAATAAATATGATATGATTAATTTTGAAAAGTGGCATTGTGTAGCTGTATAGGTATTATTCGAGGTCTTGAGAAGAAAAAATTGTTGGATTCGAAATAATTTTCTGTAAAATAAACAATCTTTAAATACTGCTAATATTGATTTCAATTTTTGATACTAATTTATGAAAAAAAATTTTTTTTTGATGATACAATACTAAAATAAAAAACAGTTCAAAACTTGCCAAATTTTCAAGATTTTGATATTCAATTTTAGAATTTTAAAACAAAATAAAAATGTTAAAATATAAAAGCTGAATAAACGAATATGAATTACTGAAAATCAGTTAATTATTACCTTTTTAGAAGTTTTATGAAATTTGCCATCTATCACTATGGCCAATAATTGTAAAAAATACTATGCCAATCATTAAATAATGGCCAATCATTATACTTTTTTGAGATATTTTCTATTTTATGTTGGTTTTCGTTTTTCATTATACTTATAGTTATAATACATGTACCAATAATAAAGGACTAAATAATGAACATATTACTGTAAGTATTTATATTCCATTTATCACTTATATTAAAGGAATAACGTTTGTTTATTTCGAGTTTTTTTCTTAAGTGGCCAATAATTATACCGTTTCCCTAAAACTGTAAAAATGGTTGATAAAAAATCTTAAATGTTGACAAGAGTACTTAATTCCAACTTTTGTAATAATCCAAGCATATCTAAAATACAGTACTTACAATTTTCCATGTTAAGGAAATTTTTTGAATTATATGCCTAAAAGGCTAAGTTTACTCAAGTTGAAATTATTGACGAACAGTGTCTTTCAAGCTAACGAGAAATTGTGTTTTTACTATTTTGACTGCGAGTAAACATATTCTTTTCGCTATTTTGGGGATTTTTATTGACTGAAATCTGTATATTTACATTCAAAATCACAGAATTTCTAGCTTGGGATCCTAAAATAACTAATGTCTACTTATTTTAAAACCTTATATACATAACTATAAAAACTTTTGATCCGAAAAGCACGATCGACATCTACACCATACTTCAGTTTCAGCCAATTTGACTGTTCTCTAAATTAAATTGATTTTGTGTGGGGTGTTTACAAAATAAAATAAAATATTATAATTCGGGCGAAATTTTTTTAGTTTAGACTCGAGGGTGCATAAAACCCTTACGTCGACCCTGCGTATATCACTTCGTGTCATATTACCTAATCTTAATTACTGATTTTAAATTTTCAACATAATTTGTTAGAACTTTCGTCGTTTATTATCCATTATCTATATTTAAATTGTTCGTAATTTTTTTTGATTTAATTATAGTTAATTAGTAACTAACATAATGCCAGTATTAAAGAGCAATTGTTGAATTAGTTTATCATATTATTGTAATTTAAAAATATCAGTTAGTGGTGTAATTTCAAATTATCCACTTTTCCGACTCAGTTTGTCACCATTTAGATTAAATAAAAACAATAAATATTCTTATATTATTAATATAATAAATATAAGGGATAAAAAAAAGGTCCTTCGAGAATAAAAGAACGAGAAATCACAGGGAAAAATGAAAATAAATTTTCTCCGACATATCGGAGTCAGTTTTCGTTTTCTGTTTTTTTTTTATCACTTTTTTGAGATTATAAATGTAATGCGACCTGATCGAGTCAAACTAACATCAAATTAGGACTAAGCGACCCTAAAAACATATATAATCACTTTCTTTTTTGAGCATTTCAACGAATTTTTCAACTTTCATCACTTTTTTGTCGTTAAGAACGAAATGCGATCTGATCGAGTCAAACCAACCCCGGATGCAGATTCAGCGACCTCAAGAACGTATAGAAATGTTTATCTTGTCTGGTAGATAAGACCTATTTTTCGTGTGCTTGTATTATTATCAATATTTTGTACTTTATTATTTGTATAAAAATGCACGATACCAAGACTGTCTTCTTGGGCATGGTCTAAATGATATTTAATGAATCTTGTGCCATATTTCAATAAATTTCACGAACAATAGCTATTTTTGGTCAGCGTGTGCCAGAAAATTTCACGATGTTTTTTAATAGGGTTGAGATCTGGAGAATTTTCAGATTAACCTTTTTATCTTTGTGGCGTGGATTTGAATCACAAAAAACCGTTTGATTTCTTAAATCTGTCTCAAATTTTTGCTATTTATGAAAATATTGTCGATGGTTCTAATAGTTTGACCACATACTGTATGAATAATTACTGTAAAAATAGCTCAAACACGTCATTCGTAGTATATAATGAAAAATGAAAATCAATAAAATGTGCTTAGAAAATCTAACATTAATGATGCAATTTTCCAATAAATTCGCTAAATTATAATTCGAAAATGTTTTATTAAAATTCGATTTAATCCCCTTTAATGGGTCTATACTCCATACAGTTAATTTTGCTAGGTAGGTAATATATGCACATGTGTGCATATATGTAAAATCATTAATTCAAGCGTTTACATAATTGTAATATTATTCAAATGCTTATACCAAAATTAAAATTATTTGCAAAAGAAATAAATCACATGTGATTTCTGTTAATACTAGATTACAATAATTTAAATCAACAATTAAAAGACCAGTTTTTCTATATTACGATATCTATGTTTATCGCGTTCTAGTAAAATATAGATATGAGCTTAAAATATATTATAAAGATTATATTTGAATTTACAATAAAGTGAAACAGACTTACCATAACGTTATTGCGTTTATCTCTCTTTGAATAAACTGAACTAGGTATTAGAAATACATTAAAAAGCGAATTTTTTTTCGAAAGGATTCATTTTGTTTTTGTATATCACTGAATAGAATAGCAGCTAAAAAATAACTATGTTCGGCAATATTAAGTTTAATTATTTATTTTTTGTGATTTTTTCCGCACTGTTTGATGTTTATAATACTGCTGATGATGTGAGCAACTGTATTAGATTAAGGATATTTGGGTAATTTAAAACTAATATCAATTGTAAATTAGATACACATATGTTACTTTAAAAAAAAAATGTTACAATTCAATTTTTTCAAAAATTATATTTAAATTAAAACTGAACAAAATGCGGATCTAATTACGAAATAAAATTAATAAGTAAAACTTTGAGTTGAAAACATATACTTTTGAAAATGTGATACAATATTTCCCTTTATTTGTTTTTATTCACTATATAAAGAATATTGTTTAATATGATTTTTTCCTGACGATGACCATACATGAGTAAGGCCTATTTCACACATATACGGTTTCATTCGGTTCGGTTCGTTTTCGGTTGCTGCCGACAAGTGTGAAACGGTGATTCAGTTTGTATTCGGTACCTAATAGAAACCGTACAGAACCGAATACTCCCTCCACACGAACAGTTTAGTTTCTGTTTTAACCTGATAGCGAATGTTATTTTTTTTAAGTTTTGTCGCGGATTTTCTAATAAAATGAGCGGTTTTCCAGATGTTGATGTGGATCGTCTTCATGCTCTTTAGCTTCGGGAAAATAGTGTAGAATGCTCCAAATTCCTGCTGTAAAGTGATGAGAGGGTGATCGCAATGAATTCTAGTATTTCTCCTTCGTTTTTTTAATTTTTTTATAGAGAAACAACATGGCAACAACTTGCTTTCTCTCCATGATAACTTCTGAGTTTACGGAAAAAAATAAAACCTAATATGAACCGTATGAGAACCGTGTATGTGTGAAAGGGTTTGATTCGTTTTCGGCTGAAACCGAAAACGAACCGAACCGAATGGAACCGCGTATGTGTGAAACAAGGCTTAACGAACAATCTTAGATATTTTATTTTTAATTTGTCAATTTATTTTTTATATTTTAGTGATAGCTTTGATAAGTTTGATACATTTGATTACAAAGATGGTATACAAGTTTTCAAGTCCCCTTATTTTGATGCAGCGAAACCAACGGCTATTTATTTTCATGGATGGACAGAAGGATTTGATATAAAATCGTCAGCTGTAGTCATGCCTGGTATGTATATATGTATCATACATATGTGTATGTATTTGTATATATACATATGTACATATATGTACAATGTACATACATGTATTTATTTGCTACTGATCATGCAAGTATAAGTCATTTCTTTATAATTTGAACGTAGGTACGAATTTGAGTTGGAAATAATATTTTGAAACATTTTTTATGTTCATTGTTCTTTTTCATACCATAATTTTTTGCGTTATTTTAATTATAATTAAACAATATAATTATTAATGAATTGATTATTATTTAAAAATATATATTATGTATAATGTAACAAAAATTAAATTGATTTTTTGGTGATTGAAATATCTGGTTTAATATTTAAAAATTTAAGTTTACGTAAAAATACACGTGTTATAAAAATTCAGTGAAATAGTAATCTAATTCCATAGGCATAAAAATATTGTGAAACTACATTATAATGAGCACTAAACACGGTTTTTGATGTTGACCCAATAATTTGTAGGCCATATAACTTTGATATAATAAATTATGTTATATTTGTGTACTAATATACAATAATGTATAAAAATCTCTATGTACACAATATGTTATGTACCTACATGTAGTAACTTATGTTTCCTATGTGTATCTAGTGTGTCTCGAGAAGATAAATTTCAATTTAAATATTTCGACGATTTCTAAAATAGAACTTATATTTTCAAATGATTTTATTATTTATTAAATGATTTTTAATAAATAATTTATAAGAAGAAAATATATATTATAATATGCAATTTAATAGTAGAACTAACCAACCAAAGCTAATTTTAGCTAACACATTAATAAAATAACTTTAGTGCTTATGAAATATTAATTTTAATTTGTCATTTTAATTCTTTTCATAGCTGAAAATCTGATACGAATTTACAGTAGAAACCGGTTATAACGACATCGGTTAATAAGACGTATCGGTTTTAACGACTCAAAATAAAAGTCCTACTGAATCTCATATAATTGCATTTTTACCGGTTACAACGACTATCCGCTTTTTACGACCAATATGACTGGTCCCTTCGATGTCGTTATAATCGGTTTCTACTGTATTTATATTTAAAGAATTCGAAATTTTAATGAACAATTTATTTATTTTAAACATATCTTATTATAATTATAATATACATAAATTGCGAAATAAAAAAAAACATTTTTCTCCAAGATCTCAGACAGTGGCGTAGTAAGAAATATTTTCGAGGGGGGGAGTACTTTTCGGGGAAGATATTTTGAACTGATGTTTTCTCAAAATATACGTTTTTTTAGAACACTAAACATTTCGGGGGGGGGGGGGGGGGGCGATTTTATTTCCGAAAAAATAAATGTACTGAAATGTGCTCGAACTATGCTAGGTACTGTACGTCGTAACTGAAAAAACAATTTGGCCTAAAAGTTCCATAGTTATAAGTAGGCTCGGATTGGGGGGTAGGGGGTGCTAGGAGGGCCATATGGCGCGGGGTTCCTGTATCTGAGAGCAAAAATAGGTAATTACATTTGAAAAACAAATATACTTCAAAAAAGGTACATCTTGTTGTAAAAGTACAAGTAGAAAGCAAAAAAAGCTAATTGTGCAATTGTAAAGTTTTCTTAAAATAACCTCTGATTTTTTATATTAAAATAATATTAGAAAGTTATAAGAATTTTACTAGTACGGAGTTTGTTTGGAATAGTAGCTAACTTTTCGGGCTGTTGTCCACGTTGTCTTGTTTCTAAACTTGACGTTTCGACTCTCATGTCGGAGTCTTCTTCAGAAGTGATTCTTCAGTTTTTCAAAATCACTTCTGAAGAAGACTCCGACATGAGAGTCGAAACGTCAAGTATAGAAACAAGACAACGTGGACAACAGCCCGAAAAGTTAGCTACTATGGACAACGGCCACGAAAGCCTACAGAAGAAAATTTGTTTGGAATGTCTTTACGCTCGGGGGGGTATGGGGCCCCCAAAATGTAGTTTGATATATAAATATAAAATATGTATGTAATAAACATTTATTTTAGCATTAATAAAATTGGGTAAATATAACAACCTGGCGTACGACTACTCATCTTTAGTACAAGGTACTCTACCACCTTCACAACAGCAACAAATAACTCAACTGCAATCGTTCATAATGAACTCTGATGTATTTCAGTCAGTGAGCGGGTTGTTCCAAACATATGAATTAGGTGTAGCGTATTGGAGTTCAGCTGACAATGCAACATTAATTGGTAAAGAGTTAATTTTCATTTACTTACTGCTAAACTATTCGAATTGCATTCTACGATAATTTTTTTAATACTGACCATGTTCACCATAAGTAGTTTAGAGTAAAATGTATTTATTGTAATTTACTAGTGACTAGTGGAATTACACCGTTTCCAGTGGAAATGGAATATACTTTTTAATTTCGAAAAGTAATATGATTAGTTTTGTCATCATCAAATACAGAATTAAAAAAAATGGTTGAACTACAATAAATTTTACTATGGATATGAAAAATATTGGAAATGTAACGTTCAGTTTAGTCTCAGAGATGATCCATTAAAAACTAAAATTTTTACAATTACCAATTTTATTCTTAGACTATAATAAATGGAAAAAACATACAAAATTCATACAAATACTGTGTTATTTTTTTAATTTATAATTATTTGTTTTAAAAAGGAAGTGTTTTATTTACTAATACAAAATAAATGATGTTCGTGCTGTATATTTTCAATACAATGCATATTTTTCAGGAAGTGCAATAGGTAAACAGATATTTGGTTTTACTGCAACAAACATAGATAGGAATAAGTTATATTTAATATCACATTCTTTGGGATGTCATATAGCAGGAAATGCTGCTAAAACATTCAACATATTAAATAATCAAAATAAGATAATGCGCATAACAGGTTCGTATCAAGTATAGATAGTATACTATTTTATTAATTACTATTTACTAACCGAGCAAATCTGAAAATAATTATGTAAAGATAGAACTAACAACATGTAGATATACCTCTACTTAAATGAGAGGTTTAATAGATGAATGTGTTGTTTAACGTGTTAATCATATTTAAAAAATGAGATTCTGAAACTCAATCACGATGAAGGTAATATTACTTACAATTTCACTAATTTACTAGACTTTTCAATTATATTATGAGTTATGAATAAATTTAAATATGAATTTCAAAAGATCTTTTTGATATTTTAGGATTTCGAAATACAACTATATTTAATATTTCATTCTTTTTGTAGCTCTTGATCCTGCAGGACCTTTATTCGAAAACCCGTTCCCAAAGCCAGGTTTAAGTAGAACTGATGCAACCGTAGTAGATGTGATTCATACAGATGCATATATTTTTGGAATTGACGATGATATAGGAACCGTGGATTTTTATGCTAATTATGGTGGTCCCTTTCAGCCTGGTTGTCCTGAAAATATGTCATTTGTTGATCGAGGTATACATTTTTTATTATATAAGTTAGCATATATAATAAAAAATTATAAAATATATATAATTAGCATTATAATAAGTTAATATTATGATTTTTAATATCTGAACAAGTATTTTTATGATTGGATCATATGGCTTCTGCCTGTACTAGCATATAAAGATATATATTGAAATATAGAGCTCTGAAGATATCCACTTCAATATGCAACGAAGCATTGGTCGATAGACCGATCAAATCAACGCGACTTATATTCAGAAGTTAAAAATGCTAAGATCCATATCAAGATCACCGCGGAAACCTAAGAGCGATTATTTTTTTGATTATTTTATAATGAATTCACAATTATATTACATCTAGTTATTAATATTGCATTACAGCTTTTTGCAGTCATCACATGTCATTTATGTATTTTGTTGAGGCTATATTCAATCCGGACAATTTTGTTGCTAAACAATGCGCTAGTTTATTTTTCGAAATGCTTGGATTTTGTAAATTGCAGAATGATGGGTCCAACATTTTACGATTTGGTGGTAACATTGACTCAAGGTGAAAATTGTTTAGTTATTTTTTTATATTAGATTAATAATAAATCATATAAAAAAGTACATGTAATCAAAGCCCCCACATGGAAGGGACTGACAGGACTCCAGTCTTATGGCTCGGGGCTAAAGGAGGCCCGGTGCCATTTATTGATTAAAATTAAAAATTTTAAGTGAAAGATCAAAAAAATCTCATTCAAACAATTCTATGACTTCCAAACACATCTATGACATTTTTTTAATGACCTAAAAATAATATCCAGTATAGGCGCTCATGATAACTAGTATTTTGTAGACGTAAAGTGGAAAGAAATAAAGTCGTTTTTGATTGCAGATTTAGATTTATTTCTTTAGTTTTAAGAATTAAACTTTTTTCAATGGTTTATTTTGTTCTAATATGTTTGTTTTTATTTTAAGCAATCAAGGAAAATATTATTTTAAAACCAATGATCAGTCACCGTACGGTAAAGGTTATAGTGGAATATAAACTGATTAAATATAAATGTTGTTGTGAATTGTACTTTTATTTCTTTAATATATTATAAAATGAATATCATGTTTTTCTTCATCCAATATATCTAATAACATACTTATGTCACACACAAAATGTAGATCTTCATTTAACCACTGTATTTAATATATATTTAACTTAATTTTCCAATTAAAATTTTGGGTTTTGATAAAAAAATAGTACCGTAAATTGTGTTTTATATCCGAGATAGTTTAATCTATTATTAAATACTTCTCCAAAATTCTTTTACAATAATATATATGTATATTATTGTAGAAGAACTCACAAATTATAATTTAAACATTATGCTTACTCTTTGAAAATAGTCTTAATTCACCCCTATTTGAACGTTTTATCAATGGAAGTACATTCTTATTATTTTACATAAGGTATTGTATGACACATTGCTTGTGTCATACAATAATGTTCTTAAATATAAATATTAAACAATATTGTTACTTTCTAGGTTTTTTTTTAATTTACGAACAATTAATAATTAATTGTTCTTTATACATATAATAAGCGA
This sequence comes from Sialis lutaria, assembly GCA_949319165.1. NCBI lineage: Eukaryota > Metazoa > Arthropoda > Insecta > Megaloptera > Sialidae > Sialis > Sialis lutaria. The sequence continues at coordinate 21,630,727 of OX439231.1, read as the reverse complement.
CGAACATATTGTCCCATTTTTAACTTTTTATTTTATAAAGATGTTAATAAATGTTATAATAAATATTAGTATTTTGTTATTACTGCAATGTTGAGCCAGATAATTTACTGTGACATTCATAAATATAAGATAACATTCTATTGATATGTGCATATATACATATGTACATAGTTGGCTCTATGTAAGCAATAAAAAAATTAGCCTTCGAATACTATACATATATTTATTAATTCAAATACGTTTATAAAATTTTCAATGTGTTTCCTAATCGCATAGCTACATATATTCATTCAGCGCCCTGATGAGAGTACATTAGATTTGGACAAGATGAGATGGTTATAACTTTTTCTCAACGCAGATAGAAATTAATTGTTTGGTGTTTTTAAGGCAATTTTTGTGTAGTATTGAATAGTATACATATTTAGAATTTTTATATCACTTATCGTTTTTGAGTTACAAGTCCTAAGTTAAGTTTTTCATAAGAGATACAAAGTATATATGAAAAAGTTTTTTTTTATTTTACTTTATAATGATATGCCACTTGTATAACTTATTTCCGAAGATAAGTAGAAAACTAAAAAATAATTATACATATTAGTACAGTATTTTATTACAAGTTATAAGTGCCAAACCTGAAAAGTAAATTGAGAAAAATATTTTAAGCAAAAAACTTTTAATAAACATGTGTTCGGAAATTTTTCGTGAGGGAATTACAGCCCTCCAAAGATTTGGCTGAAAATGAGTTGTTATTTAATATCTAGAGAACCCATTATGAAAAAATTATGAAATTTTGTATTCGGTTTGGTAATAATAAGTTGTATCGATTTCTCGTATTAACCAATTATAATTTAGACCAGGGCGGTATGGGGCAAGTGGGCCTATCGATTTTTGTTTAATATTTTTATTATTTAATTTTTTCTTGAATAAGACTTATAAAAGATTACATGACTCAAAATACACAAAAATATATTTTGTTTATTTGTAATAGGATAAACTGTTTCCGAGAAATATCGATGGTAAAGAAAACATGCAGAAGTTAATAACCTAATACGAATGCTTCAAGTTACACAAACTAAATTTATATTCTTGTTCTATTATTAAAAGTAAGAAAAAAAGTTCATGTAAATATACCTCTTAATATGAATCCTCTTAGATCTATAGCCAGTTCTTTTACTGTTACACGTATGTATACTTGACTATAATTTGACTCAAAAACAAAACTAAAACTGGCTATTTGTTGATAAGAACGCATTTTTTGATATATATTTATTTTAACTTTTTGTTTTATTTTTATCATAGAATATGATTATAAATTTGTTTTGAGTATAAGTATCCGTATTAAGTAAAATTCTGCATGTTTTTTTTCCATCGATAATTCTGGAAAAAATACCAAATTACATAATTGTATCATAAGGTTCTCTAGATATTAAATTAAAACTAATTTTTAGTAAAATCTTTGCAGGCCTGTAGTTCCCTTCGTAAAATTTCCGGACACATATTTATCACAAGTTTTTATATTTTTCAATATACTGTTCAAGTTTGGCACGACAGTACTGTATATACAAAAAAGTTGAGAGCTCATTTATGATACGATTTTGTCGTCAATTTAGTGCAACCTATTTTACCTTGAGGAACGCTGTGCGTAAAATATATAATTATATCCTTGTTTTGTGTTAAAGACGGCTCTGCTTAAAATTATTACTTAAAAGTAATTTGTTGTCTATCTGTATATTATTATCAATAATTATAGACACAATCAACATCATATTACAAGTTTATTTATTAAGCATTAATGTTTCGTGAATTATAATATGCTAACAATAAGTTATAAAAATGTATCGCTGTGTAATATTATTATTTTTGTATATAACTCTGATATCCAATCATGTTAAATGTTTTGATATAGATTTTGGTGATTTTAAAAACTTAATACAACTAAGGATATTCGGGTAAAGTTTTGTGTGTTTTCATTTTGAATCAATCTAAAATGTTACAAATTAATGGTCTTCATGTTCGTCTAATTATAATTATATGAAATATTGATTTTTTTAAAATAATTTATCCTTAAATGATTTTCAATCATAACTGTTGAATGTGAACGATGATGACAAATGTAAACGAGCAAGTGCTCAAAGTAAAAAAAGAGTAAAAAATAATTGACGAAGTGTAAAATTCTGAAATTTAATTAAATTATACCATTTTGCTAGGTGAATAGAGATATATTAAAATTATTATAATTACAGTTTTTACAATGGTTAAAACAAACTATTTTATACGAATCGATAGGATGTTACTTACAATTAGTTGGTCTTTGGGTGCTACTTGCAAGGTTTTGAGTGGGTTATAATTTGTAACTATTATATTCGCGCTTTTTATAATAAATTTTTAATATATTTATTTTTATTGTATGCATTTTATATTAAATGCTAACAATTGTTATTAACAATTTAAAATATAAAAATATTTTTTATTTACCTTGATAATATAATTAAATGCGCATACATTTTATGATAACGAGCTATTTATTAAATAACATTTGTTCATTATTTTAGCCTTTTTGTACATACAATTCTCTATGATATACTTTGTAATTCTTATTCATCATAATTTACAAATTTCAGTGAAGATTTTAATACTTACGATACACACGACTTCGAAAATGCTGAAAAAGTTTTTCAGTCAAAGTATTATAATAAAAATAAGCCAACTGCAATTTATTTTCACGGATGGTCGGAAGGATTCGATAGAATGTCAACAGCGATAGTTGTTCCCGGTATATTAATTTATCTACACATTTTTCTTATGATATAACTGATAATAACCATGCCAAAGTACCATTTTCAAAAGTTGTTTACATTTTTTCACCATTATGTAACGCTCCATGAATATAAAAAAAATCATTGTCTGATTCAACCATTATATCTAATCATCTTTAAAATTAGCTTCTTATACATTGAATTATATATAAACAATAAAATTCAACTAACAGTTTTTATTATTTTTCATTATTTGTAATAAATCATAGTATTTTCTTTGAAAAAAATACGCAATTTATTCTTAGCATTAATAAAGCTTGGAAGATACAATAACATGGCATATGACTATTCTCAATTGGTCAAATCTTATACTGATGACGAAGAGCCTTGTAATATAGCTGACTATGAATACTATCTATTAAATGAGACAATGTTTGAGACTGCGGCACTAGCTAATGGATATTCATGTTCTTCTGCAAATGCTTCAATAATTGGTTAGTTTCTACATAAAGTATTTGTTGTGTTTCATTCGATTATTGTCACACTATTATAAACATTCAAAATTAATTTTACATATTGTTTCCTGCTTAAACCGGACCCTCTATATATCGGAAACCTGGGAAAATAATTATGTAAAATAATACTCTAAACCGGAAAACTTTCGTTCGGGAATCTTTTGCGTAAATATTCTAATTAAGATGGATTATTTTATGCGTAATACATATTGAAGTTTTATATAATAGTTTTAGACCGTACAATTTTTTTATCACAGTTTTTAAATATTTTATTTTATTTTTAGGACATCTAATTGGATTGCATATGAACACATTTATTAAAAAGTATATTAAAGCAGAAGAGCTATATCTGATATCACATTCTTTAGGATGCCATATTGCAGGATTTGCAGGAAAAACATACAATTTAATAAACAATAACCGGAATAAAATAGGACGCCATACATGTATGTGCATAGTTAACTAATAATTTGTTGTAAAGTCAATTGTTATATTTACAAAATATTAGAGTCGGATTAAACTTCCATATATCGTATATGTGGCTGATAATAATTATTAACATATTTTGATTAAGCATGAATGTAAAACTAAAACCAAATAATTAAATTGTTAGGTGTATCACAGCTATATAATATGTATATTCTACCATACAGTTATAGTACAGCTGTGAGTGCTTCTACATATAGTGTGGCCTTACTATAAAATTTTAATATTTTACTCGGGAAAATGTGGTTTTATAAAAAATTATTTATAGCTTATTGTATTTAGTTGCGCAGATTTTTAAATTGAACCAATTTTTTTATTAGAAATTCAAAAATTCATTTTATTAGAATGTCAAAATAAAACTATCCTATTTTGAAATTAATAGTTAGGTACTGCTATTAAGAATATATTATCACTTTAAATCAAAATTTATCATGTGCAAGTTTTTCAATAATATACAAAGTGTATTTAAAATGGATAAACATATAATATTTTTCGTTATAATCTGCTTTGTAAACAATTTTTTTTACTGGATTTAGCTCAGTGATTCTCAAGTCGCAGAATAATTTTACTTTATAGGCCTCGATGCAGCAGGGCCGTTATTCGAAAACATGCCTTCATTTAACAGATTAAACAAGAATGATTCAAAAGTTGTCGATGTTCTTCATACGAATATATTCCTAGCTGGGATAGCAGGAGCCATAGGGTCAGTGGACTTCTACGCGAATTCAGGAGGTCCAATTCAGCCTGCCTGTACTAAAAACGATAGTATTGTTGACCGCGGTATGTTATGGAAACAACAAATTGGTTACTAATAATTGTTAATTTATGTATTGCTTTAACAATTCATGTATGTCATCATGTGTGCTGTATTTTTTTTTTTTATTTATTTCCCCAAAGTCAATGCAAATGGTGTTCACTCATAAATATTGATTAACATTATGCCATATTAGATCAAACGGACAAAACATCGAAATGGTGCTTTTTAAAACAATTTGCGTTTAAAAATGTGTATAGATTGTGTGCCTATTTTATTCAAAAAAAAAAACATTGTGTTTTATCACCGTGTTTACGGCATTACATATACATATATACATTACTGATTTGGCGTCTTAGAGGAGGGGGAGCAAGGGGGCATTTCCCCTTTAAAAAAGGTGAATTAAAGTTAGAGTTAAATACGTATAATGACTAAATTATTTCAACACACGAAAATTTATTTAATTTATCATTATTACATATACCCTGTGTTTTTTTAGAGACTTTCAAGTGTAACAAAATAACGAATTTTGGACTTTATGGGATGATATTTTTTGTGAACAAATAAATAACGTTTGTCCGAAACATTTTTTCTGAAAATGTCAATTTTATATGATATATGAAGCAAACCAAACAGGAGTTTCTCGATGTTCAATATTTTTTTTACTCAAAATCTATCAATTTTTAAGTATAATTACATGTAATTATACATATTTTAACAACGAAAAAATTCTGAAATTAATGAAAAATTATTACAAACAAAAAAAATCTTTGAGAATCCTTGCTTAAATCTAAGCACTTTTTACCTTTTGCGATTATTTGAATGAATTATTTAATAGTTTTCGAGTAAAAAATTGTTTGCTTCATATAAAAAATTTACGTTTTCAGAAAAAAATGTTTCAGACAAAAATGTTAGTTATTTATTTTTCACTTAAAATTACGAATCTGCAACCAAAAAAATTGGTTTAGATTTGAAGAAGGAAATTTAAACTTGAAAACCCATTAAAGTGAATTTTCTAAAGTCACCCCATAATGTCAATATATAGCGCCCTCGAAACTATGAAACGTTTGTCTGAAATACATATACAGGGTGTCCCATTTTAATCTATCACCCCCCTATTTTTTTATTTATCAATTAAATCAAAAAATGTTTCAAATAAAAGTTGTTTGGTTTTGAGGGGGACCACAAAATGGCGTTATTAACTTTTTATTTTTTTGACGTCGTCATGGTCAATTTATCAGTATTTTTCATTACGGTATCTTATTGTTTGGAAAAAAACAAGCAGGTTTTGTTTTAAATAATTTTTTTTATGAATTCGTTTTTTTTTAATATTTAACAAAATAATTTTAGATTTTAGATATTATTTTAGAAATAATCAACTGGAAAGTTTTAAAATACTACATACAAATAAAAATATTCGTGTATTTATATGTTTTTCGGACACGAATTTTTTTTTCTATTTGTAAGTCTTTTTTGCATGAAGTTTGTGTTTTTGGATTCAAGCTATGGGTGGGAAACTATTTGAAACAATATCTAAAACATTTTTTTCGGAAACGGTTTCGATATTTTCAGTTTCACATACGGAGCTCCTTAACATATGCCTAATATGTACATATGTACATTGTACATATGTGTTACATGCATTGATACGAATATAAAAATATTCGGAAATATAATGTACTCGTAGATGCAATGAAATTTTCATATTTTTAACAAGAAATCCTATTATATATTTTTTTTATTTTCCAGTATCTTGCAGTCATCATACATCGTTCCTTTATTTCTCGGAAGCAGTTTTCAATCCTGAAAGATTTCCTGCAAAGAAATGTGGATTCTTACCATTATTTCATTCATGTGATATTTTACTGTTTGGTGGTAACGTCAGTACAAAGTAAATAAGTTATTTGTTAATAAAGCATAGGTATTTTATGTGATCGCACGACTATATACATTATTTATTTTACTTTTCAGAGATAGCGGTCAATACTATTTCACGACAAACGCTGAGCCACCTTACGGTATAGAGAAATAGCTGGAGTTAATTAGATTTTATATACATATTTGTTAAGAAAAAGTTTTTAGTTATTTTTTTATTATTAAATTATGTATACCTAAAGTAAAATTGATAATGGCAGTTATCTAAAAAAATCTTATGAATCACATTAATTTATTTGCAATTAAATTCAAATATATCGTATTTTTCCACTTTTTGTATTGAAAAAGTAGTTATTTAACCAGTAATAAAATGAAATACAATAAATATAATTCTAATTAGACTGATATTGAAAGTGAGGATACTGTAATGTGGCGCCACAAATTTATAGTGGTGTATAATGAAAGTATGGTATATGGTTTATAACTTTGCTAAAATATTGTTTGATTCATGAGGGTTGTTTCTTTAATCATATTTATTTATATCGACACTAGAGGGCACTGGTAGTGCATGATATTTTATGGTTTACACCGTTTACACAAAGTTTTAAACTTTTAAGATATACTTTACCTATCATCAGAATAATTTTGTGAACTATATAGGTACTATATATATTTAATGTTAAGGTTTATTAATATTAAATTATACTTTATTGTAATAATATTATGCACTTACCTACTTATGAAACAAAAAATAAAATACCTACCTACATAGATTTTGCTCTCATATCCATATCAAATCTACATGTATGTAGTTTTCTATTTCTTCAGGTCCTATTGTAGAGTTATTATAAATAATTTTGGATGTAGATATACTTACTTTTGTTTGGTTACGAGGTTTATAAAATATTGTTATACAATTATTAAAGTAAAGGTTTTTGGAAGAAAAACAGACAATTTTATTGACTTTCTTTTATTTCACCATGGTTCCCCTTTTCGCATATATTTTACCCCTCCAACCCCAATTGCGTTCCCCTCGTTTCACCAGAATAGTGACTCAAACTTCAAATAATAAATGGATCGGACGCACTCCTCTTTTTAAATTGCTTTTACTCCTCTTTTATTTTTACAGGGGTTGCCTTTTCCCCTACGACCATTTTATATTGTACTCTTTACTTCCCCTATTTCAGTTTTTACATACCTACCCCGCTTTTGACTATGCGGTGATATAGTTTTAAAATTACAACTGTTATTCAAATTAATATGTAAGTATATCATACCTACATACATTTATAGTATGTATATGTGTCTGTATATGTATATAACTACAATTTTGAATAATGTACGGTACATAATATATTGGTATATAAGTAGGTATCTAATTACTTGTAGTTTGAGTAATTAAAAATGGTTTTTGTATTGCGAAATTTTGTTTACCTTATATACATATATACGAGTAGGTACATGATGAAAATTATGAATTATAAGGTCCGTTAAAAACTTTATGCATATATAATAAGGCCGTTTATTGTGGATATATTTTTAACTTGGCCGAAAAATCTTATTCAGCAAAATTTCTAGGTATATGAAATAAAAAATGGCGACTGTTATATTTTTCTATATATTTTTTTAAGTACATAGTGGCATATAAAATTATTTTAAATTTAAACTCTCACTAAATAAAGTACTTAAAATAATTAGGAGGTGACCGTATTTTGTAATTTAATAAAAGGCATGTTTATAAGTAAACACTTATTAATGATAATTTGTGAAATAATAAAAAAAATGTATATGATTATATTTTTAATACTTGTAATCATTTATTTTACTTAGTTTTCTAGGAGATATAGTTTTGATAAATTTTTATGCTATATTTCTTCAAACACATATATCAAACATAAATAATTACTCTATACAAATAACTGTAATAACTAAAGTTTTCTTGTAAATACATAGTATTATTTTTCGTACTTGTATTCATATACACTCGACAAATTAATTAAGGGGACACCTAAAAAATAGCATGTTTTCAAATGCTTGTAACTTGGTCAAAAATTAACTTTTTTCAAAACTTTTTTATTATTAAATTGAGCAAATTTACTCTACTTTATGATGGTCTAATTCGTTCCTCAACATCTTTTCATTTTATAACTTTTTTATGTAATTATATAAATTAAAAAAAAAAACTGCATATTTTGACACTTGATGTAGAGTGCATTTATGTAGAAAATGAAATTGTGAAATAACCTTTTTGTAGAGAATTCTAATACCTTCAAATTTATATTCGTGCGGAAAAAATGTGACGAAAATTCGCAAAGGTATTACAGTTTTAGTGAAAATCAGGAAAAAATAATTCAAATGAATATAGCCGGAGTAATTTTGGTGGTACAGAAAATAAATAAAAATAAAAATGTAGCTCAAAGTATCACCTTTCAGATTATGCAATCTAATGAAAGATTTTTTATGAATTACAAAAAATATTCAAACTTTAAACAGAATAGAAAATATGAGTATTATGAGTATATATTAGACAGTAAAATTAAAACAAAGAATACATACCCTAAACATAACATTTTAGGTGGCCCGAGCTAGAGGTCTCATTAACAATACATGTTCTTTATATTTCATTTTTATTTTTTCTAATCAAACCATATTACGCGAAGATATTCAACTTTGATGTCTCAACACCAGAAAACCCAAAAAAATTACAAATTGCAAATTGTTAAATTTTTTTCGTAAAATAAAGCAGGTCATGGAATGTTTAAGAAGTCAAAAAATACTTATTTTTACTAAATATTTATTTTTACATGCACAAATGCATGTATACAGTAAGCATCACACATATTTTGGTACAATTTTAAAACCATATGGATCATTTTGGGTTATTATTTCAGTAAAATAATGCATTTTTTGACTTCTTAAAATTTTTCATAAGCTGCTTTATTTCGAGAAAAATTTCAATAAATTCAAATTTGTAATTTTTTTTGGGTTTTCTGATGTTGAGACATCAAAGTTGAATATCTTCGCGTAATATGGTCCTATTTAAAAAAATAAAAATGAATTATAAAGAACATGTATTGTTAATGAGACCTCTAGCTCGGGCCACCTAAAATGTAATGTTTAGGGTATGTATTCTTTGTTTTAATTTTACTGTCTAATTACTCATATTTTCTATTCTGTTTAATGTTTGAATATTTTTTGTAATTCATAAAAAAATCTTTCATTACATTGCATAATCTGAAAGGTGATACTTTGAGCTTCATTTTTATTTTTATTTTTTTTCTGTACCACCAAAATTACTCCGGCTATATTCATTTGAATTATTTTTTCCTGATTTTCACTAAAACTGTAATACCTTTGCGAATTTTTGTCACATTTTTTTCGCACCAATATAAATTTGAAGGTATTAAAATTCTCTACAAAAAGGTTATTTCAAAATTTCATTTTCTACATAAATGCACTCTACATCAAGTGTCAAAATATGCAGTTTTTTTTTTAATTTATATAATTACATAAAAAAGTTAAAAAATGAAAAGATGTTGAGGAACGAATTAGACCATCATAAAGTAGAGTAAATTTGCTCAATTTAATAATAAAAAAGTTTTGAAAAAAGTTAATTTTTGACCAAGTTACAAGCATTTGAAAACATGCTATTTTTTAGGTGTCCCCTTAATTAATTTGTCGAGTGTATGTATGTTTCAGATAATTTTTTAGCGTTTTTTTTTTTTATGCATGTATATTATAAATTATAAAACATAAGTATCTTATAATTTTTTTATATTGTTTTTATCACAAATATACGTATATTTTTTTCTATAACTAAAATTAGTATTTTTATCTATTATAATTAAAATATTAAAAAACAATGTTATCCTGCCATTTCAGTAGGTACATTTTTCTAATAATTTGGTCCTGTAACAAAAATATATTTACTTATTAACTAATAACAAAAATATGTTTTTAGTGATATTATGCTATTTGACTATGTATGTATTTTGTTTTACAAATTCATACACATACAATTTAGCTACTAATTGGTTCTGTTTAGTTGAATTTTGTTTAACAATTCATATTACTTAAGAGAAAAGTAATATATGAAAAAGAATAGTAATTCTCTCTGATGTGGGAATATATTCTTTTTTTTTAAAATTAGCATGAATTAAAAAAATAAACTTATATTTGGGTGAAATTATTTTTCTAAAGTTTTTCTGAAGAATTATATAACGATATAGGTACTTTTTTGATTTCGAGCTTGTTTTGTAATTATTGGCAAATTTGTTGTAATTATTGACGAATTTGTTGTATAATTATTATCAATCTCATATGAATGATAGTAGAATAAAATAATATAAATAAAATATTTAAAACATAATCTACAGATGGAGAAGGGACAAGGAAAGGTAAGACGTTTATCTTTAATATATAACAATGCAATTTTCTTGTACTTTATTATGTGAAAATGGTAATACCAACGCTGAAGCGTTAATTTATTAATTTTACATTAACTAATCTCTGATTATAATCACATAGAAAATAAATGCTGTGCTCATCTTGACCAATAGTACCACAATGTATGAGCAATATGGAACATATTTATAAAAATTCAAAAAAAATATTTGCGTCTTCAATAGTAAGATTGATCAAATATTGACGAATCGTGTTTTTTTGTTGGTATTTCCAAATTTATAAAAGTGAGAAGGTTAATTTGGAAAAGTATTTTTATCAACCTATATGTAACATATATTCGTACGGATTGATAAGTTATCGATAATACGAGTACCAACATGATTTGGGCGGAATAAAGGGGAGGAGATAATAGAGTGATTAGTCTGATTAGATATCACATTGTCTAAAGTCTAAACTGCCATAACCTCTTGGTTTTATTCATGTCCATACCAAAGTTGGTGTTAAGTGATTTTTGAAACATCTGTCTATAAAGAAAACAAGCACAACGAGAAATGAAAAACAGAAAAAGAAAGAACGTAAAGATTTTCAACAAATCAAAAGCCTGCCACCCCCTCTCTACTCCGCTGGACTTTCAGAAACATGGAATAATTTTCCTTTGAGAGTTTTTCCTTTTACAGCATTTAATAATTGAAGTTTTCCCGTTTTAATTTATTCCGTACAGAACACGCTTTCCGCGTCTGAAAAACAAAAGTGAAATATTTTATCTCCGACTTGGATTTTCTTATTTTCAACGAGCTGTATTTAATATCAACAATAGATGAATTAAGCACTTGTAAAAAAATCAAATTAATTCAAACTAATTAGTCCAACGAGATACAAGCGTATAATCTAGTTTAAATGTCTTGAGGAATCACAAATGATATAATATAAAAATATCATATTTTTAAACTTCATATAAACTTACCGCAATCAATAACGATTAATCAGAATTCTAATTTATGCTTCACTTTATTGATTTTTGAAATTTAATACATATTTATATCGTGTTCTTGTCAAATTAATTTAATTTAACTTATTTTTAATTATTAATGCGCTTATCAAAGAATGTATAGGATATTAGATACGTTTGTTTGCTACAAAATATTGTTTCCTTGTATGTATTAAAACTTTTTTTTAATACGAATCATGTCTAAGTTTCCCAATATTTAAAAATAAATTCAATTTTTCATTCATTTTCATAAAAATTATTTAAATTTGTTTGTTGGCCGTATCTTCTTTTTGAGCAAAGCTCAAAACATAGGTAAGTAGGTAATACCATTAGTATAAATTAACCTTTAATCAGGCATTAAAAATTAGATAAATACAATACCCTATATAAATATGTAGATAACTCATTAAATATATTACAAAAAAATAATAATTAATATTAATAAAAATTCAAATAGTAACCACTTTTCATAAGTACTTTTGTACTCATGAGTGACAATTTTTTTTCATGTGCTATTCACACAATTCTTCGTTATAGTAGGTAATCACAACGATGACCAACAGTGGTATGAGCAGAAAGTACCTACGTATATATTGTCGAGAAAGCAAGTTATAGCAGTGTAGCTAACTTTAATGCTATAAGTTTTTCTTAATTTTTCAATTGTAGGTTATTTTTAGGATTGCACATTAAACGAGACTTACAAAAGTCAGGTATGTCTTAGCTCTGTCTCGAATTTTACAAATAGTAGTCTCGTATTGATCTCTGTTTTTAATCATTCAAAGATTGATAAAAAAGTAAATTTTTAATAATAACTTCGAAACTGTTTTCATTTTATCCATTAATTGATTATGCAAATATGAAACTAAAAGAAAATGAAAAAAGAGAAAAATGAGGTATTTTTTAATACTTAAATATGTAGCATGTATATATTTAGAAATAAATTGTTAGAGTATATTTGTATTTAAAAAAATTAGACTGTTAGGATAAAGTTAGAAAACAAAATTTAAACTAACTTCATTTTAAAACACATTTATTTAAATAAAAAACGTATAGACCAGTTCTTTCAAAGTTATTCAAAAAAGAGGTAGCAATTAATGAGTGGGTGAAAAATGATCCCCATTCTCACGAATCGTACATACAGTTTATAAAAGGAGAAGGGAAGCAGTAAGTCAAATATAAAATAGTGTTCTGTCTTTATCTAATTGAATAATTTCAAAAAGAACTCTGTTTCAAGAAGTAAAAGAAAGATGGTATGTAAAGTTAACTGAAATTTTAAAACATCTATCTTTGTTCAATGCATTAAGAAAAACGAAAAAAAGCTCAAATAAGTTAACTTTATGAGAACTTTAATTAGCATATATAAGAGAAATTCGTATTGCAATTAAATAAAATATATTGAAAATCATTTAAAGTTAAAGTAACATTATTATATTTTGTTAAAAATGTAGATCTTAATTTATTGTAAGTTTTATATAGGTATGTATATACTATATATATATTTACATATTGTATTTGTATTTTACTGTGTTGAACATAAAAAATCAAGAATATTATGTTGAGATTAATAAATATAATTAATATTTATAAATATTTAAAAAAAATGTAAAATTTTACAAATATGTATGTTTATAGAAGAATTAATAATGTATCTACTTCATAATTATCAATATTTGAAAATATGTAATAGAATTAATATTAATAATGAATAATAATTAGTACCTATCAGAATTTAAAAACAATTTTAACTGTGTAATATACATCTATATTGAATAATCATTTTTTAATGAATATGTAGAAAATTATTGATAAAATAAAATTATTTATGTTATTAAAATTTAATTTACTGATAGAGTAAAAAAAATGTATACATATTTAATATTAATAATTACTATACATTTTTATAGACAAATGCGATTGTTGTTTGTCAAAAAGAGATAGCAAATGATACGGTGTATTGTACAATATTGCGTTGTTTCAGTCAAATAAAGAGTTTAATTTAAGGTCAAGAAGTGGCTCCATTTTCTGTCTTAAAAGATAAGTGAATTATGAAAAAAATAGGTCTTGTTTTCCTTAACTTGTCAGTTAGCTTCCAGCGCATGGATTTTGTCGTATAACACACCACTTGAAATTATTTTAAAATTAATTAATAAACAATATTTAGACTGCAGTAAAAATGGAGATAGAATAATATTTTTTATCAACTAATGATAGGAGAAATATTAAAGAAGTAATGTCGACTTATATTTTTGTACTTCAGTTATTTGTTTTATTGTTTTAGTTTAGTTAATGTTTTCTGAAATATTTTATTAATGAACTTATATTTAATCGAATTGGTTCACGAAATTAATTAGTTTTTTTTTATAGCCAATCATGTACATATGTGTATTTATTTACATGTATGATATAAAATTGTTCAATAAAAATATCAACATTACATTGCAAAATACAATTATGAAAATACTAAAATATTTGTATGTTTTTGTAAAACACATTGCTGTGTATTCGCGTTGGAGGACAATTCCATAGCTTCAGGCCATTATAGAGGGTGGAATACGATTTAAAATTGAGGGTGATGCAAAAAGGGGAAAAGAATAAAGAAAGGGGTAAAAAGAAACATGGACGATGCCTTCTTTCTTGTTTTTATTGATTTTTCATCAGAGGGTGGTGTTACAGCTATCATGGCCGATAAAATAATTCGTAATGCGTGTTTGTAGTCTCCATATTTTTATAATTGTATTATTTTTTAGATAGACTTCTTGTATTCATATAATTTATTAAATTATTTTATAGCTGATATTTATATTTTTATATGAAAATGAATGGTTCCTAGTAATGATGATTATAAAAATATGATAATGTAATATTCAGTATATTTCTATTCTACCATTTTCTTCGATGATAGTTATTATTCCTTTAAGTATATTCTGAGACTTTTGGTTATTGAATATTGTTCGTACATATTTTGTCGATTTGCAAGTTATGATACCGGAGTATATAGTCGAAACCGGTTATAACGATTTCGGTTAATACAACATATCGGTATTAACGACTTCAAATAAAACTCCGACTGAATCCATAATGTCAATTACTAGATATCAGTTTTAAAATCTGATTTTCTGTGTAAGTCGTTCAGATACCAAAACGATTAACGCCATTTATTAATACTTTACACTGGGAAATACAAAATATGTAAAAAAGTATTATACTAATATCGGTTATTATAACGAGATCGAGGGAACCATTCAGGCATACAGGCAATGATATGCCTGTATGCCTTATATGAATGGTTCCTTATGTCGTTATAACCAATATTGGAATATTTTATACTTTTATTACATTTTTGTATTTCCCTGTGTAAAGTATGCTTATAAAACATAAATCATCGTTTATTAAATGGCGTTAATCGTATCTGAACGACTTACACAGAAAATCTGATTTCAAAACTACTATATAATAATTGACATATAATTTTTATATATATACAACTATGTAATATATTACAAAACATATTTTTTGAGCTTTTATGTTAAAAAATTATGCTACTTTGGTACAAGCGACGTAAAAAAATTTAAATACTAAAATTACGATAATTATTATTATTTTGACACTTAATGTTGGCAGGTATACGAAACAAGACCAGCGTGCGTTTGATTTAAAGTGACTAAATATGAGCCTGATAAAAAAGATTTGTCAAATAATAATCAACAGCAAAACTCGTAATTAAGAAAAAAAAATATTTTTGCACTCGGTAAAAAAAGGTTCACTTTTTTTTGTCTAGTCCGAAAGCTTAATAGTAATGTTGGTATCTATGAGCGTTAAATAGAAAAATTATAGAATTTTTATTTCGAGAAGAGATGTCTACATTGGTTACAAAATATTTAATAAACTTCCCAAAAATATAAAAATCAATAAATTTAACCACTTATAATAGAACACTAAAGGGTTAGTTTAAGTTCTTTAATTAAGTATATTATCACTTTGGTATGTTTATTATTTTTCTTTATATTATCGTTTTCATTACCATATATCGATCTTATTTTAATTATGTATGTACCTATTTGTAATACTGCATCTCTATAAAGGACAAATAAATTTAACTATTTAAATGTTAGTGTTTTCGCAAAAATTTTACATAAAATACGAATATATATTTTTTATAAAATGAGGTTTTTAATTAAAAAAAAAAGAATAATAATTTGGTAGTATATCACATTCTATTCATTTAGTAAATTGAATTAAAACTATTTTTATTTTGGTTTTTCTTCATTTAAGTTATTTTTACTGACTGAATTAAGGTACTAGGTGAAATGTATTTTTCTTGCAATATAATTCACATAATTAAATAAAAAACTGTCTTCTTATCTAAATGTTATATACAATATATTAACTTTCTATAATGTATTTTTTTTCAAAATTAATAACAAAAAATGTAATACACATTATACGTACTATTTTAAATTATTTATTTCAAAATATACAAAGTGAACATTTTACAAATTAATTACTAATACAAAATAAAAATAGTAAAAATAAAACCCGATTCATAAAGTCCTCACAAAACTTTTTAAGTATTATCCCGCCACAATTAAAACATATGTTTTCACTGATATCAGTGAAGTGTATTAAAAATCGCAAAACTGCCGAAAATAAAAATTTTATTTGTTTTTCTAAAAATTTGATAGTGAATTTTATTATACACTTATATTCATTTATTAATTAATTTGTATCTACAATTTTGTAAAAATTAACTCACTACACTTTATCACTATTCACAATGCACTAGAATTTTTGTGTATATAAACCGGAAGTTAGGTCACAACTGTAAGAATGAGTAAATATTTAGCCGCCAGCTTCTGAAATGGACCAAAAATAAAAATTCCGAACATCTGTCCACGGAAAATATTAGTCAATGGCTATATACAGTTACTTAATTTGCATACCAGACAATCTGGTTTGACCACTTCTTTGTGGGGTTCTGGATTCAACCCTTCGACCCTTGGGCAATTTTTGTCCAGCCAAATAATTTTAGTGACCCTTTGTTTTGTTATTTTAGGGTTGAACAGTATTTAAATTTAAAATATAGAAATACTGTTATATTATTTAATAAAGTCTAGACTTTGTTTTTGTAGAATTTTTTTTTATCATAAAGATTAAAAAAGTTAATAATAAAATAAAGAAAAAAAGTTTATACATACTTTGTTAATTGTATTTTCTAGTTCCCTAGAATACTAACTAATTTTATAGTAATTAAGAAATAAAACTTTTGTAACAGTTAATGTAGGTTCTAGTACTTTTGGGTGTAATATGTGCAATAAATAATATAGGAATCAAAATATTTTGACTAAAGAACAATATAGCCTCAATTTTTCATATCGCGTAAAACAAATATTTTTAATTAAAATAATACATACCTATAGACAATGTTTTGGCAACCCTTACATGCACAGGTAAACATAACGCGATATCAACCCATTACCTCCCCTAAAACTCACCCTTGTTTAGTAACCTAGTAAGAAGTGGTCACACAACTATGCAAATGAATTTGGACAAAAGAAAAGGTCAGTCGAAATTTAAAAATTCAAAGGGTCAGATTTTTATTTCTCCAAAACCCTTTCGTTAATAACTAGATACGGTCACATTCTATCAACCGACAGGTACCTATATGCTATAGTTTTGTATTTAGAATGATGATGTTAATGTTTTAAAGATAAATCTGTGTGTCGATGTTATTATTAGTATTTTTTAAACCCTTTCGGACCGTTTTGGCCGTTGCAGGACAATCATTTTACTCTTTCATGGGAACTTGTCAGGCTAGTATGTAAATTAGTACCTAAAGGGTTAGAATATTTGGCAGTTGCTGATTACTTGTTGCATCTGGACTTTACAAAAACTAGATGTGATTTATAGTTAAGATAAATTGTAAACATTAGTGATTATGTTCATTCGATAGGTGCGTTGCTTAATTATTCTGTTATTGAATTAAAAATGTTAATTGATTTTTTATTTTATTGGAAGTTTTAAATTCGAGCACTAACTTTAAATTAAAGAAATATAAAATATAATTGATTTTTTAGTTACCGATTTAACTGGCAAATAGATAAAAAGTAATTTCTAGCAAATAATTATTTCGAACTAACAATAAAAAAACTTTTTCAAAAATGTTTTAAAAAAATCAAGTTTATATATTACAAATTCATTTTTTCAGACATTTCATCCCACTATAAATATTTGCATCCTGCTTACTCTTTTTTCATATCCTTCAAACCCGGAGGAGTCTTTGTGATATAATTTTTATAAAATATTATTACCCACACATTCAATTAATTGTATAATATTATATTGATCTAAAGTGATTTTAATATTTAGTGTTACGTACTTATATTCAGTATTGTTTTTGTGTAATAATGCATTATACAAATTAAAACTAATATTACATGAAAATAAATAACATTACTTAGAAACACTAATTATAGTTACTTATAATTTTACAGAATACAGAATATATAAACAGTAAAAAAAGTTATTGAGACTATGTTGAAACTATTGCAGAAACAATTAATTGTGAAGAAACTTTAATGTAGACAGTTTGGAAAATATCGCCTATACTATATGTTGTATATTTATTGAGAGCGCTGAATTACCTATACTTTATTTTTCATCAAAACTTGCCTTTCAAGAAATAAGGTGATGTTTAATTTTCTCTCGATGAAAATATTTTTGAAAATTCAGAGCACGCTTCGTAATAAAAGAAGCTTTTCTTATTGGAAAACTCCACGGAAGTCGGATTCTCAAATATTTTATATGCATAATTATTTATTATTGTATATAAATATGTACATTAAATATAATATATAGTACAAATTGTAATACTTGCATCAACAATTACTGTCTTATAAAAGTATCATATAGGTTTATCCATATTCATACTGATAGGTTTAGTTAAGTTGATTAAAAATTGCAAAAATATTTAAAAAATAGATAAATATTAAACCTACACAGTCTTAAAAAGAGTGCTCAGGGTTTGACTTTTCAATACATAGCTTTTCCTAATATATAAAAAAAATAATTCTATATTTAATTATAACAATTTATGACAACAAAGATATTTTTCAGCATTATACTTTAATTTTTACAATTATGTATACACGAAATAAATATAATTATAATATTTCCTAATCATTTTCGAAAATAAGATATTAATTTGTATGCGGATATGTACGTATATATTATATGTTATTAAAATAATATTATTCAAGTAAAATATCACCTTTAATCTTTAAAACAGAGTACAATAAAAACCAAAAACAAGAATCCCAGCACATTTTCTTGTAGAAGAATTTTCTAAAGAAAACTGCTGGCAGGTTTTTCGATTAGCGTTTAAAGTGAAGTGAGATTGGCGAACGAAAAACTGCGCGCGGGTGGACAGGAGCGCAATGGCTGTGGGTGGTTGGGAGCGAGGAGGAAAGATGACGGTGGCGCTGCCGTAATCAAGCAATAAGAGTTGAATAAATCAACCGGGGGCGAAAAAACATCACCGTTGATAATGAAACGCCGTTGCATTGCCTACCGTTAATGTTTCAATATTTTCTAGATATTATATTATTTTAAGTAAGCATTTATAAGTACCTAAACAATTATTAATTAATTTATATTTTTGGAAATTCATATATTATAACAAATGTAAAACTACAATAAAAAAATATAAAAGGTTTTCTATTTATCATTATTTATTTTTGAAATGTATCTATTAATGCTTAATATTTCAAATGTTTAAAATTCTATGTTAGTTACATCCGCGAAAAATGATATTTTCAAAAACAATTAAAAATACATCTATTTCATTTTATACATATATACAAACCGAGAGAGAAGAAAAGAGGACGAGACAATAGGCCTAAGTGTTTCTCATTATTATGCAACAAGATTGTAACAGCGCAGAATTGAATCGGGGGTGCGGGGGTACTTATCAATGAGGGTGAGGGCGCAGACGGTCGCCTCACAAATACATAAGCGCCAATCATTGGTGATGGCTACGATGTAATGGTTTTTTAGTTGGCAACATTGACTTGCAAAACTTCAAGTAGATTCTTCGTAAATGAAAACTGTCATTTTTAAACAATGCATGTTAAATAATTCTGACAATTAGTACTTTTATTTATAGGTGTTATTCTTATTAGTTACGAGTATTAAGGAAATATTAGTAGGTATAAATTATTAGAACATTTTAACAAATTTTATTTTTTACTGAAAAAGTATATACATTCATCAAAATACTTAAGGAGTAAAAATATTACATAATACATAATATACTAATTGTATGAAAAACGAGAAAATATTCTTACTGTAGAAAAAATGATTTTAAACAAAGTTTTTTTAGTGTTCACGGGGATAAATAATAATTTTAGACAAAATCTGATAATATACCATGTAATTTCAGCATAAAACGTTAAGAGTTCAAGTTTTACGGAAAGTAAAAACAAAATTTGAAAGTAAAAATAGTCATGAAAAAAAAGAACGAATTTTAGAGCTGCATAATTTGAATACTATATTATAGAAAACATTAAAGATGTTAACCAACAAAAATGCAGTCAAAAATTACTGCAATTATTTTTCCTTAGGCATTATTAGAAATGCACATTTAAATTTAAATGCGAAAACTATAATTTTAATAATTCTTAGTTTATATATTAACATTTGCATCCATGTACGAGTAATATGAATGTTATGGTACGTTATTTTCGTAGGGATATTGTAAAAGTTATTAATGGTGACAGCTATGATTGATATCATTACAATAGATTCTCGATGAAACCACTATTTTCAGTATGCTTTTGTAATTTACGCATAGTATTTTAACGTTCGGAACTCAGAATGTACATTTAAAATGACGAAATAATGAAACCGCACTTAAGATAAATAAAGGGTTATTATTTTTGTTGTTTGAACTTGTATTAATGATACTTTAATTTTTGATTTATCATGTACTTCATACATCTTGGTGTGAAATTAATTGGCATTTATGAAAACTTTAAAAATAGTTTTTAAGATACCTACCATAAATAATTTAAATATTGCGTGGAGAGATATTTTCTTGTTAATTTTAATATGTTATTAAATACGATATACCTATCAATAATTTTTAGTAATGTTATTGTTATTACTTAAATTTAATTAAAACCTTTTAGTATCGATAAATTGATGTTTAGATGCCCAATGTCACCAACCAATGTTATCATTATTTGTGCTGACAGCTTGGTACTTATCTGTTAAATAAAAAATGCTGGACTCTGTGATCGATTCATTTGGAGATTTATAAGACTGTAAGAAATAACAGATTTTGGTGAATTTGGGGATAAGATTGGTAAAAATTGCCTGCGAATAATTTATTTGTATAATAGTATGATATGTTCTGAAATGTAATATAGAAAATATTTTGTATTTGTTTTGGTTAGTAAAAAACTCTATGCATATCTCTTTGTTTTAGATTGGATATTAATCACCAAACCTAATACATCCTTTTGCATGGAAAAATGTTTCTTTACTGAATTATTTAATAAAATCATAAAAGAAACTCAACGTTATTGGAATAGACGATTCGTAATGAAACTTTATTTACGTAGGTACTCTTAAAACAATTCGATAGCTTAATAGTAAAATAATAGTTTGCAGGTTTTTATACATCAAGTTTTAACACTAAAAAAAATTATATTGTTTAATTTTCAATATTATGTTACTTTTGGAATAGAGACATTAAAATAGTAACTGGATTTAGGGAAAGTC
The DNA here is from genome assembly GCA_949319165.1 of Sialis lutaria. NCBI lineage: Eukaryota > Metazoa > Arthropoda > Insecta > Megaloptera > Sialidae > Sialis > Sialis lutaria. The sequence goes on along the minus strand of OX439231.1, from coordinate 21,609,169 downwards.
AAAATAGATATTATTTATATTTAAAAAAATCAACGTTTACTATATTTTCTTACACTATATAGGTACTGCAGGTATATTTCATTAATATGGTGCATATAAAATTTTCACAGGTACCCCTGTAGTAAGTAATCTTTCTAGTGTCGGTTATAATTTGAAGGCGACGCCTTTACACAATAACAATAATTTCCATTTCTTCGTATTCTTCTGCAAAAGATGCACGTGAATAAAGATAGACCTTTCCGTGTTACAGAACCCTCCTCTTTCACTCTAATGGATCATTAGTTCGAATCCCGTAATGGGCATTGCGTTTTGTTCTGTTTTCATTTTAAATAGTCCGTTATTTCTGCGCGCCTCCACCCCCTTAGGACCACCTTTACATAAACGTACTGCCACCCCAAGTTCTCACCATACAAAATTTTCTTTTATAAATAACCTATTGTTTTGTGAAAACTAGGTTTCACTTTAATGGCTCTGTAACTATAATAGTTGGGTGATTATGAATATTTTAGAATATCAGTCTGTATGTCTATAACGTTGTTTGGATAAAATATGAAGGTAGATAAAAATACTTCTGATAACATTGTAGAAAGATTTAATTTTTGTTAATATATTTAATATAAATTATATATAGGTATAAATATACAGTGATTATATTTTTACTTTTTCTTTTTAAATAACTTAGTGCATAATATAGGCAACTGATATATCAATTTACAATGTTTATATGTATATAAAAGTTACTTATTATTGACTAAATATTTATACAAATTATATAATATCACAATATTTAAATTATCTGAATGTACAAGAGTAAAATATTTAAGTTGTTAGAAAATGTATTAATAAATTTTACATAAAGTTTGTTGTGTTTACAAAAAATAAAATTAGAAAAAGTACCTATAGTAATTAGGAATTTGCAAATAAAAAATTAATTAAAATAATTTTAGAATTATTTATCGCCTTTTATAAAACTCGAGTACTTTAAAAACTTTACTTTAGAAATTTAATTGGGTATTCTGTGACCCTCTCACCCCCGCCCCATCCCCTTAAATCCCCTCATTCTGTCTCGAAAAGGTACTTAAAATTTTCAATCAAAAAAGATTGAATACGCTGGATGTCTGCGGACGGATTCCTACGCGTGAAAGCATTCAACATTTAAATGTAATTTCTATTTAAAATCAAATACTCTATGTGGTGTTAAGAACACGATCCCTTTAAATTGTCCTGTAAAGTTCTTTTCCTAATTAAAAGTTTTCACGGAAAACCGATAGATGGATGGAAAACTGATGAAAAACTCTTGTAGGAAAATATATATAGAATACTTATATATAACGCCGTTCTAATATTGTTTTTATAATTTCAAAGAAAATTTAATTTGGTTTACATAAAGTAGTATAATGTTAATTATTGATAATTTAAAATATACATTCAATAATTTAAAGGAATGGAATTGGTTATGATGATGATAATGTTGATAAGTGCCATATTATATTTTAAGTTTTTGAAAGTCATAACCCTTAATTGACATTTGTGTTGTCAATCAAAAATATTTAAAGAATGTAATAAAGATTTTGTTTACTTCTTTTGTCTAGTTGCAAAAGAAAATACATATGTATATAATGTATCAGGTATCATATTTTGCTGTTTTTAAGATAACATACAATTCTCTGTAAGGATTTGAAGTTCAAAAGGTCAATGGGTGATTCAGTAAAAAAACTGAATAAGTAAATAAAAAAGATACGAAACAGTTTTTAGATTTGATAATAGTGAAATATTGTATACAAAATATGGGAATTTTTTATATTTTTCAGATCTACAACACCAATTTGTAAATGATTTTCTCATTTGTCAATGGTAACATACTTTTAATCAGTTTTTGAAATAACAATAAGTTTCAAAACTAAAAATATAATATATGAATTCAATTCTCATAAGATAATTATCGTAATTAAAAAGTTATAATTAATAAAAAAAAGAAAACATTGGTAACAATTCCAAAACTCCTACGAATAATTTAAACATTGTCTGCTTTTATTTTTCTTTAGTTAGTATCTATCTTTCCTCCTCCAGCATTGCAGAAGAGACAATTTCTTTTTAAGATAGGGCGAATCTCCCAGTCAAATATATCACTCAATACAAAAGGCGAAAGATAAGTTTAAAAGTAAAATGGACACAAATGAGCGAACCTGAATTTTCTCTGCAGCTTTCTTCTCAGTTCAAACGAATGGTTCTTAGGTGCATTATTTAAAGTATGCGGCAATATTGAAGCTATGATATACACCCATTGTTCAATTATTTAAAATGAGTAATAGTTTTTGGATTTTTTCATTATACCGGGTGTTGAAGTTCACTACAGTACATAATAATATGTACGTAAGCTTTTAATTGTTCCATCAGATACATTCAAATGAATATTGTAAAAAAATGTATTTGATACCTGATCCAAATTCACTATCAGATCGAAATTTTATTGTTAGGTTTTATATTATGAAGACAAAATGAAAAGAGATGCTGCACTATAAGTATTAAAATATAGATATATTATACTGTTATACATGTTAACGAAGATTTTGAGGAATCGTAAAACGTATTTAAACATAATGTCACAACTTGCCTAAATTTAATTATATTGTTAGTAAAAGAATTATTATTATACAGATTATATGCTTCCATGTTCCGAGATTTTTAACTGTCCCTTACCTAATTAAAAATAAAATTACCTTACTTATAAGATTATTAAATCATATCAAAACACGTATTGGCCTATTATATTAAATCTGAAAAACAGGTTAGATTACTAAACTTTGAATAGATTATTAAAATTTGAATAAAATTACTTATTGGGTTTTGTTTCTCATATCACCTTCCCTTTAACACTCAAATTAATTATAGGTGAAATATTTTTAATATTTCATTATTTATTTCAAACATACCAACAATACCGCTATCGTGAAACGGTGGTTCGGTGATCGCGCCGCCGCCACCCTGGATCTTTTTCTTCACAAACGAGCTGAAATAAAGATAAGAGAAAAACATCAGCGAGCAGTGCCGCCTCCCACCCTCCTTGTCTCTCCCTCAGATTGTATCTGTGCAGTAAAGTCGTACAATCGCCAAAAACACTTCGCCATATTTGAATTTATCTACAAAAGTATAAACGAACTTACCCAGAAAGTTTAAAAAAAGCCAATCAAAATTATAAAATTATTTAAGAAATTATGATTTTTTTAAACTTTACATTGTTAATATAAACGATGTGATTTTTAGTAAAAAATATACCAATAATCCTATTAATATTTTTTCTATATATTCTTATAAATTGGAGCATACAAATTACAAAAAAGTTATAGCTAAAAAGAACATACAAAGTGAATGAAATATACACAATACACTATAATATTCTTTAATTTGCAACGTTAGATTGTTGCGCGACTAATTGACATGGGTGTGTAGTTTTTTTCATTATAATTAAATAATTATACTTTATTTCTATAACATGCACAATAGTAAACTCACATACAAATTATTAAAATTTTTTAACACATGCAGATAAGAAAAAGTTTAATATTATATTAACAGATCGTATAGACGTCATTGAAGTAGCTATAACAAAATATTTATAGAAAAATAATATAGTAGGTATTAGAGATGGGAAAAATGAGTCTTTTTAGTGACTCGAGTCATTTGAAACAATTCAGTAAAAAGATTCGTTCCAACTGATTCGTTCAATGAGTCGTTCACTTACAAAAATGAATTGGCGAGTGATGAGTCATTTGAATCGTTCAGTACAGTGAATCGTTCGTATGGGACTTGTATACAAGCAAGTGAGTGGTGAGTGCAAGTCGGTACGACAAAATCCGAACGTATCCGATCACTGACAGAATGGATAAATAAATACATTGTTACTTTTTGGCCGCCGTTCGTTGCTTGATATATCAGTGGCGTACAAATTATATTTACTTTTGTTCATTATTATAATAATTGTGTAAATTTATCATATTACTTAAAATAACTGTTGCTGATAGTTTTATTTTGACTTTGATATTTAATATAACTTTTATTCTCAGACGTCTTATCATGCTAATCTTTATAGATAAATTGATTTATAATCTCAGGTATTATAAATAATTCGCTCGAAAACAAATGCTAAAATTAAAATGCATTAATATTCTCGGGATTTTAGAGCAGTTGTAATAAATGTGTAATCAGGGCCGGATTTACAAATTTGCCGCCCGTAGGCAGTTACGAAAATTGCCGCCCTTTTCATGGAATAAAAATAGAAAAAGTGAATATTTTTGGTAAATCCAGGCCTGTGTGTAATAACACACATTTTAAGAACTACGGCTATATAATCTAAATTGTTTATTAAACAATTTTACAATTCAAAATAATACATATGTATCTTAAATACACGAATGATACGCCGCTGCCATTCAGAGCTAAACTGTAACAGTTTCTTTCCTTGCAACAATTCGAATTTAAAAAGTTGTCTCTGGTTTAGTTGTTGAAAAATACACTTCTATAATTACATTTATCGAGAAATATTTTTTAATTGATTATTTTATTAATATCAATAATAACGATTGTTTTCTTTCTGAATATTTTAACTAACACAAAAAATAGTGTACGAATCTATTTTCTTTTATATTTTACAATATGATAAAAAAAAGAACGAATCTTTTTTAAAATACTGACTCGAGTCGTTTCGTTCACCGAAAAGAATCGTTCAAAAAGAACGAATCGTTCATGAATTACACATCTCTAGTAGGTATATATAAGTATAGTATAATACTACTTTTTGAAAAGTATTTTGTTATGGATTATTTTTTTAAATATTTTGATTGGTAATTTAAGATCTTGAAGATGTTTACACCAAGAAGACAAAACAGCAATACGATATTTTTAAACTAATTCGTATTTAAACACGTATAGGCAGTGCCGGATTAAGCCCACCGGGGGCCTTAGGCCATTCAAAATTAGCCCCCCGCCCCTTTTTTTGAAAAGCTGTAAAATTAAGTGTTATTCAAACATGCATAGAAATTTAACAGTCTTTAAATATCATTTTAAGGTTCCTCAAGACAATAAAACAAACAAAATCATTTTTTTCTGTTAAATTATATATTTCTTAATTTTAATAATATAATAGTTTATAAACTAATCTTTGAAGTAATCTTAAAGCTTTCGGGATCGGAACAATAGACAACATATGTTATCTTTATAACAACTAAGCACTGAATGATTTTGTTTTGGTAAAAACACTGAAAGGAATCGTCTTTGTTTATATAAACAAGCCTGAGTTTTCAAGCACTGCTCAAACTTTTTAGCGGGCGATTCGAAATTTGAATAGTCAATAAAATAACAATCTAAATGATAAATTAATATAAATTTCAAAATAATTTGTTTAAAAATAGATTTTATAAACAATTGCATATGATAAATAAATAGATCGACAAAATTGGTCGATCGATTGTTCAAAGGCTTTTTTCGTTAAAACTACAATAAAAATTCGATAGAATAAAAAATTGAATTAATAAAAAAATTTCAAAAATTTCAAAATTTTCAAATTTTCATGGGGACCCTTGTTCGTCGGGGGCCCCAGGCCACGGCCTAGTCCGGCCTAATGGGTAATCTGCCACTGCGTATAGGGTTGCTGACCATTTGTCAAACTAAAAATAAATCATATTCTTCAGATTACACATTGTACTGTTGTACAATGACAAGATAAAAAATGTTAGGTTAGGTCATATCATATCCTAAAGGGGGAGTAACTTATTCCCAATGTCCTATATGATATATTTTTTTATTTTAAAGTAAATACAGTAATAAATGGACAGTCTTGTATATGCGCATATACATAATCATTAATCCAATTAAAGTTTTTCTTTACAATCATTAATGTTTATGCTATAAAATAAGGGTATGTAATATTGCACATTTAAATTACAAACATAAACTATATAATTGATACATAAATATTTTTGTATAAATATAAATAGGGTACATCAAAGAATTTATACAAATTATATACTTTTGAATATTCTGGTAGAATAATTATTTGGGGTTCTTCAAACCTTGAGTATGCAAAGCGTAGGGTTTGCGTTACCTTATTCGATTTTCTTTTTCTTATTTCGAACGTAAAAGGAATTTGTTTTCAGTCGAATGGACAAAGTTAACTAGTTATGCAATCAAAACAAATAATTAGTGAAAGGGAGACCAATTCAAAGTAAAAATGTTTTTTTAGTAACATCCCTCATTTTGCTAAAGAATTCAGTATTATTTATACCTTTTTGAACAAATAAATATTTCATTAATTGCTTGTAATTAATATTCTTAGTACTAAATAAACAATGAAAAAAATTCTATTCAAGTCTTTTTATCTTTATGCATTCGAATTTCTTGATGAAAATTATGAAACATGTATTTATTTAAAAAAATTGCATTTAATTTTTTTGTAATAAACTTTTTTTTAATTATACGTTATATTATTAAGTGTCATAAATTAATGGGAATATTATATTCAGAAATTCAAATCAGCTGAAATAATGTAAAATACCTGTTCTTAATATGTACCTATATTGTTAGTTGATTAATTTAAAAATATTATTTTACTTAAAATCATTTTCTTATTCTTAAGGGAAATCTGTAACTTGTTTTGTAATTTTATACTTATGATAGCTATAAAAAATCGTCAACAATTTTTTATACACTTTAATTAAATTTTGTCTACAATAAATCAAATGTAATTCAAATTATTTTGTGAAAATTGTCAGCGCAGCGGAAAATTTGTATAGCCTTTCTTGGATGAAAAGAAAGCATAATTTGTAGAGCGCTTTCCTTCCCCCGCTTACTCGAGTTTGCCTATATTTTGTTTCTGCTAGCCGGACGAGCATTTCTTAAGTCGGTTTACTGCATGTATATGATATATGAATGGATTGTTTGATACAGTCTTTTGTTTTTTTAATATGCAACGTTCAACTTTTAAAACTCTTTGAACAGCATACTAGTTTTAATTGTAGGAAATTATTTTGACATATTTAGGGACCAATGTATATTAATAGTACAAGTAAATTAGATATTTTAGAAGAAAAAAGTCATAAAGTTTTGATAATTTGTCCACGAACTAGTTATTTTTAATTTAGCATGCACAATGCACATGTATCATCATCACTTACAAAATCAAACATCCGGTGGTGGAATTCTATCATTACCTTAGTGTTGGTGCCAAGTCTATCAAACTCGTATATATTTATGCTATTATGAAGCGATTGATTTTTAATTTTATTATTTAGTATTTTATATTCTAAAAAAATATAATTAAAACATCTTGGAAATATCTATATATAGCTATGAAGTAAAGATAAATATCATCAATTTTCTGAGTTTTTTTTTGAAATTATTATGTCGTATAACTCTAGTATTAAACCAATGCAAACTGTAACATTATAGTTTGACAATTTTTTAGCAATATTTTCATATATCTTACTATAAAAATTAACAGCTACTGAGAAGAACCATATCTAGTACCCTTCATCACTATTTTATTTTAAAAAACTTGACGCCACCGTCGTTAGATTAAAAAGTAAATATTATTTATTATTGATATGAAATATCATATGAATGCTAATTCCATTTCGATTAAATTTGTAGGTACATACATATATCCATGCATTGTTATAATAAACAGTAAAATATGAAAATTAGTCTCATTTTCTGAAAAGTAATAGGAAAATATAATTTAAAACATACTTTTCACACATCTTTTATTGTACGGATGTTAAAAAATCGGAACCATATTGTTAATAAAACAATAAAACACAATATGTTTAAAAGCACACCAGTCAACAACCTTAACATGTAATAAATATATCTAGTCTATGGTACATATAATATTTTATAAAAGAGCAGTTTTCTACTTTCAATATACTCTTTGAATGCGTCATCGCCTTCTTAAATTAAGGCAATTTATCTTGTATTCATACTCAAATTGTTTCAGATTTGTAAAGAAAACTGGGGAAAACTCTGTTACACTGTCTTCCTCCTTGACTCGGAAAACTTGTGTGTATGATTTTATCATATTATTTTTGTAACGAAACTATCATCTTGAATATGTGTGTAGTTTATTCACATATATAATTTTTTAATCAGGGATGAGTAAATTATTGGTAGACGTATGAAAATGGTATTTTTTAACTCAAAATTTCATCGATGTGTGTAATCAACACCGATAACTTATTGCAAATTTTTTTAACTAGTTATAACTGTTAGACCTTAGTTAGTAAGGTCATTCTAGTAATGTTCCATAATCGTATCTATCTATTATCTACAATTATGAACAGTAAATACATGTTTATAAAATTCAACATTCTTTTATATTGGTAGAATAATAATTTCTTTTAAAACCTTACAAACGGTTTAGTATCAAAAAAGAAAACATACTTTTTATTTCTTCTGTAGCTAATTTGCATTTCTCGAATACTCATCCATCTTAGAGGGAGAGTCACCCCAATGAGACTGCGGCGGGGGTGTGGTGGCAGCGCGGACTGTTCGAGGGGTGAGGGGGTGGGTCTGTCATGCCCACCTCCACCACGGCGAACAAAAGATGCATCAACGGACAGAATTTTCAACTGGTAGAGATTTCATGAAAAATCTCTACCCCTTCGCGTATTTTATATCATTTTATTCACGGTGAATAAGCATTTTATATAACTTCTCAAGGGTGGTTTCTTGAGAAACCCCCAATATTGATTGCGAATGGGTTAGTTTTGGGAAGTTTGTTTCACGAATATAATTGAAGTATTTATCTGTGTGTAGATAGATATGTATGTATTGTGTATACGTGTACTGTATACATTCTGGCGTTTTCTTTTTTTTGAGGAAAAGCGGAAATGGAGATATAATTTTAATTTTTTACATATTTATGTTTAGACATATTCTAAATTTCACTTATTTTTTATTTAGGTATTTTCTAATATCTATAAAAATATTGTTGAATATAGTGTTTTTTAATTACTAATAAAATTAGGGTTTAACTATAATTGAGCTTAATTTAGTATTGATTTTCAATAATATGTATCATGTACAGGATCATAACTAGAAGCTCGGGGGCCCCGGGGCATAGTGTATGTGAGGGAGGCCCCGCTATATGCAAAATTAAAAACTGAACACCTTTTTTTTCGTTGTTACTTCAGTACTTTTAAGTGCTATTAATTTTAATGACTCTTTTTTACACCTAACTATTTTTGCATCTTATTAATTGTCACCTTTTTTTACACAACTGTGCCCCCTTCCCCTATATTCGGTGGCCCCGGGGTACTGTACGAGCTACCCCGGTGGTAGTTACGACGCTGATTATGTAACATTCAGCATAATATATAATTTCTTTAACGTTGTGGTTGTTCTTAGTAAGTACTTACTTACAATTAGTAAAGATCTAACTATTTTATAATAAATGACATTGTCCGCAACTCATTTAATCTGAAAATAAATTATTCTTTATTACACATAAATGTATATATTGTTTCATATGACAATGTATATAATTAATTTTAACTAAAATTTCATTATAATTGATTGGAAATAAAATTCCTTTGTTAATTTGTTGAAGAATTCAGCTGCCAAAACAAACAAACTCGAAACAATGAGCATTTACAATTCAAAAGTTTTTATAACTGAGGGATGCGACTGAAGAAAAAGGGGGTTACAATAAGATGAATCCTTTTCCCTTTTAATTTTTATCGCAGCCCGTTTAGATTAGGGTACTTTTCTCCCCTTGGCGCAGTAATCAGTGAAGGATTTAGGTTTATAATTAAGGACTGACATACAACAGATACTGTCTTCAACTGAACCGTTACTTGACAAATGTACATATATTAAAAACTCATATCGAACACATACAGATGTTGTACATTCGTATATAGATCTTAGCTCCCATTTCGTTATTATTACATTGATATTATTTTTTATTTTTTATATATTGTTACTTTTTGAAGAATGTGCTTTATGTCTAACATTTAGATATTAAAATTTGATTATTCTATTGTAATATTGGCACATAGATAGATAGAAAATATAAATATTTCTTTTAAATTAGATATTTTAAAATACAACAGTAATTTGAATACATCTCTCCAAATAAGATCAAATCCAAATAATAAGTAACTAGTAGAATTAAGTATATAATTACTGACTATTGTGAGATATCAAGAGATAAATTAATAAATAAAATTAACAACATCTTCTTTTTATATAAAGTTTCTTCCTGTTTAATATATGCGCTAACTTTTAATATTAATTTTCATCGTAGTGGATATTATTATCAAGTCTATAGTATTGATTATTTTTAATTGCAAGTAAATGTTAACGCTATGGAAATTTAAAATATCGCTCATTAATGTTGTAGTGATGAGAAAAAACAATAGAATATCGACAACGGTGTCCACAGAACCGTCAATGTTAGTGAATATACAGATAGGGGTGGGAAATTACATGATCGTGTGAAAGTAAAATATGTTTAAGTTTAATATTAAAAATCTTCAATTTGTAAAAACGCAAATATCATTATTAATGCTCGACAAGCTAAAACATGTGATTTATTCTGTATAGGTATACAGACAGTATACATAATTGGAATTTAAAAACATATTTTCCTATGAGTTTTTTGCAATTTTTAGACAAACTTGACAAAGTAATAGATGAAATCAACATTGTATCTGTCTGTCTGTCATAGCTTTCTAACTGCTGAACCGTTTGATCTTCCGAATGCAGCCTCTCTACGATACAACAATGCAGTATAACGTATACAACACTACTGCGTATATAACGTTTGGTATTCACAGTAAACTTTTAATTTTCGTGTTTAAAATTCACCGAAAACAGTTTTTTATCCATGCAGTTGGATTATGTTTGATTATCCTAACTACCCTCGATCCCAATTATAGTTCGAATAATCGACGTTGTACTGCACTGGTGTTACATTGTGTCTTCCAGAATTTGATTTAAAGCTAGGCATACAATATAAATTATAAACACTCATAACTATTATTAATTCTTGTTTCTATTTTGCTACAACCAAAGAACAAATTTAAAACCGAACAATGAAATTCATTTTATATAATCTGTAACATAACTTTTAAGTGGAAACTACTAAACAAAACATATAGAAGAAACGTTATAAATTGTTCTTTGTTTTGGCAAAGGCAAAAATTATAAAATCTCAACTCCATTGCAGTGGTACTCTTTTGTTTGCAAACAAATGACCGTTTGTATTTTGTTTGCCAGCAGAACGTGTCATAAAAAAGTTGATATAAATTAAAACAGCTCTTAATGACTACCGCATAGCATTTGGTAATGTTTTATTTATACACAAAAAGTAATTACTGCCCGTTTCAAATTGAAACTTACTTTATGTATAAAGATTCAAGCATACTTTATATTTATACTAAATAATTTTATTACACTACTTCGTAGTAATTATGTAAATTTAAAAATGTATTCAGACTTTCAGAGACTACTTTTTTACTCGATAGAATAAGGGGTGGCAATTCCTAACAATAATGTCAATATACAAAACTTGTACATATATTTAACATAACATTATATCTAATAAAGTTGCAAATTATTCAATTTTGTAAAATATAAAATACATATCGAGCCTTGACCGACAAGTAGCTATTTTTTTAAATACTTACTGTTGACGTCATCAAGAACACTAATTTCCGGTATTATCAACTAATTTAAAGCTCCTTTAGCGCTAAATGCTCCTTTAAAGTAATTTGATGTATTACAAACGTGATTTAAATCAATATTTAAGCTCTCAATGAAAAATAGACATAATATACGTTGTAAAGAAATACTGCAGATAATTTAAAATCTATTAAATAAAATGTATTATGCTTGGATCTGTTGAAAATATAACAGTTAGTTAAAGGAGCATTTAGTTAAAGTTGATAATAAGTGTTTCTATCGTAACCACTAAAAATTGTCTTATTTCTTCAATAAAGTAACTGAAAGTATTTCTAAAACATCTGCAAAATTAACTTTTTATCGCTTACATCGGCTTACGATAGTTCGGCGGTTAGCCATCGATATGTATAATTGAAATACCTAGGTATTTATGTTCTATACGATTATAGATATTGTGACTTTTTAAATGTACTTTCTTGGTTTTATTTCTTACACCACTTTCGGTAGTTTATTATATTTTCACTTATGACTGATTTACAGTAGAAAATCGGTAATAAAATATATCGTAAACATAATAAATATATTAATAAACGATTAATTTATTTATAGTTACATTTCGACTGAAATACTTCTATGCATTGTTAAGTTGAACAAAGTTCAGAACATCTGCATGTTAACGTGTATGTTATTTGATATTGAAATCATGTATTTGATAAATTGCATAATTAGGAATTTGATTCACGTCTGATACAAACCTATTATAATTAAATACTAAATATTCCCTTTTTAATCTCTTGAATATTTTTACAAATAGTTTTTAATTACTATATTAATCTAAATTTATAATATCATATATTTTTGTTTTTAAAGAAATTGAATATTTTTTAAAATATTTAAATATATTTAATTCTTTGAAACTTAAACTGTTTTAAAAGATTATTTTTTTTAATCAGTGAACAAAATAATTTAAAAATCTTCATCGTAGAAGACAATTTCCATTTTAATTTTAACTCTCCCACCCTCGACTTTTCTTTATTAACATCGAGTTCGTATTTTAATTTCATTTTTAAGACTTCCACTTCGCGATTGGTCGAAGCCCTTACATCGAGGGGTGGGATTGATAATTACATTAATTGCACCTGCAATTAATATATTTTGCATTAATTTTTTAAATTACATATTTCAGCTGTCTATGCTTATGCAAACAATAATTTATAATCTATATATACATTATGTAGATAACAGATAATTTAATATTCTTAGCAATTGAATATTTTTTCGAATACAGTGAAACCTCTTTTACATGACCTCAATAGGGCAGTATTCCAGGGAGCTATACATATTTTAAATATAAATTTCTGCAAAAAGACAACTTCGGTTTAAACAAATTTCAAAATTAATAATATATCGAGTGGTCTATTTAAATTGAGACAAGCAAATATCTCGAAAATTATAGCTTTTCAGGGAAAATGTTTGGTACAAAAGTTTCAGGGTTAGAAGGGGGGAAACCAATGATGGTAAATTTTTTGACTTTGAGTGAAGTTTCTAAAGTCGTTTTGGGGT